>OX276474.1:160000-1598750 GCA_946251955.1 Acronicta psi
TTACATAATACACCTAACTGTTATGATAAAATTAATTGCATAATGTCCACACTAGGAATTAGAAGTTTTAAGTACTACACACAACTTAAAAATTAAACTCAAGATATTCAACATCGATGTATTATTCTCTGACACGTTAGCTACATGACAGACTAAGTAAAGTTATCCAAGTTAACTAAGTATAACATCAACGACAATGTTCTCCTGAACTTAGTCTGCGCATGAGCTGCTAATGTAATCAGTTAGTATCATCATCTATGAATTACTAGATGATTGCGTCTTGTGTCGGTGCGGCCCTCAGGGGTGTCGCGCTATTGTAAGCGCGGACGAGATACACACAAGTACGGGACTGCTAATAATCTCAGCTGATGCTATTTCTACATTTACCTTAAGTTCAATCAATTCAATTATTGATTGCCATCGAAACGAAGAATCACATCTAGAAACATTTTTTTTTCTCTATGATTGTATTTTAGTCCATGTACTCATAGCGTAGCGAGCCAGCTCAGACTTCTAGTAAATTCTGATTAGGTGGTAACCCTATCCTCCGAAACGATGCTTCAGTTATTATAGATGTCTGCACTCTGCGTCGCCACGTATCAGTGTACGAGTCGATGTGTGTGTAGTGGTAACGTTACCACTGGCGGCGTGTTTGGGCAATGGTTTGTCGTTTCATTGCCACTGACAGGCTACTATAGCTGCACATTGTAGGTAATCATGACAGTGGCTCTGCTTCAAATAGAACATACCGAATACCGATAGGCACCTATGCCAGTTTAGTCAAAATTATTTCTTTAGTTGAAGTTTGAAATAAAACTGCAAACCAACCGTGCAGTTCAATTGCAGTCGGTGTGCAGTTGGCGAGTAGTTTCAACGATTGCACGTTGGCTGCAAGCTAGCCGCACAGTCGACGTGCAGTTGGACCAACTGCATTAAAAGAAAGAAACATAAAGTTTAAAAACATAATCTTTTTGTTGATATAATTTATCTCACATAGCACTACACTCATCGTTGGTCACGGTGTCGCGGCCGTCAGCGTCAGTCACCCACTTGCTGTGCAGTAGCGCTGTGTGGGACACACTGCAGGTATCTAGTCATATCGTTTCGCAAGTAAACAAGAACAATGCGCCCATTACGAGCAGATAATGAATGCGAGATACTTAATGATTTATCTTTATAAGTGCAGTACCCGCGACCCGCCGCCGGCCACCGGGCGCCCGGCGCGGCGCCGCCCGCCTTCGCACCACACACATTGTATCGCAAACACAAATAAATTTAAATAGATTGACCAACATAATCGGTCCGTATGGTCATCTTAAAGTATAGCTAGAAACGCTAGCTAAATATTCACGATCTGTGTGGTCTTGACCTTAGCTTAAAGCATCGCTATCAACACTTTTGGTTATAAATCGGCAAGTGTATAGATTATCTACATGACATCAACTGTCGTAGCAAGTGAGCCGGTCTACGCTACGACTACGACGTACATAAGTTTTTGTTAAATGTTATAACGGTTTGCTACGCACACGCACACCGTCTACTAATGGCGACGCGGGACGTAGCAGTTAAGTTAAGGCTACAGAGTTATAACATAACGTAATGCCATACGGCTGGGTAGCGCCCGCGCCGCCGCGCTGCCACGCCGCCGCCGGCGACAAGCCAATGTATTCCCTCGACGTCCAATTACGAGCGAAAGTAATTGTTATTGTGTCAGTGTGCGACGTACACAGCGCACTGAACACTGTTGTCACTGTGCTCGAACACAATTGTATCGTTAACCGTTTTAAATTTACGCAAACGTCATCGTGTTGTTGATTATCGACATTCCTGTTGCACTCTGACATCGTTATTGCTGCGATCGTCGGTTGATGCCAACGTTGTTATATGGTTGGCACGAGCACTTAGTTGGTACGACGACACGTCGACATGTAGCTAGTACAAGTTAGGCACTTATTGTTTTTCAGTAGATCTCACAATTTATTTAAAGATGTTCACTAAATCATAGAAAAATCAGGTTAAACTTAGCAGAAAATAACTTTTCAATTCTTCCTTGTAGAAACATAATATCTGCCAGTCATCGAAGTTGCCGAAAGAGCGCAAATCCGCGCTGGCACAGTTCCACAGAACTGATAAAGCATGGAGACAGAGCGTCGTTCTGAGTTCCGACAATATTCACATTTCAATAATTCCATGTTTTGCCATCTTATGAAAACGTTCGGTTGTTTGAACCGTTGGATTTGTAACTTGTACAAAATTTACTGAACTCATCTTAATCAAGTTCAAAGTATTGGTTTTAACACAAAGGGAACAACAACAACACGAATTGAGGTCTAACCGCGAGTATTTAGTTGAATGATCAATCTCAGAAAATATGAATCCCACCAAAAACATTTTCATGTAAAATGTTGCCAAGACTATCAAAAAGGTATCATATCTCATGTGCCAAACTTCTAACTCTACACGCCCAAACTCTACAAGCCCTAACTTCACAAACTCTACACCTCAGTCTAAGTATGTGGCTTGGCTGTTTTCGTTACTACAAGAACTATTGTAAATAATGAACAGTGAATATATTTTTCACCTAACCTCCATGATGTGACGGTAACGAAACGGCCAAGCCATATACTTAGACTGAGGTGTAGAGTTTGTTTGAAAATGTTTTTGGTGGGATTTCACTTCTTTTTGTAAGTTGCTCATGACAATATTTTTTGTATGTATGTATTTTGTATGACAACTGAGATCGATTGATTTACATGCTAGGTAAATAAGGCACAGAGGGTTTTGGTGTCTTATGGTCACCCATCCATTGTTTAATCTCGGAAAAGCGTGAGATTAGAGCTTGGCATGCCAGCTCCGCTTGGACCTTTACTTTGCTAACTCTTTGGGGAGTTCAGTCGTGATGATATGTTTTGTTATGATATTTCTTTAGATGTTTTGAATCCTAAAACTTTTGGCGCAACAGCTGAGCTAGAATGGTCGACGAACAATTCTGGGTACTGAGGTACTCTTTATGATGCTGTTTGTGAAAATGTGTTGTTCAAAATCACTCCAAAAGTAAACGGAAGCTTCAGTTGATCGTAATAACTCGTAATTCTAACCAAACCGTACAACAATTGTTAAATTTAAGTCTATACGTCTTTAACTAATCAACAATAACGGTTTCTGTGCATTTGACAACTTAATTTGTGAACCAACAATAATGATCCTATATTTATATCGGAATCCATACTACAGACAGGTCAAGCTCTATCTCAACATCTACGCAGCCGAGTGGAATGAGATATACCTCGTTTTTATAGTTGAACGATGGACTTTTGAATAGAACATAAACAAACACGAACCAAAAATGATGATCTCTTCTTTCTATGGGTTTGTATACAACAGAGAGGTCAAGCTCTATCTAAGGATATATTCAAATAATTGAAAAACGCTTTACATCAATTTTTAAGTTAGAAATTATGCATTATAACAGTTACACAAAATTCAAATCTATTCAGTAGGTTTAGCGCCAACCCCAAACAGACAAACAGACAAGAATTCTAAAAATCAGTTTTTTGGGTTTGCGATCGTTTATGTACTCTAACCGAAATGTACAGACACGACTTTTTTACGATTTTATAGTATAGATAGATAAAGGTACACTGATTCATTCACTTCAAATGTAACTTTGTAATCCTATACATTTAAATAGGATTACAAAGTTATGTATGCAGTTACTGTATCTAGAAAACTAGATAGAAATTCTAATATATTTGAGTTTTCCCTTGATTTATACACTAAACACTAATTGTATTCTAAATTTGAAGCTTCTATGTCTGCTAGAAGTGCCTTAGAGTTTTGATGATCGGTCAGTCAGTGAGTGAGTGACAAAATTACGAAACTTTGACTAGTTATAATTTTTAAACTACTGGTTCAAATTGACTGAAATTTGAAGTATGCTGTATTTATACAATGCCTGCTTGGTAACTGAAAATTCAGGCTTCTTGTTTTATCAACAACGAAGTTATAGGGGGTTGAAAATGGCCTGAATGGCTTCGAGAAAAGTATAGTACGGCCGTGCCACTTTTTTGCTCGTCTTGGCGGGGGCACTGCCGTGCCCCCAGATTTCGTTAGAGATAATGTAGTAATTATAAATTATATTATTAGATGTGTGAGGTTGTAACTACATTCGCCAGGAGCATTCCGTCATCACAAAACCCCGAAGAGCGTTTCAACTTAGCAGAGAAGGTCGCAGTCAATACAGCAAGATATCAAAGAAAAAAGACAGTGTTTGTCATAGCCAGAGTTTGTTGTAGCCATGCATGCTGCCGCCTTTCTAGAGAGCTGGCTGCATCTGTCGAATAAATAAACCTGACATCTGTGAGTAGTACAGTGCTTTACGAGTACCTACCTGAAATACTTATTCGGGTTCACGCCTTTTACCGTACCGTGCATAAAATAATACGAGTACATACTTACATACCTTTAAGACTATATGTCTTCTGTTCAAGTAGAGCAATAAAACCGCATAGCGTTAAATAATTTAACTGTCAGAGGGCGGCGGATCCTGTTGGAGTTCGTTAAAACTCAAGTCAAGTTTTTTTACTAAGTTTTGATTCCAGTTCGGGTCTAGATGCGTGTAGTCGCAGTGGCCCGGGTTTATAGAAGCGACGATTTGTCTCAAGTCGACACCCATCCTCAGGTTATAACGTCCCAAACTGTAATAATTACGCCACACTAGCATTGCGCTCGGCGGCGTCGCTTCCGAGAACTTGATGTAATAACTGAGAAGTTATCTGTTAACTATGGATTGTAGTTACCCACGGAAGTTATCAGTCACAGAAACCAAATAGACACAAATTATGATTGATAAACTTAAGACGTTCAATCATTGTCGATACTGGTACCTACACTAGACTATTTACTTATTACTATTAAAAGTAACACATATAGCTTGATACACGTTTGTAACATCAGATTTAGATTATTTTCGATTAGGCTAAAAAGGTAAAAACTTTGGACAGGTTGACATGTGCCTTTTTGTGGAATGAGATTGGATCGTATAGAAATGTATTGAGTCTAAACGCGGGGCATGAGTTACGTAGTGGCCTAGCAATTTTAACTGAAAGGGCAAAAATATGCGATACGTGTACGGCCTCCAGCAGACCATAGATAAACGCTGCAGGACTATTGACGGAGTACACGTATGTGCGGGCGTACAGTAGATTAGTATTAGTAATCCTTTGAATTAATCTGACTTCTGCAATATAAAGAAAACCTTGCAAGCAATGGCGCTCAAATGATTAAACTACAAACAAAAGGCATAGGAGTAGAAGGATCAAATACGTTATGGCAGTAGTAAGTGTAAATTATAGAATCTGTGCCATCCTTAGAGCGTTGCCGGCGTAGTCCCCGCCACGTGCGGGCCAGCGCACGGACCCGGAACACCCGGCGGTTCGACCGCACCGACTCAACCACTCATACGTGGTCCGGTTTACGTACGACCCTATTCCCTGAAATAATTATATATTATCGATTCGATTTGCTCATGATGTCTTTTAGGACCCGGAAACCTCGCTTATTTTAGGTCTCTACCCAAGTACAAAGTTTTTATCACGTTCGTGTGTCATGCTCCGGATGACACACATGAAAAATTATACTGATATACTAAGTATCTATTAATAAGATAACGTGGAATCATCCTCCTAGTATAAATCTCCGAGTAATACATTTGTGCTTACTATTTACATTATTTTATGCGCAGTACCTACTCCTCGGCTCGTGCCGCCGCCGCCTCCCCGACACTCAGCCCCGACCGGACTGAATATTTTAATGACATTGTGATGCTGAACCAACCGAGCCCACGAATAATAACATTCGGCGCTATCATCATTGCAGTAGGTATAGATAATAGTTAAGTTGTCTGAACTTCCTTCAATGATTTTCTTTAAGAGTATTAGAGTACCTACCGGCCCTGGTATGGTATGATGTTCCTGCGCTTAATATTGTTAGAGAAAATAAAATTCACACACACCCAACTTATTGGAAAACGTCATCAAATTAACAGTAATAATAACGCGCAGCTGCAGCTTTACCATAACTTAGAACAATGAATTACACACAATGTATAATAATGACAGATAGGTATGTGTCGGCAACTTAACTTTACGAATTAACTTACCAACTTCACTTAAGAGTAATTTTCTTAATTGTTGTTTGTAAGTGCATTGCTGTGTTCTTTAAATTCATCGCGTTTCTACAGCTAATGTAGAAGGTAGCTTACTAAGTACTACAAGAACATTAGCTTAAGCAGCAGGGGGGCTAGACAAGTTGAAATTTGACATTCGAATCGACAAACAAAATGTATGGAAATGACACAAGCTTTCGACAAACCGGGCTGTCACTAATGTCATTTCCATACATTTTGTTTGTCGATTCGAATGTCAAAATGCAATTGTGTGTAATTCATTGTTCTAAGTTATGGTAAAGCTGCAGCTGCGCGTTATTATTACTGTTAATTTGATGACGTTTTCCAATAAGTTGGGTGTGTGTGAATTTTATTTTCTCTAACAATATTAAGCGCAGGAACATCATCAGCTCATCAAGTTAAAGAGAGGGCCATATTTCACCACGCTGCGCTGGGAACCGATGTTTTACGATTGAAGTTTCTCGACAGTGGATCTGTCTGTACTGCTGGTTCCTCGGCTATGTTTCTTCTCGCCTTTAAAGCGCCCTAAATTTCAATCTCAATGTATAACTGATTTGTCTATACTATAAATAAATTAGGGTTTTGTTTCTTGTTAATTAAAAAAACCGCGACCAGCTGTGTCTGTGATGGCGTCTGCCCAACGTGTCTGCGGCCTGCCTCTCTAGTATCTATAGCCGACTGGTCCCGGCCTCATTGTTGCTCCATATAGACCATCTATCGTAAGTCATTCTGGCTTCATGGTCCGCTTATCTCCATTAGAATTTTTGAGCTTGCTATAAGTTACCTTAGGGCATTGATAATGTCTGTCTTCTCGCTTCTCGCTGTGTGGTATTTTCTAAAAGCTTATTTTCATCATACTCCTCTCCATAGCTTTATAGCTTTTCTTTATCTTGTTTTTGATCTTACGAGTGAACTTCAACGTTTGACTAGCACATGTCAAGGAGGGTATAATTCATAAATTAATTGCTTTCTTTTTTAGTTTTCTCCAGAATTTATTCCAGGTCTTTTGAACTCGTCTGTCTACTTCTTGTTACTTGCGCTAAATGAAATTGGTTTTCCTAGATAGATATAATTATAGTTACTAGTAGTTGCATAATGAAAAGCTGCAGCCGTAAACTTATAAACCTTGAAGATATCCAACTAGAATATGTGGAGTCGCTACGCAAGGCTACGGTACGCTGCGCTACACTACGCTACGCTAGGTCTATTCTAACTTCGGAAACTTTATGATGAATCTAGATAAAGATTTCGTCTTTTACCTATGTACGTCACACAGTAGGAATATTATTTAGATCTAAGTTGATGTATAGCAAGTAAACAACAAACACAGCTCGTTTCCTGGTTGAAGCCCTAATGTTAATTGTTATTTGGTGCGCGTCGTTATATTTAACTGTTTAAATGTTTGTATTGGGCGGCATTACACGTTAAGTGCTGGCTCGTAATTAATTACCATGAGCCTGACAAATTGCCGGGTTTTTATTTAGAGGTCGCGAAAACCGCGAATAGCCCTTAACTGAATGTAGGCGTGGTATGCGTGTGTTCATTAGTGTCATTTATGTACGTGAACAAACACTAGACACATATAGCAGCTGGAAGTACAGTTTTATTTGGAACTTAGGACCACTGGGTTAACAAGGCAGTCATAGATATTATAGTTAGGATGTAATTCATCAGAAGCGATTGTACACGTTGGGTCCAATCTAGTCTAGTCATGGTTGGGAACCAATCTAGCTCTGAATCGATTAATATAAATCGATAAAGGCGCCTACATTACAGTAGCAAACTTGGTGTTTGAAGTAGGTACGTATCGTACCGTATAGGTATAGGTACAACGATGCTGCGCCGCGTCGGCGTCGATTAAGAGCGGCGGGTTCCGCTCCGGTTACACAATCTTAACCGAGAATCGTTAATAGTGACTCGTTTGTATTAGGTGCAGTAGTCAGTACAATGCCGGTACACAGTCATGGTCCAAGGTAAACCATGTGGAACTCATCATGATCACTCGTCAGATAGGTTCAACGTTGGGTACTAATCATTATTTATTTACAAAACTATGTGTATTTTGCATACAGCCAGTTTATAATTCATCCTAAAAAGCACGTCTATTTGTTTTCTTTTTTCTAAAAATAATTCCACTCCTAGCTTGCTAGGTCGGTCCTATTAATAACTAATCTGAAACTATATTGTTCGAGTCATCATATTAAGCCTATACACTAATGTTCTACACTACAATGTTAACACGTGTGCGAAAGGGGACTTCAATATAGTGTCGATCTACTGAGGGGGGAGTGTGGGTAAGGTCACAGTTGTTAATGTGCTGATAATTCGCGCTGACACGCCGCCACCGTGCTCCAACTACTTCATCCTGTCATCCTGTAATGTAACCTGTACAAGTTTATTATTTATTTATTTGTTTTACACTTTATTGTGCACAATGTAGGTAAATATAAAAAGTACAAATAAGTTACCAAATGTATAATGGGCGGCCTTATCGCTTAAAGCGATTTCTTCCAGGCAACCAAAGCGATATGGATCTTGGACAAGATAACGGGCATAGTGTGCTAAAAATAAAGTTACTTAACAATTCCAACAAAGTTTAGTGTACACCGTGCGATCAATCAGCTAATGTTATTTGTGAATAGCGTACATTGCAATTAATTTTAGGTTACCATCGTTATTAGTTTGGTTATGAAATTAGTCGTCTGCCATATGTGCCACTTTAAGACAATTGCCTAACTAGATATCGTACGGGTCGACCGTTAGCCCGGCGTCATCGTCGCGTCCTGTAATCTCATTACAGCTGAAGTTGCGCGGTGCTCCATTAGCGGCGGGGCAGGGTTCAAGGCCACGCTTCCTCGTATCTTCGCAAAATAAATTTTATGTAGCGACACAAACACCCAGCGCCACTTATTTAGGTCCAACTCGAAAGCTTTTAGTTACGCCACATGAGACGACGAATACTCATCAGCTTTGTATATTTTTGTACTTTAGTCATTGTTGTTTTACCCGTCAAGTGATGGCAAACACGCTCCCCACACATCTTAATAAATAAGTAAGGGTGTTCCATCTGCCAAGGATATTTGGAGACTAGGTAATGAGTTAGTGCACTAACTACGGCTGGTTAGTGAGGTGGGTAAGTAGCGACATCAATGTCATCAGTATAATGGTATGGAGTAAACACGCGATGGCGCCGGCTCTATTATATACGCGAACCATTAACGAATTTAAGATAAAGCTAAGCCTCCATCTGCAAAACTAGAGGCTGTACACACTGACGGTGCACGATCTACTAACACGCGATAACGTTTCAAACTTAGTACCTATTTATATAAATACTTCCGCGGTTAGATCAGTTCCTATAAACTCCTTTCATGGTAAAAAATACACAACACCTATTGTTTTTGTCATTATTTTGCAGTTTTGCCCAGTAGTGGGGAAATACTGGGCTGAACATTTTTGTAATCAGATTATCAGTTCCAAACCAATGCATGATATAAGTACAGAAGGCAATCGTCGCGGCTCGCAAGTAGATCTTGGTCAGCCTGTGTGTGTGTGAGTCGCCCGCGCCGGCGCGGCGCCGGCCACGGATTCGACTGCAGTATTTATAAACTAAACCACCTATCGGTCTATGTTAGTCACAGATAGACTTATGTGCAAGTTAGGGCGACTTCATCTAAGACTGGTTTGGTTTTGACTTATTAGGGCGTTTTAAGCGTACGATGTTCTAAGCGCTATTTCGCTGATATAAAGCTATAATAATTACAGAATATATTTTCCTTACCTTCCATGTCTAATTATTTACTATTTTTCTAGAAACATAGTTCAAGTCATGCCCCGACGAAAAAGCGCTTCCTCAGACATTCGCTAAAATATATGCGGATTTCCTTAGGTGTAATTTTATTCTGGGTATCATTATATTTTGGGAAATTGGCATGTTACTCACGCTACTCGGTATTATAAGCTCAGTCGTGCACACATTGTATTTTATAAACATGTGGTAAGTATATGCGCGCGGTGCGATGTATCTTGCTCGATAGTTGTAGTATTAGGTGCTCAGCAGACGCTGAACACGTGAACACCTGTTCTGTGTCGCGCTAAGTGAACTATGAAAGTATAATGGCGCACACCTCGCCCCGCCCGCGTCGCGACGTGATATTGTCGGTGTCGCACTAACACTGTGTACTCAACTTTTATCGTGTTCTATCAGATTATTAACGTGTTTTGTTTGGGTACTATTATTTTCATTTTATGTTAAAGGTAGTCACAAACAAGGTAGTTATTTTACACTCAGGGATTATGTATCTTTCTAACAGTGAAACAAAATCGGTTTAGTATATCCAGTGATTACCCCCTACAATCTCATAAACTCACAATCTTTACCTCTTAATATTAGTATAGATAAATAATTAAATGGTCAGTCAATATTAAATACGGTCAGCTGAAATAATAATGAAAGCTATAAGTATCGGTGTGACCAAACAACGCACGAGCCGCATGCCGCAGCAGCCGATTTTAGTCAAAAGTTGCTAACTAAATACTAATTTTGGCTGACTGAATACATTTTTCTGTTCATTAAATATGAAATATATTTACGTTACGATGTACCTACTTTTGTGTAGTTAACGTGTATGAATGTAGATACAGTATTTTAACTGATCGTCTTACACTCAGCGTGGTGTGCCTATATCGGCCAAGGCTAACGGTGCTTCCGGGCATTGTATTCATATTGTTTACCTTATCTTATTTTTTGAGGTTTCCTGTTAGGGAAAGCAGAAGGAAAGTTTTTTTTTTGAAAATGTACTTACACGAGCATTTTTATATCAATGTATGTGTATTTTTAGGAATTCGATCCTTACCTATGCATAAAATATTGAGCTGTCAATAACAGCGAGCTAATGTAAAATCAGTGTCTAACAGCGGAAGCCATCGATCTGAAGGGACTTATAATTAATCATAAAATGGCGGACTTGTGACAGGGGGAAGTAAAAGCCAACCGGTTCATATTTACGATGGTCTGTGGCAGCCGGCGATTGAGATCAGTATTACACAGGAACTTATACATATTTATTAAGCCTACAAGTCTACAAAGGCGCTTATTACGTGTAATCACTGTATCAGAAATTAGGAATTCAGAGGCACTAGACAAGAATATAAAGCCTCAGTAACAGTTGCCAAGGTATTTTCAACTCTATTTCTGACAAACAGACTGTACAACCTTGACGGTTGTACTCGTAAGGTATTATTTCAATGTCGATTACATTCAACGGTGCGCATTGCATATAGGTCACTGATTCCCGCTCAACTTAGCGTGTGTTGGCTAAACTTGTGCCTTGTCTCCACGTATGGATTTACATAGGTACGGGTGATCGGGTAAGATAGCAACACAACCCATACATCTGTCTCACGTCCACTTCGTTGTCAAAATTAAGTACTTCAAGCCTATAGATAGAGTGAAATAAACACATTAAACACTGACCTGGACGTAGCCTCTACCTCTCGGGGACGACCAAAAGAAGAGGTTTTCAGCTCCCCGAAAATTTCTGGTGACTGAGCGGAAAAGTAATTGGTAAATGATATCCAATTCATGAACATGCATTTCGTAAGATTTTGATAGCTATAAAAGTATTCATGAGACTGCCTTGATTATTCCCTAATTTATTTGAAACTGAAGTTAAGTTTGCAAAATAAATAAAATTAAATAATCGCTATGTGTAACGAAATCTGTCTTGGAAGAATGATACATAAACCGTAATTTCAACGCCGAAAAGAAAAAATCCGTCAAAATGATTTACAACCACAAATATTAACTTTATCACCGCGAGTCATCTGCGAGTCCCCTTGAAAAATTGCTTGGTGTAA
Source organism: Acronicta psi (assembly GCA_946251955.1). NCBI lineage: Eukaryota > Metazoa > Arthropoda > Insecta > Lepidoptera > Noctuidae > Acronicta > Acronicta psi. The sequence continues at coordinate 172,047 of OX276474.1, forward strand.
AATTGCTGGAACATTTTAGAACTTAAAGACCGGTCAACTTTTGTTTCGCAGCCGCGATAACAGTAATTATCGTATAATTACTGTTGTGATAGTGTGCGGTGACTGGTGGCACCTCAGACATTAAGTATTATGTAAGGTGCTATATACATATTAAGTAAGGTGCTGAACGCGTGGTACAATCTACTGTTGAGCTTGTCGCCGATGGCACCACCCTAGTGTCGGACATTCTGCCATTTAACATTGAATTATTATTGTACCTATAACATACTTATGTTTTGGATTGCAGGGTCAAAGAAAACCAACCATTCAATTGAATCCTTCGAAAAGTGTCCGCAGCCGGCCACACGTCCATTGCACATAGCCGCCGCTACGCGCCGGGGCGGCCTCGCTCGCTCGACACAATGGGAAAGCTTACTTGCTACCCACACGGCTCTACATACTTTAAAACTTCGTCAAAGTTTAATTAAATACGCTCACAGCGAGCCGTGCGGCTGCAGAGCGGCGCGGCACGGCCCACTCCAGAATATCAAACAAATCAGATTGTTGTGGGCTGTGTGCGGTTGCCTTGACAATGTACAAGAGGTAAATTAACAGGGGTAGAATGTGGCTGCTGATGGTGGTTGTAATATACTTGATGTGGGGTTTGATGTCGACCTAGTTAACGTAAGATACTTAGCAGATGTTTTATTGTGGAAAATGTTATTATGCTGTAATCAGTTCAGCCGCGGCGGCGCGGCGCGGTGGGGCCGTTTGGTTGCTACGAAGAGCGTTAGATTTTTAGATTGCTTATCAATAATGTCAGTACATGAAGAATAATGAGGTAACATTATTATTGGCCGATTCTGACATGTATGTGCAGCACAAAATCATTATACTTAATTACTTGTAAATTATAAATCTTTTGAGACGATCCAAAATTGACTATGACATATCGTAGAACAGTTGAAACAGTGTTATCTGTACGGAGTAGGGTTTCTGCTCGAGAATTCCCGGAGTCGGGAATTCTCGAGAAATTTGGCTTTAGTCGAGACGGGAAAAAAATCTCAACGCCTCGGGAATTCCCGAGTTGTTGGCAGAAAAATGTTTTGTTTAATTAACCGACTAAAAATCGGATGTTATCATTTCGAAGGTTTATCTAGAGGCATTGGCAGCAAAAGGTTTAGTTTTATTAACCGACAAAAATCGGAGGTTATCATTTCGGAGGTTTATGTAGTTTTTTATATAACTATGTTCCCGGATATTTCCGTCAAATGAGGACCGATTTCAAAAAAATAGACCAAAAAATTCCAAAGCGGTGGTCCCATTTAAAGTGGGATAACTTTGATGGTAGAAAAATAGGGTATGATTGATTTTTATCTTAGTAATGACTTTTCACATGTGAATCGATTGTACTGAAACTTGGCAATCGTCACAGGTGCCTAATATACCACGGCAGGTGATAGTGTTGTCACATTCAAGAAAATTGCTAGATTTTGGAAAATTTTGGTAATTTTTTTACAAAAATCTTGAATTTAAAACTTCATTAAAACTGCCTTACTTTTATGAATATTTTTTTTATTTTATTTTATTTGGTAATGTGATTGGGATACCTATATACCCCTTTCGGGTCGGACAGGGTTTTTTTAACATATTGTATAGTTCTGATGATCCTAGGAAGACAGTCAAAGGAAACTCTAAACGGTTTACAGCGACTATCTCGTGTTTGGGTTTATTTTATTTAACTTTATGAGAACTAAGCAACAACTTAGATATTAGCCACAACAATAGAAAATAAATAACTTTTTGACATGAAATGATAACCGACGACAAAAGTAACTGACAAGCGAGAACTAAAATTAAATGAAACTTTAATGCAATGTTATGTGTTTTTATTCTTAGGTATCTAAATATGAAATAGTAATTTTATTAAATTAATTTTACTAATTATTTTTGTTTGCTGAAAGATTCTTTGCATATTTGGGAACTGGTAGGGACCTAATAATTACGAAACAGTTAGGTAACACCCTGCCCTTTACTTTTTACGAGAATATCGACCGAACGAATATCGGCTATAATTTGTATTCGACCAGATGGTTATAATTTGTATAATTTATGTTAGGTGCCTACTTGTTAATTAATAAGTGCTAATTATAGTAACCAAAAAATTACTATTTCATTTAATTGATCTCATCTATCAGTCTTATTTGTATTTAAGTAAATATTTTAAAATAACATCGTGTTTTATAAAAAAATACAAAATTTCTCGAGAGACTCGAGAAACTCGAGAAATCCTTGTCGAGAATTCTCGTGACTCGGGAAATAAAAAAGGTCGAGAAACCATAAACCCTAGTACGGAGCAACTGTATTTGTACATAGCTTCCAATGGTTTTGGCAATAAAAAAAAAGAATATGCAAAATTGCTGCGCTCCGCGCAAAGTCCGGAAAAATTGCTTTCGTAAGACATTCGGCAAACGCGGCATGGGCAGACATGGTGAAGAATTATGAAGGATTCAGAAAATTCAAGCAATTTTAAGATTTAGGCATGTAGATTTTATAAACTGCGATGCTATTTTTTTATCATTTTATATTCCATTATACTAACTGAAACTTGGTTGCATACAGGCATCTCAGACAGTGAGTACATTGATAACAGATATCAGATATTTCGTGCGGACCGTGATCGAGAAGCGATCGGTCGGCGCGATGGCGGTGGCGTACTGGTTGCCGTGCGGCGAGCGCTCTGCGCAGGCTGCGCCCTCGCGCCGTTCGCTCCTGTCCCCCCCATCATAGATCAGGTTTTTATCGGACTACAACTAGATAAAACGCGTTACTATATTGGTGCGGTTTATATTCCACCGAAACAAAACCACCAGGTTTATTATGACTATTTTAATGCTTTGCAAAGTAACATTTTGAATCAGAGTAATAATGCGGAGTATATGATTATTGTTGGGGACTTTAATTTACCTAACTTGAATTGGATAAGTGGGGAACCGTATAAGCAGCGTCTGAACTGTAGTGACTTGAATCATATACATAGGTGTATACATAACTTCATGACGGTATCTAATTTCTATCAAATAAATACTATACAGAATCGTAATAACACAACATTGGATTTATTTTTCACTGACATATTAGACTGCGTTTTGTTGCCGGTGCCTAACTTATTAGTACCCCCGGATGAACACCATCCACCCTTCTGGGTTTCAGTACCGACTACAAGCAATACCAGCTACATGCAACGCAAGCCATGTTAGAAATACTGTTTCAAAAAAGCTAATTATGATAAAATTAAACAGGAATTGTTAAAAATAAACTGGAATCATCTTTTTATAAATAAGGAAATTGAGGACGCTGTATCTTGTTTTTACGAAAAATTATACTCAATCATTAATAAAAATATACCCTTACAAATTATTAAAGCACAGTCTTACCCGATCTGGTTCACCCCAAAATTAATAAAATTATTTAAGAAAAAAAATCAAGCATGGATTAAGATGAAAAAATATTATAATGAATCGAACTACAATATTTTCTCTTTATATAGGAAAGAATTTAAAATCGCATCAGAAAACTGCTACAATAAATATATGGCCTTGCTAGAATCTGGTATCAAAGATAATATAAAATATTTTATAATCCTGTCTTAACGATGTGAAACTGCAAGTCTTCAGCCATGAGCAAAGATCAAGGCTCAATAATATCGAGATTAAGGGTATACCTCAAAAAAAGGATGAAAATCTATTTAAAATCATCGACACAATAGGAGTTAAGGTTGGATATTCATTTCCGAAGACCCAAGTAAACTACATTTCCAGGATACCATCTTACAACTCTAAGGAGAAGTCAATAATTGTCAGTTTTATAAACCGTTATATTAAAGAGGACTTCATAGCATCCGCGCGTGCATATAAAACACTGACAGCTAAGGATCTAGGCTTTCAGGAGTCTGAACAGCGTGTGTACGTTAACGATCACCTCAGTGCCGATTGCAAGATACTCCTGAACAAAACCAGGGAAGCTGCGAAAGCCAACAATTACCAGTATGTTTGGGTGAAATTCAGTAAGATTCATGTCCGTAAAGACGATACTTCGCGTTCATTTGTTGTGAATAGAATCCAAGATTTAAACAAAATTGCATAATCATTTATTTTTCTGGTATCAAAATTCTGTTATATTTTTTAAATATTGCATGCCTCAACGTGTCACTTGTATCGGGGTTATTTTTTTGTTATGGTTCGTACCTTCGTTTAAGATTTAGTACTCCTGTCTCATCGAACGCGTTAACATCACGCACACATATTTATGCTACACAGATCTACTACCGGTTTGTTCATTTTCTAGTAAAAAATGCACATCATATGTCTGTCTCGCTCGCGCTCAAGCGCACTGCGCCGCTGCAGTTCTGCGGGAGTGAGAAGTTTACTATTGCGCATAATTGCTGTTTATCTTGTTCCGATCTTAGCTGCTTGCACTCTTTTTTATTAGAGGTATTTCTAAGCCACCCACACACCAATTTTGTTAAACATTGTTTACCTAGCATGTTCTTAGATATTAAACAAATATTTTCTTTTCTTTTCTTTTCTGGTATGGTACTAATGACTCCTCTTTATAATGTCCAATATCAATTCAAATAAAGTGTATAATAGGAAACTTAACATATATTATCAGAACGTACGGGGACTTCGCTCTAAAACATCCGTATTTTATCGTAATTTATGCCATTTTGCATATGACATTGTGATTTTAACGGAGACGTGGTTAACGGCGGGCATAAGTGATTCGGAATTATTCGACAGTAGGTATACAGTGTGGCGTCGGGATAGGGACTACGTTCTTACAAATCAATCCCGTGGTGGTGGTGTACTTATAGCAGTACGAAATGAAATATGTGCCAGCTCGCCTCTTAATTTCAATTCTACAGCGGAGGATATGTGGATTGCATTACCCATTAGTGATAAATCTAACGGGAATCAAGGTTATAATTTGTACATATGCGTTCTTTATTTATGTAACCAAAACTTAGGCCTGTCTTTCAGTAATCAATTAGGTAATTATCTTTCAAAATTAGACGATATAATAATTTCACACCCTGAGGATAGATTTGTGATACTTGGTGACTTCAATCTGAGTGGTATTACTTGGCAATTGTGTGACGATGACAGCACTTGTATCCCAAGTAATGTTAGGAGTAATGACGAATACTCGTTAATTGACTTATTGCATACCCACAGTCTGAAACAATATAATAGTATTTTGAATACACACGGTAGAATATTAGACCTTGCTTTGTCAAACGAGTCTTTAACTGTGTTAGAATGTGGAGACCCTCTAGTACCGATAGACCCACACCATAAGGCACTTATTATTGGACTAGATTGCAGTGAGGAATTGTTTTTGAAACCCGCTGACCGTATTAAATATTCATTCGCGAAAGGTGATTACAATGCAATTAATTCCGAAATCAGAAGAATAAATTGGCATTATGAGTTTAGAAACCGAAACATTGATGACGCACTTGATTATTTTTACTTAATTTTGAATCAATTGATTGAGAAGTACATACCTAAATCTAAAATTAGCAATAATAATTATCCTGTATGGTACTCAGCGGCTTTAAAGAAATCAATTAAAGAAAAATTTAAATACTACCAGAAATCAAAGAACTATAATAATCGGTCAGACATTGAAACTTATAAACTATTAAGGGTAAGAATAAAAAATTTGGAAAAACAATGCTATCAAAATTACATTAAATTAGTTGAAGATTCAATAAGAGACAACCCCAAATATTTCTGGTCGTACACTAAATCTCGACGGAAAACATCTGGTATACCAAGTTCAATTGAATACGGCGACACTGTAGCTCATACAGGCGAGGCTATATGTAATTTATTTTCTGACTACTTCCTCTCGACATTTTCGCAGCCGTCTCCATTTACTCATCAGGGTAACATATCCGCAACCCAGGACTCATTGTCGGATATTACCAATGTAAATATAAATGTCACCGAGTTACTTAGAGTTTTAAAAGGTTTGGACCTCAATAAGTCCGCTGGACCAGACCATGTGCCGCCTTTGTTTTTAGTTAGAAGCGCCGATACCATTGTAGTACCGATCGGACTACTGTTTGAGAAATCCCTAGCCGAGTGTACCGTACCTGCTACATGGAAATCCGCCTTCATCACGCCGATTCATAAAAACGGGTCGAAAACTAACGCTACAAATTATAGGCCAGTTTCTAAATTGTGTGTCATTGCTAAGGTCTTCGAAAAATTGGTTTACAACCAACTATATGCTGCTTTAAAGGGCTTCTTCAGCATTTATCAACATGGTTTTCTTAAGGGTCGTTCAACAACGAGCAATCTTATACTGCTGAACGACTTCATATCCGAAGCAATGAGTAAAGGTCAACAGGTCGATGTCGTTTACACAGATTATAGTAAATGTTTCGACAAAATAGACCACGAGACGTTATTAATTAAGCTAGAGCTCATCGGTATACGCGGTGACCTGCTGAGGTGGTTCTCGTCGTACATAGATAATCGTTCTCAAGCAGTCGTGGTGAACAATTACGTCTCCAGTTGGGTTATCATTCCTAGTGGGGTGCCTCAGGGATCCCTGCTCGGTCCACTCATGTTCCTAATCTTTGTAAACGACATCGGCAAGTGCTTCCATTCCTCTCAATTACTATGCTTTGCGGATGATATGAAGATCTTCACCACTGTTTCAACTACAGCTGATGTTGAAGCTCTCCAATCCGACCTTTCTCGTTTAGATGTCTACTGTACCCAAAATAAACTTGAACTTAATCCTTCGAAGTGTTCAGTTGTAACCTATAGTAGAAAATCTATGATCCTCCTACCTGACTATCGCTTAAAAGGCCAGATACTTCAGAGGTCTTACACAGTACGTGACCTGGGCGTCATGCACGATTCTAAGTTATTATTCCAGGATCATATAGACAATATTATCAGTAGGGCTTCCCGGGCGTTGGGTTTTGTATTGCGCATGTCCAATGATTTCAATGAGATTAAAACTTTTAAAATTCTATATTGCACGTTCGTGCGCAGCTTATTAGAATATGCGAGTCAAGTTTGGAACCCGCGTTATGATAAATATATCTCGCGTATAGAAAATATTCAGAAAAAATTCATTAAGTATTTATGCTATCGCTTAAAGTATAAATACACATCTACAGATTACCTTAAGCTATGCGCCAAATTCCATATTCTCCCACTATCTTCACGACGCGAGATAGCTGATGTAACATACTTGTTAGGTATCATATCAGGGGCTGTTGATTGCCCCGCTCTTCTCTCACGAATTGCATTTGATGTTCCAACTAGAACTGCAAGGTACTACACCCCTATACATCTACCCTTGGTATCCTCCAACTACCGCCAGAATGCATTTTTGTGGCGAGCAAGTAGCATTGTCAATAAAAAGTGCAAGCAGTATGAGTTCGACATTTTTAACACAAAACCGGAATCGGTGAGACGATTACTAAGTCTAGAATTTTTCAGAAATTATTAACTATTGTTGTTGCTTAGTTTTATTTATACATGTAGATTTTAATCTTGTATCCGCACGGTAGTTTTTCATAGTTTCTATAAGTGGAGACCTATTATTGGCTGTATGTCACCTATAATTTAGTCTAAGTTAGCCGTTATTTGCTGTTGGTCTTCCAAATGAATAAATAAATAAATAAATAAAAAAAAAAAAATTTTTGGAGTTACATTTCTCATCGTAAGCAATCAAAAGATATCCCTACTAATTTGCAATATAAAACTTCAAAGGCCGGTAGCCTTGAAGAGGCATGTATTTTGTTTGGCCAATTTTTTCTTTCGGTGTATCAATCTTCCAATGTACCTGATAATTTAGACATTTTAGACCTTGGTTTAGCCGTAGATGATGATACATCAAATTTTACAATCAGTAATGTTATTTTATCCAGAACAGAAATTTGCAAGGCATTGAAATCGCTTGATGTTTCTAAGGGTCCTGGAGTTGACAATATACCTCCCATATTTTTTTTTAAAAACTGCATCCATTATTGACCAGCCTCTTCATTATCTCTACAATAAATGTTTATCGGATGGCGTTTTTCCAAAAATATGGAAAAGTGCACGGATAGTCCCTGTATACAAGAGCGGGTCAAAAAGTGACGTAGAGAACTATCGACCAATATCCATATTGCCCGTTCTATCTAAGGTCTTTGAAAGACTGGTCCACAATGCTATCTATCCTCTTTTACACAATAATATCTTACAGCAGCAGCACGGATTCGTAAAAAGACGATCGACTGTAACAAACCTTTTAATGTATACTACTGATTTATTTGACGGGCTAGATGCAAACATTCAAATTGACAGTATCTATACAGATTTCCGCAAAGCTTTTGACCGAGTAGATCATCGTGAATTGCTAGAAAAACTTGCTTACAATGGTATAGTCGCAAGTCGCAAGTATACAGTATACAGAAAGTCGCAATTGGGGGATATGAGTCTCATGCCGCAAATGTAAGCTCAGGCGTTCCACAGGGTTCTATTTTGGGCCCACTTTTATTTATCATCTTTATTAATGACATTAATAAATGCTTTCTCAATAGTAAATTTCTCCTCTATGCGGATGACTTGAAAATATACTTAAGAATAAGAAACTACCAAGATCACATCTGTCTACAAGAGGATCTTGATAGATTCAGTTCATACTGTTATGAAAATAAATTAGAGCTTAGTTTAAATAAATGCAAAAGTATAAGCTTTAGCAAGAAAAAAAAAATTAGCAACTTCACATATTCTCTTTGTGGTACTGATATTCATAAAGTACAATCGATCAGAGACCTGGGTATTATAATAGACAACAAGCTACACTTTGATATTCATACGGAAAATATTATTAGTAAGGCCTTTAAAATGTACGGCTTTGTTATGAGGTCTGCCACTGAATTCAGAAAACCATCCACACTTATCTATCTTTATAAGTCATTAATAAGGCCACAACTCGAATACGCCGTTGCTATATGGAACCCACTGTACAACAAATATGAAAAAAGCCTAGAAGGGGTACAGAAGAAGTTTTTGCGTCATACTAATTACAAATGTTTTCGTAAACGTTTACCTTATCAGTCCCTTCTTAAGTCTTACAAACTGCTTGACCTTACATCTAGACGACTGCAACTGGAGGCTATGTTGCTTCTTGATATTTGTAATAACAGGTATGACTGTATAAATATAATAAACAAAATAACTTATTCTGTGCCCCCGCGAGCTCATGTGCGCCCATCTCGCCGTAATATTGTTTTTGCTCTAACGCGGTCTCGTACTAATGCAGGTATCCGGTCCCCATTAAATCGAATGTTTAAGGCATACAATGACAAATTAAATATGTTAGATATATTCGCTAACAGTAAACATACATTCAAAAGACAGACTATCAAAATTTTATCAGAGTAACAGTTGTAAAATTTCCAATTTCCTACATTCAATTCAACAAACACTCGCACTCATACATATCTATATACATATATATATATATAATTGTATACGCTCCCAATAACGCACAAAAATCAGATATAACTATATTATATATTTATTATATATTATAATATAATATATATTTTTAACAATCATATTCACTATACAGTACAAGGAATTATTAGCCGATTTAGTTTATAAAATGTAAATTGTAACACAGGTTCACCATTTGTAATTCTGTAATGACTTAGGTGACCAGCGATGCTGAGTTTACAATAAGTAACATTGTATTAGTTAAGCTTTTTATAATAGAAATTGTAAACTTGTTTGTGGTTCCAATAAAAGTAAAAAAAAAAAAAAAAATATCTTCGTTGACCGATGTACTGGCTGAGCTGGTAGCCTATTCAGCTCAGCTTTTTAAGAATTATGTACCTCCCTTTAAATAATTTGACCTGAATAAATGTTTCTTTATTTCTTTCGATGTTGAGTTTATACCGTTTCAATTGTAGGTCGTAACTACAATGTTCACACATCACAACGATTGATAATAAAACGCTTTACATGCAGCTGCATAGTTCATCGTTCATAACAATAATTATGGGCGTGACGGAGGCGCTTCCACACGGCAGCGATGTCATATTGGCACCTTGAGCGAACTCGCCATTACGTGCAGTATTAGCGAGCTATGTGGCGGCGGCGTCGGCGTCGGCGTCGGTCACGCGCGCAGAATGCATAATGCAATAATGTGAGTATTAGTGGCGCCCGTGCGGCTCTGTTCAGCCTCGTGCGGTGCGGTGCGGTGCGGTGCGGTGCGGTGCGGTGCGGTGCGGTGTGGTGCGGTGCGGTGCGGTGCGGAGCCCTGGGATTTACATGTCAAAGCTGGCCCCACCTCGCAGCTAACGCGATTATGCTAAGAAACAACGCGTGGTACGTGGTAGCTATTAAATTGGAACTTGACTTGATGAGCTGATGTGTCTGTGTGTGTTACTATAGAGTACCGCTATAGGGGTCCACATTACTCCTTGTGATTGGTATAATGTGTTATTTTTCAAGTTTTTAATGTATCTGTGTATATAAAGGAGTGGCTAGAGTTCGGTCAGCGAATCTGTTTATTATACTTGATGTGACGACCACGACCACTCTGTCAAAAGGGTAGCGACTAAAAAGAAGAATTTTCTGTAATTTCCTGAAACTTGCATAGACTGTGTGACTGTGTGTGAGGTGAAATGGATATGATCTTAATTACCTACATCAGTCTGTTCAGTGCTTTTTCCAAGAAGTATAGTTCCAAAGGCGTGGTTCTGTCTGTAATCATGGATTAAAGCCGAGTCGAGTGCATTGGGGCCGCCGTAGAGTTGAATCAAATAATGAAGTCTTAAGAAAGATGTCTTTGTGAGCTTTTGTTGGAGACATCGTTACAATAGCGGCTTTTAGTTCGATCCGCGAAGTATTTATTCATCACAATGGAAGTGGATCAGAACGAGGCTTAGAACGGCCTTGTGATTACATTTATTTTATTCCCGGTTCTCGACATAAAAATATACACCCTCTTGCCACATGTAACACGTATTTTGAAAGTATTCTTTGGCAGTACCAAAACCAATCCTAATCGAAGAAATTAAACATGACTTGACGCAGGGTGTACTCAATTCAATCAAGCATTCTATTAAACTATAATAATAAGTACCTGCTTACTCGTGTTCATTGTTCGTTCTTTCGTGATATAAAATTTCTTAATTATTGAAAGGCAATACGATAGTCACTTAAATATCTCTCCGTGGGGTGTTCCACCCGACTTAGTTTCTTTACTCATCAATGCGTAGCACAGCTTTAATATATTTGTCACAAATATATTGGGTACTATAAATCCGTCGCTCGCCCTCCGAGGACATGAGAACTGTATCAAACGCTGAACTAACAGCAATAACACGCCATACGTTCAGTCGTTTAGAATTACCGACAGCGCAGTAATGTGCTAAATAGCTTTCAAACAACATCATAATTGTCGCTGCGCCGTTCAACAATCACTCGAATGCTCTTTGTAATAAGGTTGCGTGTTGTTGTGAGTGGTCCCGGTGATCCCTCAAGCGGGGAGCTCGTAAACTTGGAGTGAACCCGTTAGGCGCTACGACGCCACTTTGTGTTGCCTGCTCTATAACGAGGGGTATCTGGTTATCTACATACTTCTGACCTGATTGCTTCAAGATATATTATAATATCTGGTATTTTGTTTGAGTTGCATATCGCGCAAAAGTAGCTCTGAAAATAATGTGCTTAATTTTGTGTTCCCATTGCTAGTGACAATCGTTTCCGGCATAAACTTAGTCGAAATTTATAGGATGACTTTTAATTAATTGGCAAAATTTCACACTTTGGATATTAGTGACAGGTTCCTGGATCGACGCTTTAGTCAGTTGGCCGACTAATTAAATTACTTAGGTACTTGCTTTGTTCCATTACACTTCTCGTTTAATGTATTAAGTGGGAAAAGCTGTGCTATGTATGGTCTAAGGTATACATACACAGTATATGACGGAATATTCGCAGGGTTCATATGCTGTCTATGGAGGCTTTGGCTTATATAGGCGTAATAGGCAGCGTCAGCATTTTCAGTAACATTTTCACTTGTATTTATTACCGATACGATAAATACGTTTACATGAATATAGTTAAGTGTAGCGTAAAACTATGTAATCAAAAGTTCAATTAACCGTAAGCGGAATATTAATAATTTATTTTACATTTTATCAGAATATTAATTTTACGTTGGATATTGAAATCCAAACTTTATTATAATTATTAACTCGATAGCTTTAAGCGTTGCAAAATATAATTTTTAGCTGACTGAAGTGTGATTAAAACAAGTAGGGTCTAATTATTATCTATAAGTACTCGTACTGACGTTGCTAACGCATAACGTTATTTGAACTGATAGTGTACAGGAATGGTCCTATAAAATACTAAAAGATTTTCTTAATATTCAACACAACATTTTTAAGAGTTTTCTAAATTATTTCCCAATCAACGCTGTATTTACCTTTTGTTTAGGAGTTGACGGGTACCCATGTAAAAGCACTTGTAATAAAGTTTTAAAGAGTTTCTTTATTAAATAACCTATAACCATTGCGTCGCTATGCATTGGACGAAGCAGGCACAATGCACATAATAATCTTTTCTTTAGGTACAGCGTTGGTCAATCGGTCATTCCCACTCCCCACAAGTCCGTCTTGGTCGATGTAAATGTTTTAGAATCCTATCCAATTAAATAGATAGGTACTAAATTGATTTCAATTTTTGTAGACAAGTGGGATGCATTAGGTATACGAGTATTTCAGTTGAGCGGCTAATGATGTAGTTTATTTATTTATTTAGTTTCAGTGTTGGGCGCCTGAAAATTTCACTTGTGTTGTGAACGGCTGTGTATTCATTGCTTCATCATTGTGTTGGCAAAGAATAGACAAGTGGATGCCGCGGGTTGCACGTTCTTGCTCGTGCTCGTGCTCGTGTGTGAGGTCGGCACTTCGGGCGCCATAATGGGCAGCTCGCGTGCACATCAATCACCCGTCAATCCGGCACCCGTCTGGCTCACGCTGCGATCACGTTGCGTTTGCATCGAAACTTCCATACCAGAGACTTTGACTGGGTACTATTTTGTTAATCGATCAAACTATTTGAATTTCGTAACAGAACTCGGGTATTAGGGCTTGTTTCACCACCTCTGGATAACCTAAATAAAATTTGAGTATGAAATTATCTGCTAACTAATTTAACGGAAACTTATCACGAGGAGATGAAACAGGCGCTATATCTTGTATCTATTAAAGGACTCTTGTAGTTATGAACACTCTATCCTCAACATATTGTATAAAAAGATAATTATGTTCCTAACTACTTTGTCTGGTCCCATTCTATGAAGCTAACACCTTCGTAGAGTGGAAACAAATCGTCGCCACAAATACGTTATACAGTTATTGAGAGCATACACTTAACACGTTGTGTAGCGGGTAAATTAAACGCAAACTATGGGCGCAGTGATCCAGGTGTTAGTGTGGGATCATTGTGGTTCATGCCACGTGCTCAGTATGCACGCAGCGATACTATTAGAGCTCGGCTGGATTGCGTGCATCCACAATAACAGCACCGTTGGTGCGCAGACTGTAGCAGACTACCATTAGTGGGGGGCTTACATAATATGATACACAATGAATTAGGTAGAGATACAAACAACAGCGAGCAAAAGCAACTGAAGGTAACACCGTGGGTCACCACCACCTACGGTGTTACCTTCAGTGATCTCGTTTTCAAGATTGTTGCTATAAAATTTCTTAATACATTTTTTTGTGATATTTCACTTTTGTGATGAGCAGATTCGTTAGTGTTGTTGTGCGTTTATTTTATTGGCAGTAGAATAAATGGCACCTCTTTCTGATCGTTATCACTCGAGCGCTACATAACAATTATTATGAAGTAGGTATATGTAGATAGTAAATATAATAAATGGTCTGTGTAGACGCTACTCAGGTCAGTCACAACAACATTATACTAGAGACGTGTGCTCAAAGTTATGATCAGACATTGCCCGCGCCTGCGCACATGTGCCGCCGCTTATCTCTCGGCTCAGAAAGACCTATAAACTTACACGGTGGTGTTATCTCCTAACTCCATGTTGACCGACGCGCTATCTTATCAACTTTATTTCGGGAGCTGGAATGTAGCACACTGGTACTGATGACTAATGTAGTTTTTAAGCATTCCAGTATAAATTGAAATCTAATCTGAAAATACTTAAAAGCGATTCTTGTTAGCCAAAAATATTTTTTAAGGATAAACTGCGTTGACAAGTTAGCAAGGGCCAAATGTAGCAATACGGTAAGTATTGCTACATTTGGCATTTTAACTACTGGAAAAATAAGTATAGTCATTTTAACCACTGAATTAGGTCACATTATGTGATATGGCGTTTTGATGCGAGCTCGATTATCTTCAAGTGGTGTGAAGACTGTTCATATAAGTATACTATGTATAGCATACTATCTTAATGGATATTAATAAAATACGTACTCTTAAAGTAGTTAGTCGATTAAAAGGCGTTCATCTTTACATCGCGGCGGCCGGCGTGACATGGTTCATTAATACATCGAATACGCAACTTAGTTTCAGAGTTGTTTAGACGGTTTATTTACACATTCATAAAGATATGCACTCACACACACAATTTGAAGCCGCCTGCAAATTTGAAGTGTTTATGATTACGCACTAATAAAGAGTTCAATATAAGTATTGCATATCAACAATACAGTAAATGATTCACGCAGTGTCTACTATTTCATTTTAGAATGAACTGTAAATTGTAGTGTGGCGATGAACATAATGTAACGCTAACAACACCAGCGAGCAGCGAGTGATTCACACAGCTGTAATAAGAGCTGTACGGTATGACTCTAAAGCAATCCACTTTATTAATATTGACACGCGATTGAAACAAGACAGGCGCATTGCTGCGCGGCCCACTGTCCAACAGTGAACACTGCTCGTATGGCACATTGCTTCAACTCGAAATACATCGACAAACTATGGTAGGTACTGCAGCGCCACCTGTTAGAATACTGATGTAACTATCTATTGATATACCTATAGATAACCAACCAATATCAGTAATGCCTTTGATAACATAGTTTTACTAAGAACAATAATCAACACCGTTTTAATAACGAACCCGGGGGAGCCACGCCCATGTTCATACCTACTACAGGTTTTTGAAAAAGTTAAAACCTTATTAAAATGTATGCAGCAAGGTTTTAAGTGATGCGGCCAAAAACAGTAAAAAATAAATGAAAATTTTATTTTCTTATTCACGGTAGTGACTTTGTTTATGACTTCTGTAGGCCTGTGCTTCAGTTTAGCGAACACTTAACCACTTAACTCTTTAATATTCTGATAAATGTTGTGACTCTTTGGTGCCTGAAGGTGTTTGAGTTTGTGAAACTTGGTGAGCTGACGAGTTGGCGGCGGCGTGCGGTGGCGGCGTGGAGTTGCCGTAATGTGCAGTCAATGTATGCGAAACATAAGCAAATCGCGCTCGTTTGGCAACGCTGCACGTTGGCCACGGGCGCAAGGCAGGGACGCCAGCGACAGTAGACAGTATCTATGAGGTACAACGGACCATAGGGTTATGTTCCATGATACTTTCGAGGAGAATGTTGTCGATGCGTTGCTGACTTTGTCCACACCTCAAAATATCACGTAGCTGTGCGCCTAATTACGCCTAACTTGGCATCACTGTACAAACCGACTTATCTCTGTACAAATACAGTGTGTGTGCATCACTAACGCACTTGGCGCCCACATTAAATAAGATTACGGAGTGTTCTAGCGAGGACACTGACACTATTAGCGCTTGTTCAAACACGCTATCTTATATCGAACGTTCTGTTTGCACTTCGCCACGATGACATAATAACTATTATTGACACGGGATATGGAACCACCTATCGTCGTTGACATAAGATTGTCGAATCCGGGCTAACATAATGATTTTAGAAAGATTACGCTAACTGACATTTTATTATTATACCTACAGTAGTACTGCTCCTCGCAAGTGATTACCTGGGAAATGATTTGGTATCAACTAAATCGACTACCTACCACAAATTTCTATTGCAGATCACTTACACTAAATTGTGGTTAAAACGCTACGTGCTTGCTTGCACAGAGTGGCTCAAATAGTTATTTCTTGTTTAGAAACACTTGGTTTAATTTTTGTTTTTTCCCGAGTCGAGTCGAAGGAGGGTTATTAAGAATTTATAGACCTAAAAATATATGGAAACTCATTTATGCATATACATATAAGTACATATTCTCCGCGTTCGTATGTAGTGTGCACCGCGTCGTGTATCAGTGAATAGTGTGTCGTAAGCGCGCGGTGCGCGGCGCCGAGTGCGCTGTCGGCGAAGAATACCGCAGATGCGTTACTTACCTCCGCTTTACGTCCCCGTGTCACTAGGACATATGCACTACCCGTATCAAAAGGATATCATTTTTTAATCGAATCTACACCCAGGGTAGACAAGATTAGAAGATGCCGGTACTTTACCGTGATAGATAGGCATTTAGTAGCTACTAATTCTGATACGTAAAAGAATAGCAAGCTTGTCGGTTTACCTGTTGTCTGTGGTTCCAGAAATAAATTGAGATGTGAACCTGAAACTATATAGATAATGTATAATAGCACGTATAGCATAATATGTTGCTTTCATTTCAAAGGTTTAAACTACTTTTTCTATAGAACCATTAGTACCTCAATCTAAGTAAGTACCTAAGACTAAAGACTCAACAAAGAATTGAATATCTTTTCTCGGATCCTTTTTCAACTTTTCTCTTAAATGTTAATAGCTTCTTTGTTACCTTGAAAGAAACACATCATTATCTGTAAGAGAAACCTTATGTATTTGGTAAATGCGAACTCACAAGTACATACTGTTGCAAATCGCCGGTAATTCCACTGAAGTATTCATTATATAGAAGTATAAGAGTTTAACGGACTGTGTGAAGGAATGTCTGCAGAAAGTTTGCCATAAATAACCTATAGAAGGTAAAGGGATGAATAGAATAGAATAATAGAATGAAGAAGCGTGACATGTACCACAACAATACAACTGGTTACTGTACTGCCACTAGAGCAGAGAACAAAACCAGTATTTATTGCTTCGTACCTAGGCCTGATGTGAAGCTCACGTAGCTGCCAAACCTATTACATATTCCGCCTTCATCCGCCGTGGTGAAAACACGATGTTGTTCTGCTCCGGAAACCCCGTTAATTTATGACGATAGCGAGTAGATCACACGATGTATGCGTGTCCCCACGGGAGAACATCGGTCCGAAGCACACGTGTGCCGGTGCGACGACCCGCGGCGGCGTCGGCGTCGGCGCGCGGCGCCCTCCACTGCAACAGTTATGAATGACAGCACTCGTAAACAACGCGCTTTATGACGTCACTGTGCGCTTTGATCTTGATGGATCACAGAACACGCGCCCGCGTGTGTTGTCCATAAAACAATCGGACATTGTCACGAGCCCATTGAGAATGATCTACATCATTATAGCTGACTCAAAGTTAACTGTAAATTATTATAAAAAAACTGGCCTGACATGAGAGCAAATTTAGCCGGTCATCTATGAAGTTAGAGTGAGGAACAGCGTGATAATGGAGCATTGTGGCATGAAAGATAACATAATAACGAGGATTAAGAAAGGTCATGTTAAGATGGATTGGGCATATATCTAGAGGATGGATGAACGGAGATTGACGAAACAAGTATACATGGTGAGTACGAAAGCATGCACCGCAACCAAATTGCAGACGTTCTTAAAAAAGGCAAGGTTAAGAGCATCCTAAACCGACGAGAATGCATGGGGAAGTTGATAAGCATAGATGAAGCGAAAGTGGTCGCCAGGATCGTAGCAAGTGGAAATCTTTGCCTAACCCTATAGGAAAGAGGCGTGAAGCTATGTATCTAAGAGCCACTAGGGCCATACAAGAATAACAGCACTACAAGGAAACTTGGCAGACTTGTGAACTGGTAGGTTAGGTTTTCAAAATGTATCAACACATGAACCAGTAGAAAAAATAAGAAAGATTTATATTTTAATTTAAGAAGTGATTCTATCATATTTATAACGCGGTCCACAAGGCTCGGGCGCATTATAAAATGCAAAGACAACTGAATCATCTAATTTTCTGCCTGAGTTGACAAACCATTGTTGGCGATACAAGATGACGTTTATGAATACCTAGTAACCACCGAAATGCACGTTGGCAAAGTTAGACGTCGCACGAACTGTCAACTTAAAGGACATAGGAATATTAGTTGTAAGGAGCGGTTCGCGTGCGTGTGAGCATGCTCGCTGCTCCCGTTGTTGCAGCTGTAATTTACCCGCCGACCAAAACTTTAAAACATAGCACGCACGTAACGCAACACATCAACTAATTGCTAACAGTCGTTTGAAACTCGTTCAGACGTACGTAATAGCTGTTACTAAGTCGCGTGTGTTTTATCCGAGTCGCGTGCAATCAAATGGTGCCTTAAATCTAGCGTTCGCAAAACTTTATTAATATTACCTAAATATGGAACGCTGTGTGTACGTACAATTTATGGAGACAGACGGGCTAAGTTTGTAGACTAATTCCGAGCTCGGTAAAAACAAACCTTATTTAAATTTTATAACAACAGAATATAACTTTTAATCTGTTTTGTGGAACGCTTAAAAGTTTTGTGTTGGTAATCCGGTGGCGGTGTGTTACTTGCGAGTTGTGACACGGAGCGGAACGGCTTAAGAGTACATGCCTCGACTGTGCAAAGTGTACAGCGAGCCGCGAGTCGCGCTAGGACACGATAGCTTTGATTTACCTTTTATGACGCTGCATTTGCGTAAGAAGAGAAGAGGTTATGGAAAGCTTAAATAAGACGAATCGGAATGAAGCCCCAGGATACGTTCATTTCACTGAAGATATTTGCCAACTACCTCCTTCCACCATCCTCTATCCAATCCTATTTACTCATCTATTCGGTCATTCAGTCTCTTTATATGCGGAACCATGAAGCGACTGCCATACCTTCGAGACCAACACATTAACCCCATGGAACAAACATTTGAACATTTGAACAACACGTTAAAACAAACCCAGAACTTGGGTTCAGACATTGTTTTATTGGTAAAACCATCAAAAAACAATGCCTTTAAAACCTATCACCAAACTCTTCGAGAAATTACTACCGAAGCAAGTATTTATAAGTTTTTTTAAATAACGTGCCATCATTATAAGTTGTTCTGAAGTGAATGTCCGAGCGACAATAAGCACACTTACCCACTGTCACGTTTTGGGAGACACGTCGGCATCGTCGGTAAACGATAATGTCCGTTCAAATAAATCTTTAGCTAGAATCCGCACGGAGCGCGGCGGGCGGCGGCGCGCGGTCACGGCGATAAAACGAAACAAACATATAGATAGGCATAGATAATTGTTCCAAATAATATCATAAAGTTAGTTTTATTTTCTTCATTTGGGACTAGTTAAATGTTTATAGTAACATCATAGCCGTATCATATTCCGAATGTTCTATAAACTCTCAGTAAAATACTTAGTCTAGACACAAATACATAGGTATTATATAGACTAGTCACTAATTCTGAACTTGAGCAGTAAAGTACGGCTACATCCTGGCGCATAAATAGTTCAGTTGCAGACACAATATCCGGCGATATTCATAGCTCGATTAATTGCGAACATTCGAAGAAATTGACACCGACGCTGATGACACTATGTCTGAGCAAATATAATGTAAGTTGATATGTTTTGTTGTAATAATATAATCTAATGTGGCATCACAAAATGATGACGTATACAAATATACACATTTGTGACAGTCTATTTCAAACCCCGTAAATATTTGAGACGTGAATGCAACCAGCTCCCTGTAACTGACAAGCTTTGAAAAGAGATACCGCAACGCACTGAACGTTTAACCCGTGACTACCGATTTACATTTCTAAAAAAAAGTAGAGTAGTTGACTGCACAAGATTATTTTGTTTTTTTTGCTGTTTACACTAGTACGTGGGGGATGTTAATAGTGTCGGCAAGTGTCAATATTGGCGCAATTTAGAACGTTATCACGGTATATTGCGCAAACATGCTCGCTTGTTTGTTTGACAACTATTCAGTATAAAAACACTGTGCCCAGCATTAGAACGCCATGCGAACACCCACACATTACACACATAAATATAACACGCGAATCGTTTACACGTTGGTCTATCATTGTAAGGGCTGTAACACACTACGGCGTAACATAGCTGGTAGGCTTAGCTAAACATCACGGGAATAATCATTTGCATAGTAAATTAAAGTATAAAGTGTATTAAAGTCCTCGACAATGTGAAGGTACTGAAGCTGCGCGCAAAGAGAACATTTTAGCATTCAATACGTTTGATTTTATTTGTGCAGTTCCGACATAATGAATGGACTTTATAACCTTGTGATGTTAGTGAAGTGTAGTGTTTTCAACCGACTTCAAAAAGACGAGGAAATTCTCAATTCGACTGTTTTTTTTATGTTTGTTACCTCAGAACTTTCGACTGGGTGAACCAATTTTGATGATTCTTTTTTTATTCGAAAGTTGGTGCTTACAGATTGGTCCCATAAATCCGGTGAGTGGTTGTAAAAATATAACGAAAATTTTAAGATTGTATACATAGATGATATTATGGTTTTCTCCGAAATCTCGCTGTCTGTGCCGGTCAGTGCGTCCCCATATAATATAATAGATAGGTACAAAACAAAATACATCTATATTCCACTAAAACTTTTAAAATAAATAATTTTTAAACACAAAACAAACCGCCTCCAAAAATACCTAGGAACTAAAAACCAAAAAATAACTGGTACATATTTACATTATGATTTCTAACTAATTTGGAGGCGGTGCCAAACTACTAATTTAATTTAAATATGACTCGTTGATTATGGTGTTAGTGAAGTGTAGTGTTTTGAAGGACTATTATCAATAAATTACAGATAGTGAATGACGTGTAGTTATTGGAAGACCGCCCTGGATCTGAATGTGACTAAAACATAGGACTGACTAATTATGCTATTGTTAACCTATGCAGCTACATAGGCAATTAAATTGATTAATCAGATTTATAGTGAATTTATATAACGGGTGTTACAGTCACTTTCATATTATTCATTCAAACTCCATGTAACTCCATGTCCATAGGCTCGCACTCATTCTCTTTCGCTACCGATATAGTGTACGCATATGCTTACAACAACAATCTAAGCTAAATTCAGTCTAATTTAAAATAAATAGCGGTTGATTTAGTGTATTTACAGAGCATATGTATATTTAGAGAGCGCGCGTGCAGCGCGGCACGGCACATCGGCGGCACGGCGGCGCGGCGGCGACGTGGCGTGGCGTGGCGAGTATTGCGCCTATTTGGGGCTAGCCGCTGAGGTTCCTAATACCATTTTAAGAGCATTGCACATTGGCACACATGGGTAGTTCTGATCAGAAATTAATCTGCCAGATCACAGCAGTCGCACCTGATATTGAGTTTCATCTGGTGAATGCAACGCCTCCACTACATGTTTTGGAAGTATCACAAATATTTATTATAATTATGTATAAAAACAACATACCTATACTATTAATAGTAAACACCCAATATCGTGCGTTTCTATGGATTTTTCATAAAATTTTAGAAAATATGCAAATCATAAATACCTAAGTTATCGTGTTAAATGGTTTATTTTTGCAAGTAGTTCTGTTCTCAGATTTATAAAAAATCTTTTTCATATCACGCATAATTATATCGACAGGGCATTTTCATATTACATACCTTTATTGATAACGAATCTGTTCCTTAAACTATGTTGACCCAGCTACCGTCAGTTCGATGACCGATTGCACGCACTCATAAGTACCTGCTCGAAGCGAGGATATGACGTCACTAACTAATGTTGGCGTTACTGTTCGACCCGCCCGCGCCCGTGACGCAGAAGGGCTCGAGGCCTCGAGAGACACAAGTAATCCGACTCGATGACGAATCTTCTAGTCTAGGCTATAGGATTAGGGACTAGAAATCTAATAGACCTATTACATTCGGAGTCGGACGACCCGAACGAGCACGGTCTGGTTTAAGGTCTGGATCTTGAAGTCAGTTTATATGTAGGCTGAATTCTAAATGAATTTTTGCGTAATTAATATAGAAATCTAAAGGGATCATTTTTGAGTACTTCGATTAACTATTTAAGGTATCCATCAGCTCAGTTTGTGTCGTCATTTCTGTCTAGGAACGTTTCCGCAGTTTCATGTATAAGCTCCTCTTGTTGTACCGTTTGTTTTAATGTTACGATATCTGGTTAATTTAATAATTTGCTGGAACACACCACATGTGGAGGCCGCGGCCGGGCGGCATACTGCAACTCGTTCCATTCATAATCTTAAACAAGTTCGTCTGATCGTGTACGTTTTAATCGCGATTTATAAATACAAAGATGCTCTTTATAATAATATTTCAATAATGGATTAGGAGTTTGTTGAACTTGGCACAGAATCTGCTACTTATTTTATGTTATGGGTGTTATCACTGCTAAGGAGTTCCGCGAACACTATGCTCTTGTTTAGGCTGATGATCAGTAGGTACTGCACAACAACATCGCTTCTTTACAACTAAAATAGAAAAGGATTTTCTGCATTATCTTTAGCAGTAGTCGTTAGTGTACCCAGAAGTTAGTAACAGGCAACAATAAATACTTGCCTAATTATAAACAAGTTGTCAGCAACAACATTGTGTTACTCTGTAACATTGGTGTGTGAGCCTGTGAGGGCGCAGTTCCTGTAAATTGTAGATGTTACCGGAAATCTGTATTCTAAACATTTATTTTGTGTCGACGAAGGGATCATCTCGTCGTTGTCTACCATTTACGCATCAACCTCGTCAATATTGGCTGAAGATTTTTCCGCGGTATGCTTTCAGTTAATACAGTTTTTAGCGGCGCTCAATATCGTTGGCATGTGTGTCAATGTCGTGGCAAGTATGGTAATATTCCCAAACTTTGCCAATAAAGGGGAGCGACTGGGGGGTGAGGCCGTGCCGGGGGGGAGGGCGCCCGCGGGGACTGTGTGTTTGTCCACGGGCCTACTGCGACATCGGTAGGGACACTGAACACCATATCTTGGAATAAAAAGCGGTTCTCTTTGCGAGATGTTAATTAGGCTTGTAACAAAACAGTCGCGTTTGAAGAGATTTATCTACACGTGTAAATCTATGACGGAATAACTTGAAAAGTATAGAAGCGTATTTATCTTAGAAGAAATCTTCCCTTAAGTTACAAAATATGTAAATACCGAGCGATTTGAAAGTTACGTTACAAAACTTAGAAAGGATCCGCACTCGTCTCGTGACGTATCGTCAGTGGAAAAGGAAATGATTCTCTGGACGAGTGATATCTACCAATTTCAAACAAAAGTTTAAATGTAAAAGTTATAGATCTCTCGTCGGAATAAAACTATTTCCGACTGCCGCGTATTCCCATTACGTACTATTTCAATATTTGGACAAACTGCGGTACGTAGCGGCCAATGCGAGGGCAATATTTTATTGTTATAGTGTTGTACAAGTTTGTGCTCACAATAATATGGGATTTGGTTATGTTCTGGATCAAGTACCAAGTATTAGCTATTCTGTGGTTCAGGGTCATCGCGCGACGGGGTGTCGGAACTTAAAGTTGAAGGGAAGAAATAATAGTATCTATGCTGTTTGATACAATTTAGGTTTTTACCCATTACATTTAGTATTTGGAATAGCATCTATGTTTACATTTATTACCAATTTGGTTAGTGGATTGACTTTAGCAGAATACTTATTCTAGAATTACTAAAAAGGATATGAATACAGACGTGTTGTTTAAATACTTTGGCCACGAACATCTCAATCTGCAACCAGACCTAACCGTATACAATACAGATGAGAGTTCAACAAGTTCTTACATTTTACTAGATGAATTTAACTACAAGAATAATAGAGAATTTAATAAAAATTATTAAGTAAGTAGATAAATTATGAATTCAATGGCCACTCGACTGTTGGCGCTGTTAGACAACCCGAAAGCCCGCACCCTTAAAAACGTGACAGTAATTTTGTCTGTACGTATATTATGTTACCTTTTCATGCCTGAACCGCTGAACAGATTTACATTTTGGCAAAACGATAAAGTGTATCGTGAAAAAGGACACCTAGGCTACCTTCTGTCGCAAAAATCTGATTCAGATAGACTGAAACCGCGAGATTCAAAATAAATAGTCGATAAACTTAGTTGCCGGATATTTTGGAGCGGATTGCGTCTGTTGAACTTAAGAACAGAAGAGTTCTGAAGAAAAACACATGGTGTCAGCGTGTTGTTGTTGGAGCTCAACTTAAACTGAGGAGACGGATGTTGATCTCTTAAGATTTCGCAATTCCGTTGTAATTCGTTTGTGTATTTAAATAATTAAAGCAATATTTTGTTTGATATTAATTAAAGTATTAACCCATAGTCGATAACGTAATAGAGTGAGTTAGAGTCAAGTAAAGTATGTATGTATGACTAGCTTCCCGCCAGCGGTTTCGCCCGCGTGGTCTCATTCCGATTTTCCATTGCTGCTCCGCTCCTATTACTCGTAATGGTATATAGCCTATAGCCTATAGCCTTTCCCGATAAATGGGTTATCTAATACTGAAAGAATTTTTCAAATCAGTCCAGTAGTTTCGGAGCCTATTCAATACAAACATTGCACATGCATTCTGAGCCTTCTGAGCTCAGATGGCTTTATTTTTATAACAAAATACTGAATTCTCAACTTTACGCACGTGCTTATTTAAATCTGCTGGTGATAACATTCTCTGTGATGAAGAACTTAATCGTTGTTATCATTCCCATACACACGAAAAAACATAAACGTTTTACGGTAATAACATTTTGGGCGTTTGAAAGTTTCAACGCTAAAACTTAAAAAATGTTTTTTAATTATAGCATTTTAGCCCAAACGAAGCCTAGAGTTGGCCGCATTTATCTCTTAACGGGTTTTCTTTTTCTTCTAAGTACGCGCACTTGTCGGTGCGGCATCCTCCACCGCCCTCTGTTGAAGGCTAACTCCTGGACTTCCTTATACGATATACGTCACTTTCAGTTTTTCCTTAATTTGTGATCCTCAGTCTTGGCCTACTTCTTCCTCTCCTTCCTTCTATAATATTTTTTACGAATTCGTTGTGGCGTATTATTAACGGCGTATCCATATAAAATAAATACTTAGGAATATTCGTAGACTTAGCAGTTAAAATTCTGTTTTATGCTAAGTTGAAGTGAGCTCGGGTGTTCGTAAAGAGGGCAAGCGCGCCGTGCCGTCGAGCGCCGAGCCACACCATCAAATGTCCTTACTGTCAATTGACAACGTTTTATGTGTGAATATAAAACGTTAACGGTGTGAGAGTTGATCTAAAGTAAAGGCGTGTATATTTGTTATATTGAGGAGGACGACTTCCTTACAAGGCGGCTAAATAATAACTACGCCAGCAGTGGGACAGTTAATGGGTTGATGATGATGATGATGATAAGCGATAGGTTAAGTGGCGCTTTCCACGGATATGCTATGGATGGGCGACCATACTTGAGATATGAGGCACTCTGTGACGCAAATAGCACGTAAAGCCGTCAATACCAATTGTCATACAAACCGTTTTGACAATCGTAAATGGTAGTCAGAAAGCTGAAAAACCTGACAACCTATTTATTTTAGGAAACTGACCTCAAGATATTTTGGGAATAGGCTAGATCGATGATGATACTTATACTTAGTGAGATTTGTTTTTCTTTTCTTCAGGATTAATTTCTAATCCCACAGTGCTATTACATCCACGTGAGCAAAGCCGCGGACATACGTTAGTTGTTTAATAAGTTGCGACTGTTGTAATGCAAGGCGACCTGTTGCTGACGCCTCCTCACTTTTATCGCCACGCGTTGATATTTCCGCTGTTTTTATTAAATTCCTCATAAAAACTCTTTCTTATTCCTACATACCTCAAAACGCGAGATGTTTTGAAGTTCCAATCATCTCTCGCTTCTGTTTTTTTATTCTTTTACTATAAATCTTTTTATGATGAAAAAGATAAAATGTTTATTTTATCTATTGCGGATTTTTCCGATACAGTGGTTACATAGCAAATACGGTGTATTGTAAAGATGCTGTTACGAGCGTGTCACCTGTGCATGCGTGCATCCAATTCAGACAACACGTAGAGAATACGGAACTGATGGAAGAATAGCTACAGTATTAAAATTTAATCTTAATTTTTACGAATGATATTAACGTTAAATTACGAGATGGTGTAAGAGAATTTACTCTCATTGCATTTATCTAAGTTTTTTTTTTTTTTAACTAGCCCGTATTGTCCCAATTCTGAGCAAAGGCCTCCCCCCATTTCTTCCATTTATCTCTTTGTTGTGCTATTTGTGTCCAGTTATTCAGGAAGGCATCCAAGTCGTCTCGCCATCTCCTTCGTGGTCTGCCGCGTTTCCGGTTAAATGTCTTAGGGCTCCAATTCTGTGCAATAGAAGCCCACAGTTCATCCGGCATGCGGCAGACATGGCCTGCCCAGTCCCATTTAAGTTTAGCAGCCTTTTGAGCCACATCGGTAATTTGGGTTTTGGAGCGCAGTACAGAATTGCGGACTCGATCTGTTAATTTGACACTAAGTATACTACGCTCCATAGCCCGTTGGCAAACCTTGAGTTTGGACTTCTGAATCTTAGTCAAAGACCAGGTCTGTGCACCATAGGTTAGAATAGGGAGAATACATATGTCCATTAGCTTGCTCTTCAGTTGTAAGGGTAAATTACCCTTAAACAGCTCCTTCATGGACCAGTAGCTCCTCCAGGCATTTTCCGTGCGTCTTGCAATTTCTTTATCTTGTCTTGCCTGGAAGGAGACTACTTGGCCCAGATAGATGTAATCTTGGACATATTGTATTTTCTCCCCATCTACATGCACGTTATTAGGTGTGGTGTTGGTCATGAGCTTAGTTTTTGACATATTCATCTTCAGTCCAACCTCAAGGCTTGCACTGCTTAGATCTTGAAGCATTTCTTCTAATTCGGCAGCCGAGGAAGAAAAAAGAACAATGTCATCGGCGAAACGTAGATTGGTGAGCCTCGCTTCGCCGAGAACAATGCCTCTCCTCTCCCAGCTGAGTGCCAATGTCCGAAATACTTCTTCTAAGGTGCTGGTAAACAGTTTAGGAGAAAGCGGGTCACCCTGCTTGACGCCCTTGAGAATTTTAAATTTGGTACCGGTTCGTTCTAATTGAATGGCGGCTGAACTATGTGTATATATTTGACGTAAAAGATGTATATAAGAGGATTCTATATTCTGTTTACTAAGAGCGGCAAATATGGCATGATGTGTAATGCTGTCAAAAGCTTTCGAGTAGTCAACAAATGCGAGGTAAAGAGGAATATTGAATTCTTGGTGTTTTTCTATGATTTGATTAATAGTATGTAAGTGGTCTGTAGTAGAAAGTCCAGGGCGAAAGCCTGCTTGCTCAGGGGGTTGCTGCTTATCTAATTCACCAGATATGCGATTTTCGATTATTTTAATAAAAGTTTTATAAATGTGTGAAATTAAACTGATAGGCCTATAATTGTTTATATCGGACTTGTCTCCTTTCTTGTGAAGTAGAATAATATTAGAATGACAAAAGTTTTTAGGGATTTTTCCAGAGCGAAGAATGTTATTAAATAGTTTAGTGATATGGGGAAGCAGTACAGGTTCACCAATTTTTAGGGCTTCAGTGCTCACACCGTCTTCGCCACATGATTTATTGTATTTCATTTTACTAAGAGCAATATGGACTTCAAATTCAGTTATTGGGGGTATATTTTCAGAACATGAGTAATTGAGTGTATCTGGTAGTTGGGTTATATCGGAGTATAGCCTTTTATAAAATATTGTGCATATATCCAGTATCTTTTCTCTATTAATTTGTTTATGACCGTTACTATCTTTTAAACTTGTGATCCATGACTTGCTGCTATGTATTCCTTGTCTAGCTATTCTAAGGGAACGGTTTCTTTCTATTGCATTTTGTACTAATCGCTGGTTATAATTTCGAATGTCTTTTCTTATGCTGCGTTTAACTTCTTTGTCTTTTAATCTGTATGGTAAATCTCTATTTTTTGTACTTTAAATTAGCCTGTCTTCTATTAGTTTAATGGTTTCATCAGATAATTTTTTTTGTCCTATTTTTGGTTCGTTTGATTACTGTACTGGCCTTATTTATACTATTAATAATATCTTCATATAGTATATTTGTATCTGTTTCTTCATTATCTAACTCGAGAACATCAAAACTATTTTTTAATTTTAATTTAAATTCTTTTTGATGCGCTATTAGTGTGTCTTTATCTAGTTTTCTAATTTGTTTTTTAAATAATTTATGTCGATGGATCTTTGTGTTAAGTACAATAGTTGCTCTGATGGGTCTATGATCTGAACTAAATTTAAATTGGTTTATCACATTAATGTTTTTTATGATTTGTCTATCTGATGTTAATATGTAATCTATTTCATTTTTTGTTCTGTTATTTGGAGAGATCCATGTCCAACGTCTATGCTGTTTCTTGTAGAAGTAACTATTACCTATGCATAGGGACTGTCCAAAGGCAAACTCAATAAGGCGAGATCCGCGTTCATTTCGGTTTCCGAAACCGTGTGGTCCTATAATGTTTTCATTATCTAGATCTTGCTTTCGCCCGATTTTTGCATTAAAGTCACCTAAAATAATATTCCAGGAGCCTCGGTGTTCATCACAAGCTTTGTTAAGAAGGTCGTAAAAATCTTCCACTTCGTCATCAGGGTGTGACGAAGTGGGTGCGTATACTTGTACAATGGTTAATAATTTTGTGTTCGATATTTTAAATTTTAAAATTGCAATCCTATCTGAGTATGAAATAAATTCTTGAATGTTATTTTTCCATTTCTTAGCAACCAAGAAGCCTACTCCGTAGAGCCCTCCACCTTGACCATAATAGTAGAATATACTTTTGTCTCTTTCTAGTGTATCTTCGCCATTTCGTCTAACTTCTGATAGCCCTATTATATCCCACTTCATCTCTTCTAGTGCATTTTCGATCTCCAGAAGGCGTTCTTCTGATTTTAATGTGCGAGTATTAAAAGTTAAAATATTCAGTATATTCTCGGAGTCCTGTTTACATTTTGCCTGAGTCGTATGACGGGAGGTCGATCCCACCCGGGGATTCTTAGCACCCCCTACTCTAGGGTGTACTTGCCTACCGTCACCAGCTAGGGCACCTCTAGAGCTGCCGGGCACTTGGGGCCTATTATTTGTTATGTTTGTCATGTTATTATTGATGAGAGGGTACAGACGATTAACCCATCACGCTTGTCAAATGCGGGTTGATGGGTAAACAGTGAACCTGCTAACTCGGTTCGTGGGTGCTACCGTTGACACCAATAGGCTGATGTTCTTCCGCTACCACCCGAAATTGACGTCCTGTTTTAACGCCAATTGTCCAATTAGGCCATTTGCATACTGTAGCAGTTCACATGCCCTAAATTGGCTGATGCTTACTTGTTGGTTTAATAATAAGTAAGCAAGCATTTCCCTTAGTCGACTTTTACGACCTGCACGGGATGAGAAGCAGCTGATACATTCTATGTTTTTCTATCGCTTCCAGATCAGCACGGATTTATCTAAGTTATGAACCAGAAATCAAAATAATTACCATAAATATCACCTAGTTATCCCTCCATAAAAGATTAGGTCTATGGATGTACGTGAGTACCTAATGCTGGTAGTGCATGCTTTGACAGTTGTGGAAAGAGAAAGATCGAAAACAGATTATGAGAACCTACTGCGCGAATAGAGAGGCTCCGATGGTTCCTCAAAGAAGGGATTGCGCCTGAGGGCGGAAAAATTAATAAGTAATACCGTTATCAAACGAACGAGGATTTATAAATATTTTTTAAATAAAAATATATTCCTTTCTTTTTGAAGCAATTAGTGTGGTCACAACTCTCTCGTTTGTCATAAGTATCGTTTAATTGCTGGCACATTTTTACGGCAAGTGTCTCGATGGGCGAACTTTTATTACATTGTGCTTATTATAATTTATGAGCAGTACGTAGCGGGCGGCGGCGCGGCGGTGCGGCGGCGGAGGGCAATTAGGCTGTGTCATGCTGTATTAGGACTTGCGGGACACTTCTGTATTGTGTTTTTAAATTAAAATTATTACTCTTTGTAAAACTTTTCAGTCTCGGAGTACGTATGTTTTGTTTGAATTTGAAGCGTTCTTGTAGATATAGAAACAACGATTTATACTTTATCCTAACCCAATAATTTCTGAATATAGAAATTATACTTCTTTTATAATTGCTTTCCGTATGTACTCATTTATATTTTTAGGAGGTACTTAAATCCAGAAAAGCTCTTTGTAAATACCTTTTGCTTCAACATGTTTCCATCGATATTGTCTGCCAGGTGCCATTACTGAAGTATCTACCTGTTATCTAGGTCTAAGTTCTAAGTCTAAGACGTTCACTTTCCAAATATATTCGCGATTACATTAGATATCAGCATGATTAATATTGTAGATAGGTAATGTAGATATAGCCTCAAACATAGCACGCCGAAGTTACCTTACTTGTGCATGTAAGGCAACGCGGAAGTAGAAACATAACTATCCGGCAACCACATATTGAACAATGTTTGAGTTTTCCATTTAAAAGTTGTCGCAATGTTAGTCGCATGCTCTGCAACTCGAGATACCTATGTGTTTGTTTATAACAAACTGTGCGACCAGGGCGCGCCGCAGAACCGCCCAATGTACAAAGTTACAATTGAAAGCTATGGCATTACTGCGAGTTCATGTTCAGTCGACAAAAAAGTAGGTTAGATATAAGTAACGGCTAATAACCGTCGAGCTGTGTGTACGCACGGGGACGCGGATGCACCCCAAAGCTTTTTATTCATGGAACGGGAACGGAGGCTTTGTAGGACAGTAATAATAAACAATAGAAGAATGTGCCACTTACATCCCCGTCACTAAGTTGCGAAACAGTGCGTACAATTTGAGTAAAGCTTTTGTATTTATAGACTTTGTTACTTTGGATTAGTGTGACATATGTGAGTATCATGAATTTATGATAAGCGTTAGGTACTTATATTTTTGCTAAGCGGCACTCGTTTTAACTTGAACTTGTTTATTTAAGTAAAGAGACAAAAACTTTCTAACTGACAAATAATTATATAACTTCGTAAGTATCCAATTTCACACAGTAACTCAAAATGTCCTTGGATACTCTAATTATATATATATTTCTAAGATAAACCCAATTCCCAGCAGTCAGCAGTTGGTCAATGAACAAAAGCGGTGGTGAGGTATAATCGATACTTTCAATAACAATATTAGCGTGGACAAGATAATGCCGGCGTAGTATCGAGGCGCGCGGCCGCGGCACCCCGGGGAACGCGCTGAGAGCAAAGTTACTCTGTGCCGCGCCACCGCGCAGCCACGCACAGAACAGCCAATGCGCGCCAAGCATGTACCTAATATTTATATCTTACTACAATATCCCTGTCTTCCCTAGGTCCCTAATTAAGTTCTTAGCACTTAAGTAACTGGTATAAAATAAATAACAGGCACGGTTCAGTCTTAGATGAGAAGACCGGAACTGGGTAAGTCGGTAACTAGTCATATTTGTAATGAGGATGGAGTTTCTGTAGCGTATTGTTTAGTGACAGCAGCGCACCGCGGAGCGATCTGTATCGATACATATCTACTGCAGATACTTGCAAACTTTTTAATGGATTGTATCCTTTTTCCTTCAATACTGTGTCGATGCAAATAATGGAACAAATTTCTGCTGTCCCTACTTAGCTACTTTTGAGTTTTATCTGCTTCCAAACAATTTAGTGTTCGCTAATACTTCAAGGAGTTTATGCAATCTGTGCCAGTGGTGGAGGTATGATTAAGCTGTGGAAGTTGAATGACCGGCAAAAGTTTGGAACAACCTCAAGGGTTTCTCGTAAAGTTGCACGACTAAGCTGTTCTATGTGCATATGCAACGTTCGCGTTCAAATAACTTCTCACATAACTCCCTCTACACATACAAAGCTCTAAAATTCTCTGCGAAGTACACGCATCAGTACGAATACCAACCTACGTCTTTGTCAAGCAAAAATAGCTAGCATAATGTTTTAGCGACCTCCAGCTGAGTACCTACAGCATACATAACGTTAGGAACAAAATTGTCCATATTATGTCGAAATGATTTTGAAGACGGTACGGTTAGTGGACAATGTCCAAAAATTCTGAGATAATTCAAGAATCCCAGTCTTATGGATGTAGAAGTAAGTCCCCTGGGCGAGGGGACTTGTGAAGTAATGTCGTCTGACGGAGTAGCCACGAAGAGGTGACGCACAGAAATATAACTCCAAACACATCAGTGAATAGTGTGCTTGCTAGTAACACATTAAGAGAGTACCTCCGCTTTACAGAAAACTGCAACCAAATAACACACTTTAGCGTGTGTTGTGTTCCTGCAGTGAGTAAGGTTGCCAGAGCTTCTTCTAAAGATGCGCTGCACTGGCAGCAAGAGGAATATTCCTTCAAACTCTCGGCGCAGTGAATCCTCCATATGATAAACCTCTAAGAGGTTTTTAGGATCGGCAACGCGCAAGTGATAATATACCCCTACCTACCTGGTGTTACAAGCGTCCATAGGCTACGGTAACCGCTTACCATCAGGCAGGCCGTAAGCTTGTTTGCCACATTAGTGGTATATAAAAAAACCCTTTCAATTCTCAGGTTACGTGCGTAAAAGATGTTATATGATATGTATCCAAAATGCACAGAATTCTTGTATGCAATAACATTTTTTCAACAAAAGCTCGTTAGTACAGTGTAGGTACCCCGCCGCCGCCCGCGCCGCCCGCCTCACCCCCTACTCTAGACTTGACAATGAGCGCCACAGGTGACATGTGTGACGTAATTGCTGTTTTTACGTCAGCTGCTATACTAGGGACTCCGCATTTATACTGTGGGGAAATGTTATACTTGCGTACCTACTTATATTACATAATAAGTCGATGCTCGATGCTACATGATGATTCTGCTAGCTCTCACAACTATACTCTATTCGATAGATTAGTTTGTGAAAGTTTGTGAAAATAGTGTGAAGGGGCGAAAATATACATAAATTTCAGTATATTTCATACCGGTGCTTGTAATATACGACGTTTTTTTATTATAGGAAAAAAATAATTATGTGATAACTTTGAAATTGAAATGACTAAAAATTTGATGTATTAAAACTATTAACCGTAGATTAATTAGGTTAAACTTATAATTATGTTTTTGTTCATTTCGTTATCTATGAAGTATTCAAGATCATTTCTGGGCTAATTCATAGTCTTGCAATTAGCTAATCTAGATGGTGACCGCGCTCTGGCGTGCGGTGTTCCTACAAGCAACCCGCGGTAATTTGTCAGCGCGCCGCGCCGCCGCCGCCGCCTCCCGGCGCTCGTCAGACAAACGAGCCAAATTAGCGAGCTGACACCCAACAGTCTACGTATTGATGTCTACAAAACAAACACTAGCCCCCAAATTGCTACATCCCGTTACCAAAAAATCTATTTTCTTATCAAATAAAAATTTGGCAGGGATTAGATCAATTAACTATTTAAAGATTTATTACGAAGATGCCAAAACATGGAAGCATTGCCTGCCTATTGTTGATTAGAACATCTCTGTTTGACTCAATCACTGTTGTAGTGTAACTCAGTTATTGTAGTATCAAGTCATCGCAGCTGTGCTGTAGACTGGTATTATTGCAAGTAATGGAGCAACTGTTCCTGAGGCCTGACTGCACAAATTTCTGGGTAAGTGAATAACTAACTACTGACTCAATTACTAGGCTGACCACGCGGAGTTCGAATCTTCCTCGACTGCGTGACGTCATCACCTGCACGTTTAACACTTTATGCGCTAATGTACGTACCACCGTAATTAAATCGATGGAAATTGGTTAACTACTCTACTCTACTAGTAGATCCTGAGGCTTGGCATGACACTTCCTTTGGTTTTATGATATGTGCCCCAAATACAGAAGATGCCGCAAATTCTCTGTATGGCTCTGTAGTCTGTTACTAGTTCTGAATAATACAGTTTGAAATTTATTATTTCTGAAATTTCAGTTTTTAATGTAATAAGCTGAAAGCTGAAATTAAAACTATTGTCACAATTCAATGCTAATGCATAAATTATATATTGATTACGGATTTTGGTAGCTGTACGTAGGTAAATAAAGTAAGGTAATATCAACATAATGTCTCAGTTACAGTAGATACTTAGCGGCCCGCGGCGATGTCTGCTACCAAATTACTTTCTTTTGATGTCATAACATTTAGCTACAATATTACTTATATGTGAATATTACTAAGACGCGTTTATTCTTACTTGACTGTTTCAGTATTATTTACAAACTAGTAATAATAATTTATTTTAGTGGCTTAATATATGGTTATTTGTTAACTTGAAATTGTGGATATCCGTCGTCTCAGCAATGAGTAATCGAAACTGTTTCTCTCTATTCTGCGGCGAAATATAATCAGAAAATATAGACACATATAAATTATACAATATTACCCACCGTAACAGTAAGTACTACAATGTCACTAAACAGACCGGTATTTCCATCATTTATTTTTAGGTGACCACCCTCATTACTTTTTATTTTACGGCTTACTGAGTAAAATAATACAGGTTGTTCTAACCCTAAGCTTTTATGTGCCCAAGAAGCCGTATAATATCACTCTGCAACAAGAGTCTTAACTTTGTTTCAATATATTTCCTCAGGTGTAGCTACAACAGAACAATGTCCAGAACGGCTAGGGACGCCGTGCAACTTCCTTCGTCTCATAGACTGGTGATTTAAATTGTTTATAGAACTTTTTTTTTCATAAACATACCTAATGAGCTTGTGGCACCTAATCAGGGAAAGAAGATACTTCTTCCTACTTCCCTGTCGGCTACTCACTCGATTATAAGTACAAGGTATAACATTAGAATAATTAAGCAGCTGGAAGATATTTTATTTGTCAATATTTATTGAAGTTTATTGTATTTAGTGATTACTTCAGTAATCAAAATAAACTACTCAGTAGAATACATATTTTTCGATTGCAGCCTTCGACCCGCCACTCGTCAGAATATCATAATACTTACAATAAAGTATTGCACACTTTAAAATGCAAATGTATTTCAAATATTTCCGAACTACGACATAACAACAATCATAGAATAGTAATTAGAAAGTGGTTTCAGTAAATTTAATAAATTTTAAAAACAATACAACAAAGAGCAAGCCACGTTGCGTTTCGGTGTGTGAGTGTATTGTTCTACGACCGCACAGACACACACAATGATGCTCTCTTTTGACTAGCGGGCGTAGGGTTATCACAAGCTTGTCGAAATAATTGTGCTTATATAATGCAATAGCATTAAGTAAAATTCGTAATATTTAAAAAAAAATCTCTTACTACAACGCTGCGCCGTCGTCGGTGAGTATTTATGGGAAAAATCCAACTAGTGAGGCATACTAGAAATTTCGGGAGTTTTAATTATTGAATACTGTAATAAACAGCAGTTATAAGTTTATTGTGTATTAATATTGTTATGACAGTAAATTGTAGATTCTTTAGAGGTGTAGACAGTTAATTTATTTTTCACTATAAACACTTAATCTTTCATAATACGGGTACTTACGATTTCGCGAGCATATTTGCGCAACTGTAAATATTTTTAGCGACATTGGTACTGTTAATATTTAAAATTCTTTTTTTGAAGGTCGTCTTGCACGTGAATATTTAAGACGCCAAGAATTAATTTTACGCTTCTTAATTTCAGTGAATGCCTTTGAAACTCGTAACATTTTGAATGCTCTGCTGTAATCTAATATGAGATTTTTATAGATACCTCGGTAAACAAAAATTAAAGTCAGGGTTAATTGTTTATTTTTTGGAAGCGGTAAAAGGATTGTGTATAAAAAGCTTTGCTTATCATAATAATAAGCTTTCACATTCTGAAACATTTTAATTTGTATGCCTATGTGCCCATACAATGTTTCGGTTTGGTACAATTTTTTTTAACTTTTTTTATTGCTACATTGGTGGACGAGCTAGCAGCCTGATGATAAGTGCCCTGCCCTAAACATCAGCAACGTCGGTAGGCAGAGCTGAGCCGCTATCAAAATTTTTAGTTTTAATAGGTATTCTAATTCAATTAAAAATCAATGTTGTGGGTGCAAGCCCTACCGTCGGACGCTTGTCTCGGCTGTGTCGGAAGCGCGTTGTTTTGCCGCACCGCACCGCACCGCTTCCGTGCCGCTCAAGTCCCGCACCATTGTCCCTCCGACCACACTTGACTCTTATCTACCTATCTAATAGGTGCAATGCTGCATGCATTGCACCTATTAGATGGTCTTAAAAACATTGTGTAGATATGTATGTATGTAGATATTGGACCAATATAGATTTTCGTTGAAAAAACGATTTGGTCTTTGAAGTGGTGATAAATAATAGTTAGGTTCAACTCTACTGTAAGGTGTTTATCTTTGATCGTAATACTTAGCAGAAATAAAAGTAATAGAAAATGGTACCTTTTACCTCGCGTCATCCAATTCGATCAGAAAGCTTTGCACCAGGTGGTAAGCTGGCGTCATATCCATATTATTATAGTGCACTTTTGTCAACACTTACTCTACCACAATGTCTCTCACTCCTGTAGGTTTTGGCACTCTCCTTACGTCATTTAAGATTTAAAGTGTGCATAATTAAAAGAAATAAATAAATAAATAATTTTTATATTATACTTTGGTTAACTTTACGCTGAATAGATGTGGAACTGGCATTGGTATGTTTGGTAATGGAGTCGGACGCTGGCCCTTCTGTTTTTCCTGGACGTAAATTTACTTTAGCGGTAACTAAGAAGAACTAAGAAGTGTTACCTACTTATTAAGCAAGTATATGTATACCATACTCATGGCCAAGACAACTAACTAACCGCGTGCATCGTGCCGTCACACAACTGTCTGTTTTTACTACTTGACACAATCTACCACTATCGGGCGTTCGCGAACTGATAAAATAGTTATGCAAACAAAGTGAGTGCGACAGTCTCCACAATACTCAACTTTACGCGGGAAGTGGGCTAATTACTCGAACCCGTAATTTGGTAGCAAAGTGGTTCATCGTAGTATGTACGTAGTCGTAGTATGTAGAAGTCCTCCGTCCCACGCTCGGCGTCCCATGCGAATGCGATCGACTGCTCTTGCTTCTGAGTACAAAGTGGCACCTCTTCGTCATCATGGACTTCGTGGTCATAGTTTGTTATGCCTGGCCGAATTCAGTGACTGTGAGAGCAGGAACAGTAGTGACAGTAATAACACTAACCTAAAGAAAACCGTAGGTTGCTTGCTACCTGCTTCTATGAATAGGTATAAATGGTCTTCCCAGGTTCCTGAGCCAATTATTGGAGACGTCGTTCTCATCAAGGAAGACGATTTGCCCCCGAGTCGTTGGATGTTAGGGCGCGTTCTAGATAAACATCCAGGGACTGATAAGATCACTCGTGTTGTAACGTTGCGAACAAAAACAACCACTATTAAAAGACCAACAAGCAAGCTGTGTATCTTACCCATAGCCGATCACTAAACTATTATTTATCATTGTTTATTTTAAGCTACCACTTTTTTTATTTAGTTGTTTCTTTTTATGCACTATATTTTGGTTCTATACGCCATAGTCAAGCCTTTTATGTAATGTATTTTTTAAGTAGGTCGCATCTAGTTCAAATCAAATTATATACCTAACCTTGTTTAAAATGTATTCATATTTTTAAGGACATATATAAATTAGTGTTTTTTTTAATGTGTTAAGGTACGGACTTGCAATGAGATCATTAGCTGTAAGGACAATTTGTAAAGGACATTCCGCCACTTAATGTCCTTGGTAGGCGGTATGTTCAGAAGCAATAACCATAGTGCGATCGATCCCTACTAACTTAACGAACCATCAGCCAAAGTTTCCTTTTTTCTAACTAGATGGCGTTGGGATCGAATTAGATCGCGCTATGGTTTCGTTCACAAAAGTTACTAGGTCACTGAACTTTTTTCAATAAACGTTGACGAAGGCCACGCTTTGGTGTCTATCGTATCAGCATAACAGTACACGGTAGTTTCATTTAAACTCCTGCCAGTGAACCCACCAGTGCAAAACCCCGTACCAGGTTAATCGGTACTTAACACTATGACAGACTTTCTCGATTTCTCTTCTCAGCTCTTTTCTCCTATTATAAGCATAAAAGACTAGGATCACAGAATTAAATATTCATCGCAACGCTTTGTCACGCAGAACGTAGGGTGATTGTGACAAAGTAGCATTGTTTGTTAGCTAAGTAACGTCGGATTTTAACACCTTTGCCGGCAACATTAGAGGCAGCCTGTCCGACTAGGAAGCAGGTATTATAATTAGCGAGCAGTAATGTGTCGCCTCGCCTCACCTCGCCCCGACACGGCGCGCGGCGTGGCGAGTGGCGACGGTCATTGTTAGTAGCGTTTCTGAAAAGTAGCGCAATGTTCTGCTAACTAACGAGTTCATTTAGACATGCGCTTGTTTTCTGATGTTGATGACATGCTCCAAATTTATTTAACAAAGAGGTGTTTGTTCTACAAATGTTACCCACAGAAGGTCCACTGCGCTCAAATGTTTGATTTTGTAATACGTATAGGTGCTGCTACTGCAATAGTCTGCAAAATAGTATCATCCCCTGTAATACTTGTCCGGCTTCTATACCTCCTAGCGTAGTGACGTAACGTTACAAACGCTGGTTGATCTGTACACCGTATAGTGTGATGTATACATTCTGCTGAGTTCTGCCGAGTTTGTTGGCACGCTCGGCACAGAAACCGCCTGCTGTCGCGAAATACTTTGTCATCGTTACGCGGAGCCTGATTTATTTCTGCTCAAAATCTAGCTCCCTAAATGTATCTGATTTTTTGTACAAGTAGATACTTATTTCAAGTGTAATGCTGAGACTGGGAATAATTTGCTAAAGTGGGATTATTTTCAAGAATAAGATCACTAATATGTATTATATTTGTGGATTTATGTGTGGTATTTGTATCTATCTATTTATGTAATAAATATGGTTTATACTTATATTTAAACTGTTGTCGCAGTTTCAATTGCATCAGACTTTTGGAGATAAAAATGGTAGCCTATGTCTTTCCCCGGGATACAATCTCCTTTCAAAATTTTATCGAAATTTGTTCAGAGACTTAGGCTGACATTCAGAGATATTCATGTAAGACGGGCTTAGATCAGTCTAAGACAAGAATCGGCTTACCGCATCTTAAAAAGTGGTATTCAGAAACATAGTACGTCTCAAACTTCGTCCGTCTTAATTTAGCCTACGCTCTGTTATAAATAAAGGATAGCAATATATGTAATGTCATAAGAGTGAGCGAAACAACAATATCTGAGATAGAAATTGTTTTTGTTGCAACATTGTCACAGTAAACAGCGCTAACATCTATTATTTTCGCCAAGAAATATCTTTTTTATAATAATGATAATATTTTTAAGTAGATTTGGTTTCACAATAAAAGCACCACATACACATTTAATGTAAAGTTAAAGTAAGATAAAAAGTTTTTATTGACAAACAATATTTACTTACATCGACATATTATCTATTCTATAAAAAAACTAAATAAAATGATATGAAACAGCTATTTAATAAATCTAAGTAAATAAAAATATATCAAACTACCAAAAATAACTACAGCTTTGTCCGCCGGGTGGCGCTAGATCCACTGCTTAGACAGCTAAAGTAACCGATATTGACTACTTAGGCTTAGCATAGTTTACGCGAAGTTTAAGCAGTGTTCCGAACATCTCTGAATACAAATTTGAACGTAAGCACTCGATTTTGACATACGGAAGCATAAGTTCATGCTGAGTCTCGTTTCTGAATATCAGCCTTAATGGCTCACAGACAAATAGATAAGCATACAAAATTACGTTCCCATTTTTTTAATATTAGTGTTTATGGAAGTATGGATCCCGCGCGGTATATTACCAGTGAGTGGTCTACAAGTCGCATTCGTACAGTAACGAGCTCAAAGCCGGAGTGCATGCTCCAAGAACTCTCGCTAAGAAGCTGCTAATGAATCTGAGAGAACTATGCACTAGTTGACTAATTACTAGTGGTTGTGAATGTTCCCGCCGGCGCGCTGCTGCCGCAACTTTTATAGTTTCGCTCCAGATTTGAAGTAGTACTCGTAAACCTGAAGGTGATCTAGATTCAGGCGAGGTTGTGCAATACCGTACATAGACAAACTCGTAACAAAATGCAAAAATATGTTCTCTGAGATTTAAAATTTAACGATACTTTTACAGGCAGGTTATCATTTTTTTTAATAACACGTAAATCTGAACTATCTCTAGTAAGTGAAGATTGAGTCAAGATTAGTTTGAATAAATTTAAATAACATTTTGGGCTTTGCGCTGTGTTCGTGATTGACAATATCTTCGTTGAATGTAATGTTTAGAATGAATGAATATTAATATTATATTTTTATGGCAAGAAACATGATAAGCAAGACGACTTTAAGTTATAGTTCGGAGCCAAAGTTAGGGTCTAACTCTAAACTAATATCGCGTGATTTTGAACTTGATAGCTCTAATTAAGACGAATAAATACTAACAAGCGAATATGTGCATATATAAGTTTGCAGCACCTGTACTGTGTAGTGTATTGTGAGCTCTGGTGGATGTGAGGTTGTTAGTTGTAGAGCGGCGGCGCTGTGCTTACGAAACGCATTGTCTGAACTGTGCTGCAATCATAATATTAGCTACCTAGGACGCTACTGACACACATGGGCTGTAAGGATCGACAACTATGTTCGATGAACGGATTAACATAATTCGTAATCATTTCAGTTTAGGGACATTGCAAAAAACGCAATGATGCACTGCGGGACTAAGTTACTTTTAATGTCAGCAAATCACAGGAAAACATAAACGGTAACAAAAACAACGTCATTGATTTTTTAAGTGATAAGACACAATTTCCTTTATAAGGTTCAGGTTCATAAAAATATGTAGGTACTTAAGTAGTTATTATTAAAACTTCGACGAATGTATTACTCTCTATTAAAAGTCATTGAGTAATCTCGGTGATATTCAAAAGATAGAGACGGCGGTTTTATCCCCGTTTTATTGCCAACGTTTTTCCTCATGTATTTATACCGCTCGGTCTATAAACCCACAAGACACAGAGAGTATTGGGTGGCGCCGCGGATGATATACGACATAATAGCAATTCAGTTCGCAGGCGGGCCGGGAGCGCGCCTAAAGTATTACCCGCATTTGTTACCACCATATCACGTCGCTGAACTTGATCGATGGCTGAGGACTGATCATAAATAAACAGACAACCTGACTGCCTCAATTTACCCATGAACTTATACCGACATTGACAAGGTTTTTTACAGTACATTTAGCAGTTAGAGGGTTCGGTATTGTTTGAATGTGTGTGGTATAATCCTTCAAGTTATAAACATACCTATATATATATATATATATATATTATGTAACGCAATTGAATTGAATGAATTCAATTATCAGTATATTTTAAGATAGACCTCTAGCAATAGATCGCTGAAAACTACATTCAACTCCATGTAGTCGTTTTGAAACATTCAGAAAAACAATCTAAATCCTGTTGTTTTGACTTCCGTTGCTTAATAAAGACCCCGATACTTATTAGATTTTTTCAACATCTTTATACAGGCATCGGCCTGTTATGTTACAATTTTATCATAATCATGTATATAGATATTATTGAGGTACTCAAGTATCCATCGACAAGTGGGTTCTCCTCTCGGTGTAGTTTCCCGGGTGATCCGTCAATGTGTCGCTGAGATGCAGCTTGCACTAAGCCAACGTCGCGTCGCGGGTGCAAGCAGTGGGTGGCGGATGGAGGCGGACGCTGTGCCAGGTGACTCCGCTTACAATATCGAGCCGCCACTCGCCTGCGATTTCGTAGCCATTGCGCTGTTTACGTAAATACAAGCTGCTTGCACGAGCAAAGGTCGGGCTTTATGTATGTATATTACATTTTAGCTTTTATCTTTCTTGTAATAATCGTTTGGTGTTATTACATTATCCGTAGAACAAGATTGTATTATACTAATGTTTTCGAGAGGAAAGTTGAAGTTTCCTTCGGAGTTCGTCCAACTTGAACTCATTTGAATATATTTTCGTAAGCAAATTAAACATAATAAAATATAGAGTTATATTTGTTCGTCCTAGCCTTATTCAACAAGATGATTCTAAGTTTGTTCTTGTGAACTTGCATAGTACTTGAATAGTAATTTTTCATAACAGTCCAATCATTCTTTGACTCCAAAGCTCGAATAACGTACCTACATGTTCAATGTTTGCTTGTTGCGAACTTGTATTTATTTTAAGTAACTATGTCATGTATAATGTCGTCGCGTTGGTTTGTGACATCGACACCCAGTAGTATGGTAAT
Source organism: Acronicta psi (assembly GCA_946251955.1). Taxonomy (NCBI): domain Eukaryota; kingdom Metazoa; phylum Arthropoda; class Insecta; order Lepidoptera; family Noctuidae; genus Acronicta; species Acronicta psi. Next base: position 214,727 of record OX276474.1, read on the forward strand.
CAGCGGGACTCCTCGGCGCTGATGTAATTGCGTGGCGCTTGCTCCACCTCGTTACGGCACACGTGTCAGCGTGAGCGCGAGCGCACCTCGCCACCGAATATATTAGCGTGAGTGTCGCCTCGCGCGCGCAGGAACGAACAAGCTACTCTAATACGCGGTAGGACACTTCTTGTTCTTATTACCTATCCCAATATTTCTTTAAAGATGTCAACTCTCTTGTACTGCAAACTTTAAATATATTAAACTAGGTGCATATTGCTAAATTAAAACAGTATATTTTCTTAATGATGTTGCTAATATGACTGAATTATAATAAAAAGATTGATTGTTAAGTTTGTACAATTTTTGCCGGAGTAGGGTGTAAGTAATAGTTATTTTGATCTCACTTTTAGCTTTAGTAGGGTGTCTCCCCAAGTTCGACCAGTCTCCTGCGCCTGTTCGTTTCTTTCTATAAACATGCCAAACAATTTTTACTACCAACAAATCAGCTTCAGTAAATTGAATTATTTGGCGAGTTCCATCTACAATGTGTTCCCAACGAAATAATAAGAGAAGCTCTTGCAGTAACAATGTGAATGATTGTAGAGCTCTGCGCGCCTCCCAGCTTGAGTGCGTGCGGACGGTTGCGGGCGGCGCGGCGCGGCGGCGTGCGGGCCTCTCGTCAATGAACCGAGTACGCGAGTGGACTAGTGTGTGTGTACACTGCTACTGTACTGCTGTTGTTTAACGAATCAATTACCTAGTTTATTTTGTACTAGCGACCCGCCCCGGCTTCGCATGGGTTTGAATTTCTTGTATTTTCTGTACTATAATATGTATGTATTATACATATAAACCTACCTTTTCAATCACTCTATCTATTAAAAAAAAACGCATCAAAATCCGTTGCATAGTTTTAAAGATTTAAGCATACATAGGGATATAGGGACAGAGAAAGCGACTTTGTTTTTAACCCCCGACGCAAAGACGACGGGGTGTTATAAGTTTGACGTGTCTGTGTGTGTGTGTGTGTGTGTGTGTGTGTGTGTGTGTGTGTGTGTGTGTGTGTGTGTGTGTGTGTGTGTCTGTCTGTGGCATCGTAGCTCCCGAATGGATGAACCGATTTTGATTTTGATTTTTTTATTTGAAAGGGAAATTAGTCGGAAGTGTTCTTAGCTATGTTTGATGAAAAATGGTCCAAGATGGCCGCCGCCACAAAATAGCGAATGACATATTTTTTCACAAATCCCTCAATATAGGTATCAAATGAAAGGGCTTAATTAGGAGAATACACTATGATAAATTTCAAATCCAAGATGGCCGCCACCACAAAATGGAAAATAACATTTCGTGTCGGGGGTTTCCTAAATTTTTAATTTAGGTTATATACTATGTAGTGATATGTAGAACAACATTTTCAGTAAGACTTGGCAAAAAAGCCGTACCAGCTGCACTGCTATTACTGTTAACATTGTAAACATTGCAATGTCATTTATCGCGCTTTACTTCGACACGTTTACGACGGGTCAAGTACAGCGACAACTGCTTCAACTGTGCCAACATCCAGCGGAGAGCTCCTACAACATAATCGAACTACTCCTTGTTAACAGTGTGAAATAATGTACATCATTGTTGCATCCGCGAGCAGTTGTGTTGTGTGCCGACTGTACCGAGAGCGACACTCGACTCCACTGCGTCCCGCGGAACACTCGTCACTGAATACACTTCACAGAACTGCGGACACTGTATTGTGCAAGAAGACTTTGGTAATACTAACAACGTTTCATTCTATAAAATAGCATTGGGGGAACTGGTTTGCTCTAGTGCTGGGCAATAGGAATGTATTCATATCGATGCTTTTTAAGACGTAGAGCTCATGCTGCTTAGTTTTCTACTGTACAAATTGCACAACGGTTTCTAAACCATCAAGCATTCAAGGTGTAAGTAAATTCTGACGTGTATGCAATAATAATAGATGAATTCATAGTAGTTTACAATGTTGTTCTTTTATATCGTGTTAGGTCCACAAGTGCGAGTATGTGAGCTGAACTGAAGACTCGTGTCGAGACGAGACGCCATGCCGCGGACACCAGTCAAACAAAATTAGAAAATATACTACTCTTTGATTGTACTGTAAAATTGATAATGACAACCGTTACGAGTTGTCCTTACCTAGGTATATTGTAAATACTTGTATCTACTTTTAGTTGTAGTCTAGATTATGAGTTTGGATATTTCCGTTCGTATTTTATGCCTAAAAACGTTGAAGTTGTTTTTTTGTAAATGGTGCGGAGCTAAATGAAACAAAGGCATCAACAATCAACATTTCGACATAAAATTTAGAGGTCATTAGAAAGTGGTAAAGCAATGGAAGTTCAAACACTTAAAGGTCGTGACGTGAAGTCCTGACGTGAGCTTGATTACTTTCACAAATTGTACAGATTTCCATGAATAACTTGCCTCAATATAACAAATTGTATTCAAACACAAATAAACCAATTCCCTTTGTTATTCCTTTAGTGCACTTATCTACTTTCCTTTATCCTTTACTGAATTCCAAATAAATAGACCGTATTGTTGTACACAATAGTTTTCTACATGCCTTACATAGTAGAAGCAAATCGATTCCGTAATAAAGGTCCGGCCAGAGTTAACGAAATGTTAGATTGGTATCGAACAAGTACTTACTACGTAGCGAGTGTATTGAGAACTACTCACGCTGATGTAGCGTCTACTTTGTAACAAGTACAATTTCATCAGAGTTTGGATGCAGATACACTTAACATTGTAGAAAGAATTGTGTGGAGGGAACACCAGGTGCGGTGCTTCAACGTGCTTTAGATAAAGATATAAAATTGAATCTTTTTGAAATTGTTGCACAAACTCACGATTTCTTTAAATTAGGTACTAATGCATTTTATAAGGAAAACATCGAGCGGTACTATGCCAGCATGGTGGACATAACCTCTTTAATTCTAAGAGGAGATCCGTACCCAAGTGTGGGACTGTAAATGATTTGATGAAGTTGAAATGGTTCCGTATCACAATCCACTTTGTTGGATACTATTTACATCCCTCGTAAGGAAACATCTTTGTATATAATTTGCGAAGTTTTGATAACCGCGTCGAGTTCAAGTATACTTTAATTTAAACATAACTTATTTCCAAAACGCAATCGCTGTAGTCGTCTGTGTAGGGATGCTAAGCGGCGCCACTTTCACTCTTCTCTTGACAACCGCAGCCCTGCTGAAGTCTGGAAATTCCTCAGATCTGTTGGAATCGGTAATTCACCGACGATTTCGGCTAATGATTTTGATTTAAACACTCTTAATACCCACTTCTCTACTCCTCCTGTTTCCTTAGATTCTAATGTAAAATCCAACACTTTAATCCAAATTTCCAGTTTGCCCCTACCGCAGTGTCCTACTTTTCAACTTCATGCTGTTAGTGAGAATGATGTTAAAAAATCTATCCTTGCTATCTCTTCGTCTGCTACTGGCAATGACAACTTATGCTCGAGAATGATAGCCCCTATTTGTCCTGATCTACTTCCAATCCTGACTCACATATTTAATTACTCCTTAAACACTGGCGTTTTTCCTAACTTCTGGAAGCCGGCCTATATTATTCCTTTACCTAAAGTGTCGAATCCTTCTATGCCGGCGGATTTTCGCCCCATTTCCATTCTTCCCTTTCTTTCCAAAGTTCTCGAGCATATCGTCCATTGTCAACTATCATCTTTTCTCTTCAGCCACAGTCTCTTGAGCCCCTTCCAGTCTGGCTTTCGTCCTGGCCATAGCACTGTCACCGCACTTCTGCAAGTCACTGATGACATTCGCTGGGCTATGGAGAATAAATCCCTTTCCATCCTTGTCCTGCTAGATTTCAGCAGTGCTTTCAACTCAGTTGATTTTGATATTCTCCTTGGTATCCTGAAATCTCTTAACTTTTTATCTTCCTCCATCGCTTGGTTTGACTCCTATCTTCGGGGCCGTTCACAATGTGTCCGCCTAGACGAATCTTCTTCCTATTGGTGTGACCTAAATGTGGGTGTCCCCCAGGGTGGCGTTCTCTCTCCGCTTCTTTTCTCTATCTTTATTAACTCTGTCTAGTGATAATAATATATAATATGACTCTAGTGAGTCATATCTTCTAACTTCCATCTCTACGCAGACGACTTGCAGCTCTACAGACATTTTCCTAGTACCGAGACTGAAGTTGCCATCGCTGCTATGAATCGTGACCTGGAATGTGTTAGTGTCTGGGCTAGGTCTTTCGGCTTGCGTCTCAACCCTAGCAAGTCCCAGGCTATTATCATTGGTAGCAGAAACATCCGCAATAGGCTTAACTTTACTACACTCTCGCCTCTTTATCTCGACGGTGTTAAAATTACTTACGAAGCTACTGTCAAAAATCTGGGGGTGATCTTTGATGTTAACTTGACGTGGGGTGCTCAAGTTGCTGACGTCAGTAGGAAGGTGCATTACGCTTATCATTCGCTGAAATGTCTCCAGTACTTTTTGCCCGTGAAAACAAAAATCTCCCTTGCTCAAAGTCTAATTCAACCCATAATTGATTACGCTGACGCTTGTTACTTGGATGCCACTGAGGAGCTGTTAAACAAACTTGAGAGGCTGCAAAATTTATGTATTCGTTTTGTCTTCAACCTTAAAAAGTATGATCATGTCTCTGAATTTCGCAAGATACTCAAGTGGCTCCCAATCCGCCTTCGCAGGAATACTCGCATTTTATGTCTCCTTTTTAACATCTTACATAATCCTTTAGCCCCTTCCTATCTGCGGGAACGATTCTCCTATACTCGCTCTTTTGACTTGCCCTGCAGATCCCATCTCCGTACCCTCCTAAAATTCCAGCCCCATACTACTGATTTCTATTCCTACTCTTTGTCTGTGCATGGGGTTAGGCTGTGGAACTCGCTTCCGCCAGAAATCCGAGACTGTAGAACCGTTTCCATTTTTAAGAAACGCGTTAAAGAACACTACCTGTCATTAATACCTTAACTTCAATTGTTTGCAACTTTTTATTTATTTATATTTATGTATTATTTTATAATATTATTTTATTTTGTATCCTTTATATTATTTTGTGTATATATATTTGTGTTTTATTAAATTGTAAATTTATAGTAGTATATGTGTATATTGTATGTGTATTGTGTATATGGTTTATAAGTGTTTGCTTTTATGTGTTAGTATTTATTCCTTTTCACACTGATGTCTACATTTCCTGTTTTAAATTCTCCTCTCGTAGGTCTGCTGGAAGATATTTCTTTAGAAATAAGCAGTACCTTTGTACTATAGTCCTATTTTTTTGTTATTTCTGTTTAGTTCAGTGTGTAAGTACATAAATAAATAAATAAATAAAATAAATAAACGCTCTGTTGCTTTTTCTTTTCAGAAAATACCTTTGCAAATTGTTAGATGCTTTTATTACGGTATATTTTGCACCGACGCAGATCGCCAAAGTTATGTTGCTTTCATATTATGTAGATACTCTGAATTACATGACGTATCTCTTCAGTTCCACTTCATATTCTCCTACTTTTAAAGGCTACCTAAAAGTCAGACCTATATCTACATATATTAATATAATATTTGCCACATCTGGTCAACTGATGTTGGTGTCAGCTTCATTGTCCTGAAAGTCGACCCCAAATTAGGAAAGTGACAATTATGTCAAGTGTAAGCAGTATTTTGTCCTCCCTTGTCGTTTTCAGTTATGGTAACTGCTTAGTGTACGTACTCCTGTTAGTTTTATAGTTCTAACTGCTCGTAGCGGTTGGGTGGGCGATAGTTTGGGGTTCAATCTTGTTTCGGGGTCTGTTAAACTATTTGTAAGAGAACTTGGTTCTGAAGGGACGAACCCAGCCAATCAGCCTATTATTAACATCAATCATCTTTAAGTTTTAAAAATCTCCTAACAGAGTATGGATCCAATCCACTATAGATATAATACCAGTGATTATGAAAAGTGTATGTACAAGTTGTACGTAGGCAGTTCTTTAGGTTTCTTTTGTGCCAATGTGACTGTCCTGTTCCGGGTCGGGTGTATTCAATGTCCCGATATTGAAGCCTTTGTAACGCAGCCCGACGACGTACCCGTCACTGACAATTAACCGTGCTACACTGAGCACGAACATTCTCGAACACTGGCAGACATTCAAGAGCTACGCCGAATTATTCAATACCTCTTTTAATCAGAAATTCTCCAATCATTATTGGTCGTAAATTACATTATTTTCTAGGCAATTGTTTTCATTTCTTTGGTATTATAATAAAATGTGTACAGAAATGCATTGTGTTCTATAAACTAATTAAATTCAACTTAATCCAAATTGTGTCTAATAGCTATGAATACACAAGGCCTTTACGAAACAAAGAGCGGTACATTAGAGCGAGTATTTCATGGTACAAGCGGACAGCTTACTCGCAGCGCTAGCGGCAGCGACTCGATGCTAGCGGCGATTAGTGGCGAAGCGGACGCGGCCCGCCGAGGGCGGCCTCGATCGCACGCGTCCGGAATAGTTCGCGCGATATCGCATGTGTATACTACTTAACAGGTTCACAGAAGGATCACTCCAATTCCAGCACGCTACCACTATAAGTAGCTTGGCGATGTATTCAAAAATATATATATTGGCAGAAGATCTTTACTTTAACCTCAGCATCACAGCCTCATCACCACAAAGTAAAATCATGTCAAAATAGCGTCTTTATTTGTTAACCGTCGAAAACGACAATTTCTGCAGTATAAATGGCAGGCCTCGAAGATTGAGAGCCCTTTTCATCGCCTCCCGATAAGTTCCCGTTAAATTACTTGGCAAATAATTTCATACTAATTTTGTTCTATTTTGAATTTGTCCACCAGTTAGCGGTTATCCATAGGTGGTGGACAGGGCCTTAGGGTTGCAAAATCGATATACTATAAGTAATCATAAGGCACTAACCTGTACTCTTAATTTTTTTTCATTTTGTTTACACCGTAACTGCCTGTATGAAATATTATAGGATGCTATATCACTTGGCTATTATGTCATCATGCATATTATGTATGTAGCGTACCTTCTGCGCGTGACTGCGGCGCGGCACAGCACCCCTAGGTAACCGTGTTACAGGTCGCGCATTCGCTTCCTGCCGCGGAGTAGTTTTTAATACACTTCCGCACCAATACGAAACCTATTTACCTCAATATACCCACGTGTTTACATTCGAATGTAGGCTAGTCGGCTATTACAGGGAAAGTGTTTTAAACCAGAACTTTAAGTCATTGAAATATTTGTCAATATTACTTGGGCATTGCGGATTTTTGTTCGGGAATAATCTTGCTTGTAAAACCTAAGGTAGGCAAAGGCAATAGGCATATAGGCAACAGCCTGTCATGGTCGTGGCAATGTCATGAATTCCACGGTAGGTGAAGCACGTGCAGTTCCGTCACCTGGCTGCATGACAGAAAAAACGCACTTGCCATCTCTAAACTAAGGATATTCCGCGATTGAAAATGAAAGGCAGGAATACCATGAAAGATACCATGAAAATAATCTTAAAACATCTGCCCTCTCGTCCTTTTTAGTTCTCAACGACTTTTTTTAAGGCAGCAACTTTAACAATATAATTTAGAACTCGTTGAGGAATATTTGTTTAACCAGATTCTCTCCGGCTGTGTTCCTGGTCACATTACTACACAAACAGAAACGTCTCGACTCGGAGAGGGGCTCTCTAACGTACAGCCGACAGCCGTCGGAGCAGAAACGATCGCTCGCTCCATAATTCTTGGAATGCATTCCGATCTGAATGATTTAGATGTTAGTCTGAAACGTTTCTGTGCGGTATCTCCTTAACTGGAATATGTAGGTGTAGTGCGGGTGACACAATACTGTCAATATAATATTTTTATATTGAGCAGTCGTACACGAAAATGTACTTATCTATTTAATTTAATAAATGTTTCCGTAATCATCTTGCTTTAAGCATAATATATGTTGATAGAACACAAATTATTATTGTTATTGGAGGTTGATGAGTATAGATCAAGTGAAAGTGTTATGCCAGAATGTTAGCAAGTGGAAATTAGACAGTCTCTGCTTACTCCAAAAGAAAACAGGCGTGAAATTATGCATGTTAGAACACAGAATAATACGCTAGCCCTAAATGTTATTAAAGTGGCTCTACAGGCCCGCTGCTCGTTGCCACACACCTCACAATTTCGATCCTATACAAATTAGAGCTATGCATAAATGATACCTACCTAATTCCGAGCCATATATTATGTGGGAAATCTACAACTTGTGACCTTGTAGGTATCTCTTGTATTGGAAAGCCATTTCCGGATCCTTGGACAAATAAAATATTATATACTAGTCGAAAATACCTACCGGTATATTGTTCTATCGTACAAAAACATGATAGTGATATGTATTCGTAGCGGTCGGATGAAACATCATTAAAATAACTCTTCAAAACTCTGGCGGATGTCAGAGTCGTGGACTACTCGGGGTCGGTGCACTTTTAATCTTGTTTGGGTGAGACATAAATACCTCTAGCGTTATTTGGAATTTCTGATTCTATTTTAGAAACTGAAATTCCAAACAAGTTTATATGTTTCACTTTCAAATCCTGTTACAAGAAATAAACTCACGAGCATGACACACTATATAAATAATTTGAATGTTACAATGTACAACTTTTATAAGGGTTCCATTCCACGTTACAGTGAGCCGGGGTCTGGTGACGTCACGCACACATCGCCGCCAACTGAGCGCGATTTACATCATAATAGGAAGTGTTTAATGGACAATTAGTGAAGTCACAGAGCGGACGCGGCTAGTAGTCCGCAGATTTAACTTGCAACTAAAGGGCATGTAACTTTGTTTGACGTACAATTATTATGCGATTGTTGTAACTATTATGTTAGGATTTAATAAATTTATTCAGTTTTTATCTGTAAGCATTTGTAGCGAAAGTTCACTTAGTTGAGGTTAAGCCAATTACATGGAGATCAAGAACCATAGAGCCTTTATTAAATTTGTGTCTAATTAGTTTTGCCTACCTTAATTCTTTAAATTTTATTTTTAGTTTCACGTGCATTATAATTATCTCCTTTCGCGGTATAATATTGTATAATCTGTGTGTGTTATTGTATATATTGTATAATGTCGTGTTTGTCGCGAGTGTCGTGAGTGTCGCGAGTGTCGGCGCTGCACGCTATCTCCATCACAATAGGAAGGAGCGTCGGATAATCACCGGATAACCGGGCTGACGGGACCACGAGCCATTTGTCAAGTAGTTTAACTATACATCTACAGCTTAACCTGCTTTAATTTGATTATATTAACCGTACATCAGGAACACCTGAATTTTATTGTGAATGATATATTTTTGTGAATATTTGCTTTTAGTTTAATCTAAAAATCTTGATTACTCAGTATTTTTTATATCCATGACTCTTAATGGAACGTATTTAAGCTTAATAAGTTACGAGGTATTCATAAGTTAGGATTTAGCCATGTTAACAATATGTAACCTTAAAACATTCGTCTCGTGAAATCGATATCACAAATTTACAAGACGTCGTCGGTCGTTCCTATATTGATAAAGGCCAACTTAATTAAATGCCTATTATACTACCTCCCTAGTTTACCCGATGTATCGTTATTGATATCAAATCCAAGTAATTGATGAGAAGATCAGCCCCTAATAAACTGTTTCGTCGGATAAACATGTAATCTGTATTAATCCCTTAACAACGTTTGTTTGGGCAGCAACTTGATTAAACTATCGCGATGTCTGAGTTACAGGTAGTTGTTGATTCTAGAGAAATTTACCAAATTACATAACATAGCTATCAATATATGAACAGAATAATACCTATTTGGTTGATGGGCGATGAGTGATGTACCTGTATTGTTAAGGTACCTACTTACCGATCTACAGCTATTCTAGTCCTCTATTATATTTGACAGTCGAATACTTTAAAATAGTATTCGTAAAGCAAACTCCAGTTAAAAACAGATACGCTTGAAGCAGTATGTTAGCTGGTTTATGTTATGTTTGTATGTTTCATTGCAACGCTCAACGCTGCGTTCAAACAACACTAATACCTGCGCGCTTTGTTTGGCAGCCATGTTACTATTTATTTCCATTTCAATGTAAATTAATGTTGTGCTTGAATCCATTTACTTGCCAGTATTCATATACTAACGACGGGTGAAAACACCTCGTGTATAGGTTTTTTACGCGTTTTGAAAAAATATTAGGTAATTGAATATCAAGCGAGCACAGTCGGCGATACGAAGAATTGAGTTAATGTTACTTTGACGACTAATTTATGATGCTTTGAAATGAAACCCTTTATAGTGGTTGAGTACCACAGCAAAGTATATTTATTGACTGAAGTATGAGTTTGTAGAAGTCTAAACATAATCGTTCGTAGTAACATAACAATAATTTATTTGTAAATATACCCACTACATAAATATAACTTCTATGATTCTACGATTATTTCATGCATTTTTATATCATTTTCTGATTAACGAAAAATATTCTAGGTATTTGGTACCAAACTCTGTTTTTACAATTTAATTAATTGATTGTTTTTTTAAAGGAGTCTATGGAGTTTCTTGCCGGTTCTTCTCCATAAGATCCACTTTTTGTAACCGTGCAACTGGTTTGACTTTCCGAAAGTACATATTGATATGGTATAATTCAAATAAAACATTTGACTTTGATGTTTAACTTGTTCAGTTTATATCACTAAATAACAGTGAACTAACTTATGAATATTTTCCATTACCGAATTTCACCGCATGCCTGTAATATCATTAGGATGACTGTTCTTGACTTTTCTTTTGTGAACATCAATTGTTGTTATCATTCGATTAGCATTCCTCTACAGACATACGCCTTCTTTGAGAATTATTCCATTGCACACAACACGACAACAATAAATACAAAGTAAAATCGCCGCCATTTATTTCGCGACACCATGATTAAAAATAGTTTTGAAAGCACAGCGCCTAATAAATAAACAAGGGCACTTACACTTTGTTATAAAACAAGCAGACATTGGATTTTATACTTTAAAACTGAAGAAAATAGGATGAGTATTACTTCTGTTGTGCCGTTGAACAACGGCAGCCATTTACTAGTGATATCACGCACATCTAATAGTGAGTTTAATGAACAATCTTGTCAGTATAATAATAGTGTTGTTTAATCATGCAGGCGGTTACTTGAAGGAGTTAGTAACTTAACTTCACCTCCATAATATTCTGCTGGTAGAATATTAAAAACGCTTAGTGCTGTAGTAAGAGCTCCTTTAGATGTTGATAAAGTTATATTGTTTGTTTTTACAACGCTATCAACAATATCGCGCTCCGTTGACTGTATTAATATCGCTTGAGCGGGATGTAACGTTGGCAGATCAAGGACTGCTTACTTAATATTTTAATAACAAATGAACGAACATAAATGTAGACATTGTGTATTGATTTTCCTTGTTATTCGCGATGGTGGTGTACTTTGTGCACGAGTTACCCTTTTCTACCTCTTCTGTTAGGAATGGAGATGTATTTTGAGGACGAAGTTATCAGGTTTATTACTACACTATGGAATTTGACTGTCCTAGTAGCGCGGAGTGAGTTCGATTCCCACCTGAGACAAGTATGTGTCTAATCTAGTTATTTAAATTCGAGTGTACATAGTTTATGTCTATAAGCTGTGTGTTTGTAAAGTCTTCGCGAGCACAGGGCTTATATACAAGGGCGGAAGCTGTCTTTAGAAAATATGTATATAATTTCATGAAACGTATGTTGCGATTCCGATAAGTAGTTTTAAATAAAACAATGACTATCACAAACATCATCCCCATGTCCCAACTTATACGCAATAATAAATAAAATCATTCACTTTTCAATTTATTTTCAAAGCATTAACAAGTTTTTCTAATGCCATTGTAAAGTAATTATGTCGTCTCCAGCACTCGGGGTGGCAGTGACAACAAAAGCCGTTTATTGTATAACGCAAACTCGATAAAAAATATTTAATAGTTTTCGAGTTAGAAATTCTAAAGATCATTAATTTTGTTATGAAGGCGAAAAGTTTGAATGGTAGGATCAAACTAGTTTAGCTTATCGTGTGATATTTACAGTAATGACTTAATTTGTTTGAACTTGTTCTTTATAGTAAGAAGATAATATTATGGCGGCGCTGCACCTGGGCTGGTACACGTCATCAATCATTCATGTAGTTAATTAGTCACAGTGAGCTGACGTCATGATATGTCGTGAATTTTCGTGCTTTGAACTTTGAACACGAAAGTAAGTTTTGTTCACAACTAACACAACATTGTAATGGATGTCCAGATAACAAAGTAATTTCGAAAGTTCAGGACACAGCCCTGTCAGAAATGAATAAAATATGTATATAAGCCCAAAAGCTTGCTTCGTAGAGAATTGTACGGTCGAAATTTGATGTAAATGCACGGCATTCTGAATAAATTACCACAATGATTTCAAATAAATTAATATTTTAACATTAGAGTGTTGAGTGGGCCCATGCCCACTCAACACTCCACTAGTGCACACCACGTGAGTACTCAATCACGTACCAGAATCCTTTCACTTGTTGGATTAGCGCCGCCGTGTATTGTACACAACTTTGATTGAAGCACGTCATGATTCGCTAATACAGCCGCGATTATCGATCGCCGTTAATTAATTGAGGCTGACTCGAGGGCGAATCGAGGTAGAAGCCTTAGGGAGCAGTACCTAGTGCTATAGTGATCCTATTAGGTTTGTGGTAAGTGCAGCCGCCGGCCGCTGTGTATGTAATGTAAGTAATTTTATGTGTTAATAGAGATACATTTGACTAAGTAATTGATTACTATTTTGAAGGTAGGAATGGTGGCTATCACTTTGATAAATGAAATAAATGGATAAATACATAATAATTATTTATGTGTTCAACTTTAAAACAAAATTACTTTCTCGTACGACACCGACAGTATTCTTCCCCGCCCGGTTCTGGGCCGCAATCCTAACCTTATGGTCGGCCCATTATTTTTCTGTCATGTTTCGTATCTACGTAGGCCATTGGCACGCACTCGTGGGTCCCCATAGTTGGCCATTATCTCAACCGCTCTATATCTGCGAGACGTTCCGAAATGCCGAAGGATTTAGAAATGAAAGGAAAACTTGGGACAGCTGTTTCACTTCAATTCAGATGAGGGTCTTTACCTAAACGTGAAGGTACAGAAAATCCACTAGCATACTTTGTTTCTGAAACTTACGCGAATATTAGACATTGAAACACCAACTAGGTCTTACGGCTTTTATTGCGTTACATATTATAACATTTCCAACTTTTCGTCTCCTGCACCCATCAGTTTCCCCGTGACCTGACCCCGTGATGCTATTAATGAACTGATCTTATTCCCATATACCTGAGTCTACGTTATAAAGTCCAGTTCAAACACCGAATAGCCAAACACTAATATAATTTAGATATGAGATAACATAAATGTGATGAAAACGTGGAGCCTGTCATGGGTGACATTATGAAATTGGGTGAAATTACTCGTGATTTAATTGACTGAACCTTTTGTCATGTCTTACTTTGCAGTCCCTAGGAATTGCGGTCCAGCCGGGTGGTGCTCAAAAACTTGTTACTATTTAGGACACTATCCCAATCTTTAAACGAAGATGTGTTTGGTGTGAATGGACTCGAAAAGATCTCTTTATAGTCAGTTTAGACTGTGGGGGCTGTTGGCCTGAGCGATAGACGCATCAGGAAGGGTTTTATGACTCGTCCCTAGCGATTCTGAGCCCAAAACATTGTACACGGCCCTTAAAACCAAAGCCTCTTTGATATTGCTCCGTTGTAATAAAATATCTCGATCCTAATTTCGGGTTGAAAGACAATTAAACATTTTAGAGACATATATTAAAATGCATTATATAAAGTTGTATCTACAGTCCCCGACGTGGACGACCAGAACAGAAACAGGCTGCGTTTTACACGAATAGTCAGACTTTTTTAAATAAATGAATAAATCGAGCTTATTAGGAATTTTTAAAAGGTGGGAAATAACTATTATTTTATAATATTACCTAGAAAAGATGACACTGCAATCTTCTTCAAGGGCGTCGTAGAAAGCGACGAAAGGCGAAATCTATCACAGCAAATTTTAATAACTTCAAGTGACTTGCAGAAACTGATTCCATGATCGTGGTTACTTCGACAATATCGAGGAGCCGTCTCAGCATACCCTAAATTAATTGTGGTGTAATTGTTCCGGTCTGCAGAGGACGTTCAATCTGTGTGTATTTCAAGTCTTTGATTAATTGAACGTAACGCTACTAACTCCAACACGAGCGCCGCCGACGGTTGCGGTGCCACACCGCACCTAATTATCAACATTCAATTAACTTTTGCGTGTTCCAATCAGCTGATTCAATCACAGGATTTGAGGACGCCAATGAGTAACTCGAAATTCGGGAGAAGATTTAAATCGACTTCCTACCTATTACAAGTTAAATTAGTTCAATTGAAGATGTTGACGTCACCGAAACCGAAGAAGAAATTATAATTATTTGTATGATACGATTAAATCGGGTTGAATAGAACTGACAAATAACATGTTATAGGTACCTGCGTACGTCATCCGCGGCGTACCCGAGTGGGAAGTTAAGTAATATTGCTCTTTTATCCCTGGCTCAGATAAAATGTGAGTGTGAAAGTAACTTGTGAAAAGGGTATTTTAGATGTACTGCTCCAATTTTCAATCCACTCAGGAGATTAAAAGAGAATCTATGTATGTCTGAGTTGCCGCCCGAGATTTTTATTTGTAGCCGCTTTAGGGGTGCTATAAAAATACTCTAAATGGCGGTGAGGCGCGAGTGGTGCTGCCGCCTTCTACCGACCTTGACCTTACGAAGCGAAGTGTTGGGAACTAATGAACATAGAAACCTCGCCCTGACAATCTAATATACTCAGATGCGGTACGTATATCTACTAAAATGCTCCTCAAACAATCAAGCAAGCGCTCAAGTAATCCATCAACAGATTTCTTCAAATGCTTCAATCACAAAAGTTAACATTGGCGTACAACTACAATACCAATAAGAACATCCAACCTGCTCCGATCACAATGAAATCACACGATCGACAACCAAACGTAGCTATACCTAGGTAAAAAATATTATAAGCATAAAAGTTCCACAGACAGAATTACTTATGAATTGAAATCGAAAACAACAACTGAACAATTCCAATTTAGATGTAAGTAGGTACCCACTAGTTGCCCTGTAATAGCTAGCTATATTTTTTTCTCAAGTGCTTCAATTTAGTTTGACGATTTGACGATAGAAATATTTTCTTTATTCTTATAGTACTTTAAGAAAACTTCATCAATATTTCCTAATAAAATCATACAGGGAACGAATAAAGCCTAGTCTCTCTAGCGGTGGTCAGAGAAATTAGAGTGATTCTTCTTGACATGTTGTGGTTATAGCACTGCGAGGCCGCGCGCGCGCCAGCAATCAAATGGAAATAAATACGTTCTTTATTACATCCCGAGCGAATCACAATATACGACGTAATAATAAAGACAAACAAACCAGAAGGATTAATGTGTGTGTCGCCTGAAGCTGCCCAGTGCCCACTGAGTACCACGCTATTACTGTGATTGCTATAGACGTACCGATCGTGCAGGCTCTGACAGCGAAAGAGATGTTTCTATTTAGAGTAACTGGTAAGCTGCAGTAGAACTTGCAGTAGAAATGGGCTTTAGTACTTTGTAGGAAATATTTTAAGATAGACTAGCTAGATATTGACAACGTATTACGTTATATGTCTTTGGTTTTTATAAGACCGACATTTCGTTTGCGCAGTACTTCGCCTTATTTGATTCTCGCACATACTCGTACGGGAAATATTTGTATTAGCCACAGATTTTTAGGTGTGGTTGTTTATTTATCCATCATACGGATACGCTCTCTGGCCCCGCGGACACTCTGGCGGCAAATGCGTTACGTCTACGTGGACCATACGCAAATGACTACCGTAGTCAAAGCCCAATATAGAAGGTTGCCATAGCAAGACCGACGATACACGAAAGATTCTTTTATTAGCAATATCCCATACTACGCGAGTAAACTCTACGAAGAAAAGAAGGGTATATTACTTAGGTAGATGTCTTACGATTTGTTAAGAAAAGTTGCAGTTGACCTATAATCTAAAAATTTTAAAACGACACGCACAATAAAATCCATGGCGTACTTTAAAAGATCTAAGCGAACACAGAAAACAGCGGGAGCGACTTTGTAAAGATGAGTAGGCAAGACAAGTAACTAGGTACCGGTATTCTAGATAGGATACTACCAATTTTCATTTGATGTTTTCATGATTCAGTTATTGCCCGCGGTAAAGTAACTCAAGGTTCTTTATTCGTATTTTGTTTAGAATTTTGTTTGTAAAAATACTTAATTAGGACCGTCATGAAGGGATGTCACGGTAGGCCGACATTATGAATATTTACAAAACCGTCGCGGGACGGCACTCACAATTACGGAGGCATCAAAACAGCGACGTTTTGAGGGACGCTCGTTATTCTGAGCCGACAATTATGACGATTACCAATCCTCAGTTTTAAATTCAAAGCTCGCGTAACTATGACCCATTACCAACTTATCTTGCACACTAACGGAGACCCTTATGTATATTGTATAAGGTCGATTTTTATTGAAGGGGACGGTGTGTAATAGTTAGCGTCACTATTTGTTTTTGCAGGGCCGGCCGTGAACAAAGGTCCGTGCTAATGAACGGCCGGCCGCGGCGCGCGGCGCGTCGCGAGCGCTGTTTACGACGCCCTCAATAGCCGGCCGGGCGGCCCCATTCACCGTTGTCTACAACCTAAGTGTTGCTTATAAAGAGGCTGCATTCTCTTCCATTTATCAAAGCCACTGTCGAAGGGTTCAAGAAAATTATCTGGGTTTAGCGCTTGCGGTGTAATGTTTGGAAAGTACAATGATTTATACGGAGGGCTTTACTTTAGAGGAAGCTTCATTAGATGCGAGTGCTTTATTTGTTATAGTGTTCTGAACTCTTTATCTTCTTATTGATTTTTGGAACAAAATCATAATGTTATGAGTGAACATTCAAGTACTTTTTCTTTTTTTTTCTTTTTTCCTAGCCTTTTCCCTTACATTATGTAAATCATAAATCATAAATTTATTGCACTCATGTTTGTTTACAATGTTGGTATACATTTGGCTTACATAATAAATAGTAATGTATACTTTGAGTGTTAACTAGTTTAATACCGTCACTAGATGGTAGTGTTCATTTATATAATAATCCCCACTTCTCCGATTGTGTTGATCCAATTTGACGTATATCTCGTATTCGGCGTGAATATTGCCTCTTGTAGTACTCGTTAGCGCCGCGCGTCAGAGCAATGCATAAAGCGGTGTTGTACATCCACGAATGTCTTTGCGACTCAAATGTACACAACGATCGAGGACTAAAGTATTTGGAATGTACAGAATATTGAGCGCCTGCTACCTCAGCTGTGTAGGATGAGGAAATTATTAAAGCTGAAAATAACAATTATTTACTTTGTACCGTTTCATATAATTACCTGTCAAATTATTACTGACACTATTAGTTTTCCACTTTGCTATTTGCTATTATAAATATATTTTTGGCATCGGACGTCGTCAAGTAGTAGATTCGTTGTTTCGCAATTTCACCGTGACTTTACGACATCGAGTTGTTGAATAAGTGAAAATACCGTACTAGCTTATCAATAAACGATTGAGACGGGTCTTTTCAAGCGTCGATCCTTAATAAATTCCAGACGCTTTATTTTACAAAGCCTTTACTGATCCTCAGATTAATCGAAACTGGGACGTTTGAAGGCTTTTTCACATTCCTGATATAACAAAATAAGATTGGAACTGCTGTAGTAATTCATTTTTGTTTTCCGTGCGTGACCAACTCGAGTAAAATATGAGTGAGTATACATGGCAATAGGGAATCCCTTATCTACAACCCGTACAAAAATCCAATTTAGATTTGCAGCGCACGCTTCTAGAGCCGGTACCGTCACGCATCGCTTTTGAATCAGCGGCGGTGGCGGCGGTGAGCGGGGCCGGTGTGGGCGGCCGACGGGTTAATTGAAGATGTAACGGGCCCGCGCTATGAATAATTCACGGCAGCACCGATCGCTGGCGGATCGCCAGCGCGTTTAAGGGTTGAGAGCGATCGTAGTGTAGCGGAATGTTAACGTAATGTGGGGCAGGTTAGGTTCTAATGCACCACTTGTGATCTTGTTACCTGCTCTTGTTCTTCTTAGTCTAGTTTACTAATTCCAGAAACTGAAAGAATTGTATTTGTTGTTTAGTCCGGGCATTTTGTAGATTTTTATGATTACAATTAGTTTTAGTTTCTTGTAATAAAGAAAACAACAAGTTAGGCAAGATTATGTAATACATTTTAATTTCAGGTGTGGAACTTAACTAGCATTTTCTACAAACGTAGCGTTTTCCGAGGAAAATTATTCTTTTCGTTCCGTCGCTACGAAATAAGATCTGTAGAATTAACATTGCATTTTTGAGTGCGCCCCGGCATGATGCGTGGAAAACAACTAGATTATGCTAGCTGAAGTCTGCATGAGTGATGCTCTACTGAGATACATAACCGTTCGTGTTTTATATTTTACAGTAGGTAGTTTTTTATTTTTAAGTAGATGGAAAGGTTTTAATTAGGTCTTGATAGTGTTGTGGCAATTTAGGACACTTAAAATATTTCTTTTCTGATTTTTTTCTCGTAAAATAGCTTACAGAAGTTCTTCTTTCTTTAAAGGATATAAAAAAAATATTAGGTACGTACATAGAAAACGATGTAAGAGAGGTATTATCATTATTTAAAAGTTTCTATGCGGAAAATAGTTCCAATCGAAATGAGAGCCACCGGGGTGTATGTTAAAGTTTACGGTGTTAGCTATAGTGACGTAGGTACCCGTGTGCGGCAAGCTTCACTAAGGTTGAGACACAGATTGAGACGTCCCGATAATCCACATAAAAGCGCCGCTCCCATGAATTAAGAGCACCGCCTTATATTGAAGCGATGTTATTTAAGGAAATATCTGTACCTAACCCCCCTTACGAACCTTACCCTCTTAACTCCAAACCCCCGGCAGGGTGGAGAGGCTGAGTAAACGCAACTATTTATAGCTATGATTATGAAATCCAGACAACGGCAGAGATACACAAACATGCTTACATTATGATCCCGATCGTATCTCCGTGGCGTACATAAGATTACGCGAAAAAATAATTATGGCTGTAAGGAGGGCTTAATTATGTAATTTTCTTATGTAAAGTTTTCCTTCTCCTTTTATTAACATCTGTTTAACTTTTTGGGTGTTTCAATGAATGTGTTTTCCTCATTAATTGCTGAAAATCTCATTAAAGACTTTTTCAAGTAAAAGATTTATTTTATTTCCTTTATAGCATATTCTACGCAGCTGGAGTTGAGCTGCGTGAACAAAACAAGGCTTTTGACGTTGGTTTTTTGCTGAAGAAGCCTCCGGCCTGAATGACCGCCTCTAACCAAATGTTGAATGATTCGATCTTTAAAAAAATATTTATATAAATGCTGGTAATTACAATGATATGATGTGGTATATCATAATTATCTTTAAAAATTAAAATTAACATATATACCTATTATTAATTATTTGTATTAATATATTCAGATTTGTATAATATTCTCAGATTAAAATTGCTACGACATTGGAAACGAAATATTTTTTTGTAATAGATGAAAATGTTCTTATTTTCAGATTTCTATCTCAGTCGTATCTGAATGAACAATAATAATTCATAAGCAGGTCAATCCTAGCTTTAGTGGTTCACAACAGCAGAACTAAAGGAACACCGCAGGATTACAAGGCTTCGTCCGTCATTACGACACAAGTCTTCATAACTACCTAAAACCCATGTCCCAAGTCCGTACAAACACTACATGTGGGAGTGCAGAAGTAATGCTACTCTCCATACGAGTACATACTCTATCATTTACAATGTTATTTGATTAGAATTTTGTTATAATAATATTATAAACATTGTGAAGTTTCAGGAGAAAGATAAAATTATATTTAGTCGTATCCATAGGTAATTAATTGCCTCCAAAATTATCTACCATGCTACGTATGAGCCGACTGGTTGTCTTGACAGACAGCACCCGTTCACGAGCATGACGTGTGTAACGGCCCTGTTTACAGTAGCTGTGTCTCTGTAACTCTGTCTAGTGCAGAGTGAGTCTTCTGTACTCATTGTTCTTATAGTCCAGCAGTGTTGGCGACCTGTTGTAATGACTCAACTTGCTTCCCTCTAGTTGGCAACTTCCGTGATTGGTTTAATAGTGCTTGTTATAGATTTGCCAGCTAATGAACCACGAACATCTTAGTAATTAGTGAAGATTAGTGTAGTGTGGTGTCTTGTGTTTGTGGCTGCAACTAAGAAATGAAGAGTAGCGTCGTTTACTATTCTCATAATAATATGAAGGATTTTACTTGTAGCCGCATAATTCTCATAATTTTTGAAAAAATGTGTACATTATTTTGTCTATATATGACCCTCTGTTCGACTTGAAATAAACGCCGTGAGCAGAGACCTTGTTAGCTTGGTTGGCTAAAACAGACGCAGGTATGACTCCTGCCTAGCCTCTGGTTGTATTTCACAACATCATGGCAATAGCCTCCAGTCGGATATTACACAACAAGCCTCTTTCCCACAAAAAAACTTAAATTATTCTCTTCCTGTCGGGTGTGTGCTGTGCTGTGCATCATACACGTAAATTAGTGCGGGTCAATCGGTGACCCCGGGCTGACCCACTGCCGCGTACCGTGACGCTCGAATACGCATTAATATTAATTGGTGCCAAACGGGCCACCGGCTAGTCGCACTACTGTTAACATACCGGATGTGGGGGGAGGGGGGTTCGGTCGAGGGCCACGGCGTGTTCGTGTTGTGTGAATGAAAAATTATAGACGAAGGTTTTCACTTACTGGTCTTGTAAGCTGTAACTGTATCTCGGACTTATTTAAGTGTATGTGCTCACAGGTCTCTATATAGACGTGAATCGTGAGCCTTACCCTGAACATACAAAAGCTTCCACTTCAATTAGTGGCGCAGCCAAGTTATAAGCTTGCTGCGCTGCTGGGTTTGATCTCACCACTAAGACCTCGTGTCGATATAATTTAATTATCAACCCTCCCCTCCCATTTCTTCCAGCTACTATACGTTAGCTTCCTCATCCTACTAATATTATAAATGTGAAAGTTTGGATGTATGGATGGATGGATGTTTGTTACTCTTTCACACAAAAACATTAGGCACAGACATAGACGATAGTCTGGAATAGCACATTGGCTACTTTTTATCCCGGTAAAATGTATGGTTCCCATGGGATAGCGGGTGAAGCCGCTGGCAGAAAGCTAGTCTGTAATAATACTGTAGTACTCAGGCCCCATCGGTTTTGGTCAACAACTTTTCTAAAATAATTAAAGGGTCTTCATAGCATTGTATGTACTTGTAGTACACTATTTAAATGTAGGTGTCAATCTGTTATGTTCTGATCTGATCAAGGATCATATAATCTGTTATTATTTAGGATAGATACTTAGGCTTTATTTATCGTGTTGTCAAAGCTAAGTTCATGAGCATTTTGGATCACAAACAAGAATTGGTAAAAGACCTTTCTACGGATATTTGTTAAGTGAACTCAATTGTGTACTCTGTACCTATATATCCGAGTAATCCATCACTGTACATACATTTAACTGTATATTCCGTGTAGCTGTGCGGTGATTGCGCGAATCAATCGGAACCTAAATGTTTACACTTGACCGGCCGCCTCGGCTCGAACTCTCACTGTTTACAAAAGTATCATCTCGTGAAATCACACTTATATTCAAAGTCTGAATATAAATAAAATTTAAGAACAAGCTTTTGTTTTAATGTTTACTAAAAATAAATAAATAATGATAAAGTTAACGTAAACTGTCACATATTAATAACATTCCTTAGAGAATTATTAAACCTTTATAACTAACAAAGCAAGTTGAATAAAAGCTTGTAATAATAATAATAAACTACACTAAGAATATTAACATTTTCTACAAGTACGCGAATTTCTATGAAAAGTTATATTTGGAATCGTTTTAAGATTGGAATTACAGTAGGTTTAATGTCGAGCACTTGAGCGTGAGATAACAAGAATAGCATTTTTATTAGTTCTATTTTATAGTATAAGCGATTTATAGCAAATGAACATCAGAACGTATAATCAAATTATCGAAAAAACTTTGTCTATGGTTCCTCATACCTTCTATAATAATAAAAAACTAAAAATACAACGCCAAGAAACTGCCAGGTCTGCTCCGAAGCTACACCATTATGGCCAACAATGGTGGCTATACAAAGCGCGCAAATTGCCGCTAAATTAAACGCACTCGTTTATGTTGTGATTTGGCACGTGCTCGCACTAACCGGCGATTCTTCACATTGTCCGCAATATGAACATCGCGCCGCGCGGTAACATCAATGCATTATTGTATTGATTACGAATTAAAATGGCTATTGTGTGAACTGTGTTGGTTTTCGTGTTAATATACTACGATAATACAATTTTGATGTGTCAGGATTTTTATTTGATACATGCGTAATATGGCTGTGGTGCCGAGCGAGGAAAAACGCTCACTCAACCTAAAACTTTGTTTCCAATTATAAGAATTTCAGCAGACTGACAAGGATATTTTAATACATGTGAAATAGGTCATGTCAAAGAGTAACTAACCAAGTTTAAATTAGGTATTCAGATATTACGTATTGGAAGACAGCTATTAAAATTGAACCATTTCGGAAATAAAGCTTCGAAATTCATAATCCAATTTGGGAAACATGAAAATATTTCATAGATTTATAATTACGATATCACCGCTAACTACCAGTCCGTACGATTGCGTTGTGTCGAATGGAATTTCAAATGGGTACGATTGTTAATTGAGTTTTAAATCGTGAAACTAACCGTCATTAAATTACTGGGGAATTATTGTATATTGGGACAGATATAGTCAACTATTTGTCTTGATAATGTGTGCCTTATGGATTTGCTGTCAGACTGAATTTTCAGCTGTCTTCGTAAATGATTATCGTTCATTTACAAAGTTGTCATGTTGCGCCATTATACTAATTGAGTATCACTGGCCGCCCCCGCCCCGGCCGGGATAGTGCCTCATCACAGATAAACAACAAACAGGTTCTATACCTGTCTAGTTTATCTTACAAGGGCGCTTCCCTTGTCTAACTAATTAAAGTCTGAAGCCAAAAAAGCCTTTCAAGGCAGGCATATAGGGATTATGTACTTAAGAAACATTTCGTGTAAGCCTCCACCACAACGAGAAGTAGGCTATCACACACTACAAAATGTAAATTAGTGTGTGCGGGAGTGTTCGTGCCTAACACCGCAGCTTCAAGGATGCAATAAGGCAGTGACGTCACCGTTTAAGTGGGACATTACGGTGACGACGCGTCGTTAATATGCAGCTCTCTGCTCTCAGCCTAGGGGGGAGAGGGAGAGGAGACTTCGAGGACGTGCACAGGTGGGCATTGTGGGCAATAGTGCTAACGTTATGACGCCGGCCCCTAATGTGTTAGCGCGGTGTTCAGTGCGGGCGTTACGTACTTGATAGAGAGATAACTGTTTATCTAATGTTAGTGAACTTTAGCTAAGACTGATGTCTAAAGCAAGAACTTTAAATTATTTTCCTTGTGTTTAAGTGAATATTACATAAACCATCAAATCAAACAAATTGGTTAAGATTAATAAACTGCTTATCATCTTTATCCCTTAGCTGTACTTACAAGAGTAGTACAGGATTATAGGAAACATTTACCCGAGTTATGATAGAAACTAGTCGTTACATCCTTGATTCCCCCTTCGTTCGAACCTCATCAAATAGGATTTTATGAGTAGTACCTACATATTGTATCTAAATTGCCGTCATATAGATAGCTAGTGTGTCACATATAATCACTGAGCACCTAATGAACAAGTAATTGCTTTCTAAATTGGGCTATAAACGGTGAAGCGGCACGTATAAGGACAAATACAAAAGTTCCACTACACACAGCTCCATACATAATGATGTTGAATAACACTAAACGGGGGATGTCGTAAAGCCAATGTTGAACCTATGAAAAGTGAGTAAAAAAACGATTGTAGTTTGGATGTCGCTAAAGTATTTTTATGATTTTTATGGATATATTAACAGGTAAACGAAAAAATCTGCTCGCGGACTCATATGTCAAGCAACGGCATCCCCATTCCGTGATTACAGCAGATCATTTTCCGACTTTTTGCGGGCAATCCATGGAGTAAATGCCCTATTTCAGAGAGATTTCGGTAGGTTCCCAAATACTGCATGGAAAGTGGAGTTTCTGTGCTAGTCGTGTAGTGTGGCCGGCCCGATGAACGGCGGTCATTACGCGTAATAACCGCAGAGTTGCGGAACTTATGATACCGTTCGCCCGCTCGTTCATCCCAATGAAAATTCCTCTACAAACAAACGTTCAAAATGTTCTTGTTTACCGATAAATGTTGAAATAATTGGTTGTGTATTTTTGTTTTCTGCACCGTAGCAGTACCTACGCAAGAATTAGTGTGCGTGTGAATAAGATAGACGTGCCGCTCTCACACACACAACCTATGACGACCAACCTGACGCATTTTAAATAAGAATCCTCATAAAATAAGTCTACTTAGTCAAAAGAACTTATTAAGTCATCCATCTACGGGAATACCTGGTAAAGATTGTTTTTTTTATAATTACGATTTTAAACATCTGCTTCAGACATCCTGGTATGTAACTAGGTATGTCAACAGCAGATTTTTAAAAGTAACTATATGTGAAAAGTGTCACCAAAATTTTTAATGATTCATATGCGACAGATACATACACCTAAGCGTGTCATAGAACAACAAAACAAAACAACATCCGCAGATGACGTCACGTAATCTAAAATAGCGAGCCATCCTCACTAGTTGGGCAGTCCATTAGTCAGCGCAGCAGTTAAAATCTGGGACGAGCCGCATGACGAATGGTAGCCTGCGACTAATTAATGCGCTAATAATCTTTGAGACCAGCTCGGAAGTGCGCTGTCATCCATCTACATTATGTTCTAGTTTTGCGTGACAGACTAAATATGGAGAGGATTACAGTCACATGATAAGTGAATGATTATGACGGGCTTCTGTATATATGTAGTATGAGGAATTGACCATTCACATGACATTTCTTATGATTGTAGTGTAAGTACACGCAATAAGGATAAATAAAACTGAATGTTTAATTCGGTTTAATGAATTGACTATACGGGGTGCATACTTGTATGGTACATATTGTGCATGATAACGTACTTAATATAATTTGAGCCGAAAACCAAATTATTAAGTTTCAAATTAAAGTGCAATGGCACACTAGTAAATACTAGTGTGCCATTGCACTTTAATTTGAAACTCGCTAATGTAACGAGTACGTAAATACGTACTCGTTACATTAGCGAGTTTCCAGGTAATCCTCGGAATTAATCTGAACATTACTGTATACGTGTTCAAACAATATTAGCTAAGCCCATTTCTATGGAACGCATTCAGTGCTCATGCAATGTTGTAAATAACTAATTTCAAGAAGAATTATTATATTATTTATGATATTCCTAGTCAGTTGTGTAAATAATATTTAGTTTTTCGTAACTCTGAGTGTACACATTATTGGTGGTTAAACTATTACCGTCACTGGTGCTTCTAACACTGAAACCGTAACTTACAGCTTTACTAACACAATAAATCCAGGCGAAACTATTGTGTATTCTAAGACAATTTATGAGCCACTTAAACAGTTAAGATCTGGTGCAAAGTGTATGACGAATTGTGCCGCCCCCCATCCACCAGTAATTAATGCCGTTGCGGTCCAAAATCTGAAACATTGGCTCATTTATCAGCGTTAAGACTTCATAATTGCCAATGAACTCGACCAGATAGGCCTTGAAACGGTATTAGTGGAGGACGGAAACTGTTGCCGAGTTTGTAGGATTTAATTTATGGTGGAAACGTTTTCAGACCTCGAAGCAATTTGTTTTAGTATTTTATAAAATTCCATGTGTTTTTCGAGAATTCCTCTCTTTCTCTCCTCTCTTATTCCGATTCTCACATTTGTTTATCCATGTGAGCTGCTAAATATACGTTTTGGCAATTTTTCTGTGGACTGGCGATTGATGTGGTTTTGTAAAAATGTATACGATTTCTGAGAAGAAAGATGGAAGCAAGCTCAGAAAATTATGGGCCTCTTTAAAAGTCCGGATATAGAAGCAGCAAATACTTATGTGATCGTAATAATTACATAAGTATTTGCAGGGTAAAGTATGAATAACTTTTATTCAGGAAGAGCGAGATGACCAGCTCTTCTGAAGGCACGCATGCATCAGTCATTGTGTAGCTCAAGTCTCAACTATAATCTAGGGTGCTCAGCCGTCGAAATAAGCTAGCTTTTCCGGAACTCCTTTACTTCTGTGCTACATATTAAAGCACCTATTAAAATGCAAACTTAGCGTGGGTATAAATAAATAGGTCGCGTCAAAGTAACAAGGTCGTAAGCTCTATAATCTCAGTTTAACTCGTTAATCAAAGGTTATGATAAGGGGCCATTAAGCAGTCGGTCCAGTCCAGAATTTGATAAATCGGCGCTAAATAACCCTGGATCAGGCCAGCTGTTGCACCGATGCAACTTTTTAACAAACTTACTTCATTCATCAAAATCAGTTGAAGTTGTGAAACTTTAGTTTGAATTCTTTAACGAGCGCGGGTAAAAGATTATTTTAATTAAATGAATGCTTATACAAATAAACTTAAAAAGACTTCGTACGTAAGTCTACTAACATAGATACAGCTTTTATTTATAGAATAGAATTTGGATTTGTATAAGTAATTAAAATTGTATCACATCACTTTCCCACCAATCGTGTCACCTTTAAAAAGCGTCTACAGATTAGAACCAGTGCAAGACACTCCACCAAGAGCAACTTCGTTCAGGCACATTAGCTTTTTTGTTCAAGCGATTAGCCTCTTTGCGTCAGTCTTAACCCTTAAGTTCGTTCTGATTCGCACAAACTTAGTTTTACCTAAGATCCAAGCGGGCGACTTGGATCCGTCTTATTCATAAATTGTGCGCACGTTCTTCATAATGATTACGAAAACATTAAAAGGGAACTAGCACACCTTGCATTAAAAACATTAATGGATATAATATCCTGAAACCTAACCTAGGTCAGTGGCAGCGTTGTAGTTGTCAGACCTCACTTATCGGAAAACCCCAATCTCAGCAAAGGAGAGGGTACCGCGCCTAGTCTTCTTAAAATTTTTGACAACATTTTCACTTTCTTAGGAGGAAGTGGCCTATATTTTGTTAGAACCAATGTCATCAATTGCGTCTCTTGTACAGTGACCCATATAAAAGACATGGTACATTTGAGCATGACATTAAACAGCACTTTGTTGTCTCATCAATGTCACGGCGAGGACGTCTCGAGTGCGCACAAAAGGAACGAATGTCACACGTTTTGTTTCTGTTCCAGCGGAGACCCAGGCATCTGTCACTGACAAGTAAACAACTTTTGTATATAGTAGTGTATAAGGAATGTGGAAGGTAACAATTGCTGGAACATGGAATAATTTTTAATTAAGAGAAAATGCGGGCTTATGTAAGTTTAGGTCTGGCAAGTAATTTATACCTGTCAACTAAAGCACTCACTTTAAAATCAAGCCATCAATACTTTTGTGCAGGAATCTGCCCGTGTGATTGATTACCTGGCTAGTATCAGTCTGTTACCGGAGTTCCTGGTTAGTTACTGATCTTACGTCGATTACAGTGCGCCTTCCTTTGTTTCTTAACTCAAAACGTAGTTTCCAAATTCTAACAATAAATCCATCACTATGTCTAAGGGCCGCACTCAGAGAAGTCACTTAACCTAATGAAACATTAGCTAATGAGACCCAGTATATCTTGGTACACTGACAACAAATTCAAATATGGAAAAATAGGCCAAGATATAGTAGCCACTGTTTGTTAACGATTCATTAGCGTTAAGCGACGTCTCTGAGTTGGGGCCTAAGTCCTTAGTTTCTAGCCATTACGTGTTTGAAGCTGGAGTGTGGTTGACATGAGGTCGTAAAGTGGTTCGTGTGAGCTAATTCCAGTTTAATGTGTGAAGTAAATACACGTGTGTGGCAGCACCCACACGACGAAGTGGTGTGACTGTAGCGCTGGAGGCGAGCGACCTGCGCTTATGTAAGCACTGGATTCGGCTTATTGTTTAAGGGTTCAAATTTTAGGTTTGATGATAATGCAGATAAAGATGATACATAAACAAAAGAAATTAGCTATTATTATCTTAAACCCGAGATAGCAAAAATGTTTAAGGCTCGGGAAGCAAGAAAATGTTTGTTACCCAAAATTATTATTTTAATTAAAACTTAGAAACTGGTTGTTAGTAGAAAGAGATGATTATTGATTGATTTCTTAACAAATATTTCGTAGTTTTGAGTTGTCTATTGATAACTATTAGGTTGTAATAATATTGTGTACATATACGAATTTCGTAAATTTTCCTACACAGGTAAGAATAAGCAAAATATTTATTACGGTCTCAGTACATATTGCATCAATACAGCTATGCGTATGATATTGTTTTTCGCTCGGAATCCCCCGCGTGCGCACACAAAGCTAGTCGTTATATGATCAGAGCCGCACCTGTCCGCGCAGCCCCTCGGGAGCTGGACATAGTGGAGCGTATCACTGTACAGTGTACACACAGCCATACATGTACCAACATGCACTATGCGACCTAGCATAGATAGACTGTGGAAATGATATTTGATTAAGTTTATCGTACAGTAGTATCGTGGAGCATACTTACACGATACCTTTTTCGTCTTATTAAAACATTTTAGACAATCGTATGTTCGGGCGGCATCCACCAACTGAAAATAACTCGAAGACCAGAGAATAGGTCTTCGTGTTATTTTGAAAAAGGTTGGCGTTATTAGAAACATTAATTATTATTATTGGTCTATCATATAAGAATTATAATTTATCGTGTGTTAGTGTTATTCACCCTTATCAAACAGATATAGAGGTACGAGTAATATAATGTGAATTTTGTTTACCGTGACAAGCAGCAAACAAGCTTAACCAAAAGATTTGCCATATAACCGATTCTATTTGTCGGCTCGCGTGGCTGTGCAAACGTCGAGTGCGTTCAATTATGTCGCTTTCAAGTCCTCACGGTTCACATTGATCGCCGAATGCAAGCCGTATCGAGTATAGTGTACACTGGACCAGCAGTGTACAACACTGTTCCTGTTTCTATTGGCTTGGCCCGCAGGGTAGGCTCAAAGTTTCATCGCTTGACAGACTCGGTATGCTTCGAACGATACCTCTAACGGGCGAGCAGTTTACACAACCTGTAGTATCGATGGCTCAATTGAACATACTACTACATTGGTACTAGATTCATTCATAACATTGTAGCGACTTTTACCACGCTACGAAGGAATATCGACGGACATCACGAACAAATCCTGGATCACGCAAATGACATTTACCGTGCAACTGGCATACTACAGATGGCCGACATCAACCGGTCGGGTGTTGACCCGCCTCATAGCCTGCACACTATGAATATGACCACAATATGAATGAAACTGAATTGAGACAGGTTTTTTTGTTGTCATTATGTCACACTAACGAACGGTATTTGAAGGGCTTCAACGATTTACGACTACGAGGTAAGTCAGGTGTATACATTTCTGTAAATAACTAACTTTCATAAGCGACGTAGTTCACAAAATATTTAAATGATTTAGTATGTAGATTACGGAGAAGTACCTATTAACACCAATAACGATTGTTTGTGTATACATCAGAATATCGCGTTTGTTGAAGTGCTAATAATTCTGTGGATACACAATATTAACGTATTACTAAGTACCTACCACTGAGGATTGAGAGACTCATCCATTATTCATGCAATTCTCTGTAAGTCTTAGTGTGTAGTAAATATACCTCATGTAAATATTAATAATAGTAATGAGTATTCATAGAACTGCAAAGTGTCACCTTTATGTTATTCCATTAAAACTACAGCTTACTAATCTCATGTTGCACACAGTTTGAAAACATTTTCCATAGGATGAGTGTCAATGAGTGACAATGAATCTATCGCGTAATAACTTTAAAAGTATTTGATTAAATTAAAGAGCTCTGTACGATACACAGTAGGCGGCGGCTCAGCTCTGTCCCTGGCGTTGCTGATGTCTATGGGCGGTGGTTACCACTTACCATCAGATGGGTCACCAGCTCGCCTGCCACTGTAGGCAATAAAAAATAATAATCCTGTATTTTTTTTATTGCCTACAGTGGCAGGCGAGCTGGAGCAAGTAGAATATACAAGTACAGCAATTTGGATAAATTCATTTTGATTAAATTGTACAAATGTGTTTGAAGGTATAATTAACACTTCGTAGCACTTAGCTCGTAGGCCGTAGTTCGTAGGCTCTGACTCGTAGCACTTTGCTCGTAGGCCGTAGTTCGTAGGCCCTGACTCGTAGCACTTTGCTCGTAGGCCGTAGTTCGTAGGCCCTGACTCGTAGTACTTAGCTCGTAGGCCGTAGTTCGTAGGCTTTGACTCGTAGCACTTAGTTGGTAGGCCTTGACTCGTAGTACTTAGCTCGTAGGCCGTAGTTCGTAGGCTTTGACTCGTAGCACTTAGTTGGTAGGCCTTGACTCGTAGTACTTAGCTCCTAGGCCGTAGTTCGTAGGCCTTGGTTCGTAGCACTTAGCTCGTAGGCCGTAGTTAGTAGGTGTTAAATCGTAGGTCGTAGTTCGTAGGTGTTTGTAAATATCAGCTCGTAGGCCGTAGTTCGTAGCTCATAGGCCTTAGTTCATCGTAGCCCTTCGCGGTAGCCATTCGTATGCCGTAGGCTACAGTCTATAGCTGTATGCAGTCTATAGCAAATTTAGAGCTCGTACTGCAAATTGTTGAGCCATCTATAGTCCGTTACATAAGGACAGTTATGCGCAGCACAGTATTGTATCGTTTAAATTGCTGTTGGATACACAAAGATTTATAAGCGAAGTCCAGACCTGAATGGAAATAATGTTACAGCTTGTTTGGGTATGTACTACGACATAAATTTGGCGACTGAACTGAGTACAGTGTGGTCATGATGGTTTGAGAGAATATCCTTGATACTGATTTTTGACACCTACGCGAATACTAGACATTGAAATAAAACTACTTTTTACGGATTTTATCGCGTTATATTCATATTATTTTAATCCCGACATTTCAGACCCTTTACAGCGTCCATGGTCACAGGTGACTGAAAAAGTAATATCAATATAACGCGATAAAATCCGTAAAAAGTAGTTTTATTTCAAGAATATCCTTGAGTTTCACATAGCTCCGAAAAATATTGTAAATTTAATTAATTTTCAGAAAAGTTTAAAAAGTCTTAGCGTTGCTCAAAATTGGACACAATACATTTATTTATTTATTTAAACTTTATGTACATAAAATAGTACGCAAGGCGAACTTAATGCCTTATGGCATTTCATAGATTAATTTTTTTATAAACCTACACAAAGAATTACAACTAAAATTGTTCCAGACTGTGCTGCGTTTTCGTTACAAACAAAAAAGGTTACAATGGTATTATTTCATTGTTATCATGGATGTACCACGGCAATAAAAGGACACAACCGTCATTAAAAGTAACGTTATTATGAAAGTGTACTCTACTAAGATTCCGATTTACCCATAACCCTCTATAAGTTGGTATAAGGACCATTATTAACTTTTCATGTGACCCTACCTAACGAGATTTTTATTGAAACAGTATTTATTTGCCATAATATTCTTTTTATATGAACTCTGTTCACGCTCGGTTCATGGAAATGCAGTTAGTTTCAATACAGCAGCGATTTACATTTGAAGGGTAGTAGTTAGTGGTAGTTAACTGCTTCTGCAAACTCAGTAATTAACCTTTTTCGTGGTTCCTGTATGTAAAGCTGTGCTTGTACTATTTCTGTTGGTAGTTCTATTACTTGTATTATTCGTCATTTAATTAACATTTTTATACCTTGTCTATGTGTATGAGGAAGTTGGTGAATATAATTACTGACGTAGTTTATATCAAATTATATTAAATTTTAGCAGATATACGAATAATGAAAATTCTATAAATTACTGCGTATGCCAATCTCAGTACCGGGGGAGGTCCCGTAAACCTCCTCCGACATTAAGATCTCACGTTTCCATTCATACTGCGGCAAAATGTTATGGTTGTTGAGAAGGAGGCTCATTTCTTAAGCTTGTATTGATCGATTTGTATTTTAATCCCACACAATTTCTTTTCTCTGGCTTACAGGCTTAGTGACTTTAATTTTAAAAAATTGTTACAGGGTAATAATTTTAGTAGTAACTCTGATGTAAAATTAACATTTTATCTTACGTAATTTTCATAGCAGCCTAAAGCCCTACTATTCTAACATACTAATAGCGTGTACATTTTCTCATCAAAGGACGCACGTGACAGTGCCCCCCCCCCCCCCCCCCCCCCAATGGCGCGGCGGCGTGACTCCTCGACTTTATTACTCTGTCAAAATGTATTAAATCTACGTCCCAAACTAATTTATGACGGCACCGGCTCGTAATGTTAGCAAATTATATGATTTTCTTACTTGTTATTACTAGATGTGATTTTTTTATTATTTAAATAGTAAGTAAATATATCATTAGAAGTAAATGATTGTCAGTACTTCAGTAGATATAACATATGAGTGAAAATACCTTTTAAAATCATAATTATGCCAAGAGCCTCAGGTAGCGAGCGTCTAATAACAACTTTATAAAATTCTTAAAAGGTTGTTGTACATAAGAACCATTAATTTCATTGAATCTGAACTAATTATAGCGGTGTTATTATGCTTCCGCGTCGTATCATCATTTGAACGTGTAGGTGCATAATCATTAAATTTGTTTTCTTTCACAAGTTAAGCTTAGCCCCGTCTGAGCAGGCCAATGCGAGATGCACGCCACATACGTGGGTATATACTCATGCCCACGTACACTAACCATTCGTTGCAGCGACTACAATTGGAATATATTTTTGTGTTTTAGTGATAGTAGTGATAGAAGTAAATACGAAAGAATAAAATATTTTATAATAATTCATTTTTCCTGCCAACCTTAACTGGCTAATTATTAGCGGGAATTAATGTTTATAATATTTTAATTTTGTGAAAACAACGAGCAGGTTGGAAAAAATTTATAATTAATGCTCACTATAATTTAATGTTTTATATTATACATTTCTCAATAAGTGAATTTGTTTGTAATTCTTGTGAGAAATAAAGTTCTTCTTAAACCGTAATTTTTGTAAGTGAATGTGAACGTAGGAAAATAGTTTTTTTTTACTGTGTGCTTACGGCCCACATTAGCGGCGCAACTATTTCGCGCATTATTTACTGCAATCCTCACCACGTAGAAGAAGTTCTCTGTATTCTGTTGGAAGTATGACGATAGTACGAGTAGCTATTTAAGCCTAATGCACTACGGACTACCCGGGGTTGACCGCCTTGCGAGTGTTTCACATTTCAGTTTTCACTTATCCATTTTGTCTGGAAGAATAATTAAACAACTGAACTGTGCTACGTCATTAAGGTTTGTATGTACTTACAGTATGTAAGTCGTTGCGTGTTCGCCGGCGCCGGCGCGCCGCACGCGACCAATGCCTTTATTTCAAAGTATTCCTCCAATAAAGCTTTCCTGTGGAGCACGCACTCTATAAATTTTACCCTTTTGTTTGTTTCCAAATTATCTGCGGAGTATGAGTTACTGGGAGATGCCTCTGTGATATATTGCGAGGTGATAACGATCGCCCGAATTTTAGGCAGCTATTGTGCACATATGTAAATACCTAGAGACCTTGCACTGTAAGGTGTTTCATCCTACTTCCTACTAATATTATAAATGTGAAAGTTTGTGAGGATGGATGGATGGATGGATGGATAGATGTTTGTTACTCTTTCACGCAAAAACTACTGAACGGATCTGGATGAAATTTGGCACAGAGATAGATTATAGTCTGGAATAGCACATAGGCTACTTTTTATCCCGGCAAAATGTATGGTTCCCGTGGGATAGCGGGTGAAGCCGCTGGCGGAAAGCTAGTATAATTATAGTTTTCTTCTTTTTCTTAGTATCCCAAGCATTATTAAAGTTGCTAGAGTAGTGTGAAGTAGTTACGTACTGTCATACCAGCTGTTTTGCTGTAGATCGTAGTTCCGTATACTTCAAGAGCCACCAGGCTTCGAAAGTTCGAAACTTGAGCCTCACAAGGCTGTGAAGCTCTGACACAATAACATGACTGTCAATTCACTCAATTCATTCGTTATTTCCTACACATTATGCAGAATTTAATAATTTTATATATAACATTCTGTTCTAGATCAAAGAACACAATCATCATATTTTTAATAAGATGGCCGTCATAGGCTGACACGTCTTCAACTAAATCAACATCACTTAAAATAGATTTCAATCAACTGTTCAATTTGTACTATGCTAAGTGACAGTTTAATCAACGCAACGGGTTTTTACAGGGTGTAATTTATTTAAACAAGGCGATTTTATAGTTGGTAAGTTAAGAAGAATTTAAAATTGAAACAGTTAAGCTTGTTTGAATATTGAAATTAGAATTTTCTTAAATTAATGATAACTTAGATTCTAAAATTAATATTTTTATTAGATACTAGCTTCCCGCCAGCGGCTTCGCCCGCGTGGTCTTATAATTTTTTCCCCGTTTTTGCTACATTTTTCATTACTA
This sequence comes from Acronicta psi, assembly GCA_946251955.1. Classification (NCBI taxonomy): domain Eukaryota; kingdom Metazoa; phylum Arthropoda; class Insecta; order Lepidoptera; family Noctuidae; genus Acronicta; species Acronicta psi. The sequence goes on from OX276474.1 coordinate 249,736, forward strand.
CTCCGCTCCTATTAGTCGTAGCGTGATGATATATAGCCTATGTTACTCGGGGATAATGTAGCTTTCCAAAGGTGAAAGAATTTTTGAAATCGGTCCAGTAGTTTCGGAACCTATTCATTACAAACAAACAAACAAACAAACAAATCTTTCCTCTTTATAATATTAGTATAGAATAATAATATTCCGCTGATCCGTTTCCTGAAAGTCGTCTTTAGGCCGTTTACTACACTTATACTTGCTATCATATAGTTTTTACTTGTTCACTTTTCATTGCTGTAAGAGTAGATGCTTTGGCCTTTTATAAAATCTTATAGAAACTCTATTATTCATCAAAATTAACAACTTCTACGCACCTAAGCACTGGCAGAAATATTTGTGTAAGTACTTAATTACTATGTTAAATTATACGTGTCCCATCCAAACAGCCTGTATAGACAAAGGCAGGTAATGTTTAATCGTAAACAGGCGCGATACCCGCAGAGGAAGGTAATAACCAACTGGAGCCTATTACGTCACGAACTAATAAAGGTATTATCATGAAATCGTGGGGGTACCTATAGCCCGCTCTAAGTAACAGTGATCTTAAAGCTGTTACATCGGTGCGTAACGAAGGTGATAGAGGAATTGTTCGTAGCTGATCAAAGATTAGAATATTTCTATAGGTTCTTAAACAATAATATTATAAGAATTAAGCGGTTGGATCAATGAATAACTAAGTACGTAAGTACTATTATCCGTATTTTTTAAACAACTTTACGACACGTCTTCAGAATATTATTTTTATATTGCTACACCCGATTGGGTAGACTGTTGAAACCTACAAAAAAAATAAAAAAACCTTATATGCACAGTTTTACGCAATAAATATCTTTGACTTTAATATATTCAGCTTGTCCTTATCTACGAGTCTACGACTATATAAACTGATCTATTTCTTACGTTATTTTATGTGACGTTAAGTGAAACAGAACCCATGAGAAGAACCGCACATCGAATCCAAATAATGGGATGTAGAGAGCATTAAGTAAATAAATCGATTTAGTCTCGATCGCATTGTTTACCTCCCAAATTGAATACGAAACCTTTTGCACAAGCTCATTACGACCGAAGGACCAAATTATTTGCTGCCGCAGTAAACGGCTATAAACTAAACCAATTTGTATTTCCCGTCCCAATGATGTTGTTTATACTAAAACTACTAATCCAATCGACTAACTTGTTTACGGAACGACAATGGTCCTAACGTACCGGGTCCATTGCGCGTTGGCCACCATAATACTGTTGCCACATACTAATTGCGCAGACAATGGAAGTAATCATTGAGTGTTAGGATAACCAGTATTTCTTAGTTGTGTTTTTCGTCGTGATCACTACTGTAATTTTGTTTGCATGCTGATCTAGCATGAAATAGAAGTAATAATAGGCACAGGTACAAGTAACCAGGAATTGGGACCAATTTGTGGGTGAGCCCTCATAAATCCCAATTCATAATTCACTTTTATTACTTTTTTGTGCTGTTGGGGCGTTAGGCATTTCATAAATTGCGACAATAGGTTTTATTTTATTCGTATGATCTATGTGTTCAAGGGCCTTTTAAAGTATTTATATATTATAGCGAGTTGTGAATTCCTATTAAAGTTCAATTTTAATAGAAATAGCTATGTTGTTATTACATTTTCACTACACCCGTTGTGGCCTTCGCTTATTGTTCGGCAACACTCGGCTACGTCCGGATTGTGACAAAAACAAATTGTGCGCTAGAGTTGCGATTATCATGTTTTTCTACACAAACACCGCAGTTTGTTGTTTATTTTCAGGCCGTTAGTGTGGGACCGTTTATGTTATGGGACCCCCAATGTACGGAGTTTCCTGTTATGTTACGCATGTAACTACTTAAATTGTTTACAGTTATGTAGTTGCTAATGTGCTTTTTATGTTGGAAATAACTATATTTTTTAAGGTTTTCTGTTAGTGACATTAACTTGAAATAAGTGAAATTATTTTGTATAAAAATCAACAGCCTCTTAAGTGCGTTGCTCCTAATCTTCACATATGCAGATTGATTGAAGTCAGTTGTTTCTCAAAACATATTTAATGTATTGTTTCATTATCGTTGAGTCATGTCATGTGTCACATCTATCATTAAAAATCGTTGTTTCAGACACAAGACCTCGTGCTGAATAGTAGACGACCCCAGCATCCCGACACGTGAGGCGTGTGAAAGAAATATTGTCAACAATGGAAACTTTGCATTTTTACCATGGCAACCTAGGGTTGATAGCGAGTGAAATCGTAATCCATTATTTTAAAATATTTGAAATAGTTTGAAGGTTTCTTTATATTTCTGTATCAAACAGTATAGTTTCGTTAAAGTAACCCTTAGCTATCTTTGATCATCACGGACATTTTTGGAAAATAACTTGACCCAAATCGTAATTTAATCTGAACAGAAAGTGAAAATAGACATTACAAAAAGATTGAAATTTATTTGAAATGCCGGAGAGATCTTATTTCGTAACTATTCACGTGATATAATGTAAAATGCCTCTACGTAAGTTTGTGATGGGAAAAGCAAAATGAATTTGACGAAAACCCGGAAAGTATAGTGCCTGTGGGACTCAAGTAATGGGCAAGCGGTGCCGTCACTGTGGTCCCGCGGGACACCTCTCACAGTCATCAATTGTTCGTGTGCGTCGAGGGTACACATACTAAGGGGATACGTCCCCGCTCACATAAAGCAATTCCTTTATATCACAAGAACAAGTGAACCGTAAACAGTGATATCGAGCAATGCTGTACAATATTTGTAGTAATGAGCCTTTTTAGTTAAACCGATTTGATATTGTGTTAGTGGTAACATTTAGATTTTTTGCGAAAAGCCTAATAACACTGTCCCTGTTTACTGTCACAATTTAATCCTGAATGAAGCTTGGCAGCCGCGTTTGTTCCACTGAAAAAATGAGGCAGTCGAGACATATTTTTGTGACCATTAATCAATACATTGTAAGAAACTGCTCCTTGTAATGTTTTCCCTATTAACATATTTTAGTTTCGCAGAAGTATAAGTAAGCACAGCCCTGTAAGCTGTTTAAATAATTGAGCATGGCGTGAAGCGGCGGCGGCGCAGGGATGGCGCGTGTTTAATACAAGAACTCGGTCACCGGAGCGAAGCCACCGCTCGTACAAGACTACTGGTAGAAGCTTACCATTTATATTTAATGTAGTTTTTATTGTATGGACTATCTTAGGACCATAGAAGTATTTGTAAACTCGGCAACAAAGTAACTTTCTATTTAATAGGTTGATTGATTTCCTGTGCAAAATGGGTTCTAAAGGGTTAAATGCATTATGAACTTGCACAAGTGCAAGTATGATAATCTTGAAGCACATTATTTCAATTATTTCGGATCACGCGCGCGATTACATTAACCGCGGAGCGTTATAATCGCGTTTTAAGCAATACACTGCGCGCTCAAAAATGTCAATATCTGTAATAACCGATCATTTTCTGCATGAATGACCTAGGTCATTTTATTTTGACCTTGAGTGAAACCTCGTCTCGACGTTTTTGCGTCGATGTCCCTTCCACCTTGTATGTCTATATGTTAAAGTTTCACATATTTTGACTATGATAGTCAGGTAGCGCATTTCCAATAGGTAAGTAAAACAACACATTCACGACACGACTCTGTAGACTGCCCAACATTTTGAATTTCTGGCATACAAACTGTCCAGCTGAGGTTTAACTGAAACAAATAAATATCACTAGTATTGCCCACGGCCCCGGCTGTATAACATCTTTATTTTGTTAATATTCCCCTGGGATCTGAGATCGGGGTATAAAGTCAAACATGTAAACAAACTTACATTTATAAAATAAAAAGGACTATAGCCTATGCCACGTCGCGATACATGGAAATATGTATCGCAAATATGTAGCTTAATTACCTACATACATATTGATGGAATGGTATTAATGCTATGTCATAATTTATTTCAACAGTCCAGTAAAACACAATTATCTGATATACAAGAACTTAACAGTAGTACATACATAACTATACAATAATTATAATTAAACCGAACTAAGCATACACATAATTAAATCTCTTGTAGCGGCAACTTGGTGAAGTAGGTTAGGTTACTAATGCTGGCGTGTACGTACTTCCACACAATTATGGCTTCAAAGTGCAAATACAGCTACCTAACTCCCGCTCCGCACTTTACTTGCTCACTTTAATTTTACAGTATTATAGACCTGCGAGAGTGCTGAATTCCTATGCATATAGAACGGGAATAAAAGAGGTTTGAAATAAAACCAAGTGGTCTACAAAAACGAAAACGGCGTGCTTTGTGCGTCGTTTTGGCGGCAACTGTTAGTTTTAAACGTGATAGTGGACCGGTGACACGTTTGTGTATTGCACTTTATTCGTATGTATTTCATATTCGTATGAATACGAGATATTTGTTTGATTTGCTACGATTCAAACTTGTTTTATATAAACATGTTTTGCGGATACGATTATCGCCATTAAAATCTATGTCCGGCTTGGTATCAAAACTATTTATTTTAATTAGAAAAAATGTTGTATATTAACAATTTTATATACTAACAATCTTCATAACCTACGTTGGTTTAAGCTGTGCATTACTAGATCAGTCTATTTCCCCTTTCATTATATAAAATAGAAATTATGTAAAATATTTGATTTAAAATTTAAATAACAACTGAAACAATGAAGCACCAGCCCCAATTTACTTCTTATTTAACATGAAAATTTAAAATAGGCCAGCCATATCAGTCCCAAAAACGACAGCAACACAGGAATAATAAAATTTCAGTGACTGACTGTTGTATCCGAATCTCAGTGAAGCGGAAAAAGGGGAAAAAAGTAAAACTACGTTTGCAATTTTTGCGAATGAAACATTGCGATAGGAGGCGGCGCGTGCGATACCGCCGCCCGCCCGCCGCGCTGAGTTATTAGGCTCGCGTCTAAATTATTATACCTGCGTATCGTCGCAGAAGAAAATAATAATTTCATAAGTACGTTTTTACACGGGGATTAATATTCAAATGAAACATGTCATAAGTAACAGTTTCATTTAAGCAAAAATTATACATTATTTTACAAAATAACCTATGCAAAATATTGAATCTCTGATAAAAAAAAACTCGCATTCGTGAGTTAAGGACTACATTTTTTTTTCGATAAGACTAGATGAGTCTTGTTACTAACTAATATCTGACGCAACGTTAGTACTAAAAGCGGACTTGTTTTTGAAACGGTAAAACAGCGGTGTTGCTAAATTCTGTTGCTGTTAGCTTTTAGACGGTCCTTGCACGCTCTACGGCTGTGCCTGCATTCCATTTCGTCCTTGTAACAGGCTGGCGTGTAGCTATTTGGGTGGAAATGTTCCTTTTGAACGCAAATCGGATCATTCCATGTACATGATACACGCAATTGCAATAAATATGTGTATTTTATACCATTCTCATTCACTTCCGATAGTTAACCGTTCAACGAACACGAAGAAGCCAAAAATAAAACATTATTTAACTACGCAATAAATATACCAACATTTATAGCCACACCGTGACTAACACTAAAAGAATAAAAATAACGCCAACAAGTCACTCACTCCCTACAACACTGCTGAACTAACGGCGCGTTAATGCCTTATTACACGAGCGACACGGACTTACGCGCACGCGACCGAAACGTGACCGTGACGACATCGGCGCCGAGACGGGGTCGAGACGATGCCCTGTTATTAAATTTCCCATACGTAAATCTAGTGTGACAGCAAGACACCGCTTTTGTGTGCAAGGAATATTAAGCGTCCTACATTTTTACTTCGGACAATAAAGGACCATTTTATATCCAGTTTATATTCGTTGTGTGAAGGCAGGCTACGTCGCATCTAACTCCTCATTACCTTTTTACGCGTCGTTGTTTATCAAGTTATGTCTTCTTATTTACAGACAAGGGTGAAATAATTCTGACCTTTGCTAACTCGTCAGGTAAACATAATTTTGTGCTGTCTAGCCTTAGCCTAACGGCAGCGTTTGTTTCATGAAAATAAAAATTTGGTCTTTCACACCGCACCGTTACTTTTAATTAATTGTAAAGTTTATTTTGTAAACTATTAACATTTTACAGTGACGTTGGAGTTACAGAAATATTTGTGTTTGAACCGTTTAATATTCTGCGCGAGTCGTAAAAGTCAAGTAATGGAAGTAGAATAATTACGGTAACCTTTTAACCCTATAATTTCATTATAAATATAACGTGTGTTAACCGGTCCAGACATTACTTAAATATTTTATGTTACTATTCGATAAAAGAGTATATGCAGATATACAATGACTCTTGAATAAAGTAGCTGCTAGTAGTAGTCAGAGTGAATAAGCAGAGCAAAATATCATATAAACTGAACTTTAATAAAATGCTATTGAATATATCAGTGCTCAAAAGTATAATAAGGAACCAGTATTCTCGGAAATATGCACAATTAAGTCCGTTTCGTAAAAGTTATTATTTTAATTTACCCGGTTGATTACCAGCCAGGTTGTAGGTCGTCCTGCACGGTTGCACGGCAGTCATTTAATTAGTTCACATGCGGGGCTGCTCCTGAAATAGTTTCGTAATTTGAAATACTTCCCGTTTATCCTCTTTATTGTCTACAGCTTGTATCACTTATTTCTTGTAGGGGAGGCCGGGGCTTTAATTAACAGAGGTAAGTATTAACAAGCGAATTTCTACGAAACTATAAACAGCACGTCACTAGTGATTCCTGGAATTCGTTCCTGTGACAGAGGTCTATGGGTTGAGACTCGTCAGTCCAGCTCAGTGCGCCGCGAGAGTGAGTTGTGTGATGTGCGTCTATTTTGGCCAGGTAACGAACTTTTTTCACTTTACGATATTTTGATTTACGCGTTGAATAATTGATTTCGATGTAATATATATTTTTTTTGCAGTAGCTTGTTTTATGCTTAATAATGTTACATACCGTTACTAACGCTAATGCACAATATTTCGTAATTATATATTTTTTTATTAAAAAGCTACCCATGGGGCTAAATTTAACAAAACATACGGGGCTAGTATTAACATGTTAATTCTTACCCCGCATGTGGGGTTGGTATTAACATTATTACACTAGGTACTAAGCCTACGCTGTCCGTCCGTCTGTCTGTCCACCTGTCCTAACTTTAAAGAGCTGTATATCCACCAGGGTATCTAATAACATATTTATTTATTTATCTTAAAAGTTACAGCATGAGGACTTACAAGCGGAAAACTACTCGAGGCATGACTTCGCTGGCGACCTACGAGTCAGCTGCTTTAGAAATAATGGAAAAACAAGCACTAGAAGAGATAGAAAGTAACAGAAACTTAAAAAGAAAAAAACCGCAAAATAAAGACGATGGAAAGAAAAAAAGCAAGGTAAAGAAAATGAAGGTAAGGGCAAAGGAAAGGGTAAAGAACAAATAGCTAAAAAAGGAAAAGAAAAGGAAACATTACAAGTGGAAAAGGCAAAGAAAAGGATATTGGAAGAAAGCAGCGACAGTGCAGAAGATGAATATTTCTGTATAATTTGTGGTGTCTCATACAATGAAGACACATCTGGTGCAGACTGGGTGCAATGCATCTCGTGCAAGCAGTGGGCTCAGTCCGGATGTATCAGAGGCAACACTGTTTCATATGTTTGCCAAAATTGTGATTCAGATGATGAATATGAATAAAAATGAAACATATTGTGATTACATGAAAATGATTCCTAGTAGATTATATTGTTAAGATGTTGATTTTATATAATATAAAAAGGATATTTATATTACCTTCAGTAATTTCATAAGAAGCTTTATTGAGACTGTTACTGTTACGTTTAAGAATAAGCTGTTTACTAACTCATTTAAGTTGATTATATTATTATTAGATAACATACATAAGGCTGATTAAACTACTTAAAAGGCTGTTAACTTAATAATAACGATACGAAGAGGTTTTGTTTGAGTTTTTGTTTCTATTCATTAATATAGCTGAAATATTGTTGTTTGACGGAGTGTTTCAACTTCTAAGCATAATGTTAATTATTATTCCACTAAGTGAATATTGTGATTATTGAAAACTAACGTTTCCTTCAATAATATAACAGTAAAAGTAACTGTTAATAATAAATGATTCAGATATTTGTTGAATTTTGTTATTATGTATGTATAGAGGTTTTGTTCGGGTTTCTTTCTCTATGAACATATATCGTTTTTGCAGGGATAAAGTGCTATATTGTTTAAGCCTAATGTTAATTGTATTGCTTAATAAAAAAATGTCATTGTAATTTTCAGTTTTCTTTATTTATAGAGGAAAATACTTACAATGTTAATTGTTGCCCCTTTTGTTAATACTTACCTCGGAAGTGTTAATTATAGCCCCGATCGCGGGGTAAGTATTAATTTCTGACTTTTCTGAGTAAAATCGACTTTCTTAAAAAGGTATCCATTTCTTGGCAAATTAAAACCAACGACATGGTTATTGAATAGTTTAGACATCATTTGATACAAAAATAATTTCAAAATGTTTACGTGTCTTGAAGATACAACTGAAAATATAAATTTTGTTAAGTCGCGCCCCGGTCTCCCCTACTTAAACATAGCGTCGTTATTCATAGAAAGAGTAGACTAGATATACTGATCAGCAAAAATCTAAATTCAAAAATTTGCAAATGAGGTTCTTTATAAAAAAACCGTTTATCATCTTGAAAAAAGTTTAACTAGCACTTGATCAATGATGTATTTCTGAATCACGATGCATAAAGTGGACTAAACTTCTAATGAAGAAAAATGTGCATATGAGTATTTTAATAGATCTGTGATTTATTCTGTTGGTTAGGCAAAGGTCAAAATTTTAAGCTTAGAAAATGTTTGTCTTCTTAAATTCAAATCCCTTGCGATAAAATATAAATGCATCATGAATATAATGTTGTGGTGAAATCCTAACCACAAAGAAAGTTGAATTCTCAAAGAGCGGCAACGAGGTACAAACGGCGGACAAGCGTGCAAAACCGGGGATACCAGGGGGACAAGCCCGGGAAATCTTTGAAGTAAGCCGCGTTTTGTCCCTTTGTTTATAACACGAAGGCATTACTAGAGATACATTTCTTGCTTTATGCTTCAGAACATGAAATTCAATTTTCCAAAGAGAAAATGCACTAGTACTTCACCTACCAGGTCTTAATTTGAACAAATGCCTACGGAGTATGTGAAAATGGATCTGGTGATTTTGAGATGATGCTTTCCAAAGGAATTGTGGTTGCCGTAGTTCCCAACAATGGTGAATGAATCCCAGCAAATCAATTGTTTTGAAAAAAAAAAAATTTGGTTGACACCGACCAGGTATGTAGTGTGGCTGGTTGTAGAATATCAGACACCAACATTAATTTTATGTCTACCTAGTACTTAATCAGAATATTGTAGACTATTAGTAAAAACATAACATTTTACGAGCTTCGTTATAAACATAAGAAATAAACGCAGTATCAATGCTGATCGTTACGGATTCCTAACAAGTCGAAAGAACTTAGTTTGTTTCTCAATAAATTGTACTAAATTTGACACGAAACAGACGTTTATGAACGAACAACAACTTTTATTTCCCAATACACGTAACGATTGCCGCTATAATATCGTAAAACCTGCCGACGAACAAGGAAGTATGTTTAAGCCAGCTAATAATACACCTTATTATTTTATTATAAGTTTCAAAATCGTTGTGTGCTCTTTGATAGGTTCACGTTGTGGACCGTTTGCTTCGACAAGGCTAAAGCTTTTCACAGCAAAATGTCGCTTGAATATAACCATCTCATGGAAGATTTGATGACGCGAAATGTTTCCGATACGTACAAAGGTATCCGTTACTTTTACGCTAATTAGGCTGTTACGTGGTTGCTTAGAAAGCGGGTAGCGAGAAGTACAGAAGTAGAATTTAAAGAGTAAGGACCAGACTGCTATTCTATGGCTGCAAGGACCAGGACCAAATTTTAGAAGTTTTAAATCAATGAACACCATTTAAATGTTTATGACGCTTATATTACTTTTGATTATAAATTCGGTATATTAATTGAGCAGCAGCTCTATAAGCAGATAGTACCACAAGGTGGACTCTCCTTTTCTCAGTGTGTCCACATCTGCTCGTCACAAAGCTTCAGCACCACTTAGGCAGACCCGCGCTACTTTCTCATCTATTTTCCTCTGTTACCAGTGTTTTATTGGCTCCGTCATAAATTACTGCTTCCGTGAATGTCTGTTTGTAATTTATTGGCGATTTTATTGATGGTTCTATGTAATCTAGTTGTCTATTGTGCTGTACTATGGAATTTCATCTCCAGTTCTACTCAACATTTTACAGCTGTGACTATTTGTATTATAAATGTATATCTAATAATCTTTCGGCATGTATTATACTATATTATTACTGCCTAAAAAAATTGTACGTAAAATATTTGGCTCTAGCAGCAGAGAAAAAGAGAGAATATATTTTCTCTTTTTTATATATTGATATTTATGAATAAATATGTAATTTATTAACATGGAACCTTTTCTATATTCCCGTGTTATGGAAAATGTCGCGGATGGAACCATGTGCGCTCATTATCACACTGAGTCAGAACATCTCAGCAGTAAAGATAATAATGTAAACAACCAACATCGTCATTACGTGCTGACAGATAACTTGCTCATTGCTACAAGTACTAAACGAAACGCTGAGTTTTATAACCCGTTTACGCGAACATTAACCACTAACAACTTTTACAACCAGATTTAAGTAATTATATTCTTTTAACCTCTTTAACACTATACTCGTACGGACGTACGCATCGTCGACGAAATCGTTCGAATGAAACTCATACTGACGATATTCAACCAATGACTGGTTAGATTGAAAGTCGAACCTAGCAAGATTGAGTGAGTACGGTGGCGATAATGAAATACGTTTGAGGACCATGAATTTTGTATCTGTAAAACAAAATTGGATAAAGTGTAATCGCCAAGTTAGAAACACAAATAGGTATCCGCATTATAAAAGTCGAAGTAATTGGGAGTTTTGTAAGCATAATTGCCTTCCATAATGCCCTCAGACCCACATTAATGGTCTGAACATTACATTTATAAATAAATAATTACGTTTCCATTTCAGCGAGTTCAACGAATCATTTATTGATACGCCTACATGATTGTAGAGAATTTATTTGCGCGAATAATTACATGGCGCAAACAGGTAAACCAAATAAAGTGTGACAACACGAACAAACACGCCGCGTGGTGTTTGCTGTGCCTCCGTCTACATACGGGAGTTAAAAATGCCGTGTGATGTGGGATATTTTAAGTAAAATATATGCATTTGCCGCAGAAACGTTTTCACAAATTCAAACTACTTCAAATATTTGAAATAGCGTCGGAAAATTATCTCATTTTCTCAAAATATATCGTACAGATATTCGGTATAATTTACCTGTATATCAGGGTATACCTCTGTGATTGAATGTCGGTGCCGAGTGCCCGATCTGCGAACCGGGGAAAATAAGATGAATGCCGGCAGCGGAGCTCTGAATAAATTTAGGCAAAATACTTTTTACAAATAGGATGACTCATAACATCATTGTGTGATGCTGATGAAATGAACTGGGGCTCGGGTAATTGAAATTTTCCTTAATATGCTAAAAGATAATTTTACCTAACATAATTATATTCAATTTAAGAAAAGGCTTATATACTTAGCTATTAGTGTAATTGCAGTAATTCACGACTTGACTTATAAATATATAGATTCAATAGAAATAATGTGTATGTTTTTACTGGTGGCTCTTCATAATCTTTATTACTGATAACGTCTGCATTTATTAAATAAATTTAATGTTTTATAAAATATAATTTAATAATACGGCGTTAAAACGTAGTATATGACGGTGTCTCATGAGATGATAAACGATCCGTTAAAGACCCGTGGAACTCGTTGGATGCAGGTGGCATTATAACCCGACTTTGTGGACATCAGTTGTTCCGTCTTTGTTCAGCACTTGGCTGATATGATGATGATGAATAAAGAATATAATATTATTAGATATATTTGACTATTTAAATAAGTTTCCATAGCAAATTTCAAGTTCGTATTTTGAAGCCGCATGTCATATTCATACAGTAACGGATAAATTTATATTAGAGTTCTCTCTCGTCGAGGAATGCCGAAGCGAATTATTAAATTATATGCTGCTGTGAAATGGCCTACTTTAAGTTAGAGAACGAAAATTAAGAACAATATTCTGGAACGTGTACAGCAGTTTGAATAAGTTTCATGGCCGTAAGAGTAGGTCAGACAAATTGTGATGGTCTCTGGAACGAGTTTAAAAGGTCAGTAGGTGAGTAGCAACAATGCAAATAGTCGGGTCGACACCTCGAGAGAACATGCTGTTATTAGTTAGTTTATGCATTTATATAATTACAGAGATAGAGCTGTATAAAAGGATTCTTTCAGGAATGCATAATCGTCTCTGATTGTTAATAAAAGACAAACGTTTAAAAGATTAAAACAATATCACTACACTCTGCACTCGAGCAGCGAGCACTTTCATAAAAGAATATTAAATCAAAATATATAAACTAAATCTTTCGTAAGTCAAAGCGAACAAATGTATGGTCGATGTAAAATTCAGTTCAGCTCTCTACATCTTAAAGAAATAGCCCAATAAAATATCATCTAACACACTACACTTTCACAATATTTTTAAATTCAATTCCTATATCAATTTATCGGGTGTCGAGTGTGGTCCCACTGGATAGTTGCACCAGGATGAGGACCCTCATGTGCATCTATTACAAACCTTTACATCTAGTAATAAGGCTCATATTGGCTTGTGATAGATTTTAGTAAGATTGTCGAATGGGCTATGCAGTTACTTGTCAGTTGATATCTCTATACTGTTGAAGTATAGCCCCCGAGGGGAAGCCGGGGAAAATGGGAGATTCAATACCTCTCATATAGTTATCAGTTAGCGAGTAACCGACGAGTTTGAGGAAATATGATCGTAGAGGGTTCAGTGTGTGTATACCTACCTGACTAGCTGTATGATACATGTGTACGATATCGAGGCTCCTAGCTGAATATTTTGTTAGAAGTATGTTGTATGTTACCTAATATTGAAACATTTCTGATGCCATTTAGAGTCTAAGTCTGTCTAAAGACTTCTAAGTCTTTGAAAAGCTGTATGTACTCGTAATTTGTACGAGATTACGTGTACTTACGTACGATACTACTACTAAAATGGGTCAATTACAAATTAAATCAAGCAATAAAAGATGTGATCTGTTTAATGTTATACAATTACTTTCCTTACACGTTAGAAATAGATGTTTAAAATTTTCATCAAAATAAAATAACTAATTCAAAGAAATCTGTACCTAAGCTATAGAATATATACACATGTCATGTTTACCATAAAAGTAATTAAGTCCATTAATTTCTCGTCCAGGGAAGAAGGAAGAAAATGATGCAGCGAAACTGAACTATAATAAGTTAACCTACTTATTTATTATTGCTCAAAGAGAAACATTTCCTAATGATAAGAACAAAAATTTTTGTTGCGGATATTATTCCGTTTTTAAGAAAAAATATATTAAAAAGAGATTAAGGTTGTTTTTCAAAACGGCCTGAGTAAGTTTACGATAACAAGCCGCTTGCTCCACCGAAAATGCGCGGTACCTATATTCACCAAAACGAATAACATTTTGTTTCGACTTGGCTTTATAAGAAAGATATAAGTGATTAAAGATTCTTAGGGTGTCTAGCTGTTCTAGGCCCACGGGGTAGAGCCTGACCATTTATAATCTTGGAGGGGTCCAATTCATAGAGTCATCAAAATAGATAGAACTAGTCCCTCTAACATGGTGAACTTTATTTCGACATCAGATTGAATTGATTGAAAGATGCGGCGAAGACGGAAATTATGAGAAAGAGTATTTTATGCATGGGTCCTAAGATATTTAATAAAATACCAACAGAACTCAAAACTTTAAATATAATGTTATTCAAAAAAAGATTAAAAAATATTCTAATTAATAAATGTTATTATAATCTAAAAGACTTTATGAATGACTCACTTTAGACTTATGACCTATGCATGATTTATTTTATTCTTGACATTTTAATTTTGTTCTTTTTTAAGTTTTTGGTTTATAATTTTTTGTTTTTACGATTTTACTATCTTATGATTTTGTGATTTAATGATTGTATGATTCTGTGATTTTATGATTCTATGATTTTATTATTTTAATTTTCAATGGAGATTACTCATTTGTACACCTTTATAGGTATAAGATGTCGGACTATACTTGCTCTTCAACATCAAAAATACTATGTATCTGACATTGTATTATCACTCATGTTTGACACAAATAAAATTATTTGATTTGATTTGATTTGATTTGAAACATTATTTCCTAACGACTATGCCTGTCGAATCCACCCTTACAAATTAAGTAGCAAAATGTAATATAAAACTAAAGAGCAATTAACATTGTACAACATTGTACTGTTGCTGTGAATCGTTAGCGAGCGATCTATCTGTTGTCGACGCGACGCGATGCGACGCGACTCGACGCGACGCGATGCGACGCGACTCGACGCGACGTCCCTAATTGTATTCTGTACAGTTTTTACTGTAGGAATGTTTTAATTAAAATTCACTAATACCTACTCTGTTTGTCGTCTGTGAAAAATAGAAAACAAGAAATATGAATCTATTTTCAGCTAAGACGTGTGCTGATGATTTTGAAAAAAAATGCAAATACCAAACACATTGCAGTTATCATAAATTTTAGATTGTAACCAGTAGAAAATCTCTTAATATTTCTTGTCAAAAAAATAACAAACCTCTGCGTGCCGCACTCTGCCTCGGTGGCCTTGTGGTACTAAGGGCGACTGCTATGCTCGAGGTCCTGCGTTCGATTTCCAGGTCGAGCGGTTATATTTGTGGAATCGGAAATAATAATGTCTTTTTGTTAAATTTAACTTTATGGTTATGGGGTAGTTCTATTGTTAATGTACTTTTGTGTAGATTTAAGTTTTAGTTCATTGTAAAAGTTAATAACCATTGTAAGACGCCTTCTGCATCTTGCACGCAGATGTCTTAAGTGTATGACCGTTGCGTGGGAACACGAAAGGGTCGAAATGAGTGGGGTTGAGGCCCAGGTAGTATTTAAGGACTCGATGTTAGTTTTAGAGTTAGTATGTGTCGGGTAGGAGTCTGTGTCGGGTATTAGTCTGTGTCGGGTATGAGATTGTGTAAGATTAGTTTTAGACGAGTAATTTAAGACGAATTGACGAATTAAATAAAGTTGCAGTTGTAATTATAATTGACCTGTGATTCCTTTTATAGAGATAAACACCATCATATCTCTATACATTATTAGCATCGACTAAATTTACATATTTAGTAAAACCTCGTATGCTACATTTGGGGGCTCGTCCGGGATCACAGCAATCAGTGAAGACGTGAAGACGACTAAAGACGTAAGACGTAAAGACGTGTCAGTGCAGAGCGTCGCGTTTTGGTAAAGTTCGTCAAGTTAGTGAGGCAATGGACGGTATGATGGACCGCGTCGCGAGAGGTGTCAACGTGCTCGAGCTGGAAGACGTCCGGCTTGCAGGAATGAGGATTCCTGAGCTCAGAGAGGAGCTTAGACGAAGGCATCTAAGGGTGACGGGTCGTAAACCTGAACTGTTGGCTCGGCTAAGGGCAGCTTTACTAATTGAACGAGATCGCATGACTGACGATGAAGACGAATCATACTTTGATGACGAAGATGACGAGGAAGACGAAGACGAAGAAAACCAAGACGATACTACACCAGTGAAATACCGACAGCACAACTCATCGCAACGTGTATTATTTACATACCAAGACGTAGAGGGCTCATTAGAGAAGTTTAGTGGTGACGACCACGTTAACGTTCAACAGTGGCTGAATGATTTCGAAGAAATGGCGTTATTATGCGGGTGGAGCGATGTGCATAAGATTATTTACGCTAAAAGACTATTGTGTGGGACGGCGAAGCTATTTGTCGACTACGAGAGGTGCGCGAAGTCATGGGAAAAATTAAAGACAGCGCTAAAAGACGAGTTTGAAGAAACAGTGGATAGCCTGCAAGTCCACCGAGAGTTAAGTGATAGAAGGAAGAGGCCAAACGAAACACTCCAAGAAGAAATCAGAGATAATAATGTATTAGCTTTAGTAGACGTAGATAGTGATTTACCTTTAATGTGTAAAAGTGGACGTGAAAAGTTGAGATCAGTGGAACAAAAAAGGAAGCAGATATTTTTTGAGGAATTTTGGTCCAAGGTGAATGATGTAGGCTTATTTACTATTAGCACGCTAGTTGAAAATGATAAGTTTACTGTAGAATTTGAAAGCATTGACTCAATTCAATCTGAAGAGTCACACATACTTAAAAATAATGTTGTTGACGAAACAAAAGACGTTAAATATGTTTTTGACGCTAGATGTATAAAACTATTGACTAAAGCGAAGTCTAAACATTGTAGTTATGGCTTTGTAGTATTAGCTGTTATAGAATTACTAGAAATATTTAGAGTATATTTGCTAGATATTATGTTTAAGAAGATTGTGACTGATTGTGTAAGGGTTGCTGTTAGTATATTATATAAGAAAAGAGGTAGATTAAAGTCCAGGAAACATTTGAGGGCAAATGTTATTTCAGGATGGCCGAATGTGGAATCGGAAATAATAATGTCTTTTTCTTAAATTTAACTTTATGGTTATGGGGTAGTTCTATTGTTAATGTACTTTTGTGTAGATTTAAGTTTTAGTTCATTGTAAAAGTTAATAATCATTGTAAGACGCCTTCTGCATCTTGCACGCAGATGTCTTAAGTGTATGACCGTTGCGTGGGAACACGAAAGGGTCGAAATGAGTGGGGTTGAGGCCCAGGTAGTATTTAAGGACTCGATGTTAGTTTTAGAGTTAGTATGTGTCGGGTAGGAGTCTGTGTCGGGTATTAGTCTGTGTCGGGTATTAGATTGTGTAAGATTAGTTTTAGACGAGTAATTTAAGACGAATTGACGAATTAAATAAAGTTGCAGTTGTAATTATAATTGACCTGTGATTCCTTTTATAGAGATAAACACCATCATATCTCTATACATTATTAGCATCGACTAAATTTACATATTTAGTAAAACCTCGTATGCTACATATTATTGGGTTTTCTATGTAATTCTCAGTAGCAGCTCGGAGCAATAAGCTTGGCCTCTGTTGTATGACCCTAACATACACGTCTGCCTAGCCCTTCAGCGAAAACAGGCATGATGGTGTCTTATGATATGTCAAACAGGAAACTATAATTTTAATTCGACATAAATAAATGAATAAATAAATAAATAAATAAAAAGAAGAAACACAAGTTGTAATAACTAAAAGCAAAACGAAACATCATTTCACGCTCCACTATACAAGCTATTTATTCTTTACAATTCTGAAGTACTTGAGAAAGATTCAGAGCTCAACACCAGCTAAACATTTCCAAGCTACTTTGTAAGGCGCGTATATTGGAAGTCACAATCTGCGACCCCAGCGACCTCTATTTCCGCAGCTGCAAGATTCTCTAAAACGCCATTTAAGTTGAATAGAGCGGCCCCACTTACGCGTGTCGAACGAATAGCCGCTATTCTGCGAGCGCGAAATATTTTACTATTATTGTGCGCTGCAATTCCCTTAGCGACTTTCAGCAGATTTTCTCATGATTTTTAATAGGACTTATATTTTCCGAATGTTTGTAAACGATCTTTTCAAAGCAATATACGTAACTAAAGTTTCGAGAATTTTCTTCAGATCTCTTCTTCACTTGTAAGTTTAAACGGAACAAGCGTAATGTCAGCTTCATATTTCTCGCTTTTGAAAGCGTATTTTCAGAACCTCTTAGTGCTTGTTTTTGCGGAATATGATTAATATCAGGCATTAAGGAGCGGTTTCTGTCCGCCCAACTTTCCGCAAAGATGTACGTCATGTAATAAAATAATACGTATAACATTGAAAGGAACAATTTGTAACTTCGTGTGGAAATTAAATCTTTATACTTAATTCACGATTTTGAGACCTAGTTAATAAGTTAATAGCCTGTTATTAATATAAATTTGGATGTTTCTTTTCAAATTAACTTAGGTACTAATAAATGCTTAGTTTTATACAGCATTATAGTTGTCATGTTATTAGTGTATGCTATTAACATGGACGTAGGTATGTTTTAGTCATTCGCAAATAAATGGTGTTCAACAAAAATCAAGCAATTTAAATTCAACGCTTTGTTTTTACACAAAAATGCTGAAATGTTCATTTGCCTGTTGAATTTTTATTACAGTGTAGGTACTGTCTTGCAATAAAATAAGATTATGTAATGTTTAAAATTTTCAAATTATGATCTTACAAACTATGAAATAGTTGTACTAAAATGTAAATTACCTATTTTATAAGTGTCTCTGTCATTTAGGTAAATCAAAGAATAATATGAACTATCTACTAGTAGGTACGTAATGTAGCATTAGCACTATTATTAGTTCGTGTATCTTAAATAGTTAGATTTAAATTAATTTGTTGCCTCTGCCTTGTGTTCCCAAAACCCGCACTTACCCTAAATTGCTCGTAAGATAAACTAAAATTGCTTTGCTAAACGGCGCATCAGTTCGATCGAAGTGGATAGTGCCACAAAGTCACCAGGTTGGGGGCACAATCAAACTGAGTCGCTGCGCAATCGGCAAGCAATCGGCTTATTCCGGCCATCGCCTTCAAACCGATATTGGAACAGAACAAGTACAGAAGGCTCACGATACAAAAAACTAAAAGCTTTTGTAAACTTAGATTTATTTAAAAAATCTTTTGTTAATTACGTTTTCTAAAGGTATGCCGCGTGCTGCACAAATCCTTTATAATGTGGACAAAATTGAGATTCGTTTTTTTATAATGAATTTAGAAGTTGAGACTTTTCCTATATTAAATAATTTTTAAGACTTTGGAAGCTAATAAGTCCATTTTTAGAAGTCAATGATTCATATCGATTAAATAGACTTTGTTGAGTAAAATAACACTTCTTTGGTGTTGCTCTATCTAAATACAAGAAAGTTATGATGGCCTAGCGGTGAAATTTCGGGTGACAAACAAAGGAAACGAAAAAAAATCATATCTCAATAACCGGGACACTTAGGGCTTAGCATCTTGGGCTGAAACCTAGCAAACAACCCAAATAATTGTGTCGGTCCATGCGCCAAACACCCTATGTTGTGTGTTGTTAAAATAAAAAGCCAACGAAATAAGAAAATTCTATAATAATCGAAATTAGATATAATTTACATGTATATCAGACAGTTTTATCCCGACTTGTATTGAATACGACTTCTGCATTTTGGTGTTCGGTATCAGTGCCGGCGCTGCGCTGGCCACATCGCGCGTCGTCTTCACTGCTTGATTAAAATGTTCCCAACACATTATAATCATTTTATAGGGTTTTGTGAAATCGACTCATTTTTATGCATTTCTTCAGTATGCTGAAAGCAGAGCGCTTTATCGCCAGATCTGCATAGAACTTATATAAAATCTTTATTATTTGCTTTCTGGGTGATGTATAGGTAAGTTACATACTTCCTCTCTTCCTTCCTACTTAATAAATCTTTTAAATTTGAATTTGTAAGATTAGATTATGCAATGAATAATAATTTTAATATTATTTTATTATTTAATTTTAGATGAATAGGTAATGACGCGTGTCAAATAATTGGTTATTTGACTGTAGGTATAATTATCAGATTGTATCCTCTCCTTGCACGGGCAGCACGCAGACTGTCTAAGAAGTTATGTGATAATATGTATCACTGATTTCAAGTATCACCAATTACTACCGCAGCCCTAGCACATATCTATGTTTTGCTGTTGACATATATAATGGAAGTCTGTATAATGTTTCTCTTACTAGGATAACATTGTTAGCCTGTAATCAACGACGTTAAATTACAGTAATTTTAACTAATTTTGGATCATTAATCAATCATTGGGCGCCAAATAGGGTGCTCCAATATTAATTTAATTATCATAATTTATTGGTTTTATGGAAAACTTGTTGTTAATTACAATATGTGTAAGTCTTAGTCGATTTATTTAGTTATTTGGTAAAATATCAGTGTTTACTGATATATCTTCGAAATGTGTTCAGTTCTAGAAAGGGGCTACTTCAAGTTTGTGTATCAATTTATTATATCTATACATATTTCTACTTGTTTCGAAGAAGTTAATAACAAAAAGCAACGAATTATGTAGAAAAGTTTATACATAGTACAATGAATATAAATCCATCTCAGAGCAGCTCACACACACACACACACACACATAATATGAATGACTTAAGACCGGCAACGTTCCCGCCACTGCAAAAGCACTAATTAGTTCACACGGCACGTTCTAATTATCCCTTAAAACCAAGCAAACAATGTTTGCGTCACGTCAGGAGATACCAAGTTGAACTTTCGTAGGGACTGTGCACATATTTTAACAAAAGTATAATTCGAGAATTATGCAGTTATTGTGCTAACAACATAACTTCAATAACTAAGATTTGTTTTTATTCGAAAAAGTTAAAGATTCATACAGAAACAATAACATATTGAAAACTAGAAAAGTGAGCGAATCTTCGTGAGTATTTGTGGACTAATGTTGTTTTGAAAGGTGATTGGTATTTGTATTCTTCTTCAGCGGGTCGGCAATCCCCTTTCAATTTTAGGTCATACTTTATGGGTAAAAAAAAACAACCTAGAGCTATCTCGCAAGTTTACGCTTTACAGGAACTTATAATACCTTTTGACCAAATTGAGAAACTTTTTACAAGCCTTTTACTTGTAAGAGAAGGGTACAACTCACTTGACATTGTCGACCACTGTGTTATACAATAGGTAAAACTTATCTAAAACAGTTCCGCTGAAAACCTAACAAATAGGACAATTACTAACGTATAACGTCGAAGCAGAAAACACCAAAATTCTTCCCCAACAGTGACGTGGCACTGGACTTTGTGATGTCATTTTTTTCCGATATTGATAACAAAGTCCTTTATTCCGGCGTGTTTACATTATGTACAAAGAGCTTTTGTTCTCTTTATTTTTGCCGCGGCGGCGTCATTACGGGCCCAGCACGAAAATAGCCGGCTTCATTGTGACGTTTATTTTTATCATCTCCCTACACACCCTATCAGTGACGATACACTTTACCTTTGCTTAGCAAAGATGTGAATAGCACAGAGTGTAATTATACGTTGCAGTTTTATTACTTGAGTAACCGATTATAATAAAAGCGACTACGAAGTAGGTAGTTTAGGGCTTTGAAAAACAACGGCAAATAGACAAAAGAAAATCATTGCTAATATATTGAATGCAGCGTGGCTTGTGGTACGAATAGGGCATAATATAAATAAGACAGGAAAGGTATCGTCACTCATTACCAGATACATGTCGCGCCACAAACTGTTTTGGTAGTGACTAGAACTGTCCCTGATATGAGTGGTATCAGAGGTATGGTGTATGGCCACGCGTGACCACAGAGCGATCGCGGATAATTAAGGTTTATTTACAGGTGACCGCGACTACATTGTTAGTGGATGTCATAAATCGCGCGGACGAGTTGCGGCGCGGGCGTGTGGACGCGCAGTAGGATACGTCATCAGATCTACTTCAGTGTGTCATTTGATTTCAAAATTAAGACTTTCGGAGCAATTTCATTAAGCAGAAAAAAATAATTTGCTTTTCTCTTTAATATGGACAAGCAAAAGATTTGGTTTCACGTTTAAAAGATTTGCAATATTTGATTGACTTGACTCTTATCTGAATAACCCACGCTATAATTTCTAAGTACTGATTAAAAAGTATTTATTTGATAATTTAATTTAGAGCCTGTCTCACAGCTTACTGATAAGTTCCCGATAAATTAGCTGGCAGATAATTTCATACAAATTTTGTTCCATTTTTGAGTTTATTTGGCAGTTAGCGGCTATCCAGAGGTGGTGAAACAAGCCCTTAGTCTCTGGTTAGTTAGTTCTCTATAACAGCATAGTTAGTGAACATTATAAATCTGCGTCAATGTAAATCAGTGAGCCTGTCATGACGTCACGGAGCGGCGGCGATTTAGTGACGTCATTGTTGATAGCCAGTTTGATGTGTGAACCAATCTGTTGTTGGTTTATGTAACCGGTGTCCGTTAGAATTATGTCGTGCTGCTCAGATGTGGGCCAGCTATCTATACTTAATATTATAAAGAGGAAAGATTTGATTGTTTGTTTGTACTGAATAGGCTCCGAAACTACTGGACCGATTTCAAAAATTATTTTAGTATTAGATAACCCATTTATTGGGGAAAGCAGGCTTACAGGCTATATATATCATCATGCTACGATAAATAGCATTAGCACTACGAGAAACGCAAAAACGGGGGAAAAATTATAAGACCACGCGGGCGAAGCCTCTGGCGGAAAGCTAGTGACATTATACAGTACACAACAATATTGTGTATTGGTAGCATTTCAGGCTACTTTAACTTAACAACAATGTGTAACGTTTATGTAAGACACAATATTTAAATTCATAACCAACAAAATTGAATTTCAAATGTAGTTCTTAGAACACAGCACTAACAATTATGTGTACGTAAACAGCGTGTAGCCCACACATTATGAGATATTATATAATATATGTGTTACAGATTATGTATACACACATTTACATAATTACTCGCGGCTATACAAGGCGAACTGTTGGCATTCTGAACCAAAGGCTTGTCTTACAGCTTTGTACTTGAGACCCTCATGTATAATTTCCAATAACACTTTGCTCGACCTGGTAATCGAACCAAGGACCTCTTGTAGCAGTCCTGCTTACAAGAGGTTATGAAGTAGTAATAAAATTCATAAGACTCAATCATGTATCATATAACGTTATAATATAAAATGATCTTACAAAAAGAATAGTTTTTTATGTATGTTTGAACTACAAAACATTAATATTACATACTGGTATCGGAGTTATACACTATTAATTTAACACAGAACACAGTAGATTGGCTACGGTGCCCTGGTTTGAGGTTCTCGTAGTATAACGTAGCGCGTAGCTTCATTGCTACGCCGTAGTACGCGTAGCACATACTCGTAGCAAGTCAATTTCATCTTTAAGTACAAATGATTTTGAAATAAATTTTATAATCTGTACTTGGCATCTTGGTTTGAAATATTTTAGTATCACTACTTTGTATAATTTCATTCACAAATATAATTTTGCTTGAACTCGAACTATATTTTTTAATTTAATATGTTATACAAATATTTTATAGTTTCATCTCCACCAATTTATAGTTGTAATTGATTGATGATTGCCGTGATCAACTATGGATTTATTCCCGTACATAACAACACATTGACTGCCGGCACGACCGTATTTACGTAACTGCGTTGCAAAACCAAATTTTAAAGCATCAAAACAACGAACTCAGATCAATTTTTTTACAACTGAATCTATAAAACTATTTCATATTTCAGGTAGTATTGCTCAAATATCTAACATAAAATGTATTTCTTGGAGTAAAAAAGCAATAAAACGGAAAATGGATCGCAATGAGCTATCAATTTTATGTGTCGATCAACAAGAATTGCCTGGTCAAATAGCACGCGTACGTTTTATTGAAGAACATCAAATATTATACCAATATACAGTAAAGGACTTAATCCATTTGTACGAAATAGTCCGCACTGCGCTCGAATGAATTCAGATCGTACTACGATATATTGAATGAGCATTACATTACGTGGAACACACGGACGTGGTCTAAAGTGTTATTAATGTCGGGAAAATGATCTAGTCTATAGTGAATGCTCTAAATGAATATCTAGTTATATTATTATATAGATGCCAGCACAAATGGCACAGTTACAGTGACTGAGTGAATTCTGTGTTTCTGGTTACAGTAGCAATTCCAAGACAACGGACGAAACCAACATTTACAAAGATAGTTTGTCAAAGTTTGTATATCTGTGCATTTGAGTTTTTACATATGTAATAGTACCCATTGCCATAGGAAAATCATGTTCGCAGAACGTAACCACGAATAAGCGTAACATTTATCTTAAACTAGAATTCTAATAATTGTTTCGACACAAGTTGAGACTTCAAGCAATTAGCCTCCTTGCATAATGAGCCCCTACAAACTGGAACGTTCGCAACCTTACCTCGCGCTAACTATATTGAGCAGTTTCTTGCCGTATCCAGGGGTGTCGGGTGTCGGCTAAGTGCGGTGGAGGCCCGATAGCTGAGAGGCCCATGTTAATAGTGCGAACAAAGAGCGTGGGCGCTCCACTAATGTTAGAGGACTTCGCACAGTATTGTGTATCGTATTATTGAGCATAATAAACAAAATCTGTACTTACCAACCAACCGCTAAAATATGTTACGTCAAAAAATATTCTTCATTTTGTTTTAAAGCTAAATGAAAGCTCTCATATTAACAAGCCCTGTGTTGCAGGGGCCATACCTACTAAACTTTTTAATCTCTGACCAACGATGTTGAGGGATTATTTATTTTTATTTTTTACTAAACATAATGTATAGAACGAAGAATATCGACGTTACATATTTTATCCGTTGGTTGGTATGATACAGTTTGGTGAACAGAGTCCCTAATGTCTAAAGTATGAATGGTCTTTAGTTACGGGTATCAACGTCACGTTGGATCTTGGTTTCACTATGTCAGTGAGGCCGAGGATGTATGTGTACATACGTCCATTAAAGTAGTGGGCGGAGCCCATTATGTTGACTCTTGAGATTAGATATTAGGTAGAATGAGAAGTATTTGAGATTAGATATTAGGTAGAATGAGAAGTATTTGAGATTAGATATTAGGTAGAATGAGAAGTAAATTTTCCTTATCAAGTATTAGCGGAATTAATATTTATTCACGAATTCATTGAGTCAGAAGACTTCTAGAGCTGGCTTAATTAATAGTTGAATCAACATTCAAATTGCTATTATATTATCCAATAAAGTATTTTGGTATTTATTTTTTACTTTTTCATTACATTACAACACGACGGAGAAGGTAATTACTTCAGACAATATCAAGTGGAAGCGTGCCGCCGCCGCGCCGTGCCGCCGCCGCCGCACCGTACCGACATTATGATCAGATTCAGGCCATGCTCGTACTGTAATAAGCGCGTTAATTAGCAGAATATTGTCGCAATGTAGTAATTAAGTACATTCACGGTGTCACTGAGTATCGAGATAATGAGACACAGATGTGTTTCATATGCCTTTTTATGCGGTAAAAAACTGTATGAACGGAAGATTATAATCGGTGAAAATTAAGGAAAGATTGGACAGTGAATACAGTTAATTCTCAATCTGCAATACATTTGTAATGAAAATCACCAATTTACTTGTACACTGATACATGGTACCTCACATAAATCATTCATACCTCGCATTGAGCCCATCTCGTGATCTTAGGGAAATAATAAAAAAGCCGCTCAGCCGTAAGGCGCCGTGACGAGGGTGCGAGCTGGCCAATGTTTCACACCGGGATGGATCGCTGGCCAGCTGAATGTGTAATAACCTGATGGGCATGAAGTTACTCGGTCAACGTACCTACCGCAGGCTTACTAAAACATTTTATTGATTTGGTTTGGCATTTTCTTGAATTGATTTGTGTCATGAGTAGAGGAAAGTTAACATTACTTTTACTATTTCCGTGGAGATGGTAGTAGATGTATACAAAAGATGACTTGCCTTTGAACACGCAAACATTTTGTTAGAGGGTAAAAACTTACATTCATTTCAAAAGCGCATTCATTAAACCACACTAGGATTAGCGGCTATCGGCCACAACACTAATGGCTATTAAAAAACGCAGGCGACGCGGCGCTCACCGCAACACGAGCAAAACACTGTTGACATTCAGGCGAGCGAAAAAAGCGGAGACAAAGCCTCGCGGTGCTAATATCGCTTCGAGCGAACGTGCAGAGCGGCGGACAGGCTTTGAGGCTTACAATTACACGTTTTGCGAACGGATGATACACGAAGCGACGCTTTAGACGAAATATGTTGAGGAAGTATTGCTTTATTTGCAGCCGGAATTACGAGACGAGCCTTTTAATTTATGCTTTAATATTTTTAGCGGACCGCCAGAAAAATGACGTGTTTAATAGAGGTCGCGTTGGAAAGTACTGGTTTACCTTCATGTTTTATGTACACGCGACTTACGTAGGTAATATGTACTCGTATATTATGTATGTTCCGATTCAACCTTAACATTTATTGCGCCTTCTATGATATGTTTTACTTTTGCCTGCTTACCTCCACCCAAAGGCATTCTTTTGTAAAACAAAATAATGAGAAGAAAGCAATTAATCACACAAGAATTGCCAGAAAAATACTTGAAACTACAGCAAAAGGTACGCAAATAGCATTGCTGGGGTGTTTTTGCAAGGATATTATGTGTGATGACAAGAAAACCGTTTTTGTTGGAAACTGGAAATTACAAAGAGGCCTTTAATCAATAATTAATTTTATTTATATAATATCTTTGAAATGTTATCAATTTTTAGATTTTAAATCCTAGATACCGTGGATTTTTACTGTTTCAACGTGAATCAAGAGAAGATTTAAGCGGTTACACTAAATATCTCAGGGCTAAAATTATGGGGTAATAAAAGAACAGTGTAATCTTGGGATTAAGGGGTGAATTTGGTACACCTTGTTTTTGGAAATTATCTATCTGCAGTCATTTTGATACTTATATGACGCATTATTTAATTTTCTTTTGGATTTTGTAAAACTGGGTTTGCAGACAAAATTATATGTTTTATCGATTTTTAAGATGTTATTTAGTTTTCTACATAGTTACGGTCTACTACAATTATATTATTGAACCATCAGGTAACTCACATTTTTCCTAGTACAATTTAACAACTGTCGTTATACAATGAAATGCATGGTAGAATGGAGTCAGATGGACGCACTACATGACGCGCAATGGAGCGTGAGCATTGTGTAATGTGTAACTGACCATAAAAAGATTCGCGCTCGACGTGATCGGACACGCGCGGCAGTGCGCAGACGTGTCACGTGACAATGTTCAGCGGGACACGTTCGAAGGGACAGCTTGTTTGAAGGTAATGGAGCCGACTATTGTACTTTTAACGCAATGCAGGTGGGAGACTCTTGTGGCTTTAAAATGAATTTTGGAATGTGACATGCTCACATTCTATTTAAATCTAATTTAAATCTAAAACACGGAACTAGGTTTCAAAATAGGATGTTCTAGTAAACATGTTGTATGAGGTTTAGTAGGCCTTTCTTGGAGAATCGCAGAATGATATTACTGTAATAACATAACAACAATAGATTCCTTACAAAATTTCATCCACATCTCTCACTCGGTTCCATATGACATCCCCATGATAGTGAGTGGAATTCAATTATTCAAATAAATTGTTCACCATGTACGCAACTCACAATTAACACAAATACAGTTTCAAACAATAATTTGTTTATATTTGCCTCGCGTTAGCACACTGTAGCTGGCATTATAAATTCCCTCGCCACGCATTCTTCACGTTTACGCGTTGACATCATACAAGGAATGTCGCACTTTTTCACTCATTTTGTTTGGGTGTGCAGGGTGAAACTGTTAAATGCTTATAATTTTACCCATTTTAATGTAAATGAATAATGTTATTTGTAAGCTAAAAACCGTCGTTGAGAAATATAAACATCGCATCGATGACGTCAGCATGAATATAACAAATGTCAGGTATAATAGAGCTCTTACTATTCCGTGTGTCTAGGTGAGCTTAGTAATTTAACTTTTCAACGAAATAAAATGTCAGGTAAGCGATGGCCGGTGTGTTTTATCGCCGCGGGCCACCGTCCGCGTCCGTCCGTCGGACAGTCGGACAAGTGGCTGCTTCCCGCAGATAAAATGTTTAAACCACGTACTCGGTTTTCTGTCACAACAAACAAGTAAGCTTTCGGTACAGCACGGAACCAAACAAAAAATATACGGAAAGATAGTTTAATGATATCAAATTTAACTGTGACATTTTTGGTAAAAAGTGATAAGTCTTAGTCCTAGTCCTAAAAAGCTACTTAAAACATTCATAACCGGTACAAGTGAAGGTCGTCCAGCGCCGCCGCCGCCGCGGACGACGTGCATATCACATGAGAGGTGGTGCCCTAATGTGTCCTCGATAAACTTAGTTAAACATTTACATACAAAAGAGGCGGGCTAATGGCTCGTTGGACAGGGCTGCCAAACCGTGACAGATTGTATAAAATTACTATGTAATTCGTAGTTAGAAAATGTATAAGTAGTCAGTTAACGTTACATTTTAAGACCATGGTTCGTAGAATTGTTAAAACCAAACTTAAATAGTGTTTTTAAGGGGCGGTTGAAGAAAGATTACTTCTAGGGAAAGCCTTTGCAAAATCCTCTCGGCTGCTTCCAACGATGCTAACGACAAAAAATGAGGTAATTTATTAGCCCGGCCTTTCACAACATTTACTCAGTCAGATTACAAAAAATAGGGGCTGTTTTACCCGACGTAAAAGCTAAAGAATATTCGAGATAACTATCAAATTATATTGATTCACGAGTCGTAACAAGTAAAGCCTTTACTGACAGCCCTGCTTCTCCCATGGGCACAGAAGAAGCGAACATAATTTATTCGCGGCTTGCAAGACGCACGTAGGTATGTACGCAGGGTAATAAAATATGTACGACGAATTATTTAACTTACTGCCTACACGCCGCAGGAATTTGATGAAACCTACGGCTGGAAAATGTTTCCACATGAAAATGTAGGCAGGGCTTATACTTAATTAATTATATTTGAACTTTTCTTAAATATTACATTTATTTTTTATTTTTGTTAGGTAATAATTAAACAAACTAGCAAAGGCAGTTGAATAGTTTCTCCTATATTTTACAATACCTACATAGACTCGTGCTCTAAGCTAACTTTTCTTCCATAGATTCATCAGATATCATCTTGATGCCACAAGCAGGAAGGTTTTTATTTTTCCTTTAAATGTAATTTTTGTATTACTCCCACATTAAATCAAGAAAAAAGTCCTTACGATACGCAAATGTAATCAAATACGTCATTGATTCGACCTCCGTCCCGCGTCCCTCGACCGCTGTCCCAGACAGCAATCGTTATTTAGGAGTGATTGACATAGCCTACTTATTTCCACCTACTAGTATTATTTTCTCCGTTCTATTAGAGGCGGATAATGTAATAAAATGTGTTTTTTTTAATTACCTGAAATCTATTTAGAATTTTTTTACTCTGTGGCTCCCGAGAGGACTACCTATACGCATACATCACATACTACTACAATTCACATTATCCTCTTTTAGAGGACAGAATTGTAACCCCAAAAATAGGTATATGATGTACAATAGTACTTAATCGATGTTCTTTTAATTCATTTAAAGTGGACATCACACGATCTACATGCCAATGCATCCAATCAACAGTGCGTTAGTAAATAATTACAGCGAGTAGATTGCAGTGAGCAGGTGGGGGCGGGGGGGCGAGGCGTCCGCAAATACGGGCGGCGCAAACACACTGATTGATGGCCCGATCACACGGCGCGATCACACTGCACTGTTGATCCCTAATGTTGATTCACTTTTCTTTTTATTAATTATTTAATTATGTACATTTCTTATTGTTAAAATATAAGACAATTCGCGGGAAAATCGATTAATCGTAATCAATAGTTGACGGCACCGGTGACTGCTGTCACCGTACCCAATTGTTGGAATGGCGAGTGATTTATTTGAACAAGATATTTATACAACCTTTTATCTGTATCCCATACCATTTAACAACAAAACCAAGATACGCCACATAGATCACAACAAACAATATCAGTTCTCTGTCTTCAATAATAATTATTCGCCGAGTGGAAGTACGGCGAGCGATTAATTAGTGGAATTTATTGGCGTCTCCTCTCCGGCTATTTCTTTTATTTAGCTTTCGTTTATCACTGTCCGCCGAGGCGGGCCGGAATTGCCACTGCTCCTACATTTGTTCCACAATAGGAAGCAATGGTCTGGCGATAAGGTAAACAGTGTTTTCTCTGATGATTATGAGTGGTACCTTATGATAAGAGATTAGGTATATAGCCATTCCAATAAAGGTTTTTAAACCTAAAACGGAATCAAAAGACCAGCATGCTTGCTAGCTTTAATTGCGGGACGCGATTCTTTTTAATAAATTATTTTCCTAGTTTTTCCTTCATAGTCATGTTGTGTTGTTCATCATAGTGATGTTTTAACTTGGGAGTTAATCATAATACTAAAAGTATTAACAATAAGAATTTTATTGACCTTGACACAAAAACAACTGACACCTGATATGGTGGCTAGCTACAGAAAAACACAGAAGAAAAGTCAAACTGTGTATTTTTCTTACAGTTTCCTATTAGACTAGAATATATATGCTGACCTTATTCTGTGTGTTTACCAAACGTAGTGGCTCGAATATTTTTTATCAATATTTTTGTTCAAACTCCGCGCAAACGGTTATGCCAAGAATATTTTTTGAAAACTCTATCGAAGCCAGTAGTCTAGATGTTTGTATTCTAGCAAACCGCTATGGCATCAATATTGCGCTCCCATCACCATAAGATTTACTTATTATATTATATGCTTTCCCACAGAGTTCTTCTCTATGGACCTTGGAATTATTTCTCGTTTGTAAGAAAGTGCTTTTAGCTGTATGAGGTCAAATTGTTGTAACACGTTAAATTTTATAACTTACCGATATCAACGTAGTGATGCGCGCGTGCTCTCGAGTCCCAGTACTTACCTGAAATTATGACAAAATTATAATTATAGTTTAATATACAATTTATATATACCTAATTTAATTTTAAAAATTAAGTTTGGTACCATAGTCAAATTATAATTTAAGCACTGTTGTGGTTGCCTAATGGTTGGAAATTATTGCAGTCGACATTACGGGTCCTAAAATTTAAATAAATGTCGGTAACCTAATTTTTTCCGCGTAAACGAATCACCTAATAAGTTTTAATGTTAATATTAAATGGTCCATGAATTGTAAAAATAGATGTATTTTACCTTAGATATAATAATTATTATACCTTGAGTTCGTTCCGGCAATCATTTATTTAAAGGCTGCTGGCCAATTACATTAATTAAAGATAGAGCATTCATACACTGCTCTCACAATATTCCAAGCACAGTTTAGTCATTTAGTGAAGCACACAACGCAACGCAAAATCAACTATTTATTGTTTACTTACTAACTATAATATCTTACCTACCAACCGTTAAACAAAATCACTCCCTACTCTTACGTAGTTATGCAATGTTTCAAATACCTATTCCATGCATCTCAAGTTGTAAAGATTCTCAGTATCACGTTTTCTGCCTCAATTTATCTTGATACGACGTAAATAAAACACAAGACCTCAAAATACGGCTTTATTACTGATGTATTGACCACAAAAACGTACGCTCAAGCCCGATAACCCGCCATGATGCATCGCCGCGGTGACATTTATTGCTGCCACAGATTATATTTCAAGATGGCCGCGATATTTCACTGCGACACTACCGCCGTGGTCTGATATTATAGAGATATTGAAATAATGAGGTTATAAAAATAAATTATTTTAGGGACGATACTAACTTCTTGATCTTGGATTATTTTTTTGTTATAAATTGCTGTAATCATTTCAAATAAATACGAGTATTACTATAGCTTAGCATTCTAGCGTTTTTCTAACAAAACTGCATGATGGTAAGCGGTTATACACGCTAACTACAATAGTGGTAAGGTCACTCGCAAGTTGTCATCTTGATACTACAGTGATTAGGTCTAATTTGCCTAATTACTTCACTGGGTAAGTTACCCTACAACCTAGAAACAAGTAGCAAAATAACACATTTTTGCTTGCTGGCAGGTTACTTTACGTAGGTACCTACCCAAAAGTACGAAGCAGCAAAGCTCTACGATCTCACATACTATTCACTAGTGCAAACTATCTAAAAGTACCTTTCTCAACCCTTGTTACTGTTCCTTACTCTCAAAGTAGCGTCACGAATGCTTTAGCTAATTATCGCGTAGGAATCCTCATTTGTACTAGTGGAAGTCGAAAGGTATGTCGGCTCTTACTGACTAAAACCACATTGCGTTCCTCTGTCTACTTATGGCCTGTAGGTAGATATGAAAGCGAATTCTGCCACTTTGATAACCTCACGCTAAGAATCAAAACAACCTGTCAATGATGTCAGCGACGGGCGCTGAAAAGTGTGCATTCTGCCAATTTGCACTGAGTATATAAGTATCGAATATATGACACACAAATTATTTTATTAATTAAAATATCATTGTATTTCAACCTTGTGAACAAGGTCACAGGCTACTTTATTAGAAACTTTAGTATCAAAATATTAATGTCGTAACATAATTTAGGCAAAATTTTAATTCATGTTACCATACCTGAAGCGCTACAAACAATTATTTTAATTGTACTTTACATTTATGAATGGAGGCTTATATATTTTAGACAGTTATAAACCCAATAACAAAGGGGTCTGTGTTGGTTATTGTCCGCATCACCCGTTGTTAGTCAAAAGCCACGCACATTAAAGTTATTTCGCGTAATGACCAGCGATTGTGAGTTGATCACTACACCACTCCACAACATTTGTTTTAAAAGCAAGATTAATGTACATCGTAACACTGATTTTAGAACGAGGGAAAGGGATGAAAAAAATAGCAATTTAAACAGAAAGGGATGGGAGTTATATAGTAAAAGGGTTGTTTGATATTATTTTATAGGGATGGACAACTCAATAATAATACTTATAAATTGTAAGTATACAGTAAGTGTTACATAGAAAATAACTCTGTTCATGCAACACAAAGGGTTTCTAGACTTTCCACAATGTTACGCTTTGTTTTGCTCAGAAACCATTCACAGCTTTGTGCATACTAATTAAGAATTACACCACCATAGGAACTGACATAGCATACCAAGCATCAAACCTGTATTGTCCGAGGGGTAAGGCAGAGATACACTGGCTACACCCGGTATGTTTCAGATCACATGTACTAGAGCCGCGAGTCTAACCTTATAAAGCATATAAACTTACCTAAAGATAAAATTCGGGTAGGGGATTGCATGAAAGTTTTTTTTTGTAACATTATATAGGTCGGCTTTCCTTAGCTGTGGGGTTTCTTGCAATGATTACTGCACGCGGCAAGGGGCTCTGATCGAAATGTAACAAGTTGTTATGGATAGCCATGTGTTTGCTATATTGGTGTCGCTTCTAGTACACTCGTGGGAGTAGTAAATGTCTAGCAATTTTAGTGTTGCTGCGGAAAATTTATGAAGTATTGTAACACGAAACATTTTTTTTATAACATTCGACATGATGCTTGTGTGTATTAGAATAATTATTCAGCGAAGAAGGACTCTTCTATATGGTGTAACAACAAAAATATATACATAGAACATTATCTATGGAAAGTGGAAAGCCGAGACAATACCTGTCAAATTAAAGTCAGAAGACAGCCGCAGTAGATACATCTAGTACTTCTAGATATAGCCGTTTCAGCTTTCAGTATTAATTTCCATCTTGTTAAATAGAAAAATCAGTATTCCATAACATAATTACATACGCCTGTATTCCTCAAAGAGGCGTTTATACTTAGATCCCGTGTAATAGTCTATTTGCATTAACAGGTACAAATCCAAACACTGAGGAGCTACTTAAAATTTAATAGTTTTTAGGTTTAGAATTTCATAGTTCAATACAATTTGCTCGAACCGAGATAGAACCTGGAGCGTAGTAATCGCGCTTACGATCACTAGATTAACAAGGGAAATCATCCAAGTACATATTACGAAAAAATTAAACATTGCTCACCATGACCTGGCCATCACTATAATAATCGCAAGGCACGTTAACATTTCTGCCATTACCAAGTCATAGGTAACTGCATCAAATCATGCATATACAATACACGCAATATCCCCTTGAATTAATGCTCCTCTATAATGCATTCACAACGCCCATGAAAATCTTTCATAAAAACTATATGACAACCGTGATTGCTTCCCTTGTACAAACAGTAATATTTAATCGTTCCGTCATAACGCAGGACACGTGCAGGTCTGTCTGTATGTTCTGTGGCCGTAAAAATAACAGCTTTTGCGAAAGTACACACCGTTTCATTTAAATGGGCGATTCGTATCACAGTTTAAATTTAAAACGGTTCGCAGCTATCGCTGGATAGTGCTGATTTTAGTGCCTTTTTATTGAAATTTGCCTCTCAGCGTGATGCAGCGAAATTGGTGATTTTCCACACATTTGAAAGTATCCGCTGAATCATGCCAAATTAAATTTCAACTGTTGGATTATCGTAAGTCATTTTAGTTGAAATATTATTATTGGACGTGTTATAATAGCGTGGTGTACTGCAGCTTAATGTGAGATTTCACACGTACAAGTAATAATAGCCCGACTGTTAACATGGCCGTTAAACTTCTAAAGCTAATCGATTAACTTCACATCGTCCAGTAAACGCTCCTCGCAGTTAAAAAAACTTGTAGTTCAAAACATACATTTATGTACTTAGTTGTAATTTTCACATAGATGGCTTAAGACCAAAGCAAGCGTTGAACCACACAGGTTTAACGTTGTGTTTATAAATGATATTTTTTATTTTGCAAGTGACTTGTTAATTTTTTATTGGTTACAAGAACATAACAGTAAATGCCAGGTTGTACTACCGACAAATGATTTCGAACTGATGTGACAGTAGTTAGCAGAAGTGTTCAAGTCTGTGTTATTTGCCAAGTAAACTGCGCTCCACGGATGTCCTCGGGTTGGCCTGATTTGCGTACCACATGTGGACTTAGAGAACTAAGTTACTATCGGCGAGTGGACGGCCGAAGAATACTTATTCGTTCCACTGGTGAAGACAGTTCGTTAGGCGACGGCGTAACTTTGAAGGCTATAGCGAGACTACGGCGATGCTCGCGCTCGGGTTTTAGGCTGGAAATGTAGCGTGAGTTCAACAACCCGGTTCATTAAAACTTGAGGATTATTTTGGCAATTCAATTTACTGATACTTATAAGATAAAAAATATAGTATTCAATTATTTATCAAGCTGTAACCTACAAAAGCTAGAAATCAATGGTTCAGTATACTAAGGTAATTTTGTTTTGAGCAAAAAAAAGCAAAAATTCTTTTAAATCTACTTAGTCTTTTAGTTAATGAATAATAACGAAGAATTATACTCATACTTACAATTCTTACTTTCCTTATCCTTACTTCCTAATTAATATTATAAATGCGAAAGTAACTCTGTCTGTCTGTCGCACTTTCACGCCAAAACTACTGAACCGATTTAAATGAAATTTGGTACACAGACAGTCTAGGGCCTAAGAAAGCACATTTGTTACTTTTTAATGCGAAAAAAGGGCTGTAAGGGGTTGAAACAGGGGATGAAAGTTATAAGAAATATCCTGACCACGCGGGCGAGGCGCTAGTAGATTATAACGATAGATATAATACATTGACTTTGGTTTGTGGGGCTTCAACTAATAAATACTAGATAGTGTCAAATTAGTATACAAACTGCATCAATGAATGCATTGCATTTGAATTGGTCGCCCTAAAAGATTCGCAGACATACACTAACAGAGCTTTACTTGGAAGCTCTTCAATTTAAAATAAAACAGTACA
Organism: Acronicta psi; assembly: GCA_946251955.1. Taxonomy (NCBI): domain Eukaryota; kingdom Metazoa; phylum Arthropoda; class Insecta; order Lepidoptera; family Noctuidae; genus Acronicta; species Acronicta psi. Next base: position 285,614 of record OX276474.1, read on the forward strand.
CATTGTACAGTCACAATTTCTAGTATAGTCAACTCTATTGCACGGAGAAAGCACTTAATTTCCTTACAAAACCTAATTCAACAGGAGCAACTGCGTCTTACAATTAATTCAGTATACGCGCTTATCGGCGCGGCTAAGTGACATTTTAATTTGTGTAATTTACTCCGTCCCGGGTGCACAGTAAACAAAGCCAAGTTCTGCGCCGTCAGTTTTTGTTAGGCGCGTTTTGCGCGCAAGATAAACACACCAAGTTTGGTGGCTGGTGGCGCAAGTTACCGGAGATTGTTCCTTCATCATCGTCATGAAATGAACTTGCTTTAAAAGTCATGGAAATGAACTTGCTTTAAAAGTGTCGAAATTATTAAGGGTTCCGTTTTTATTGTCTTTTTTTTTGCCTAATTGCCTATATATATATAAATTTGTCTTTTAATCTCTTTCCTAAAAACCAAAACAGGGGAAAGTAGTTAAGGAATATTGTAAAGCCATTAATTAAGGAGTATTACAATTATATTTGCGCAGCTTTACTCCAGGAAGCTTTATCCGGGAAAGAGAATTGTAATGTAATTCGTAGAAAAAAAGCAATGTTAGTACTCTATAAACATTTAATAATATTTTGTTTGCTTTAACATATTATACCAACGTAATCGGCTTATAGTGTGTAATGGAAATGATTATTTTAGTGAATTTTAAAGTCTAGAGGTCCTAACAAAATATTTGTGTTACAGATTATGGAAAATAAGGTTTTCGGATTATTTTAGCTAGCTATTTAACTCTCCCCTCCCTCTCAAAAATCCTATCTTATCAGTTAAATATAGCCCGATTACAATAAGATTTGTTTGACCCATGAACAAGTAATTAAACATTAAGATGCACTTATCCATTCTTGTCCCTACCGATAACTGTAACTGAATGTTGTATGTTTGAAATAATTGAATAGAATAGAAATCTTTATTTGTCAATGTAGGTATCTTTATAATGTAGGTAGGGTACTTCAAATTGATCTTGAAATGTACTAGAATGTCGTAAATACTTGAATGTTTTCGTCATAATATGGTTATCAAAAGAGCTATTTCTACTGGACTAATTACAGTTACCTAATTCAAACATGCGTTGTGTCGACTGGATCCACGTGGACAGTTAACTAAAGAGCCAGTTTAGCTATTTTATATTAAGATAATTTTTACTTAAGTAATCTACAACAACAATGTGGCAACAGTGGCGTAATAGAGAAGAGGCCTTTACTCAGCAGTGTTACAGGCTGAGTAGATAGATAGATAGAATCTAAACAACTTAAGTTCTAAGACGATGCACGATGTAAGGACAAACCTCTATTTTTCATTGGTACTAAACTTGGTGATATCCTCCACACATAACGTTACTAAGCGCGGGTTAAACTTAAGTTGCCAAGTTTGCAACTTGTGTCCTACCTGGTCACGGTAAGTACGTCTAGTAAGTTTTAGTTTATGTGTGGCCCGACGAGCCGTGTTATTTATTTGCCAGTGACAAGTTTAAATGCGAGGGCAGCAGAGCTCTGAAGTGCGGAACCTAATGTCGCCATAATAAACAACGGACTTGGCCGTAGCTTTATGTTTTTGTTTACGAATTTTTCCGCGTTTTAAAGCTTTGTGTCAGAGAAGTGTTGATTTTTAGTCTCATACACTGTTTTGTCTTTATGTAATTTCTAATTTTATGTGATTAAAATTTTAGTTGATGACAGTCATTAGGCATCATATAAAATCATGTTACGTCACAGTTACCTCTTATAGTCATTGTGAAATTAAATAAAAATAATTGGGTATTGTTAGTGTTACTAAAAGGAGCTGGGGATCGGGCTCAGTGGCGTTCACTAAAAGAGGACTACGTCCAGCAGTGGACGAGCCTGGCTGATACATAAAATATCCCCATTATTTACCGAGGGCACTAGAAATTTCTATCAGTTTCTATCTGAATGGCGTGAGGAATTGTATTCTAACTGGAAAGGAATTGTGTATACAATTCCTCACTGCCAGTCAGATTGGCATCTCGTAAGAGGGGAGAAAAGGTCTGACTTACAGTGGTAGGAGCTCTTGGGGTTTGACTGGCTGGCAACAACCCTTACGTGTCGGAGTCTGTCGTGAAGCTCGTTTGTGTGCTCCCACACACTTTTGCATATGAGAGTCAGTTTCGCCTCTTGGTTACTCCGCAGTCGATAAAGGCTTTTAAGGTTCTGGTGTTGCATATGTCCATAGGCGGCGATGACTTCTTACCACCATTCAGGCTTCTACGCTTTTTTGCTAACATAAACTATAAAAAGTTGAGGTGTGGCAATAATTTAACTCGCCAATCCGATAGAGCACGCCAAGAAGCCGCTTCACACATACTTGAGCTGTCTTATTTCCCTTTCACTAAAGTATATAAGCTGTAGACACACTTCATAAATCAATGTCACGTAATATACGTCACGATAAATGTATATTTGTCGCCCGTCAAACGGTGAGAATCAAGAGGAAATGCGCGAAAAACCCCATACGGTAGCAACAATTTTTCCAAACTAAAATGAACCTTGTGTCTTCAGTATACAGTTTAAAGAAGAATGGAGATGATAATAGGAATACCTAAGTGAATATCGAATAAGGTCGGATCAGTGATTGATATCACTTTCATGCCACATATATAGTAATATTGGGATTTACTTAAGTATATAATATACGGTCTAATAAATACAAATATAAAGGGCATCGAGATCTGGTATACGTTGTAGGTATACACTATACACGTAGAATGGTAAAAGAAACAGTTATAGTATAAAGTTTCTAAGGATAATAAAATATACCTTATTTGCTTGTGTAAAAATGTATCTCTAGGAATTATAGACATCATTCCACATAAAAAGGTTATGATTGGCTATAAATAAGGCAAACAAAAGTTCTAGCTAAATTGCTCCCGCCTCATATTTGAGAGTATATTTGGGTGTCCAATAAATATTTTAAACAAAAATTTTAGCTATAAATATCAGTTAAATTTTCTGCATACTTTCTGAGCACCTTAATTTTAAGAGCCATAAAAATATAATAATTTCCTACAAAAATCCCTCTCATCTCATCTCATATCAGCCTATTGCCGTCCACTGCTGAACGTAGGCCTCCCCTACAAAGAAATCCCTGGAGAGAAAGAAATAGAGTTCATAATGTGCCATCAGCAACTATGTCCCAGAGGAACTATATCGGTTGCACAATCACTGATCAATCCAAAATTGCATCCGCCTGATACCACAACCGCTACGACTAACGCGACGTCTTGGCGGTATCTCTACTGTGCACCCAAACTAATAGATTTTAAACCTTAATTTTTACAGCATAGAGGTTAGCTAGCGGCAAATGTAGTTGGTATCGGGTAATGTGGACGTAATTGGGTGTCAGAGGCACACATATCCATTACTGATCCAAGTAAACTCCAGGGACTAGTTTTTGATATGGACACAAATAGTAAATTGAGGTTAGTATCGTTGGATATAATTTGTTCGAATGTGACTGAAGGTTTACGAGACATCAAAATCTTTATTGGAAAAGAAATACATGTTTCTTGACAGACTGTTAGGGTATGTTGAGTCTCCTACATTTCGGAGAATTCAACTGATGTTACTTACAGAAATCAAAACGTTTCAATAAATACCTACATTTAACTATCTAATATTTATTACTGTTATTTATTCATAAATTCAACCTAAAGTTATAATTTTGTTCAAAAACATTAGAAAGTAGAAATAACTAAAATTTCCTAATTTAAAAGCTCTATTTACAGAAATAAATGTAGTTTATTTATAATAGTATAACTAGGACGGTTGATCTTTTATTTTAGTTCTACAATCTCGTTAACTTTGATTGGATTTCAGAGAACAAAAACGTTTTAAGAACTGAAGTGTCTAACTAAGCACTTGGGATTTGTGCTGCACTGTTATATCGATCAGGAAGCTAAGGCTTTTGAGTAAACCGGTGGAAAATGACTAGATTTAACTGAAGCCGCAGGCCCTTAACTAACTCATTTGCGTAAATGTTATCTGAGCCGTACTTCTGTAAGACCTTACAACAATTGGTTTAAGACTGCCACTTCGTGAGGCGGCATATTGAGGATGAGTTCAATAGGTCATTGGAAGCATTAAAATACACTGGACTGTTGAACTATTGTATGTATATAACATAAAGAGTAAGAGTACAATACAATAACAATACAACAAACTCCTCGCTTGTTGTATTGTCGTAGGTCGTAGTCAAATTTGAAGTCGATTCATGAGTATTTTCCGCACCAAAACTTAAACTTCTTTTTTTGTCAGTAATCCCCAAATAAAGCAAGGATTTTTGAAACTATCATAGACCCTTTATACTTCTTTCACTCTAAACGCTTTGACATAACATTGCGTTTATGATGTATTTCAATCACGTGTTTTACCCAACCCTTTGCCATCCGGAAGTCTAATGATAAATTATGAAGGCCTAATACAGGACTCAGATCTAACCAAGTACCTCTTTGACCTCACGAGGGCTGGTGCTAGCCGTAAATTAAACATGCGACGCCGTTACTCAATTTTGCCAGAAGCTGGGAGCTAGAGCCAGAGCGACCCTTATTAAACTTTTTACGATTTAACTTGGCCGGAACATTAAATATATTGGCTTCGCTCGGCCGGATGGACGGCTCCTGTTATGAAACACTGTCTAGTCGGCACAGTAGTACCAAATGACGGCACACTTCGCACTACTCTACCGAATAGATAGTGCTTCTGGGACAAATATTCGATCTTTAGGAACAAATAGTCACATATTGAAGGAATCTTCAGTGATCAAGATCCCTGTAGTTAGTCCTATTTCTTTTGGCAGCTACTTTTATGCGGTTGGACTTATTTATTTAAACTTGGACACTATATTTATTGACGGCCTTGTTGATCTAGACCAACCCAAGCGCGACTGCTACTCTAGAGGGTTCGATTCCCGGGTAGAGCAGTGTTGAAATTCCCAGTAGCAGCTCGGAGTCTGCTTTTGTGCCCGGTTGGTGGCAACAGGCTCGCCCCCTATTAAATGGGACCTAAACATACCAGCAAACTGTGGGTGTACATTAGTAGGTACACCTCTGCCTAAGCCTTCGGGATCCTTCCTATTACATTATGTCAACCCCTGAATACTCCTAAATTTAATTCCAAAATTAGGGGCACATTTTGGTAAAAAATATAACAATTATTTGAGAAAATGTAAAAATACTTTAAGCCACTTGCAAAGTGAAGAAAATCATTATGATTTTTATAAATAAAACAATGTTTGTATAATATTATTGACTAGGATAATAAAATGTACAAAACAAACTGGTAGTAAGTAGTAACAAAGGACTGGCATCCATTGGTCTGTCACGGGCAGACAGGGAGGTTGTTACTGTCGTGCCAGGGATGCCAAACGACTTTGTTTTTCACAAACGGTTTTTGTACAGCGGCTAGTTTTTTATTCCGTTTCGATTGACGTATTTTGTTACCTTATATACTAACCAAGAGTTGTTTACGTTGGTAAATTCAGTTACAAATAAGGTACAAATAGGAAAGAAGATACAGTTAAATCTTAAAAAAAAAATTTACGAGAGTAGAACGTCATTTGAAAGGATAGTATTTGTTTTTAATTATAGTTAAATTCAGTAATGAGAACAAACAATACTTATATGTATATTTAATTGAAACATAAAGAAATTGAAGTTTCACGAGCCTCGAGAGGTAAAGGTACATCATCTGGATCACATCCCTTCAACTCCTGGGTCTCGTCAGCCCTGCAGTCACAGCGGGTAACCGGTTATCATTTCCACGAGCGATATTCATCGGTGAGTGACGTCTGCGTTGCCCACTGCTGTTGTCTGAAACATGCTACCGCTGACGTCAGCACACTGTAGTTTTGTAGAACTCTTTAAATTTACTCCATTGATAACAAGAGCAGAATTGAGCCCACAAATCAAAATATTGTAATAAGTTTGACCATGCTTTATCGAATTTGAAAGCACATGAACAAGCACACACGTTTCACTCTTTTGAAATCATGGGGGTAATAAAATAATAATTCATTATTACTCGGTTAAGGTTACATCATTGTGTGAAGTCTACCAACCTGCACTTGGTCAGCATGGTGGACTATACTGTAACTCTGCTCATTGTGAGAGACGACCAGTGGACCAGTCATGATTGATCGATCTACTAGATAGCGTGAGCTTATACCTATAAAACATCCAACAAGTAAAAACTATAATAACGTGCCAGAAAAGCTTTGAATTTTCCTTCTTTTCTTATTTCCCAGCGCAACTGAACAGACTTCAAACAAAGATCCTTACAAAAGATTTTCTCTAACAAACATCCTACATAAAATTCAATGAGCGCGTTCGCTTAAAATATGTTTGTAGGCACGTATAACAAACAGCGAATAGCCGACAAGTTCGTTCATCTCTCATACATTTTACATGAACAAACGGCTTAACTCGCGCATCTCAACCACTGCAACATACGCTCAACAATGAATATCACCAACACCGGTCTAACTTTGCAACGCCTCGGGCGAACTCCACAAAGGTGCAATACCTTCCCACAACAGACAACTAAACATCTTAACTCTTCATAAGTCTCCATCGAAAAATTAACTTTATCTTGCATGTCACTAGGTTGCATGTTGTCCGCATTATTTTGGAAATAGAATGTTGTGGAATGTTTCAAAGCCGTTTTGAAAGCGCGGTCTCCTGGCAGGCGTGTTTGCGCTGGCTCTCTGCGGCTGATGTAAGAATGACCTCAATAACCGACGGATTTTCGTCTTGTGATGCACTTTGCATTAAAGTGTATTAAGTAAATTCCTGACGTCACAGTAATTTGTTACGTTATGTTTATGCGGTATGGTACGGTAAACAGTAATATTTGGATGCATAATGGGCGGGCGTGCGAGCGCTCGGTTAGCTGCTCCGGTTCGATAAGTTTTATTTATCCAGGCAACGTGTTTAAACTTTAGCGAGTTCAGAAATATAGACTGAAATTATTAGTCAACGTTTATAGTGTTTACTGAAAATCTGTTTTGTGAATCTAAAATATGGATGCTGTATCGTTGAAGAAAAAATAAAATAATTTTATTTGACAGACAGACCACTGCCTGTCTCAATAAGCAATATTGTTTTATAAAATTTCCAGTGTAACACAAAATTGTTGCAAACAAGTTCCTAAAACATGTTTGAGCACACATCTCACGGTGTCGCAACAACCGGACACCATACATCCGAGAGTTACGCCCACAATTGATTTATCCGCTCATCCTGTCTGATGGCACACAACACACAACAAACTGATCCGCCGGATGATTGATCAGTGAACAAATACAATGACAAATATATTCGGTGCTTCACAAGCGGGGACGACGGACGATATATTGTATTAGGAACATAAATAAATGAGATTTTTGCATTTACTTTGTTTACTTTTATGATATCGTTTTTTTGGATTATGTTATTATTATTTAGATAAAACAAATAGTTAATATCCTATGTAAAATATTAGTTCCTCTAAAATGACGAATTGGGGGTCTATTGGAGTAGATAACTAACAACTTTCTCTATCACTTTTGCACGAGAAACTCGCATAGTTGCTTTGAGTCCGGGTGTCTGAGGACTCTAGTTTTGTGCAAACTTTAGTGTTCTATATTGCTCATCAAGCAGTGCTCCGGCACCCGAATACAAGCTTAACTGCACCTAACTGTGTCAAGTTTCAGGCACATCCTGGATAGACATCCTTAGGATCCAATATTAGAATGGAGGGAAAATTACATGTAAGCTTACTTTCTTCATCTTTTATAGTACTTCGCAGTTTCGATTCTTAAAATTATTCTAAAGCAAAGATCAAAAACTAAATAACTACTTATATTTGACAAAGATGTTTTCCGTATTCATATTATTACTTCAACAGCAAGGAGAGGCCTAGTACCTAAATATACTAGTACATATAACATCAAGTAGGTACGTACACTAGATCACTAACTCATTTCCCCCGGCGCGGTTTACGACCCCCCGGCATCACGACTACATGATAAACTGAGATTAGTATGCGAATAACAAATTTATATTCATAGATTAAACAAATCAGGACTTGAACTATTCAGCTTTATCCAAGAATAAAGGGAAACAACAACTTTTCATCTAGAAGGATAAAACTCTAGAACATTCATTTAGTTCTAAACCCCATTTTCTCAATACTAGTCCTCTTGTAGTAAAATCGGTAGAAAGTTGTTAAAACAAAAACGTGTCCGTAGATTTCAATGATTTACTAAAAATATTATAATATAACAACTACTCATTTTGTTTAGAGCTAATATAGATAATTCTAATAATAAAAAATATATAGGTACCTACAATATCAAAATATCGCTAGCGGCAAGTCAAGAAATAATGTAAGTAAATAAATTAACTAGTTAGTCTATTTCTAGATTTCTAAGAAATATCAAATCAGAAACTAGAAATAATAACGACTGAATTGAGTTCTTTACTCGATTAAAATAGCTTTGACAATAATAAATGTACTCCCAAAGCCGTAACGAGACCGCCCGCGATACATTACGAATGTTTCTAGCTAAATGTTATTGTTTCCACAAGTAGGCATCGGTACACGGAGCAAATCTTTCATCAGTGACCCTCTTCAAGAGTGCTTAGCTGGAAAAGTCCGACGATCTCAGAGCCACTCCACTTCATTGAAACTGAGCGATAAGTGTATAAGTCGACTCTTGTGTATTTTGATTAGGTTACTGAGAACTCTAGTAATTAATTGAATTTCAAGTGGCAAATGGCTGCCTATTGTCCAAAAATGTTTAATTATTTTTGATGCTAATGGAAAACCGAGAAGTGTTTTTGGAGAATTGCTTTTTTTTGGTTTCTGTATAATATCAAACAATGATTTTACACAAATTAAATTAAAGTGAAACTAATTACGCGACATTTTAATCGGTTCTTTCGATCGGAAAGTGAGTTGTTATGTCCATGTACTAAATTATTTTTATTATATCTTCAACCAGAAAATTATGACATTTAACGAGGGAAGTTATGTTAGTCCAAATATCAACTAGATAAGTTATCTAATTGCCTTTGTACTTCCATTATTACTATGCTGTATGCTTTAAATTGAGACATCACAGCAAATATTTTTTTTACACATGAAAAACGAAACAGAACGGCAACATTATGACAAAATATGACACGTGTAATTTACCGTACAGGTGAACAAATCCAGCAATAAGTCGGCACGTACGGAATCACTGAACATTTACTCTAGTTGCTATTCACGTCAGGAGGCGGACATTAGCGATGTAGGCACGGTGAAATTCGGAGGAACTTCGTGAAACTTCGGACCATTTCGCCCCTCCTCGTGGCACCTATTCACATGGATTAGCTTTTATCACGCTGACCTAGGAACTGGTCCTTCGCATTGAGCCTTGGCTCGGGGCCAGTCCAGAGCACCAGCGCAAACAGAAAGTTTAATCATGAAGAGTTGACATTTTTTGCCTTTTATCATAACAATATTGCAATTTTTCGTGACGGCACGGTTGTCGCAGAAGCATATTCAGCTCCCGTGCCACTGATTTTGAATACAGCTTGTAGTTTTGACACTGGGTATTTGAATGATTTTTTTTGTTGTAATTTATTTACTATTAAAATACTTGTAATTTTACATACGGTTTTCTACACTTTATGTGAATAGATAGATAGGGGGGGGGGGGGGGGGGGGCTTTTCAATAAGTAAGTACGATCCTATCGAATGCTTCTAAATAAACAAATGACCCTAATTTCGGCTTTGTTAGTTTCTCTTCAGATGCCTTCAGATAAATCGTAAGTCTTCATAATGGTGCTTTGATTTGCGGGTTACACAAATCCGGAATTCATTCAGCTTCCTTATATTAAGGGTTGACCCTTTAAGGGCACTGATAGGTTACGGAACTAGTCAACTAATTTTGTCAACAAAAGAGCCCGAATGTCGCCGATGTGGTCCGTACTACCCGCAGATATTCTCACATCAGTCGAATAGATGGATAATGGTCAGTGGTAATACACTCGCAAGTTTTTTTAGAAATCAACGACCCATTTTAGGTGTGGATTTTCTTAAGCTCAGCTGTAATGCAAATAAATCACTAAAACGTTGAGTAAAGAATATTCATCATAAACATACCGCTACGACTGTATGCCCAAGTAGGTAGGCAATGATATGCAATTATACATCCACAATTCACCAATAATAATGTTGTAGTCTTCATGTAATAGGGAGCGCGCAATTATATTATTGTCATTTAGCGTACACAAATAATAACTAGATAATTATGTTCTAGTGAATTTTATCGAAAAATATAATATCACTTTGTCCAATGGGAATTAAAGCTACAATGTCAATACAACTTCGCTTAGCAGGCGCGCTTGCGATCACTACTCCACTACAACAAGCCGTTAAAGTCAACGACGTCAAAGATCCAGTAAATTCTAGATCATCATCATATTGGAATTATTTTATCTCAACATTATTTATTTATTTATTTACACCAGAAAGTAATATCGTACGCTACAACATTCCTATTTTTGCGTTATCTATGCAAGACCTCTTCAACTGTTCTTCAGGCGCTATTTCCACTTGAAGCTGTGTTCCGACTGAGTCTACTGCGAGTGCTTACGTCACAGCCGGGTTATTTATTGTCCACTCAGCGTTATCTACGGAACCACTATTTGCTCCAGTTATAATGCTATTAGTTATGTGAAATTTAACGTTACTACCAGTATATGTACTGCTTTTTTGTAGATTCGGAGTACCATGAGACAGTGGTAGGTTATTTAACGTGTTATATGTATAGACACAACATTAATATTTTATAACCACTCGGTACCTTTTGCAGGTTTTTGGGATACATTAGCACCAGCCATTTTTCTACAGTTTTCTTTAGCTTCTGGTGCTATTGTTATTGTTAGTTTGGCTGGATCCTTATTTTATTAGAATATCGGTCTTCAAGCTGGTTTGATATTTTTTGATGTTGAGAGATTCAAATCCATTTTATGTTTGCTATAATTATCTTAATTTAATATTATATACTAACATTATTATGTATGTTATATTATTATTAACACGTCTTCTTTGACATGTCGCTCTTTCGACTTATCGCGCGTATTTACGCGTATTTTTTTATGAACCTTTCAAACAGGTGAAGGTAACATTAATATAATATTATCATTGACATCAAAGTAAACATCACCTCCATCAAAATGCTCCCATTACACTAATGATAAGATATTTCTGTTATCAAAATTTCTTTTATCTGTCGATTTCTGAAGAAATACAAATTGCTTATGTGAAAAAACATGTCAACGCGAAGTATTGTGACGTGCGGAACACTTAATTGGTGTCAATTGAGACGTGGTTATATCGATACGTACCAAAAAAATACTCAAGTATGATACCAGGTTACGCAAAATTAATTGAAAGCTGAACATGAGAAAGACTACATTTATTCTTAAGAGAAAAGTTGCAAAGCTTATAAGATTTATATTATATATTTGGTTTACTCATAGATATCCGCGTCGGCAAATAACCTCACCTTTTGTATCGAGGCCAGCACTATCCCATCTCGTGTGAAAATCCTTATCCATAAGAATCCTTAACTCCTTAGGGTCGGTGTACGTCTTACATGTATCGCCTTATATCTAATTATGTTTAACTCTTAAAAAATGGACGGTGTTCCATCTATATTTTATCCCTTCATATATTTTTCTACTCACCATAAATACGTTGGTAAAATTATAGTAACAAATGACACCACACACGGCACAATTTAAACTTATAAATTATACAATTCATGGTAGGGCGCAATGACCACATAATAAGTTAATAATGAACCAAAATGAAGTAATCGCGTTGTGGCGCACCACAGTGCACCGCACACCTCTGCCGTGTGCAGTTTAATATTCAACTTTATTAAAATGGACTCTTGCGATTTCGATACAAATTATTTGCTGGTTACTAATCACTTTATTGGTTGAAAGCGCGACCGCTGAATCTATATCTTAGATTGGGTTCCCAGAAGAAAGTGTTATTGGGTTTTTCCATAAATGAAATGAAATGAAAGTGAGTCGAAGTTAAATTACTCCGTTTTTCTTCGATAAGGTTTTCAGTAAAATGTCATAAAGTAATACCATTAATTATACAATCAGTTTTGTATAGTGTGCATCCAGATAACCACTCGTCCGTTCACCGTGACTCCCTTGATTGAGTGTTCTATGAAAACTACCGGCTGTATACATGCGTCATTCGAACACTGCCCATCAAAGTCAAGCCGCACTCCACGCTGAAATAAAACCCCCGTAACACAGGTATTCAATTCATTCCATTTTACGGCACTAGGGTTCATTAACACCGGCGATGCTCAATGGGTCGGACAGGCCCCGCTCGATCCGGCACGCCTCGTTAACGACAACCTTTCATCTGATTAACTGCTAGCCTTTTAAATACCCCTCTGTTTGCGCGTTTTATTGCCGGGATTCCGAGTGCGCGAGACCTGTCACGTCATGTGAGAGACGCGAATAAACCAGCTTTATTGCATCCCTATTGCCAGCTCTGAGTAACTATTCCAATAAAAATTAATGCGTGTATGTATTATAGCGATATTGCTCCACATTTAGGTTTGTATTGCAGTAATGAGTGTTCATTGTGGAAACGAATTGTTGTTAGCAGCTAATTGGATTGACTGTCATTAATAAATTAAAATATGCCAAACAATTTGCTGTTAATGTGTATTGCTTGCATCCGATTCTATGTATTTGGACACAAAATATATTGTTGCCTAGCAAACAACTAAAATGGTGTACATAAAACGGGCTTATTTTAATAAAAGCGAATGTATTCAAGAATTTATTGCTTTGAATACAGAAACAATTTTAGAAACGAAAAAGTGATATTTTATACGGCGAGGTAGTTATCACATATTTTATTATTGTCAATTTTCCTTTCATAAAAGATAAACCAGACTATAACAAAAACCTACAAAAAATGATATTTGTTTCTAAAACTTACAATCTTACAAAAAGAGATGAACATTTGGCCGACGAGCGACTTTTGTCAGAACAAAAGACAAGATTTTTGCTACTAATAGCACTATTATCACGCACAATCTAATGAACATGTTATAAAAACACCTTATAAACTTGACCGGCCCATGCTGTCCTGTATCGTGTGTCTGTTAAGATAAAGCCGAATTTACTTTGATGTCATCGTTTCGTTATTGAATATGTTGAGCTTGCTCGAGCACAGTTCTTTTCACATAGTTTATGACATGTTTTCACAGCTATTTGTCGAATGTACATTTGATGTTGGACTAATTATGTCATGAACACTAGTGATTATTAACGGGGCGCTTTTATTTGATAAAACACTTTTAGACCTTGAAATTTTTGTTAAGAAATTAATGTGTTATATTTATGTAAATTAGAGTAAGGAAAACGATGTTTCAAATTTTGAACTCATAATCATTTTCGCTTATCGTAATTATCTATAGCAAAAACTAAGATATTAAGAATAAGGAAATACAATTAAATAAAATAGCAAAATCGGTAAATAAATCGACTCATCCAAAAAATCCGTAATTAATAAGCACTACTATGAATACCATTAAGCTATAAAAGTATGCTTTTATTTTATCGAAAATAAAAGCATACTTAATTGATTTACCTTCGAAACCACAACGGAAATTGTAATAACCGATAGGATCAGAAATAAAACAAAATGACTCACGTAGTGTAGTGTAGTGTGTATCGTACGCCCGCTGTGTAGTTGTGACGTCAGCTCGCGGCACTCCTATCAATCTGAGATCGTATCGCCCTGATTGCCGCTCAAACTAATAGCGCTTTTCGAACTACTGTTATTGCTTTATATTATACCGGTGCTATTTGGGTTGGAATTTTTAGTAGTAGTCCAGTTTCGAGCTGTAAAATTGAAAATTGTTTCATGGCTTCAAATAAATTACATGTATTTTAATTAAATAACATATCTAGAAAACGAATAGATAAGTAGCAGTGGATTACTCCATAGCTTTACTAAGGCTGAGAAGAAACTGCACTACTACCTATATATTATATAGTATAGACTCCTAAGCAACGAAGCTGATCTTTGATAAGACTATATCTGAATTTTAATAATTGATTTTAAATCTTTAATATCTACCTCATAATTGAAGAATTTAACCTTTAAACTGAGAAGATTATTTAGCACAAAATATACTAATGTAATAATAAGTGAAACATGTATTTTGTTGTGCATAAACTTTAGGAATGGAGAATATGAGGTAAGGTAACCATGTTAGTACATAATATTCATTCGAATAAAATTTATCCTAAAATTTACATCAAATTTAAAATACACACCTGACGAACCAATCTCATTACTCTCTATGTTTGCAAACGTCTAAAGTGGCAAAAAAGGTCCTTCTACCTCATGTCCCCGGAGCAAATTAAATTATTTTTTAAAAACTCTTTTATCGAATGTTTCAGATCAGGATAAGCCGATTCTTAGTAAATGCATAGAAAATGAGTAAGTGTAGGCGAAGGCAGCGTAATTCATTTATATTAACGTCTTCACAAATGTAAAGAAGGCTTTCGGAAGCTAAATTGTTTAGAGGTAATTTTCCGACCTTTTCTGGAAGGCTTTGAATACTGTATTCAATATTAGAGTGATATCGATTTCAAGATTAGATACATGAGCCTAGACTACCTACTGTTTTGTATTCTTATTATGTATCTAGTTATTTGAGATAAATATTTATATTAGCTGGATTATAGGGACAATGAACCCGAATTTTAAGAAAGCAATGCTGGTAAATCGCACATTCTCTGGACTAGTCTCTTCAAAGCCGCAATAGGATACTTCAAAAGTTCTTTCTAAGATAATATGTCTTGTCTGTATGTAAAAAACTGTTTAAAAACATGGCTTGTAAAAGTGTGATTGAAAGTCATATTTGCAGAAATAAATATGATTTCATTTCATAATCACTTGACCTATTCCTAAAAAATCTAAAATTTCCAAATCCATATAGACGCAGTATAACGGCATGAGGGATGTCCGTCGGTGACATCCACCGGCAATAAATCTGTATCCGTCACATCCGTCACGGTGACGTCACGCGCGGTGTCGCCGGCGCGGCGCGGGCGGCGTCAATTATTTACGGGAACAACGTGCCGCTAATTGTGTTATGGACACTGGACACACACTCGTGCCTCTGTTGACAACTTCATATAAAATAAACATGGTCTTTCTCGCTTCTCAATTATGGACTCAAAAACTCAAAAAATAAAATTTCCTATATTTAGTCTTTAAATAATTTACTGATAACGTTTAAATAATCACTAAGGAATCTGTGATGTTATAAAAACATCTCTAATACATTATGAAGTTATAAAATGTAAAATAATTGCTATCGATCAATATTGGGTAATTGCAGATATTATAGTAAGAAAACAATTACCTACTAACTTGTTAATTTGTAAAGATTGTTTAAGTCCTAGAGTAAAAGTGATATCGACGTGATTCCCTTTCTACTCTCTTTGGCTAAGAGGTCAACAAGTTAGTAGCTTCAAAGTCATATAATACAAAGTTTCTAAACACCTGCTGATGGAATAAAATAACCACGTAACACACCCCTCGCGTGTGTGACCTGGATCCGGAACATAATAACAGATTTTGGTCTAAATTACTAGATGAAAGCTCCACCATTCAACGACAATAAGGGCTCGGCCGCTCGCTCTGACAAACTTAATTTTACTGCATTCATATTCCATATTAACCTCTATTACGCTATGTATAAAGTTGATACCTGTAGCAAGGGACACTTGACAGGTCATTACTTCTAGGATAGTGATATTTCCGCGGCCATGCATCACACTGATATATGACATAATGAGGACAGGAATTTAGTGTCATAAAAGAGCTTACTTGGACTTTATTACGGCGCTGAGCTATGTTTTGTTCCGGACTATTTTAATATTGTACTGCCAACAAAGAGAATTAAAATGCTGCAGTCTTACACAACTGAATTGAAGTTTAAGCGTGTTTTCTGTAGCGAAGATATTTTTATTGTATACCCTTTTGATAGAAAAATATGAACAAGAGTTTGTTTTAGAAGAATCTTTACACAATACACGATATTTGAACCTATATGCTGGAACCTATTTAATATCAGATTTAAATACATTTCTTTTGTAACACATAAGTCCATCGGTGAGCACCTGAACAGTAAGCGGGATTATAATACTTCCCAAATTAAAACTCAGAGTTCCTACTTTTAAAATTAAACTAGTAAAGCCCGTGCGCTGTAATAAAATTATAGCTACACTTTTATGTTGAAGTCATTTTATAATACAACAATTTTAATAATGAATTCTTGTATTCTTATCTTGAGATATTAACATCAACAAAGTGAGTGTATGTATAATAGAACTAAAAGTGTGAATATTTGAGAGCTAAATTTTGCCTCGTGCATGGTCATGAATTTTCCTTACAAGTTGAACTCTGCTCAATTGCACCTTACGCCAGAGTCAGCAGAACGTGCAGAATTTTAAATTGGCGTGCCGCCGTAGATCTCTGCTAGGATTAGGTCAACTATGTTCCCGAGGGTCACGTGGAACATATGTTCTTTGTACTGTGATTCTATGAGAGGTCAGTTGAACAAGGTTGATGTAAAAAAAATTAAACTGTACATTTGAATAAATATAAATGAATGAATGCAACACTGTCATAATCGAAGACATTTAAAAGTATACTATACGCAATTCCCCGTAGGTCTGCAGTTTTAAAAGGCAGTTTCCATAGATATCGACTTAAATACAAAAAAATATAAACACTAGTTATCAACTTGTGTTAAACAAGTTTAGAAATACTTCAGAAACACTCCCAAGAATGTTTTATTAAATTTTTTAAAAGTAATAATAATTTTCAGCACAGCCTGTTCACAGTGAATCATAGTCAGTGTCCTACAACCATTAAAAGTGTCATAAAGACATCACACATTACAATTGACGCGTCGCCGCATGTGCGCGCGGTGCGGTGGCAGTGCGGCGGCGGTGCGGCGCGGTGCGGTGGCCTGAATGCGAGGACTTTTAATAAAGAGCTCCGACATACGATATGCATGCCATGCGAGCTTGTGCAGAAGGCGGGACATTCATTACAATAAATGGTAGCATCAATGTGGGACAAACACAGATGAGAATTTTATAATATGGTAAACTAAACTATGTACCTTTAGTTTACTACGAATATAATCTAGATATCTTAAAATAATCTGCTTCTTAGTCTATTGCTATTGGGGCTACTATGAAATTAGCACTAATTAGCACCAATTCTAGTAGCGGTTCGGAGTTTTAAGTTATGATCTCTTAATGGTACTAAGCTCACAATGAAATCTAAACCTACCGATCAACATGTGCAGCCAGTACACCTTTGCCTAACCCTTCCAGGAAAACAGGCGTGCATAAAGACATTCAGCACACAACAGCAAAGTGTCTGCAATAAACAAAAGAAGAATCCTAATAACAAATGAGTGTAATCGTAAGATTCCCCCGGGGAGGGTTATGTAGGCAATTGCTCCGGGCTAGGAATACCGGCCTAGCGGGCGGTGTACACACAACACATAGCGGCAGCATACAGTGAGCCTACTATACATCACACAGAGTGACACTCGATTATCTCCGGTAAACTCCGGGGAAATTATCGTCATTGTACTTTAGTTATTAGCTAAAGCTAATTGCCTGCAGCGCAAGAAGCAATTAAATAAAACGCGCCTGCTCATGTAAAAAATAAAAAAAGTTCTACGAGAATTTCATCTCATCGTAAAATACATTCACGCATTGCACAAACAAATTCATTTAATCGAAATCAAATTGTAATGTTATTGAATTTGTTCTACATTTCCTCAGGAAGCGAGATCAAAGGGGTGCGAAGAATCAGTCCAAACGTGTGTGTCAATCGCGCGCCGCGGCGACATTTGAGACCGCGCCTACCGCGCCGCGTCGCGCCGCCCGCCTTCAAACGCACCTGATATTTGAAACCGCCGTCACACGTAAATTCTTTGACATTTATCTTTTCCGGTGTTCATTTTGTCGCAGTTGTTTTTAGAACATTATATTTTACTATAGTGAAAGAAAACTAAAACAGGGTAAACAGTAGGTACAGTACAACTTAATGTTTCAAACAAGGTTTACATAATATCCATTGTTAATTATTATTAGTGCCTCCTGCTAGGAAAGTCTAGTGTTATGGGGGACATTCTAATAAAGTATATTTTCTTACCTGTATAGGTGTTCAACTGTTTGTTGACTTCCATCTCAAAACTTACCTGTAACAACAAAAAACAGGATTAGATAAATAAACGTATTTTGGCTGTGACTTTGTGCAAACAATTAATGTTCACCTTCATTCAGATTTTTGCCAACAATTTCACGCATCATATTTCACCAGATTTTCACGAAGGACATTGAAAAACGTTGGCGAGTTTGTTTAGCTAGGAAAGTGAACAAACATTGCCTCGATGAAAGAATAATGTTTGAGCCAAGGGCCGCTGCGTCAATATTTGAGGGACATTATATAGGACAGCGCTCTCCGCCCGCGGGACACTCAGTAAACATTGTGTTTTTATAGTTTTATGGCGTCCTTTTAAATCTTTTGTTACATGTGTGTCATATCTAAGTGGCGATATTTTCTACTGAAAATAAGACGTTGAACATAAGGTAAGGTGACATTAACTAAGAAAGTAACTGAGTGATTACAAATGTGAGGTTTTGAGCATAAAATCAATATAACAAGTTTTAAAAACAATAGGTTAAAGTTCTTGATAGAAGTTCTTTATACCTACTGATGCCTTGTTCCATTAACATTCCAAAAACATTCCTTGTTTGTTCTGTTTACCTATCCACTTCAAATATTTTTATTTAAATACAGCGCGCAGTCTAAACCGGGCTCCGGTACACGGCTGTCCTTTGTGCCGGCAATAAATTCGTAAAGCCCTATGTTTGGCGACCATCAATCATGGAAGCATTAGCACGAGCCCACGGTGCCTTTTATTTCATCGATATCGTATAGAAACTGTGAAATATTAAACCAGAAATCACCACACCAATTTGAACTTTTTGCCTCAGGCTTTTAAGCTTAAAATTAGGTTAAACATCTGGTTTATTCGGAGGGCTGACTGTATCAGAAGTTTGAACGTACGAAGCAAAGTTTGTCCCCGAAGAGATAAAGTGCTATTGGGCACGGGAATGTTCTACTGCGGTTGAGTCACGATTATGAGCAACAAGTTTCTAGTCCACACTTATTTATACTTATTCTATACAGAATTTATTTAAATAATGTTGGTCAATGGAAAGAAAACTGTTGAATACGCTCATAGTACTCAATATGATCCTTGGGAACGCGCCAAAACTATGAATTGATTTTACTTGAACATAAATGATAGTAAGTAACAATGTTATTTAGGACTTAAAGCGATAAAAGTAAGCTTCAAGTATAGTAGTAGTATTCCACGCAAATCTCTGCACCAATGAGGTTATAAACAATGTTGTTTTGCACAATTTTAACGCTCACAACATTGGTTAAACAATAAAATACACGATCCTTACAACAATACTACTGACCCCAAACTGCTGACCTGTCGTTAACCGAGAGACTGAACGGCGCTCGTTAAAACTTAACCATTGACCTACACTGAAACTATCACTTAGTATTTGTCCAGTAATGTCACTGGCTTTATTGCCTTTCAAGCCGCTGTAATAATGTGCTAATATTGTTGCTTAGCGGCAGAATATTTGACAATGTGGCGTTACTATCCGAGACTGACTACTAGCGGAGTCCTAGCTGCCTAACTTTAAATTCATCCATTCAATACATTACTGACGCATTATAGTTACAAGGTATAATGTTGTATTATATAATAAAATATGTTTATAGTATTTATATATATATCTATAATATATATTATGTAAATAGTTATGTATTTAATTTTATATTTATTATGCAAGTACACCCTCAACCGCCCGTTATGCATTTTTACACGACTCTTGCCCATCCTATGGTTGTCTGTAAGAAATTGCATTTAGAGATAAGACCGCCAATTGTACTCTTAAGTTAAGTCTGAAATATTTATTTTATTTTCTCCTTTGGTGTACAATAAAGAATATTCTATCTATCTATAGGTGAACACTGCAGCACACGTTATCTATATAGTGTAACATTTTGCTTGTCTGTATTTGATATGTCGTAATCATCATCAGCCTATAGCAGTCCAGTGCAGCATACACTCACTGAGCACAAACCTCGGTTCGTCTCAGTAGCCAGTTCAGCTCCGATTGGCTGAGTGATTGGTTTCCGCACTACCGGTCCTGGATTCTCCTTGATTGGAACCTTTATATACACATCAAACGCCATACGAGTTATTACTAGAGACTGATGATGATCATTTATAGAATAGGAATTTTAATTAAACCTCGTTACAATTTTTAACTACATATTGTAAGAAATATTATCTTGCAGCAAAAGGAAGATATATAACGACTATTAAATATTTCCAGTGTATCTTTTATTTTTTGATGCAAAATGGAACGCTGCAAAGCATTACTTCATGCTCTATGGTTATGATTGATCTCTCTGAAAAAGATTATTTTAAATAATGTACCTACCAACATGGCTTTATAACAAGATTTTCCTCATCCATGAAACAGTTTTCAGCTTTATTTCGTAGTAATATTATATTCTTTCTGTGCAGCTAAAAATTGTTTTTATTTTCATGGCTCGTATTTTTCCTCGTCACGACTGAACACTGGGTAACCTTTTTAGCTTCCCAAAATGCACTTGCTTTTTACGCTATAAGCCTTTTGGACTGAGCTTTATTATATTATGTTTTGTTGAAATAACTGCATGCAATAAATAATCACTCATGCAATAAATAATCATGAGAATTGATAGCAACAAAGGTGTCCTTAAGTATAAATTCAAGCAATAAATGGACAAAAAATATAAAATAAAATGTAAAACGAGAAAAAGAGTGGCTAAAGGAAACTTGTTCTCAGAATAAAAATCTCGCAATACCTCATACATTTTTAAGTGAGCCAGTTTAATGCTTCTCTTCATCACAACGTCTGAATCTTTAATACAGACAGATAATTTAATTCCTCGTTGCTGCGAATAATTTAAGGTAACGCCAGAAAATATTGTTGCTTTCGCCCGGCCTTGTTGTGCGCGGATTATTGTCTTAATGCGGATGTGAAGTCCATGTACCGCGGATAATGCTGTGCTTTCTGCTTTGGACAATTGTTCTGATTTAAGACACAAGTGCATGCATTATTTATACTACAGAGTGACAGTGTGATGCTGACAATTGTGTCATTTGCTACGTAAAAAATATTAATTTATGCGTCTGCATCATTTGTGATCTGCAAAGAAACCAAGGTCCAAGCTCTTATAATATTATTATTATTAGATTAGATTATTAGATTTTTCCCTTATCAAGAGAAAAGTGATTTCATGCATGTTTTGCCAGGAAACTACCAAATTTTTAAGAAATATTCCCAAATTAGGATGTTTAATTTTTATAAAATACGAGTACTTACAAACTTTACGTACCCCTAATCTCAAATCGGTTTGGCGTAGGTACAGATCTACCCTTAATTTGAAATACTAAACACTGCCTCAGCAAGACCGTGTCGAACCCACCTTAATATCGAGCACTCACAAAATTTTCGCTAACAGTCCTTTTGGTCAGCACCATTATTACTTCGAGTTCACGTCTGTACCAGTTTTTCAGCCCCACCTTTTTATAGCACGTTTTGTTTTATGACTGTTTCAAACACGATTATATTCTGTAAGATACCGTCAGAACTTTAACACGGAGAGGGCGTGTTTCAGCACAGTCAGGTGGCAAGCGGTCATCATATTCGCCCGCTCAAAGCTGCCGACCAAAAACTTTGCCATTAAAGTCAGAACAAAGGAAATAAGAACAATAACAATTATAACTCTTAATCCAATTTTAACAACGTTCATTTTGCTTCGCACAAAAATACCTTGGGAAGCAATCATCTTTTAATTTGTTCTTTAAGTTCTTCGAAACTGTACAATAGATGAATTGGATTTATTCGAAGTGTTTCAATTAAAAACGGATAAGTCCAATGAAAATATCGAATCACAGTAATCCGTACTCCGTTTACTTAAAGAAATATTATTTTGATTACTTAAAAGCCGTAGCCTAATAATAACAACATACCTACAGTGGACGAATTATTATTTAGTCTTGTTGTACGAACAATTCTATACTGTGGTCGATGTTGATAATTTTTATTACGCTTACTTTGGTAAACATTTCGTTCCTTTCAAACAGCTAAAGCCGTCGTTTTTCCTCTTCCTATTTTTATTCACGAACATTTTTTTTTCTTATCGGTTTAGGGATAGATACGCAACATCATGTACATTACATGATATAAAACTACGGCTCGGAGCTCTAGCTACAATATGATTTAAATATTGCAAAAGTGCACCAGTAAAAGCTTTCTGCCTGACTTTTACGAACACAGTGACCCACTTTCCTTTTTCGCGGGAACAAACAACTGACAGTGGCTCTGTTTTTCTTTTAGAAAATCAACGAAAATGTACACAAATACTTGTAACGTCCGATGACGATAGTCTCTTTATAGTGCCAAGCACTTGATATTTTATTGCGTCAAGTTTGTAGGAAGTAGTAAAGCGCAGTTGTTCCTTACGCTAGTTCAGTGTGACGTTCAATAATTCTGGCGAATAAACAACTTAGAGGCAAAGTTTGTGAACAGTCACAAAGTTTTTTCTAGAATATTTGATGTGTTTTTATTACGTGGAAAAGAACTAATGATCTAAGTTTTTCGGCTCGTTTATAGTTAATGTTGTGAATAAGTTGTAAAGAGAGACTTTATGTGGGTTCTTGCCGTTGATTTGTTTTCCCGAGACTACCGAATTTCCCAGTTCAACCTGATTTACGGTTACTTTATCAGTTACGCGCTGTAGATAAAGCGTGTAATTGTTTCTCCTTCAAATGTATTTTCTTTGCGACATTCACTGTGACTTTTAATTATCTGCAAGTTCACTGTGACAAACTTTTAATTCACATTTCTATCAGAGATCTGATAGCCGGTCAAGGTCAAATAGTTGTATATTTATACAGAAAAGATTGATGAATAAAAAAATGATAAAACATATAAAAGTTGGACGGATATACATATATAAACAAGTGACTGACACATGGTAACGATATTAACAACCTTCGCCCCAACTACGTCACTTAACGTTACAACTAGTTGGGCTCGTTGGAACTGTTCCTAGCTAATTAATACGACAGACAATCACGAGCGCTGAACTTGTGTCAAACTAACTGTTTGGTATTGAAGTATTGCTACACACTCGAGGGGTCCATTTGATAAGTTTGTGAGGTGTGGCGAGGTTACAGATGTAAGAGTACTACATGAAGGTTGTTTTTAACATATTTTTTTTCCAATAGACAAAGATGTTCCTCACAAACTAACAACGACAAAATATTTTTTTAAACTTTAATATAAATATACATTTTTTGTGTATTTGGTAAATTAGGTCCACAAATTAGGTCCTTGATACTGCAGTACATAGACAGCAACAGTGATCGAAAGAAACCATTGTAAAGTAGGAAACAAGCCAACACTAACGCAGGATATCTTCAAACTCACAATACAGAACAACTGAACTTTTGCACCGTTACAATAGTTGAAGAGTACCACTCCACTTGGCAGTATCTACGCCACCACACGTAACTCAGGAGCGCGCTGCAAGCTGTAGTTGTACAACGATGCATTTATGCAAATGGCCGCCGCAAATCTGATGAGCCGCTCGTTCACTGACGGTTAATCGCTTTCGTCGCCACTGTACGGAAAATTTGCAATTTCATTAAATAAGCTGAAAAGTCTTTAAATGTTTGCCTTGTTCGAGAGTTGCGAGTAAACTGGGAAGAGGATTATGGTTGTTCGAAATAAGCTAAGTAGTGGCTTGCTCCTGATTGTAGCAGTAATTAAACATTTTGTGCATGCACTTTATTGGAAGATTTACTTAGAGATCAAAATTTAAGAAGTTTGTGACTGGATCACACATGTTTATCAGATTTAGGTCAATTTTACGGTTTCGCTTATTGTGGCGAATATTATGTTCAATCGCGATTGAACATTTCCTTGTAATACTAATCACATCATTGGACTGAGATTGTTAATAGCTGGCGCTGAGTATTTTATTTGTACAATTTCTTAGTAATACGCCAACTAATAATAATTTTAATATGCTTTCCTGGTGTAAATATTCATTAAGTATACCTTACCGGAATCTGACTGCAAAAATCTTAAAAATCTTTCAAGTTCTCTTTGAATATCAAAATAAGAGAGCAGATGTACGTACTGAAACGTAAGGAATATGAATAAGAAATGGTTTTCCAATACCTTTGTGTTATTTGGAATCTGGATTATTTAAATGGATTGCTTGATAAATTATGATCTTTGAGAGCTATAAATATTTATCATAAGATGGAGTGTTTTTCTGTTATGTTACCTGACAACAAATACGCATATTTGTAGGAATTTATTTGAAGATGTTGTAATAAGATAAAACAGTTTGCTTTCGCTACAGCGCTTGCACAATTAGACTTTAGCAATAACTACAGCTTCTGTACCTCATGGCAAAACTACTAAATTAATTTGCACATTACAAACTTGAACCCATATGTGAAGACATGAAATAACAAAAATTTATGAAGTAATTAAGGTATCTTTCGTTTTATATTACGCGAACGAAGTCGGATGAACACCTACCCCTGATAGGTAGAAAAATGTAGGTCATATTACAATGTAATAAGGGTGTACTTTAATGTAATAAGGGTATTCTGGCGCTTGAAAAGGAACGTATTATTTTCAATATTTTCTGTTAGAATCTGGAAACAAAATACTATAAAGGGGTTTCGTGTTCCGTCTTTAGAATAGGAAGCAGAAAACGTACAAGTGCAGGGAATCGGATTGCGGTCACTTGCGGCGTCGCAAGTCGCAACGTACAGGAAACAAACAGACTGCGAGGCGGACACGGACGCGGTCGCTGTCAATATAAAATAACAAAGTTATGTTTTAAAAAAATATATAAAATCAGTACAACATCTTTCTTTAACATTGTTTATCACGTGCAAATTAATTTACTATAATCTGTTTTCGTGTGTATGACAAGGCGTATGAATGTCGATAAAATTTATGAAGTCCTTTGTAATAATCACAGCAAGTCGCGTTCAGTAGATTCTGCCTACATGAGTGTATGTAATTATTCTACGATGTTTGAATCATTCATTTAACTTCCGAATTCCTAATGTGATCGATGTTTTGTAACTATACGATGCAGGCGTTGCCCTACATTATCGTATAAATTTCACAGAGACCAAACCTCTACGTGATTAGAATTGTAGCTTAAAGTTAACAGCAGCGCCATCTGATGGTTAATGTTCCAAAACATTAACCAGTGACATAAAACTCACACATGCAAGGAAGAACTGACAAGTTTTCAGCAAGTTATAACTTGTATAATATCTTAATAAGGCACTAACTTAAGTTCATAAACTGTTCGTTGTAAAATGCTCCTCAGAGCTCGTAAGCAACAGTGTAGGAACCGGTACATCATTGTTACAGCCGCTATAAAAACGTACTAAACGTCACTTCACTGTTACTAACGATATATTTGATACGAATCGGTGTGGTCGGGGCCAGTCGACCATCCCGTTATTTCTCCTGGGTACAGTAAGGAGGCACGGATTATATTATTACCAGGAGTTTGGACAATATTACCCACTGGGCTTAATAACCGTCGTCATAAAGTTTGTTATGAAATAATAGCGATGAATCAGCTGTTAAGGACAGAGATCCGTGATTGCTGACCAAAAATAGACAAGTTAGTAAGTCTGTGTGCGTAAATCCCATAGCGAGGGTATGATCTATTACCTAATTAATAAAACAGTCGGGTAATTAGTCCATAGTCAACATTCTCATTTAACTAATGATAGTAATTAGTGATGCAGCAGAGTAGTTTATTAATCGTTTACCAAACATTATTTCCTCTCAAATTAATGACGTCATACCCTTACGACCTTAATTTGGATATTGATGTCTTCCAGACCCCAATAATCGCATTGCTTTTGTTTGTCGGAAAAAATGTTTGTATATAAATGACAATGATCACTTTCCTGTACATTGCATTTACCCATCATTTCGCAGCCGCCGCCGCGCCGCACCTGACACAGAACCTAAAGAAGATGAATGCGTTGCTGCTATTCCTGTTTCACCGTGTTTGGGCGAATGCTGGGAAATTTATGTAGATTGTCTGTTACTCGGCGACCCCTCTCCACCTTCTTTGAGGTTAGGGAGAATAACAAATAAGATCATGCCATATTAAATGTCAAATTAGGGAAAGAAAGAGATACGTGTGGTTTATACTATTGATTCGCAAAGAGTGGAAGGTGTAAAATAAATAATAATATATTATTGCGTAGCAATTTGCTCACATTTCTGTGCAGGTAACATGCAAACTTCACTAGTACCTAGGTTTGTAAGCTAGATTTAGGGAATTCAGCTTTAGTTTTGATATTTGTTCGTAATTATACTTAGTACCTAATAAAAATATGATTGTTTGAATTAAAAATATTTAAATTGTTAACGCTGTGTCATCAATGTGTCCAACACAACCCCTTGCGAAAAATACAGATGACTAAACCAAGAGCAAAAATATTTTTCTGCTGACTCACCCCTAGGGGTTCCTTGTAGTTTGTAAGGAATGCTATTTAAGAGCTTAGAATGATTCCATTACGAACCCTGGTAATAGAAATATTAGGGTTGCAACTTCACATAAGTTAGAAAATTATACTAAAACTAAATGCGTATTACTCGCTCATACTTTCGAAATTACGCTTGTTCAATATGCAGTCGTTGTTGCCACAAATTACAACTACTAAATAACTATTAATTATAGTTAAGCAAAGCAAGCAGACGAACTATTAAAAGTCGTTGAGGAAAATAACACCAAGCGAAGTAAAAAATCCAAAGCTATTATTAAAAGAACTGTTGGAATTGCTGGACAATTGTGCAGATAAACTGTGGTGCAGGGGTGGGCAGCGACGCGTGCCCGAGCCAATTAAAAATAAATTAAAAGTCACACAAATCTCCGAGGACTCTCTAACCTCTCAGATTCTCTACAACGAATTGGCTCTTAACATAAATAATGGCATTTTCTTTTGTAATTATAGCCGATAAAGTATAACTTGGTACGAGTGATTCTGTCACTTTGGGGCATTAAGAAGGTAATTAGTGTCATCTGTGGTACCAGAAGTATATAGGTGTTGCTTAATTAGTAACAGTAACAGTTTGAAAATCAAGTAAAACACGTCATAATAACTAGTTACTTAACTGAAACGTACCTAATTAACTTAATTTAGGACTGTCTAAAGATACCATAAATGACAAAATGAAGTTTCCTCTATTACATCCTACTTTCCCTGTCAACCTTGCGTTGCAGGCGGCAGTGAAACATGGCGGCGTGCATACTACAGGCACACACGTACTCTATTGATGTTATCATTGACTGTGATAGATCGATCTCGCACAAGTCCCTGTCATCCATCCAATCTGAATACTGATGAGGCATAAAATACACACCGATCAATGTTAATACCATTATATTGGGCAACGGGATTATCTTATAATATATCCTATTGAATGAGACACGACGGGCCGCACGAAAAACAGATTATAAAGACCTCAAAATAAAAGATAATTCTATCTAACGATACCTAGAGTGCTTCTATGGGGCCTAAAACGTGTTCCGCCACGACTGGATTACTGTTTTGTCTTCGATTTCTCCATCCTGATATTACCGAAATTAGATTGAACATAAAGAGTAAAGATTCTAACTTAGCAGTAGCAATATTTACCTTGTGGCAATCACGGTTCCGTATAACACTATACAAATGTATACACTACAAATGATTTATACAATATATATTTTGTTATTATTAAATCTGTCTTTCTATAATTATGTAAGTACATAATTATAGAACAACAGCACAGCACTCTTAAAATATTTCCGCAATTGGAATTCACAAAAGTTTTTATTAAGTTACGTTCGAAATTTACATATCAGTATTGTTATAATTAAATAAAATCCCGAGCTCAACGAGTTCGTTGATGTGAGTATCTTTATCGGAAATGAAAATTATTTTAATAATTGATTTGTATATAATTTAACAGAAACCACAATAAAGGAAACGTATTATATCGTGGAATATATACGCAAACTACTCGCCATGTAAATCTTTGTGTAGAAATCTGTGAGTCTTCTATCTTTCATAATAGGTAATTCTCTTTAGGTACTTACCTCATTTTCAGGCATAAATACTTATCCATTTCTCATACATCCACCAAACACATAATCATTGGTTTATCCTCCAGAATAATTATAGCAACAGACATCACTCATACGTAACTATGATAACAGTATCTTAACGCAATGTTTGCCATTAATTTTCCATTATTCGCCGTGTCAGCTCGTGTGAGTTCGCATCACAATCATTGATTAGCGAGGCTTTGTGTTAATTCTACCGGCCTTTAATAAAAGCTTCGTTAAATCGTAACAAAAATCCGCCGTGCTAGTCAGAGCATTAAATTGGGATCCATTGGAATCCGCAAGTCGCTCTAGCCTTTTGTCAAATTAAATCGTACATTTTGTTAAATGTCTACGAGGATTTGTCGGCAGTTAACACCCTGGTTATAAATTGTTAATCGTAGGAGAAAAAATTACAAAAACCGCGCTTTAAAGTGGTTATTTTTTCTTTACTCCACATTTGCGTTGTTTGGATCACTATAATTGGTAATTGGTATGCGTCATGTCAGCATCGTATAATAAAGACGTCACAGGTATCACCTATTTATTCTGACGACTGAATATAGTGAGCTCTCCATTATTGTGAGACTAAATATAATGCGATCACACACACATCACGTTAACAGACTGGTTGATGTTATTACCCGCACTTCTCGCTCCACGTGCTCCATATCAATTTCACACTTAAAGTATTCAATATTGAAGCTTCAGCGCTCATCGTGCTCAAAACCTTTTATTTGATGTAATCTAATGCCGTACTAAGTGTATGATTACAGTCGTTATTTGACATGGATCGATTATTATTTACATTGTTTAGGTAAAATGCTTCATGAAGTAAGGAGTAAAAGCATCAACTTTGAGCCAGTCACAAACATTATGCCTCATAGTGGGAAAATATTTAACCATCGATTCTAATAAAATATCCATAGTACTAAAGCGAGAATTTGTTAATCTGTAGCGGTTTAGGCGTAAAACTGAACAAGGTGTAAGGCTTAAGGCTGAACAGTTATAGATTGAATCATGAGGATGGACATGGGCTTCCTTTTGTTTAAAAAATCGTTTGGGATGCGAGTGAAACCGTTGGCAACAGGTAGTTATAATTATGTAGTCTATACATATTTAAAAGCCTCCACGCAATTATACTTAGCGTGACATCTCCTAGCACACTGTTTTTGTTTGACGTGTCTAAACTAAATAACATTATAACTCCATGGCAGTCTCTAGGTTATTTGAAGTACGTGACGTCATGTATCTGTTATTATGGATAAAGTTTTAGGTTTCGACAAAAATATGAAATATCAAAGTCAAGTGGAAAGAGCGCACGTAGGTTGTTAAGATAACTTGAAATAATAATTGGGTAAACGTCTTTTGTGTTCGATGACCGCATAATGTAGTAATTTTATAACAGCAATGTGATCTGTTTTCTTCCAAAAATCGTTATATGGCGCAGTGATTAAACAATTTTTTTTTACTTATCATAATTTCGATTTTGGTCACCGTCATCGAAATGTTTTCGAACATTCGTTTTACTCGGTCTTTTTATCTTATTTTATCGTCGTATGTTACAGTGCAAGATGTTCAAAAAGATTCAACCTTTTGGTTCGTATATAATGTATGTTATGTTGTTATCGCCTTTGAATAATGTCGTAGGATCTCCCGTAATGGCTTGGGAAAACCATTTGTTTCACGTGAGAGACACTGAATGGTTATATTCGGTTCGGGTTTGGTCTGATTATGATATCTATAGCTTTTGTTTAACTGAATTAAGTACGGTTTATTATTTTTATGGTTTACTGGAACGCGTTTGACCCTTTATTTACCTAATAGGAAGAGGAAAGGAACGGTGTAAAATGGAGCACGCCTTACAAGTAAATATGTGAGTGTGGTAGCAAGCAAGTGGATTATTAGATATTACAACCAAGCGCGCCATGGATTTTTAAAGGAAGTTTTGTATTCTTATCCGTAATACGAGCAATTTTAATACATTTTTCTTTAGTAAATGTTGTAGCATATCTTTAAGTTACATGGCCATCTTAAAAAAATAGTAATAGGAATATATTCCTTTCTTCACTGTATTCTGTTGTTTATTTATTATTAGGTGCTGATGTTTTAAAAAGTCTTAATATCCTTACATTGGCTGTGACACAAAGCAAATGAATTTAACCAATGTTATAAAAGTATTCCGTAACAAATTCTTTAGAGAATAATTTCTGAAACTTGGAATGCGCGAATATTTCCTGCTTTTATGAAACAAATTGAGTTACCGTCTCTTAAGTTCCAAATATATACTAAATCATCTCGTTAGCCGATTTGATTTGATTGAATTTAGGTGAAATTGTATTAAGGGCCAGAATTCATAGGTACTTCCAAAGTAAAAAGGGAATCGAAATTGAATCGAGTTGAAGATTTTCCGATCCAACGCATACAAGCTTTACATGATTACGTAGTAAGTAAGTACCTACCTACAGTCCGCTTACGTTTTTGTATCTCTTCTCATTTTATCGAATCAATCAATTTATTTATTTCCGAATAAGGCTTAAATTGTGGAAGCTGCAAAATCTTTACTAAATGTTATTATATTAACTCTCAGTAAGTAAATAATTAGAAATAACACGCCCATCTTTAAAACCTCAAACGCTTCCTGTATTCTTCAAAGCGATTGTATCACCAACCGATATCAAAAGATTTTTTTTTTCAAAAGCAGTACAAGAAAGGAACTGGGTCGCTGTGGAAAGGAACTGGTAGACGCAAACACAGCTATTACCCGCCGTATCCGAATATTGTAACGTCTTTGATCCTCCGCGCCGCGCCGCTATGCGACGACGATGTTACCACTGTTCATGCGCTTTCTTATTTTTTGCTATATTGTGAAATTGAGAAACTGTATTTCAGTAAATTGCTGTAGGTATGTTGGTTACTTTTGAATGAATAACATTTAGCTGCAATTCTGATGGACACGATGAATTGCACTTAGTGTGGACGAAAAAAATACGAAAAGACTTTCACTGTATCTGACTCCTGACTGAGCACGTTCTGGAAATTGGTCTAAAAAAAGAGAAAATTTCGATCAGACCAGAGAGGCTGGCAGCCAAAGGCTTCTGGTTATTATTATAGTTTATTATCATCAATTAATGTTGGTTTGTTTGTTGAATCGATTTTTGCATGAAAATTGTACTAACAGACATCATCTAAAAGAAGGCATGGTTTAATTTCGTAAAAATCCAGACTACTAAGGAGTAGAGGAATATTTTCCGTTTAATTATAAACTAATCCATTATTCTATTACTAAGGTGACATAATAATATGTTCCAAAAACTCATTTTACAAGACCCAAAAAGTGACTTAAAGCTAGTATCCATGTTGTGCCGTAGCAAGAATAATAAATAGCATATTTGACAGAACACACTTCGGGCCAAATTGCAAAAGGTCTCATATTTGGGCCGTGATTTATGTCCAGGCCAGCCTATCCACCTAAATTTATCGCCTTTTTGCGAGCACTTAATTTTTTTGCATTATTACAATACCCAGTTTCATACAGATTCATTATCTCGCAACTTCATCATGATACATTCTTTTACTGGCTACCTGTTGCTGCAATTAGGGTAATAGGTAAGTTTTACTTATTATTCTAAAATTATCCTGAAGAAACAAATTAAGGTTATCTTTATTATAAGGAAAGGAAAGGGGGTTATGGTAAACAAGAATACTGTAAAATTATGTCAATCATTATGTTTCTGAAAACTTATAAAAAATGCAAAAGAAAACTACCTTTTATAGAAACGTAATACTTATTTTCCAAATTTTCAAAGGTTTGATGCGAAATGAAAGTAAGATTTCTTTTCTCATCAAATACCTACTCATCCTGGTTAAATGTTTGATCTTAATGGTTAATTTTAATGGAACGCTAAATGGTGACCCGTGACCCACTGCATCATTATGGTAAGTAATTTCAAATCACTTCAAATTCTCGCCAAACTTATCCGGGCCCATATTTAAACTTAGTAAAAACCATCGTAAAAATCTCCATCTATCAACATGAAAGATAAAGCGGTTCACGAGTTTGGACAGTTTAACGAGTACATTGAACTACTCAGCGCGGATGATGAGCCACTGAGCCGCGGTGTACACCCGTCGCGCCGCGCCAAACAACTTTACTACAAGTCAGAAGAGTTCTAAGCTTTATGTATCAGACACTTTCATCATAATCAGACATTTCAAATGTTCTTTTGATATTTGAGATCCGTAAATTACTTGAAAATTTACGAGTCCTTTCTATTGTTATAAGTACTGTAGAAATAATTTAAAAGTTTTAAAATGGCTATAATATACTTTTTGTATGAAACCGAGATTTAAAAATTACGCTTACCTTTAAATATTTGTAGTACAACAAAGGCTGTAGGTAAATATAGTTCACATTTTGGAAACGGCATTAAAAAATATTTTTGAAATATTTTCACAGTAAATGTATACACACACACTTAAAATGTTATATTTCACACGAAAACTAATCTATTGCTTCTGTCTGTTATTGGTTTTAGTAAATAATAATCCCACCAAAAACATTTTCATGTAAAATGTTGCCAAGACTATCAAAAAGGTATCAGATCTCATGTGACAAACTTCTAACTCTACACGCCCAAACTCTACAAGCCCTAACTTCACAAACTTTACACCTCAGTCTAAGTATATAAAAAAATAATGATCCCTTATTTATATCGGAATCCATACTACAGACAGGTCAAGCTCTATCTCAACATCTACGCAGCCGAGTGGAATGAGATATACCTCGTTTTTATAGTTAAACGATGGACTTTTGAATAGAACATAAACAAACAAGAACCAACAATGATGATCTCTTCTTTCTATGGGTTTGTATACAACAGAGAGGTCAAGCTCTATCTAAGGATATATTCAAATAATTGAAAAACGCTTTACATCAATTTTTAAGTTAGAAATTATGCATTATAACAGTTAACACAAAATTCAAATCTACTCAGTAGGTTTAGCGCCAACCCCAAACAGACAAACAGACAAGAATTCTAAAAATCAGTTTTTTGGGTTTGCGATCGTTTATATACTCTAACCGAAATGTACAGACACGACTTTTTTACGATTTTATAGTATAGATAGATACAGGTACACTGATTCATTCACTTCAAATGTAACTTTGTAATCCTATACATTTTAAATAGGATTACAAAGTTATGTATGCAGTTAGTGTATCTAGAAAACTAGATAGAAATTCTAAAATATTTGAGTTTTCCCTTGATTTATACACTAAACACTAATTGTATTCTAAATTTGAAGCTTCTATGTCTGCTAGAAGTGCCTTAGAGTTTTGATGATCGGTCAGTCAGTGAGTGAGTGACAAAATTACGAAACTTTGACTAGTTATAATTTTTAAACTACTGGTTCAAATTGACTGAAATTTGAAGTATGCTGTATTTATACAATGCCTGCTTGGTAACTGAAAATTCAGGCTTCTAGTTTTATCAACAACGAAGTTATAGGGGGTTGAAAATGGCCTGAATGGCTTCAAGAAAAGTATGGTACGGCCGTGCCACTTTTTTGCTCGTCATGGCGGGGGCACTGCCGTGCCCCCAGATCTTTCTGTCTTAAATTATTACTTTAGTAAAATAATTTCTTCCATCATCAATGTCTTGATTCTGCGACCTGTGTTTTGCGTCCTCCCAAGTCCCACTCTATTTGTTCCACCGTCTTGCCTTTTGTTTCTGGTAGTAACACTAGAGTGACAGTGGCTCCTACAATATTTATTACAACAAACATGAAGAAAGCAACATGGGCTCCGTAGTTGCTAGTTAGGGCACCGAAAACAATGAGCTGAACAAAACTCATGAACCACGCCGTCATCACTAGGTAGCCCATGAGTTTGGCTCGTATCTGCAAGGAATCAAGTATAATTATGTAGATATATCATTATATTTGTACCAAAGTAATGCTGCACAGAAACAAGGCGCAGAATTACTGGAATTCCATAAACGTAGACTCTGTCTCTCGTAAAATGTAGATCTGTATTATATACGTCAAATAATTAATTAATTAGAAAGCGATCAAGGTAACATTCAAAGCAATTTATCAATTTTGTAATCGCATTTTATCTTCTTTTGGATTGTGAAATTCGTGACTGTATTTACAATGGTACAAGTCCGAGAAGTGCGAAGGGTGCGTAAAAAGAGCCTCCACGTGTGACGATACATAATTGATCGTCCGGCGCATCCTGGGCAGTCAGCCTCGATATATCAACATGCTGACTGGCTAATCTTTTTATCGGGGCATGAACTAAATGCCAAATCGTAGACCAGAAGGATGGGCAGCAGCATCCTTTTCTGTGGAACAACACCCCTACTGCGCTCACCAACCCGCCTGCCAAGCGTGGTGAGTACCGGCAATTACCCCTCAAATGACGACACAAACAAATAACCGGCCCCTAGTCCCCGGCGGCCTCGCTGTTCCAGGTTCTGGTAGCAGCCATGGTAGCGGCGAGGCAGGGGGTGCTAAGAATCTCCGGCAGAGATCCAGCTACCAACACAAACGACTTTTGGCCCTGGTAACCTACAACGTACGCACACTGAGGGCAGACGGAAAGATTTTTGAGCTGGAAGAAGAAATAGAAAAGATGCACTGGGATGTCATGGGTCTGTCAGAAGTCCGAAGAGAGGGCGAGGACACGATAACCCTGAGATCTGGCAATCTTTTCTACTACCGGGAGGGCGACCATCAGTCCCAAGGTGGTGTCGGGTTCCTCGTCCGCAGGTCCCTCATCAACAATATCATTACCATCGAAAGTGTGTCGAGCAGGGTTGCATACCTTATACTCAGAATATCTAAGAGGTATTCCTTGAAGGTCATACAGGTGTACGCACCGACCTCGACACACCCAGATGATGAAGTGGAGAGTATGTATGAGGACATCAGTAGGGCCATACATACCACCAAAACACACTTCACAGTTGTTATGGGGGACTTCAACGCAAAGCTGGGCACACGATGCGATGGTGAGCTGAGAGTGGGGCAATTTGGTTATGGGCAACGGAACCCCAGGGGACAGAAGCTGGCCGATTTTCTGGAAAAGGAGGGACTCTTTATGATGAACTCCTTTTTCCAGAAGCCGCTTCACAGGAAGTGGACCTGGATGAGTCCCGATGGTTTTACGAAGAATGAGATAGACTTCATTATGACCAATAAAAGACAAATATTCAATGATGTCTCTGTGATCCACAGGGTGAAAACCGGCAGCGATCACCGAATGGTAAGAGGCACATTGAATATAAATCTCAAAGTTGAGAGGTCCCGTCTAATGAAGTCTACGCTCCGGCCCTCTAGTGCTCATATCCAAAACCCCGGGAGTTTTCAGCTCGAACTCCAAAATCGCTTCGAGTGCCTAGAACATTGCGTTTCTGTGGACGACATAAATAGTAGGTTGGTAGAAACTGTCCAAACGGTTGGGTCTAAGTTCTTTAAGAACCACCGTAAAGGTAGACCAAAAAAGCTCTCCGACCATACCCTCAATCTTATGGCAGAACGACGCGCTATGACGCTCCAGTCTTCTTATGATGCTGAAGCATACAGGCTGCTCAATAAACAAATTTGGAAGTCCTTACGTCACGATATCCGCACCTTTAATACTAACAGTGTTAAAGAGACCATTGAGCGGAACAAGGGCTCCAAAGTTTTCGCAAGAACCATGTCTATTGGGCAAAGTCGTATTATGAAGCTGAAGACTGAAGACGGCAGTGTAGCGTCGACTAAGCCAGAGATTTTGGAAGAAGTCGAGAAGTTCTACCGACAGTTGTATACGAGTACCTCGGCAACTAAACCTACTATTGGCTCGCCAACAGACCCCCGAGCCAAATTAACCCGACACTATACCGAAGATATCCCGGACATCAGCCTGTACGAGATTAGGATGGCCTTGAAACAGCTGAAAAACAACAAGGCGCCGGGTAACGACGGAATTACAACGGAGCTTCTGAAAGCGGGTGGAACACCGATACTTAAAGTCCTTCAGAAGCTATTTAACTCTGTTATACTCGAGGGCACAACGCCAGAGGCATGGAACAGAAGCGTGGTGGTGCTTTTCTTCAAAAAAGGAGATAACACCTTATTGAAGAACTATAGACCCATCTCGCTTCTGAGCCATATCTACAAGTTGTTTTCAAGGGTCATCACGAATCGTCTCGAGCAAAGGTTTGATGACTTCCAGCCTCCCGAACAAGCCGGTTTCCGAAAAGGTTTTAGTACCATAGACCACATCCATACGCTACGGCAGATTATACAGAAAACCGAGGAGTATAACCTGCCACTTTGCTTAGCGTTTGTGGACTATGAGAAAGCCTTCGATTCGATTGAAACTTGGGCGGTGCTGCAATCTCTGCAGCGGTGCCACATTGACTATCGGTATATCGAAGCGTTAAAGTGCTTATACAAAAACGCCAATATGTCGGTCCGAGTACAGGAACAGTGTACGGGAGCAATTCCATTGCAAAGAGGTGTTAGACAGGGGGATGTCATTTCCCCGAAACTGTTCACCACCGCAATGGAAGATGCCTTCAAGCTACTGAAGTGGAAAGGATTCGGCATCAACATCAATGGCGAGTATATCACTCATCTTCGATTTGCCGACGATATCGTAGTCATGGCAGAATCGCTGCAAGAGCTCAGCACAATGCTCAATGACCTCAACAGAGTTTCCCAGCAGGTGGGTCTTAAAATGAACATGGACAAGACGAAAGTCATGTCAAACGCCCATGTCATGCCTATCCAAATATCCGTTGGGAGCTCTGCTCTCGAAGTTGTCGACGAGTATGTCTATCTAGGACAAACCGTCCAGCTAGGTAGGTCCAACTTCGAGAAAGAGGTCACTCGTCGAATCCGACTCGGCTGGGCAGCGTTCGGGAAACTTCGCAATGTCTTTTCGTCATCTATACCACAGTGCCTCAAGACAAAAGTCTTCAACCAGTGTGTGTTACCAGTGATGACATATGGCACAGAGACGTGGTCACTCACTATGGGCCTCATAAGAAAGCTCAAGGTCACTCAGCGAGCTATGGAACGAGCTATGCTTGGTGTTTCTCTACGCGATCAAATCAGAAATGAGGAGATCCGTAGAAGAACCAAAGTGACCGACATAGCTGAAAGGATTAGCAAGCTAAAGTGGCAGTGGGCGGGGCACATAGCTCGTAGAACCGATGGCCGCTGGGGCAGAAAGGTTCTCGAATGGAGACCACGCACCGGAAAGCGCAGCGTGGGACGGCCTCCAACGAGATGGACCGATGACCTGGTAAAGGTCGCTGGAAGTCGCTAGATGCAGGTAGCATGCGTCCGGTCCCTGTGGAAGTCAATGGGGGAGGCCTTTGTTCAGCAGTGGACCTCTTTTGGCTGACATGATGAAGTCCGAGAAGTCTTGTAATATTGTTTCCCGTCATTGAATACGTAAGTAATCATAAATCTGTCAGTAATTTCATCATTGTCATCTGCATCCCGAATCTACTCATCGCAGCTTCAAGCATAGATCTCCTTTTACTCATCTCACTTGTTCAGTGAACCTAACTAAATAAATAAGTATGTAAGCAATATCAATAACTGTTTACCTGGAAATTGAAAATCTCAGCCATCACAATGAATGGTATAGGCGAAACGCCTCCGCCATAACAGGTTATTGATATCATCATCATGGTAACGTTAAGCCAGCCAGGCGGACTCCATCCATTTTTCTGCAGCAATATTGAACTTGCTATGCAAAGGAAAGCGATTGCAGAGGCAACGAACGCCGTGGCTAGGATTGGCTGTTAAAAAATAAGGTATTAATTTCATAAAACTACTTTTTATAATTTTTTGTTTTTCACATACATCCATCAATTGAGTAATGCTTACCTTTCTTCCTATCTTATCGATAGTAACCATGGTGACCAAAGACCCCATTGTCATACATATAGGTATACTGAGAGACTGCAGCTCTGGACTAATTTTTACTCCTGAGTCGGATAAGAGTGTTCCAGCATAGTTCAATATAGAGAAGCAACCATTGATGCCATGAACAAAGATTATCAGAATCATAACGATGAATGCTCTTCGCCACACTTTTGTTTTAACTGTGAATAAAAGGAAGTGTTTAGTTTTGAATTTGTTTAAAGCACATGGGAATAATTAATAGTGTGATTAGATCATACGAATCTGAATTTATTTTTTCTTGATGCTTGTTAGTAATTTTTATAAAGATATGATAATGTTTAGAGTAGTACTCACAAACGGTAACCATAGAAATATTAGGTATGGATTTATAATATTCATCATCTTTTTTCATAACGTCCACTTCACTTTGTATTTCTTTATCTAGAATATCCAAACCTCTTAAAAATGAAAGTGTGGCAGCAGCTTCCTAGAATTTGAACATGGAGTAATATAACTACAATGAAATACCTACAACTTCAATGTGTAAGCAACTACCAAAAGTATTGTAGAAAGTATAAGAAATGAACACTCTTTTTCGATCAAATTAACAAGTGTTAGGTATTTATGGATTAAGAACAGAACAGATTAAATAGTGAAATTGATCTACATTATCTACGAACATAACAAATTAATGCTTGATAAACTTACATCTATTTTTCCATTTTTTACTAAGTAATTAGGTGACTCCGGAGCTTTCAAGAATAGTCCAAACGTTAATATCGGTTGTCCAACAACGACTAACAGCACAGTATAGTAATCTAAGAACCCTCCTAAAGTATAGATTAGGAGATATCCCGTGCCTTGGGCTATCACCGACATGGATCCTAAGGTGCCTCTGATGTTATCCTGGGCAATCTCTTTAATGTACATTGGAACAACGTGAAAGCATGCTCCACCAGCAAGCCCGCAGAATATTCTTGCAATGATGAGGCTTGCTGTGCTGGCAGGTAACATTGTAATGAACCAAACTAACTAAAAATTAAAAAATATATATTTTATTAAACGATAGTGTAATAATTATAGACGTTTATAGAAAGCTGTAACATACCAACAAACTTACCGCTTGGAATACAGTCGTTACCAAAATACTAATTTTCCTCCCATATCTGTCAACAATTTGCAGAAAGATGAGCACGCCGACTACCCCCGATAGTGATGGTGCACCAGCTATCCATGATATTTCATTGTCAGTCAATGGTCTGCCAGTAGGAGATTGATCTGACTGCAGTAGTTTGGCCATCGGTGATATCCAGCCGGCTTGGAGAGCGTACGTGAGAAGTGGCATGTTAGCTGAAAGAGTTACCGAACTTTTTATACCTGTACATATCGTTGACAAAACTTCACCAGAAATGCTTATGACTCGGATAACACAGACTACTTAACAATGAATTATTTAGTGTAGTTCTTTTTAGATATTATTTTAGATGTTTTGATATAAAATTAAATTTTACGCTAGACATACTTTTGAATTGAAATTTTGATGATGATGACAATGAAACAAAACAAAAGTAATGGTACAATAAAATTTATGTAAAAATATTTAAGGACAAGCTTTTGTTTTAATATTTACTAAAAATATATAAATAATGATATTAACATAAACTGTCACATACTAATAACATTAAATAGAGAAATACTTACAAAATTAGATAGTTAATGAAAACTCTGGTGGTTCCCATACTTAAAAATAGAACAGGCGACATATCGGATAAATCAAATTATCGACCTATATCTCTCGCAACCACAATGGCGAAAGTGTTGGACAGTTTGATTGATTCTAGCTTGAAGGAATATCTATCCGTGCATGACTCACAGTTCGGGTTTCAACCTGGACTGTCTACGGAAAGCGCCATAGTTAGTCTCAAGCATACTGTCCAATATTATGTTGATCGTAAAACGCCGGTATATTCCTGTTTTCTGGATCTCTCCAGAGCTTTTGATCTGGTAAATTATGACGTACTCTGGAGAGAGCTCGAGGACAGGGGTGTACCGGCGGGAGTCTTGAGGATCCTGCATTATTGGTATGGGAACCAAGAGAATGTTGTTAAGTGGTCCAATGCATTCTCTGAGACATATAGATTAGAATGTGGTGTAAGGCAGGGTGGTTTATCCTCTCCTAGGCTATTTAGCACATATATAGACGGCCTAATTGTGGAGCTCAGTAAGATGCGGGTAGGTTGTAGCGTCCATGGTGTGAAAATAAATAGTATCAGCTATGCTGATGACATGGCGTTGTTGGCGCCGACGGCAGGTGCCCTTAATGAAATGCTTAGGGTCTGTCAGGCGTATGCTACCTCACACGGACTTATTTATAATGTGAAGAAGTGTGAATACATTGTCTTTGGGGCCGATGGGAAATGCTCAGATGCTACACCGGACATTACCCTAAACGGCTTGAACGTCAAAAAAGTGACAAAATGCAAATATCTAGGGCATTTTCTCACCGACGACCTTAAGGACAATGTCGATATTGAAAGGGAGCGTAGGGCTTTGGCGGTCCGAGGTAATATGTTGGCCCGAAGATTCGCTCGGTGTAGTAAGCAGGTAAAAGTAACGCTGTTTAAAGCATACTGCCAGTGCTTTTACACGGGAAATCTTTGGGTCAACTATACCAAGAGAGCGCTGGATGACCTACGAATCCAATATAATAATATTTTTAGGATGCTGTTAAGACTGCCACGTTGGTGCAGCGCGTCTAACATGTTTGCAGAGAATCGAACTGACGGATTCCATGCCGTCATTCGCAAGAAAACTGCGTCGCTGTTGTCAAGGTTGCGGGCGAGTGGCAACAGCATCCTCAAGACTGTGGCGGAGACTGTTGACTCTCCAATTATCATTGGTTTTGTGAAAAGGACAATCGCTAAACATTAAATGGTGATTGTCTTTTCCACAATACCATGTAATCTGTTTGTTCTCCTTTTTATTTTTGTATTTTAATTATTTTTTAGTAGATACTAACACTAGTAATAAGTTCAAATATTGTTTACTAACACTATGGATCATTGTTGTCCGAAAATAAACGTATTATTATTATTATTAGGTAACAAAGCTAAGATAAACATGCCCAATAAGATTTCCGGGATTTTAAGGAAAACCCCGCACTTTTCCGGGACCTTAAGTACTCTATATGCTAATACTGGTCACAAAATATAATTACAGCAAATTTCATGTAATTTGTACAGTTTTATCACAGAGTTCCTATGGCCACCTTCCCGCTTCATCATCAGACCAGCTCAATAGTATCACATATTCAAAATGTACCTCGTTTTACATATGGGTACCAAATTACAGATCACTTGGATACTGGGAAGTGGGTCAAAATAGGCTCTCAAATTTTGCTCTAAACATACACACATACTAACAAAGCAAGTTAAATAAAAGCTTGTAATTGTAAAAATATGA
Source organism: Acronicta psi (assembly GCA_946251955.1). Taxonomy (NCBI): domain Eukaryota; kingdom Metazoa; phylum Arthropoda; class Insecta; order Lepidoptera; family Noctuidae; genus Acronicta; species Acronicta psi. The sequence goes on from OX276474.1 coordinate 327,456, forward strand.
TCTCTATGATTCATTTGAGATCACAGAAGTCCGTGAGTTATTTCAGATTGTCACTTAAAAACTTTTGCACTTACACAGAATCGTAATGGCCCATTGCACTCTTACATGTCCTTTAGGTTCCGTGTTTGCCTTTACGGTCATTTTGAATAATTTTGTTTAAAATGTACATAAATTAGGAAGTGTTGGTTACCAACTCAATAATGCCACATATCCGCGCACTACTCCTACGAGACTGAATGAGAATAATACGGATACAGCGATAGCGATGTTCTTTTATGACATGATTAAGTTTACTTTAGGGGTGTGTCCTAAGAATTACGCGATCAATGTAAATACCAGCATTATTCGCATGTTATTTGACTAACTTATCATGTACTGTAATGCTTGTTTGGTGTGCTGTATGACAAAAATATATAGAACACTCAATCACTCAATCAACATGTAAAAACATAATTAGATTGGTACAAGTTCCACCTACCCCACTGCCGCAGCCTCCCTTAAAGGCCGACGACTTTTGAGTAGTTATTTAAGGTGCTCAAAAGTGTAAACATTTTATTTCCTCTTTAATAAGCAAAACTTAGGGCGTTTCACCTCTTCGGGATAGCCGCTCAACACCGGTTATTTTAATTAAATTAAAATTATCTGCAAAGTAATTTAACGGGCACTTACCAGGAGGTGGTGAAGCAGGCCCTTAAATTACTAGATGTATTTAGTTACAAACACCCTGTGCTGTGCACTTTTTGCCAACCTTAACCGAATAGATATTTGTAAATTGAATTAAACAAATATTGGTTTGACGTCATCCCCCGCTTAGTTCTTAAAATAAATGGAAATATTTTCAGTATTTACGTTTCCATAATAGGTAATTTTAATGCGTTATCTTGATAGCGGTTAGTAAATACTTACTTACTTGTCAGATTGGTAACACGCGAGGAAGTGGCAGTAAATCTTTTGTAATATGTTACATGCCGCTGCTAGCTGTTAGATACGTGTTGTATTGTTACGTGATTTACCAGAACAAATCGGTTATAAAAATAAAATGTATGCCAGACATAAATCACTGCTGCAGCAATATCTTGCTGCGGCATCAGCTGAGATTGTAGCAACTTTATTTTTAATTAATTTAATGTCTTTTGTATGGTTCCTTCTTTTTTCTTTCGATTAAGTTAATAATTAATATAAAACAACAATAATATTTTATAGGAAAAAATTCAACCATTGGCGGCATGAAATTTTCCCAACATCTCTGGTGCGGTCAGGTGTGCCGCTAGGACACATTTTAGGGCCGTTGTTGTTTTTACTTCACGTTTTTCATCGAACGTTATCTTAGCTATGAAATAATAGAACCTGTGTTCATTAGTAAAATCAATAGGTGAAAAGTGCTGGTATCGTTGGACAGTTACGTGAATAAATGGCCAGAGTACACGAGTGTGAGATTTCGTATCGAATGCGCAAGATACATTCGTTGTAAATGTTCGCTAAGTGCTCTCGCCGGTGCTTTCTTGTACAGAAGTGGATTAGTATTGATTCACACTCAGCATCCGTTTGACTTAGTTCAATGTTCATTTGTTCTAAGGTATCCAGTTTCCTTTTCTGTATTTGTTTTACGATAACAATATACGTTTCGTTCAGCTTGCATTCAATTTATTTAGGAACAATGTTCAATATTCATTTATAAAAAGTTCAAAGTTGTTTTAAAAAACTAGAGGCTGAAACTGCTAGTAATCGTATGTTTTTATCGGTATTTATTACCTTTTCACGATACTTGACTACAAAGGACAACATAATAATATTTTTCACCAGTTGTAACAAATTTTCCCCAATTACCACCCCACGGGTTATTTGGGAATCTGTGATACATTGTATATCAGGTACGTCTACTATAATAATTATAACATTAGATTGTGAAATATTCATCGAGTTTTTCGTCATAAATAACTGTAATATACAACGAATATCTGATGTGGATCTTGAATTTAGTTTAATAATTATATTATTGTAAATCTTCCTAGGGAACAAATATTCATAAATACATTACTGGCCGGATCCGGCACTAATTATAATTTTATCATCCACCGCTCGTCAACTATGCAGCGCACATACGCGTGACGTTGCGCCGCCGCCAATATCCTGCTTTCACCGATTTCCCTCATATTTTCCGGTGCTTCGGAGTTACATATTGCAGACGTGCGCCGGATACCATGAGCGCCACGTTTTCCAGGAACAAGCCACTTTTCAGGTATGTTTGAACTCTTATTATATACAGTAAGTTCAAGGTTCATGTTTTTATTACTACTTGAGCCAGCTAGGGTTTGCTTTCCTGCTAAGTAACTTCTACGTTTGAGACTGACGGTAAACGTGCTCTTTAGAATGGGTTTAACGCAGCCACAAACTGAGTACTTTCAAGCGCTGTAAGCTTTGGAGATTGTTTGATCTGCTTAGGTATTACTTAACTCAAACTGGTGGAAGAAAAGAAAAACAATTATTAGGTTAGTAACCCTGAATGACATTGGGTGGTAAAGAAGCAACTGGGACTGCGAGGTAATACATTTAAAACGAAAAATATGGAATTAAAACGATAATAACATTAAAACATTATTATAATACATTTGTGAATTTAGTTAATGCAACTCGGCACTTGGATTATTGCTAATTTTCCTTTATAAGGCCCCTCGCTACTTTCACACATATCACTTGCTCGTATATGTTTCACAAAGGTTTCCAATACCCGAGCATAATTCCCGTATCGCGCGTACAATCGCGGCCACACGGCACTGTTATCAAATATCATACACACCAGCAATCTGATTGATTTTATTAACGCTTCGCACGTAACTGTACATTGTGTATATAGCACGTATCGTGGTAATCCGAGCGAGTTTCATTGTAACTATTTCTCAACTATGTCGGACAAGTAATGAATTCCGAATTTAGTGTAGGTAAGTAAGTAGATATTATGAAATTTGGACTCTCAAGAAGTTTTTTCTTTACTAAATTTAAAAATAGGTAATTAGACTTTAAATTTACCATCTGATATTTCCGAATACCGTAAGGTAAACCATCTTGTGTATGTGTATACGATGTTTTAATTGCGATGTCATTGCAAAACAAATGAAACACATTCTACAATCGTTTCCAATCACGCAACTCGCCACTATTATGTATGTACTCAAACAAGATAACAGTGTGACGTTATCATTAAAATACTCATTTAATCTTTGGCATAATTAAAGTAATGTTCATTTAATAATCTAATCTTGGTATACATAATAATGAGATTGTACTTTGATTCGCGATTCTTGAAGTAAATATTTAACTCTCGTTATATAATATTACAATGTATGTATTTGATAAATATAAAAAGTATGTACTTATACAGATATACATCGTAATACCTGTGGTAATACTAAATTCAATATTACTTTTAACACTTAATTCATAAAATATACCTTTCGTAATGTCACGACATTAAAATATAAAAAAGTTTATATAACAAATAAAAAAGTTACTCCTTTGTCACTTTGAATGCAATTTACAGGAAATAAACCCCGACTGATCTCTAGATTTTTTAAATGTATTCTTATCTTAAAAATAGTGGCAGTTTTAAAAAATACTTTAAAGCCCTTGGCACTATTCAAACAAAAAAAATTAAGTCGAACTTTTGTGACTAAAATTTTTGAGCACAAGTTTTGAACTTTAAACGCAATTTTGGTCATGTTCCATCAGGCCCAGGTATACCATATTTTTAGGGGAAGTAGTTGACATTATAGTTATCCCTTACCATAAATAAAAACATTTATATATCATACAACAAGTAAGAGGAAAAAACACAGAAAACCAATGTCAGGTGGAAATTATAAAAAAACCGTTGTATCTTCTAAACAACTGAAAATCGCGGAGTATATGGGGGTGATTTGGATGCCCCTTGATTAGAGGTATCTAAATTTTGTCTTTGGACGTCACTTCTCTGGTCATCCTGTATATGAAATCGCTTTCAATATCGGGTAACATTTAAAAATATCGAGGAATCATTGAGCCAGAAAAAATTCGACACGTTTTGCCGAACAATCGAATTTCCCTACAGTAAATGTTACCAATTATAATTTACAGTAACATTTAAGTGTAAGTTTAAACAATGTTCCGTGGAACAAAATGTAATGAAACAGTGTGACAATCATTTTCACAGCAACAAAATGTAACAATAATATAACGAGCGGCATAAAAGTGTGCAATTAGAACAACAGCCGGAAGGGTCAACAACTCGCGTTAGAGTCCGCACAGCCCTCGATTAGTGTACCCTAGGTGCAGGCTAACAATACACTGCAAACTACACACTATATTTTATAGTACATAATAGAAATTATATACAGAGCTAGTATGTAAGAATAGTATATTCAAATTCAAATATTTTTATTACAATTAGAGCATATTATTTATTATAAATGGGCAAATTTTAAAGGTCAAACTAGTTGCACGATTCCAAAAAGTGGAATTTAAGGAAAAGAGCAGGTGCTTTCTTGTACAGAAGTGGATTAGTATTGATTCACACTCAGCATCCGTTTGACTTAGTTCAATGTTCATTTGTTCTAAGGTATCCAGTTTCCTTTTCTGTATTTGTTTTACGATAACAATATACGTTTCGTTCAGCTTGTATTCAATTTATTTAGGAACAATGTTCAATATTCATTTATAAAAAGTTCAAAGTTGTTTTAAAAAACTAGAGGCTGAAACTGCTAGTAATCGTATGTTTTTATCGGTATTTATTACCTTTTCACGATACTTGACTACAAAGGACAACATAATAATATTTTTCACCAGTTGTAACAAATTTTCCCCAATTACCACCCCACGGGTTATTTGGGAATCTCTGATACATTGTATATCAGGTACGTCTACTATAATAATTATAACATTAGATTGTGAAATATTCATCGAGTTTTTCGTCATAAATAACTGTAATATACAACGAATATCTGATGTGGATCTTGAATTTAGTTTAATAATTATATTATTGTAAATCTTCCTAGGGAACAAATATTCATAAATACATTACTGGCCGGATCCGGCACTAATTATAATTTTATCATCCACCGCTCGTCAACTATGCAGCGCACATACGCGTGACGTTGCGCCGCCGCCAATATCCTGCTTTCACCGATTTCCCTCATATTTTCCGGTGCTTCGGAGTTACATATTGCAGACGTGCGCCGGATACCATGAGCGCCACGTTTTCCAGGAACAAGCCACTTTTCAGGTATGTTTGAACTCTTATTATATACAGTAAGTTCAAGGTTCATGTTTTTATTACTACTTGAGCCAGCTAGGGTTTGCTTTCCTGCTAAGTAACTTCTACGTTTGAGACTGACGGTAAACGTGCTCTTTAGAATGGGTTTAACGCAGCCACAAACTGAGTACTTTCAAGCGCTGTAAGCTTTGGAGATTGTTTGATCTGCTTAGGTATTACTTAACTCAAACTGGTGGAAGAAAAGAAAAACAATTATTAGGTTAGTAACCCTGAATGACATTGGGTGGTAAAGAAGCAACTGGGACTGCGAGGTAATACATTTAAAACGAAAAATATGGAATTAAAACGATAATAACATTAAAACATTATTATAATACATTTGTGAATTTAGTTAATGCAACTCGGCACTTGGATTATTGCTAATTTTCCTTTATAAGGCCCCTCGCTACTTTCACACATATCACTTGCTCGTATATGTTTCACAAAGGTTTCCAATACCCGAGCATAATTCCCGTATCGCGCGTACAATCGCGGCCACACGGCACTGTTATCAAATATCATACACACCAGCAATCTGATTGATTTTATTAACGCTTCGCACGTAACTGTACATTGTGTATATAGCACGTATCGTGGTAATCCGAGCGAGTTTCATTGTAACTATTTCTCAACTATGTCGGACAAGTAATGAATTCCGAATTTAGTGTAGGTAAGTAAGTAGATATTATGAAATTTGGACTCTCAAGAAGTTTTTTCTTTACTAAATTTAAAAATAGGTAATTAGACTTTAAATTTACCATCTGATATTTCCGAATACCGTAAGGTAAACCATCTTGTGTATGTGTATACGATGTTTTAATTGCGATGTCATTGCAAAACAAATGAAACACATTCTACAATCGTTTCCAATCACGCAACTCGCCACTATTATGTATGTACTCAAACAAGATAACAGTGTGACGTTATCATTAAAATACTCATTTAATCTTTGGCATAATTAAAGTAATGTTCATTTAATAATCTAATCTTGGTATACATAATAATGAGATTGTACTTTGATTCGCGATTCTTGAAGTAAATATTTAACTCTCGTTATATAATATTACAATGTATGTATTTGATAAATATAAAAAGTATGTACTTATACAGATATACATCGTAATACCTGTGGTAATACTAAATTCAATATTACTTTTAACACTTAATTCATAAAATATACCTTTCGTAATGTCACGACATTAAAATATAAAAAAGTTTATATAACAAATAAAAAAGTTACTCCTTTGTCACTTTGAATGCAATTTACAGGAAATAAACCCCGACTGATCTCTAGATTTTTTAAATGTATTCTTATCTTAAAAATAGTGGCAGTTTTAAAAAATACTTTAAAGCCCTTGGCACTATTCAAACAAAAAAAATTAAGTCGAACTTTTGTGACTAAAATTTTTGAGCACAAGTTTTGAACTTTAAACGCAATTTTGGTCATGTTCCATCAGGCCCAGGTATACCATATTTTTAGGGGAAGTAGTTGACATTATAGTTATCCCTTACCATAAATAAAAACATTTATATATCATACAACAAGTAAGAGGAAAAAACACAGAAAACCAATGTCAGGTGGAAATTATAAAAAAACCGTTGTATCTTCTAAACAACTGAAAATCGCGGAGTATATGGGGGTGATTTGGATGCCCCTTGATTAGAGGTATCTAAATTTTGTCTTTGGACGTCACTTCTCTGGTCATCCTGTATATGAAATCGCTTTCAATATCGGGTAACATTTAAAAATATCGAGGAATCATTGAGCCAGAAAAAATTCGACACGTTTTGCCGAACAATCGAATTTCCCTACAGTAAATGTTACCAATTATAATTTACAGTAACATTTAAGTGTAAGTTTAAACAATGTTCCGTGGAACAAAATGTAATGAAACAGTGTGACAATCATTTTCACAGCAACAAAATGTAACAATAATATAACGAGCGGCATAAAAGTGTGCAATTAGAACAACAGCCGGAAGGGTCAACAACTCGCGTTAGAGTCCGCACAGCCCTCGATTAGTGTACCCTAGGTGCAGGCTAACAATACACTGCAAACTACACACTATATTTTATAGTACATAATAGAAATTATATACAGAGCTAGTATGTAAGAATAGTATATTCAAATTCAAATATTTTTATTACAATTAGAGCATATTATTTATTATAAATGGGCAAATTTTAAAGGTCAAACTAGTTGCACGATTCCAAAAAGTGGAATTTAAGGAAAAGAGCAGGCTTGAAACTCCATAGAAACATTAAAAAAATAATGTAACAGTAACAATTGTTGTGAATAGTATTGAGAATGATGCAGCTTGATGTGTAAGATTAAAGAGTAGTTATTACGGTTGAAAAGATGGCATAGAGATCAACGTATCGGAAAAACTCTAAACTAATAAATCATTGACAGAATTTGACAAAACTGTCTTTGATGTTTGATGATCAAAAAGGCCATCAAAACTTAGGGAACTAATATCGTCACTATTATTTAAGTACTTTATAAATAGTAAATTAATATTATTAGTATCAACAAGTTGTTCCCCCGAGTTGTGCACCACGACTCCACAATTTACGGGCACCACAATATTCTATTTTGCGAGCATCGATACTTTTTGTAAGAAGACAAGCCACTGACAGGTTATTTCAAACTGTTCGCTGGCGCTGGCTACAAAAATATCATTCTTGGAGGTACACTTGTAAACAGTATCTGTGCTATTGAAACTTTCGTCTGTAGGTAGGTACTTGGTGTTTATGGTTAGTTTATGGTTTATGGTCCTGGGGCTGTTCAGGCCTGATGACTAAAAATAAGACAAATACTTATTTTATATATTGTGCAAGTGTAGTGGTGTAAAAGGAAGGTCTCTTTAAATTACTTGGCTCATAATTTCATAAAAATGTTGTACCATTAGTGAATCAGGTCATTAGGTTAGTTACCTACATAAGATGTAGGTTATAGAAGTAATACAATATTATAAGAATTGGCCGATATTCATTTGTGAACACGTAACCTAATAAAGTTCTTAGTGTAGAGTAGAGATTTACACCATATTTACCAATTCACCAGTATAATTATGTTTTCATTCCTCAATATTTTGCGATATTTTATCGCTTTTAGTACTCTCTGAGTCTAACATTGCAATATCACAACAATAGGTCAGTAATGTCGGCGGCATTCCCGGCTGGAATCCTCCGCGATCACAGCCCACTGTTACGAATACTTCAATGAACATAAACGTTAGTGGTATACCTATTGGCAGAAGGTGCTCCTAAGCCATCGTTTTTGTTGGTAAATATTCACAAATATTATATAAATGTCAGTTGTTTTGTTGTTAGGTAGTTGGAATTCTGTGTAAAGAATTAGTGGAATTGTTCATTCTTCTACATATTTTAGCCCGAAAACGTATTCTGGGTCGAGGGTGGTGTATAAAATAATAACAGAAAAACTTTATTGACAGCTCTACTGTATTAAACGTAATAAATAATATATTAATGCTAAAACTAAACTTTCTTTGACTGATAATAAATATTACGTAGGTATGGATTCTTGAGCACAAGAACAAAATCAAAGCTATTGATTCCTTTAAATAAATAAAATCGAAGGACGTTGATTTACACTGCCGCATAGGTATATTTTTTTAATAATATTTACCGAGCGCACCGCGGTGCCAAAATAAATCGCGTGGGGATTATTTTACAAATTACGTTACACACACGGGATTTAATTTCCTCGAATTCGGCGTATAAAATGAGATTAAATGAATGCCCATAGAAATCGGGTTAATGGGAAAAAAGGAGGAATAAATGAAGTAAACACAGACGGAGGCAGGCGGTCCTTTTACGTCCTTAGAATAAGATATTCCCTTATAAAAGTCTCAAGGGAATAAAAACAGCTTTGTTCTTTATTGAATTTTAGAAGAGAGTTGTTTCCGAGGCGGCGTAAATGATCTTCTGGCGGGTTTGAGCGTGAACGAGAAAAACTACAATGCTTGCGCTGAACTAATCAACTAAATCTTGACATGTTGATCTACTTATTCCAGTTTTTATCGAGAACCTTCAGGCACTTCTTACCAGATTTATAAAAACGATAAACAGCCATTAATTTACAATTAACATTAGTTAAACAGGCAAAAACGTTTCTCTTTGTCAATGCTGTGTTGTATCTGTTTGTTACGTCCGAGTACTACTTTTAATGTGAAAAAATGGCTGTAAGGGGTTAAAATAGGGGATAAAAGTCATAATAAATACCCAGACCACGCGGGCGAAGCCACTGGCGGAAAGCTAGTTGAAATATAACTGTTACAGACGTGTTGCCACACACGTTGTGAGTACGACTTCCTACCGCACATAACGGAAGCTGCCTCAACCGAACACTCATTTAGGAAGCTCTCCTTTTCCACCACAAAAGGGCAATCTAAATCACTCCCACCTGATTCTTCGGAACTCATATAAAAACCGGTTTTACGGGCGGAGGTGATAAAACGCTTGCTTCTATTGTTGGAGGAGGGCCTCGTAAAAAAATGTGGCTCTCTTTGTACCGTTTGATGTTGAACCCTGTTGATACAAATGCTTGGTTCTGTACGTTTATATGGATGTTTTATTAGGTGCAGATGTTCTGATGGAGATATTAATATTTTTCGTTATTTATGAATTACAGCTGGTCTATCGCTATGTAGCCTGCAGAGTAGGAGCCTTCTCTTACAAACTATGTATAAATTCCATTACTAATAAGTTTTACGGTAATGGTCCAGTTTTTTCTGGTCTTAATGTATCTCAAAAAGTTTTGTTATATAAGTACCTATTACTTTCATCAAAACTATCTGCCTACACTTACTTGTTTACTATCTAACTGAAGAGAAAATGTCACACAAGCGTTTTTAACTCACAAGATTGTCACCATTATTCCTAACTACTTCTACTTAGGATGGCAACCGTTTCAATTCAATTTCTAGGTTTCCTGAAATACATAATCGAACAACCAATAGAGATGGATACCGCGCTCCCTCGAATGGTGACCCTTCTCACTATACATCTCGACATTGAATTATTTAGACAGATACCTCAACAAAGAGCCTCAAATATACATACAAAAGGTCAGAGCAACAAAGAGGCGATTGTACCAGCTGATTACGAGATGTCCGCACAATGAACTCGTCAAAATGCTGGATAAGGAGCCACATTATGTACAAGTGAAATGAACTGAAGGAAACATTGTGGAAATGGTCGTGTTCAAGTGAATTGTGTTAATAAATACTTTTATATTGTTAGATAACTATAAAACCTTTTTGTTTTTGTGGCTTTTTTATTTGGGCATATTCTAACAAAGAACGAACCCTCTTAACTTTCTGTAGACGTAGTAAACTGAAGTTTAATTTCAAGATAAGCGGCAGTTTTTAAATTTAAGAATGAAAGAAAGAAAGTCTCTACGTTGGTAAAATAAAAATATGACTTACGTTGTCCAACTTGAGCAAGCTTTTTTTATATTTTTGTAGTATTTAAATGTAGAAAACTAAACTAACATTGAGGGTAGGCAATAAAACATTAATGTTCAAAGTTTACAGCAGTACTTTATCATAATGGCGTTCAGTTGTATCGCCGCGAAACGTCAGGTAAAGTGAATTAATGTGATTAATTATTCTGTTGATTAGTTTAAATAAAATTAGTGCTGACCCGTGCGGGGATAGGTTAGAATTCAATTCGGTAATCAGGTGGCTCGTCTCATCGTTTGCCGACTTAAACTTCAGTAGTAGTTAGTTACTTGTTACCGTTGATATACACGTCACGAATGAAATTATTATTGAAATCAATAGATTTGTGAAAGCAAGGTTGTTCAATATTATTATTACGTACAAGTGAATAAGAAATTGAAATAAAAAAAATTAAAAGTAAAATAAAGGTCAATTATCGGTCATAATAAAAACTAATTTCCGAAAGCGATCATCAAATAACTGTTTTCAACTTAACGAGTTGGTGGAGCCACCACGAACAGTATTAGGGTCATCACGTACTTATTCAATATCCAGCCCCTTTGCCCCCGGGGACAACCCTAGATTACGTTCACCGAAACTGCCTCAACTGAAAATTTGGTGTTGTGTTTATTTATATCTTGTTTGTTGGTAGTATTGATTTTGTAAACGCACTGGAGAACATTGATAAAGCCGGGTTGAATAACACGAGGACTGGGTTTTATGTATTTAACAATCCCGTGCATTCCCTGGGCGGTTTAGACAGGTATAGGTGAAAATACGCACACCAACAGTTCGCCGCTATATTTTTGGTCGTGACTACATCTCGTACCCTATAGTTTACGAAACAATTGCCATTGACATCGTATAAACTTAAAATTATTTTACTTGTACTCTACATTCGACTTACGTAAAATAAACCATTATAATCACAGGAAGGTACTCGCCTGTACCGAACGATTTTAAAAAAAAAAATCTAGTGAATGAAAAGAAAATATTAATATTGGATGTTATCACCGTTGTGTTGACTAGATGACCGGGTCAAAGCGCCGGTGAGAGGAGCGGAGCATCAATTGAACTGCCAGGATCAATGGGATCCGACCGAAGCTATGCTATGACTAGCCTGAAAGTGCAATATTTCTCGGAACGTCTTTGTCGGGGATAAAATAAAATTTACGTTTTATATAGATATTTAGTTAAATTAAAAATAATAATCCGTGTCAGGAGTTGGAGTTTGTTCTAAAATACAAGATGTAACTCGCAGCTATAACAATGATAGAATCAAATTCAAAGACGGGTCAGACTGCTATAATTATACACACCAATGATAATTTTTAGTAAATTCTATTATCTATAATGAAAACATAACCTAACATAGAAGTAATGAGGTTAGAATGACGTCAACCTTACATTTCATTAGTCAAAATAGTAAACGCAGACTAAAATGCCCTGGAGTGTTCACAGTCACTTTGTACAAAGAACTACTTTCACACTCAACGCAAAAGCACGAACAAAGTCCGTTTACAGTGCAAAAATGATTGCATTCAGTAAATTCAATGAGGGAAGGCTGAGGCCTTCATATGAATAATATCCTTCAGCAGGGGTGGCGAACCTTAAAAAATATTTTTATTAAATTTATTTTGATCCTGCTATGACGTGCCAAACTAAAATAAAACAAACTGTCGCTTAATACTGTCTCCCACGCACTCTTAGTTTCCGTTTAAAAAATAACTATTTCGTTTTGTTTTTAAACTAATTAAATAGGGGAGATATTTTTAATTTTGTATGTATTTTACTTCATTGGGTCCTTTACCTTATACCTAACTCCGAAGTTGATTAACATGACCAAGGGCTTCGTTAGTGTTGAAAAGCATTACATTGTTTTAAGAATGGCTCCGTACAGGGATATTTCTTGTTACAACACACAATACATCAATCATTTTGATGATGCACCTCGATTAATAGGTACGTGTGGCGTTACTTATTTTTATGGACTCATACCAAGGATTCACCATCCCTGTCGTGGAGCCCCTTCACTCAGTATTTACTCTGTCTCCCTAGTCTAGACGCTGCACTTCACTCTAAGAGCGAAGTGCGCGATATTAATTTTTCGCGGAGAGTAGAGAATATTTTTCCGCTCTTATGTAAGTTTAAAGGTTTTGCGATATGTGAGATGTTTTTCATCCATCTACGTGTTGGAGACGTTTGTTTGAAGAAGATAGTTTAGCTAGTGCATGTCACAGTAGTCATATCATGTAGTTACGTTACACTATCAAGAAAGACATATCTATTGTGTTACTTGATGGGAATATTTTCTTTAAAATGTATATTTTAAAGCTTCACGTCGACTGTATCACGATGAAGATTAATTTTAATAAAATGGTATAATATTTGCTGCTAGTTGAGTGACTCAATAGTTTTTAACGAAATGGCTGTTAACTTTAAAATTGACTCCAAGCATTTAGTGGTAATTTTCAAAGTCGAAAGTTTTAAGTGGTCTACTTAAGTTAGTTAGCTAATAGAATGAATATTTTTAATGATCTTTTTATAATAATCCTTTAAATCAAAAATAATAATAAAAGGTTAAGTGTAAACCACACTGAACAGAATTACATGCAAACATATATAAAACAACACAATAATTTAATAACGATTTGAGTAAATTCTGCGTTTTTAAGTTGATTCAAAAGTATGAAACCTTTCACTTTCAATGAACACTTTTATAAGTTTTTTTTGCTATATTTCCAAGTTCAACCACATAACGGGTTCTCATCTAAAGGCCACATTCCGACTCTGTCGACCTCTTGCCACCCACTCGTATGTTTTTTAACAACTCTTGAGCCTCTGTTTAGAAGTCAAGATTGAATCGTAACTCAGATAAAAACTTTTTATTGGTGACTCAGTAGTTGAACCTTCAAAGGTCTTACGAAGGTCTGAATACTTGAAATCTTTTCTTTGAAAACTTTAATAATATGAAGTTTGTTCACTGTGATGTACTGTATACTTGTTGATTTAGATTGAATATCTTAGTTATTTCTTGGAATGTTTTATGATTTTTTTGTAAAAGAATATTTGAAATCCGAAATTGTTTCAATGAAAACCAAATATTAACTTTGATTTATTTATTTGAGTATCATGCCGACGTAATCTTACCACACTGCCGAAGGTATTATTATTAATATTAAGTTTGAGTATTAGACACGTGCATGCATGTTGCAACTTACTACACATAACTTTTGACAATATAATGAGTTGTTTGAGGTTAAACTCAACCAATTCATTATATTTTCAAATGGTAATTATAACACTCTTATAAGTAATTATTTTTCTAAACATTTGTAGTTTAGAAATAAAAAGTAACGAAGTTTATAAATGTTTCACGATCCAAATAAATTTAAAACAAATATCTGCGTTCATACGTTTGCGCCAGAAGTACCAGAACTGAGTTTAGTTAAAATGCAAACCTCGATTGTCCAAACACGGTTCATATGAGGATACTTGTAAATTCAAACAGTTTGAATGGATAGTAAAGTTACACAGTGTGAGCTAACATCACGATGGCCCTAGGCTAGCAGATTAGCGAGGTTTCCGAAACTGAAAACCTTATTTACACACTAGTTTTACAAAGTTTTTGTGGAAGCATAAACATAGGGTTTTTTTTGCATTTAGTATTTGATTTAATAGCATTCAAACGCTCGTAAGCAACATAATCACGTAAATTAATCGATCCGCGTTGGTAAATTTATTGTCTCAATCCGTCTACGTTTCTCTTCAAACGTTCTATATTTCGGTTACCATTGGCAACAATAGATACAAAATCTATCAGTCACCATAAACGAGATCGTCGTTGTGTATATGAAAGCCATGGCTTGAAATGTAAAGTATTCGTTTGAATCTGTGCTCCATTAAAAACCCTGTTTGTTTTTCTAACAACCAAGACACATCTAAGGCAACAGAAAAAATATAGGTAGGTATTTGTAGTATTCATAAAATTACAGAATTAACTTAACGTATCGTTTTTAATCTACGTCTCTTAAACGTAGTAGGTACATTTGTTAACCAAAACGAGCAAGCAATTAAACCTAGATCTCAGATGTCAGTACTAAACGTAAACCACACGTGGTTTTGGGTCGACAACGTTTCGTTACTAACGTTACTCAGCCAAATAGCTGAAGCGATTAATAAAACGCTTAGTAAGCCATTTAATTGTTGTGAGAATTAGATAGTGGGTACTAAAGAAAAGAAAAAAGCTCGAGGGAAATGAATCTCGTTAAGTTAGCAATAAATAGTGATTATGGTACATTGTAGCAATTTTGTTCGATCAATCGTAATGTTAGAGCTAGTATATTGCTGCGTCTGGGGACCTATAATAACTACTTTTGAAATTGCACATCGTGCTGTACATTGCCGGTATGGGCTGACATCACATTGTAAAAGGCTTTTCGTACAATAAGAGGACAGCTTTTACTGAAAAATTATCGCGTGGTTCATCAGAAGTGAACTTTTCGACGCCCAATACTTTCCCTTAACTATTTTTAAAATATCTTTATACTTAATCCTCTATTTGTTCATAACGCGTACTCATTGCCATATTCCATTTCATTTAGCCGGGCTGTTACCAATTCCTAGACAACGGAAAAATCAATATTATTATAGGGCTTTGGTATTTACTTCTAGTACTCGGAGTATATAACTATTTAGAATGCTTGTACTTACGAAGGGTTAAAGTTTTGACGACCTGCCAAATAAAGCTCTTCACGTTAGTATCCAAGTTCATAAAGAAAATATAAACTTAGGGTTTAACTTTATAAGTTCTGAACAACTATTGTGGCCGACAGTGGCACGCGCAACAAAATAGCTCGCTCATAAATATTAGCATCATCATCCTTCTAGCCTTTGGTCACCGATGTCGAGGTCGACTTGCAGTCTAACCAGATGCGGCTAAATAGCAGCGTTCTACACGAACCACTGCATCAGATCTCCACAACCCAATTTATGAGCAATGCTAATATTCTAAGGATAGAGTGGTTGTGATCAGGCTTTTGGCACTTTTGACAATTGTGACGATTATGACAACCGGAATCGACAGCTTCGCGTTAAGAATGAGCCCCCATCTATAGACCACATAAATAACATAATTATGATATATTATAGATATAAAAAGTGTAGTTATGACGTAGCAACACTCGCTCACCTTCGAACATTGTTAGAAAATATAATAAATTAAATAAATTGCTGAGAGCTGTCAACTGCTTAATGGGTTCTATTAAAAATACTTTGGATGGTCATGGTCACACCTGAAGTTAATGGGTGCTAAAAGTTCGGCAATAAACTAGTCATAAAGTGTACTATCGTAGATAAACGTTGGTTTCTTCATCTTTACATGAAATCACGCCTAGATTCAGTGAAAGGTAGCAGAGCTGTTCTATGTAGTATACATTCAGTTTGCGATAATTTCTATCTTAATTTCTATAGCAGAGAGTGTGTTATTATTTACCAAAGACAATAATTAAAATTCCGGGTTTGTACTGGATTAACGTACCTACATATATGGATTTTTAGTCAGCAATAAACAAAAGAAAGAAGTTTAAATATCGGTTAGAATACGTTTGATATTCGAACGAACTATTGCTAGAACTGAATTTAATTTTGCTGGTCGTTACATAAGTTGCTACCCAACTAGCCATTTTGGCACCGAATAAAATTTTCTGTTAATAAAAATAATTATGAATTCTTTGCTTACTGTATATAGGATATTTGCTCGTGGAGGGACGAATATAAAACTGCTTCTTCGCACGCTATAGGTGCCCAGGATTCGAACCTAGGATTAACCTAGACGGAACCGCAGTTTAGAACGCAAAACCAATTGTAAAAGATAAGTCTAATATTCTATAACGAATGGGCACTTGTTCCAGCAGCGCCAATGCCTCACGTAAGTGTAGCTTTTATTACTCATATTTATGACTGTCGTAAAACAAATAAGATATATTCCAGGCCACGCTTGCGAACATACATGGGTATTAATAAAACAGTTCTATCCTTCTTAAAAACGTGTTCAGAAATCTATTATGGAAACTTTAAAATAGAAATAAAAGGTAAATTTCATGGTTATACAAATACATAACCAATACTAAGCTATAAATAACTTGGGGAACTCAATAATTAATAAATATAAACGCGCCCTTACGGCGTTCACTTAAACATTAATGAATACACGAACAAAAGTGAATGCCATTGACACAAACGAAAAATTCGGCAATAAACTAGTCATAAAGTCTACTATCGTAGATAAACGTTGGTTTCTCCCCCCCCCCGTTACACAGGGCTCAAGGCTTTCTCCGCCAACCTACGCTCGGACATGCCGTCCTATTCCCATCAGACATTTGCAATGAAGTATATGAAAAATCTTCCGTAATTCAATTCCAAGGAAAATATCCACTACCCACATCACATTCGAAAATACATTCTGATCCAGAAATGACGCAAAGACATTCGGTATCTACTCATACTAAGATCCATCCACACGATCCGTCGGGGATTACAATTCCGTCCCCGTTCCTTCTTGAGAAAAATAAATAAGGCCAATGTATGAAGCGAGGAGCAACGGGAATTTCATAATAGGGTTATCATTCCGTTTTTATTGTATCAGTAATGGAATGGCGGTAATCTTAATTGAAATCTGCCGCAGTCAGTAGAATGTTGACGGATATACAAGTGTAATGCAATGTGTGAGCCAATCTGAAGAATTATTTGTTTTGTCGTTGACTATTCATGGGGGTTCTCTTGAATTTCGAAAAATCCTTACACCTTAAAAATGTTATCGAAGTAAAATTAAAAGTAAGAAGGCATAAATATGGAAATGGGAATACAATACTTAAATATATATATCCACTAGGATAATACCACGGCTGAATATTTGATAGATCATCGTCTCAGACGTAGACGTTTCGACGTAGACGTCAATAAAGAAAACACCCTTAATAAGATCAAAAACTTCATCATAATTTTAAGCAACAGGTACTCCTTTACGTGTAGTCTTATCAGTGGACTCGCAACAGCTATGCCCGGGTTCAAAATCGCGAACAAGTAATCAGTGGCAAGCATGCGACTGCCGTCAGATTACCGCGATTAGACGCGCGGCGGACGACCGGCACCGGACGGCATATTTTAGCGGCACCGGAATCAACGTGCACAATTGAGTGGCCTTTGCAATTTTGATTGCACGAAATATAAACGTGGCACGAATATGAAACGGGGACTTTGCACGAAATACAGCCGGTAATAATTAATATAGGTACTGCTTTTATTTATATACAGCAACAATGGACTATTTCTTTGTGCTTTTTTGTTTCAATAAAGTTGCAATGTTTTGAAGTTTTATTGTGGTTAAAAATAAAGTGAACTATTTTAGCTACTCATTCATTTCAGAAATATTGACGATGGTGCAGTTTGTTATCCACACAACATAGTAGAAAGAAAATACGTTTATTATTTTTCTGGATGTAACAAAGAAACTGACGACGTTTGTGGTCTAGTGGTTCGAGTACCGGACTGCTGATCACGAAGTCGTGGGTTCGATTCCCACAGGACACAAATATTTATGTGATGAATATAAGTATTTGTGTTTGTCTGGGTGTTTCCTATGTATAATAATTATTTATTTACAAAAAAAAGTATATAAGTATTATATCCATTGTCTAGTACCCATAGTACAAGCTCTGCTTAGTTTGGGACTAGATGGTGCTGTGTAAAAATGTCCCCAAATTATTGATTATTATTAAACTTGTAATGTCTGTCTGTTTTCCTCCGTATTTTTAATCGTTACCTATTTATTGTCTGAACTATTTTCTGAACTGGCGGATAACTCTTTACATATGTGTTGAGTTTGAAGCCACAAAAATAGACTACTCACCCAACCATTTCCGACCAAAAAACGTCTATGTTTTAAGCTTCTTTTAAATATTATTTTTGTTGAGGACCGAACACGAAAAGGTTATAAAGGTTACCTACCACCCTTAATGAAGAGCTGACCTTTTCACCTGCTTACTCTTTTAACTCATTATGTTAGGGGCACGAGGGCAACTTAGAGATAAATACAGAAACATTCTTGTAAGAGTTTCACTTAGATAATAAATGGGTTTTGAATTCGTTTTTATAAAAGGCTTTTGTTTGCAAGGAAAATACAACGGAAATACTTTTGTAACGTATTGTATCTACGGAGTTGTTCAGTGAACATAATTATTAAATTTTAAATATTTGTGGTTTATGTAACTTAGCCTAGGAGTATGACCACTGGACTGGCAAGTCAAAGGTCTCGAGTTCGAATCGCACATGATTTCGAAAAGTCAGAGGGGCGTGCCTTGACGCCCCTCTGACTCAATAAAATTATCAGTCGCTTTAACGGTGAAGGAAAATGTCGTGAGGAAGTCTGCATCCCTGAGAGCATGTGAAGTGCAATATCGACGGCATGTGAAGTCTGCCAGCTCGCATTAGGCTAGCGTGGTGGACTATAGCCCCTCTCATACTGAGAGGAGACCCGTGCCCAGCAGTAAGACAGTACATAGGTTGATGATGATGATAATGATTTTGTGACGTGTCCCCGCTACAAGTAAATAGGTAACCACCTATATAAACAATCATTTTTTAAAAAGATCTGAAAAAGATTCGAGATCAGATTTAAACAAGTAGTTGCCCGTTCAAAAATGCCCTATTGTCTATTTTCGTTAGAAAGTGTCATTCTGTAGTTTCTGCCTAATTCCCATGGGGAAAGGGCGTAAGTGTATGTTTAACATCTTGCTATAAAAATAATCTTATTTTTACTCATGGTCTCTAGACAATCAAAACATGAACATTATTAGTAGGAAATACATCCTTTCTTCCCATAACTATAAAAAAAGGAATTATTAACACACACAGCGGTAGTAAAGTTCCAGTTCATTTGCAACACGCAGCACACGCATCATAATACGCAGATTACGGCGACGCTGACGGGACACGACGCGGGTTTTCATTAGCGAAGGACTTTCAGGGGATTACCGGGGAGTGCATTGTTCGCGCACAAAGACGACGCCAAGATGCGCACAGTAAATGCCAGGCAGTGAGTGAGGTACGAATCTGATATGGTCGGCATAATTGTTATGAACAGTGGAAATCAATTGTAAATTTTACATTGATTCTTGTTGATTTAATCATTTCGTTAAATTTTTTTTAAATTCTTCGTCTAGGTGTTATAAATTGATCTTAGATTTGATATAAGTATTCTAAGAAAACCCGAAATTAGAAACTTACGTAGTGATGGAGAGCAGAGATAAGCAGCCACAAATTATTCGCAACTGTTTATAAAATTGCGTTCACTGTCACCACTTCAAAGGCGGCGCGTTGTGAACATACTGCATTTATTGGACTGCGGTATGCGCTCAGTGCTAGTTGCAATTACATTTTGTCTCAGTTGACTGCGTCTCTGAATCAGCTCTAGTTAAAACTTTAATTTTATGGCTCGATCGTTAAGAAGGTTTGAGTTCACGGTGTTAGGAACTTTGCCACTAATTGAAATTACTTTGTTGGTCGGGAACTGTTTAGAAGTAGGTTAGCGGAAATGTTATAGAAACACGTTGTTGCAATGTAATAATGCGGTTATTAAATTAACGCCTACTTACCTAGCGTAACTTAGTGTAATAATAAATTGCTTACGTGAGTTCCGAGATTATATTTATGATTTAGTTAGTCTTTTCTTATCCTCTAACGTTGATAGGTTGACGGGTAAAAGTTAGATTAATTTATTCGTTTGGAGACACTATTTTTAGCAACTGAATTACCTGCTTGCAAATTCAATAAAACTGCACAATTTATAAACCCATTTCTAAACCAATTAAATGAAACATATTATTTTAAAAGCGGTTATAAAGCTACTGACGTTCCAACTTCATGTATAAATCAAGTGTTATATTCTGTTCTGTTCTATTCCGCGTCTATTGTGGCTCCGAGGTGGCAATTAGGAAATTATCGAGCGTTTGCGCATCCATTATTAAACTCAACGATTTGGTTAGATGCTAATATTTCAATGTTGATCGTTTATGATGGGTTTATTTTCGTTTTCCGATACATTCTGTATTGACGGATATTTGTTTTGGAACTAATTCATATTCATAGTAAATAAAAGCACAGTTGTTTTTTTACATTATGTTGCGAGAGAGAGATCGCGCTTTGTAGCGTTTCATTTGCATTCACAACTTAAATGTTATGTAAATGTGAATTAATGTCATGAAACATCATACCTAATTTTTTAATACAAATTTTAACAAGTTTACTTATTAAAAAAGCTGCAAAGAATTTTGAGATAATTTTGCCTTATTTTCACTTCGGATGTACCCTCCGCTAATATTGCTGAAACTTAAATTTTTGTTTGGTAGGACTTTGAAAATTGTCAGTAAACTTTATTCTTAGGCTTTAATTTTGGGTTTATACTATATACTAATATAATATTTAATTTAACAATATTCTCCGTTTATTTATAGTGGGTCTTTTTTATACCACAAGGATGGCAAACAAGCATATGACCCGGTTGATGGTAGGCGACGGTTACCACAATGTACGGACGTTTACAATACCGAAGCATCAATCACGCGTTGCCGACCCTGTGCTGTGATACCTATAGTGTAAAGGTTTAATATATATAATTAATTTATAATTAATATTTGCTTATATATTCAGTGTAATTGCCCAACTTCATATAGGGCTTAATTTATTTAATTCATTATGAATTTTATCGTGATGAATATGCGGGAAGTTTGTGTGTGTGTGAGTTGAATCATAAAGATAAATAATTCCACAAAGTAATCAACTAATACTACGAGCATTCATAAACAGTACAAACCTAATTATCCAATTAATGTAATTATATTTTGCTCAAAAAAATTTTAAAGGCGAAACATAATTCATTTACTTTGTAACACTGTGTACTTAATTAACGAGCTGAAATCAGTTTCATCTCGCTTTAATTTTTGTTGGAACAATCTTCTGGAAGCTTCGTCAATCTCCGAAATGGTTCCGAATCCATGGATTAATTATTAAGGTAACATATTTAATGAAGTAAACCTTAAAACTCTGCAACCATGTTGTTACTATATTTCGGTGAGATTGGTTCTTTTTACTAAAAAATAGCATTAACAATTTTATTAACAACCATCAGATGGAAAGGTTGTACGGTTACGTGTAGCTTTTGTTACGTTGAAAAAAATAAGCGACTAAATTATTGATCGTATCTATGTAGTTGTTGAAAACAGGTGTTTTTTCATTAAAAATGTATTATGTATTCTCTTATCATATGAACATAATTATGTACTTAATACAATTGATAATGATTTATTTCCTATGTGATTGCAGACTTATTGCCAATAATTCATGAGCTTAATAATATGATATAGATGAATAAAAAAATATTTGGGATATTTTACATAGCACCATCTAGTCCCAAACTAAGCTGAGTTTGGACTATGGACGTAATACAACAAAGAAATATGTACTTTTGAGTAAATACATACTTTTAATAACAGTAGAAATACCCAGAACAACTCAAACCATAAACATACCATAAATACTTACATTTGGGAATCCAACCCACGAATTCGCGATTAGCAGCCCTACACTCGTACCACTAGACCACAAAAATCGTCAAAAAATCATAGTTTCACCACAAAAAATGTGTTGTCTGAAATTAAATTCATTATATACGCATAATAAACCCTAGTGTGTGTAGTTTCATAAAGTTTTGTTAGAATAATTCAAGGCGTGTGACGCGTCATGGATGGCGTTTAATTAAGTAAGCTGCGTGGTGTCGCACAAGATTTACATTCGAGTGTGCAAGTGTTAGTGCTTATTGCTTGCACTGATGTAGGAGCGTTTATGTGGTAGGTCACTCTATTATGCTATCCTATGGTTATATCACGAAAATGAACCTATTTGTCACTTTCAAATAGAGTTCATTTTAAAAATTACAGTGTTATGAATTTAATGCAGTGGGTAGACGTTAATTTTTTTTATATTTTAAGATAATGCTTTAAATATTTATCTGTTCTAAGCATTTAATTGATGCGCCTAAATAAAACTTTAGGCGGGAAGCCGAGGCTGAGCCACAATAAATCTAGTCGATAAGGACTACCGAGAGAAGAGATAAAAATATAAATCCTACGCCTGATTTATTGGACAAGATATTTCAATGCTTTGTTTTAAAGATTTGAACGCTTAAATGTAATTTATTGGCGTGAAAAATATTCTACCGAAGCAGCAAA
Organism: Acronicta psi; assembly: GCA_946251955.1. Classification (NCBI taxonomy): domain Eukaryota; kingdom Metazoa; phylum Arthropoda; class Insecta; order Lepidoptera; family Noctuidae; genus Acronicta; species Acronicta psi. The sequence goes on from OX276474.1 coordinate 350,492, forward strand.
TAAATTATCTATTCATACTCACTAGGATTTTTAAATGTCATTTCTACAAGTTATTTATAATTTTATTTGGCATTAAAGCATACTGAAGTTATAAAAATAATAATATTGTCGAAAGAAATAGTTATGACAGTGTGCGAATCTATTCAAACGTTATATTCAGTTATAATAAAAAAGAATCGTTAATCTTGTTACTTTTGAGATGTTTCATTAATATAATTAATGCTGGGCAATCACAAAGCAAAATCTAATAAGGTTTAAATTAAAACAATATATTTCTCAAAATTATCATTTCATTTTTACTCATTAAATTAAAACTGTGAGATTAAGTATTATGCAGACTTTGATAGAGTATACAATAATTATAAGGGCTTTGAGATGCCATTTGATTTTAGTTTAGATAACTGGATGTGTGGTGCACACTGTACTCGTAAGTAACATGATTCTGACTGCCGAACAGTTTTCCTTTTCAGTTTTCATTCTAGTTATAGTTTGTCTATTCATCTATTTAGTCTAGAATAAATAATGATCTGTTTGACCATCATAAATTATTATTTTTGTTTCCATTGTGCATTTATCGAGTGGAAAGTTATGTGTAAAAACGTTAATATTCTTTACTGACAACATCCCATAAAATATGGTTCCATTAAGTTTAAAATGAATAAATGGAATTTTCATCACGTCATGCGATGGTCACACAATGCGACAGAGGACGGAAGATGAATAACATCACCCCGCCATTGTCACCCAAATAATTGTGTGCCTACGGCGCTACGCTGCTACGCCGCTACGAAGCCTGCGTCGCTACGGTCACCAGCACCTGACCACTCACAAATTAGAATCATAACTTTATTTGCATAGTAATAAAGTTGAGTTTTTATTTTCCTGTTACGCAAAAGAGGGTTCTGGGAAGGTAGACCCTTGTAACGACGCTTGAATGATTCCATTTATCTTTCTTGTGTTATTATTTTAGCGTGGTACCTGCGATTATGATGCTTATGCGTTATATTTTAGAGACTAAAATGAATGTGTGACATGATGGACCCTATATAATGTTGTTAGAGGATCTGAGCTGCAGAAAATTAAGCAAATAATTGTGTTAAATCGCGCTATTTAAATAAAAACATCTCATGTTTGTTGGGAAAAGGTATTTTATCTTCAGTTTAGCTGTAAATAGTTTAATAACAATACGCTTGTGTCCTTATACATTTCGTTTTAAAAGAGTGAAGTGATGAAAAATATATTCCCCTCAATACATTCTTTGACAGCAGATAGTATGATGGTCAAAATGATTTTTCAATATTTATTCTTATACAAAATACCCAAAAAATATGACAATAAAAATCCGCGAGGGAAATCATTTTTTTCAGCACAAAAAGGTAAAAAGTACGGAATTTTCTTTGAAGAAAAGCTCAATAGAAACGTGAGTAACAAGCAAAGTCATTAAGTCTAGTCATGTAAAACATAAACAAGAACAAACATTCATTGTAAGGCTGCGATGCTTTCAGAATATTCATAACGAGAGATTTGTGCAAGAACTCCTTTAAAAATGAAAGTTTGAAGGCTATTAAATTTAAGGATGTATCTTTACAGCTGAATGTTGATAGAATTTTAAATTATGCTCAAAATGACACCAAATTGTACATAGATGTTTTTTTTTTTCAGAATGAATCTGCATTTAGTTTGACTTGTAGGCCATCGTGACGTAATACCAATACGACTTTGAATTGAAAATAGGGAAAATCCTTTCTTTTACCACATATAGTCTCAGCGCGTGTCGCCCGTTTGATGTCAGGATTTCGTGTACTGTTTTCAAGGGTTTAAAACAATAGAGTATGGACTACCTTCTCGTGATGACAAATCTTAGGTAATCTTGTAAATATTCCAAAATCTATATATATATATATATATATATATATATATATATATATATATATATATATATATATATATATATATATATATATATATATATATATATATATGTAGTGTATATTTTACAATTACCACCTAATTTTTGATGATTCTAAAGTATTCCTCCAGGGTACGATCAATTATTATTTATATATCGTGACTATGACTTGTTTAATGAGACCTAATTTCATGAAATTCTAGCTTTTACTGTATGTCTACAGTTCATGTATGTGGTTGTCGGCCATTACTAATTGGTTGCCTGTTGATTCAATTAATCGGTAGACTGTACGCGTGGATTAGCTCAAACGCCTCAATATTATTGGAAACCACACATTACATCGTATTTATTATCAGAACAATAATCTATTGTATACAGTCATTGGCAGATAATTAATATTTTTGTGTATTAGAATTAGTTAAACCGAAAGACTACAGTTCTCGTAAGAAGGTATTGCTGATTTTCTTTTGAAAACATTAATTCTCATACTCTTGCCTTGAGCTTCATGAATTCTGTTTTCTTAACTAGATATTGAACCCATAATTCTCCAAAGAAAATTACTCAGCCACAGCGCCAATCGAGCCATTATTTAATCATTGACGTCATCAATCTTTATATACTCAAATTGAATTAATCAATCAATTTGGCCCATCGAAGTCCATTATTGGATAGAGCAACACAAATTGCGCACACAACTTGGGTTTTGATGTTCTGGTCTATTCATCTGCTGATCCTTTTCTTGATCTTAGTAGTAAAACTCAACACTACCTGGTAGATGAAATATATCCTCATATGGAGAATATTTAATATCATCATAAGTATCATTCATCCAATCCTTTAAGACTCATGATTTAATTAAACAGTGAATAGGCCGATAGATACCTTCGAAGAATTTCAAATCTTTGAGTGTAATCTAGTCCCATTTAAAAATAATACAGCACAAACCAAATTACTTTTCAGAATACTTATACACTCGACTTTCAACCCAATAACGCGTAATCGTTTCAACACAAGGACAATTTCAAAACATAATTTCAGAGCATTTACTCCAAAATATTAATACGTAAGTGCTCCAACGTTTTCATTGCGTGCCTTAAAGCAATTTGCATGAAAAATAAGCTACCCTTTATACAAGATGAGTTTTGCTAGAAGCTGCAGAATTCTTATTTGTTTTCGTGCTTTACCGCGAAGTCCGTGTCAATATTTTGAGAGCCGTTTGAGGTTTCAACTTGTGGAGTTGGGGAGTGAATATTAATCCTTTTTGGAAGCGACTTTTTCAGGTTTTTGTTTTTGCGTTAATGTGGCTTCAGCTGTGCTCTCAGGCTTGTTTACTTTGTAACTGAAAAGAGCATGATGCTACGTTTTAGTTTTCTGCTTGTTTGTTATGGTCCCGGGCACTGGGCATTCCCGGGTCATTATATGTTAGCTGTTTGATCTGTGTTTCGTTTCCATGGCTATTGTAAATGTTTTCCATACGATCTATTTCCGTACGAGTTAAATACTAGGTTCGTCTAATATTAGGGGTCAATAATTATGATCATTGAGATGGGCAGCTCTTTTTACTGGAGCTTTTGCAGCTACAATGAAAACATGTATGTAAACGAGCTAGTACACAACGCTATTGTCTATCTGAGTTCTCTTTATAGTTTACTTTAGACGTTTTTTCTTTCCACCTACACCAGCGGGGACGACGCAAATTCACGTTCCAAAATAACAAAAAGTCACACGAACCATAAAAAGCAGTATAAAGGTTTTTGAACAAAAGCTAACTCAAAAACAAGGTGTGTTCGGCGTTGATCCTTATGTCGGGTGTCCAAAAAGCCGAATAAAAATCCACTATTCGCCTAAAAAATGTCCGCATTCTGATCAATGCCCGTCCAGTACATTTAGTTGGGTTTCACTCGGCCATTGGGCTTTGTTTATAGGGGTAGTACGTAATATAAATTAATTATCTACGACGGCTCTTTGCCGACAACCCTCCCCAAAATATCTCGCCGTGAATAAAGAGCTGGGTATTAATTTGGGATATCGTTAAAAGCAGAATAAAACGTTAATTGCATATACGTTTTGTGGCGTTTGTTGATATTTTGGACGCGTGTTACGTAGGGGTTGTTTGTGTTTTTGTGACGGTTTGTGAAATAGAACCTTATAGAGCCTTTAATATTCGTTGACCGTGTTGGTAATATACATACATCACATGCATCACATAACGTGATGATACAAATATGTTATGGAAATTAAATTCTGGAACAGGTAGGTAAATAATAATTACAATTCTTGAATATTAGTACCTAATACTCTAATTTGCACGCCAGTCGAAGTCAGCAGCAGAGCTCTATCACCTCGAAAAAGTCCAGCATTTAATTTTCCTGAAGTGTGCAGTGATTCAAGTCTATCTGAGCTACACAGTATGATTGTTTAAATCAAACAAAATAAATAAGCTCTCAATTTCTGTTCGATGTTTTTCTTTTGTTCGGAACTCGGCGCAAAGTTTTATTATTTCATCATTAACTTCCCGCGGGAGTTGGTGCTCGTTAATTATTAATTTACCAACCTTGTTTATGTGAAACCAGTTTTGTTTAATAAGGGGTAATTTTTCATTTTTCATCTCGTATAAGTACTGTGACTTTGATTAATCAATTTTACCAACGAAGCTTCAACGATCGAAAATTACCAATGTCGGCGCCAAATGCCAATAATTTCGTGACAGAATTAATTTTACCTTCGAATGTGGGATGTCGATACGTTGAATAGTTCAAGGTTGATATACAAAATATGCTCAGTAAATGTGATGGAAGTAGGAAGTTATAATAACAACATGATAAAAGTTATTGCTTAAAGGTTATTAATAAATTTTTTTTGTGCGATGTTTTTTTAATAGTACTCATTATTTGTCAATGCATAAACATATAAAGTGACCAGCAACCAGTGACCTTAATATTTTGAATAATTTAAATTATTATTGTAATCAAAGAGACTGATATGTCCTCAGTTTGCTAATTAGAAGAATAACCAAATCTCATTGTATTTAAACCAGATAGGGCCTAAATATTCTAGAATCTTATTATTTGAAGCAAGCTTGTATTGTTAGCCGTGTTCAAGGTTTCGCCACACTTTAGTTAGTTTAGTTTAGTTAAATCCGTTGATTACCTATCCACTTATTAAGCCGAGTTTAATAGTGTCTTAATCATTCGTTAGTATTATCACTTCGCCTGAATTCCGCGAAAGGCAGAGTTGTACTGCCGCACAATTATTATTATCAGCACAATTATTATTCCTTTTATTTATTTTTTAAATATTTTTACAAAAAGTGCAAAAAAAAAAGATAAAAATTATAGTGGCCCACCAGTATCAGGAACATCGTCCAAGCTACCGGTGGTCAGCGCTCCAAGAAAAGGAACTTCCTAACAATACGTCAACACAATAATTATTATAGTGTAAGAAATCCTTAAGTCTGTCACCAAAATGGTGAGTTGAGACATGTCACTGTTTTGTACCGGCTGAAAACTGCATTTCTCTTCCTTTGTCGTGTTTATGAGAACAGTGATATGAGCCCATTCACCAAGAAATAAAAAACTCCTGCCGCTTACCATTTATGAGTCTTGTATACATCAAAACTCGTTGAAAGTAAGCTTGTAACTGGCACAGTTAGAGGCTGACTAAATCATGACGTCATACGTGAAGTTCTCCGCGCGTGACAAGTTTTCTCATCTGGGTAATGAACACGCGTGCCGCCACCGGCGTTCACTTATGTCGGCTCCATTTATTTACTTTACTGCTGTTTCAAGTCGTATAACATGTAAATGCAAAATGTATGAAATTAATGCTTTCTTTTAACTGACTCTTAGAAAGGAAATAATAGCCAAGGCCGCCTGCAGATAGAAATTTGCAAATTTAAAGATCAAAATTTCTATTAAAAACCTATAGTTAATATAAGCAATAGTTTACAAACTTCCAACGCATTTGAACAAAATATTATAGCTACCCAAAAGAGCTAAACTTGAACGGTCATAAGCTTTCAAAAACAGTTTATCCTCACGGCTTATCTCTTCAAAGTAGGCATTCTTTTTCTCAAAACTAAATGAAGACAGAATACCAGCGGAACACTAGGAGTAAGTGACTAAGCTTGTAAAGCCGTACAGGGATGCGTGGACCCGGGGCTAACAAAACTACGCAGAACCGAACCTTTCTTACGCCGTGTAGCTGCCCCGAGGGTGTAATGTGCTTTTTCTATTTGTTACATTAGTATCGGATTCTGACGGCATCATTATTTGCTCGTGCTAGTAAATTAACTGTTCTATTTTCTTTCGTCTCCTCAAAGCAGGATTCTTGGCGTACTTATTGTTATCTACATAGTTTTGTTCTTTATTCTTTCACATAGCAACAACTTCTTAGTGACAAATTATGTATCAACAGAGAAACAAGTCGTGAAGTCGTCTTGATTCTCAGCTAGTATTATGGATATCTCTTTTATTTTTAAGTCATTGAAATAAACTTATTAAGTATTAAAAGAACTTGGTTAGTTACCTACTAAGAAAGTGGCTCAGTATGAAATAAAAGAAGTTAACGTTTTTTTAACTACTATTCGAATAAAAATATTATAAAATGTGGAGGTAGAACAAAAGTGTGCTTCATTATCAGTCATGTTCACAACAACCGAGGAAGCGAACAAAAAACCTCGCAAACGTAACATTATTTTCCGACACTGATTCCCACGTAAGCTTCTTTGTATGCGGCGCTCGTGGGCGACCGAGGCAAAAGTGAAGTAATGCTAAGAATCCTAAAGAGCTCCTGTTTACGGGCCAATGTAACGCTAATTACCTGCTGACCTTGTTATCTTTGACAGGCGTTATGAGATTTTATATTTACAAGGCAAAGGTAATTTAATTTGGTGCCGAGAGGATTGTTTTTTATTTTTCTCAAGGTGGCTTGCATAATGAAATTTGCTGGCTATTTATTCCAAGTTTAAAAATAAGATGAAGAAAGTCTAGACTTGAATACTGCAAGGGATTGGTTTCAGTCAACTCCGAAAATAATTTAGTAATCTTTTAGTCCGATTTCCTAAAATAATAAATGATATTTCATGTCTAAAGAAATCAATACCCAAAATAAAGTTTGCGGCACACCGGTACAAATGAAAATCATGACATTGTTACAGGAAAGATATGTCCGTAATTTGTAACATTACATCAGACGGGACGGAGTTTAGTGAAAGCTAAAAAGATTAAGGCAGTATTTCACTATATCTACCTACATGTACACATAACATCTATCTTTTCGGCTAAATTGAACAGAGAAATGGCTTAAAAAATCATGAGGCTATTCTATTTCGAGAAAGAGACGGTTGAACAATATATTTTATCGTTGACATAAGTAACAGCCCCGGGTATCTTTAGCACTTTCAGTTTGGAATAATGTGAGATAATAGAAAAACGGTCTAACAACACAAGGTGTCGATGGCGGTGTCAGCAATCACTTAGACTAAATAGTAGTTGGGTAGGTTTTTAGACTTGGAAGTTTGGTGTAAAATTTATTTTTAGTTTCACAAACATTATTTTTAACGTCTTTTAACATCAATGATATAGAGATACAATCTTCTACTTTTCATGACATTACTAAATTATACAGAATTACTGACTTCGAAACGGCAATATTAGACAGCAAAATCACAATTCACATTCGCTATTATGCAATTCTGTCTCTTTCTAATTGCATACGTGAAACAAAGAGGGATGAAGTATGCAGCAAAAGGGTGAAAGCAACACGTGTAAGGACTTACTGAGCCTAAAGTGGAAAAGATTAGGCCCTTCCGTAGATATTATCCAATAAAGGGATCATTTTCAAATCTCTTATCCAATAAATAATGTATGATTTGATTCGTAACAAATTTTGTAGATTAGGTTCCAGGAAAAGGATTCGATATGATGCTTGTTAAGATAATATATTATTTATGTTTGTTTACACATGAAATTGTTGTTAATAATGCTTCTTTGATACAGATGACAAACTCACAGAATACAAAATCACTTGAGAACCTCTACAAGTATATGTTCTATAATAAACTTACCAACACATTTTCATCTTGAAACTAATCATTTAAATCAACATTTTGTAGCCCTATCGATGTTTTTCTTAGTAAATCAAATATATTCATATCTACGACATAAACAAATTGATCGTGGTGCATATCTCGGGAGGCAGTACGACCTCGCGTGCGCGTGTAATGTACCCGAGCGTCATGCTCGCCGACTGACGAATAAATGTATTTCCAACAAATATCTGCGTTTTGTAATAAAACCGCTTGCCTCCCATATTTCTGAGATTTCCTTTAGATACTGCCAACAATGGAACGATATTTTATTCCTCTGATCTAAATATTTCGTTGTAAAATGTTGTCTATGCTCTCTTATATTCATAGCATTTTATTGTACCTGTTTTACAGGATTTGTCACATTATAAGGTAAAATAGATTAAGCTATCAGAAACTTCAACACAGCGTGGGGTCGCAAGAAATTATGCCTACTGACCTTCAAACTTCATTATGAATACGACACCCGATGGTGACGTCACGTAATCTTATAAATGGGGGTGGAACATACTACTATTTGTTTCTAAAAATAACAAGTTTACAATACGCTCTACTCTGTGCTACTGTGCTTCGTGCTCACCGCACGGGATTGTGAAATGAGTTGATGATGATTATGATTTAGATTTTAAACTACTGTCTGTGTCATTATATCATTGTCATCATAATTATAAGGTAGGTAAATACATAGAAAGCGAATATATTGTAAATTTTTTAATTGTTTAAGAATGGTGTCATCTTTTTGCGGCCTTTGACTGTCCGTTGCGTACACAAAATATAAATTAATATTTAACGATTAGCAAACACCAAAATATTAAAGTGCAACAAACAAAGCTACATACAAAGCTATATTTATTAGAATACCTAATCAAAGAACAGAACTCAACGCTAAAAATTGTAATATAAATATTATACTTGATAATTTCATAACTGGAATCTAATTTACTGTAGTTATCGGTTTCATTATTACAGTAATCACAGAGAAAGGTTTGTTGACGGCAGCGCCAACTAATAACAAGTTCTTTGTAAATAGTTACTTTTAGTTGCAATGCAGTATTATAGTAATGGTACATATTACATTTCATTTAGGTCACACTCGTGGTAAATATAGAGTTTTAGGGGTTGTTGTATAAATATCCTATGATTATTTAGCGCGACTGTGGTAACAAGACAAGCGTAAGCGACAAAGTAGGAATTGTGATAATATTACTACGATCTTCATGTTTCTCTCTTGCTCTAGAAAACAAGTAACAAATCATAAGTCAATCGTATTGCAATGGAATTATTTCCTATACACACACGCCTGTTTCCCATAGGGGTGGGCAGAGACTACAGATTCTCGCTTGCTACGATCCTGGCACACCACTTTTGCTTCATCTATGCTCATCAACCTTCCCATGCATATATCCCCATACCTACACATACAATTAAATTTAACTAAATAATTCGAATAGCTTCTTGGTGTGTGCACATTTCATATAATGTTCTCGTCATTCTGACCAAACATGGTTTTAAAATTGAACCCGTTTTTGTCTCAAGCCCTAACAACAGCCTCATTATATATTATATTAGTTACGGCTCTATATTAGGTACTGTAAATATCAGCCTAATTTGTGTTACTGGAAGAAAAAGGCTTCCTTTTTTCCTGCATAATATTTAAGTAAAAATAACATAAAACAACTTCAGTGTCTGAACAATTCTTTAAGAAATACTTGTACAATGTTATCACCCTCTCTACTATAATATTTCCTACAATGCTTTCATAGCAGTTCACAATTCCGCACTTAGGTCCCGCACTAGCATCGCGACCGACGGCGACGCTGAAATATATTGCGTTGTCCCGGGACAGATAACTCGTCTCAACACTTAACAGCAAAAACGTTACATTTTCTACTGCTTCATACTGGATTCTGTTAGAAAGTGTTATAAATTATTCTTGTAAAGTTTCAAGGTTTACTTTGTTAAGAAGTTTTCTTAAGTTTGGAGTTTTGGAGCACAATGTTACAGGTTGGAAAAAGCATCAACATTTTAAAAGCTAAAACATCTTTTACCAAACATCAGGTAATCTTTTAAAAGTGAAAATTGCTCGTAAATTATTTTTATTTCTGTAAACAGATGGTACCTGCATTTATTAATAATTGACGGTCTCTTGAGAAGAAATGCACAGAGAGAGAAACAGGCTCAGAGAAGCGCGGCCTCTTTAAGACCAGACTAAGAAGTAACCAGTTGTGACAGAAGACACCTCACTACCTCAGCTACTACGTGGCATCGTAGTAGTTACTTTCCCTAATAAACCAAAAAAATACCGCTATAAGTATAATGCATATTTCAAAATAAAATGTTCACAATAGTATTCTTCATTATTTCGCATGCCGGTCGCATGTTATACTTAACTCTAAATGAATTCTAAAGTGAAGTCGTACATTTCGCTTATAATCGAATTATAATCTACCTCAAAACTTTTATCATCAATAATATACTTTCTTCATCATTCAAGCTTCTTTCTCACAATTTTTTGTCGTTTCCAAAGATTAGTAATTTTCCAAGTCGTTAATATTTTATTTCATCAGACCTGGTTCCTGGAGTAAAATGCAATTAATCGCTTCGCAGATCCGTCACTTAGCCGGCGATAGATCAACGTGAGAGTATTCGTTGTCCCTACTTATTTCAGATTGTGCTTTTTCAGTAAACGTACCACGTACTATTAGGTTATTTGAATGTTTTTTATTACATTACTTCTAGTAGGTAATAATTTTTGATCCTATGCATTAATCAATATCTCGTTAATATCAGTGATACGATGAAATAAGTTAAAGTGAAACTAAAATAACTCTTACTTAACGCAGTCAAAATAAAACAAGTTTTAATAACCACAAAATACTATTCAAGCCATTTATTCAAATGTATTTTTGCTGAATAGTAAGTTTCTGTGTGTCGCATAATTCTACGCGAACGAAAATAAATAGGACTCAGCAGTAATGTAGGACTAATTAGCATACCTAGGCTACACAGTATTTATACAACGATAAAGAAATTTAGAGCTCTGAATAAATAATTTATGGGCGCTTGGAGCGGCATAGTTTATTTATTACGACGTTGAGAATTTGAATTAATTACGTTTGTTTTAATTTCCTTGGAATAGGAATATGTAAGTGTCTCATATTTTTATAGCTGTCAGCACGCCATCGCCGCTGCTTGCCATATTAGGTATAATAGCTGGCAATAATTAGTTTATACTTCAGAGAACATGTTAGGCGATCGGTTTAACTTTGCGTGTTTAAATATGAATGACAGAAAATTATGTTTTAGCCTAAATTGTGTGGTGTAGGAAGATAATAATGGAAGATAATGGGTGGAGATTAGTCATCACCTGCTAACCTGGTGGAAAAAGAGCATTCTTGATTTTTTTTTTATTCAAAAATATATTTTTTTTAAGTTACATGCAAAGAAATTTACACCGTAGCGTAAGTTTAGTAATGCAAAAAACTGTGAACGATAGATAGCTTCGGCCCTCTAGGTATACCCGTATATTTACTTAAATATATTTACTGTCGGAGAGGCCGAAACTTACATTCAATCAATTAGGTACAATGTTAGGCTTCGTAATGATGATAGATTGCGTTAATTTCTACAGAAGAACTGACCCTAGTTCAAATATACCTATAAGTCTTGCCAAGTGAACAGAGGTTTAGGTTTACGCTGACCGATGAAGCGTGTCTGACGTTATAATAGATGATCATGTAATGTACTTGTCGCTAACGGTGCGGTGAGCTAATTGTTCCAAGTCCAATACAATCAATAGCATGGCTTAATGTACTCGCCTCGGTTACACCCAGTGTTGGACAGCCGGCCATTAGTTTGTGATTCTAAGTATGTGATATCTCACCCTTATTACTGGCAAGTTTTAGCAGAGGGAAACGATGTACCCACAGTTCGTTGTTGATGTTTTAAAGTTCCATTGTAATAAGGAGTTAGCATGTTACTCTACTGCTACTGGCAAGGTGTAATTCTCCTTTTTTTTCAAAAACTAATTTAGCTATTTAAATATTATCCTATCAAGAATCAAATAAGAAATCCTGATAAGCCCTAAACTAAATAGCTACACATTTTGACTAACATTGTACAGCTTATAATGAAAAATCTAGTTTAACTTTGTAACAGAGCTGACTTTCCAAAGCTTATAGTACTATTAAGATGAAAGCATAACATTTTATCACCGTCTAGAGTCTTTGTTGATAGCAGTTTATTGATTTTAATTTGTAATTTTAAAAGAGAACATAAAAACGTCAAGAGTTGTGAGGAGATTAAATTTTAATGAAAAATCTTTTTAATATCAATGGAATGTTAATCTTTATTGATAATAAAAAATATATTTGAAAGTTTAATGCGATTAGCAAGGTCATGGGGGATTCCTTAATAAGGGGTTGTTACCCCAAATTACCTTCTAGCATGCATATCAAAACATCTTGAATCTCTTAGTCTCTTAAAATCTAATAAAAGGAAAGGTTCAAACTATTAAGGAGGAAAGGAGTGTAAAACTAAACCTAATTAAAAATGACGATATCAAGCTCGAACCCCCACACAATACTTGCGAGCCGTCACGTACGTGCACGGTACCGCTCCGACTAATTCCGTTTTATGAAAAAGTTCCTCACATTCCTCGGGTGATTGTATCATAGGAGTCGCGTGACAGAATCCTCGGCGCCGTCGACCATTTTAAACGTCTATGCACTCTGCGGGTCTTAATAAAGTATTTAAGGGTTATTTAATTTTGTACCTACCGTGGTGGAGAACCTAGATATGTTTAGACAGGGGTTACAAAGAGGTTTCAAGATAATCAACACGATCCTTGAATTTACCTCCAAATTATTATTCTCTGACCTACCTTAGAGAAAATAACCCTCAAATGCTTTATTAAGATGATTTTTCAATAACGTAATTCAGAACCTGGTTATTAGTAGTTATGGACGAGGCGATCTCAGAATGGGTGACATAGTTACAGTTTATTCTTGAGGTCGATTTTTAACAAAATAACATATTGAATGTTTCTTTGGTTTTGTTTTAGGCACTATATTCTATGTTATTTCGTATATTTACGTACATAATTAATCAATTAGCGATATACGGTAGCAGTATCATTAAAGCATTAAGTTTAAATTGCAATATTATACAAAAACAACATAAAACTACACGTGTAAGGTTATCGCTATGTTTTAAAAACATTAACACGAGCTCAACATGAAAACATATTGATGTTTTAATGTGAGAACAAAATCGGTATTGTTATAAATTGAATCACATATTATTTTGTTTTTATTATAGCGCGTGTTTCGATCATTTCGAAATTAATTTTAAGCTTTCGAAAAATTTATGTATTTGCAGTTTCAGGTAGACAACCTCATTTGAGTTAATTTATCTAGCGTTAAACTAGGTTTATCTCATCTACAAAGTAGTATAATACTGGTCAATTTATTGAGACTAAATAATGTAAAGCTTTCCGCCAGCGGCTTCGGTCGCGTGGTATTTATTTTAAATTACAGCCTATGTTGCTCGGTAAAGAAGCAGCTTCCTAATGGTGAAAGTTTTTTCAAATCGGTCCAGTGAATCCACCAATCTCTGATGGTGCGGAAATGGTCCTCTGAAATCTGCCCAATCCAATGTGAAATGACTATTAACCCCTTCTATGCAAATCGGGCCAATGATAATTGTATAATGTAATGAATTGGATAAGTATAAACATTGCAATACCTACTTACGATGGGCAGACGTCATTGGGCCGAACTAAACAAGAGAGGCTATACCCAGCAATGGGTGAATTCGGGCTGTGGATAATGATGACGATGATGGTATCGTCATCATTATCCACAGCCCGAATTCACCCAGGTACGTATTTATTCAGACAGAGACAAAACACATAATCACGCCGTCTGGCTTATCTTTATAGAAAAACTCAATAAAAATTCCGAGGTAGGTGAAATATCAAAGTGCTTTTCATTTTCCAATGCTAAGCTTGTTTACATGAGTAAATATTGCGGCCGTATACTACTATAAAACTATGCTTTGCACTTTACCTGCAGCGGGAACTTATTTCATCAAACAAACGAGTAAACCGAGCCAGTTGGCTGTACAAATGAGCTGGAGTCTGAGGTCGCGCCGTCCGCGCCGCCCGCGCCCGGTAATGTTTGTCGTGCAAACGTAGAGCGACGGAACACGCGGCTTATCGGTTTACACGGTACATTTACACAAACGTTGGATATTGTAGGCAATTTTTGTACATTATCTGGGGGTGAAATGACCATATTGAGCAATTCCTTTGGAATTAATAGGTTCACATTGACCCACGCTTTGAAACCCACCCATTATTTGTATAGGTAATATAGAAATACTTAAATAACACTTAACTCTACGCGTCTATTCTACGAAAAGAGAGCTGTGTAGTGATGTAGTATACCTTGGGCTTGTATGTACAATTGTACATTGGGTAATCCTATGTCTCACACACCTAATACTTAGAGGATAAACCTTTGGCAATGGCTTTTGTGATCTGCATCTGCGTTGCTAAACGATGATAATTATAGTTGAGAAAATATTTATATGGCCGATAGATAATTGTACCTAATAAAGTCGAAATGTTCAACAACATTTTTTAACCAAATTTCTCTTAATTTGGTCCCACTTATACCTAAACGTAAACAAATAGGCGAGGAAATATAAAATGCTTGTTGTTATGTAAGAATAGCGAACACTCAGCAGATCTAGTTCATTGGCATGCAGCAGTCGTGCGACACTTTATCGCCGGCTGAGTCTTACAACTGAGCATCAAATCTGCTCACAGATACAATTGGAATTATTTATGTTGACATGATATAAATATGAATATATTTTTCTACTTTTTAGTCTGTTTCATGTTGAGTGTGTTTAAGCTATCAGTGAGGGTGCTATTGTGTTTTAAATTTATTAGTCAAAATTATACGATTTAATAACTTTGTAATAAAAATATTACAAATTGAATGAAATAATAAAAGCTAATAATGAATGTAATAATATGGCAAATGTAAAAATTTACTGGCAAACTAATTCACCTCCGCCCTACCCTTTGGGGAATACTTTTGTTTTTACTTGATTAAGGACTTAAATTCAAAAGCACGGTAAATAAATTACAAAGATATCTGTAATCTTGTAAATACATAATTCAATATACAACATCAATTCAACAACGCACCAGTAATTGCCCTATTATAACAAAATGTTGTCAACATCAGACGGCCCGCATGCTCTTCTGCTCTCTAATCACTTTTATTATAAAGAACGACTCTACTGCTGGCGACGTGCGTTTCTATTGAAATGGAACTGAATTAGGTAATTGGAATTGGAAACTTACGCACAAAGGCCCTTCACTTGCCAAAGTCACGCACCAAATTAAATTGGTTATACACAATACCTAATTAAATTGGTAATTGTAATTGACATTAAATATTTTTATTAATCTGAAGTCTTTTTACTTTGATTACTACTGTATTCGGCACAGAAACGACTCAAAGAGAAGAGCGTAGATTTCAGAATATGATTCTAGTGGAATGTACAGATAATTAAAAATATCGTTTCCACATCCCTGGCCACTTCAACTGGCGTTCATTGACAATGCACAAGAGCTGAATCCCGGACAAAAACTTGTTATACTCGTAGATCAAAATAACACAAAAATCGTTCGAATAAAGAACATCTAAACAATAACCGCGGAACCAGTGCACGGAGTTGGTTTCATTTGAAAGTTTTCCGTTTTTCAAGCGCACGGCACACAGTCCCAAGTGGGGTGACCTACTCTCTTGAATTCGCGATACGAAACTTTTTTCATCAATAGATTTCGCGACGAGAGCAGGAATAGTGGAGTTGACGCACTCGAAAATCATTTGAATTGTTTATTTTATTTCTGGAGAATTTTCGTGCATCACATGGGTTTAAATAGAGATTTTGACAGTCGATTTTCTCGAGAAAATCTCAACAAAACCCTTCCGTGCCATAGAGTATCTTCAAACTTTCTCGACGGCTCAACTTTCCAACTTTATATTGGAGCCAAAGGTGAAGGAAATACGCTTACTAATTTCAATACTCAATACTTTATTGCATTCCATAATGTTCGTGACCTGGGTCATAGCATCATAGTAGAACTCTTATATTTTGGAGGTAGGCAGGAGTATATTTAATCTTCTGTCTGCCCAGGTATTGAATCACGATGGCAATAAAAACAGAACGAACTGAAACTTCATAATGAACAATCATATAAAAAATGGTTATATAATAGCTATGTGGGACGCAGAAAGGAACCTATAATCGTTCACTTTGGTCAAATATTGATGTGATTACTAACATCAATAAGAAAATCCCCCAAAAATATACCTTTTTCTGCAAGGTTTGAAGTGCCCTTTGCTATAACAGTAAAAAGCGTTTTCTTTACCTTTTGAAGATTTTCTGTTGGCCGTTACGATTTCCGGTCAGAAGATGTCGGGAGGATTTCGGGATATTAATACTGAATATTTTATAAGCGAGCACGGAATATGAGACGTTCTAACTAATAACAGGTGCACTCAGTAACTCACTCTTTTCGTCGAAATTCCCGTTAGCCTAGTGGTCAAATTCAAATTCAAATATTTTATTTCAATTAGACCATATAAATAGGTACTTTCGAAAAGTCAAACTAGTTGCACGGTTCCAAAAAGTTGGACTAATGGAGAAGAGCCGGCAAGAAACTCCATAGTCACTCTTAAAGGTCCTAAGGTAAGGTCCCAATTTTATTATTTGGTACCATTATTATTACATGGGACCTAAACATACCCACTAACTCTGTGTGTATACTAGTACACCTCTGCCTAACCCTTTTGGGAAATACAGGCGTGATGATAACATGGTGGTGACTTTTACATTTTGTAGTCGAGTAGATGAGCCATCCGATGGCTCAGTTGTATTTTAATTAGCCACATACCCGATTATTGTTAAGTTACTTACCAACATTTCAACATTAATTCAGCGTGCAATCCTCATGTGACATATAAACATAAACAATATTAACAATCCTCAGTTTAAACCTGATGCAAAATAATTATAAAAAGTTCCCTCTTGGAGTTGCACATAAAAGTAAAATTGTATCATAAACGTATAGTAGTGGTGTCGTGGCGTATAATTAATGGGGCTTGTGATATAAATTGATATAAATTGTGTCTCGACGGACGTCGCCCGGAACCACTACGGTAGGAACACGAAATTGTGTTGTTTTAAAGTGAAGTCTGATCGCCTTTGGTAGAATACGTTTATTATTTTCTGTTTATTATTTTCGTAACATATAATTTGCAGGTCTATATATTTTTTGAAAATCATTGATTGCGTAGTTTCGGTATAATTTTTTTTTATGGTAGTTACTATCATAGCCTGGTATTAAGCTGGAGACAATGGCGGAATACTTGCACGTCGCCACCGTCATAAGTCAGTCGTGAAGTGATATGAAGATCATTTGGCATGGCAGCTTAGTAGTACGCACCTTAATGACCTTATTCTTAGGTCGTATGTAGACTGGTATTTAAAAATTCAGTCCAGTGTCTCCAATTTGAATTTACTTCACCGTGCACAACAATCTAGTGTCAATAATTGCTTCGTTTAAGCGAAATTTACCGTGTCAATTCTCAACAAATGACGTCATTGCATTAGGCATAGATCGAAAACCCGTAGTGATTCGTGTGCCTCATGATAATTGCTAAGCCACAATTAATATTCATTAAGATATACCCGGGCCGGTCTATTAATTCAAGAGGCACGGTCGTTCGATCTAGTTCGAAACGCTTTGTTTCTATTGTGGCTAGTTCCTTTAAGTCTATTAGTGGTTTAAAGGAGAGAGTTATAGAAGAACATGATTAATGGTTCCGATTAGCAGTAACTAATGGAACAAACGGTTAGTCAGGTGTTCTTAGTGTCTTGATATTTTTTATTAAGAAAATTAATTATGATACTTCGGTTAGACTGGAAACCGACCCCAACAGGGTTCGGAAATTAATGGTCTAGTGAAATGAAATGATGATGATTGTATACTTCGTTTTAAGAAATCTCATTGTCACTTCTCCTTATAAAAATCGGGCCAATTCTAACTTCATCTATAGATATCTCAGAATGACGGCGACCATGCTTATCTAGCTTGGTCATCCGCATTATGTGCTCATGGTTACGTCATAAAAAAGTTGATTTTATCGTCATACTCGCCTTTGTCCAACATAAATATGTAGAAATCATTTTTTATAATAAGCACTGTCATCTGAGTTCCGCAATACTTGATATCATAAGACAGAAGTCATCAGACCACACATTAGATTATTTCACAGCAAAACAAGTAACCAGAACGTATGCGTTCTGGTTACTTGTTGTACTTGAACAAAAATCTTATTTTAGTTAAGTGCAAAACTACTGCAAGTATATACGCAATACCGCCATCACATCACCACTATCTCAAGAGAGAACATAAAACGTAACTTTTAGAAGGCGCCATCCATCTCACTTGCCTAACTATGACACTAAACAAAGTGGCCACATAAAATATGTTCCCACCGCCCGCGACGTCATACTCACTCGTTAATAATTCAAGCAAACTTTGTGAGACTCATCAGGACTTGGATTACAGACTCGAAGTTGTGGAATAGTTTCAGGTATTTGATGAACAGATTCATTTAGTTGAGGGGGTCTAAAAGGGCCACTGTTGGCTGCACACCATGGCGTTATGAGTTGTTATTTTTTTGTTTTTTTCCTACAATATTTGAGATTTAATTTGCCCTGGATATAGGAAAAAATATTGCAATTTAAGCCCTCTGGTGTGCGCGATTCATATTGTGATTCAAAATGGCCCATTTTAGCATGTTGATTTGTTGAAAGAGAAAATTCAGTTTAGCTAAAATCTTATTCGAATGCTTAAGATTCTGTACCAGTCATTTTGGTAGCTTATTTAGTGTGCAATTGAGAGATTTTTGTTGTATTTTACAAAGCTAGTGCCAACCAACTTGTAAAGTTAATTTCATCGTTGCTGTCATCGTCAACGCGTCAACAACTTTTGGAAACAGAACCCTAAAAACGTTAAAAACTTTATTTTTACGGAGAGTCCGTCGAAAATTGGACCACTGAGTTGTTAGTGCTTATTACTACGGATTTGGCAGTGCTCTGCCAAATGTTACGCCAAATACGCTTTAAAGGGCACATAACTTTGGCGTTTGTCATGTTATTATCTGCGGAATGTCCACCACTGAGCGTAAGCATTACTATTAAGGCACTATGAACGATTAGTTGGACTGAGTGGAATACTGCCGTGCTCCCCACACATGGCACGCACGCATTGTTAATTATATTAATGTCTTGAACGAATAAAACAGCATTGCCACCAAAGGCAGTAACCCTTCGATCAATACTATTATTGATCGAAGCAGTAAACAGACAAATATTGATAATAGTTGTCACGGCCATAATAGCAATGACAGTTCACAAATAAGTTTTGAACCAAAAACATGTAAGCGGTGCTCTGAATTCCCGGGTCTTTCAAGAAATTTCTCGAACATAAAGGTAGATAAAACGTCAATAGATCCATTATCAGAACGTCTGTTCACCGAGGAAGAATTCATAAAACTCCCGACTGAATACCCGCCCAATTGTCCGGGCCATGACCTCATTGTGTTACACAATAAATTGCCTCAGTACCCCGCGTCCTGTCAGCGATATTTTCTTCTAAATCGTCACTGTGTTTTGTTAACGCTCCAAGTACCACGATTTGTACACTTAGGAAATAAATGGAGCGTCAAACACTCGTGCATTTTGCGAAAAAAGATGCACTGCGTTACAGAATAAATCGAGCTCGATGTGCTCGTTGTGCTAGGCGGAGAGACAGACTGGAGCGCGCGTAGACACCTAATCGTAACAGTGTAATATTTTGGCAACATACGTATGATGTTTCAATTTCATACACTATTAGACCCAATCATTATTACATGAGTTATCGGATCATTTCTTATTATTACAGTTTTGTTTGGCATTTGGCATAATTATGGATTATAAGGATTTGGATTATAAGTCGTTCTGTACCGTGGATTACATTTATCGAGCTATATTTAAATTTTCTGTGGCCCAGCATCTCAATACAGTTCAGATTTTAGTTTCCACAAAGTTTCGTTTGATTTGCGACCACCAGGCCCGTGCCAAGCGAGAGATCAGTTTTGGCAGTTACCAACGAAACTCGCTATATTTCAAACTTTTCAAACGTACAACTTTGTTATATTTGGAGTAGAAACAACTCTGGACCAGGAAAAACTTGGCGAAGTTTCCAGGTGGGTTTGTGCCCTCGGGAGCTAAAGTTTTTGCACTAATCGAAATAAAACATCAATGTAACAATTTCCTGTTTTCCCTACGAACCCTACCGAAGTTTGGATACTTTAACCTTTTGTGCTTTTCTTACTATACCGTTTGAGGATTTTGTAAAAAAATAACAGGTAAAAGTCTACACTTTGTTTTTAATTAAAGTTTTAGAGATCTGCGTTTCTCAAAATGTTGTCCCGAGTACCCGTATCGTACTCTTGACTATTAAAGGAAGTCGTAAATATAACGACCTTAAGTAATATAATCTGTGGGATTTTCGGAAATTAATATGTACCTACTTATACATCTTCAATACCTAAAAGGCTTAGCCAAGATTCCGTCCTAAAGTCCAAAGTAGAATAAAAGGCACATTGTAAAACAGGACAGTTTCAGTGAGGCGTTACTTATTCACGTCGTTTGTCGGCGAGGTAGTGCTGCTCAAATATTCAATGCCGCCATCTTGTGCTTGTGCTAAGCTGCCGGCTTAACTACAACCGCAAATGACGTGAGCAGAATGGAAAATGAGAGAGAAAGTATATGTGATAGCTACATCGAGTGTGGTGTAGGTAGTGTTCCCGGGGCCTATAGGCTATTAGGCTTTTTTTCAAGGCTAGCCTATGAATTAAGGGGCTACAGCGGGATAAAAGCCTAAAAAGACTTTTAGGCCTTTAGCCTAGGCTTTTTTCGTAGCCTTTTTTTTGTCTACTAGGGAACTATAGGCTTTTAGCCTTTGTAGGCTAGGCGCATATTAAAAGGGCTTGGAAGGATAAAAGTCTATAAAGATTTTGAGTCCTTTAGGCTAGGTCTTTTTTATTTATTGTTCGAGTATAATAATCGGCAACTAAATTATACAATTTTAAATATTGTTTCAAATTGCATCACTGTTTAACTTCTTCTAGGTGTGCTGGGAGACGCCCTAGGCTATCATCAACTGTAGGTACTCATACTACAGAGAATACCCTAATCTGAGAATATAATTATAAAATTATATTCATACTAAGTCATAATCTGAATAATGGCTATAGATAGTATTAGATAGCCTCAAAATAAGCCTACTAATTGCAAAAGATTTTAGTCGCAAAAAATACTTAAAAGGCTTATAGGCTTTTATAAACCTATAGGCTTTTTTTAAACCTATAGGCTTTTTTTTTAACCTATAGGCTTTTTTAAAACTATAGGCTTTCTTTTTGTATTTTTTAAGCATTTTCCATGCTAAGATTACAAGTTATTTTTAATGAAGGAAAATATCGGCGGGCGGGCAGGATTCGAACCTGCGCCTTCTGGTTCGGTACACCAGACGCTCTGACCACTAAGCCACCGCTCGCCCTGCTCGCCAGTCGAAATCTTCCTTCACATTCTAATTTACGTCTTAAAGGTGACGTAGCGACATCTATTGTGATCGCCCGCCGATATTTTCCTTCATTAAAAATAACTTAAATTTGAATCGAATCGAATTTGAATCGAATGAATGAAAAATTAGAATCCTGAGCGTCAGCGAGGGAATTAAAAGAGCACAAGGTGAAAAATCTTTGCACTCGAGTGCAACACGTAACTTTTCATCCCACCTCACCGAGGAAATGACTAAAAAAAACATTTACAACCACAAGATACTTTTATTTCAGTTTAGGTATTAAATACTATATGATAGGTAAGTTTTACATTACTATTTATTTTACACAGGTATAATTAAGAGAAATTGAAAGTAACGTTGCTACAATTACTTGAGTGTAATATTTTTGTTAGGTATTGTAATGTTGATGTTAGTGACTTAAAAAAGTACACCAAGAAAGTTCCGATAGGCTTGTTGAAAAAATATCGATACATCGATATATCGATATTATTTTTTTAATGTATCGATATTTTTGAGCAATATTTAATATTTCGAATATATCAAATTCGAAGTATCGAAAAGGTATAAAAATCTATATTTTTACAGACCAATAAACATTTACACGTTTTAAGATTATAAAATCCCAAAAAGGAATACTTTTTTTATACTAACATCTTTTTAACAAATTATATTTCATGTATTTTTTGTTTTTGGTCGACTTGATTTGTTGTTTTATAATTTGGTTTTTAAGATATATCGCCCATATATCGATATTTATAAATAAAAATATCAGTATCGATACTGATATTTTCAAAAAATATCGATTCGACATATATCAATACTTTGTTGCGTTTAGACTCGGAACCTAGGGAAGGTTCCAAGTCTGAGTTTTTAACAAATTAAAAAAAAGTTGTATGATAAATTCGGCGCCAGGGGGGTAAAAGCACGATGTTCTAAATTCAATTTACTTTGTCTCTCTAGAGGATAAAAACGACTTTTGCACTCAGATATCGAAGAGTAAAAATACTCTTTCCGAGATGGTGGGATGAAAATATTATTATGTCACAGTAACAAAATTAATAACAATATCAAAATACCAATCAAATTAGCCGAGTTCAGTTAGTTCACTGAAAAAATATTGGTGGTTCGCCAAGATAAGTGATAAGTGATAACCTCAATTCAACTTTTATTTTATAACTCAATCCCCATATCTTGTTTCGTAACACACACGAAAGTTATTGAAAGAAAAGTAAATGAAAGATTTTACGACAAATATAAAACGAAGCGAACTTTAGATAAGAAAGTGGAGTGTCGTATTTTTATCGTTAAAACCTCGCCGGTAATGTATTCGATACAGTTCGATATATCCAGCTTCGTGTTGGAGTTCGAGTGGCAAGTTTCTGGAAACTTCTGCGGACTTGGTATTGGCAATACACTCAAATCGCTTCTTGTAGTCACACCTACATAAATGTATGGTTTACTTGTAAGTAGTTTGTCAAATAAATAATAATATAACATTGAATGAAATTACCTTAGTTGCAGCTCCAATCCGCCGTGTGACATTTCGGATAAGGACATCCAAAACAGTTGCGACTTACCTAAAAGAAAAGAAAGCATCGTATAAGTACTTAATGGTATTTTCACGTGTAACGTAATGGAATGTATTAAACTTTGTGGGCGATCTGACATTTTTAAACCTAATGCTAACTTTACGGTCGGACCAGTGTCTTATAGATAAAATATTCAAATGTACTCGTATTGAATGAAAATCAAATATTAAAATATCTAAAATAACTTGCGACGATAATATTAAGTAGAAATGACAGTGTCAGTTTCAGTTCCAATTCGGTAAAGAACTCCTTCTAGAGTATCTCTTCAAAAATTGCGACATTATTGTAATGATCTCGAGTGTCCGGTCCCTTCGAAAATGGCGGCGTTTTGATTGACACGATAAGAAATTTCTTACAGCTTGTTTGTCACAAAAGAATTAAATGATTTTATTTTCGTTCACAATCTTAAATGTTGTCGAACTTTCACTCTTGAGAATTATTATAATTTGTTTATTGAACGAATTTAAGACAAATAGAAAACAAGGTGTTTACTGTACAGACAGAGGTCAAATAAATAATGCACAGAGAACATTTATTTCTAATACGAATTTTAAATTAAACAAATATAATACTGTGTGCGGTCTGCTTAAATTTTCGTTACAGGTATTCGTTCATGTACAAGATATTAATATGTATGCGTATGTACTTTCCACGCTATGTTTTGTCATTTAACTTATATTGGCAGCAGCTATAAAACATTTACGTGAAACTGCGCCGCATAATCGTCGGTTTTCGATATAAAACGGGGCTTTGTGAGAATTCTCTGGCATTCGCTCGTCGCTTCAAGCTGCGATATGAATATTATTACATTCTTCTGTTCTATATATTATTGTGAATTTTCTGTCAATATCTTTCCGTTTCGTGTACATTCCTATGTATGTATATGTGTAAGTATGCTCTACTTTTTTTTAAACGAAAAAGAGCACGTACAACCTTTGTGGTTTTGTTTTCGCAAATTTTTTTTCGTCGTATTTTTTCAATTGCTTCTTAATTTTTTTTCTTCCAAGTAATTTATAAGACTACATGATTTTTAATATAGTTATTATTTCAAAATCTTCATAAATAAGTCTAACAAAGCAGTTTGCTTTATAGGCCACAGAATTAAGAAGTTGTACGTATTCCCGGGAGTGGTAATTAAAAATAAATTTCTTCAAAACTCCGAGGCGATCGTGTTTCTGAAGCATGTCACCTCTCTAGAGAACAATATTGAAGGCTTGTTAACGTTTTATTCATTGTTATTTATTTGACTCGTTAACATTTTTGTAAAGTTTTTCTATTTGCTTGCATTCTAATACTAATTTTTCACCTGATGTTAAGCGACGATAATTATCGCTGGGAAATGCCTGACATCCTTGTTGAAAATTTACCCTAAAGATAAAATTTTTACAAAAGATAATATCCTTCTCACGCAGGGTTCGAATCTGCAATACTTTTAATTAGGTAAATAAATTCTAATACCTACTTTTATCTATATTTATCCTACTCCTCCTCTTCCTATCTTTTATAGAGCTGAACGTTGTCATCTTTTTAAAATCACATTCGCGATAAACCTCAGTTATGCACGTCGCAAGACAGTAAAATATTTCTGGCTGACAACAAAACGGCGAATTAATCTGTAACATTACCGCCAATCCTGGCAGCAGCTGCGGCAGTGAGCTCTGTACTCCGGCAGCCCGGCTTGTCAGTGCATTGTTCTCACAATCACAACGCGTCGGTGATAAACGCCGCCGCTCTGATTTACCGGCCGAAGCCGCGCCATTAGCGGCATTACACTAACACCACCGAGTTAACTCACGAGTTACGGCTGATTTGCAACTTGTGTGAGATATGCTTTGGTGGTAGGAGCTAGCTTATGTAACAGGCTTTATCGTTGGCGACGAGGGAAGTAAATATTACGAGGATGTTGGATATACTGTATTTTCCGAACTTTAAAAGACTTTTAAAGGATTAAATCACAACCATGCAAATTAAAGGTGTTGGTAATTTACCTTTTAGAGTAAGATTTTTAATACGTCGATCGAGATTTTCTTTTGCAATAAAATTAAATGCAAATTGTTTAAGCTAGAAAGAAAACGATCTTCTCTTGAAAAAAATCATGAATTTAGTTATACATACAACGAGTAACATCATAAATTGAATTCCAACAATACACACCACTTAAGAATCTTACAAAAATAATCCGTACGCTCAGAAGCGGAGTACTAATAAATAATACATAGCAAAAGTTGCCGGCTCGGCTCATACTGAAGATTGATCCGTGCTCCGACTACATTTACATGTGGGAATAAATCATAACAGGTTCGCGTCGATGCTCGTGTACTACATGAGCTGTCATTTATATTGTTTGCTACGTGCTGGTGAAGTGTTGTTACAGATAATACTGATACTGAATCATATCTCGCAGTTTGATATCGATATTCACTTCTAAATTTCCAAAATGGTAGTTATAAATATGACTAAGAAACGTTTACGATATTCTTTTGCCTTATACGACATAGGCCTAAACAGTCCCAGACAGCCTTAAAAATGAAGTATTAAAATTAAATATAATTATTAAAATAAACTCTCTTTATCATTTCCAAAAAATCTATACATACATAGTACCAGACTTGTCCAAAACAGAATGTCATTCACATAAGTGTTTTATTTTCAGTTCAGGTCATTGTACGATAATCATAAATCACAGGCTTGTAGCACTTTTTACTCTCCATGATAGGGTAACAATAGTAGTGATCCAAGCCCTAAGGCAAGGGCAAGGCAAGGTAATAATGGTCCAAAAAAGTACTTCTTGAGAGTGATTCGGCATATTTTTTCACTGAAATATAGCGATGAAAGAAAGATATTTCTTCTAACTTTTTGCCATTACGGAGAAAAACTTGTGGGGTGAAGAGAGCTGGCTGATTGAAACAATAAATTGGGAGGAATACTTCAGGACTTAGAACACTGGGAAACAAACCGATTGGGATTTCAGCGGAAAAGTTTTGTTGGTATCGTTTAATGAAAGAAAATAGTGATAACATCGAGTTGAATACTACTATCACATCACCTTTATTCCCCAATGGATTAGGCAGAGGTAGACATGCAGGTACGAGTATGTAAACTAAAAAAAGCTCAACATACCGGTGAATTTATGTTAGGCTCCCATATAATAGAGAGCGGAGCCTATAGAGTTAAACGAGAGTTAAATTATTGTTCAAAATAAGAATGACATTAATTTGAAATTATTAGTTAAATTACTTAGCAATTAATTACTTCATCGTAGGCAAGGCTCAAATCCTGTCGCTTAAAATAAGCCTAATCCATCAATGAGTTAGTAACGTATAAAAATATATACATTATAATATACACTCAAGCCTTTTCCTACGGGTTTTTATGCAGATACTACTTGCATAGACTTGCCTAGTTCTTATTGCTTTCAAAATGAAAAGGTTTGTTGATGATGATGGTATTAAATGGTTTGGCTTAAAAATATTCACAACAATTTTCTACCAAACTCTAAAAACTATTAAACTGGCTGGGGTTAGTTTTTAAAACATTTTTGTTACTTAAACGCGAGCTTAACTAATTTACGTCAATTTTGTGGGAGTAATGGGCGGCGCCTGTTAGCACAGAATAAAACTGTAGAATCCATTAACGCGGCCGCTGTTAAACTGTTATTTTATCAAGTAACAGTTTTGTAAATACACTTCATCAAAGTCGGCGAGTACACGTCACGGTACACAATAATTAAATTATGTTTGATATCAAACTACTTAGTATTCGTTCAGTTTACAAACTTTATCTTACAAATGGAAAAACATCTCTACATAGTTACAGCAACCTAACATTTTATTATTATCAAAAACATGTTTGACTATTGAAACTACTTCTGAATTCCCAACATTTCTGATTATATTTAGCCTCTTATACGTACATATACCTATCTAATTAAATTAATTTTATTTTAATATTATTTTGAAATTTGGATTTGCCCGTGGCTCCACCTGCGTAAAATTTTATTTTTGTAAAAAATCTTCTCGTGGAAACCTTCGATTTGGACAAAAAAAGAAGTCCAGGGTATAAGCTAACACTGTCCCAAACAGCCCAATGCGACCAGCAGCAATAAGAAGGAGCAAACATCCACAACACAATAAACTTTCACATTTATAATTAAATAGATACTTATGTAAATATTTTGCTTGTACCAACTTCTTATATTTTAAGAAACCAGTTCATCGGTTTAAGTATCGAGCTGACGATGACGCCGTGTTCGTTCCGTTTAGTCTTTTACTTTAAGGGAGTCAAGTACAACCTACGTACCTACTTTATATATCAAACTGTCATGAAGACTTCATTTCCGCAGCCGGACAAGTTTGTCACCAGTACGTTTTCACTGCACAACATTTATTTAACGGGAGTCGTCTTAAATTTTTCCGTCTTTATCTCGAGACGGGAATAAACAGCTCGGCTTAGATGATTCGCTTTGCAGCGTCTGAACAAATCGTGCGGTGATTTGTTTCAAAGCGTTTACTGTTGACGGACTGACGATTTTCTTTATTATCGAAAGGGCGAGCTACGATTTAGTTAATTATTTTAAACGACTCCGATTTGCCTTGGAAATTGAATTGTGTTGGATTTTATTGTGATGTCCTGCGAGTTTATGTGACTTATTGAGTTTTTGTGTTCTGTTATGATGTCAATCGATGTCATCATGGAATTTCCATCGTTAAATTCCAGCAATGACTGTCTCTAAGGTACTAAAATACTATATTTCATCAATACACAGTATAAAGTGTGAGTGAGTAGTGAAAAAAATACGTAATAATAGTAGGTACTTAGTAATTAGGTACGGAAGCACAAAGCCCAAACTACTTCATCGTTATTGTTAAATAATTCTGGTACCCATCCAATTATAGTAAGAAACCCCTCTTAAAGGAACAAGTATTCAAGATTACCATCAAAACGGCCGCATCTAAACCAATCTCATTACAGAACTGGAAACCAGTCCATTTTCTAATTCCTCAGACAAAAAAGGTTAGGCAAAAGCAGTAATCCTATGCGTGTCTTCATTACCCTGCATTAAGGCGATGACTCGACTTGATGAGCTTCTTTGTACCAATCCGCCCGCGCCGCCCGCGCCTCCCCCTCCCTTGCACCCCCTGACGTCATGCAAATGGGAATTTTACTCAAATTGTAAAGATGTTGTTCTTTAATTTAGTTTTCACGTTCTTTTTGAGAAGCGAAATTATTTTATGAACTATTGCGTGATTTGGAAAAACATTGCCTCGGTAAGTTCGCCTGGATTTTAGGTCAAACAGTGTTATTGGGCTATATTGTTTAGCAGACTGAATTTAAAAAACTTACGTAAAAAAACTTACGCAGGTACAATCTTCATCATAACAATTACGAACGCAACAATCAAACTGACAAACCTCAGTTCGATCGGTTTCGCTTTTCAAGTGATGGTCTTTCATTCATGGAGCAAATGATTTTAATTTTTATAGTCCGACTGGGCTTGTAGACAACTTGCATTTTGATATTCGAGTCGACACACGAATAGCAACAAATGTATGGAAATGACACAAGCTTTCGCCAAGTCAGGCTGTCTAATGACATTTCTATACATTTTGTTTCTATTCGTTTGTCGATTCGAATGTCAAATTGCAACTACCAAACTACCTACACTATTAAACAGATTGCTTAATTTATTGTTGATACAGATGTGAGGGTAGATTTGTGATTAGTAATTAAGCTAATTGGGATCGTAGTCCTCTGTCGCTCGTGTCGTAAAAGGTGACAAAGGTGTTAATAACAATAAATTGCGTTCGCCAATCTCGATGCGTTGTTTATCTTCTGACCCTTCATTATAGGAGTAATTGAGCACTCCGACTTATTGCTAAATCTTTCTTACAAGGTGTTATTTTTAACCCCCGACTCAAAAACGACAGGGTGTTATACGTTTGCCGTGTCCGTCTGAGTGTGTGCACGCGCGGCACCGTAGCTCCCGAACGGATAAACCGATTATAACTTAGTTTTTTTTTTGAAAGGTGTATTAGTCGGGAGTGTTCTAAGCTATGTCGGATAAAAGTCAGGCCAAGATGGCCGCCGCCACAAAATGGCGGATACATATTTTTTCACAACTCCCTCAATATGGGTTAAAATGAAAAATACTATACACGTTGATAAGTTTTAAATCCAAGATGACCGCTCGCACAAAAGTGCAACTACATTTTTTTTTCATTTTGTATCGCGGTTTTTTTTACCATGCCAACCTACGCTTTTCGTTCACGAGTGATTTCGCATTTTGTAAAGTGCTTAATGGAGGCCTGAATATAGGGACAGAGAATTTTAATTTCATTAAAATTTAAGAATTTTAAGTCCTTCAAAAAGGTCAGGTGCGCAGCCTGGCCTATTTGAAGGACTTAAAATTTTTGCAACGGGCGCGTATGACATGATTTATGAACGTGGACGAAGCAAAAGATATATAGTTAACTGGTTTTATTTTTTAGTATTTCTAATCAATAAAGTAAGTCAGGTGAACTATGAAACGCCATCAATTTCAGTGTTCATGTCTATTCTACGATGCGTGCGCACAAACTAGAAAACAGGATTAGCTGGCTCAGACGTCGGCTTACACAACTTGTAATCGTTGTTCCTTACCCAGAGTTATGTGTATCACTGGCACTCGAAACTTACACTGTTTGGGACTAAAGATAAATTGGGGAACACATTTTTATAGGACGAAGTTTCTGTGAATGGGATCGTCAATTGTTGTTCTAGGATTTTCTCACGTCTTCACGGGTCTCAATGCTTACGTTTGGTATATTACCTGTTTGGTATTGTACCTTATTGTCTATGAAATCTCTCAACCGATTTTCATGATTCGATGCTTTATTAACTGCGTCCGGTTGGTTCCATATACATTTTGACGGCACGTTCGTCGTAGTGGGTAAAAGATCGGCTTCTGGATTACAAGTTGTGGGTTCAATCCCCGTACGGAACGAAGTAATGGTATAATCTACAGGTACTTATTCCGGGTTCAGTTGTTTGTGTACCTATGTAAAATTTGTGTTTATAATCGTACACGATACAGGAGAAAATGTTAGCGTGAGGCTAGGGCAGTTTCATTTACTATTTTTAAATAAGTTAATTAATTTAGGTATCAAAAAAATTACCTTTTACCTATGTATATTACATACATACACTCTATCACGTCTGAATTCCTTGAAGAGTTAAGGAGAAAACACCGAGCCACTCTTGGAAATTTCACAGAAAAACCCAACAACACTGTACCTGACCCGGAAATAGAACCCAGGACCTTTAGGGTAGCAGTCACGCTTTCGACCACTAGACCTCAATGAGACAGATTATTTATGATGATGGTGATAAATTAGTATAGGTGTAACATTATTGTAATTAATAACAGAAACTATTATATCAACATAAACGAGGTCTAGTTTCGCATTGCAGTCGCCACAGTTATAAGTCAGGAACACAATTACAACGTCGTCGCGTGTCCGCCCACAAATACAAATAGTTTATTATGCTAATGGATCTTTTTCAATTTGAATGCAAATCCGAGACGAGCACTAAAGCAATGGAGACGTTTACGCTTTACTGCGGAACGTTTAAGGTTTATTATATTTATTTTCTCTTCTCTGAGGTTGGAGTTAACTAGGTAAATTAGATTTTTAAATAAAAGTAAAACTTTTAAAGTTTCTGAGTTTAAAACCCATCGAAGGTATAAATACTGAATGCCTGTACCTAAGGAGATAGAGTCGTGATATCATGTTGCTGGCAGCTCTCATAACAATAAATTAAATATCCTGCCTAACATCGTTCAATAAGAGATTACAGCTAAAATTAGGTATGTCAATGGACCCGTTGCGAAAGCTTTATAATCGTTTCTGAAACATAATTTCAACCAACCAACGTATAAATGCTATAGATTGCTTATAAATATTTAAGAAGATTGTTCAATAATTCATTATTCAACAGCTTTCAGCGAGTTGACAGTGATTCTATTGATTACATTAGCGATTCCCTTTTTTTTCATAGTACAAGGTCGTCTAATACCCAATAATATGTATTTTTTATAGAATATTTATTCCTGTAACGTGTTTTAGATAGAAACAAGCCTCCCTCGTCCCAAGCCCCTTTCCGTATTGATCCCTTATAGAATAATGATAAACTGAATTATGGGTTGAATTATCTCAGTTGCTGTTTGGGATAATGGCAAAATAGGCTCGTATAATACAAGATACGGCAAGCTGTAAGTGTATATCAGTGGAGCTAAAATGGCCACTTTTGGTGAATCATAATGAATCTGTATAAGCTGCGTTTATGGTACGGTGTACCATAGATTTCCAGGAGACGCTGACCTCTTATTTTATTAAAAACCGATACAATGCTCAGCCCATATCAGTCACCGTTTCAGCACGTCTCTGGACCTCTACCTAACCGTTTTGGGATACAGGCGTGATGTTATGGTAAGGATATTAAACAATGTAAGTCATCTTATAAAGTGAAAACTTCACTTTACACTGATCTAATTCAGAATATAATTATTTGCATTTCTACGCGATGCCGCTACAGCAAGGTTTCAAATTAAAATGGAACCCGATTCTTTTAGCGCACTCCAATTATTTCGTTAATTATTGGTCCGGAGTATTCGTTTATGTTATTGTAGCAATGAATCGTTTTTAATGCAAGGACGTTGGATCGTGAATATTGGAATCCATATTTACTCTATGGTTATTCTTTGTCTTTCCTTTCGATACTCGACACGTTTTATTATGTTTTCGTTTTGCATAATTTTTGTAACATTTCCCCACCCTATAATTGGGTCTGGACCCAGCACAACAGAACTATCTGTAGGCCATATTATTTTGCTGCATGCGGGGATCGAACTTCAACCTTTAGCACAGCAGCTGATTGCTCGACCACTGTGTCGTTTAAGCCATAAGTAGTAAACTGAATCATCATCAATTCATAAACCCATGTAGGTCAACGGTAGTGTACGTAATACCTGGGGGCCTAGACAAGTTTGACATTCGAATCGACAAACAAAATGTATGGAAATGACACAAGCTTTCGACAAATCGGACTGTCACTAATGTCATTTACATACATATTGTTTCTATTCGTTTTTCGATTCGAATGTCAAAATGCAACATGTCTACAGGCCATCACGTTGACCGCAGACTTCACAATATGTCGCCAAGAAAATCTGTAGGCGTGCAGGTTTGCTTACGATATTTTGTACAAACATATTTATTTATTAGTACTTTTTAATAAATTATGTGATAAGCTACTTGACACTTACTAAAACTATTTAATTTTAACTGTTGTTCATAAAGTTGCAACGATCAACCGCATGTTCGTTCATATTACATGCTTAAGATAATCTGACGCTATGAACAACTTTCTAGACTTAGTCTGCAAAGTTTTTTCTAACTTTCGAAATACTGGGAATGTGTTATAAGTTCGGTTAGTTTTATTATAACTGTAGTCACTTAGCTGCTAGCTGACATATTGGATGTCTAGACTATATTGCAATTACTCGTAAATTCATAATATTAAAGTTAGCTATACGGACTGATTTAGAATACTGATGAATATATCACTATTTTCGTCAAGTAAATAATCCGTCGTTGATGTTTCTACATACTTTGCATTTTATTACGCTTGAAAGGTTCGTGTTCCATGTATGGGCAAGATAACTCCCAACTCTGACCTGCTACTGAGATTGTTTTATAAAAACTTAATTACACTTTGCTCGACTTGGAAATCGAACCCAATACCTCTGGCGTAGCAGTCGCACTTAGGACCACTACACTAAATACGGCAGTTGTTAGTGCAATTCATCTAAAGGACCATACTAGTACTTTAAATAGCTTTAACCGTCCGTTCATGTAAACAATTATAAAAACTTGAACATTTTCAATAGTTAAAACCACTAACCGCGCCGTTGAGTACTTCGATTCATTTAAAAATAAGCGCCCGTTCGTACCGACATCGAATGGTACAACTCGATTAAAAAATCGGGTATTTCGCACATCACTGGCCAACACTGGCTTACTTTGTTCAGCGAGTGTTCAATAAAAAGGTTATTGAATTAATACCAGGACTTTGTGCGAAATGTCGATTAATATTGGTGGTTATTGCTAAAGTTCAGTTATGCAATCACCTAGCCGGAAAATTTTAATATAAATGGAGAGACGATTTTTTTTACGATTATTATTATAAAATTTTGTGAGAAAAGAGTGGATAGGACAGTCACAGTGATAATGTTATGCGTATATGTTACTATTACAATTATCAGCTCTATTTAGACCCATCTCACTTGTATCTACGCGGCGAGTATGTTTGCTAAATATTATCTATACTAATATTATAAAGCCTTTGTTTGTTTGTTTAGGAACTACTGGTCCGATTTCAAAAATTATTTCGGTGTTAGGTAGCCCGTTTATTCAGGAAGGCTATATATCATCGCGCTAAGACCAATAGGAGTGGAGTATCAATTAAAAATGTTGCAAAAACGGGGGAAAAATTCAATTTCTACGGGTACAAAGTCGCGGGCAAAGGCTGACAATACTTTCAGCCAGCGATAATTACCCTACTGGGAAGAAAAAGCCTCTTCGCACGAAACGAGAAAAGTTTCTACCATCAAAATATATTTTCACCATAATAAAAAAAACCATTCCCCTCCTAAAATATGGGTGGACAGAACGTGGAGCGTGCAAATGAAAATGAAGTGAGTTGTCACGCGGCGCCGTTGTTTGTGCCGGAGCAGCAGTAAAGTCAATTAAAGTGAAACAAAAATTATAATATACGTATTACGTATGTAGTCCCATAAGGGTTAGGTAGAGTTGTTATACTGTAGGGTCGTCTGTACCGTACTATGGTACCGGACAAAAAACACTACCGTTGCGCTAAGTAGTTGGAATAGTGGGTGCCTTTCCCACCAAACACAACTAAGTAGTTTTTTTCGTGTTTTTCTGAAGTCCGCAACAGCGTTTCAAACATTTTCAGTCATTGTAATGTATCCAAAAAAGTTTCATACTTTTTAATTACAACAAAAAATATTTTTACTCTGGAAATAATCCTTAATTGAGGTTACCGGGTCACTGAGCGTAAATACATCCGTATTTTTGTTATCAAAATGTTATAAAATGTCTTACATTTTCCGTATTTTTACCTACACAACTTTCCGTACCGCTGTCAACTTCGACGTTAATGAACATTTTATCTGTTCTTAATTGTACATTTATTATTTTTGCCTCTTAACTTGTTAAGTACGAAAATATGTAACGAAGTATTTAATTTCTTTAAAAACTTTTACGAGTATTTCAATGTTGTTTATTTTGTCCTTTCTGTTTGCCTCGTGAAAAGTGTTTCAGGAAACAAAATTGTGTTGTTAAAAGATATTATATAAAATAATAGTATCAGATAATACAAATACAACATGGAAAAAACCTTATGTACGGTCAGCAACGAAAGTCGATGAACACAAGCAATGTTTAAAAACATCAATGTACCAAAACTATTGATTAGATTTTAGAAGAACTTAACTACCGTCTTGGGTCAGTAAATTCTGAATATTCAAGATAATAAAGCATTTTGAAGATTTCATTGTGTTCACCAACTTTCGTTGCTGACTGTACACTAACAAAATATCGAAAGGAGTTTAGGAGCTATAACGCAGCTAAAATATGCTATGTAGGTACTTATCTTGTAAAAATCGCGGAATCTAAATATAAAAATTTCACCACACAAATTCATCACCCGACACACACACACACACACACACGAGCAGTAATCACATGAAGATTAACAGGAAATTAGATGACTGTCAAACAAAGTTTTCCCAAAAAGGCCACACAAACGAAGTTTGCTTGAGTGCGTAAATTATAAGATACATGTAGCAAGACAAGTGTGTTTGTAAAGCATTTTATCTGTGTACATAAATATAAACTACGAATGGGCATCGGGGTGTCGATAAAAACCCGGAGGTAAGTAGGTACCTACGCGCAAAGGTTACTTCACGGGATTTATATGTTTCCGACTTAAAACATCCGTGTTCCTGAAGTTGTTGTTTACCTTTGAAAGGGTCCCGGCATAGAGTAGTAACAAGGATAAGATAAAATATATCTATGTAGGTATATTTATTTAGGTTGGTTTCTATTTTGGGATTCTCCCATGGGTACTCATTTAACCGCGCGCCATAATGCGTCATGGGCAATAGCAACATTCTTCGAAAGTTTGTGATCTGATAGAATTTAACATGGCTTCTATATTTTAATAAGAGCATTTTTCATTAAGCGCGGTATAGAATCAACTACAGACGATATCAACATGCATGAATATTTCACACAGAATTTCTGACATACTAACAAGATCTTCGACCATTCATTCACAAACAGATCAGAAGTTGTATTACATTCCAAAATAGCGTTCAGTGCTCCGATGTGCTTCCTTCCACATGACAGTAATTATCTGGCGTGAAGTGTCGAGCCATTGTGTAGATCCGGTGCATCAATAGTGCCGCGATAATTATATTCCCAGTGCTCATTGTAATAAGCTGAAGTATACGTTTAAAGTTTAATTGTTCTATAACTGATTAGGTAATTATGTTTTGTTTTGATTACTATACAAAACAGAGCTTTGAAGTGCTTCGAATCTAATGCTAACCTTTCCGGAAGGAATAGTAAAGCACACAACATATTTAAGTTCTTACAGTCAGCCATAATAGAAAATTAGTATTCAAATGACTGCCTCATTGATCCGGTGATCGTTAGCAGTACCGGTTAGCTGTACTTTTAATTTAGGAGAGCTGGGTTCAATTTCCGCGTCGACCAAAGCGATATTAGGTATTATTCAGTTACCGATAGCATGTGAATCTGTATTTGAGGAAATACAGGCATAAATGTAGGTATGTATGTATCAAATTAATTAATATAGGTAGACCGGCCGCTCCCGTTTCTGTCATGTCAACAAACCATTATTTCCCGCCCACATTGAATATACCCGCACTAAATAGCTCAAACATTAACCATTCAGTGTTAATCTCCTGGCTAGTCTAAATCACTTCAATGAGAATGCTAATACCCAAAGGTTCAACCCAAATGACACTTCTAATTTCTCCAGCCCTTTGTAGAGCAAGATTAGTTCGCCACATAAACTTTACAGCCGCCATCACGGATAGGTATCAAGGTGCACGGTTTTGATTAAACACAATTTGTAGCCACAAATCGGTGTTCTATTTCCAGGGAACAATTAACAATTTCGTTTGTGTTCAATAAGTTCATTAGCAATAACACTGTAATAATGGAATCAGAAATTCTCTTGTATTCATATTTAGCTTAAGATATCTACCATGTTTTTGGCTGAAAATTTGCAGGTAAGTGTTTTTTAAATGAATTACAATGGTCTTTTGACTCGTTTAACCAATACACCTGTCTTACCCATGGGGTAAGGCAGAGGTGAGATATATTACGTACTCTCATCGAAACGATAAATTATAATCGAAATTCCAACATGCTACTGAAAATTTCATAGAAAACTAGGCATAACTACTTACTTAGCTCTGAATATGCTCAAAAGCCGCGCATATGACTTATAGACCGATAATTGCGATAGTTATTCCTGAGTTTTTAATTAAAATTAAACTAAAATAGGTATTTAACTTATTAAAATCCTATAAATTAATTAAACTTCTAATATTTACTTCATTTCGCAAATTTCGACTTAATTTGTTTGATTCACTGGCTCTGCTAGATTATCTAAGATCTTCACAAACGTGAGGTCGGTGAGTCAATTACGTAATTATGAACCCCAATGTTGGCTACCCATAATTATTATGACTAAACTTGTTCAACTGGAATTTCGCTAGTAAACGTCAAAGTTGGAAAATTCCCTCGAATAGTTAGTCGTTCAGTTACTCAGCTAGGTTCAGCCTGAAAATACTTAGGAACGGAATTATTCATTACAGATGTTTGTAAAGAGAAAGGGAATATTGTAGTACTGTAAATTTGAATAAGGCCTGAACAATCTGCAAGAATTTGAGCGCACACTGGTTTAGCGATGTCACTTTTACATACATTGTGTTTGCTGTTGTATGTGATTACGAATTTAGTCAAGTTCTCTGTCTATAAATTTGTTGTATTATTGTAAACGTAGGTATTGCTTCCAATAGCTATCAACATAAAATATCGGTCTCTGGTAAGAATCGGTTAGAAATTATGACAACAGCATTTAATGGATAGAGTAAAATACTTCTTAAATGTTAATTGAAGTAGTTCCTTAATCATAGATTTCCACAAGGGTCGGTCATATGCTGCCCTCCCAGTGACCTTAATCAGATCGATCGAGTGTCATTTCCCAGCAATTGAAACGCAAAGAAAGAACGCTATTGACCAAAAATGGAGGTTTAATGATGACATTAACTTCATATACTGATAGGTATTCAGCCGCATGTGGTTAGACTGGAAGTGAACAAACACCAAAGTTGACGACTAGAATGACGATGATAACAATCAAAACTTCCAAAAAATTCTAAATAATAGTAATGTATTTAATCATTATTAGTGTCGATGTCGGGTAACCAGAGGTTGTTCAGCATGCCCTACGAGTGAGTATTAATTTCACCCTGAGCTGTGGTGCAAAATCAAATCCTTCTGGGGACCTAGACAGGTTGCAGTTTGACATTCGAATCGACGAGCTTTCGAAAAATCGGGCTGTAATTTTCATACATTTTGTTTATATTAGTTTTTCGATTCGAATTTCAAAATGCAATCTTATTTATAGGGCCCTGTTACCGCGCCAATCAATTTACCCTGTGAAATTATTCTCGTGTATGTAATGGTTTATACGAAATGGGTCCATTTACACTGCCGCAAGGGGAATCATAGTTTAAAGTTATAATTGTGAACTCTTCAAGCGTTTTATTACCCCAAAAATATGTTCCACTCCGCTCTTTTCTCCCAAAGGAATCCTCACCAAAATGTTTAATTAAAACTTTGTTTGCTTTAATAAAAGTTGTCGGTATCGAGGTACAATCTGTCAAAGTTGCAACCTTGCCTATCAGTTTAAAGTTTCCACGTGCAAATTACCTGCTCCGGCCATTCTTTGATCGTGGTTGATGAAACAAAGTTGATACCAACGCAGAACAGTCGGCGTCAGTTAGGTACTAAGCACGACGAACACAAAGTTGCGTAATTATTTATATTAGTGTACTATCCGTACCTATACTGTAATAAACTTTAGCGTGGAGCGTTTATCGAGTTGAATTAGAAATACCCACTTGTCCATCAGAACTATGTATTTCAACAACTACTACTACACAACTATTTGTACAGGCGTCTGTACCTACTTATTTTAGGGTTCACACACTGTGTATCGGGTAGGTATTGCATTTTTTTTGTTATGTCATCATTGTATTGTTTATTTGAATAGTAGGTATATAAATACACTCATCAGTTATCGCTTTCAGCTAAAACCCTAAATTTAATGTTAATAGTTTGTTTGATTAAGGGGTTGTTTGCAAAATGAATTCATATCGTTCTCGTATAAATATTCATTGGGGACGCGGGCAAATTTCATTCAAAGTCAATCCCTTTAGTAATATAATAAAATGATTTCGTTGCAAAAACTGACATTGTTGAAACTGAAACCTAAACAAATGTGTGAGGGTTTGAATATTTCGGTTCTTAATTTAATAGCCTTTATCGCACTATTTCAGGTACAGCTCATGTTTTGCTGAAGCAAATTTAAATTAATAGATAGGTACTCTTTCAAGCTTAAAACGACAGTTTTACTATGTTTCAAACCGTATTCATTTAAATTTTCATTAATATAGTATTCATATTATGACGTAAAAGCGATTATTTGTGTTTTTATTAATTGAGTATAAGAATAAATAGAATGTTTTATATTCGGTTGTGCTGTCGTTGCTGCTGGGGCCCTTTAAAGTAAGCTCAATGAAAACTAATTAAAGGCCGTTTTGAGTCGAAACAATGGGGTCGTGGTCCGTGGAAGGTACGACTGCACGCCT
Source organism: Acronicta psi (assembly GCA_946251955.1). Lineage (NCBI taxonomy): Eukaryota > Metazoa > Arthropoda > Insecta > Lepidoptera > Noctuidae > Acronicta > Acronicta psi. Next base: position 389,831 of record OX276474.1, read on the forward strand.
CCTACTCAAAGAAATTTTCACAAGACTTGTTGATAATGATGCCATTCATAATGGCAATATTACCAGTTTTCTGGACAATTGGTACCAGATGATAGCGATGTAGAGGAACGAGTAATTGAATCCTAGGTGCACCAATTTGGAGACCAACAAATCTAGCTACATTTAAACTAAAAAAAACATTTGCCTACAAAAGTAAAGACACTAAAGTATGAAGCTGCAATATTGGTACATTGCAGTACCTGCTTCTTGCTTAGCTAATAACAAAGTTCTAACATAAAACTCCATAGCGAACCATCGTAATATCTTCCGTGTTCCACTAAACCCATAACTCGTCCCCCGTCACCTTGGAGCAATAACTCTGTAATTCTGTTGTCACCGGGGTCAACATATAAATTGCCCGGGATTCCTCGTAATATCGCACCACCTGGACTGGGCTAATTTATTCCATAAATTAATAAGGCGGGTGTTTCACCCGCGCAGGGTGCAAACAATTGACGGTTACAAAGTTGTTGCACTGTGATTGACTAGTTGGGGTACATTATTGTAGCTTGTATAGTTGGACTAGAATTTCTGAGTCGTATATGAGATTCATGTGTACAGAAACGTTGCTTTTATCGTAGCTGAACGTATTTAGTGTGTAAAAAACAAATACGAGTGAATTTGCATATCTAAGTTTAGTATCTTGGCTATCTCAAGGAATACAATCTGTTTCGCAGAATTTAATTAACATAACCGAAAAATAGATTTCCCAAAGGCCTGCAACTGGAATGATTTATCTGTGGAATACTTTAAATCGTATTACAGCTATTTTAATTGTATCTACCAGTGATTAAAAACCACAACAGTCGACATCAATGCCTGCCTACACTATGTCGATGACGTGTCCATATCGATATCGAAAAATTGACTTATGCATAAATGCCCCCTTGGAATACGGCTCCCAGAATAAAATAAACCTACACTAAACGAAACCCAAACGAAAAAAAGCAATGTATTGTAGTGTGTTATGACAAAAAGAAAATATACACAGCGCCATGCAGTTGCATGTGACATCCTTTCACGAAAACAACAAAAGTAAAAAAAAATAACCACGGAGCCGTATGTTGGCAAACTTTCATGGTATGAACAAATATTTAGTTAACATAGATCGTATTTATTTTACCAAATTGGGCAACAATTTTTTTCTAAGCACTGGCTTGTACATAATTAAGATTACAATGTTTCTAATTTTATATAGTGACTATATGATACCGTCAATATATTACAAAATATGGTCTAAGCAAACACCGGATTTTTAACTTCACTTTATGTAGATACCTATAATATTTTATTAAGTACTAGCTTCCCGCCAGCGGCTTCGCCCGCGTGGTCTTATAATTTTTTCCCCGTTTTTGCTACATTTTTCATTACTACTCCGCTCCTATTAGTCGTACCGTGATGATATATAGCCTATGTTACTCGGGGATAATGTAGCTTTCCAAAGGTGAAAGAATTTTTGAAATCGGTCCAGTAGTTTCGGAGCCTATTCATTACAAACAAACAAACAAACAAACAAATCTTAACTCTTTATAATATTAGTATAGATAATTAGAAAGTGATGAATATACTGAATAGGTACCTAATTTATTTAGAATGTATTATTTTGTCTGACTAAAAACTAGGTCATTTTAAAATTTAGGTTTTACTATGTGAAAAGTCCTATACCCGATTCAATTTGTAGATTTTGCCGCGACGTCTTTGGTTCAATAAGGATGGGTAAAAGCCATAATTTCGAGTGTAGAGACATAATTTCGAAAGTGGGAATTGTACTAATTCCTATAATGGTAAGTGTAAGAACGGAACGTGAGCGAAATATACACACAGTCATTTTGAATTTCGAACCTCCATTTAAACTTAAGTTTAAGTATACAGTTTGAATACAAAGAACTTAATTATTTGTATTAAGTAACCGAAGCATAATTTTATAAGAGTTACCATTAAGTCCAGTTTACTCAAAAGTTAGATATAATTGAAAAACGACAACAATAATATGTGTCTGCAGGTATAAAATGTAAGCTTATCAACCTGGATTCTCAATTTAATTAAATTGCAAAAAATTTACACACCTTCCCTCGTTGAAATTTTACTAAAAATACGGTTGAAAAACGCGTTGATAGCGATCCAAGTTATTATTACTTACTAGCAACCCGTGCTTCGACTGCGTACATTTTCCGGAGCGCAAATGTTTATAAATTATTATAGCTTATTTAAAAAAATATTATTTATTAAAAAAATATGTAAAATTATCAGCCAAGCTCAAAAATAATACTTTAACTAGCTGTTAAGTTTACTATGTAATGTGTAGTAATTTTATAAATAAATCAAATTTATTTTTAAGTCATAAAACAGCATTTCATTTTCAAAGTTACCATCAATTCATTCCCCAATTGGCTCTTACAAGCCAGGTCACATTACGAGGAGATATCTTTTGGTAAGCATTTGCCAAAAAAACGCAATGAGGGGAAGTCGGTGCCAAAAGTGCCGTCTGATAGCGATCTCATTACCCAACGAAAAACTCGGCTTCAGATAATCTTTAAGCTTATACTCTGGCGAGATAAGGTGAGACATTTAAGCCTTAGAAGAATATTGACACCTTTAAAAAAAAAGTAAGGTTTGTAATTGAAAGTTTTCGACGATGTCATTAGAAACTAACAACCTGTAGATAGTATCAGGTACAACTAGGTAAGATACATAACAGTTTCCATGTACTTAGGTGCTAGTTGTTTCGATTACTTTCGATGTACTCAGGTGTCAAAGCATAATTATGAGATTTGTGCTTCTAATCGAACTCGAAATACAAGAGATAATGTAGCATACTAGAATAAAATTTATTATAATCTAATTATGTAATGAAAGAAATGTTAACCCGTAATATATTATAGGTAATACACTAAAAAACAAACATTTAAACAAATGTGTAAAGCCCAATTAAGAACCAACCCAAGCAGCTTGCTCTTCGAGTGTTTCGCTTTTCATTTCAGAATTTACATAATGTATAAAAAAGGTTTTAAATGTAATCTATTCTACCAACTATTCTATTAAAATGATTAACTACCTACATTTTTGTTTTTGATAAAGTGGTTTAATGATCTGTTTTCCAAATCATGACTAGACAGCCCATAAATAGGATAGGAAATGTCAACACAATCTATTTTTTACGACCTAAACGCTTCTGTTTTGACATACATTTTGTCGAGTTAATGAACATAAATAATCTATGGTTAATCGTTCACACAGTAAAAATACTATTAATAAAACAACGGCTCCTTAAATTTTAATTTGATGCAAAAAAAATACAAATCCATTGTTCGAAATTGTTTTCGGTCTCTTGTTTTATTTTTATACATGTTTGCCTGTTACAGAACACATAGTATCAATAACGCATTCCGTACTTTCAATAGCATGGATGCATATTAGGCATATCAGGTATGTTTGCCGATGTGAGTACCTACTTCAATTTTAATGAAAATACTTGAGACAGGTAATTTTAACAAATAATCGTTGGCGTCACAACAAAAAAAATATAAATGCAAAAATAACTCTGTCTGTCTGTTTGTCTATTGCGCTTTCATGCCAAAGCTACTGAACCGATTTAAATGAAATTTGGTATACAGATTGTCTAGAGCCTGAGAAAGGACACAGGCTACTTTTTAATGCGAAAAAGGGCTTTACGGGGGTTGAAATAGGGGATGAAAGTTAGAAGAAATACCCAGTCCACGCGGGCGAAGCCGCTGGCGGAAAGCTAGTACCTGTTTGATAAAATAAAAACATTTTCAACACCAAACAGTCCATTATCAACGTCATAAAATAAGCACCGCCAATATTATGCTGCAATGATCCCTTTCCGTTGCGTAGTTTGTACACAGCGGTCACTGGGGAGGGAGTGGAAACACTACATCGACTAGATTTCCCGGGATATGAAATTTTGAATAAAGCAAACATTGTTGAACCTAATCTTTAATTTACATTTTGATAGGCACATTCTGTGTAGTATCTAATTGAGATAATAATAACTTTCAAAGTTGCATTCAAATCATCACAATTTTTGTTTGTAATTAGTTTTAACTCATTATATCTCTGTGTTTGTCGGATGTTGTATGTCTGAAAAAATGTGTTTTCTTTCTTTTTATTTTCGAAAGGTCATTATAATATCACATCGATATATTTTTTGACATTTATGTACATATACGTATTTACATTTATGACCACGTATTTACATTTATGACTATAGCCATAATCCAGCGCTCACACCTCTGACTTTTCGAATCTATCTCCTTTTTTAGCACCAGGATGGCTGTTTTAGTATATTTTACATAAGTGTAGCTGTTGCAGCGATATTGTACGCAGATAATATCCTCTCTTTTTTCGCAAACAACCAACAAAACCCCAGAACCAAATGGTGACCCTACTACTAAATTAAATGTTCAACCCAAAATGAAGATTTAAATTGATATCGTAGCGAGTGACTGGCTTGTTAAGCGCCCTATTTATACCGTTAATACAGCCTCCGTGAGATAGGCTGGCGTAAATAGTTTGTGAGCTTTTAATACACACTCGTTGACTTTGGGAATATTTATGCAATTTTGGAATTGAGTGGGGCATAAGTTAGTTACGTTAAATGATATGTTCAAATCTCGGGAAGAGTAATTATAGACCTGACCAGTGCAAACGTATCAGGCGCGTCAAAGTCATTGATATGCATAAATTCACATATTCAGAAATGTGTACACGTTATGATATGAGATTTCTATTAGGCATTAGCCTTTAGACTTTGATAATTATGACAATAAGAAGATACGGCTATAAGTAGTAACTTTACGTATAGGATGACGTACATTTTGAATTTGTATTTTTTACAATTTTAATTATTTGACTTTCACAACAGCTATCCTACCCTGCAACTGATCGTCGTTGCATCTCTCCGTAGAATAGTAAAGGGCGATGTCCAACAGCTTCGGCTTATATTAGTGATGATGATGACGATGTTACAACAACAACAGAAAACTAAACATGCTACAAAATAATATAGAGCTCTATTTCAATAGCCCTTAAGTATTCATTTCAATAATTATGATCTATCTAGACCAGAGCCATTATTAGTTCGCTTTGAAGAACTCTGTAAGTATAATTGAGGAGTCAATTTTGTGAGCTTGTATTCCCTCAGATTGTTGTAATCCAAAGTATCGTTATGATAGTTCATTATTTTCTATTTGTTGAAAGAACTTCGAAATATTACTTACATGTAATACCGAGGTTGATAGGTCGATAGGACTGACTGTTATATTATTTTTACAATAATGTTGTAGTTTCGCTACATTACCTTTCAAACTAGAACATTTGGCGAAATATTTGGCAATGCGGTGGACCAACCCAAAGGAACACGGAAACACAGCATTTAAACAGATCTAAAAAACATTTACAGAAAATAAGTTTATGATAATAAACTCAGTTAATGTATATATATAATGTATTGAAAATAAAAATAATATGAAATTCCTGTCACAATTTACAAAATGTATACAGCACATCGATTTTCAATTTCCATAGCAATCGTATTTTCTATTTGCAACTAATGAGAAACTTCAGTGTTGGAGCATTGCAGCAGCTCTGTGTTATCCGGAGCGAGACGCAGCAGACGAGTCAATATCCGCGGTGGACGAGACCTACTCATTTCCGTGCTGTGCCACTGGGCGCGCTGGCTGGGTACACCACAACAAACGAATTCAGAAGGTTAACTCTAGACTCGACCAGTAACAGATCCATTATTGGGATCATCTGTAAATAAATTCAAAGCAGCAGCCTAAAGTACTCTTTACAGCTATTAATTATTACATTTTCTTATTACCTTTAACACTGAATACTACGTGCAGTGAAACTGGCATCATCATTGAGAATTTATTATACCCTTGAACAAAGCCTTTGCATTTCAAATATAACATTGTAATCGGAAACGGCTGGACCTTCTAAATATTCTCCTATAGAGTATTAGAATGTGGCTTACAGGTGACATGGAAACACAGGAAGTCTTTTGTTGTATGAATGTTGAATGATATCAAGAAAACTATGTTATAATTATATCTCTCCCTCTCTCTCTCTCTTACTAAGGAGAATAAAATATAATCTCTAACATTATAAAATCGTAAAAAGGCCGTGTCTGTACATTGAAGATATTTAAAAAAAAGCAAGTAATAACTACACTGTGTGATAGGTTAAGCAGCGGTTTCTGCGGTTATACTATGGATAACTGACCATTTTTAAGACATCAAAAACCTCTGTACCTTATACTTATACATTAGCCATAGTAAATCCCATACAAAAACCTATGATAATCGTGTTAATCGTAGTCAGAATGCCAAAAAACCTGACAACCAATTTATGGTAAAGATATTGGTTTTAATTAGATATTGAGTAACGAAGCTTTGAAGATATGCACGTTATCGCTTTGTGTAAGATAAATTTAACCAACTGTTCCGATTGGCACCCGATCTCAACATATTTTTTGGGAATAGCTTTACTTATCTTAATCGTAACCGTAAACGCTATAGTTATCGTAATACCGTCATTCTTGGCATCTCTTAATTAGTTTCAATGAAAAGGTTAGTATTTGGATATACTATGCATAACACACATAAACACACATGCATAACACTAACACAGACTTTGATCATACATAAAAACACACAATATTGTAAATGCATAATTATAAGTAGGTACTTATTAGTTATTTGTTGTCTTGCAACTAAAATAACACAATTTTCTTTCCCACCCAAGAGGAATACGGCGCTGTTTCTCTTTACTACAGGCTAACTAGGAGAATACTATACACTATGAAAAATTTCAAATCCAAGATGGCCGCCACCACAAAATGACAAAAATTACATTTCGTGTCGGGGGTTTTCTAAATTTTTAATTTAGGTTAGGTTATAATTATCGTATCTATGGCTCTGTACTACACCTACCTTTTATGAAATAAAATGATTATAAATTATTATATTATTATTATTATTTTAGAAACTAACAAACCTATCATCTCGTCTAAAAGGGATAGGCAGACATGTACTGATGTTAACTCACCGTTTGCCGCTGATGCAAAAATGTAATATCGACGTAATAGGGGTGAACCTATGTTTTGCGAGTTAAGTTTTGGGGAATAGTAGGTCATTTCCCAAAACTAAACTCTGGGGTGCTTCTGAAAATTGCCTAACAAGAATACTAGACCTGGAAACGGCCTCAGGCTCCACATGCACTTACAACAATATGGTACCAATACCAATGATCCCAAGGATTATTAAACTTGAGTAGGTACAATATTAGGGGAAGCAACTTTAAGTACTGTTAGTTTAATTGTTTTAAATGAAAAGCGTTTTATGATCTCCTTGTTTTTGCTGGTGTAAGCTGATTTAATCTAACGATTTTCATGAACGTAAGAACATAAAAAAACTTATAAATCTCGGCGCCCGAAACGTAAAGGCCGTATTTATCACAAGTCGTTTTATTAAAAGCCCTTACTCCGCAAAACAAAACCGGCACTTCTTATCGTCGGGAAGTAATCCATACATTCCATATTTCTCTTTACAACCGTTAAAATTCTTTTGATAGACGTAAAATGTACGGGATCCATCTTCATTCGCATTCTGCGTACATTCAAGGTTTTATTATGAATCCGTGCTGTGCTCGCTGTAGGCTTTTTACGATGCCAATTCGCCAAGACATATGTAAACGGTACTGCTCGTAAAGATTTCCACAACTTCCTCAAGAACTTCGTAAAACAGAAAATGACCCTTAGTACTCTGTGATAAACATTAGAAGGAATGTAAAATTCAGTTTGTATGCACGAGATTATTATTCCCTTTAGCTGAAGGAAGGATTACCGATGGTAGGAGATCGTTAATATCTCGGGCACGGCTTTCTTTGAATAAAATTTGGGAGTTGTGTGTTAGTTTTGCGACTTAAAGTCGGTTATACGTTTATATGGGTAGTTGAATACACTTGAATAACGAGTTTTATTACACTAGAAAAGTGGAATAATGCTGTTTATTTAGGTAATATCTTTTGATATGTTGCGTAAGTTATTTTAGTCCCTCGAGAATTAACTGCTAGGATCAACTTGATTTTAAGTAATACACCAGTTTGTACTACGTATTAGCGATGGAATTATTTAATCTATTTGAAGTAGGTACACCAAAGAGGAAAGCCAAAGATCGGGCTCCGTGGGGTTCATCCTACGAGGCCTAAGTCGATTAGTGGACGAATAAAGGCTGATGATGATGAGGTACCTACACCAAAATGAAAAAAATATCTCCAATTTTAAGCGTGGAAATGTTTTATAAATAAGAACGGCTTACAGTGGTTCATTTGCACAAAGAATAAATTTCAGCGCCTAGGAATTTTTCGTAATTACGTGTCTGAAGGTGTTCAGTGGTTGTATATCAGTGTGTTTATGTAAATCTTGCGCAGTGGCAGCGTGGTGTCGGGGCGTAGTGTTGGACGCGCACTGGCCGGTAGCGCGGCGCTTGCGATGAGCTGAAGCGGTATTGGTAATTATTATATTCATGGTTAGATTAGCTAAAGGACGTCCACTAAACAAGGCCAAAATCAATGGGGAATCCATTGGTTTTTACAAGGACTGGTTATATTAAAACATTTATTTAGACTATTTATAATATGGCTCTGGTATTTCTTTTCTTTGATAAAAACGGTTCCCCGCATAGAAAAAACTGTATTAGATAGAACATTATTTATTATTAGACATAAACATAATTATTAATATATGAAATTATTATTTTTAAATAAAATTACCACACATTATGGTCGGTTTTATCGCTAACAGCACACACCCACTCGTACCCGCTTACACTAGTACCTACACGTTGCAAAACGCCTTCGCTTATTTCATTAAACCAACATGGAACCTTAATTTTATAGCTAGTTTAAGCAAGCGAGTTCCGGTGATGCATAGCCGACAGGCAATTTTGTAAAATAGTGCGCTTAATTTTTAGTAAAGTTAGCGTTTCGCCGAGGCTCCCGTTGCGTTGTTTCGATGTAAGTGGCTGATGCATAACTTTGCATACATTGCGCCAAACAACTGCCGTAATTACAGGCTTTTCTGTGTTTTCGAATGTTAAACATTTTCGGATGATAAAGTATTCGTTCTAGATTTTTGTTGGCTTTAAAATAATTTGTTAGAATTACCCTAGCTTTTTATTGTGTATGTTTTTCATTAAAATTGTTAGTAGTATAGTCATATTGTTGAATGGTTTGTTCGCTGTTCAGGCTAAAGAAAATGTACATACAATTTAAACACAGAGAAGTTAAGATCGTACCTTAATTTCTTATTATACTGTGATTCCTACAACTATATCTGTTTTGTTTTATTTTCAAGGGTAAATACGGGTTAAATGAAAGTTTGCAAAACGTTTTTAATCCAAATAGTAACTCAAGTAAGACTATCTGACGTGAGTGTAATTAAGTTGCACTAAAGTTGTGAATACGGAAGCACCGCGGCGTGGTCTACACGATGTTAAAATGACAGTTTTTTAATTACGAGCTTCGAGAGAGCTTCTGCTCTTAAAAGAGACTTGGAGTTTGAACCAAGTTTACAACAAGCACTGAAAAACGCACTTTTGTTTAGTTCTTCTGATTTAGGTAGATACTAATACATATTGCTGTGATGATTCTGATGAGTAAGTCGTTGAGTCGGTTTAAATGGTCATGTAGCCCATCCTTTTGGTACTTTGTACACAATTGCTTCGTATAGTTTGAATCTATATTCCACTTGATGTCAGAAATTAATTTAAATGGAACACGGCCGTAAAAATCCTTCTTATGTAATAACACGTTAAAATTAAATGTAAGTACTCTAGTAACATTTTAGTGATTATGTTTTTATCTGATTGTTATATTTTAAAGCAGATAATGATTGTCATGTTATTGTGATATGAAGTTCGTTTTAACAATAAAAGAACATGCCAATCCTTCATTTTATATACTCAACCAAACAAAAATGTTCCTGAGTACTTTACTACTTTATTACTTCTTTAAAAAATACTACTTCATAGAGAAAACTTGTAGTAACAAGCTAGTTTCAACACGTCAGTCTATGTAATGCAAGTTGTACAATATGGGACTGTACCTGTTCTACAGCACTATTATGATCCGTGTTCGTTCTCCTGGGGGCCTATCTCCGCCAACGAAGTAACGGGCCCGTCCGAAAGTAGCCCAGGCAAAAGGTAAAAACACATCGGGAGGAGGTACAGCTGTCGAATCGAATCATGCGTCCGTAGTTGATATGGAGTAGGACACGCCTGTAACGAAGGCCGAAACTACGGAGTTTGTGCTTAAAGAGTAGACCCCCTGGTTCAGATAATAAATAGTAATAACGACGCAGCACTCTACGAAGCTCCGACACATGTTACCAGGTGTGGTGGGAATAAAATTGCGACGTAGGTACAAGTTTTAGCGCTGTTTTATGTTTTATTATTCGAGAATTTTATATGACGGAGTTAACATTACAACATACAATTACCTACGCCAATCCTTGAAATAGATAGATAGATAGAATATTCTTTATTGCACACCAAAACAAATTTAAGGAACAATTTTATAAACAATAAATATTGGGAGTATACTAATGTACACCAACAATTCCCATTATATTCCCAGTATTTTCAGGTCCCATATAATAGAGCGCGAAAACTCACTAACATAACATGTAAATAACATAAAAAGAAATGGAATTAGGAAGCTTTATTCATTTTACAATAATTATTATTATGGAGGGCGGGGGATTTCGTAGAAAATCCCAATAATAACAGTATACTCGACCTGGGAATCGGACCTCGTGCGTAGCAGTCACGAGTAATCATGGAAAATTAGGAATTCTCTGAGATGAGAGAAAATCCTCATGTATTCACCAACAGACTGGTCGACCATACCTCGTTCTTGTGGCTGCGAGGGATTTTCTCACATCTCTATCATATTATTACAGGAAGTAACCAGACAGTAATGATTTAATACTCAGCTAAATATTGGTATTTTTTGCGCCGACGGATGGCAAGGGTGGGCTCTGATTCATTAATCTGGCGAAACAAAAGCTATCAGGCTTAATGGCCGCGGCGAAAGGCCCCCGCTGTGTATTATCAACGTTTAATATCCTGTGATTGTGCGTAAATCTTAAAATACCATTAATATCAATAAGCGAGCTGTTATTAAATTATGGTACAGCGTTAACGTTGTTGCGGTAAAATCAATTGGATATGTAGTGGATTTAATTTGCAATCGCCGCTCTATCTTTTTTCATTCTCGAGGAAACGGATCCCTTCCGTTTCCTCGAGAATGAAAAAAGATACCTAGATAGCCTTAGGTTGGCTTCTCTCTTTGAAAGGATCATTAGGCCGTTGGGCCATACGTCGCACCAAAACATGTATATTAATGCAATAATTTTTATGTTTTGAGATAAAGACGGCGCTGTTTAATATACCTAGAGCAGCTTCTCTCTCTCTCTCTCAATCGCAAAACTATCGTAATTAATAGGTTACAGTACCAGCCGTGTTAAGGAAAATTGTATTGAATTCATCAACCGTACGGAAGTTTGGAACTTTAATCAAAATATTTTCGGCACCGTAAATACTAAAAAAACACGTCTTAACCATTGACAATATCATTAAAAGACTTCAAAACATTTGTGAAATAAATTCATCCCTAAGCCACAACTTTCTAAATCCGTCATTTTGCGCAACAAATCCTGCTAATGATGTTGTTGCCGCGAACGTGACCAGATTAGCGGCCATCTTTATATCGCGCGTAATGGCGTTAAATTAGAATGTTTATGTTTTTAATCTGTGACTATCAGCAGTGTTTTTATTTTCGAGAAAAAGAGAGTGTTTGTTTATGGTTAACGTTGTGAAATAATTTAGTTACAACATGGTTTTTGTAGAATTATTTATGTTGATACGTCATAGTATCTGTGTGTATATGTATGTTAAAAAGATTACCGTGTTTGTTTCACATGTTTGCACGAACATACACCCAGTTGGAGTTAGTTTCACAGTACCTACGCTAAAAGCATCTCCGGGACGTCTTATGCAAATGGACGGTGAGGTCCAAGTCAGAGATTGCTGTTTGGATTTCCATTTCTCGTTGAATTTTGGAGAAACTGTGGTAAATCCGCTTTTCTATTCAGATATACTGAACGGACTTTAACGTTATTACTAGTAATTTACCAAAGTAAGCATTAGGTTAAAGTGAACTGGCTAATCCAGAGGTAGTTGAAACAAACTGAGCCAAATCAACTGACTGTCGTACAAAATAGTATAATAACATGGGGAACATAATAACAGGGCCTGTTTCACTATATCTGGGTAGCCACTATCCGCCAGATAAATTAAAAAATGAAATAAAATTTGTATAATGTAATCTGCCAAGTAATTTAATGGGAACTTAGTAGGCGGTGGTGAAATGTAAAACGCGATCTCAATGTATCTAAGCAGACATACCTACTACTATAGTCTGCGCGGAACTAGTTGGTCGCGCCTTTGGTATGTGAGCGGCGGGACGGAAGGGCCGGGTCGCCTGCGCGCGGTGGGACGGAGGGACGGGGGCGCTTGTTTTTGTTCACAGTAACCCGCCGCCTCACCCCCGTCCCTACCTAAGGCGCGGCCAAATAGTTCCGTGCGGACTGCAGTGCACTAAATGATGCTAGGTTTATTTTCTCATCACCATGTTTGGACATAAAATGTCTGTCACAATTTATTCACAATGGTATAAGAACTTCACGAATAATATCGTCACCTAACCTTAAATATCCTAATTGTTATGCCAAAGCAGTTTAGTGAGAAATTTATCACAGTTGCGAAGTAAATTAATCTGTCAAACTCAGAAGGAACGACAACGCTCTAAGAACAATCACTTCTTAATTAGTCTATACGTAATTAGCTATTTAGTTCCAGTACCTATATTAATTAGAAGACGTGGGTTCTAATCAATTTGTGTGAGAGTGCAGTTTTTCACACTACCTATAGATTGTCCGCTGTTTCAAAAATACGTTAAAAATCCTTTACAATTATGAGGTAACCGTACCGCTGTCTGTCTTCAATTGCATCGCGGCAACTAGTTTACACATGTAGCAGGCAGCTCGCGAACCAAACAACAAGTTTTATTTACAAGATCACGTTTACAGCTTCCGATCTTGAAATTTATCTTACCTTGTGATCTTTTGTGTAAACCTTCCGCAAGTTACTTTGTAAGTTGTTCTTTTTACATTATTGTTTTAAATCGGGTGCATATTTCAGGATACTTTAGCTCTTAGCCATAGAGGTTGTATCCATGACCACGAGTTAATTTTCTCTTTGTGATGTAGGTTTGTGTTGTTTGCTTTCTCGTAAAACATTCCCTATGACACCAACTTTATTTTACGTGTCCTATTTGGTTACTTGGTCCCTAAAAGGTTCCACGGACTTTCACAAACCAGCATTCGATCAACGTGCATTCAAAGCGTTTTAAGTTCACCGTTTAATAATGTGTTATTTTCGTTATAGTTACCTTTTCTGACACAGGACATCTCCGCTGTTCTATCTGCATTGATTAAGTATATATAATAATATATACTATGTAACATGGTATAAAATTAAAACAAATCCATACATTTTCGTCAAATGTTCTTTACCCAAAAAAAAATACGCGTTAAATTAAACTTCTCTAACTGAATCCAAGGTTTCCAACAAAAACGGAATTACTGAATATAAAGCACTAAGTGTACTCTTAGTTTATACAAAAGCACGTCATTATGACGATACTGCACGAATGCAAGCTCTGACAGCTTTTGAACTAACAACTTTATGATGAAAGCCTTTGAGTTAAATTTGTAGTGGTGTCGGAGATCGCTAAGTTTGGTACTTACGAATGTTATTAATTAATATCGATATATTTTGTGGTAGTCAAGAGCTAAATAATCAAAAACATTTGTTTAGATTATTACAGGACTTACATTCATTGAAACAGAATTTAACAAAAGGCAAAATTACAGTCAGGTGGTTCCATGATTGTAAGCGGTAGACTAAATAGGTAATTTCTTTAAATTCTTTGAAATCTTCTATTGTGTAAACTTTTGTACATTTCAAACAAATAAAAAAAATCGAATGTTTTCATCTTTTAATTTAAGCTGGGACATGCTTACTTCTACCGCTTACAATCACGGAACCACTTGACAATAATGTGGTCTTTTATTAAATTCAGTTGCAAATAAACTACTAGGAGTTTTGTAAGCAACAAATATAACCAGGTCGCTATTATTCGCAGTAACCCACTTCCTTTGGCTGACTGTTTCATAGAAAATAAAGTGACGCACATATTTCTCCCGTGCACGCACCATAATCAAATAAAAACCTTTCCATTATTCCACACCTTTGTTGCCAACAACTAGCATTGAATAGGAAAGAATAAAAATCTAGATTTTCTTTTAAAGCAACTTGTTGTTCCTATTTGTAGAAAATTTATGTAGATACTCTTAAATTTATCAGTTCTTCAACGTCCAAAACTTGGGGTCGCTAATGCTACGTCAAGCGGAGTTAATCTGTGAAGCATATGTACTTCCTAATGTAATACCTCAATGTGAATATCTAGTAGTACACACACAATGCTATTATTTTAGACAAACCCTGATCAATTGATGCGATCGAATGTTTTATGTACATTCACTTGGAATTAAATGCAAAATTTATGCGAACCGTGAATTTTATTTGCACTCTAGTCCCAATGTGTGCGAAGCTTAGACTATTAATCTTTTTAGTTCGTTACGTTCTATGCAGAGTTCATTTGTTTTTCTAAATTTGTCTAATTCCATTTGAATAAGTATTAATTTTGTTCAGTCTGCAACAAGGTATTTGATAGTAAATTGTTTTTTTTTTACAAATTTGAAAGTGCCTGTCTGCCTGATCAATTGAAATCACTAGAGTCGACTAGAAAATGCGTAACGATTAATTTGAACTTAATTTATTTATTTATTAGCCAACTTATACTAACAGTTAACACTAAGATATAACCGGAAGGAACTGTCCAAATGTTTAGCAGACCTCAACAAAAGCTGTAGTGGATTTTCCTTCTTGTAAAATGTAATTAATTAAATTTTTCCACATAGGGTCACTATCATCTATTCAGTCAAGTCAGGCTCTATGAAGAACACTAATAACAGGGAGATGGCAAAAACTGTCACAAACAGCCGGCCATATTAATTTTTATATCTATAGTATACTCAATAAAACCTTTTCGTAAGTTGTCTATGTTCAGGATTTACAGTGACGTAAAGCGTTTTACAGGTAATAACCGCTTCGCATGGATTCACTCGACGAACATATTTTAGTGGCGCGTAAATTTTTATGTCTTGCAATGCGCCGGCAATAAAACGAACAAAGCGTTGAGCCTATCTTCGCGTATGCGTATGAAATTTGGAATTAATTAATTTAGCTTGTGAACTTTTTTGAGGCTACCTTAATTTTCAATATCATTTTCTATTTACGGACCAAAATTGATGGTCTAGGAGCTAATTAAGGTGCTCGTTATAAAAATATTGAGTTTGGATATGTTAATGCCGCAATGTTTAATTTATTGTAAGTGGAGATTTGGAATTAAATTATTTAAAGCCTATGAGTTGGATTCGAAAAAATACATTCAAAATACTGGCCCTTGTATTAATGTTGCAATAATATAATATACAATTCTTAGAACCATTGCACAAACACGCACGATTGTCCAGATCCAAAAAAGTATGAACCTATAGGCTCTGTAAATGTAAATTGCATCCATGCTTCAAACAAGGTCTTTTACACAAGTGAGACTTCAACCAAACTTTCGAATCCCGAACAGCATTAGTCTTCGTTTTAATTTAACTTAATTTGAGTTTTAAGGATTCTAACCAAGAAATAAAGCTGCCTCTTTGCTACAAAGAAGGTGGTACTTACACAAACCAATTAGAAGATTAAATGTGAAGTCCCCATTACGTTTCAGTTAGAATAAAAAGAAATTGATAGTACTTAGTAGTTTTCATCCTCTACTGAAAAGAACTCATTTCAACGATTTTAATGAGTTCTTAGTTGAGATTAACCTTTTCACTGAAATAAAAATGTATTCCTTACCTCTTAGCGTGACCTCTCATTAAGTCTTAACTAGAAATATTACTATCATTGACGTTAATCTTGGATCAGTAGTAACTTGTAAAGAATTTGAAAGAAACCGACGATATCGTTTATCTAACTAGGTATAATATTGTGTCCTTTCTAATTACAAAATTAAGATAATAAGTACTATAACTAATTTACAACCCAAAATATTAAAAAATTTCAACAGATGTAGCTTTTATATTCAAATTGTACAAAAGGATAAATGCATATACTCTTTCAAAATTCATAGACAAGTGACCAAAGTTTTGCCTACATAAATGCTTGTAGGTGCTATTTGTGTACTTATTCTTTTTTGATAGGGTTTTCTTTTGGTTTCAAAATAGGAATTCAAAGTACGAATTTAAAATACTCTACGGAGAAAGTTAACCCCAATTTGCCGCCATATTGGTTTGTTACGTCACATATTTGATTACAGAATCGCCAGGCTCCCCGAAGCTCATTAATTCATTCACTATTGATTTCTCTCCATCAATATGTATTGCATTCTGATTTTCATTAAAATTCTCGCATCTTTTTGACAATTTGTCGGTTGTTCGTGGTTTTATTGTTTTAAAGTAATGGCCTATGCACAGTTTGATCATTGTTATTATTCTAGCCATTTCTTAACTATAATACCCTATTATAGTTAACCCGGCGTCATGGGGGCGTTAACCCGGCGTCAAAATCAAGAGTTGCCGAACATAATATATATTTTTACAGGTACCGTATATTGGGGTCGGGGCTACATCCGTATTTCGCTACCAAATTACTGGACAATGCCAATATCCTTAGCCTAATGTGGTTGTCGTACTTATCTATACTAATATTATAAAGCTGAAGAGACTACGTTTGTTTCTTTGAACGCGCTAATCTCAGGAACTACTGGTCCGATTCGAAAAATTATTTCAGTGTTAGATAGCCTGTTTAATGAGGAAGGCTATAAGCTATATATCATACGCTACGACCAATAGGAGCTGAGTATACATTAAAAATGTTGCAATAACGGGGGGAACAAATCAACTTCTACGAGAACGAAACGCGGGCAAAGGCTAGTTTAACTATAGTTTTACTATTAATGTATATTAACACATGCAATATTAATCACTTTGCAGCAGAATTACATAATTTCTACACTTTAAAATTTTCTTAACTTTGAAATAATACGTCCTTTGAGAATGTAAAATAAAGTTACAACTTAAATAAAACATTTGCCAAAGTTTAACTTAAAATGTCTATAAATAAACAATTGTCGAAACTCCCCAAGTTTTAAGTACTCATGCGCCTGCCAGTCGTGGCAAATTGAATTACCTACATTTTACAAATGCCTTACAATTTGCATTAAGATATCGCCATTGGCACGACGTGGTACGGTAACGGTGTAAGGAAAAGTTACTCGAGGTGCCTTAAGGTTATTTTTTTTTCTTTTACGTGCACTAGTGCCTCCAAGAAGCCTTTCAGCACCTTAAATGTTTGCAAATTTGCGAGAAATTAGGCCATCAAAAAAAATAGGTGAATACTATCAAATAAAAATGTTTTCTTATCATGTAGGGTAGGTAGGTAATCGAATGATTTTTAAATGCAAAGGGAAGATGTGGATAAAAGTTTTTCCTTTTTTCTGTATAAAAGTAAAAACAATCTTTTTCCGGCTTCTGGCTACCGATTCTTAGAAAATAAACAGTTCAGTGACCACTACATTCCCGTTGTTTCACCATAAGCCCATAGAAGAATCAAAATATTGATATAAAAAATATAAATTTCGCAACATCGACCACGCTCACTACGATGTCCCACGCGATCGCATTAATAAAGTGAATTTCGAATACGATACTCATTTTAAATTAATTTTCGCTTTAATGTATGTACGTACATTTACTTAATTCTGTTTATCTCCCTTTGTGGTAACCAGAGCTCTGTTGTTAAATATAAGCCTTTTGTCATATTTACAGTTTACTGTTCCACTCAAAGAGCCGATCTAGATCACGCTATACGGAAGTATCTTGTATTTGATAAAATAAAACATGCGCGTTGAACAATGAACATACAATAAATTAAAAAAACCGTTTACTTTATTTGTTATTTGGCTTACATTGCATGTCGAGGAGTCTCTATTTAGGCATGGAAAATGCCTGTTGTTGAACGATTATAGGATGATGAAGGACAGCATTTTCTAAATGTAGGCAATCTTGAAAACCATGTAGAAATATCCAATTTTAAATTCTAATAAAAAACTGTTCGGCCAATACGTTATCAAATTAAAAAGAAATACAATCTATCCTTTCGATAAGCCCGGAGAATTCTAATACTTTAATTTCAGGTTCGTTTTTTAATCGGAGATTTATACGGTCTGTGCTTGAGCTACGTTTTAATCTCGGAGCGACAGTTGGGGTCGCGGTCGGTACGATTTGACAGCGGACGGGCCCTTATCAAGCGAAACATTGCCAAATATTTATATGTACTTAATACTTGTTGACTTTATTTTACGGATAATGTGAGAGTTTGTGATTTGGAGCGTCAAAGTGTACAATTTTAATGCTTTTGTTTGGGAATTATTGATACTATCGCACAAGTTGTGTTGGTAATGCTATTAACTTTTTTATTGAATTTTACTGTCTTTGTTTTAAATATAGACACAGATTGCAGACCATGCAAATAGTAATCAAGTAAAAATAGTATTAGGTAGATATTTTTTCAGATGTTCAAACAATTAAGTCTTGTACGATACATTCCCTAAGTACTTTACCAGTTACACTTACTACAGATACTGTGACTTCATAAATATACATACGTAGGTACATTAAGTTCCTGTGCGCTTCTGTAACCAAGGAAATAATGCCACAATGAACCATAAAAAATAAAATAAAACGAACAAAAACTTGTACCTAATACTTATTCAAAACACGATCGTTTCCGAAGTATTAGTGAAGAGCGACCCTTTGTCAAAAGTTTCGATACTTTGATGCTTCGGAATACCTAATTTGCAATGTAATACAAAATATCAAAAGCTATTACGGTATTGACATTGTGTAGTACAATATACTTCGATGTGATTGCGAGGGGATTGTTGATTTTATTACAGAGCACCGGGAATTTTACAGCGAGAATTGAACAAGCTGCCTTACTACCGTGTGTGAAGCATAAGTACACTATCAAGTTAAGCCATCAATCCGTGATGATCACAGCTCCCATACATAACATAATAATATAATCGCATCACTATTCAATATATTCTTATAAAGAAATGCACTAGTTACATTTGTCGTAACCTGACAGTCGGATATAAGTTGCGGCATAATTATGGGGCATAAATAAGCGGTATAATTTTTGTATTGGTGGCAACTGTTTTTTTGTTAAATTCAGATTTTTTAAATAAATTCGATCTGATTTTCAGAAATGTAAGCATAAAATTGGTTTTATCGTCGTTCTTGTTTTAAGTATAATCAAATTAAAAACCGGTCTTAGACAAGTTAACACCAGCGTAATCCGATTACTTACTCAAATTACTGGGCAATTCAAAACTACGTCTCTCTTTAAAATACCATTATGCTTAGAAAATCCAATGCTCAGAATTTAATCTGAGAGCTGGCAACACAATACAAATTGTTTAAGTAGTCTCGAATGACGCATAATTCTAACAAACAAACATTTAGGAGGTGAAACAGTTTGAGATAACGAAATTAATCGCATCGTATTGTGAACGTATAATTAGTTTTGAGAGAACAAGTTTCTAAATTAAATTCCCAGATGTTTTGTAAGTTGTTTCGGCGCTGAGCAGCCCGACTGCCGAATATACGGGAGGTCCGTTTTGGGGCGAGGACGCAAAAACACAAAATAAAGTACAAGATAGAATTAGCTATAAATTGAAAAGAGTTTTTTATGGTCTTATTGAAATTAAACATCTTGACTTCAGTTTTAGAAGCAGCGTTATACATCATGCTTCAATAAAGCCTACCGTTTTTTGTCTCACCAGATGGCGCTACTGTTGAGTGAGGTTCTGAAGTATTGCCGTCAAAGTTTGTTAACACTCGCGTGAAAACAATGTTGAAATTTAAAGACGACGTTTGATTATGTGGTCTAGTAGTTCGAGTAACGGACTGCTGATCACGAAGTCGTGGGTTCGATTCCCACAGGACACAAATATTTATTTTATGAATATAAGTGTTGGTTTGTGTCCAAAAATAGTATTTATAAGTATTATACATTGTCTATTATCCATACTAGTAGATAGATAAATAGACAGAGACATAATAATGCAGCAGTTCAAACTGCAATTGATTTTACTGTAGGAAAATCATTCATCAGGTAGCTATAGCATAATTAGTATGGTGATATCATGTTACAATCGTTGAAACGTCCAAAGCGTGCTTGAACAATTTTTCCGGTGTATGTTTCCACTCAAGAAACTCAACCATTTAGACTTATATTAATTAGAGCACAATTTGTTTAATCTAACTTTACAAGTTTGTCAGTTTTCTTCAACAAAGTCATTTATTTAGACCTGTAGCCAAACCTGCATAGTTCAGCGGTTCAGCCTATCTTGAAATTCTGCATCTGCATATCAGGAGTTCCTTAACGTGGAAGAAACCAAATTCTGGGAAATCGGGCTACCATTGCGCAACCATCGCGGTTAGAGCTAGGCTAGCGATTAACCGAAAGTTGTTGCCCTTAAATATACTGAGGATGGATGGACGTACACTTCTGTCTAATCCTTTTGAAAATACAGGCGTGATGGTATGTAATGTACCGTAAAAATAATGAATGACATTGTGCTCTCCGACTCTTATATCCGTAGAACAATGAACAATCAGCGTGGCAAAAATTCAAAAGGACCCGGAGTGCCGCGAATTTGTCGACACCGTGTACTGCGTATTGGAGGTACCAGGTGTTTAATATACGTAGGTATTATACATACATATACAATGTGTTAAGAAAACCCTGTCCGACCCGTGAAGGTATTATAAGGTGTCGATATTAGATTACATTTATGTAATCCTTTTCAGTTATCAAGTAAAAAAAATATTCCGAATAAAAGTACATATTTTTTTATAAAACAATGTAATGTAGATACATAGCTACAGGGGCAATCGTCACCGTGTTACCTTGTCACCGGTGACAAATATACCACGGCAGATTTTAGTGTACATTACATACATTCAAGAAAATGGATCAGATCAGATTTTGGGTAATTTTGGTAATTTTTGTACAAAAATCGTGACTTTAAAACTTCATTTACAACCTCACTTTTATGAATATTTTATTTTATTTAGTAATGTGATTGGGATACCTATATACCCCTTTCGGGTCGGACAGGGATTTTTTAACATATTGCATATGTGTGGAATTAAATTTCTAAGATAATGAATTCACATCGCATGTTATTTTATGTATCGACACGCAAAACAAGGTCGAGTTGTTAACAGACTAATTCGTTTCTATCGCTGAAAGATTAGGTAGAGGTGTAATGTACATCCCCATTTCTCTTGTAAGCAAGCCGATATGTTTTCTAAATCTTTTTCATTGAAAAACTAATTAGGTACTTACACATTGCTCGACCTGGAAATCGAACCTAGATCCACACTTGCAAAAACTAGACCGATGAGGCAGCAAAGTAGGTATACAGAATCAATATTCTCAAAGAGAACTTTAGTTTTGTTCACAAATACGTCAATCAAATAAGTACATTTTTACCCAAGAAAAATCTTATCCACTCTTCTCCAAATCCGTACAAATTCGTAAATAGGACTATATTTTCCCTCGAGATACACAAAAAAATATCTTGTCCCATTTCTTCTTCCCTTCTATTTTCTCCTTAACACAATTCTGCTAGCAGTGTACACTCGACCGTCAAAGTAATAACATTTCGCTTCTTTGAATAGTACAACAATGTTAACATTGTGCGGTGCACTGTACACTGGTTACTGGTATCTCTTTAAACTTAAGAATCGCGACATGTTTCAGTTTCGGCCAGACTTCGAAGTTAAGATAGAAAAGCGCCGAATGAAAAACGTTTTTTTTTAAAACTGCACTGCACTGCTTTCGGAACAGACAACACTAGAAAGCTTTCGTTTTTAAAATGCAATTCCAAAATAGATTAAAAATACAAAGGCTGCCTCATTGGTCTAGTGTTGGTAAGCTGGACTGGTAGGGTACAGGTCCTGGGTTCGATTCACAGATCGAGCAAAATTTTGTTGGGTTTTTAGCAGCTCGCTGTCTAGATTTATGCTCGGTTGATGGTAATAGGCTGGTCCCCTAACACATTGGACCTAAACATACCAGCAAACTGTGAATGTATCTGCTTAACCCTGAGGGTAACACAGGCGTGATGATATGTTTTTAAAATACATATAGCTTTTTTCGTAATAATTATATCTAAAGTGGTAAGATGGTTTGCGAGAATTTGTTTGAAATCTAAACCAAGCAAAAAAGTATAATATCTGAGATACCTATTTTCTGAGAAAGCACTACTGAATAAAAATTCATTATTTATAGTATGTTTTCTTTTGTCTGTTCTGCTCTAAAAACTAAAGTAATGGATGCTTTGATTCATTATTCATCCAAAAAAACAACACAAAAGCAACTGAATTCGATAATTTAACGCCCATTGTCTTGGTATGATTTTCTATTAAAGTGTTATTGTAATCGAACACTGTACTCTATTTCCAATTTATTTCATCTAAACTTTATTATTAATACAGAGACTTGAAAGGCATAAAAACCCTTCATCTCATCTGATCACTAAACATAAATAAATAGGCAAATTTATTTGTTGTTGGTTGTTTCTCTCTCTCTCTCTCTCTCTTTCTCTGTCTCAGGTTTTGGCAACTAGAATATTCATGTGATCGTTATTAAAATTACTTAACATAACATACCATCAGGCCTGTATTCCGTCAAGTTTATTCAGTGGCCTACACACAGTATGCCGCTATTTTAAGTTCCCATGTAATAAAGGCGAGCCTGTTGCCATCAACCGGGGACAAATCCAGACTAGAAAAGCCCAGCAAGTTTCTCGACCCGGGAACCTACAAGCATAGCAATTACGCTTACGACCATAAAACCAATGAGGTTCTTGTGAGAAGTCAGTATGTCCTAAACCTTATGTCTGTCTGCCTTCCGAATTAAAACTCAACCACTCAACAAACCAACAAAAACTCAACAAACCTTTTCAAATCAGACTTGGCGTCATAAAGGCAAGTTTTAAACTAGCGCGAGTGAGTCTCAGTTTTACTGCTTGCTCTAATGCCTCACTTAGATTTATGCACCATTTACATCAGTTTATGGCTGTGTGTACCCCGCTTCACTACGAATACTTGAGGATGCACCCGTAATAGACTTCATAAATTTAGGCGGAATATGCTGAAGATTTGTTGGCATTCAATTTTAAGGATGACGTATAGAGCGGTACAGAGTAGGTGAGACTTAAATTACTCTCTGGTTCTGGAAATACCAAGTCTCATTATACAGGCATCATGAAATATCAAATGAGTTTTTATTGGTGTGTATATCTGCCTCCCTTCAACCCGCAAAGACCGTAAAAAGGCCAATATCAAATGTTTAACAACCCCTTTTCTTCATTACCTCAAAAGTTAAGTATCAATCTTAACCGAAATTACGTCGTAATAAAATACTTCACATGTTATGACAGAATGCCTTTGTTAGGAAATGCCAATACATTTTAATTAATAAAGTTGAATTACGGCTGTAATCAATACCGGGTAAGTCACAGGTGTTCTTACAGATTCTACAGCTCAAGTTTGTGTTGGAAACATGACTGCTATTTTTATCCGCTAGTTGGAAAGATTAAAAGTTTAATAGAAAACTTCAAAACTATACGTTGGTAAACCATTTATTACGAAAAATAATTATGTTAAATTATTTTGGTTTGCACAGGGAAAATTCAACTGGTTACCTAATTTCGTAAATCAGCTAAATTGACGATGACCGTTGAAGATTTCGGAAAAAATCATGCCGTTACACACCACACCGTGGCTAGTAGCCGAGTTTCTAGTATTGTCTTTATAAACATTGCAGGACAAAAGTGTCTTTATTTAAAAGAATAAATAAATAGAATTTCAAAATTTCATTTCATTAATCCGGTTGATAGCAACTACCATTTAACTAAGAAACCTTTCACCAATGTTTCCGAATCAAATTCATGTTCACATAGCAATTACTTCAACTGAGCGAAACTTAGTAACTAAAGGCGCAAGTTGTGTGACGTCACGACAAACAATACGAACATACAAATTGTCTTTCGGTGTAGTGAGTTATGGGTTTTGTTTACGATTTATGAATGTTTGTATTTACCTTGTATGTAGTATTCGGATTTCTTTTTGGTAAGTAAGAGGCTGTGAAGATTATACTTATTCGAAGTGTTTTGATAAAGATATTTAAGCCTCTAACGCTGGGCGCTGTATAATAATCTGGTAGGTATTTACCGCTCACCTATTAATCGTTAAAACGTTTGTGAGGAGGTAAAAAATATGCTATAATGTCGTGGAAAATGAAGACTCAAAAACATGCTAATTAAAATGAATAAAACACAGAAAATTTCCACTCATTTTTTGTTAAAAAAATTCTTTCTACTTATTTAACTTGAAATCTAAAAAAATATTGCACTTTACACTAAACTCTCGCTCATAAAAACGAGTAATCAAACGCGATATTTGGTGCACAATACGGTACCATCTATTTATTTATTTAATATGTCTTTCCCTCCCTTCATTTTCCACCGCAACCATCATTATTAGCCCACAGTGAAACCTCGAAACTTTCCACATTACTACGGCCACAATTATTCCAGAGCACTGCCCATCCCTTAAATCGTTATAAACTGCTCGTTAACCTTTTTCGTAGATATAAAGGGAATTTATGATTTTAATACTAGTCGGGCCAGATTTAAGCGATTACTGAATAATGGGTGATAAGATTAACTTAAATGTTGACTTTTTTACGAGGTGACATTGTAAAGTCAAATGTATCAAACTTTGAACACGCCTACAAAAAGGAAATTATATTTTTTCTGATAGATTATGTATTACGAGAAGTAACGCGATCACATTAGACTGAGTACTGTCGCAGCAGTAATACATGTAACCGTAAAACAAATGAAGAAACACTTTCGAGATGGTCCTATTATAATGGCGTCTAATCTTTCGAAGATTCAAGTCAAAATATTTGAAATCGGCTTATCTTATTCAAAAAAAATCTTTAGGCATACATAATATCAGCGGTGTTCCTTGGCAGATCATCAACGATTTTTGGCTGGTTTACAGCTATGCAGCTTGCTGTTGGTAACGAAAACGAGTTTTCTCGCATAGCACTAAAAATACTGCGACAATTTAATTAAAATAAACGTCTTAATCGTAAGAAGCGTTGCAATTATTACATGACTGCACGATATTAAATGAGAAACTAAATAAACTGCACCATGTCAGCTAAACTTTCTGAGCATTCTGCGCAAAGAAGAATACAAATTCTCAGTATATTATTATGCGGAAAAATCACACGTAACGATAAAGTAGGGTCGCACCGCGCCGCTCCACACCAAATTGCACCTATTATGAAAATGCAGCGCTCACTTTGCGAAACACCCCCACTTGGGTAGTGATACTTTATTAGGCATAATGTGTAATGATGCTTTTGAACATTTTGGTTGAAACAGGAGCCTGAAATAGGTTGGCTTTATAATTATTTACGTTTTACAATTTGAGTACATTTTGTTCACTTTGTGATGGTGTAAATTTTCTGTTTTCGAAATCAATTTTCGAATAATAAGTATGTTGCCTCGACAATAGGTTCAGGAATAGCTGCATATAAATTATGCCCCTGGTAGGTTGGTTAAATCTTCACTCATTAAAACCCGTGACAGTCTACAGACTAGGTATTAAGTATCCCAATTATTACTTATAAATCCAAATGTTTCCAAATTTTACAAAGATTCAATTAATATTCATCAATCAGAGCCTCAATCATTCACCCTATATTTCGTTCAAAGTTCATAATTTTCGACAAATCGATTCCGTATTTTGAAAATATAATATCCTCCTAAGCTGAGAACCCTGTTTAGCTTTCCCCATACAATAATAATATATTGCTTACGAAGTTTTATGCGCCGACAAATATGATGAATGTGAAGTGTTTTCATTATATTATCTTTTTGTATTTGTTTTTGGGGAAGGAAACCGGAATTACGAGGATGTTCTCTCGGGCTGCAGACAAGATATAATGTAAGCAATGTAAATATTATTTATTACTATTTTCAGTGTTATGGAGCAACTACAACATAAGATGACCATAGGGATCAGTTGCCAGAACCCTTCATGGTGTTTTTAGAAATACTGACTGCTTAATTAGTCGAATGTTCGTAAGCGCAACTGGTAGAGGCAGACACTCGAAATTTACATTGTTATTATAATTTAATGTTAATATAATTAATATATATTACATTAAAAAGAGGATAGCCTTTGATAAAATAATATCCTTATTCAAAAGCCATTTTATTAAAGTTTTAATATGAAATAACAACGTTGCTAGTCCCGGAAGCTTGTGTTTGAAGGCTGCTCTTTGTGCTCAAGATGGCCGCTTACAAAGCAAACTTAGTTTTTGTAAGCATTCCTCTACAAAGATAACTATGTTATTAGTTGTTTAATATACAGTGTTTGTTTTAACGGTGCTTGTACTAGCTTTTAAAACAGAGTTCAAATTTTGTAAGGCAAGATTCGACGCAGCTACTCCATCCGTTTACTATACTAACCGAAAAACCTGAGTATTCCGTATGTAATAGTTGCCATAAATACCTATGTATTTCTTGCAACTAAATAGTACACATTATAAAGGCAGTAATTCTATTCTAAGCTATTATGTTAAAGTGTGTCTTTAATAATTAGTCTAGGAAGACTAATAAATTTATTTAAAAGTATCCCTCTGCTGGTGAAGCCCTTCTCCAAAGATATTCAGACTTTGTAAGTAATATAACAACAACAACAAATAAAATTAATTAATTACGGTTCTAATATTGTTTATTATAATTTTATCTGATGACATTTGGAACTTATTATAATTATGGAATTTTAATTTAATTTAACTTTACGACTTGTTGACAGCTTGACATGTTTTATTTATTTAGCTAATTTTCGTAACACATTTGATTGTGATTCATACGCCTCACAGGCAGATTTCGGTGATACAAATTAAATTAACCCTACGACCATGTAATACCCAAAATGTAATAAATAATATAATGAAAATGATTTGATTTGATTTTACGATACTTTCCTTAGTTCATCAGGAAACTTATCTTCTGACGATTTTTGGAACACTTTTTTCTAAGCTTTCGGGAATGCTGACGTGCGTGGTGTTTTAGAATCATGATTTCATTGAAAACTACATTTCAAATTTGATCCCTAAAATCACATTTATAGATATTATATTAAGTACTACTAAGTAGTACTACTAACTATTTAAATCCTCTTTTTCAAGGCGTTCTTCTTAAACGTTTCCAAGAATCTTGCGGACACTAACGAGTAACAGGTACAATCTACGTTTTTCTTCGACTTCCCGACGAAGTAAAAGAAAAACTTAAATCTACTTCCATTAACATGGCTATAACAGTTCTGCTAGAGCACTTCCGACCTTATTTCTCCCCACAATCTGACCTAAGAGCGATATAAAATAATAAACATAATAAAATGTGAGTAGTATTGAAACAAGTGTTCAGAGCACTTTTTCTTCTAGTTCGTGATTTTCCCCTGGACGGCCGGCTCTCTTTGTTATCATTTTTGCCTCTTTTGAACGGTATTTTTTCCTTGAATTGCACGTTGATTTATGGTGCTGCTATTTCTAGTATAGAAAATGTTATTTCCTTTCTATTCGCGATATATTTTAAGCATCAGAAATGATTATTAGTTCCAATTATTTTCATCTTTGCATATACAACTCTTACGTACTGACTACCATTTTTACGGTATATATACGGTAATGGGGACAACACAAAAGATCCCATTGATCCCACTACCATTTTACATGGTTTTACATTTTCAAAACGAAATCCGCTTTCAATTGTATAAAGGCAATATTGCAGTAAAGTGAGATAAGCAAAATAAAACAGTTTAGCTTTATTTTTAAATGTAGTATAATGTATGCTTTGACCTACTTCCGTCGAGGTAAACCAGCCCAGTGCCTGTGTGCAGGGAACCGCTGCAACTGCTGGAAATGTACGGAATTAGGCGAAAATGTAATAATGGCACGTGGAATCTTGTTTGCAGAGATTTCTTGGTTCTGTATACAAAATTCTGAGAAATCTCGTACAATGCAT
The DNA here is from genome assembly GCA_946251955.1 of Acronicta psi. NCBI lineage: Eukaryota > Metazoa > Arthropoda > Insecta > Lepidoptera > Noctuidae > Acronicta > Acronicta psi. The sequence goes on from OX276474.1 coordinate 418,331, forward strand.
TGCAGTGGGTTTTATTTTGTAGCTACGTTCATTCACGGTCAGATATCTAGTGCCGGGTAATTGTTTATATTGAAGCCTTACACACACGAGATATTCTCAGTACATGGAGATCCTTCTAGACATAATAGCTTGTGACTGTGGCGATGATATGTTTTGTCAGAAACTAAAGGCAGGGAGGTTGACTTGTCAAGCTTGGCATTATGTTGATGGTTGTTTATGAAAAGTTTCGTGTGACACTAAACAATTTAGAGCATCTTAAAAAGAATAAGGATATTTTTTCAATTACCAAAATAAACACAGTAAAAGGCACTTAATTTAAAGAGATAAGACAAAAAATAATTACTTTTTGCATTGCCCCTGCGTTTGGGCGAGGTTTTTCATTTACTCGCCGCGGGGAGTAAAACAAAACGATTTATGATGTAAATAAACAGATAAAATATAGCCAAAAGGCTTTGCATACACTTTGCCGGTTTATAGTCACGGCAGTAAAAAATACTAGTAGTCATTTCATCCTAGCCATTTTGTATCTAAACTTTACCTTAAGCAAAAATTTACGTTAGAAACTTTCAAAAAGAAAATAATATAACATACTATCCATCACGCCTGTATTCCCCGAAGGAGTAGGCAGAGGCGTTCTAATGTACAACCACATTTTGCCTGTATGTTTAAGTCCTATTTAATAGGGCGCGAGCCTATTGCCACCAACCGGGCACAAATCCAGACTACGAGCTGCTACTGGGAATTTCACAGAAAAACCCAACAACACTTTGCTCGACCCGGGATTCGAACCCAGGATCTTTAGCGTAGCTGTCGCGATTGGGACCATTAGACGAACGAGGCAGTTCCTTTAAAGAAACCGTGATTCCTGATCAATCAATCAATCAAAATAGTTTTATTTTCACGTAGACCTTATGCAGGCACTTATCAAATGTCGAAACTAGGTGCACGGTTCCAAATTAGTCGTTTCCTACGGAGAAGAACCGGCAAGAAACCCCATGGTTACTCTTTTAAATTTTGGTTTTTTACAATATCTGCTACAATAATATATGGATACTTACAATATGACAAAACAATCTAGAAATCCTGAGGGTCTATAATTAGTTTTTGAGGCTTATGCTATGAATGTCCAGACGCTGCGTCTGAATAAGCAGAGAAATATCGTCTTGTGGTGGCATAATATTATTAATGCGTGACAATATTTTATCTCATAAATATAATACCTACATTAGACCCCATATCACTACTTTGAGTACAGCTTTTACACAAAAAATCAATAGCCCAGCGGTGCACAACCATTCTTCAGCGGTTCATATTCCTCTACCATTGTCGCAAATCGAAAACATAACAAACAAAGCCAATCATAAAGGAGTCGACAGTAAACAGGCGCCTGTACTCATTGCAGGTGTAATACAAACTTTGCAGAACAAAGCATAGCGGAACAATGGCGCGGAACAAACGCTTGCGACTATGTGCGCAGGATACGCTCTGGTCTGCCTTTAACTAGCCCTTGTGGAGTTAGCATAAGTCACAAGCGGTAGCGATTTTATTAGAGTTTCGCAACGAAATGCGCTACACACTGAGACCAAGAACAGTATTCACTTCTTGTTATCAGTGGTAGCAGTAGTGTATTTAATTTTTAATTTACCTAGAGTCGCTGAACCTAGAGTTGTGAATGGGTATGGTATTTTACCTCGTTAACTAGACAGCCGAAGCGCGGCTGCTAAGCTAGAGGTCTTGGATTTGATTTCCAGCTCGAGCAGTTGAGATTTTTAATGAAATTCTCAGTAGCAGCTCGGAGTTTACATTTGTGCTCGATTAGGTACGTGTGGCCCAAAGATACTGGCGAACTGTGGGAGTACACCTCTGCCGAACCCAGGAATACAGGAGTGATGGTATTTTATGTAACCTTTCATGAGACATAGGTGGATAATTAAAAAAACGCCCTCAATTTTAAGGACTTCGTTGTGTGATAAAACAACATATTAAAATAGTGTTATTACTATCCGTCGAATTTATTCAAGTACCTATGCTTTATTACGGCAAACCCTATGCCTTAGGGCACACACTAACTGTGTATAGGAATCGAGTCGCGCGGTTGTCGCGGCGTTTCCGGCGCTTTGCACAAACGTCTGCGCGCAAACAAACACTGGCTTATTGAACAGAAACTGTCGCAAACTCGACTGTGCACGACAGAGATAACTAAGGATACCCTTGCGTTCAATGAAAAAGCTATTTATTCGTATAAAAAATCTGTCCTGTATTTTTATATTTAAAAAAAAATAATTTAATGTACGTAATGAATATAAAAAAAGGTTGGGAAATATTCCAAGCAACATGCAAATGCCATTATGATATTTAATCTATCTTAAAAATATGGCATATACCTAATAGTAGAAAAATGGCTAAACGTGATAAAGAATAGTATTTCCACAAAATATTGCCACGGCCCAACTTCCTATCAAATTCGTCCCACATTTACATGAAATAGGAATGTCATCAAACAGCCGCGCGCAACCCTCTCGTGCGATGCGGGTACAATTGACCATTTCACGCCTATGAAGCAATCGCTAACAGACGACTGAGTTACAACTAGCTGCCGCGTATTTCCAAATAAAATTGTAGTAAATCGGATATTGGACAGTAAATCGTCGGTGATATTGCTATTGGCGTTGCATAAGACTTTTTTGTTGTTGCCTAGCTAGGTAGGGATACGGATGTTTTTACGATTATTTTGGTGCGAGACATTTTTACACAGCACAATCTACTCCCAAACTAAGCAGAGCTTATACTATGGGTACTGGACAATGGATATAATACTTATATACTCTTTTTTTTGTAAATAATTATTTATTACTTATAATATATAAGAAACACCCAGACAAACACAAACACAAGTTCATTACATAAATGTTTGTGTCTTGTGGGAATCGAACCCACGACCTCGTGATCAGCAGTCCGGTACTCGAACCACTAGACCACAGACGTCGTCAAAACATTTGACATTTGATTTGACAGTAAAGGCAATGTAAATAAAATTGAAGTAAAAATATTTAAGGACAAGCTTTTGTTTTAATGTTTACTAAAAATATATAAATAATGATATTGTTAACATAAACTGTCACATATTAATAACATTCCTTAGAGAATTATTAAAACTTTATAAAATGAAAGCGTGGCGCCCGCCAGAGAAATATTTTTTAACAACTTCGTTACTAGTAGTAATGTCTCATCTTCCTAGCATTTTTCTAAGCATGTTGGGGTCAGCTTCCAGTCCGACCAGATGCTGAATATCAGTATTTTATACGAAGCGACTGCCATCAGACTCCGCAACCCATTTTATGAGTACCGATATTGCCGAAGAATATTTTTGGGCTTCTGACTACCACTTACGATCGTCATAGGCATTCGTATGACAACCGCAACCGACGTCGATTTAAGTCCTTTCCTATGCCAGGTCTCAGGGGTCTCAATGTGTTAAGGCGGCGACATACGTGGATTGCGCGTTTTGGGGGTACATTAAAACGTTTTTTCTCCCTAATCTTTATCGGAAAAAATCCAAAAAAAAAATATGTTAATCTACACGATACAGAGCAAGTGCGTCTCGGGCCAGATTTAAAAAAAAAACATTTGAAGTATTAAAAATAAATGACCAAAGTAGCCTCCGTTTTCTTCGTTACAACCTTTTTTCTTTTAAACTATGAACTGTAGGATTTTTTTTAATCCATCAGAATATTAAATAGTACTATGCCGAGAGTACTCTCGGCTCACTTTTTTGAAAAACTTTTTTAATTATTTTCTATGATTTTTTTACGTAATCGATACTCGCAAGTTCCCTGAGCAGCCCCTCTGTCGCCCAATACTTTAGTGACGGACGAGGCGCCGTGCTGAACGGACCTGTGCCACTTTTTTCCGCAAAATGGAGCTACATACTCGATACTTTTGTGTATTAGTAGTAGTATAAAGGGTTTAAATCTTACAATGTTTTGATATGGTGAGCACGGTGCTAGCTACAAAACAAAATTTTAGCAGCTCGGGATACTATTTTAATTTTTAACTAAGTTCAAGTACAATGTTACCTTGCGTGTTAATATGCAATTATTTTTTAAATTATAGGTACCTATTGATTTTAACTTTATAATGTAAAATAATTTTTAAATTAAATTCAAGATGGCGAACCTACTTATTTTTTTCATTAAATGATATGGGTATCAATTTCGAGGTTTTTTGGGGTGTTGATTACGAAATTGCCATTTGTTTTGAAATCCAAGATGGTGGACATCATTTTTTTGTCATAATTGACATGGATATCAATTTCGAGGTTTCTTGAGGTGTTGATTACGAAATTGACATTTATTTTGAAATCCAAGATGGCGGACATTTTTTTTCCAAAACTGTGACATGGGTATCAATTTCGAGGTTTCTTGGTGTGTTGATTACGAAATTGCCTTTTATTTTGAAATCCAAGATGGCGGACATTATTATTTTTTCATTAATATGACATGGGTATCAATTTCGAGGTTTCTTGGGGTGTTGATTATGAAATTGCCATTTATTTTGAAATTCAAGATGGCGGACATCATAATTTTTTCATTAATATTACATGGGTATCAATTTCGAGGTTTCTTGGGGTTTTGATTATGAAATTGCCATTTATTTTGAAATTCAAGATGGCGGACATTATTATTTTTCTATTAATATGACATGGGTATCAATTTCGAGGTTTCTTGGGGTGTTGATTATGAAATTGCCATTTATTTTGAAATCCAAGATGGCGGACATTTTTTTTTCATAAATGTGACATGGGTATCAATTTCGAGGTTTCTTGGTGTGCTAATTACAAAATTGCTCTTTATTTTGAAATCCAAGATGGCGAACATTATTTTTTCATAACTGTGACATGGGTATCAATTTCGAGGTTTCTTGGCGTGTTGATTACAAAATTGCCATTTATTTTGAAATCCAAGATGGCAGATATTATTATTTTTTCATTAATATAACATGGGTATCAATTTCGAGGTTTCTAGGGGTGTTGATTATGAAATTGATATTTATTTTGAAAAAAATTGCGCATTGTATAAAAAAATTCTTTTATACATTATAATATACCTCCACGGGGCACGCGATGCCAGCGGTACCTACGGCCTCCGGCAATATTGACAGATAGCTAGGTAAATTAGATTTACTGTAACTATAGGCAAGTGTATAAATATAAGAAGTATGGTCTACGCATACTATATGAGTTAGCCATTTGGGTTATGCCTATTGTTATCAAATCTTAAAAATATATAGATTAGAAACGTACCCATTTACCATTTTACCCTTTGTATTGTCCTCTTGAGTCTTTAATTTCGAATTATGTTTTTTACATTTTCTTTTGTCATCCATTTTGATAATATAAATAAACATAATTATAACGCACAGAATTACTTTATTACAATTACAATGACGACTAAGTATATTTAAATAATTTATGTACACCAATACACGCTAATATTAAATATTATTATGTACACAGGTCAGACACACAAAAATAACCCCATTATATGATTACTAAAAATCGATGCAAGTATTACGAAACTACGAGTATGTAAGTACTTCGATTTACAAAGAAAAGTGTCGCAGGTCCATTCAGCTTAGTGTCTCGTCCCGCACTGAACTGAAGTTTTAGGCAAGACTCGACAGAGGGGTAGGTCTCGCGATTTGCGAGTTAAACGTAAAAAAATAATTTTAAGTAAATAATTAAGAGTTATTATTACAAAATCTGTTAATAGAAATGTTTGCTTGTTACTTGCTTGTTTTTTGCCTACACATTTTGTTTTTTCTAATTAGTTAGAAAAAACAAAATATATCTATAAGCAAAAACTTGTTATCAGCTATCAGTTGACCAAGTTGCTGCTACTTAGCTTTTAATTAACTGTAAGTTTTCCGTGCAATAAATAAATAATAAGCAAAAGGTTCCTTCAGTATCATATCTAAATTTCTTATAGAAAAAATATTATTCAACGAAAACATTTCTATCAGTAGAGGTATTATAAATTCAATACAAGTGTTTTTTTAAAGAACTCCAAAACATTTTATGCCATGCCTTTAAACTGTCAATTGATATCATATATTATCTTAAAGTCTAACACTGATAATAATAACAAGCAAACAAACCTTTTTATCATTCCGTATAAAAAACTATAATATTTAAAATTATTTATTTAATCGGCCGAAAAATGTAGACAACCCTAGTCTAAACGGCAGTCAATGTGTGAGTGCAACGCGTAGTCAGTGCCAGGGGGTGCGGCAGCGCGCGCGGTGTTTTTCATCGGGAACGCCCACTCGAGCAAGGTCAACGGCGTATATCGCAGTCTTAAGATTGGAAGCGATGCCTGTGCTGAGCGGCAGAGGAGAGGAGAGGAGCTTCTGGCGCCACGCTTTCATTTTATAAAGTTTTAATAATTCTCTAAGGAATGTTATTAATATGTGACAGTTTATGTTAACAATATCATTATTTATCTATTTTTAGTAAACATTAAAACAAAAGCTTGTCCTTAAATATTTTTACTTCAATTTTATTTTATACTTTTTAGTTAAAGGGTTTTAATGCGATTTCTGGGATTCACAATACCGGTACGTATCGTTGGTCTAGTGGTCCCAAGTGCGACTGCTACGCTAAAGGTCCTGGGTTCGAATCCTGGGTCGAGCAAAGTGTTGTTGGGTTTTTCCATGAAATTCCCAGTAGCAGCTTGGAGTCTGGATTTCTGCCCGGTTGATGGCAATAGGCTCGCCCCCTATTACATGGGACCTAAACATACTGGCGAAATGTGGGTGTACATTAGTACGCCTCTGCCTACTCGTCTGTATGTACATGACCGGTATAAAGATTAGTACTGAACATGTTAGTGCTGGTCATAAACTAGGTTTAACTTACAGACATTTTCAGGAAAAGCACCTGTTTCGTCAGAGTTTGTAAGATATTATATTTATGTTGGTCACATACTATAAGTGCAAGAAATTTGATGTAAATCTGATGAGCCGTTTTACCACACTTTGAATCCCGTAATTTCCCGCCTTTTCTCCGTGATAAAATATACATGATTTAGTCGTTTAGCTCATCTATTAGGTAACAAAGCTTAAGTAATTGCCAATTAATTACTGAAGGATTTTTAGAAAAAACCCGCATTTTTCCGGGATTGTAAGTATTGTATATGGTAATGCCGATAATAAACTATATATGCACCAGATTTCATGCAAATCCGATTAGCCCTTTTACCGCAATCGGAATCCCGGGATAAATAGAAGTATCCCGCATTTTCTCCGTGATAAAAATTACATAATTTCAGCGTTCAACTAATTTATTAGGTAACAAAGCTGAGATAATTGCCAAAAAAGATACCCAGTATTTTCAGAAAAATCCCGCATTTTTACGGGATTGTGAGTATTGTACATGGTAATGCCGGTCATAAACTATATTATGCACCAGATTTCATGCAAATCCGATGAGCCCTTTTACCACACTCGGAATCCCGGGATTAATAGAAGTATCCCGCATTTTCTCCGTGATAAAAATTACATAATTTCGGCACTTAACTAATCTATTAGGTAATAAGGCTTACATAATTGCCCAAAAAGATTCCCGGGAATTTCAGGAAAACCCCGCACTTTTCCGGGACCGTAAGTACTCTATATGCTAATGCTGGTCACAAAATATAAATACAGCAAATTTCACGTAATTTGAACAGTTTTATCACAGAGTTCCTATGGCCACCTCCCCGCTCCATCATCAGACAAGCTCGATAGTGTCATATTTTCAAAATGTACCTCGGTCTACATATGTGTACCAAATTTCAGATCAATTGAACACCGGGAAGTGGGTCAGAACGGGCTCTCAAATTTTGCTCTAAACATACACACAAACTAACTAACAAAGCAAGTTGAATAAAAGCTTGTAAAAAACAGAGAATGATTTCTACTAAGTAATTAACATTATTGACCGCCTGCATATTTACAACTGTGACTAGACAAATGAGGTCAACTGGTCGTAAGCGCGACTGCGAGTGCTAGAGTTCCTAGGTTCGATTCCCGGGTCAATTTTTTTTATTGGGTTTTGTTGCGAAATTTCTAGATTGTTCCCCGATTATTGGCTCGCCCCCTATTACAAGTGACCTAAACATATCGGCGACCCGTCGGTGTAGAAAATTAATCCTGTACCAAACCCTTCGGGAAATACGAAGCGTGAAATTGTCACACAGTTAGTAATTTCAATGGTTTACTCAAACCTAGTTAATGTGTTTGCTTAGTTTCATTAAGCGAAGACAAGTCTGTGTTTCACACAATAGTATGTAAGAAAATGTTTCACAAACAAGCCACAATTCATCCTCATTATTAACACACCGTTCATTGTGGCAAGTTATCAGCGGTGCGGCGGTCTCCGCGCCGCCGCCGCCGCAGTAATGCGCCAGCCGGGCCTGTGGGACCCACTCGCTTTCCTAGGGTTAACCCACGAGAATAACCAAGCTGAATAGTCTGGGTTTATTTGGCTAGTTCTATTAGGTATTAGTTAGTAGGTTCAGTCAGAGAAGCACCATACCATCACGCCTATATTCCCCGAAGGGATTGGCAGAGGTGTACTAATGTACAAGCAAGCGAGCATAAATATACATAATAGCTACAGAATCTACCACACGTATGAATCGAATCCGCAACCTGTAGTAACGATTGAGTGCCCCGAGTCTCTCTGTTATAAATGAGCTGAAATCATACCTATATTTTTGTAATTATAAGTACGCCATTCTAAGACACGTTTCTAAGCAAATATTATTTTGGATCTGTGTCTGATAAATAGCTACAAGTTAATGTATCACACTGACACAGTGTAATTTGGTTATTTAATTCATACATATTTTTCTTCTAAATACTCTCGATATATTCCTGTATTTAGGATGCTGTCTAATTATTGATTTTGAACAAATACCTAAAACTATTCATAAACATTACAGCCATGTCCATATTATTTTGACACGAGGTAATCTATTCACAGAATTCCAGCTTTTAAATAAAACCGCTTGCCGTGTGAAGCGTGCCACTAATTGTAGCCGTGTTCAGCTCGCGGGGGCACAAGTTTTAATTAATATCGGATCCCTTTCATACAATCCGTTGCTGTGGTGCTTCGCCACTTGCGAAGCCATTATAATCCAGAAAGGATTAATTTGTAGCTGTGATTGTTTGTGTCTGTGTCTACCATTGGGTGCGTGTGGTTTATTTTGATAATTGGGTATCGAATAGATCCGATTAAGTTTCGAATATTGATAAAGGTAAATTGGGTATGCCTATATAGTTTGAGTCTTTAACCACAGTAACAAACACATTAAGGACTATCCGATCTATAGACACTGCGAAACATTTAGTAATAAATTCATATTTATTAATAGGTTATATCTAGTGCAAATTGTAGTTAGGTATTGTATTGTTGTAGGACTTGTAGGTACATTAAAACTAGTACTCTATCTAAATCTGAGATTATTTTTTAGAAAGAAAACACAAAATATCTATAAAAAATATACACCTTAAATCTAGACGCAGATAAATAATAATATCTCTTGTATATTGTAACAATACCGCTGTAATTTATTGCCCATTGTTGAAAGATAATAAATTATAGAAATGTGAGAAGCTTTTATTTCACGTCATCTTTTACTAAAATAATTATTACTGTAGGTTACAATTTGAAGAAGTGTCAAAATATATCATCGCCAAATTTTCCCGCTACAGGTTACCCAAATGTGCAGTTCAGCATATCAGAATACAAGGGACCACAATAAAAATAATCATAATTTTCACCTCCTTTAAGAATACATCGCTTCTCGAACAAATACAGGTACTCGTATATACACGTATATACTATATTATATAGTTACGCATAAAATAAATGGAACGAACATTGATCATCACACTCGTTTAAAGCGTGCTGATAATCCATTAATGCCAGTAATTTTATCAATGCAGAGCTAGGTTTTCGCCTTAAAATCTGCTAAGCAGTGTAAGATTTCATGTTATCTGGATAATAAAAGACTATTCGGGTAATTATTTACACTCAAATATGTGCTATAAAATAGTTAGAGCCAGCATTTAAATCACATTTGGCACGGAGCGGGTTGCATTTACACTAGTGAGAATATTCCGCAATGGTGTTTAAGTTGCTCGCAAAATTATTTGTGGCACTTATTTTATGGATTTTTGATATTTTTGTATTTAATATTTGAGTTACTGTACTTCTTATTGCTGCAATAAGTTAGGAGTTTGGTTACTCCTTCCTCATGACAGGTGATTCATTTATACTTATATTATAAAGAGGAAAGATTTTATTGTTTTTTTTAATTGAATTAGCTCCAGAACTACTGGACTGATTTGAAAAATTCTTTCACCGTTGGGAAGCTACACTATCTTCGGGTGACCTTTGGTATAATTTATAAGAAATACCCAGACCACGGGGGAAAGCCACTGGCGGAAAGCTAGTAAATAATTTTACAAAAAAGCTGACAGATATAATTTTTAAATTTATTTATCAGAGACATTCACAACAACAATTAAAATGTTTTTTGTATTAATTACGAGTATTAGTTACTTTATAATTTATTTTAGTTTGGTTTTTATAGGCAGTTTGTTATTCATCTTGAGTTTTAATTAAGGAATGTATGAAAAAAGCTTGACAACAAAAACATACTCTATGATTTAATACTCCTTTTACTACCTCTTATTTATGCGTAACGTGTCCTACTATTTGTATCTTTCAGCATGTAACTCAAACACTTTTCCTTGAAAAATGAGCAAAAGTATCCGTAAGAAGTTTTCTTCAGGGAATATCGACGAATGAAAACGTTAACGTAAACGCATTGAAACCCCTTTTAAATCTAAATAAGTGTTCTTTATTCACAGTGAGTCCCTTGATAATAGAGGAATCTTTTGTTTGTTGTATGGAGAGAAAGGGTTATATATTAATGTGAAATGATACTCGTAAGTGTTTGATTGACTCAACCGCCTCTTTGGTAGTCATTGGTCTGATGGTCCTAAATTTGACTGCTGAGTATGAAGTCTTGGGTTTAATTTCCAGGTCGAGCAAAGTTATTGGGTTATCGTAACAAATGCATGCATGCCTGTAAAAACATTTACGTGAATAAATAAATTTTAATAATAAATTATTGATAGCAACTCGAAGTTTCAATTTGTGTTCGGTTACTGGCAATTGTTACTTGAGACAATACAAGCGTGATTGAATTGAATCTATATTGATACATATCACAGAGTCCAATAAATAGGTTATTGAATATTGATACAGAAACTGCACTGTGTGAAACTGAAATTAAATTACTTGCTTAATAACTTTCATAAATAAATGCATGTTTTTACTTCTATTAGCTACCTACAGACTGCTAAAAACTACTAAGAGGATGACTTTAAGAGAAGCAAAAACAAATACTAAAATGAACACTGTCAGAACCATACAATACATTATAATCTAAATAATTCCTACAATTGCAAACAAACCTACAAATTGCCATATAAAATATGCACTCAAAGCGTATCTCATTTGTACAAATCACAATTTCACCGTCTCGCACGTAGCTCGACGAGCTCTCACCCTTTTGGGGTAAAAAACAAACAGGCTCCCATCTACGTCATTACCGAAACAAACAAACGCTCGCGTGACAAAGTGTGCAGTTCCCTTCAGGGCCTGTCATTGGCCCCATGGGGCTGTATGAGGATCATAGAAGGATGTTATCACTCCAATGTCACGTTTTGAGGATGACACATAAAAACATCACGCCTATATTCCACGAAAGGTTAGGCAGAGGTATTCTGAAACACAGCCGATATAATTTTAGGTTCGTTTTAATTGGATACACAAATACAAACTTAGAGCTGCTTCTGAGAATTCCATAGAACACCCAGTAACACTTTGTTCGACCTGGCAATCGAACACATCTCTAGCTCAGCAGCTGCGCTTGCAACCACTGGACCAATGAAGATGTATGTAATATTCTTAATGTTTTTATACTTAACATGGCATAGTGGCTACGCTATGTAGGTTGATTCAGGTATAACCTTCGATAATAGTACCATTAGTGATCGAAGCGAACAAATTTATTTGAATAAGCTACAGTTGCTACGACGCCAGTGTTCGTAGCTCAAAGCTACGGCGTAGCAAGCACGCGAACGTGATCAAACTATGCGCTATACTTACTACTGCAACAATTTGACAATACCTTTGAAACATGTTTGTAAACTCCGGAGTAATAGATATTACTCCGGAGTTTACAAACATGTTCATGTGTTAGAAGGTTCTAACACATGAACGTGCCCGTTAAGGTACTTTAACTCAAGCGCTTTAGTAAATGAAGTAAGTGATTTTCTTTATTTAGATAGTATGTAGGTACTAAAGAAAACATAGCCTAAAATAATATTCGAATTCTCCTCTAATAATCTAATTATTATAAATTTTGCCACTTGATAAGATTGCCAATAAAATCCAGTTGATTTTGACATCATAATTGAATATCAAAATCTTGACATAGGTAATCTATTGTAATCTATTGTCTATACGCTATGATGTCAATTATATGTTTAGTCTATGTTGTCTCACTTTATATTGGTGACGTTTTTGCGTCAATTTGCGTAATAACCTACATAAATACACAAATTTCTCTTCATAAATAATAATTATAGCACAAAGATAAAAAAAAACAATTCGAGAGATTCCTGAAAAAAATAAATTTACCAGTTTCTTATTACAGGAGGTTGTTAAGTGTAGTATCTACCCCTATTTCCGCGGCCAGTGATAAATGTTGGGAGGGGTCGAAAAAACTAATGATACCCGGTTCAGGTTTAGAGGGTTAGGTCATGCGGTGTAATTTATTGTGGGCTTACAGGAAACTGTGTTTAGGGAAAAGCAGTTATTTGGATGTTTTAATGTCCACAGCTTTTAGATAAGGCTGTTAACCCCTTTTAACCATTACAAAATGTACGATAAGTATGTTTTTTTCTAGGTTTATAGATCGTTAATAATATGGTTCCATTGCCTACCGTAAGTTCACCTATTAACATTATCATCAACCTATTTGCTAGGCATGCGTCGCCATTCATAATATGAGGATTTAGGCTTTTGTTTTTTGAGGCATATTCTAAAAACAAATATTTTCCTGCACACCTTTCTTTATTTTAGGGATCAAATTTGATGGACCTTCGCGGAACATGACCAGGGGGACTCTTTTGCACGACATATCCGGGTAAAGTAAGCAAAGGGTTTCAAACTACTCTATTTATTTTGTAAAAATATCGTTTGGTTAAGGTAAAAGATAAATATTGCTAAAAAATTATGCATGTTTATTGAAAAAGCTAACCATTTATTTTTTGTAAAATAAATAAAATATCTAAACCAGAAAATTAGATTATTCAAAATTTGATTCAACAAGTTAGGTGATTCAGTGAAATGATTGCGTTATTTTCACGATAGTTTTCCCGTGGGCGTGTTTTTATTTCATAATAAATTTATTTACAAACCTGTTTATTGCGTTAAAGGTTTCGTGTTAATGACGTTATTCTAAAATGGAAAAGCTCGCCTTTATTAATTTAGGCATTTTGGGTCAAACGAGGTTTCTTTTGCGCCGAGTAGAAAGGATTTTTAGTGAGGTCGTATAAATCATTTCTTTTTACAATTTTTACGAGTTTTATGCTAATTCTGAAACATGAATATAGTTTAAAATCATTAGGTAGGTACAGCACTGATATAGGTAACTAATAGTACCGTATTACTGAAAGGGGCGAGCAGAAGCTTGAACTTATTGCACAGCTTAGATACTTGTTACGAGCATAAACTATGCACGAACCAAACTGTGGGGATTGCCTATACTTAATAAAAAATATTGATCAAATTTGCCCGACTTAGGAATCAAACCCTTCATACTTTTGTTTTTTTTTCATCATAACTTTTCAACGAACCGTTAGCAACACAGTAGGAAACATGTATTGAAGTATTTACGTTACACCTAAGATCAATGTAAATACCTAACAAAGGTTAAAATTCTTCGCCAACAGGTCCACCAATGTTTGTTTTACCGCCAAATGTAACCAAAAGATTTTCCTTTGGCCTACAAAAGCACGATTTGAGTGTTTGCCGTACTACCGCGGGGTTTGTTCAATATCAATGGGTTTTTTCGCCATCGGACAGTGTTTGTTCTGGATACACAGAGCGGAAAGTTGCACGAATGTTGGTTAGCTATTGGTCAGACATTTGAGATTTTTAGAAGCATTTGTGTTAGCGATAGTTAATTGGCTGATTTTGCGTTTGCATAAAAATAATGTAATGGCATACACGCAAATTGATTTTATGTTTTTTATGTATTGTAATGTAATGTATTTTATTAGTCAAATAATTTGGACCTTGGACTTAATTCCATCTAGCTCAGTACAGTTTGGTGGACATAATTAAATATCAACCTAATACTAGAATATTATATTCTCGAATAACAGAATATATTCTCGTCCTTTATCTAAAATACTTTTGAATCCGTTGTGGATTCAAAAGTATTTTTACTGTACAAAGAAATAACAGCAAAAATATTTTTCTCTACTACCTAATGTAAAACAAGTCACCCGAAATATTTCCACATCACCTTATACTTAAGCTAATTACACTGTATCGCAGTATACTTAAAAAATCCATTTCCCAAACTACAGCCACTTTTATTTCACAATATTGTGCCACCCGCCGGTAAAGCGGGACCCCCATTAATTTTATTTTGACGTTATCACAAGAAACAATAACCACCGATTGGACCCCTGACGTGGTAAAATTAAATGACGGACGCTTACGCCCCCTAGCGGAAATGTCAGAATTTAATTTCACTTTGGAAAATCACAAGTAAAACAGCCATTCAGGGTGATTTGATAGTTAATTTAATTATTTATTAAGTTATAGGCGCTTAATTTGGCGTCGTAGAGAAATTGAATTTCTGTTATTCAAATAACGCTGTTATTACCTATGTATATTATAATATTTGTTGCATCTTACGCATGATGTGTCTTCCAACGAAGTTTAAATTAGACTAAATACAGACACTATTATAGTACATATTTACCGATGCGAACGTAGGTTTTTCATTTATGTTCACTCAGCTCGACAAAATGTACGAATCAAATATTTTTTTCTCAGTTTTAGGGTCAGTAAAAGTTGTACACACTGGTGATTACAAGAGTACTTTAAATTTTGTATTTATACAATATAGCTGTACGTATGTTTTGATTTAAACACTAAACTACCTCTCATCTTTCTACTCCTCCTCTACCTACCCTCTCATCTTTTGTAAGATAGGAAGAGTGATGTCGTAAAGTTAAAATGACGAACATTCTGCCGTCGGAAAATTTCAAGTAAAACAGCCATTCGACTTGTTTGTATTACGTAATTTAATTATCTAATAAATTAAAGGCCATCACTTTGAAGGCGTTTCAACGATGCGTAGCTCATCAATATTTGCATAAGAATTGATGGGGGAACGCTCAGAATGGTGATTTGAATATTTAATGGGTGCCATTACCTGTTATGGTGGATTTTGCGGTATGTTAGAACATGGAGCTTAGTGATAACAATTTTTTGTTAGGTAGTAAGAAAAATACCTTATGAAAACGCGAGGTATAAACGTTTATTTACCAATGTCATAAGAAATAAAGAAAGAAAGAAAGATCAGCTTCACGATACATTAAAACACACAACAACAACACATTTACGTAGTTGTTTCTTAAATGTTTTAAAACTTTATCCCACAGCCAAAATATTTTTAAGCCTTGTTAGCATGTCCCGAAAAAATTAAGCAGAAAAAGAACAGTACTCGACAAGCGTGACAAACTCTCGTAAAGTGTTTAAATAGTTAACAGATTAGAATGCTTTAGTACATTAACTAATGAAGCTCGATAGCCCTTAACGGAGTACAGACTCATTCATTTGTTACCAGATTCAGATCTACACGAACAACGAAACGTAGTTAGCTTGATAAGAAAACTAGAACTAGTAGTGTTAATGTTGATTAGTGAATTTTATAACGGTAAAATAAAATTAAGCAAGCATAATTTTCAATAAAACATTTAGCTTGAAACAATTAAAATGAAGTTGATTCGCAATCAGACATCTTAGTTTGTTAACAAAGAATATATAAGCTTTCGGTAATTTAGAGCAAGCTTTAAACTACTAGCTACGCCGTAGTAGGTGACTACGGCGTAGCTAAAGTTCGTAGCAGCTACTATAATCATTTATGCATAACTACATGACTTATTTGCATTATTATATTTTATTTTCAAACTAAGAACATTCAAATGATGCTAGCTAGCAAAGCTATAAGGCAATATATTTTTTATTCTTTTACAGAATAGTATATTTAAATTAGGTTAACTTTATCTGTAAAACAAAATCACATTAAAGTTTTATAAAAAATACATTTAACAGACGTGACTGTCCCAACAATAAATAAATAGCGCAATATTTTAACTTTATAACTCCATTAGTAGTTCGTCGAGCCGGCAAGGAAATTGGCAAGCTCTACGAACACCTTTAGACAGCGGCTCTCAAAGTGAAGTGTTTGTTCTTAAGAAAATGTTTACTTTAAATGGCAAGAGTTATTTATATTGCAAATGATTTCTGTTTGAAATATTTAATGGAAAACCGAACTTTATCGACAGCTCTGGCAGGCTACTTTACCGGTGTTCATTTTCTGCTTAACGTTATGAAATAAACCTCTTATCGGTCTAAACATTTAATGACCTAGTTTTCGTCAAGAAAAAGGTGGGTATTTCTTGGTGATATTATTTAATATTTTCTGTCTGTAGTTCTAATTTCATAACAAATAAAGATATGATTTTTTTCATCTGTATTTTAAATGAAACTGTGTCCAATATAGAATTAATTAATCACAAAAAACGTGACGACGCGCGCCGCTGTGGAATTGGCGACGTGGATTTGTCACAGTGCCCGAAATGTTCCGCTAATCCAACGATCGAATCATCTTATTATTACCCATTATTTTATCGACTATTCAAAAACTATTTCATCTTAAACTTTGACAAACAGCTAGGTGTAAGTGGAGGCACTGCAGCCATTAGGGAGCTAATGAGCCGAGCTTGTGAGCTCAGGATTGTCACCCATGTCACCTTGTTACATGTTGTGCATCACTCATCAGCTTTTGATTGTACCTATTGTGATTTTACGACCGCACTGAACCACCGGAAACTACCTGCATGTTCATATAAAATAGTGTTGTAGTCTATTTGTTAGTTTAGTTCTATCTACCTCCGTATTTTATTATAAATTATATTTTTTGAATGGCAGATTATTAGATTTGCCACTATTTTAGGATTGTTTGATTATTAATTCTTCTAGATTTATCAAAAGTGAGTTTATTTGCATTATGTAATATGCGTCTTGCATCTGCTTAACATCGTTTGCAGTTGTTTAATAAGTGTCAGTCTGTAAAGATAAATGCAATCAGCATCCAATGTAAAAAATGTTGAGGGAAAAGTGCATAACATTTCGGAGTCAAGACGAATATTACGGGAGACAGCCCTAGCTGCCTATTGATCAACACTAGGCAGTAATGAGATCAGTGTCTCACGAGCGTGCCTTAGAAGCTCTTGCCGTGCACATAAAACGCTTATAAAATATTTTGCGCGTCTTTAATGTAAAATAATTTAAGTATTTTGAATAGTGACATAAATATCTTAGTTTTGTAAATGTTTTAACTGATTTGGAATTCAACGTGTTAATATGTATGACGTAATTAGTTAAAATCTACTCTGTTATTTTGTAATTTTGTCGCCTCTTTGGTAACATAAAGCAATCTTGCCCTCTACCACTCAAAATTGTATTGTTCAGCAAAAAACTATGAGTCCTTCAACAAAGGTTTATAATATAAACATTCTCCGTGGATAGAATATAGATGTTCAATCCCAAGGTGACATAGAAAGGGTATCTGCGTATTTATAGGGACTACAAAGGGCACATAAACAAATATTTACGTTGTCAAAGTCCTAAAATATCCCAAAATTCAATTCCAGTTTTGATAACTGATCCCTTAGTTCCCGAGGGCCACCCGCCTTCTCAATTTGAATAATCAATGGAGTCCATACAAGGCTCTGTTACGCAGAGCTGGGTATGTTTCTTGGTACCTATATAGACCTATTGTGTAACCGAATTGGAGTCATACGAGATGCAATTATGCTGAAGAAGACAGAATAGTTGATGACTTAATCTGTGTCGAAAACAAATAATCTTGCCACAGATAAAATTATCTTTTTTATAATATGACGAGTCACTTGTTGGTTAGTAGTCATCGTCGCCCATGGCCACCTGCAACATCGGAGGCGTTGCTCATGCATTGTCAATTCTATAAAGCCCATAACGCCTGCAAAGCAACCGAGAAGGAGAACTAACTCCGAAAAAAAGGTCGGTACTGTAGAGACCCAGGGAGGTTCCTCTGCAGACGCTGCTTTGTAAAAGCCCGGATTGGTGAAAAGCCTTCAGATTGAATAAATCACACCATCAGCTGTGTTCCCCATAATCGTGTGTTTCCTTTTGTTTTAGCTTGCAGGTAACGCTCCTGTGGAGGTCTGGGTAAGTCTCCACAGTACACACAATTCTCACGACAGACTCTGGTAACGCAAGGGTTGTCGCACCACTGAGCAAGTAGATCTTTACTCACCTTTTACAAGATGATATATTGTATTCTTACCCGTACCTACACGAGACCCAACCCGATTCTATCATTCCCTTAAATATTCTGATTTAAGTAAAAAAACATATCCCTAAACAAACCATATACTTATAATGTATTTGGATGTTTCTAAAACATTATGGAGAACATACACTACGCGGGGACGTCGGCAATAAATTCGTCTAATACTCGCACATTACACATTCGGCCTACATATTTTTTGTTCAGGAAACATAACAAACTAGTGTGGGGCACGCGATATTGTGTTCAGGCGTACAGGGCTTATATAATATACTCACATTAATCACCAGAATAATATATCAAATGGTGATCGCTAGAGAATAAAGGTTACCTATGCCTAAACCTGAATAAGACCTGGAAGAAGAAATGTGCAGAAGAACTAATTTTTATCTCAAAAAGCAAGTATTTTGGGATATAAAACTAAGATGGCCTTCTTGCTACCATAGCGAAGGTTACAGTGCTCTTACGTCACGTGATGAAATTGTATTTTAAATATTATTTTTTAATGGCAGTCTGTAGTTACTACGTACCCCTGTGGGAAAAAATATATTTTTACAATGTGTATTGAATACGAAACAACAAAGCGCACACAAACCATACTGTTAACTATTGGGTATCGACCTAACAATATTTATTATATACTTAACTTGTAAGACCAATGTCTTACAATTGACATTGTAAGGGTTGAAGCTACTTAGGTAAATAATTAGAACTTGTCTCAAATCTAAATATAGTACACGATTTAGATCTTTTGCTATAGTCTCAGCGGCATCCAAGCGTGTTATATTTGCGTCTAAAGCTATTGTTTTTAATTAAAACCAGTACGCAACTAAGACAACTTATATTAAAGCCACAGAGAGCTATGAAGTGGATGTTTAATATTACAAAAGTTTTATAAGTAGTTAAGTAACGGCTCTGTAAGCAGCTGGTGTCATTGTGATATTACACGCCGCATGAACTTTACGCTAAAACAATGCCACGCTAAACTTCAAAGGATGTTACAGTACAACTTTGCTATGGTTATTTATTTAATTGAAAAAAAAAGGCTTAATTAATAATAATACGGGTTGGTACCTATTCACGCTGTATCTTGAAGAAGGAGGCTATCTTTTGTCTCAAAATCCGTTGCAATGCGCGTGAAAGCTGAAAATTGGTACACAGATGGTTAATAAGACGTACGTATTCGCCCAGAACGTATTCAAAAAAATTCAAACCCTAAAGGGTTGTAACGGGAGTTTAAAATAGGCGCGAGCCAAGACACGGGCAAAATATAGTATGTAGGTAATAAATCTCAAACCATTAGATCTCTCTACAGAGTTCGTCGAGCGTGATAAATACCAGCGCACTACCAAATATTCCACCGCTAGGTAATAATGTTCGGTTCTGATTGTAGTCAGTGAAATTACTTGGCAAATGAGACTTAACAACTGATGCGTCAAGATCACAAGGCGCTAGTGATGCGATTGCCGCTTAACATCAAATGGCCCGTATGCTTGCTTAACAGAGAACAATAAAAAAAGAACCATAACTTTGTTATCGCTTTAAATCTGTAACAATGAATCTAAAGGAAAAGAAATTTTTTATTCATATTTGAAAACTTTCTCTCTTTGATTTAAATGAATAAAGAACCTAAGTCGTGCCTCTAGAATTCAATTTTGAATTCTCGCGTATATTTTAACAATAAACTGAGACCGGTGGAAGTTTTTGTAGGGTTTCTTTTCTGTTATTCGAATCGAGTTATCTTGAAACGCGGGTCCTATGTATATTAGAAATATAATATTTATTACTTGTTTTTGTAATTAAGTGAAACATTACAACATTATACGCTGTTTTCATATTTATTTTATATATTTAAAAATCTTTTCAGTGTAATAAGATGATTTCTGGTAGAGTATATAATTATGATGGTACTGAGCTACGAGTATACGCTGTACGTGTTCAACTCCTGCACAGGACCAATGTAAATATAAAGCCTATAGCTATTGCTTATAAAGCGTAGTATATAGATAGTTGTTCTGGGTTGTGTTTGAAAACTAACCCATGATATTTCTTTCCCCATAACTGATCCTCAAAAATCAATATTTACAAGGAGCATCTGGCCTTTGCTAAATTATTATCTATTAATAATACTTTCTTGTGATTTTTTCCGCTAACATCTTAATATCATTAATTTTAAAGTAACAAATTTTAAAGTCAATTTCGGGAAAAAAAATCTTTTCAATCACTATTTTTCCGATTTTCCCGATTTTCTAGCTAACTATTCATTCAACAGTCACCTTTCTTGCTACTGGGATAAGGGTGAGTAATATATGTAAGTAAGTGAGCAGGTATTGACCCGTCATAAATCGGTGTAGATGGCCCATACGTTCAGTGATGACCTTCGTAACTCTTCCCAGGACGAATGTGTTGGTACGGGGTGATCGAGCTGGAGATACCGCTGTTTAGTTTATTTATATCTTCGACGTAGTTAGGCGGGGGTCGGAAATGTTGGACATTTATGTGTAAAGTTCCACACCACGCCGAGTTTCGGTTTGTTCGGGCTAATCTCAAAAGGACTATACGGACATTATACACATGGTCAGTGGTCACCGATAGAAAGAGTAGTTATTTAGAAAAATTATAGGCAATAATTTAGTCGTAGGTATGCAATAAGTAGAAAAGCAATAATTTATCATTATTGCTTAACGGTAGAATATTTGATTGCGCAGCATAGTCTTCATCATCTGGTAAACTTAGTCGTCCTTAGTATTGCTTTCTCTTAGTAGTTAAAACTATTGTGGTTTCATAAACATAAAGGTATTCCTCAGAATTCAACCAAGGTATTATTAATTATATTATGTTTCCACGACCTTCATGTTTATCTGTTTACAAAATACAGGAGCAGGCGGTATTGTTGTAGAAGTTTTGTGTGTACAGTAACTTGGTTCAATTATAATTGAGTTACAAACTCCTTTCGCTACCATCATTGGCAACCGTTATCAGTTGTTGATGGTATTCTAATCCTTTTATTTGTGTTTCCACTTCGAGACTGATCTTATCTGGCAGTAAATAACAACATTTTCATAAATCTGTTCAAACCGCGTCTGTTTTGTAAAATAGGGGTCTGCGAAATGCTAATAATGTTTTATTTGCTGATATTGTGAACTTCATCAAAGATTACATAAGTCGTGCTAATAAACAGAAAACTAAGCACCCTTAATGGTTGAGATTAGCTACTGGTTAAGCCAAGAATGCATACACAATTGGACGGCAAGGTAACAGCGGAGTGGCAAGTCGCCAGCTCGTTGTAAAGTAGACGATAAATCGCGGAGCAGGTGGCCAGCCTCCGGACTGGAACAGTTACTGCCCTGTTATACAGACCCTATGCCAAAAATTATGGACACCAGGTATGGCCAAACTACTTTTTACAGATTCAATAAAGATTGTCATTGAAATAGAAGCACGAATACTTGAAACAACAAAAACATTCCTGTTTTTGATTGTCATAGTGAGTACCATGCATACATTACGAAAGACCTACAGATACTTTTAAAGTAATCTTCGTAGAAACTTAGAAAGTGCGCACGCTCTCTTAAAGAAAACAAACTTGCGAAGTTTGACTCAGACTGCTCCAAAAATTTTCAAGACCTTTAGAAGCCATTCTTACTCGACGAAACAGCCTCGGAATACTTTAATACTCTTCCCTCATCTGCACTAACTTACCTCAAACTCGCAAACGAAAAAACAACATGAACACGTAACAGTACTCGTAAGTTTACCATCAACACCTTACCTCAGTCTGTTGCCAAGTACACACGACCAAAGAAACACACTTCGCTAAGAATTACGGTCCGAGTTGGCGTATAAATGGCGTCTGCAATAAACTCGTGTTGAACAAAATGCTTGGAGCATTGTTTGTGTGCGAACTTCGCTTGTTTAAGCCGGTTTAGAGGTGAATAAAGTTATGCAAGTTAGGTGGGAGTTGGCTGAACTGGAAACGAATTGTCGGGGAGCGGCTCCATGCGTTTTTGGCTCGGAAAAGGATTTTGGAGTCACTTACAGACCTCAAGTTGAGTTGTTATAAAGTTGTTTTATTGTTCAGCTTGGTAATTTTGGAGCGGTAATATTGACTTAAAATTGACTGGCAAAAGCAAATTTTGCGGCAGCACTTTATATTATAGAGAGAGAATTTGTATTAGCGAGTTTGTATGGAATTGTGGATACATCGATTACTAATTCTGGTAACCTGGAATTGAAATGACAGAAAACTTTACATAAATACAACGATATACTCCGTTTAAATTTGAATGGCCCTGTGATAACTTCTGTCCCTCAAAAGTTATTTTCGGTTGGCAGAGGAAGACAGTATTTCAGACACATTTCATTCTTATTGCACTGGAAATGGGTTTGATTGTGGTATTATGTTTCCAACAAACCTATTATATAACCTCACCTGTCCAGTACCCTCAGAGAAACCAATCCGTTATTGAACAGCTTGTGTTCGTATTTAATCATTCAAATACGGTTGTACATTTGAAAGCAGCGGTATTCAAAATACATATTCATTTTCTCCGTTTACACAGTTGAAGGGGTTTGAGTAGCCGCGTTTAATCCGGGGTGTTCTGTAGCGAGGGACGTGCAGACCTGTTGCCGTTTCGGGAGAAATGTCAATAGAGCCGTTTAACCCGCCCCTACTCGATAGTTTGGGAAACTTTGCACGATTTATGCGATGCGTTTATTTGCCTGTTAATTTGGATGTCAAGGTCATGTGTAGATATCATGTAGTATATAACTGAAAGTTTTTTGCGCTTATATTTTCTGTATCCAACTTATCTGATATATAATCCTTAAATCAGTACTGGTAATCTGGTATAGTACAGTACCTAAATAGTTTTGTAATCATTTAAGTACACAGGTATAAGGATCTCAGTTGTGATTCGTGATCTTACGTAGTTGTTAATAAGTTACTTGTAACAAGTACAGTAAGTGAATCAAGCGACAAAAACATTGGTCTTTGCAGGAAAAAAAAGATGATAAGAAAAAATCCACTACCGATAACAAACACGAAGCAACTCTTACGTAAAAACATTAACAAAATGTGTAAGTAAATATATTTTCAATATCCAATATTTTCTTGGCAAGAGCTTTCAACTCAATAGCTCTCCTAATCCGCAATTACTTATACATCAGCTCCCTTCGACTAATATAGACGAGGTCTACCATTCCAACGAACCAAAGAGATAACGTATGCAAATCTCTAATATCCAATATATGGACCGGGACATAATCCCTCCTTTGAAAGCCAATACGTAGCGGACGTAGGTACCGAGCCATTAGAATATGTGACCGCAGGATTTGGACTATATTTACAAATAACTGGCATGTTCGCTTTGTGCATTTTCTATCAGTTAGGTGATAAAATCTTCCCACACTACTACTAGTGTGGGAAGATTTTTGTGTGTACATTTTGCGTCATGATTTAGAAAACGAGAAAATTGATTCTTTTGGCTTATTTGGCGCAGTGGTTTGAACTATGGTTACTGAGAACTTGTATTGATTATTTGCTCGACCTGGGAATCTAACCCAGTATCTCGAGCATAGTCGTGCTACTAGGCTGACCGGGCAATTGTTTATCTAATCCTAAATGTATCAATTCCAAACGCTTTCTACGTCTGTTTAAAATAACCTTTTGATAAATATTCTATGTACATCCTAACTACAATAGCCCGTTTATCTCTGTATCTTGTAAGTAAAACTACACAACAAAACTACTTAATGAACATGTTGTTGCCAACTACAAACTAATAAATACTGAAGTCCAGTCCATAAAAGTAAGAACAGACTCATGACAGCACTCAGCGGTAAACTAAATTTGAACTTAAATTACTTTCTAACTGATTACTGTTTCTCATTACTGCAGTGCTTCCACGATGTCTTATTTAGTTTTAAATTAAGATTTTCATTAAGAATATAAACTTCATGGATTGGACTTGGAGTAGTTTTGTAGCAGTCAGGTAGTTTGTTTGTTTTGCAGTTCTGAAAGACTGGTGTTGGAGGAATTTTGCTAGAAGATTTTGCTGAGGTCTTTTTATTTATTTATTTGGAATGACTCTTTGTTTGGTACAAAGAGTCTTTGTACCAAACAGTCTTTCATCACCAGTAGTCTTTCATCAATAAAATTACTATCATCAGGTAATTTTTGCAGCTAAGCAATATTGTCAAATACTGAAAAAGTTCCAACATGCAGTTTCAAATCTTTTTGTTCACTCGTAAATGATAGATGAGACAACTTAATTTTAGGTAGGTAATCTACCAGCTCGTTCAATCAATTATTTATCATTGTTAAGGACCTAGAATGTCCTACCCTACTGCAAGGTTAAAACCTATCCGTTTTTCTTCCACTCCTCTCTCTCCGTTTCTTTCTTATGAATAAATCTTAAACACACTTTAATTATGAGTAAATCTTATTCTAGATTTATCTACAGTGAAGCGTCCTTCGTAAATACGTTCTGATCCATCAGGCTCCAGTAATGCGTTGTAAACAGCGCGGATCACGCGCGCTGACCAGCGTTC
Source organism: Acronicta psi (assembly GCA_946251955.1). Lineage (NCBI taxonomy): Eukaryota > Metazoa > Arthropoda > Insecta > Lepidoptera > Noctuidae > Acronicta > Acronicta psi. The sequence goes on from OX276474.1 coordinate 443,641, forward strand.
TGCAGGCAGCACGTGACTGCAATTTTAGTGCTCTTTACAAGATAAATCGAAAGGATATCGGATGCTCGGATACGATATAAATAATTTCGTGATGGTATTTTATTCTTGGTATTTTCTGTAATAGCTTGGAGTTGGTTTCCTAATGCCATCTTTAGATGGGTAGTGAAGTGCGCATCATTTTTATCTCGGATAGAAAGGTGCGTGCTTATAATCAGCAATAATTTCTTAGTTGGTTTTTTAATGTTTACTACGGGAGACTTGAGATTCTTCTCCTTGTAGTTTAAAATCAAGGCGGTTAAAAGAGGATGGATTCTGCGCTATATTGAACTTAACGTAAGAAGAAGAAGAAAGAAGAAATAGTAGAGATAATACGAAGTTTATTGGGCTATAGGGCCTTTTCCAAAAATTACGTGTGACTATCACGGACCAACTCATAATGACTATACTACATTTCACCTATCATATTACATAAAAGCTTCTTAAACACAGAAACAGCAATGTTTATGGGCTCTTTTAACAAATTACACAGGCAAGTTGAAAGTCTCTCTAAAACGAACACAATAAGAGAATGAAATCGCATAATTATATTCAATGGAATTCATAAATTTTAATGTCCGCATAATAATAACACTGCAATGCGCCCAAAACATTTAATATTATTTATTCTAACAAAGTGTGCCTTCTTCGTCTTTCCGCGTCAACAGCAAATAGAATTGGAAGAGTAAAGGACGTAAAGGCCGTTACAGAAAATACCGTGCGACTAGCTAGATATACAATATTATGACGTATAAAAAAACTGGCACAGATGTTCTACAATATTACAACAGTGATTTATTATAATTATAACCACGCCGAAAATGAAGACCCAAAACATTTCCACTGGAGTGTCTGGCAACATGAAAATCATAATTTTACTGCCAGTTGACATAACAAATGTATGTGTGAATTAAATCCATAACATATATTTTAACTACAATGCAACATCACTGCGTTGTTTATTTTGTTGAGTGAAGATTAAAAGCAATTTGGAAGCAGTCCTTGTAATTTATAGCAACGAGATTTCAACCTGGCTCTAAATAGATATATTGACATTGACTTATATATTACTGGGCGGACCGCATGTCACAATGACATCCCCGAACTTGGTCCCAAAATGGTCTTCTCTAAACCGAAGTGAATAAGATACTAATAAAGATGGCGTTAGTGTTTCTGTATATGACGTACAAGTCTGTTAAATGTTGTAACTTATATTTAAATTAATATATCAATCAATAGTTTGTAAGATATCTACTCTCTGAGCGTAGCTTGACAACAGATTTTCTAACTCTACAGAACGATTGACCACCTTGATTAAATAATGGCATCGGTTTTCGGTAGGTTAAAAATAAAATGTAACATTTAAATACAGTTCCAAAATATACCATCAATATTGAAAGTTTCTGCTTCATCCTTCATTTAACATTGCCGGACTAGTCCCAAATGTTCTAAAGTCGCTATCCTACAAGTTTTATTTAGATTTAAATTTACATTAACAAAGAATAGAACTAAATATCGAAGTTTCAGACCAAATGACTAAACTTAGATCTTGAATTATTATTCTGTTTACTAAATGCTGCAGTGCTATAATCCCAAACCGTTTTTACTTTTATCATAAGTAGAGTTGTTTTTAAGAAAACTCTCGCAACGATTATGTTTTATTTTCATTCAAGTATTTTTTTTTTGTATTAAAAAAGCTAAAAGCATCTTATGTCACTGCGATGAGCAACTACAAACTTCAAAACAAGTTTTAAGTTCTTATCAAAACATATCTATGTTCTAGACACAAAATGTGGCTTTTCATATCATTTCAAAATTCTTGTTGGCAAAAAAATCAGTGGTTCAAATTAAAATAACACAATATTATTCTATTGACTTTTCCGAATTGAAATTGATACGCATTTTTGTATACTGCGATGTAACATATATTTATGACCGTCGACTTTAATAAGGTGTTGAAAAAATTTACAGCTAAAGTAATTTAGCAATTTACGAAAGTAGCCTGGGCAAGCGCCAGTGCTGCATTTGTCTTGAGACATCTAGAAACCCAACAAAACAAAACAAACCAAAATCCAACTCAAAACATACTTTCCTAGGATTGAGCTCTCTCGCCTTTATGCAAGTGCTGAAACAAAAATAAAATTTCTCGTCTTCACTCCGAGTATCTTTCATTTTTAATCCCCTAAGTGGTCCATCTTGATTATAGTTTCATTTGAATTGAGCTGCAGCTCCGACGAACTAAGTTTGCTATCAACTTGTTGACAATCCTCTCCCATTAATGTTATTAGGTGCTCTGTCTTGGATTTGTTTTAGTTGTGAAGTCGAACAGGCTTCTTGAGGGCTGTTTTTGTAATGGAATTTTGAATGAAGATGGAATATTTTTTACACTACTGAAAAGCAATTCTAGAGTATGTTGGTATGTATAATTATGTTTGATATCTCATGTATAATGTTCATGCATCTATTTGTTAATAAGAACGGGGAGACCGTTGATGGATTGACGCACAATTGATCTAGATGATGTACATTTACGACATGTGGAAGAAAAGAAGAAGACAATAAAATAGTGCCCATTACAATAATTATTATGACGTATTATATACCTACTGGTTTGGTTAAGTCTATAAGTATATCTATGCAATAAGGTACTATGTTAATAATCTGAATTTTTGTAAGAATTACAACAAAAAAATCTAAAACCTACTTAGTCTATTTATTCCTAAAAAAAGGTATTCAATATATATTTTATCGGTACAACATTTCCAACATAAAAATCAAAAGCATTCCAGAGATGGAAGATTGCGGCATGTAACATAACTCGATAGCTGACAAATAGAACTATTCTCACTCGTCGGTTTGTACAAACGTAGCAAATAGAACGAACCTGGTCGCGAGGCTATAGCAAATATTGTGCTAGCAATGCTAGATTTGAATGTTAGAGTTGCAATTTCAGTTGACGTGTTGGATCATGAATTAGGACTTGTGAAGCAGAATTGTTAGCTAGATGTATGCGTTTGATTAAATTTTATATATAAAAGCTAAATTTTCAAAAATAAATACTCTACATCATTATAGTTTACGCTAAATTGGATCTATCTGTTACTTTTTCACACCTAATACGCTGCACAGGTTTTAATAAAAAAAACATTAAAAGATAAAATAGTCCTTTCGAAACCACTGGCAGCCCTATAAAATAAAATTTTATTAATAATTATATATACTCTGTTCAGTATTTTTAACTCCGTTATCAACACTTATTTTTGCCGTAAAATTCCTTTATTTTGGGACAAAGACATTCTATATTACTTTAGATAAGATAGGAGTTTAGTATATTACTCTGAAAAAAGTAACGCTTATTCACACTCCCTACGGACCGGCATATTATCTATGGGCTTGGAAACTACTTTGAAATGTCACTAAAGCTTATAAAATGGATGACGTATAAAGCTACTAAAGGAAATCATCGGTAAAATATTTTTAAACAGTTTTGGTAAAAGTTTATCCTAAGCGTTTAACTGGTTTACTATATACGTGGTTTTAAGAGATTATTTTTGGAAAACAATGTCAGACACATATAAGGGCAGCTTGGCTTTGAAGTCACAAAAATATTAAATTATTTTCATGAATAGAAACTTGATACTTTTAATAGAGATCTAATTCAATTAGCACAGGATTGAGATAGATGGACGAGGAAAAGGTTTCTGTCTAGTATTGGAATATACGGCTAATTGTAATAATAACAATTACAGTTGCGAAATCTTGCTCTTAAATAAACAAGTTCAAATTTTCCGTCAATTTCCTTGTAGATCAAGCTGCCATTCCACATCAGAACACATAATTTAATCGTAGCGACGAGTAGTTCAATGTTTTACGACAAGTTCATTGCTCTAGTGAGCGGCCATGTTTTATTCAGTGACCGCTCTGGACGACACTTAACTTCGTCCAGAGCGGTCACTTTGCCACTGTTTTTTGATTCCTTACAGCTGATTGGTTTGTTGGCGTCCGCATCGTGATGTGATTTGTGATGGGTTGCAGTGTGATATTTTATTGGTGAACAAAATAATTATGTTTTTAATTTGACAATAATAATTATGATTTTTTTGATAGGTATTAAATAACTTAGGTGGACGCATGTACAATATTTTTTTGAGATTTCTAATAAAGAAAAGAAGTCTTGAAACGGAAACTAATACTTAGTCAAATTTTATGTAATTTCTCATTGGTTTTAACGTGTAATTATAAAAAAAGAATCCAGTCTACACAAAGTATTCTCATTTTGCAGAGGGATTCGTCGATAAGTGTTTGCAAAGCACCGTTTTGATTATAAATAGATTTTCAGCATTATTTAACTTAAAGTAGACCTACACTTCTGAGACATGGTCCAATTTCGTTGGGCTTTGGCTATCATTTCCAAAAACCTCAAAACGCTTCATGTCTGTTTCAAAAATTGTCATTGACATCTATACTAATTTTATAAAGCTGAAGAATTTGTTTGTTTGTTTGTTTGGTTGAACGCACTAATCTTAGGAAATACTGGTCCGATTTAAAAAAATATTTTAGTGTTAGGTAGCCCGTTTATCGAGGAAGCCTATAGGGTATATATTATAATAATGCTACGACCAATAGGATCGGAGTATCAATGAAAAATGTTGCAAAAACGGGGGAAAAATTCAACTTGTACGGAACGAAGTCGCGGGCAAAGGTTAGTTAATTACATAAAGGTAAGATAGAGATTATCAGTAAACATCAGGTGACATAACATTCCACTTGAAAACTACATAAATAAATAAAGAACTAATAAAACCCTTTACCCAGTTTTCCCGGTGTTCTCTAACACAAGGCGTTGCATTACGCATTCCACACGAGTGCAGGCAGCGGTAATGCTATATCATATGAGCCCCGAGAGTCGTACGAGACGCTGTAAAACGTACGTCACGTGAATGAGCGCATTACTACCCTCTATCATATAAATTTGAGGAAGGATTCAGTCATTTGCTTTGAGATCTGTGCTTAGTATAAATAATGACATCCTATCCTACTTGCTACTAATATTATAAATGTGAAAGTTTGTGAGGATGGATGGATGGATGTTTGTTACTCTTTCACGCAAAAACTACTGAACGGATCTGGATGAAATTTGGCACAGAGATAGATTATAGTCTGGAATAGTACATAGGCTACTTTTTATCCCGGTAAAATGTATGGTTCCCGTGGGATACTGGGTGAAGCCGCTGGCGGAAAGCTAGTACATAATAAAAGAACATATAAATTTCAAAATTGTACGTTAGAAATTTAGAATGTACAGTTGTACACCGACTTTTATTTTATTTTCAGTCCTTCAAGGTTTTCTGCTATTATTACCAGTAAAATTTGTAACAATTAAACTTAATTTGCTCTTACTTTTTTGTGATATTTGTATATTTTTTATTATAAGATCTATGTAACTGTATCTATGTAGAAGTATCTATGTTCCATGTACTATAGATGTTTTCGTGGTCGTTTACCTTATGAAGACCTTCAAAAATACAATATGTTAAAACTTGAAAAAAGACGCACTCAACTTGAAGCCAGGATACTGTATACTGTATGATTTGTGTCATAATAGATATGATTGAATTCCCTTACTCAATAAGTTATGTTACAGAATCCCAACTAGAACGCATTGCCGCAACCCATGTCAACTATTTGCGACGGCTAGATGCCGCCAAGCGCGGATCCACCGTTATGGGCATGATGGGCATGCCCATCACCTAAATCGAAGCCACAGGAGAAAAAAAAAGGTTTTAAAAAAAACTACGCGTCTGTACCTACACTGTCCACTGAACTAATACTTTTCAGGAAGGAAGCTTACAAACTTGTTATCATTTAAAAATTATAATGACCAAAATTCTTCTTATTTCTTGTACTTAGTAGAAGTTTTACGGTTGGCGTACAAATTGCTTCTTAAATAATTATAATTTCATTAGCTTCCATCTTACTTTCAGAACCATCCTACGATTGAAAACCAAACCTACCAAATTTTCGAGAGGCTTACATGAAGCCAGGCTAGGCGCTACGCTCGCTCTTACAACAGAGGTAGGGCACGGCCATTTTTGGCTCAAATCTGGAGCAGCCCATCTGGGAAAGTACATCCACCTTACAGAAAACTGCAGCAAATAACACACTTTATTGTGTGTTGTGTTCGTGCAGTGAGTAAGGTTGCCCGAGCTCCTAAGGATGCGCTACGCTGGCAGCAGGAGGAATATTCCCTCAATCTGTCGGCGCAGCGAATCCTTATAAACCTCTAATAGATTTTTATGGTAGGCAACGCGAATGATACCTCTGGTGTGGCAAGCGTCCATAGGCTACGGTAACCACTTACCATCAGGCGGGCCGTATGCTTGTTTGCTACCTTAGTGGTATAAAAAAAGGCACCTGGAGGTAGTAAACAAATTGTAGTTACTCTTCTAACCCAGCCTGTCCGAGGTGGGTGGCCAAATTTTCCGGAATGTAGCTACTCTTCTAAACCAGCCTATCCGAGGTGGGCGGCCAAATTTTCGAGAATGTAGCTACTCTTCTAACCCAGCCTATCCGGGGTGGGTGGCCCGAATTTTCGAGAATGTAGCTACTCTTCCAACCCAGCCTGCCCTGTGAATTTTTGAGCTCGCTTCGCTCGCTCTTAGTTGAGACACCTGGAGATAGTAAACAAACTAATTGTAGTTATACACTTCTAACCCAGCCTGACCGGGGTGGGAGGCCCGAATTTTCGAACTTGCTACGCTCGCTCTTACTGCATGAGATAACTGAAGGTCTAGTTACAAACTAATTCTAATTACCCTTCTAACCTAACCTACTCGAGATAACCCATCTAGGACAATCTAATTTTCCAACAAAAGGCTCCAATTTTCTAGCTCGCTTCGCTCGCTCATACATGAGATAATTGGAAGTAGTAACAAACTAATTGTAATTACTCTTCTAACCTAACCTGCTCGAGGTAACCCACCTAAGACAATCCAATTTTCCAACAAAAGGCTCAAATTTTCGAGCTCGCTTCGCTCGCTCATACATGAGATGACTGGATGTAGTAATAAACTAATTGTAATTACCCTTCTAACCTAACCTGCTCGAGGTAACCCACCTAGGACAATCCAATTTTCCAACAAAAGGCTCCAATTTTCTAGCTCGCTTCGCTCGCTCATACATGAGATAATTGGAAGTAGTAACAAACTAATTGTAATTACTCTTCTAACCTAACCTGCTCGAGGTAACCCACCTAGGACAATCCAATTTTCTAACAAAAGGCCCCAATTTTCGAGCTCGCTTCGCTCGCTCATACATGAGATAACTGGATGTAGTAATAAACTAATTGTAATTACCCTTCTAACCTAACCTGCTCGAGGTAACCCACCTAGGACAATCCAATTTTCCAACAAAGGGCTCCAATTTTCGAGCTCGCTTCGCTCGCTCATACATGAGATAGCTGGATGTAGTAACAAACTAACTGTAATTACCCTTCTAACCTAACCTGCTCGAGGTAACCCACCTAGGACAATCCAATTTTTCAACAAAAGACTGCAATTTTCGAGCTCGCTTCGCTCGCTCTTACATGACACAACTGGTAGTAAACATACTAATTGTTGTTATACTCTTCTAACCCAGCCTGACCGGGTGGGTGGCCCAAATTTTCGAGCTCGCTTCGCTCGCTCTTACTGTATCAGATAACTAGAGCTCTAGTAACAAACTAATTGTAATTACTTTTCTAACCCAACCTGTCCAAGGTGGGTGGCCCAAAATTTCCGAGCTTGCTTCGCTCGCTTTTACATGAGACAATTGGAGGTGGTAACAAAGTAATTGTAATTACCCTTCTAATAACTTACTGTTGTAGTAGTATGAGTCTATAATATATATATTGTCTATGTATATCGATTGTGAGCTACTCGCACTTGACCGATTTTCTGGTGGCCGTGCCCATCACCTAAATTTGGGGCTGGATCCGCGCCTGGATGCCGCACAAATGCTGGCAAAAGATCACCTCTGTTTCGTCTTGTACACACTTACAACACTCATTTCAACTCCATTAACATTGCGGCCACGCGCGCTGGTGTATTTAATAAGATGATCACTGACAGATTAACTGATTTATAAAAAAAAAATTAACATAACACTAAAAACGTAATATCATAATTTAATGCTTCCAGTCTTTCAATGTACTCTGTTTTTATTCATAATTCTGTAGTTAACTGTGGTAAACGGTGCTGGTGTCAAAATTAGCTCCTCAATTATGTGTATATCTTTTAATGTTTATTTGTAATTTGTCATTGTTTGTTTACCCAAATAAATAAAAAAAAAAAAAAAAATAACAAAGAACCGCTATTAATATCTCAATGTGTTCTTATTTTTTTATGGCAACATATTAGAGGTATCACTCACGCGTTGTCAGCTTAAGACGTTCTCTGCAATTTACATGTATAAAACAACAATTGAATAAAACTTAGTACAGTAGGTACTCTCGATATAAATATCACTTATTGTCAAAAATATTATGGCTATAGAATTTATTTACCGTGAAATGTTTCATTGAATGAAAACATTATATCGACATGTCATAATCCGTCAATACCAAACTAGCAAGCCAATCAATCTAACTGGCAGCCGTTTACACAACAATGTTGACAAATCGTCATATTTATCGTTCGCTATAACCGTTTTTCAGTTTGGTCCATTTACACCGTCCGGTTTTATTTTTAGCAATTTTTATACACCGAATACGGAAAGTTTTAATCCATGCGAAAAATTTACATAATTCATTTACTTCCCGGCAGTACCTTTGCATTTTTCTCTGTAAGTTTAATGCTAAAGGTAAATAAATTGGTTTTGATTTTTCTACAGAGTTTTAAAATGTTCATGATAAAAATAGCTTTCATGCAAAAAAAATACTTTTACAACACTTCTTTAAAAATGAACGATAATCTCGTCAATTCAGTATCGAAAGACCAAAGTTTCTTTATTACTGTGAATATTAAATATAGCGTTTTTACATTAAAATAAATGTCAAGAACATTCAGTATTTCTAAAAGAATCATCTAGTTCACCGACTTTCGATTCCATTCGGTGGCTCCGGTGTTTTCGTCCGGGTAATCTCCAAACGGATCTTGAAGAATTTTCTAGAAAAGCTAGCTCGATAGTCCGTATATTGTGATAGTACCTATTACAGTAGGAACTATTCCTATATGCTCGCATTTTAAAGCAAATAATATTTAGAGATGCGATTAAATTATGATACTGTTCAAAATCTGAATCAGTGAACAAAATGTAGGTAGTTGTTGTATTAAATTTAGGAAGAGGTATGTATAGAAAAAAACCAACAGATCGTATACGTCCCGTGCTCGTTTTCATTACGTTAGAATCACATGCATCATATGAGTTATATCGACCATTACACGGAACGTTTTCTGATTGAGAATCAACATACTGTGGCTCGTCATTTTGAGATAAAATGGACACATTTGAAACGTCGATCGTGTTAGCTATGATATACTGATTTTTAAGTTTTACTTACTAAGTACAAACAATGAACTTAACTAAAATTTTAAAACTTTGTCTTGAAGTTAACTTTATATTTGAAAGTGCAGTACAGCTTAAATATTATACTTAATACATATTATACCGCAAAATCAATTATACTGGATAGTTTTTATAGAGATAAATTAACTATCTTACTCTGTTTTTTATAATTATAAAAAATATGAATAATATAAACTTTTAACAGACCAATCTAAAAAAAAAGAGATGCATCTAAAGTTAGTACTTTACGAAGTATGTTTGTAATTTACATTGAAGTTTAGTAAGAGTCAATCACATCCACATCTTAGCAGCAGTACAATATATTATATGCTAATTTGCACTGCGATCTAAATCTTCCCAACTTCTCCTTAACTACTCTTCTGTACCTATATAGGGCTTTAGCACTGTAAAACTAACTTATTTGTGAATGGTTCTGGCCACAACTGGCCTGTGGTACGCAAGAACACAATATTTTAGTGTTTAGAGCCGCTTCCTTGAAACAACGGATGCGTTAATTGACCCATTGGTGTTGGTAAATTCTTGGTATTAAACTAAGATTTACAAGAACAGTAACTACTTTTAACTTTGCACATTAAACCTTACGACAATGGCCTGAAGACCATTTACAATACAATAACTACGTTATCTGCCAAAAGATTAATTTGCTTTAAGAGTTGTTACAAGATCTCTAAGATAAAGTTGGCAACAAATCAACGACGAATCTGGTTTGTTAAAATGTCTTATAAGTCATATTAGACGGCAAAAGTAAAATGCAATTTGATTGGGATTATATTTCGTACGTTTCATTCTTCAGATATAAAAGACACATGTAGTACCTTCATTGTACTGGCAACTCCGCACTTAAAAATATTTGGGGTAGATTGAAAAATAAATCCCCGCCGAATTATGCGTTCTGTCACGTCTCGCGCTCACTGTGTTCCTCATTCTTTTATTGTGCGCGGCAACAAGCACACGCGTCCTGTTAAATTCAGTGTAACTTTGTGAACATTTCTTCTTGGAATTATTTCAATATGCCTAAGCGTAACGCAGACGATAAAATTTGTTATTACGAAAATAAAATAAAAAATCTAAAAGAACGAGACAATAAAAAACGTAAACGTGTGATTATATATACATCTTCTTCGGATTCCGAAGAAAATCGAGGTAAGTCCAGATTTTATCCAATAATCGATTTCGTGTAGGCACGGGTATTCATAAAATAACAATTAAACATCTCTAAGCTAACCTGGAGGGTATCACAATGAGGGTATCACGAAGGTATAGCACGATGTATAAAATATGCCTGGAGGTTGACTGCGGGTCAACACGAGGGTAAACGTCAAACAATTTTGGTCTTTGCTCGCATAAGAAACGTAACAATTGATCGTTTCAGACGACGGACCTATACCAGATGATACCACCGCGATGCAGTTTCACGTCTCAGCAGAGTCTCAAGACGTACAAGTTACTCCTGACGCGCCGATAGACCAAGTACCGGAGGAGCCTCCGGACCTAGACCCGGAACTTCTATTAGCGCTGGGTGACCCCACAGATGAGCAGCCCATTTACGGTGAAAATATTCACCACACTTTGGCACAACGTTGGACTCCTCTGTTGAAAAAAGGACTCGCCAAGGATATTAAAGAAAAAATTTTCAAAGAGTATCAGATTCCAGAAAATTGTTAACTACTAAAGGCGCCTACCCTGAACCCAGAAATTAAGGCTGCGGTCTCGGAAATAGTCATAAATCGTGATAAAAACATACAGCTAAAACAAGACCAGCTAGGCCTTGGTATAAGCGCAATGAATAAAGCGGTTACCCTGCTTCTTCTGGGTGGTGACAAAATACAAGCTATCAAGATCCTTTCCGACAGCTGTCGGATTTTAACCGACCTACATTACACCGAAACCCAAATCAGAACTAAACTTATTACTCCAAGCTTGGACAAATCCTTTACACCTCTTATTAAAGATCACGAAAGAGACGAGACCCTTTTTGGAGAAAAACTCTCGGAGACTATAAAAGCCTCAAAAGCTATTGAGCGACAAGGTTCGCAGATTAAAAAGCCGGCTCAAAGGTCGACTTCCCTACCCACAGCCGGCGCATCAACATCCAGAACTCGGTTCTCGGGAAACGGGACAGCGCCCCCTCGTTATACCTCGGTGAGCAGGGGGGGGCGGGCTTACCCACGAGCAGCGCCAGCGGCAGCGACGGCGGTGGCATACCGGCGGCCAGCAGCGACGGCGACACGGCCTCGGGCATCCTCCAGCCAGAACAAACACCGTGCTCAACCACGACGCTAGAGGTACACGCAGGTCGTTTACAATATTTTTACAATTGTTGGGTTAATATCACCAGTAACAGAACCGTCTTAGATTGGATTCAAAATGGTTACACGATACCTTTTTCGAGTAATGTTTACCAACATGTTATACCACTTAATACGTTTACAAACGAAGAAAAGCGAGATATGTCCATAGCAATCAACAATTTAATAGAATTAGGCGCGATATATGAATGTGAGCCACTGCCAGATCAATTCATTTCTAAAATATTTTTAGCCTCAAAATCTAACGGCGGCAAAAGATTTATTTTAAATTTAAAATTATTAAATAAATTTGTAGGTCAGAATCACTTTAAAATGGAGGACTATAGAACAGCTTGTAAATTACTTCCCTACAACGGCTTTATGGCTACAATCGATTTGAAGGAATCCTATTTATTAGTACCGATTAATTCATCTCAAAGAAAATACTTAAGATTTCAATTTCAAAACGAATATGGTGAAAATATGACTTATGAATTTAAAGCCATGCCTTATGGCCTATCGTCGGCACCAAGAACTTTTACTAAGATAATGAAAGAAGTTGTGGCTTACCTCAGATACCGCGGCTTCTTATCCGTTATATATCTCGACGATTTGCTGTGTATTGGCCGTACATATATCGAGTGTTTACAAAACATTACTGAGACGGTGAAACTGTTGCAATGTTTAGGATTTGTGATAAATTTTGAAAAAAGCTCCTTGCAGCCATCACAACAGGCTAAGTTTCTTGGTTTTATTTATAATAGTATCGATATGTCTTTATCCCTACCTGACAATAAACGTTCTCAAATTTCGAAATTAGTTAAAAAGTTTATCCCCTTGCCACGTTGCACTATCAAGGAGTTTGCACATTTAATCGGAGTGCTTACATCCGCCTGCCCAGCCGTGAGATACGGTTGGGTTTATACAAAACGACTAGAGAGACAGAAGTACTTAGCACTAAAGACATATAAAACATACCAGTCAAAATTTCGTCCTTCACCCGTAATATTACCTGATCTTGAATGGTGGTTACAGAACATTTTTTCAACAGCTTCCCCCATAAGACCGGACAAATTTCAACTAGAAATATTTACAGACGCCTCCAGGTCTGGCTGGGGTGCTTTTTGTAACAAGGAAAGAGTTAACGGTACATGGAAACGAACAGAGTTAGAATTTCATATTAATTATCTAGAGCTGTTGGCGGTATTTTTCGGTCTCAAATGTTTTACACGCAACGTATACAATAGTTCCATTTTATTACGTGTTGATAATACAACTGCATTAAGTTATATAAATCGCATGGGGGGCATCCAATACCCTCATTTGAATGATCTAACACGAGAAATTTGGCAATGGTGCGAGGAGCGCAATTTATCGTTAACCGCATCTTACATTAAAAGTAAAGATAATAAGGAAGCAGATGAAGAGTCTCGAAAAATTAACAAAGATATAGAACTAACATTATCTAATAAAGCATTTAGGAAAGTTGTTTCTAAATTAGGCAAACCAGATATCGATTTATTCGCCTCTCGCACAAATGCCAAATGTTATAAATACGTGTCATGGAAACCAGACCCTGACGCATTCGCTATAGACGCCTTCACAATCCCATGGAATAGCATATTTTTTTATGCCTTCCCACCATTTTCACTAATATTGAAATGTTTAGAAAAAATTGTGTTAGATAAGGCTGAAGGTATTCTTGTCTTTCCATATTGGCCTTCACAACCCTGGTTTCCTTTATTAAAAAACATGCTTACTTCAAATATAATATTTATTAATTCCGAAAATAACAGAAAATGGTCTTTCTCTAGGAATCCACAAATGAAAGGAGTTACCCTGGGTGCAGCGAAGCTCTCAGGATCGCATTTATAAAACGAAGTGTCCCTGTGGCCTCCCTGGATATAATGATGGCGTCTTTGGCCAAGAATACCTTACAGCAATATAGCGTTGCCTACAAGCAATGGTGGCAGTACTGCCTAAACAATAATTTGAACCCATATATAACTCAAATACCATCAGTGTTGTCATTCCTAACAGAGCAATTTGATAATGGCGCGGCCTACGGTACACTTAATAGTCACCGTTCGGCCTTAAGTTTACTCTTTGGTGACGATTTAGGATCACATGAACAGATCAAAAGGTTATTAAAAGGCATATACAAATTGAGGCCAAAAATCCCAAAATACGCATCTACGTGGGATCCTCAAATAGTGTTACAACACATTACCGAGTGGGGTCCTAATAAAGAACTATCTTTGCAGAAAATCACTCAGAAGCTTGTAATGTTATTAGCCTTATGTACAGCCCACAGAGCACAAACACTTACATCTATTAAATTAAAAAATATTAATATTTGCTCAGACGGAGTTAGAATAGTTATTACCGATATACTTAAAACATCCGCTGCCGGTCGTGACCAACCAATTTTATTCTTATCTTACTTCACTGAAAATATACATATTTGTCCAGCAACAGTTTTAAAAGATTACTTAACGGTTACAGACGACATTCGACCAAATTCAGTAGAAAACCTTCTGATAACGCACAAACGACCTTATAAAGCCACCTGTACACAAACCATAAGTCGATGGATTAAGCAGGTGTTGACAGAGAGCGGTGTGGATGTGTCGGCGTGGGGCGCACACAGCACCCGTCACGCCGCCACATCCGCAGCGCACGCACAGGGCGTCACTCTGGATGTCATCAGGAAAACCGTTAGTTGGTCGCAATCGTCACAGACCTTTGCAAAATTTTATAATCGCCCAGTGAGCGACGATGCTCGTTTCGCTAGATCCATATTTCTTCTTGATCAATAACCAGTACTTTATCTGATTTTCTAAAACATGTAAGCTCAGTATCACAGAAGTGTTATTTTTCGTTTAATGTAATAAGAAGTTGTCTACTTATTTTATTAAGACATAACTTGTATACTTACAAAAAGTTTTGTTGAATAAATAAATGATTGATATTAATAAACACCAGGTCTATCCTTATACAAAAATTTTCATCTCTAAACATCTACATGTGTCTTTTATATCTGAAGAATGAAACGTACGAAATATAATTGATGATTAAACGAACTTACCTGTAAGTGAAGTTCTATCCCAATTATATGAGTACGTTTCATTCGAAGATATAAGTTCCCTCCCTTCCCAAAACCCTATCTTAAAAATTTTTGTATCAGTTACCTACTCTAAAGAATGAGGAACACAGTGAGCGCGAGACGTGACAGAACGCATAATTCGGCGGGGATTTATTTTTCAATCTACCCCAAATATTTTTAAGTGCGGAGTTGCCAGTACAATGAAGGTACTACATGTGTCTTTTATATCTGAAGAATGAAACGTACTCATATAATTGGGATAGAACTTCACTTACAGGTAAGTTCGTTTAATCATCAATTACTAACTTGATATAAAAAGATATTTTTTTATCACAATAAAAGGACCAAATAGATACTGACAAGACTCGAGGGGCCAGTGATCACCCAAGATCCGTAATCAAAGGGTGGCTCTTCCGTCGCTGACATCTAACTTTCACGGTTCGAAAACCTTCACACTTCAAATGGAACAGGATTGAAGCACACTGAAGATGAAAGGCTATGATATTATTTATGCTTTGACTTTGGGAAAATCCCAAATTCATAGTGACTGTATTTATATACTATACACTTATACAACCTGTATTCCCCAAGAGGTTAAGCAGAGACACTGATGCGCAGACCGTATACTCAATTTTGGTGGTATAATTTAACGTTACATGTAATAAAGGGTGAGGCTATAAGCCATTAATCGGGAAAAAATTCAAACTGCATGCTACTATTGTCAAATTTTATAATGGAAGAACTCATAAATCCTTTTGCGCAGCCTATGAGTCGAACCCAGGGCGCTCAGCAGCACCGCTTGTGACCACTAGACAATAATTGTAAAAATAGTCTGTATTTTAAATACACAAAACTGTTATAAATAAACTTGAGACATACGTCTAGAATAGATGCAGAATCAAACCGTGTCGGAGAAAACAGTCATTCGTTTGCTGCAAGAAATATAGAAGAAAACTTCGCAGTAACGTCACAACATTTGACCTACATCCTTATTCGGAAGACAATACTGAAGTATTTTCATTTATATGTGTAAAGATTTATAAAATTTGAGCAAAGATTAAAAAGAAATATTATGTGCCATATGTAAGCCATTAGAGAGAAAATAACTATATTTAAATTAATTTAAACTCACAGTTTCTTTTTTTTTTCTTAAAAAAATATAAAAACAAATTGCTAATAAACACCCCAACATCTCTCTCGTGCACCACGACAAAAGCCACACCAGAATTCAATTCCCCTCAATAAAGCGCTTGCAGCGTTAATCGCTTTCACTGTGGCGCGTGCAGAAAATTCTTATAACGCTTGTAGGATCCAGTGCTAAATCAAGTTAGCGGTGCAGCGCTGTAAGATTTATTCGTTCTCCCGCCTTCGTTTCTTTGTGAACTTTAAAAATGCTTAAGATTTTATTTTGCTTTTTGAAGTGAGCTTTATTTAGTCGCAGGATGTTTCCGCGTGATTGCGTTTTGTGTATTTTTTGGAAACCGGATTTAATAAACGTGAAATAGTGGGTTCTGCAACTAGAAACCTTTATTGTATTTCTTTTACGTATATTCTTCCCTCTCTTTCAATTTTATAAAAGTTCATAGTTCTATGCCATCCTTTAGAAAATGTATTAAGGAAAGATAATACATTTACAGTTGATAGTATTTGGTGTCCCTATTTCATATTTATATTTCCTTTGAGTCGATACGGCTGGCCATAAGCAAACAACAAAACGGCGGGAAGTGCCCCATTGTTTACCCCATACAGTATAAACATTCATTCAATCAAATAACACACAAGCAATAAAAACAAAACGTATAACGTACCATAAAGTGGTTACAAAGTGTAATAAAGTACCTCTTACGTCTGCAGGCGGAGGGTCTGCTCCCTACATATTTTACAACACTGCCTCCTTTCAGGGTACACTCTACTCATACCCTTCTTGCGTAAATTTATGATATTTATTCGTATTCGTTTCAGATGCCGATACTTTGGCCTTGGCACAATGAAAGCCGGTCTTTACGCATTTTACATAGAAGTGCATTAAAACTACTTTATATCTTAGAGGTCGTAATCGCGACTGCTATGCTTGAGGTCCTGGGTTCAATTGAAGCAGTGGCATTTGGATTTTCTATGAAATTCTCAGTAGCAGCTAAAGGAGTGTTCTTTTGCTTATTTTGTATCGATCGGTTTCACCCAATACACAGTACTAAATAAAAAACAATGGTGTCGGTAGTGTAGAAAATCATAAATCTCTCAATAAAAATACATTATTAGAAAATAAAATTATGAAACCTTTAAAAATACATCAAATAACGATTGAAAATAACAGATATCTTAAATAAACTGTTGCCGTATCGTTTTGTGTTGACTTTTTCCGTTGAACAGCTAAAGTAAATAGCTCTCAACTGTTTTATGTCCGACAAGAAATAACATTTCTCTGGATTTTAAAACTGTACTGCTTTCGTTTTAAATTGGTTTTAATTTTTAATCATGAATTATAATGCATTTTATTTTATTTATTTATATATACCTAACATCAACAGCATATACATCACACATTAAACATAATAAAGAACAGAGGTACAGGATCTAATGCGTATGCCAATTATAGGTATACACAACACTCAAAGTTGCAACATCATATTGGATGACAAATAAAAAAAATATAGCTTATATTGCGTGTGTAAAGACAGTTCATATTATTTTGTTTTTAATATTCTTCTATACTGTTACAATTTGATAAAGTACTAACTTTCCGCCAGCAGCGGCTTAGCCATTGTATTTACATTGGCTAATATATAACAATATAATATAAAACTTGACAAATTATATACCAAAACCTCCCTTAAGAACCACTCGAAAATCGGTGCAGTAGTTTTTAAGTTTATTCCGAACAGACAGACAGCCATACGCGGCGGAGGACTTTGTTTTATAATATGTAGTGATGATAGATAAACACAACAGATCGATGTGTTTTATACTGTTGTTGGTACAAGAAACCCGCCTATTCGGCAAGGTACATCTACAACTTCGATTTTCAAATGCAAAGAAAAAGCCTGTACCAGAACGGTCCAATTGAATTTGGTCGTAGCTGTACTATCTGCGGCTAATACAATTACCCGATATACCGCGGCCGCTGTGTTGCGGTGCCTCCTGATTTAGATGCCTGCGCCCAACTAAAATGAATCCGGGTTTCACGTGCTCTCGTTTTAATTAAGGGCTATTTAGTTGATACGCGTTCTAGCTTGTGGCTTATTGATTGAAGGTTATGTACTGATAGGGTGTATCGGAGGTGAATCGGTCACCTCGATTCACCTCCTTTTCACGCTCCTCCCTATCTCAGTAAAAAAAAATTGTGATCTTTGTCAATACATTTTGGAAGAATAATAGTACAATCTAGCAACTAGCAACAAGAAAAAATAGTCTCAAATCAATGATGAGATACATGTACCTATTTGAGTAGATGTGATGTCTGCCCCGGTAGGTACTTGACGTTGCTTGAGTGTCAGATTACGGGCAGCGGGAGGGACGAGTGGGCACTACAAGATTCCGCTGGGATTTTTGTTAGACAGAAAGACGGTGTTATAATGATAATGTTTTGTTTCCTCTTTTTTTTACTTTTTTCAAGCCCTGTGAGTCCGTGAATTTGTTACTTACTTTGTTTGCACTTTTACAGGTTACGAAAAGAGAAGGGTTTAGGGTTAATATATTGTAATGCCTTCGTTACTTCATAAACAGTATTTTATACATTGAATTTTATTTTATTTTGTTAGGATCTCTAACAGAACTTGTCATACTACATAAATGTATCGCACAATCTTTTTTAAATCGAAGAAGAAAGGAAAAAATATAATTGTCAGTAAATGTTGTTCCCGCCTAGTGCATTTGAGAATAAATAGCTCATGGGTAACAAAGGACACTAGACAAGGTAATTAGTTGCTTGACAGGTTAAGCAGAAATACTTGTATAAAAGTATTGCTAGTGAGTACGGCCCCTTAGTTCGGCGGGAGCACGTCACGTGTCCAAGTAGGTACGTTTGAGAGTCCGCTGAGCACGCTACACGCTCCACTGATCTTATAGCGTGACACATCAACTTTTTAATTTAGAATTAGGTACTAGACATTTTGTGGGTTCGATAAAAAACATAACGTAGCATAATATTATAGGTTGATAACAACAGCAAAAGCATAACATAATGTGTGTTATTGTACCATTAACCCGGATCAAAGGAAAACTCTGAACTAAAAATGTCATAAAAATCAAGTAAATAAAATACAATATCACTTTGCTCAATCTAGAAATCGAGTGTTATAGTCACGCGGAACTACTAGGCTAACAAGACGGATTTTTTCAATTAATAACATTTCTAAGATCTGTGTCCACAATTTTATTATATCACGAGCCAACAATAACGCTGCCAGGAATAATGCTACGACGTCGTAGCCGGCGTAGCAGTGAGTACGTCTACGGAACTGTAACCAGCGTAGCAGAGACGTGTACAGAACTGTAGCCAGCGTAGCAGAGACGTCTACAGAACTGTAGCCAGCGTAGCAGAGACGTCTACAGACCTGTAGCCAGCGTAGCAGAGACGTCTACAGAACTGTAGCCAGCGTAGCAGAGACGTCTACAGAACTGTAGCCAGCGTAGCAGAGACGTCTTCAGACCTGTAGCCAGCGTAGCAGAGACGTCTACAGACCTGTAGCCAGCGTAGCAGAGACGTCTACAGATCTGTAGCCAGCGTAGCAGAGACGTCTACAGAACTGTAGCTCGCGTGGCTTTCAACATGATTGAATGCAATCAGTAATTGTATTAATAAACTAACATTCATTATCGCAAATAAACATATTCTGATTCTGATTATAATTGTCTTTTTCTTCCACACTCTTTTCTCACACACACATTCTATCCTACTTTTCTTTGGTCCCCCTTATATCCATCCACATTCATACTCGAAACTTTGTCTACGTCCTGTCTTGAAATGAAATGAAAACCTCTACACCCATTTGCCAATACTACTTCCTAGCCTAAATACATGTGGTTTGCAAAGTGGAACTGAGTGCTGCAATCCGATTGATTCTGTGGTCACCATTAAGCATTGGGCCTTTGTGCAGCGAACCGAAATAGACCACAATGAGAGGGACTCCTGATTATTGAGCTAAAATATTCATTTGTTGTTTTCATTCATAGCCAGATAGCTATTCATTTGTTAAAAGGAAAATAATTGTATACAATAAATTGAAGCGGTTAGCTTTATTATGGCTAAATTTACTGTACAAAATTATATATTAACAAAATCAATTTACGCGCAACTATTACACAACAAATTACGCATTATTCTATAAACGACTTAAAAAATAAAGAATGTTATCATTTCCGTTTGGTGCAGCCGCCATGGGATTGACTTCTGTGGTCGCTTGGTTTGCACAGAAAATATTTGAATAGCCTCCATTTGGATGGGTCTGCTTTTGTATGTAAAATCTTAGAAGATGAATATAAGTAAAATAAAAAAATATTTCTCGAACTGGAAAACCAAACTACTTGGAGCCGGTTTTTTTAAGTTAATTAGACATCAGAATAGCTTTTGTACTTTTGTATAATAAATGTATCTATAAAAACCCACTCAATTATAATCCATTGACTAGTGTACCTAATAACCATTCACACGCTAGAGGTAGAGCGTGTCCCATAAACAAGCTAATTACATTACCCTTCTTTGGCTTCACTATCGTCGGGTAAAAATAAAAAGGTAAGCGTCCACAGTTTCATCAAACCTATTAAGCTGTTTTCCAGTGTAAAACGTTTCGCTATAAAATGAGAGAAAAACAAAATGCAAATCGGTTATTTCACGATGAAAAATAGATTGCGCAGTGTAATAACATTGTATGCAGTAAATAGGACGGGGCAAAGACGGTAAATTGAACGTTAAGATAGTTGATCGTAGGATTGCTTTGGGAAAATTTCGCCTGAAATTCTGAAGATTAAGAGCTGTACCTTAGGACCAAATCCAAAAAAAACTATCTTTGTAGATATGTAAAAAGTGTGTAGGAAGTTAGTTGTTGGTCCAATCAAGGCTGTGATAATTAACTATTACGATTATTTTACACTTAAATGTCATGAGAACCGTTATCAAAAAGGGGTTACGAAAATAATTACCTTAAATTAATGATTCCTCAGTTTGTTCTAACACACATGTAGCATTATACCTACCCACCTGTAACATTTTTTTCGTTATTGGTGGTAAAGCTACTTGAGGCTTTAGTCCATAAAGCTAACCTGGTTTTTTTATTTCGCTTTCCATTTTTCTTCTCCTCTTCCTCTAAACTATTTAAAACTAAATTAACACCATAATAGTTGCGTCGTGTCGACAATTAGCCGGCTTTGGTGGAGTGTTCAGTTCGAGTCAGCGGGTCGTAGCATGCCGCCGTTTACTGACCCCAGTATCGCGTGAGGTGCCAAGTACAGACGCGGTAACAAGTGCCAACACAAAACTACAAAATTCATTAAAATCATCATTAATACGAGTAGTGTGTTGCTTTTATGTTTACGGTACTTTAAATAAAAAGTTCACTTAAATTATGTACTTTTATGCAACAACCCACACTAACAAACATAATAACACATAGTACAGTACGCGCGGCATACCCTGGCCGGACTGAAGTTGGCAGTTTGGTTGCGCAGTATACAAATTTTAACCTAACCAATCCATTGCGCATTCAAACGGCTCACTTCAGTCCAGCCAGGTTTTGCCAAGCATACTGTAAGTTAGATACAAACGACATTCCACTATTCTATGGTAAACTATGTGTTAACCGTGGTTTCACTCGCATTTCAAAGGACTCAGACAAAAGGTAACCTAAGTCCTTCCTCAGGATGCTATCTATCACCTTACAAAATTTTATTAAAATCAATCAAGTGGCTTAGGCATCGTATTTATATGTTAGTAAGTAATTAAGCATGAATCGACGAATTGTGAAAACAAATTCAAACACTTAATACTCTATCACTTACAACAAATTCCATTAAATAACACGTCATTGAATATTTCGGGTAGGCACATTATTATCTGTCCCAGATAATAACCGGTAAATCTCTGTGAAACATTCGCATGTAATTTTAATGAACAGTACCGGTTAATTAACGGGATCCGGATATAATTTTATTCGTGTACATTGACGTTTGTTGAATCACTTTGATTCTCTAATTGGCTCGTTGATATATTTATTCAATAAGGGAATTATTTATTGTACGATGGGATTAACTGGTGAACGTTAAAATAATAAAGTTTCATTATTGTTAAGTCACAATAGTAATTATAATTAATTATGTTTAACATTTTGTACAGTGAAATAAAACTACATTTTACGGATTTTATTGTGCTACAAGAAACTGATTTTACAACAAACAAGATACTCACCCTATTCCTGAAAGTGCGTAGTAGTGGTAGACGTAATAACCCCTACCTAGTAGTGTGGGAACACTACAGTACAATAATGCTAAAGAAAAATGAATCTGACGTATATTTGACTTCATAACTGCCTCATTAGCCTCGTAATAATTGTAAGTGCTACACTGCGCTCGTGGTCCCGGGTTCGATTCGTCAAGGAAAGTGTTATTGCGTTTTTCTATGAAATTCTCTGAAGAAACTCGGACTTTGAATTTTTGCTCAGTTATAATCTTGCCCTATTACATGTGGCATATGACCATAGGTACCCATAAACTGTAGATATATAAAAATACACCATATACTTAGTATGTATTTATTTTTCACATAACCGAAATGATATTACAAGTTTTTCTACTGAACAGAAATGTAATATTATATTTCTTACAAAAACGCAACTCAATTCTGTGGGTGAGTGTAGAGGAAACAATCGCGTACTTCCGCACCGTAATGTAGGTGCGCTCCCCTGAATTATCGACAACCCTACTACACAGCGCTGCGGTAAGGCCGGGAGCTCGGCACTTTAACAGGATAAAAATAAAATACTTTTCGAAATTGTGTACGTACTATGACTAAAGCGTTACTGTATAGTCACTTACCGCCCTACTAATACGAGTAAACACGGTGTAGGTATACTTTCTCTTTCCCGTATTTCGGTCACTTTAAAAACATCTGACAGTGACAACACAGATTAACTACTCCTAACCTAAACCTTGTTTATTAATAAAGCCGTAGTCTACCTCAAGAATCTAATGTAGTCCTTCAGGTACTTTATTAAACTTTAAAAATTGGAGATTCATGAAAATGTCAATGTCTTCTTCCTCCTAGCCTTTTTCCCAAGCATGTTGGGGTCGGCTTCCAGTCTAACAAGGATGCGGCTGAATATCAGTATTTTATACGGAGCGACCGCCATCAGACCTCCGCAACCCAATTTCTAGGCAATACCGATATTCGAAGGAAAGACTGGTTGTCAGGTTTTTTATTAGGCTTCTGACTACCACTGACTGATTGTCATAGGTGTTCGTATGACAACCGGGACCAATGGCTTTACGTGCTCTCCGAGGCACGGAGGGGTCTCGATATGTTATGAATGGTCACCCATCCACAATCCACAGACTGACCGCGGCAAATGTAGCTTAACCTTGCAGATCGGTTGATCAGCGTAGTTATAACTTGGCCACGAGCCCCTAAAAATGAAAATGTCAATGACACTAAATAAAATGATGTCACAAAAATATTTAACTAACTTTTATCAGCACTTATTATAAATATTATTATTACTAATACGCACTTTATATACAAATGTAGGTAATTTACCTTCATTATTCAAAACTCTATAATTTCAAGTCACCTTACCGATAAAACTAATTACTAAAATTTAAATTAATTGCTTAAAGTTGATCGCGCTATTTCAATGTAACTCAGGTTTTACTAATACTTTTTGTTCTAATAAACGGTCTATTATGAATTTAATAACGTTCTACTATTTCAACACTAATGTCGTTCATTAATGATATTTAAAAGGCAGTTCTTACTTTATTAATATTTAATTAAATTCCAAATATGAATATTAATCTGAGTTTTAAATAACTTTGTTGAATCATAGTTGATGAATGCTAAGACTCATTACAATTTTTATTAAGAAAATCTTTTTCTTCGGAACGTCTCCGAAGCTAAAACTAATCACGATGCGATGGGAATTAATTTGTAAAATTAATCTCAGACGCCGTTTACTTTAAAAACTCATCCAGTTAGATGTTTTTTTTAATAAACAAAACTTTTTAATTGATATTAAACTACTGATTTTATCGAGCTTGCGGTATAATAATGATTATATCCTGACGTTTCCGATTCAATAAAGCATAGTCTCGAGTAGTTGCCTCGGCAAATCCTGACAAATCTCTCGACAAATCTTTTTTATCATACAATCAAATGTGTATTACGAGTTTCTATGTAAAAAAATAAAATGATTGCAAACACGTAAAGGGTAATCCCCAGCACCTTAGCTCCCAGCCTGCGTAAGTATAGCAGCTACGCTTTCTTTAATGATTGCGGAACTGGGTGGGGTAGGGTCGGCTCTCGTGAATGTTTCTCTGTAAAACATAATACTCATTATCCCATGTTTTTGTTTCGAGAAATATTGTAGGTAAGTTGGTATAATTTTACTGTGTAAGTATGTTTTCTATTAAACCACGAGTTTTGAAGAATGATAATATTTTGTTTAATTACCACAATAATAACAAACAGTAGAATTTCATATGTTTTATAGAGTATTTTCCTTTGGTTGCCAATAAAAAAGTATTATGTGAATTTAGTCTAGAGCAGCATACACTTCAAAGTCATGGGTCTTGAAATTATTGCATTCTCCACTGTTCTTCAACCTTGGGGTAACGTGTTTAGAAAACTTTACTTATTTGTCTAAATGTTGTTATTTAATTTAAAAAGTAGCTGTATATACAGGTCTTAAATGTTATAAGTAAAATTATGCTTGAATATGTTTTCAATTTTCAATCCTAGGTCCTGCTGAGGCAGTTGACTAACTCAGCGTCGACTGATATAATAAATAAGGCGACAACCGCAGAGAGAGCCAGCTCCTACACAACTTCACGCTGACATCGCTGCGTTGTAAGAGTGCTACTTGAACAATGATCAGCGGATATTGAAAACAGAATAAGTTATTAAACTTCTAAGACATACCTACATAACGACTATATTCCCCGAAATGTTAATTTGATAGTTCACATAAGTCAAGCATTTTTTTAGTAAATTTCTTTCCTTCTTTAATTATTATTTAGTTAAGAAGATAGGCAAGTTAAAAATACGTATATTCTATTTTATTAACAAACTAACTTCTAGAGAACTTCTTAATAGCTTTACAAAGAAATAAGTCGTTGATAAAACTTTCATTAGTTTTCTCTCAAACTTTTATTCAGTTCAGAACCATCCGAATAAAGTTTATTCTATTATTTCCTTAGACTGACCCAAAACGTCGTTGTTTATTAAATTTGAGTTGTTTGTGAAGTTTTTGAAGCGCCGTACTATTTCCCTGTCCGAACAAAATTCCAAATATAGACGAAGGTAAAGTTATGGCGTGAGACATTTACTAAACTTCGCTCAACGTTATAAAAGGGAATTAATACGCTCTCTGTTTCGTCTTTATTTGGACATCTAAATAACTTCTTACTTACTTCTTATCATGCCCATTGACACTATACAAAATTACGTATTTATAATTCAAATTCTTGAGTCCGATAATATAGTTAGTTCTTTCATGACTACAATAGTTTATTACGACTATCATTTCTAGAAAGAAAATGTAAATAAAGTAATATTCGTTCAAAAGACAAAACCGATCGCTATTTTCCAGCACTATGTCCACTCCACGGGGTTGTGGTCAAGTGGCCACAGCGTCGAATCTTCGCAAGTACGTCGGTCGTATCGCGGACCAACTTGTCCTTTAAATGTAGAACTTAGTTATCAGTTTGAGATGAGTTATTTCTGTCTTATACAAATACACTCAGAAGTTCCGCTAAGAATTCATTATACCTCACTTTACCCTGAAAACTTTTTTCATTGTGCTGAAAATCCTTATGGATTTTACGCATATGACAGGCCTATAATCTTATATCTCGGACTGCAAACAACTAAAGACCACATATTTTATAGCTTCCCTTGCTTTTTGGCCGTAGCCGTGACCATTGGGCAACAGGGTATACAATTTATCTCTGGGAGTACAATATGATATCCTATCGTACTTGTTACCTAAGCCGTAAGGTGCCAAGTAATAGTGAGGCTAGCCTTTAACGGGGCACAAATCTAAATTCCGAGCAATAAAAAAACACCCAGTAAATCTAAGATTTTCCAATAAAGCAGTCTAATTCTGAACACA
The DNA here is from genome assembly GCA_946251955.1 of Acronicta psi. Classification (NCBI taxonomy): domain Eukaryota; kingdom Metazoa; phylum Arthropoda; class Insecta; order Lepidoptera; family Noctuidae; genus Acronicta; species Acronicta psi. Next base: position 469,950 of record OX276474.1, read on the forward strand.
CGACCTATTTTAGTAGTTAGTCTTTTGCTTTTCTTGTGTAGTATACCTAATAGCTCCGCCGAGCTTTAGTTTAAATTGAATAGTCACTGCTCCGTTAGAATTAGTGCAGAAAACTTTACTGTAGTGATATTTATTATAAAACTTCAAGTCTTTTTTGCAGACTAATGAATAAGTTATTTCAGTGTAACTTTCTATATTGAGTTTTTTTTTGGCTACGAAATCATAAATTATTTATAATTTGTTTGTAGTTAGCTAAATATTTAAAGCAAAGGCATTTGATGAACGTCTTCTGGCTGTATGATGATGATGAAAGTAATTTAAAGTTAAAGTCAAAGTCAAATGTTTTATTTCAATTAGACCATATCAATAGGTACTTTCGAAAAGTCGAACTAGTTGCACAGTTCCAAAATGTGGATCTTATAGAGAAGAGCCGGCAAGAAACTCCATAGACACTCCTTTAAAGAAATGTTGGTTACAATATAATATAATTATTTTATTTACAATCTTGTTTTGGATAGCCACGGAGAATAGTGCAGTTTGCATAAGATTTACCCATTAAATATTAAAACTAACGGCGACGACTAACAAACTACGGAGTTTTAACTTCAAAATTTAATATACAACGTGGAAATAATGCAACCATAAGCCCCACAAGTTCAAAGTATTAAGCAGACTGTTGACTCATAAATTCCTCAGAGCCATTTTATTATGACAGTGACAGCGATAATGCGAACGTTTTAACTGCTAACAAAATTGAAATTTTACGAGAAAAACATTGTATTTGTCATTATCCGTCGACGATGATAATAAAAGATGGCGGCAGTAAAAGTCGACGGGTATTAACTTGAGTCGTGCGCGTAACGACGCCCAATGCTATGGCAGTTATGATTGGAACGATTCTTTTTAAAGGTTTGGACGTACTTATTGAATTTATCAGGTGCTAATAGGTATAGAAAAATCATTTGGGCGTAAAATCATTTATATCCATAACTATAATACATTTCTGCTAGCTGGTAACGTGGCAGGGTATATCTATCTGCCCCGTATCGACTAAAAACTGCACTGGTCTCATCTTGCCCTACAGTCATGGTCTTGGAATTCCTTCTACCCAATTTATAGGGAACCGTCACGTATACTCAGTAGCTATAGTATACCACTTCAATTCACATACCGTCGAAAATATCTCTCAGGCATGCAGGTTACCTCAAGATGTTTTCCTTGTCATTAAAGCGTGTTTTTGTTCGTGATAATTACGAAAAGTCAGAGTTGCGTGCCTTGGATTCGAAGTCGAGCCCTTTGACTTGGCATTCTAGTCGTCAGTAGGTTATTTCTATCAAGTCTTTGGGCTAAAACTTTACAGGCTTTAAAATACCGACACTTACCTAACGTAAGAAAACAGCGTAAATAAAATATTCCACGTCCCTACGTAACCAAAAGCCTATCAATTAACTTTAAAACGTGGTCCCAAAGTAAATCCTTCCCAAGTACACCCACGTACGCCTACATGCATCAGAAAAAGCCATTTGCCTTCTGATAATGAGTTTAAACTTGGAATTGCGGGAGCAATCTGCGAGCAATGTGGGAGCTATCGCGAATTTTGTGGCGATGCGACTTTTATTGCAACGTCGGCTGGTGCTAAGTACGGCTTCAGGGGCGCACCAATAGATGGGTGTTCCGGGTTTCGACAACTATTTGAACGGCAAAAATTGAAAGGAATCTACGTGCTCGGTGAATTTGTGTGAACTAATATATAGATTGCCTCCATACATATTAACTAGTAATTATGATAAATATACTAATTAGGTAAGTACTAACTGATCCATATTATATTATCCTTAGATAAATTGTTTTCTAAAGCGGCTCGTGATTTATTTTAAGACGATAAATCCATTAATTATATTCTTATAGTTAGGTAGGTAGGTCTCGAAAATGATGATATAGCTACGCGAGTCCTCGTAGCGGGTCTACGCCGTAGTCATAATGTAGATGCGATAATTTGAAACCGCTACGGCGTAGCAAATTGTATTACAATACAAGTACCGATATTTATTATTCCAATAAGTACCTCTACCAGTTGTTACGATATTTTATTAGTCCAATAGCTGTATACTGGAACTCTTTCATGTATATTGTGAAGTTTATTGTTCACCTTTTCGAGTATTTGAGTTTTGATTGGCTTGTTTTGTGATAAATGTGCCTTAACATGTGTCAATTTTGAATAGTACATTAAATTGGAATACTAGATTCTTTAGCTATAAACACGATTTGTTTTTTATTGTCTTCATTGTGTCCAACTTATTTGCTGTCGCACTTCATGTTTAAAGGGTTCATCGCGAATGTTTCCTTTACATTTCAAGCTATAGTTTATTCAAAAATATAAGTGTGAGCTTTTGATTCGAATTATAGAAGAAGAACATTTATTATTTTAAAATAGTTTTTATGACATAACGCCTGTATTCTCCCGAAGGGTTAGGAATAGGTGTACTAAATGTACACCCACAGTTCGTATATTTATACCTTACGTAATAAGGGGACTATGGCAATTAAACATTTCATAGAAAATCCGATAACACTGCGCGACTTGGGAATCGAACCCTGGACCTCGAGCGTAGCAGTCGTAGTTAGGATCACTAGAACACTGAAGCAGTACTAATGATAAAAAAATTATCTATCACTGTTAAAGACTACTGAAGAAGTTCTACTAATAGGTAAGTACCTAATAATTTTACTTTTTCATCTATAACAGTTAATATTATCAAAACCCAATCTGTACATTGATCAGGAGTATAGTGTCTAGTTTCACAGAAGCGTAGCTCTCCATAGCACGTTATCTTCAACCAACATTTTTATTGCGCCAATATTTCGCGCGCAGGCGATTCAGGAGGATATTATGTGTCTCCTTTACGTCTTGTCGTAATGCCGAAATTACGGTATAGGACTCCTTAGATTCAGATTTATGTAAGGGATTTTGGCATGATATGAATATACGTATTTTTGTTATTTGTGTATTGTATGCCCCTAAACTTAAACAGATGACGGAAAAATTTCCTAAACAAAATGGATTCGGCGGGTTGTCACAGATACATAGACTTATTATTTATATTAGAGTATAATTATTATAGATAGTAAGTAGTATTTAAACTAAAATTGTGCTGAATAAACCATTTTTCTTTCGTTCATTCTTTCTATTACTTTTCGCTGCCAACCTAGTAGTCCTAACCGCGACTGCTATGCTAAAGGTATCGGGTTAGATTCCCAGTTAAAGCCGTCTTTTTGTTTTTTTTTTTTATGAAATTTTGAGTGGCAACTCGGCGTTTAGAATCGTGCCCGGTTAATGGTAATAGCTTTGCTTTCCTCCTATTACATGGGACAGAAATACAACGGCGCACTGTGGGTGTACCTGCCTACCTGCCTAAAACTTCAGGGGAGTACAGGCTTGATTGTTTGACACGTTATTACATAACATCTCGCCTGTGTCACTGAAGGATAGGAGACTAAGGGCCTATTTCACTACCTCAGCCGCTAACCACTGGATAAATTCAAAAATGGACCAGTTGTATAAAATTATCTGCCAAGTAATTTAACGAGAACTTACATGGAGGTGGTGAAACATAATAATAATAATAAGTTTATTGGCACGAAATAAGATACAGGGTTGTATACATTGCCTTACATGACTATTAATACAGATTTTGGTTTGGTATGGATACAATTAGTATAGAATAATGGCTCCCACACTAGGAAATTCCTGTGTTGCGGGGGACATCCTTCCGTCTTAGATAGTGACTACATTTTTTTTTTACATTTGTCTGTGCAATCAAACAGACCTTAAGAGTCTAGTTTTTCATACCGTAATACTTTTATATGAAGACGGGCTTAGTGGAGATAACCTACTTATAATACAACAAAAAATAAAACCAATAAAAGCGAAAGAACTCGGCATTATTCGGGGCCGTGTTATGAAATATGCTAAGTATGGCATTCTGCCCCACCCCCACCCCTCCCGCACTAGGGTTCATCTGGTCAAGGGCGCGACCTCCTGTGCCGCTAGTTTTAATTATGTTTGAGCTTTGTGTAATTATATTTCGGTGTTTCTGAGTGTTTTATTGAAGTTATGAAAAATTGTACTTGTTAGTTTGGTGCTTATATTATTATGATGTGGGCTTCAATTTAATTCTAAAGCTGTAATGTACGAATTGTGTTTATGAGTTAACTTATATGATTCCCTGTATGATTGACTGAAATATAATTATGTATGTAACCCTAATATTTTTTGTTTACGAGAGAAACGTTTAAAAGGCTACTTACTGGTTCGACCATCTATATTTCAGTCTATCTGGTAAAGTGTAGGTAAAATGAGACAACGTTGAAATTGGAGTGACTAACGGTAGAAAGAACGTTCTTGTAGAATAAAAGTTATTCTTAGCAGTAAAGGCTAGAATTTTTTAGTGAATTGTTATCACAGACAGCCAATGTTAGTACCTTTGTATTAATTAAATGGATTCTAAAATGGGAAAGACTTAGTAAAAAACAGCTGTGCTTTTTCGTCGAAATTCCTAATAAAAGAAAGCTTATATTTACTCAATTTATCTTATAAGTAATTAATTTTGACAAATATGTTGAACGTGCTGGTATTAAAGTTAATATTGTACAGGTTCGTAACAAGAATAAATAAACAGTATTAAAAGCTCTTTGAATTCCTGGAACTCATCGAAATTTTTCCAGTTACAATTTGAGAGAATACAAAATTCGTGAGATAATACTTTTCACATTTATTTTTGTTTTTATTAAAACAGCACAGGGAAAATATAGGTACTAGAAGTTTAAATGAAATTAATTTTTTATAGAATCGTTAAAAAAATACAAACAGGTAATGCTTTGATTTATTTCTAAGTTATCATTTGATACAACAATTACAGGAAAAACGCCATTTCCGAAAGTATTTGAAACTTGAATATCAGATGCGGTTACGGATTCGAATAGATTATTATTTGGAATATTCAATAGTTTCGGCTATCTTTCAGGCATGAAGTCTGGTCAATAGCGAATACGCTTGCTCCAAATGGGACCACAAACTTTCGGGTGAACTGTGGGTGACAAGTGTGGTAACTACAAAACCTCACCCCATTAAATTAAATTAAATTAGCGTCCTACCATATTTTGTTCTAGGATAGCTATTCTGACAAAGAAAATATAGGTATTCTGACCCAAGATGGAATATAAAAACCAAACATTTTCTTTCCTACACGATTGATTTGTGATCAACGAATGTTATAGTAGCTTTATCTCCCTCGGAGCTCTTACGTAATATAATATATTAATTTTCCCCGACAAGAGATTTGGTCTAGGCTATAAGCAAAAGCGGTAACATTTAAAAAACTTCAGTCAGTCTCAGGCAATTTTTAGGATAAGATTAGCTCATGGAAGCCCATTTAGAATAAGTAATGTTTTAGACATTTTTCCTGTTTATTTTTTATTTTATAAGATTTCTTAAAAATATAATGTTAACATTCAAATTTTCCTAATGGTAAATCAGTTTCCACGTGACACAAATATTTATGTGATGAACATAAGTGTTAGTGTTTATCTGGGTGATTTACGAAAAAAAAAATTATATTCATCGTCTAGTACCCATGGTAAAAGCTCTTTGGGACTAGATGGTGCTGTGTAAAATGTCCTAGAATATTTTTATTTATTATACTCTAAATTCTCGAAGCTTACAACCCCAACCGCTCAGTGCCCATTAATCCCTCCCATCAGTTATCGACATACGAGGGCCGAATTGACCGAAGTATTGCATTAGCCGTGCACTCGTCACCCCTTATAATTAGTTTGTATCCAGTCCAATTTATACCATTATTGGGTTGTTAGGATCGGCTCGAGCATGGTACCTCTAAGAACACTTAATGTAATGTTAGGTTATTTGATCAAAATGGTTGGTTAACCCAGTATAAAGGTCTATAAGGATCTTTTTTACGGAACAGTATTACTTATGTTTAATATACATTACTAACTGTTGTCCGCATATCTGCTCGCACCCTGGAAATACTAAATGTAGCCTAATATCCTGCTATCTATGTAGGTATAGGATATAACTTTGCTCCTTTCCGAATTTCATAGAAGTCTGTGCAGTGATTTAGGGTCGGAAAGATAATAGACAAACAGAAAACTAGACGTTCACGTTAAATATTACGTAGAATATTAGTTAGGAATATGAATTTTATATTTAATGTTTCTTAATCCTAGTAAGTATTCCAAAGTTAGATAGCACCTAGAACTCCAAACAATTTTGATGTATTACAAAAAATATAATATGCTACTTATACTTAAACACAAAGAGATTCAACATAATTAAATTAAAAGTCGCTCAGCTAAAATCTCGTTTCGTTTAAACTTCACCTTTGAACTCGTAAATAACTCTCAAGAAGTTTCACAATAATCAGAATTTACAAATAACACCGAAAGCAATTAAAGTGATACACGCAACGAAAGAAATTAAAATAGAATTAAATGCTACGAAAATAAACAATTTTCACGCGAGCACAAAGAGGCTCTTTGTGTTATTACTTTTGTAAGCGTTTTTGGTTGTTTATTAATTACCTTTTGAGAAAAGAATATATTATTGTGTACCCACACATTGGCGTATTATTAACCTCTGCCTAACCCTTCGGAGCAAGCAGGCGTGAACAGTACAATATGTAGTTTTCAAACTAGTTAGTGGGTTCAAATTCAGTCTAACATTATCGCGTTTGTCATGTGAGATTCGATAAAACCGTAAAATGTAGTTTAATTTCATTGATATTTTGACTTACTTTAATAACTTCAAATTATAAAGGAGAAGGTGCACAGCCCATACAAAATTAACCCACGTCCTACAGTAATGAAAAGTATCATTTTAACAAAAAAGCTAAAATTACGTTATAAAAGATGGCATTTTTCCAATCGCTATCCTTACATTTTTTATAGCAATTTATTAATATGTTAGACTGCAAGGATGGATTTTTTAAGTATGCCATCTTTTTATACTTAATTTTATAATTTTTTTTGATACTTTGCTGTCGGACGTGGGTGAATTTTGCACCTTCTCCTTTCTAAACGATTCCTTCAAACTATATCTGTTCACCAATAAATAAACCGTTATACAAAACACTTACTTTTACTACCGACAACGATACTATAAAGACAAGAATCCCCATATCGCTCTTAAAATAGCTCATAAATAAACACACTATAAAAACCTTTGTTCCTTGAAATTTCTATCTCATCTCACCATAAAATCGAAGGGCGATCTTTGTGAAGTTTCATGGGCAGTGTTATTAAACTATTAGCAAGGGATCCGCGGCGTAGCTCACATTCCCTCGGGAAACTATCCGCTATGTATACATCGCTATTAGTTGGGCTATTCAAGTGAATTTTAGGTTAATGTTTACTACCTAGTACCTACATGCTAACGTTTTCTTAATAAAATTAGTTTCGGATTTGAGTTTTTTCTGTTTGAGAACGAAGTAAAAGTAGGTGGTTGTGCAAAATCTATCACAATTATCTTTTTGTATTTTTTTAAGCATTTTCCATGCTAAGATTACAAGTTATTTTTAATGAAGGAAAAAATTGAAGGAAAAAAAATAAAAATATCACAATTATTTTATGTCAATTTAACTACAAATTGTAAAATAAGTTATTGTAGTGTTTTTTACTTTTGCTAAAATTTATATCTACAGTGAACTTACTGTAAAGTAAATCATTTCGGCTGAAGATAAAAAAGTACGTAATGTATCACCAATAGATCTCGCTGACGTCACCTTCTGTGAAAAATAAAGTCGACATCACAAGCAGTGGTCTCGGTAATTATTTAACTGAAGGGACGGAGGTTCGAAAACCAGAGATCATATTTTTCTATCGCTTTTAAAAAGCTTCATTTTTGTAAGTTTTATTGGTTTCCCTTAAACTAAACTCTATTTTAATAACATATTTCATTTTAAACTATATAAAATCCAAAATGATTGAGGGAATAGTTTGCAGTATGCAGTTGTTATACAATACAACATAATGTAATTGGCTCTCTGTCCAAATCACTAATTAAACGAAGAGTTAAACACAATAAACTAGCTCTGAATCACATGTAGATAAAGTTATCCGCTACTTCTCGACTTCGATTTTTATTTGTTTAATGGCTTACCTTGAGAATAATTTATATTTCAACCGTTTATTGTGCCCATGATACAATACTTATAGTGAGTACATGAACTGTATATAATTCACTAAGTACTTAGATAAAGACCAACTATTTTTCAGGATAGATACGTCTTTTATCTCAACTCAAATCAACCCCATTCATAAAAATATATATAACAAAAAATTTGAAGTCGCAAGCTCTCTCCCTATCTATTATTACTCCCCTGTAATTTACTATCCCGTGCAAAACAACGAACGTGCCTGTCGCAGAGTCGCCGCTTTGCAGCCGGCCTAACTGGACTTTATATCGTCCACAATTTGTTGCTATTGAAATGCTAAAACGCTATCGGAACGTTATGGCGACTGCGCTAGAATATTAAAAGGGGTTCTTTTTATCATCTATCTAACATTTGAATGCATATTGGTTCTGGATAGACTGGAGGATGATCCTAACATATTTGCGAAAAGTCTCAAATGATGCCGGAAATGTGTTTTTATACTGAGTTGAAGAACAGGATGCTAGTTACATCTGCGCAAACAAAAACCGACACGAAATGTAATTCGCCATTTTGTGGTGGCGGCCATCATGGATTTGAAATGTATCATAGTGTTCTCCTAGTGAAGCCCTTTCATTTGATACCCATATTGAGGTAGTTGTGAAAAAATATGTAATCCGCTATTTTGTGGCGGCGGCCATCTTGGACCGATTTTCATCAAACATATCTAAAAACACTCCCGACTAATTCACCTTTCAAATAAAAAAATCTAAACAAAAACTAACACCCCGTTGTTTTTGCGTCGGGGGTTAAAAATACATTGAAATACAGTACAAAATTGATTACTCTAACGTACAAGAACCTAGCAGTTTCAAATAACCGCCATCAATAAGCGGCGTGTGTCGTGTGGGAAGCTGATTAATGAATACAGAACATTCTTGCTTGATTCAAATTCAAAATGATCCCTCCGCCCGCGCCGTCTCTAATGACTAACCAAATTAATATCTAGTTATACTATATAGACTTTGAACTTAGCTAAGCAGAGCTCATTACCCGACTGCCGAAAGAGGGTTACTTATATTTTTATCTGAAATCATTATTTACGTCACACGTTCTGTGTTTCGGTGGTACGATTTAAAAAATGTATTCAAGTTCCTGACTTTCACAGCGTCATCAGTGGCAGCACAGATCGCTTTGACTTCAGGCTGTTGGGTACAAACGAAAAGATAGGAGGTGCACCTACTATAGTTTGCGACACAGTTCCACATCTGGACTCTGTAGCCGTATTCGTTATCATTCACATGAACTCAAGTGAGAATACAAGTCTTTAACTTTATAAATCTTGTGTCAGTGGAGGAATGGCTAAGTAATAACTACGCTGATCAACCGATCTGCAAGGTCAAGCTACGCTTGCCGTGGACAATCTGTGGATGGGTAACCATTCTTAACGCACGTGACCCCTCCGTGCCTCGGAGAGCACGTCGGTCCCGGTTGTCTTACGAACACCTATGACAGTCGTTAGTGTCAGAAGCCTAAAAAGCCTGACAACCAGTCTATCCATCGAATATCGGAATTGCCCGGAAATGGGTCTGATGGCAGTCGCGTCGTGCAAATTACTGATATTCAGCCGCATCTGGTTAGACTGGAAGCCGACCCCAACATGGCTGGGAAAAAGACTAGAAGATTGATGTGTCAGTGGAGGAATCTTCACTGTTCTCTATCTCTCTCCTAGGATGTTGTTGTCCTAAGGCACCCTACTGGTGGTGGTGGTGGTGCATAGGCTCTCTCGGTAGTCGTGCGTTGCTATGCATGTACTTGGCTTGCGGCTACCTGATAAACGGCGACAGAATACTTTCATTACTTTCACTACACACTTTCGCTAGAGTACGGTCGCGTATAAAAGTAACGCCTTCAAAATGATGCCAAGTTCAAGCTCTGATTACACTGTGGTCTACCCTCATACACTATGTATAGTAACATTGGATCTTTCTTGTTACACATGTTGGTACCGTTTAAATATCATCATGCGTCTATTGGCGATGTAGGTACACACTGTGTGTTATTCAAATTGGTTCCCTGAATATATTTGTTGGAACATTTCAGAGAGAAGATTGGTATCTGCATGTAAGATTAATTATTACAAAGCTAGTGTAATATAATATTCTGTAAGAGTAGGTATGTATTTGACTCCTTTGTCTATGGAGAGTCAATTATACAATGCCCTGCAGTGAGACGATAATAGCTGAATAATAAAATAATAACGGTACATACCTACATACATTGAAGTTAAATCGATTGATTGATTATAATTGACCCATATTCGCAATAAACAATTGAATTGAATTAGGTAATTTGCAGTGACAGAGAAGTCTTCGAAACATTGAATTGAAAAAAGACCCAGTCGAGTATATTATTGTAAAAGGAGCCTCTACGGGTAACAATAATTATGATCATGAAACTAATAAAAATGAAAATTAATAAAATGTGATTACCTACTATCTTTTTAATTTACAAAGGACCCGAAGCTGTAATAAGACACTTACGTACCTACTCAAAGCAAATTCCTATTTCAAAATTGTTATTCAAAGGAGAACATAAATTCAACGTTTTCCTTGTTCCGTTTAGATTAGCACAAACGTTTACAAGTCTCATAGCATTTAATAGAATCCTAAATAACAGACCATGACGGGAACAAGAAACGTCCCGAATTGTAGCCAACGCGTTTTTTCTTAAAACATCTGCTCAAGCAATCTGAGCCTCATCCCGTTCCAATCCTATTTTATTTACAGCAAACAATTCTTTTGATAAATTGTTTTTAATCCGAACAAAAAGCGGGATTATTCCAATTTGAAGAAGAAAAAGATTTTCATAATGGAATTAGTTCATTTGGAGTCCTCGTGAGGAACGAGGGCGGACATTGGAAATCTCTTGCGATCTCGTTAGCAATGGAATATTCTATGAGGATTAAACGTTATTCAGTTTGATTTGAATGCGAACGTGCCTTTTGTTATACGATTGCACTGAATGGCACCGTCTAATGGTCGTCAAATGAGTGCTTTTGAAGCCTCCATGAATATGGAAGTCTTGCTCATTTTCAATTCGGCGTCAAGTGCAACGATCTTTTTGTTGTTTATTGTCTCTTACAATGTGCTTTTATATTCTAGTCTGCATTTGGAACTGTACTGAATGTAAGTGCTTGGATTACATTAGTTATTTATTCTGTGCAAATTCTTTGTTTGCTCTATTATACATTATGGATATACATTATGGATACACATAATTATTATGATCATTCATTATCATCTACCTATTACTGTCCCGCTGCTGGGCACGGGTCTCCTCGATTGAGAGAGAGAAGGTTAAAGTTCACCACGCTGGCCAAATGTGGGTTGGCAGACTATCCGTACTGTTAACGTACAGCCTAAATAAAAACCAGTAGGACAAATCTGTGGTATTGAAGCGGTATTGCGGTGGATTACGCACGTAATCCGTAATCAAGCGCCCGTCAATCCATTGGACAATGTGATGTATGCATTTCTAGGGCTCCATGATGTCCGCATTGATGAATGGGTCGTAATAGAATTACAAACCTGACACATGTAATCTAAGTCATGGTTATAGGTAACCCAGATATAATTTGTCGTTGGATTTAGCCACTGCCTCAACGTAGGATATATGACTACAAAGCTATATGGAAACCCACTCATTGTACACACGGCCACACATAAAGCTATTCACTTCTAGTAAATGCGGACCTCTCATCGTACAGAAAGCCTTGCGAGGAAGCAATGTGAGGTCAATTGATACTAGATAATAGCTTGATGTGTACCCGAACGTACTTAACCTGAACCTAATTTTAAGATTTACTTTCCTTACTTGAGGGATACTTTATAGTAAGTTGCTAGAATAAGTAAGTTGGTAGGTAGAATCTATCAAAGTAAGGTAATTCGAGGAAAAACGCAAGAGAGTATAAGGCTACCCCCGCACTGTAAAAAAATACCGCGCGATTATTTTATGTAACTTCTGCCACACACGGGATCGTAGAGTATGTGAGCACGCTTGGTAATTAAAACTAGGTAGGTACCTATTCGCGCAATGTTGTTCAAAATCATCATAAAAGATGTCTATTTCGCCATAGTGATAAGCAAATCAAGATTTTAGTTTTGTTGTCCATTGGGTTAGTCTTGCATTGCGAAAAGACATGTCGTGTCTCTGCCGAAACTAAAGTGGATCTCAAAAAAAAACTGCATGTTTCAATTCGCAATTCGTTTCACAAAATACAATCCGGGGGAGTATCAATCGCGATTTCTCAGTAGGCCTTGGTGTTCTGACTTGAACAACAAAAAACTCCTATCTCTTAATAGTAAAGCAAAGATCTCAAGTTATCTTAATTGCCAACTGTTGATTTCCAACTAAACTCGTCTAAGTCGAAATCCGAGCAGACTGGCTTAATTCGGTTTTCTTCAGTGGCCTAATTAAACCGCGGGATGCGACATATTGTTGGAACGAAATAGGATTGTAACATGCTGCATGCTAATGCTTCCAAGCCGGGAGATAGAATATGCTTTATAGTGGAAACGCTGAGAGGGATTTAGAAAGATATATCTACACCACCCTAATTGTCGAGGTTCTTCTAAAATGTCAGGTGCGTATCTAAGGCTAATATTCAGAGACGACGCTAAGCTTAAAATAACGCTTCCCTACGTCAAATGTGTTAGTAATATCTGAATATTGGCATTAGTTCGTAGGTACTTGTTTTTGTTACGCACCTGACCTGACCAGTGGCCATGTGTGACAAGATGTGTATGAAAGTCGATGAAAAATTAAAACAGCGTTCTACCTATCTTATCTTATCTTACTATGGGGTCTGGTACAACCAGCAACACTTCGACCCAATGGGATCTTTTGTGTTTTCCCCATTACCGTATATTCCTTACTCTTTGAAGACGTGGTTTATGAAGGCGGCTAACCCACTGAAAGGAAGAAACCTAAAATCTTCCGGCTTCGGGTACCCGTTGCCGAGAAGACTCATCCGTTTCGTCGCCAGGACGTCACAATCGCACAGGATGTGCTGCATAGTTTCCTTGAATTCACAACAGGCTCTGCAGTCATTATTCAAAGCTAGCTTCATTTTATGGAGCATGTCATTTGTGGTGTAGTGTCCTGTAAGAGCTCCAATGACAGCTCGGGCTTTGTCCCTTCTGTTGCTCAGAACGAATTTTGAGACTTGTGGTGCTGCAGCCGAGGAAACGTCGTGAGTGTTGAGTGTTCTAACCCAAAGCTGTTGTTCCACTCCTCTATGCTTTTCATATCGGCATAGTCCTGTAAGGCCTTTTTAATGGTGCATGTTGGTAGCCCCATGCATGGTTCTGGTCCAATCATTGCATTCGCTGATCCTGTTCTAGCTAACACGTCAGCCTTCTCATTTCTTTCGATGCCTTGGTGCCCCGGGACCCATACTCACAGCAGATTGTTCCTGCGACCAAGCTTGTTTAGCGTTTTATTAATGCCTGACTATCACTTAGAATATAGATCTTTTTATTTTCTATATTCCTTTTTAACCCCCGACGCAAAAACGACGGGGTGTTATAAGTTTGACGTGTCTGTGTGTGTGTCTGTCTGTGGCATCGTAGCTCCCGAACGGATGAACCGATTTTGATTTTGTTTTTTTATTTGAAAGGTGAATTAGTCGGGAGTATTCTTAGCTATGTTTCATGAAAATCGGACCAAGATGGCCGCCGCTACAAAATAGCGAAGTTTTTTTTTTTCACAGCTCCCTCAATATGGGTATCAAATGAAAAGTCTTAACTAGGAGAATACTATATACTATGATAAATTTCAAATCCAAGATGGCCGCCACCACAAAATGGCAAAATACATTTCGTGTCGGGGGTTTTCTAAATTTTTAATTTAGTTTAGGTTAGGTTATTATGTTTTCGTCTGCACAAGCGCATCATCGCTTGTATACATACATCTCAGCCTGAAAAACCGTGGTGAATTTACCTAAGCTGCTCCATATTGGTTGCGACTGAGTAAACTCCTGCTCCAGTAGCAGATTCTGTTTTCGAGCCGTCTGTGTACCATATTAGGCTGTCCTAACTTATGCGGAAAATGGTATGTGTGTAGAAGTCTTATAATCCAAATATTATATTTTTGTAGGGAAATTTTACGATTTTCAGATATAGAAAAGTGTAAAGTGGTATTGTATTTTTCTATAACATTCTCGGTTATTGACCTTTTATGACCCTATTACCTGTGCAAAAACCCAGATAAAAGAACGGCACGCTATTAGATTATCTCACTATAAGATGGGACATAAAACATGTGAGTGTTCATCTGTACACCTTAGCATAACGTTTCGATATCACGCGTAATTTATAAATTATATTAAAAATCCCATAGGATTTAGTTTAAATCCTAACCTTATAAATCCTATGTAATTATTAGCATGGTGAGGCTACAGAAACTACTAGTATATTTTAATTAACTACTTTAATTAGCCTTCTGGTACAATGACAAACATGACGTATCGAATTGACTAGCAATCATGATGCTAAATTTGAATTCAGCTATGTTTAGCTCACTGTTCAAATCAACAATAACAAAGGCTATAGTAGATATGTAATATTAATTAGGTACATACAATTAATTCGTAGAATTGGTGACATTCTAAACTCGACTGCACTGGTGTGATATTAACTTCAATCTGTATTGATAGTATTAATTGTGTTTAGTGGTGCTAGCTAGTACCTGCATTTTTTTTAAAAGCCTCTACTTTTATGTTGTTTATAAACTATAACTGTATATTACCATTTACATTATTTGCAAATAGTCAAAGCACTACATAAGACGAAATATTATGTTTAAAGAAAATTAAATAACTATAAATTTATCCCTCATTCTTAAGGAAGACGATTGATTGGTCCTAAATTGTATGGCATTGTTCCTTTTACGGTATGTTGTCTGAAAGTAATAACTTACTGGAATGAATAAAAAAACATTACAAGAAATTAATTCGACGCTGTCAGTAGCAACGAAAGCTTTTAACATCAATGTTCCCGATAAAAAATACAAACAATAAATCAAAAACTATTACTATATTAAAAACAAAAAAACGTAATAAATGCTACAATGACAACGGACTAATATTTTTCATTACGAACGCGTCGTAAATAACACGCGTGACATTATTATAGAGAGCAAATTTATAGGCGGACAGTGTTCACCCATAAGCCCATATATTGCTACTAAGCGCTAATACAATAGATTCATTGTTTTGACCAATATTTAGTGAACATTTTAATGACAGTGTTATGTATGAAACAGTGATTTATTAATGATAGAATTATTTAAGGTGTGTATCCCGCCCATTTGTATTTATTGATAATGTATTCAACCAATACCGTAGTATATGTTTAACATCAAAAACTAAAATGAAAATAGTTACATATGTGCTGTTGACTTCTGAAAAGCAACGCTAAAACAGGTTTAGAGAATCATAGTCTCTTTACCAAACCCTTTAACGGATGAACTATATTTGTAATCCTTTTATGTTATGACATACAAAGCACATGTTAAAGAAAAAAGTAGAATCTATTTTGTTTTTATTCTAATTAGAACGCTGCTGAAATTCAGCTGCATACCTAAAGTTTATCTTGACTGGGATGCGGACCGTGAGTCTTGGCAAGCAGCCAGTGAGCGCCAGGAGGAAGATCTATTACAAGTCACCTGAGGAAAATTGATTAATGGAGCTTAAAGAACGTAGCCTTATGATAACACTGGCGTATCTGTACATTATTTTTCTATATCCAATGGTCAAAGAAAAATAAACTCACGAACTTAAGACACATCTTAAGGCCCCAGTCTAGCTGTGCATAACAAACGAATTCAGTATATTGACAGTTCGCGGGCACGAACCCCGCGAGGCACCCTCTGTATCATCCTGTGATACGTAAATTACAAAGTGTAGAGCAGTGCTACGAAATGAAAGTTGCTCTACTTTACAAGATAAAATATTTCTATTTATTTTTAATGAAGGAAAACGCAGGTTCGAATCCTGCCCGCCAGCAGATTTTTTTTCTTCATTAAAAATAACTTGTAATCTTAGTATGGAAAATGCTTAAAAAATACAAAAATATATTTCTATTTAATTATAATGAACAACACTATTGTGGCCTGTGGGATTATACCCTGAAAATCTTAAAAAAAATATCTGTCGTTTGAAATAATTTAAGTACTTTATGATTTATGTAACAGTAGATATTGTTAGTCGAGGTTTTAATTTCGTTTTAACACACATGAAAAGAAGGAGGTTGATTCACTATAAGATCAAGTTCCAGGAGATGGTTTGCTTTGGAGTAGACCTTTGTGTTTTATTTCTTGATCTAAACTGGTTAGAGGAAGAGCAAAATTCAGAGCGAGAAGTAAGAATTTTACATAGAATACACTTCCACGACTGCTATAGCCGTCTGGCTATCATCAGAGGTGTGTAAACTCAGCTTTCAATGAGCTACATGAACCAGATCACACGGGTTTGAACCGTTGAGCTTATAGCTCAGCAACAAAATGACTAACCCACGGCTCAATCCAGCTCTTATTGTATTTGTAAATCCCTCCACAGATTAGTCTTGTAATTCTGAAACAAATTTCTTTTAAATTAAATGGGATTTTTGTTAGCCATATTTCATGTAAATCTATTCAGCCGTTCAAAAGCTACAGCTCATGTCCTAGTTGGGATTAGAAATGTTTAACACCAAAAAATCGATCAAAAGACTTTTCTCCTGGGCACATGAAGTGGGGTAAATGAAAAACCGCGTGCAACGGTTATCTATAAATATACTCATCTATCTATCTATTCAGCCGGTAAAACCCACTGCTGAGTCAGGGCCTCTTCTCTATTACGCCACTGCCATATTAACCGACAATCGGGGGGTGATCTGCCCTTCAATCGTTTACATCCAGCCAGTATATCATATGTCCATCTAGCTCGTGTATGTACACCTATAGGCGCCACCACACCTTCACTTGGGGTCGGCGCATAGGTTTTTTTCTTACGTACATCGTCGTCATTCTCACACTGTCTATTCATCTTTTCTTTGGTCTTCCTCTTTTACTATATCCATCCACATTTATGTTCATAACCTGTTTTGTAACTAGGCTCTCTACTTCTACGCATCATAATAATAAATAATAATAATAAATATCCTGGGACATTTTACACAGCACCATCTAGTCCCAAACTAAGCAGAGCTTGTACTATGGGTACTAGACAATGGATATAATACTTATATACTTTTTTTTTTGTAAATACATACTTATAATATATAAGAAACACCCAGACAAACACAAACACTTAAATTCATTACAATAAATGTTTGTGTCTTGTGGGAATCGAACCCACGACCTCGTGATCAGCAGTCCGGTACTCGAACCACTAGACCACAGACGTAATATGTCCATATATCGTAGATAGGCGGTCACTGCACAACTTTTCAGTACTTTTTACACTCACTTTCAAACTACGTCTTTCTCACTTTCTAACTATGGTCTAATGACCCGATAAAGGTAGCTGGGACAATGGTCCACTGCAGGACTAAGTACGGAAACTGAACACACAGGACTTCATCATCATTGAGAACACAGGAGTGGGTTTTCAATTATGATGAAGGTCGCTGGGAGTCGTTGGACTGCGTTGCAGGCGACATATAACCAGTCCTTGTGGAAGTCTATGGGTGAGGCCTTTGTTCCACATGCACAGTGGACTTCTTTTGGCTGATAATTATAATTATATTAGGATAGTAATTATTCAATTTGTGTGATTCAAACCGGGGAGGGTCATAGGTAAATTTTAGGGTGTCGGACAAACTTGTTACCTAGTGGTAATAAGTTAACAGACCATAGTAACGAACTTGTTTCCTAATGATAAAAAGTTAACGGACCATAGTAACAAACTTGTTACCTAGTGGTAACAAGTTAATGAACCATAGTAACAGACTTGTTACTATCGCACTTTACTGCTAGCAAAACAGTCTATGTCTATTATTAATGTAAAAAATGGCGTCGAGTTGTTTCTGTACCCAGGTGTTGACTAGGGACAGAAGAATCGGGACCATAAAGTTAGACGGACATCCAAGCGTTTAGGTGTCCAATAAATGCCTAAACACACCACATTTTTTAAAACAATCGATCGATTAAACTGCTTGTGGAATAAAAACGCGCGTGACCGGGAAACGCGCGTCGGAAATTATTTCTGATAAATTGACATAAAAATAATGAAGTAGAGCAAGTTTCAATGCCCGATAGTACGCCGGCAAGGTTAGAGAGAGAGCGAAATTTAGAGCGAGAGGTACAAATTTGAATTTGACATAGAATCCACGTCCAACCGCTACGACCGACTGGCCGCCTCTGAAGAAATTGGCTTGAGATTTTCGTTTATAAACCGTGCCTGTTGAAAACACTATAAAAAATATTTGTGAAGCAGGTACACATTTTTTTTAAATTGGTTGTGTCATTTAATACACGAACTTTAAACTGATCAAATGATTTCATCAATATTTTTAGTTTTTATTATGAAAAAAACCGTTTGTTTTGGGACCAAAAACAGGAAAATTTGACGATGTTATGACACTCGGATTAAGAAAACTAAAGGTATAATTAAAAATCTACTCAGCGCATTTTGAAGACGACTATCTTAAGGTAATTTTGCGCTGAGTAGATTTTTGAATTTATTCTTGATTACCCTGATTAACGTGCACAAACATGACTCTAAATGGCGTTGGGCGCGAGAGCGCCATCTTTGACGCCTGAATTATATAACATAAACTAACCAGAGGAACGTGAAAAAAATACGTAGATAAAGCTAATATAACATATATTCTATCGCGATAAAAATATATGACACTATATCCTTCCTTTCCTTAAAAAAACGTTGCGAAAATGAGCTATTAATTTGACAACTGCCAAATTTTGCTAGACTGGGGCCTTAAGACAAAACAAAACTGACTTAAACTAGTCGGTATAAATAGTTCTATACAGTAGTCAGTAGTACAAAACATTTACATAGGCGCACACGCAGATACAGATTCGAATTTTACCTGAAGTAAAATTTTCCTCTCATTAAAAACAATTACAATAAAAAATTACTTTTGAGTTTAACTGTTTCGTTTGTCTAGTGGTCCCTGACTGTTACGCTTGAGGTCCTGGGTTCGATTCCAAGGTCGAGCTAAATGTCATTGTCATTTATGAAATTCTGAGGAGCAACTCGAGTTAGGAGTTGTGCCCGGTTATAGGCCCGCCCCCTTATCACATGTCGCCTAAACATACCGGTAAATAGTGGATGTACTCTGTACATTAGTAGACCTCTGCCTCACCCTTTTAATCTTGGGTAGGTATAATTTTTATGTCGGCTATATTATTGAACCTCTAGCTTCAACAAAATGTCAAGGTCACTGAGGTCTGTTCCCTAAGTTCATCGTCGCACGCAACGTACCCTCGAACCACACTTTGTATAATTAATAGCCGGATTTAGGACGCACCCTTGGGAGTCGGCGACTTGAGCCAAGCTTGGCTACTTTGAACATATTGTGATATTTACCCGAATCCTCCCCAATGGATCGGAGTTTATTAATCGGCATCGCTCAAGATCACGGAAAGATAAATTTACACTCAAAACTAAACCACATTATGTGAATTCCCTAAATAGTTAGAAAATAAAAGGAAGGCAGTAGGGCATCGCTTGCCCTATAAGCGCAATGACATTCGTGACATAGGCCTCGACTATGACAGACTGTGATCCGGTACAGTACAACCCGGTTATTGTACTGCACCGGGTCACAGCCTGGCAAGGTTAAGGGGGTCCTTACCTCGCTTCATACTTACAAGTGCTATATTATATACGCATACCTATTTATGCGCAGTAATCATTATTGATTTCTTTTTAACTTAGGTATAATATATAATCTAACTATAGGTCCAATATTTGTGAAATTATAATTATATAAGTGTCACTTTTATTGGTTTCTGCGATACAAGCCCAGAGCTTAGTGCAGAAACCACTGTGCATCGTACATGACTGTATTATTTATGGAAATAAATAAATAAAGAAAACATTATCAAATCCCCTTTACTTTATTGACTGTTTTTTCTAATTAGATATATCCCAGATAGATAGATTAAATAATCTATAATGTACACCGTATAAAGAAGCAACTTTCTATCTTGTCCCTAATAGCGATATCCATAGTATCCTACTTAGTTTACTATCCGCGCAAGCCAATTTACTATCCATAAACACTTTTCAACTTTCCGACTCTGAGCTATCACTTCATTTTGCACAATTTTACACTTATCACAAATCATCCACCTCTTTATGTCCATCACGTTTATATCGACGTTCATAAATGTACAAACAGATAACAAAATACCGCACAACAAACAAAAATATTGAGTACAAAAAACAAAAGCTGGCTTCGTATGTGCGTCGCATGATCCCGCCTGATCGAAAACGTACGGATTGCGGATACGGCGCGGATACCAGCGGATATGGCGGATATTACACGGAAATTGTGCCGGCTCCAGGCGCAGCCTAAGGTGTAGGCTTGTAATTAACTCTTCTAGAACTCATTCAGGTGTAAGAGCTTGGTATTTCAGGTGATAGTTTATTGATTTAGGTATTTGTGTCAGCTATTTTGTGTATAATCATCAGCTTGGGGTAATTCTGTTACCATTTTAATGGAACCACCGCGTCTCAACCTTACATTATGTGCCTACGTAACTAGCAGACATTACTGTTAGTGGGCACTAATCCTGCCAGTGTTCGTAAAGAATAATTGAATATTGTATTTAATAACCTAACCTAAATTAAAAATTTAGAAAACCCCCGACACGAAATGTAATTTGCCATTTTGTGGTGGCGGCCATCTTGGATTTGAAATTTATCATAATGTATAGTATTCTACTAGTTAAGACCTTTCATTTGATACCCATATTGGGGGAGTTTTGAAAAAATATGTTATTCGCTATTTTGTAGCGGCGGCCATCTTGGACCGATTTTCATCAAACATAGCTAAGAACCCTCCCGCACACACACACACACAGACACGTCAAACTTATAACACCCCGTCGTTTTTGCGTCGGGGGTTAAAAATCTAAAAAATGCAATCTTTTTGTCGCAATATTTAGTTACCCAGGCACATAATATTATAAGGTTGAGACGCGGTGGTTGAATTAAAATGGTAACTGAATTACCCCAAGCTGAAGGTTAAACACAAAATACATAAAATATTTCGATAAAATTAAAGTGAAAGGTAATTACGAATGTAAGACACGTCATGGGATTACAAAAGCTATTGACATTCAAAGTTTTAACTGTCATAAGAGTAAAACCTCTTTGAGTACCGACACACATCGCATCATACATTAGTATTCAAGTAAGATAATTTTGTTACACAACAAACTCAACAGATGTCGTTTACGCAAACAATAAACCAATTTAAAATTTCAAACCGAGCCTACGTCATGTCAACGTTGCAAAAGTTTTAATTGTAACTTTTTAAACTCGCTCGACGTGATCCCGAGCACTTGTATTGAATGTGTCCCCTCGTCATCCTAGTAATGTTCTCAATCCATAAAACCGTACAGTCTCGGTAGTCGAGAATAAGAAGGATTCTTTTGCATGTTTGAAATGTTTCAAAGGTTCGGTAGAACCGCTGAATAGTTGTATCATACTTAGTATTCAACATTCGAAACATTTAATAATAGATCGTAATTATGTACCGGGGGTGGCTGACACGCGGCCCGCCCCGGGGGCACGCCAAGCAGGCTCATATCTAAATAATAGTAGGTACATACACCAAACCAACGTTCCATCAGTGCGCACGGACTTGCAATGTCTATACAACATTTGGCCATTTGGTTCTGATCAACTCGTGGCGTGGTACCTACATGTTTTGAGGATCACCTTTAAAATAAAAAAGAGGCACACAACGCGTTCTATTATTTATAATAGGTAGGTACAATAAAAATATAACATACATTGAGGCGTCACTAATGTAGACTTGTACCTATTATAAAATGTAATTACAATAAATAAGTAGGTAAGTAATTAGTATCTATCTAAACAGACAGATGACACGAATTACCAAGACAGGCTGTTGGTAAACTGGCTAATATATTTTACGCATTCGTAAGAAGATAGTACGTATGACATTACATTTCTAAGTATTTGCATATCATAATCTGATGTTGATTAATTGTTGGAGTTTATTTTGGTTAGTACCTCCCTAAATTCGTGTAGTCAAAATAAAAAATATGTAGGTAGGGCGGGTAAGTACTATTATGAAGTAAGTTGGCAGTACAATACAAAGATAAAGCAACATAAGTAAGTAGGTAATATGTAGCATAACAGAGTAGGTAAAAGCATCTACTTACCTCTTGACTTGAACTCGCTGCTACCCGCTTCTGTACGTGCCACCTACAAAAGAACAGATTCTATTACAAACAATATTGTTTTTAAGGTTATTAAAAGAACAATGAATTCCTTACCTGCAATAGTCTGCACGCGTAGATACCTATCAATGATGACACATCACAAAACATTTTCACTGAGATTCAAGTTCACAAGAAATTCAAGAACATTCAAGTAAATGCTAATGTTATTACAATTCACACAAATATGATCAGAAATATACAATAGCTATACAAACACGATCATACTTGCATTATAAATTACTTAAAACAAGAGAAAAACAAAACCTAAATTAGTCCACATTCGAATTTCAAATCCGTCGGCCATTTTATAGCCGAATCCCGAAACCCGCGGGAAGCGTGCGTGCGCCCGTGCGCCACACTATTTCTGTTTGCAAATGCAAAATATTGCACAGATAAAAAATAAATGTCAAAATCGTAAAAGAGGTTGAAGTGCAAAGTTCTTATTCTCTCTTCTTGCAGTTTGCACGAATAAAAGGAAATATTCCATTAGAAAATTTTAAAACGGTACTTAAATACAAAAATAGAGCAAGATTATGGAAAATATTGTTTACATATTTTTTTTAAAAGGTGATAAGATGGCTGCGGAATGAAAAAGTAAGTCTGGCTTTGTATGACTAGCCTTGGACTCGACTCCCAGATAGGTAATTACCTACGTTTTTTGTTATACCTTGTTATTTTAAGGACAGTTTTAATTCTCGTCTAATTTTTTCTTACAAATAACGTGCTTTACTTGAGCACGAATTTAGAAGCGATATTTTCAACAGCGGCCAACTGATTTACTTTCGTATCTATCAGTTATAGCAAATTCGCATTGAATTTCACATCGTAACAAATATTATGGCAACACTTGTGTTTTTTAAAAAAATTGACAATAACAAGTTTGTAATGGCTTACCATATTTATCCAATTATCCATACAAAGGTCGCAACAAAAGATTTTCTATTGTGGTGATTGTGACAGATAAGCATTAAATGATATCTATGAAATAAAGAAGATAATAACCACTGTACATTCAAGAAAAAACAAGGCTGTATGAATGTGCGACTTTTGCCTATTTACGGCTGCAACAAGAGATTAGACATAGACATTTTTTTTAATTCTTCGCCCTACTCCGGCAGGATCAGATTATGAAAAACATTGTTATTGCCATAGTATTGAAATATTAAGCATTATTTAATAATTAGTTATAACTACGAGTAGTACCTATGTATACGACATACAGTTCAAAGTTGAAAAGGTATCAGATCCTACATTATTTGAGCGTGATTAATATTATTGGAAGAAAAATAATTCAAAATTCGAACGCTGGCAACTAAATTCCATTTTGAAATGCCATATACTATTTTGGTCACGAACACGGTTCCCCATTAAAATCACAATCCATTTTATTTGAAACTCAATTCTTTCTATTATCGAGAATGAATGCAAAATACTTTAATACGATCGGAAAATGGGAAACTGTGGCATACGTTTGAACTATGATGGTTGAAAAAAGTAAAATCCTTTTTTTTACAAATTCACCACATACGTAAGTTTTATTAAAACATTTATTCGGACGTGTAATCTGGTAAATCTGTTCTGTTTTATTTAAAAACCCGTACAGTATTAAAATAAAACCTCGTCAAACTGGGTTAAATACCAAATACGTAACGTTACCATTACCAAAGATTATTTTCTTGCCTTTGATATTTTTAGGTGAGATAGATTCTACTCAATTTAATTACAAAGCATTTAGGTAAGTTCTTAATATTATTTTTTCTTTTATCATATCGACGTTGCTGCTGCCATTAAAAAAAAAGAAAACCCCTCCAATTTTACTTGGCTACACCTCTTGTGTTTAAAAAAATCTGAACCTTCCAACCATCGCATCGTGATCTTGGAATGTCCAATTTACATTTAAATTACGGTCTCTGGTTACGACTTTAACTTATTTTGCCGCGACTTTACTGGCAGGCTACTTCAACGTTGCCAAAAACTTTTTGTGAACAGGTTTTGATCTTCGTAAAGTATGTTTTATAACTAAAGTGGTTAACTTGACGAGTTATTATGCTGACAAGGTCGGAGACGTCGAAGATTGACCGCTCTTAATATTGGTAACTTAGTTTTAAATCGAGTTTCTGGGAAACCGAAATATACGATGGGTGATTTTGCGAAAACAAAGGCTTTGATTTAACTTTTGTTTTTGCTGGCTCTTTTGATATTTACTTATTTAGTTAGTAGAGAAGATGAAAAAGTTTATAAGCTATATCGACACTGATTTATAAACAAAAATTTGAAAAATGTTACTTCTTAAAACTTCGAAGAATAAGTACTAAAATTCAGACACATTTTGTGATTTTGTAATGACCATCGCTTTATGATGCGTCGATAAAGATACCTACCTATTGCTTAGAATTATGATATTTTCAACCGACTTCAAGTAGAAGAGGGGGATCTCAATTCGACTGTATTTAATTTTTATATGTTTGTTACCTCAGAACTTTCGACTGGGTGAACCGATTTTAATTATTCTTTTTTTATTCGAAAGCTGGTGGTTACAGATTGGTCCCATATAAATTACGGAGGCGGTGCCAAACTACTAATTTAATTTAAATATGACTTTCGTTGATTGTCTGTTTGGCACCGACTCCAAATTAGTTAGAAATCATAATGTAAATATGTCCCTCTTATTTTTTGCTTTTTAGTTCCCAGGTGTTTTTGAAGGCGGTTTGTTTTTTGTTTAAAAATAACTTTTTTATGCTATAAGTAGGTACTGTGGTAAACATATTCTCAAAGAAAAGAAAAGCCTCTACGTACTCGTAGTTCAAAAAATGTACTCTTCTCCCAACTTTCAGATCGTCGATTCGTCCGTATGAGGTCGTAAATCGCAGGACACTGTATTTTCAGAAAGTTGGCACTCTTTTGGGTTACACTGGAATATATCTCGGGTCCGAATAAATGTAAAGATTCTTGGAGTTTAAAACATTGTTCTATTTCTACGGAAAGTTTTCAATAGTTGTTTTGTTTAGTGCGATTTGGGTCAAAAATGTGCAGCCCGTCATATGTGGGTGTCGTCGTAAATGGCATTTAGAGAGGGAGGGAGGGGGGGGGCAGCTTCCTTCTATCTGCTAATTTCAAGAACTTGGAACCACGATGGCAATGTCATCGGTATGGCAACTTAATTTCTGGCCCATCTTCAGATGTTCATGTTACGTGCCCAACTAGGATATATCATGTCTAATATTTTATTTACCTTTATTTACTTATGTCCATGGAACTAACATCGATAAGCATTTATATTGTATACTTACGTACTTTACAACAAAGACTAAATTCAAACTATTATTAAATTCTTCTATAATAATTAGGGTAGGGGTAATTATTATAGCTAAATTTGTCATGAACAAATAACGTTTCATATTGTCTCAAATAATCTGATCATAATCACGTAAATTAGTGAGGTACTCGCACGAAAACCGACCCAGTTGATAATCACGACCGGCAATCAAACAATATTTACCATTCCGTGTTTGCCGCACGACCCAATAACGTGCCGCGCCGATGTTAATAGCCAATTTACAATATTCCTAGATAAATGTCGAGTATAAGCGTACGAAACATTCACAGAGGAATTTTATAGTAACGTTAGTATCGACTTTTTTGTTCGGTGTCAGCGATTCAGATTACATTTTAGTATAAACGGTAGCGATTCGTTCAAATAAAATGTTTTACATCAGTAAACTGATTAGAGATGTTATTTTCTGATGTCGGGTATTAGTTTTCCTGTACAAAACACCTGCTACTAAATGTGAGAGGGTATTTATGTAGATTAGAAGTAAACAGTATCGTGTCCCCAGAAAACACGTGACATTCAATTGTCAATTAATAGCTGTTTTATTTATATGGGCATTATTCTTTGCCAAGCGTAATGTATAACGCTCGTCGGCCAGGTCGAGTGACGACTTGCGGAAGGCAGCTCGCAGTGACTGGTTGAAGAATACCGAAGATCGGGCTTTGTGGCGTTTACTAGAGGTATACGAATACAGGCTGATTATGATGATGATAAGCACTAATCCTAACCAAAGCATAATAGATCGTATGCCTACAAAAAATATGGACCATTTTTACTTCATACAATGCTATCATGAAATTCAAAAAAAGAAAATTGTAATAAAATCGTGCCAGCGCACACATACACTTATTACTTTTCCAAACAAAGCTTCGCTGTGAAAAGTTAACTGAAATAAAATTTAAATGTTAGTGCGATAGAAACTGCGTGTTTATTTCTCATATAAATTTTTCTTTTGATATTATTACAGTGTTTTTAATGCTATTCTGTATAAGCGGTCGACCTCCCGGTCAGATTATTAAAGAGAACATGAAACATGGGAGAGGATTTTAATAATTAGGTCTTTTTAGCGTTGCAAAAGAGATTAAAGTAGAGTTATTTGGCTGGCTTTGAGATGCCTCATAGTTCTTTTCATAATAATTATCATGTTTTACATGCAGCAATTGCCATCAAAAATCCGCTTCAAAATTTATAGATACATCTCTGTCGAAATTCCATTCTGTTCAAAATTTCTGTCAGGAAAAACTGATACTGAGGCTTTTAACTGTCACTAACGATCGTCATATTATGTGTTCATTATGACAAGCGAAACTGAACGCCTACGTACTTTCTGAGGTATGGTGGGCATCGAATTTCCATATTACGCTAAGAATGGTCACCCATCGCCAGTGTAGCTTTACGATTGGTTATTTAGTCATGAACCCTCATAACTACTGAAAGGAAATAGAGAATATAATTTATCATTAACGAATTCACGGAACAACTAGCTCCATTTAATATTAAATGAAAGGCACAATAATAATAAGGCACATCACTTGCCAAAATTGTATACCAAATCCGATATTATGCCGTAACCCTATAATAACGAGACATTATAGAAATTGCAAATGGCCACCGATCGTCGGACACGCTAATCAGGACAACTGGATCGCAGTGCGCTAACCTAAAATTTAGTTGTGGTAGTTAGGATCATACTATTGGAACTCGATAGAACTTAAATTTTATAATGGCGTCTAAACGATGGCTCTACTCCAAGAGCTAGGTTCACCAATCGATAGATCAGTCTATGGCAGTCCACGACTGAACATCGGTATCTCGCGGTGGAGACGTCGATGTGTGTGATACCGTTATGACTATAATTATTATAGTTATGAGAATTACCCATTCAGCCAAACCCAGTTATTCATTTAGCCGCCAGAGGACCTGATGATGTGGCTCCAATTTTAAAATGGACATCAAGCTCAAAGACGTATTTGTATCAAATGACAAATCTGTAGCGCGTTGAGAACAATCTATTCTACAATTTCCGACTTGTGAATGGAATTCCTAAACCTAATTTTGAATCATGACGTGGAGCCATGAATAGACTAGAAAGACATGTAATTTTCAACATCAAATTACTGAAGGTAATTTGTTAATCGATTTAAAACAAGGTTCATGAACAAAATATTATATTCCACCAATACAGGAAGCTTGAAGAATCCAATCACGAGAGTTAAAATTGTCCGACTATGTTAATTTAGTAACAGTTCCGTAGTACCTCAATGCCCGCAGATCGATCAATTGATCTAATTGCAAGGAAGTCGAATCTGTCTCGCTATTGTTATATTGAAACCGCTATTAGGTACCGACCCGCGTAGATTGAAGGGAGCGTGAATTGTTGATTATTACAGATATGTACTCGCCGATACTAAAGCATTATACTTTTATAAATAAAGAACAGAGTTGAAGGTTTGTTTTCTGAATAATACATGGTAAAATATATTTAACTGTTCCGCCATTATTGTGTATATTTTATGTATACCATTCAGAAAGCGATGCATGTTAAAGTATAGTAGCAATAAATATACATGTTCGACTCGACACCAAATATCAAGACGTGCTCAAACATGTCATGAATCAGACAACCAACAGCTTTACAATCTACTGAACATTTTAGAATGTACTCCGTTTCAGTTTGACTTCAATTGGATATGAAGACAGCATGTTTTGTTCGGAAGACATTTGAATATTATAATGTCTTATGTATTTTGAAATTCTGATCTTGGAGTGAATATAAATTTTGAGTATTGCATCTGACGCGCTGAAAGTTTTGTTATGATATTTCCCTATATTTGGTTGAATATCATCGTCTTCTTCTTACTAAGTTAAGTTAGTAAATAATTAATGGGATAAGGGATAGCGATACAGAATCCTTCCTTCTCGGTATTCAAAGAGCTTTATAAAATTCAATAAGTCACATATTTAGTGTCAATATTTAACCACCAATTTTTTATTTAAACCACCAAATCAAACCTATACCCTAACCTAACCTATTAAAAATTAAAATTTCACCCATTTAATTTTGCACGGTTAATAAAATCTTTTCTGTGTACCAAACAAGTTCGCGATAAAATTGGCCGCATTCCAAAACTAACAACCCTTTATAAACCTTCTAGATTCGCATCTTTTATTCAAACAGGTTATAAAAGTCCCATCCAATGCCACCCGGATAAACAGAGACTCCTGCCACTTCACAAATAACACTAAAAATTTTAGTGCCACTAAAGTTAAGTCCAGTGAAATTACAGCATTAGTGGGCGCTCGATTCCACGTGACCATTGCTCCACCTAAAAGATTGTTGTCATAGCAATAAAGTCGGATTGATATGATCGCTTGGAATTGGGTTTGTAGAACGTTGGCGGCTTGGAGTTTTAGGGTCAACCAAGTTTTTGGGACGATTTAAACATGAATTTTGGAGATGAAATATTTTGGGTTACCTATCAGGCTGCCTACAGGATAAAGGCATTTTCTATAACAGCTACAACAAGCTCATAGCAAATACACCTTGTAGCTTAATGAAATTAACTAAAACTTAATCTAATTTTAAGATATTTTATGTTAGTTGATTTGTGTTTAAATAAAAATGTTTCAAACCGTAATCAAATCAAATCGCATTAAACCCATATCATATTGTGTAAAAGTTGGTAGTAGTTGTAGTCTACAATCAGCAGTGTTGTTCAAACTGAAACATATCATCCATAAATAACTCCAATCACTTATCCAGCGCACGCTTCGGGACTCCGTACTCGACCAATGCTGCAGTAGGAAATGTCCAGAATAACATAGTAACCTACATCCAGACCCGTAATCCTGGGGAAAAGGAATTCTTCGAAACTCAACGCTCGAGTGCATTCAAATATTTGCTGAGGAGAGGCGTGAACCCGAATGAAGTTGAAGTGAAGTGGCGAGGAGTCAACTGCAGGCGTGGAGGAAGCCGGTCGTTATCGAGGTCTCACGACAGACGGGGGTGGCTTATGTGGGGTGTGCGCTACACCGAAGTGTAACAAGTAAACTGGCAAGACACTTTCTGTAGATTTCGCTAGTGTGGTGTTTAACTGTTTTATATATTACCATGGCTTTTTATAACGCCATACATAGTATAAACGGTAATTTCACCGCGGCTAAATCTTGCTATTCCTGTAGCGCGATATCCCCATAAATAGCTAAGTTCCCTGCGAGACAGAAATTGTTCCCTAGCGGGTCCCCACTGTCTTTTGAACCTCTTAAAAAACTATCGCATCACAACAAGGTATGTTGTAATGTAATGTATTACTTATGTAAAGTTTAGAATCAAATTTAATTCAAAATCGGCTATCAATGCTGATAATATAATCTATCTTATCTATCCAATTTTTTTTTTCAAATAGAATATAATACAAAATTTATTAGAATTTCGTTGCATTAATCTCAATATTATACCGCAACACAAACAATCTTCAACAAATAGAAGCGCGATAATGGCCTCATAAATTATTAACTAATTACATATTCCAATCAAAATCAATATCATTAACTATCAAGGCTCATTGATTGCAATACGTGTTTGATTTAGCATGACCATAACTTATTATACTGCCATCTAATAAAGAGAAATTGGTAACATTTACGATCAATTACTTGGAAATTTAATAGAAGAAACAGCCTTACAAAAGCTTTCATTTAGATTGTAAATGTTTGCTATCTACAAAAATCGTAATGGAACAGATTCTAACTCTTTATGATTTCTTTATGATAGAATAA
Source organism: Acronicta psi (assembly GCA_946251955.1). Lineage (NCBI taxonomy): Eukaryota > Metazoa > Arthropoda > Insecta > Lepidoptera > Noctuidae > Acronicta > Acronicta psi. Next base: position 500,715 of record OX276474.1, read on the forward strand.
TGCAGTATGATTGTTTATTTGAAAATTTTGTGGTAGGTAACCTATAGTTGCGGTGGTCGATATTTTTCATAATAACTACTTCTTAACTCTGAACATATTATTATGTTGACCTTGTTTTTCCGCTTTTATCACCATTTTCTTATATTTTCCTCTGCCACCAAATAAAATCTATCACCTTATCCTGGTTACACGTCGGTGTAACAGATACTCTGTTTGCGTGCATAGGATTTCCTTATGTATACCGTAAGGTGCTTCAAGAACACATTCGGTTGATAGTAAATTTCTAAGCAAAGCCTTTTTATGTGGTTGTAAAATAAAAGTTCCATCATGATGAGCTGAGCGTGTTCCTGTGCTGTCTACATCATAATAATAACGTGGATTTAAGTCGTTCCTTTATTCCAGTTAGGTCCTTTTTGCAGCCGCTGATTTAAAGGAGTTTTTTAATACTAAATAATTCCAATTGATACATAATCTATAATAAAAATATGCTACTGTACTGTCCTTTTTGTGATAATTAAACCATGTATTTTGAAGAAAGGGTGACGTCAGCACTTCTTAGTGTTCCTTAAGATAATAGATTTTAAGTCATGCACCTACATAAACAAATAAAAAGCTGAGTACCTATAACAATATATTTTTCTTTTAAAAATAAGCTTATCATCAATTGCATTATAATTAATTACGTATGTAACGTCAATGTATTCAATAGGTACCTACTTACTTTCTTTTTTATCGATTGTAATGAATTACCATTTCAGGAAGACGTATACATACCTACTTCGATAGAAATTATTAACTTACAACCATAGTACTAGCAAACTGTGTGGATTGGTTTAATGGATTACCCTAAATCCAGGAACGTAGGCCGGCGTAGCCTGTGCTGGGCAATCTGAGAAGCTGAGACGATAAGTGAGTGCAGTGTTATATTAGGTATATTTATAGAATCCTCATGAATAAGAATAAAATTATATTTATTCGCAAAGCAGTTCTACTCATTGTAGTAGTCAAGTATTGTGAGCTCACTCAAAGCTACGACCATGTTGTCAGACAAACGGTATTTAATTATAAATAAGGCACTCTACACACGATCGTGACGCATTGTAATGTGCCGACAATAGTCTCAGCCAAAAGGGATGTTGTTTTATCGATAAACAATATAATTCTCAACGGTTAAATATTACCATAAAAATGACTTAGCGAAACTATTGCGCTTAGTACCTAGTACTTTTATGTAGAATTTAATATTTATTAATTCGTAAGCTTAATGGGTTATTGAGATTTTAGTAACTATAGTGAAAGTGGAAATCAATATTACGTGTGAAACACACGTACATTTCTACTTTCAATCTGCGCCGTTTCAATACTTTACATAACTTAAGAGAAAATTATTTAAAACAATGACAATAGCGTGTTATGTGCAGGCACGAACTGTGGAAAGGAAAGTCATTCTAAATAAAAAAGATTGACAGCTAAGGCATTATTTAAGTGAATAAAGTAACATTCAACAATATCTTTCATCGACTATCGATATAGTTACGTATCCGAACGTACCAACCGCAGTCTCTCAAAAGAGGCCCAGCAAGATAGCAGATAGAAAGCGCTTCAATGTCCATTGTGTTTCTATAGAAACGGGCCACAAGTGTTTCAGCCGATGAACTGAACACTTGCTATTAAGTTCTATTCCTATACAAAAGTTGTGTGGCTATCTCGCTTGTTGTCCGTTGATTGGATGAGTTAGAATAATTAAAATTAATATTGATAAAGAATTTCCTACAATATAGTTTTTACATGGATGGATGGATTTGCATATTCTGATTCTTTTGTTACTGTTCAAGAATACTTGTTACTCATGTTTATTGTTCTAGGCTAGGTTAGAATTTTGTTAGATTATTCTGTGAAATTCATAGCTCGGATTGATTTGTGCTCGTGTGAACTCGTTTGGATTTGTGCCTGTTTGATGGTAATATCATCATCAATCCATTAACTATCCCACTGCTGGGCTCTCTCCTCTCAGTATGAGAGGGATTACGCCATAGTCCACCAAGCTGGCCGGGCTGGCTAATGCGGGTTGGCAGATTTCACATGCCCTCGAGAAAATCTCTAAGGCATGCAGGTTTCCTTACGATGTTTTCCTACACCGTTTTCCTACACCGTAAAGCGAGTGTTAATTACGCACATGATTTCGAAAAGTCAGAGGTGCGTGCCTTGGATTCGAACTCGAGACATATGCTAACTTTATTGTGTTCCTGTTTGAAGGATAACTTTGCCCGGGAAATTACTGAAATTACGATTAGTATACCACTGCTGGTGTTGCTTTCGCCAGTTTAATAGTATCTACTCAATAGTCTATAGCTGCTGCAATTTGTAAAGAATCCAAGAATAAAAAAAGAATGGTGCAATTTTATTTCGCCGATACTTTTACGATTACGAGTCACGAAGTTGGTTTTAACTGTCAAGACAAATAAATCTTTACCTATTCCTATTGATACGTTTTTATGTCAATCCAATGGTCAAAAGACTATTCAAAAAGACATATTTCACGTTTAAACTCTTCAACTCTTAAATTTTTACAACTCAAAGTATTTTATACCTTCTACAACTTGATGAAGTTCTCAACCTGCACCGAAGGTTGGCATTACCTACCTGTAAAATGTTTACAACCTCGTAAAATTTACGTTTATACACCAATCGCCAACAAGACTCATTCAATTACCGTCTGAATTGTAATGAGCGTTTGATACTTTGGAATTCGGTGACAAAGTAAGGTAATTTGAAGGTACTTACTGAAGATGTTTGGTGTATTAAGTCATCATAATTCAAAGTTTTATGGGTGAAGATGTACTTTGTAAGAGTTGTGAAACATTGTAAGCATTGAATATGTTCTCAATTAATCAAGTAGCTTCGAATATTTTACTGTCTTATTTCGTAATCGATGTCATTAGTAATCGATTATACTAATAACGATCTCTCGATTGCCAGTCTGATTAAATCATACTCGTAAATTTCCTTTAAGCTTTTTACCTTCAATCCTAGGATTATAACAAAACCACCGTGTTTCTGAACGCTTCATCTTCGTTCCGTGATTGGAAAAAAAATGCTTAATATCCTGTCTATTTTAGATTTATAACCTATTCTGTTACGGTCGCCTTTGTGTGAGAAATTGCCATTACAACAGCCGCTACAGCAATTTTTTATTGACGCTCGCTCAAAGAGATAAAAATGTAACTTGGTTTAACTTCCAACCTGACACAGTGATGTATTCTTTGTAAAAATATCCTTTGTGTGTTGGCATGTAGGAGGGACTGATATTTAACCGTACGTAGTGGAATGGAAGTTGACCCCTGAGCTGATAAACTTAGTTGGGAGACTAGGATTAAGTAAATCATGGTTTTTAGTCTTTATCTTGTTGGTGCCTCGATATTCTATTGGTACTAAGCGCGGCTGCTACGCTTGAGGTCCTGGGTTCGACTCCCAGGTCGGACAGTGTTATCGGGTTAAAAAATCTCAGTAGAAACTCTGTGTGGATTTGTGCTCGCCCCCTGTTACGTGGAACTCAAATATACTGGCAAACTGTGGGTGTACATTAATACACCTCTGCCAAAGCGTACCTATAATAGTATTATATAGTGGTCAAACCCTTTGGGGAATAACGGCATGATGACGAATCTACTTGACACGGCAGTTTTCATTTTCACAGCTGAAAGCCTACACCACTTAGTCGCAACTTTATAGCATAGGACTTTGTACTTAGTAGGATTTCCACTCAAACTAAGTTCCAAACAAGTTCTCCACTTGAGTGCAACTCAGTCAGGAAACGCATCGGATACCCTTTAATTCGAAGAAGGAGCGAAGTTTCACGGCTACGACAGTACAAGTCTGTAGTGCATTTCAGAAGTAGGTAAGAAAGTAATTTCACTTACCTTGGCCACTTCGTGTTGCAACACTTTTTAAAAGTGTAAGTTCTAGCTGAAATAGCGCACGTGCTAAATAGAACCAGGAAACTTTGCTTCACTATTCTCAAGGTAGTTTTAAAGTCAACACGTTTCCTTCTTTTCAGTTTTGTCAATTTTTTTTTTTAACACATTTACTTTTAGATATTATAGCCTAGCATAGCCTACTTTCTATACATGTTATACATACAGATTTAAAAACATTTTGTTAGATACTTTTCAATCCGTTTAATTTATAGATTACACACAATCATAAACTACGATAAAAGGTTTTCAGATTTTTATTGTTGTCACAACAAATAATTAAGTTAACTCTTATTAAATTTTCGAGTCAAAGGAAGTTTCTGTTTTACTTGAGAATTTTGTTTAGTATTTTAGTGTGGTATAGATGTATTTGATTTAGGATTTCTTTAAAGAATATTCTTCTATGAATATGAATTTGATTTATTTATGTCTCCAGTTTGTTCGAAGATCTATAAGTTATTTATTTATGTTGCATTGCGTTTGTTTTTAGAAAAAAACACTTTAAACCTCGTAGTCCGAACCAAAATTATCATGATGTTCATTTAATGGGTCCATCTACACAAACTACGTATGGGAAATGTGAAACGATCGACCAAATATTATGCTTTTCATCAAACACATCGGTACTTTTCTAGTTTGAATAGCAGCCTTGAACTTTGTCTAGAAGATCACTTTTGACTTATTTCTGAATAACTACGGTTCGCGACAAAGTGTTTTCGGTTAGATCAGATCGGTCAGGAAGTTTTAGGTTCCATGTAAGGTATAGCCACTAATATTTTTTCGAATACCTTCTTTTTAATTCGTGTGCGTTATACCAAGTGCAATACAAATTATCCTTTATAAGCACAGTAATATTAAATTTTGCTTTAATTCCTTCTCCATTCTGACAATATCATTTAGGAAGCACCTCCATGGATTTTAATTAGCAAGAACATAAGATCTTAGTGCTGTTCTCTAAGATGATAATGACTAAAACATAGTGCTGTAGCGCTGTAAGTCAGCTGGGAGGTTCTGCCAACAATTGTTAATGAATATTAATGTTTGTGGTGCTGCTTTGGTGGTGAAAGAACAGCGACTAGCTGCATTTTTAATGTGTACCAAAGAAGTCAAGTCATTTAACCGAGTAACTGTTTTGAAAAATTAATATTAGTAGGTACCTACTGAATCATATAATCTGAATATATGTTTGTTCATGAGTTAATATTTTCAGGTTTTATGATTTATTTATTTATTTATTTAATTAACTACAACGGATCCACCAATTACAGTAACTAAAAAAAAGCCTAAGTTTATTAAAATCTACAAAACAAAGCAAAGTAAATAAAAGAAGGTAAAAACACTTTCATACCTTCCTCTCACAGTACTTCTGACATACCAATATAATCTTCGTCCATTCATCCGCAAACAGATCGCCTGTTGGATTAGAATCCAAGAGATCGTTTAGCGCGGCCAGGGTGCGAGGAATTGGCGACTTAGCATGTGCAACGGTACGGCATGGGGGTACAGCAAACAGCCTGTGTTTCTTGCCCCGGCAGTAATTGTCTAATATAATAATAGTATATAATATAATATATATAATATATATATATATAATAATAGTATATAATAATAGTAATATTTGTAATGATATAATAGAAAGACAATGAGATGTCTTCTATCGTTCTGATGCAGATATTATCTTTAGTTATCGAATTTATTTCTTTTCTTGTCTCTCCGGTCCGCTGTTCGCTTCGCCTATCACCAAGTTTCTATTTTATAGTTTCTGTTATCTTCCAGAAGTGTAACGCCGCTTTATACTGAGAGTATATCACAATGAAATGGCCTTGTGCCTTCCCGAAATGCTAAGCGTAATGGCTAGAACAGTTAACATGCAGGCCAAGCTTAGCAAGCAACGGTGCAAAGCAAAGAAGCATTAATTTGTATGTCGGTCTGCGAGTCGATGAAATAGGTACGAGGTCACCGATGGATGACAAAGTGCTGTATCAGTAAGCTGAAAGAGGCCCTTACTATTATAATTTTGTAAATTAAATCAACCTCAAGTATTTTCTCCATTGCCTTCTGAGAACAGCCCATGGTAACGATTCTGACCGAAATCCAGAACTCGAATTAGTAGTGTTGTCAGTTTACTTTCCTTTAAAAAAATAAGCCTGTCCTAGTCAAACACACAAAAAAGTTTTCACAGTGTCCCACCCTTACCATCATTACTGAATTCAATTTGTATTGAGCCCGCTTTGTGAAGAACATTTGCCAGAATGACGGTGCGCTTTGCACTTTTTAAACACGTTGTCGATAAGAGAATGGAACCTTTTTACGTGGCCTGAATACAACGAATGGTAATATTTGAAGTCAAATGGAATAGCGAACAGTTAAATGCTGAATCAATTTGTTTGTATTGAATTGGATCAAATGAAAATGAGGTAATGGTTATAGCTGGCCTCGTGCTTTCGAGGTTATTTAGGAAAGTACCTAGGTAAATCCTCCATTATTGTATCAAATTAATATTTTTAGTCAACTATAACCTTTATTATACTTTTTGCTCTACGGACCTCCAGTCAAAGACAAGAAAAGACCTTAGTCACGAGTTTCATGCAGAAGATGACTATTTCGATTCCCCATAAAATTCAGCAACGTCTTTTCGTACCTACCCTACTATAGAGCACGTCGTCGAAAAGTCATCTTTATAAAAATGCTCCAATCACATAGGGCCCAATTTCGTCAAAAGCTTCAGTTATCTGTGTAAGTAATACCAATACAAGATTTCCGTTCCGTTCATTATACCTAATTACCTATAATAATATGTATCAATTTCTCAGAAAATATCTATTTTTAAAGCATTATTTTAATGTAACAAATACTTTCATCGGCAATTTAATCTCAATACCTATCTACCCATACTTACCGACCCAACATCGTTACCAAACCTTAACAGCATACTAAAACCTAAAAAGAAAATTGTATTGGGAAAACTAGGCCAAGTATATCGAGGCTATTAATAAGAGGGTGCACCTAAATATTAAGCACACGGAGTATAAATATTAAAAGGTTCTATCTGTGAAAAAGTCCGGTGGCGTTCGGTCAGTAAATTGGCTTTATTGGACGAAATACGTAAAAGGAAATAGCAGTATGGGAAGCGCAGCGGTCCACTGAATGCTATACACCGCAGTGGAAAATCGGACTTTGAAGTTTCTATTCAGATTTGAAAACGATAGACAGTAATTGTAGAGTTTTCTTGATATACCTACGTATTACAACAAGCTTCATTTAGTTGAGGAGGAAGGAATTGCAGGAATTAAGGCTATTACCGATGGCACTCCATATATAAAAGGCCATGGAGTAAAGCTGATGATATCATCCATTTTTTATCCGAAATGGATATAACAAAAGTCATAAAATATTATTCTGTCCTCATGGAACCATTTCACGGAAACCTGATATTGCTAGAATTTAAAATTCTTTAGTTAAGTTGTAATATGCTGTAGCTATACCTACAGTATCAAGACAATCCTATGAGTCTTGTTTTAACTTAACAACAGGCTAAGAAACTATTTGCAACTTTATCTTCGCTTCTAGTATCTGTAAAAACTTTGTCATGAGGAAATAGGTAGGTACTGTGTACATTGAGTATTTTTGCCGTGCTTTAATTTAAGTCCCCTATTTTCAGTCATATAGAGTTAACCAATATTATATGTATAGGCAAATAGGCTGTTTATGAACGCGCCAACGCGCTACTACATTTGCGTCTACTTTCGAGCGGGTTTGCTCTACTTATATCCTTATCTATTATAGTCTTATAGAGAGCAGTAGGTGTATAACCAAGTGTATATGAAGAACATAATCTGCACATGAATTTCTGATGCAGTCCTGTCTTATATAATTGCAAACAAAATGGCAGTTTTCGCTAAACGTTCTTAAATTTGACTGTAATAGCAACATCCTGAACGACAAATCCTTCTGTGCTGAAGATAAAATTTATCTTAGAAATAACGACGACAATATCGATTTAAGGAAGCAAGTCAAGACGGTGAATTCAGTTCCATAATGAATTCAGGAGCCATTTCACGCTCTCCAAAACTTTTTATCGCACCGTTTCTTTTTACTGTTAAAGAAGACGCGCAATTTCGATTCTCTCATTGACAACGTTTATTTATGTATTACCTATCATTGGTTAGGGTAGCAAACTGACAATGGTTATGCGCAATTTGTTTTCGTTTGCGATTGAATATACCTTACGCTTTGTCACTCTGTTTTCGAACGGATGTAAAGGATCAGTAAAAATTTTTTTTCATCCCACCATCTCGGAAAGAGTATTTTTACTCTTCGATATCTGAGTGCAAAAGTCGTTTTTATCCTCTAGAGAGACAAAGTAAATTGAATTTAGAACATCGTGCTTTTACCCCCCTGGCGCCGAATTTATCATACAACTTTTTTTTAATTTGTTAAAGACTCAGACTTGGAACCTTCACTAGGTTCCGAGTCTAAACGCAACAAAGTATCGATATATGTCGAATCGATATTTTTTGAAAATATCAGTATCGATACTGATATTTTTATTTAAAAATATCGATATATGGGCGATATATCTTAAAAACCAAATTATAAAAGAACAAATCAAGTCGACCAAAAACGAAAAATACATTAAATATAATTTGTTAAAAAGATGTTAGTATAATAAAAAGTATTCCTTTTTTGGATTTTATAATCTTAAAACTTATAAATGTTTATTGGTCTGTAAAAAATATAGATTTTTATACCTTTTCGATACTTTGAATTTTATATCGATGCATCGATATATCGAAATATTAAATATCGCTCAAAAATATCGATACATTAAAAAAATAATATCGATATATCGATGTATCGATATTTTTTCAACAAGCCTATCGGAATTTTCTTGGTGTACTTTTTTAAGTCACTAACACCAACATTACAATACCTAACAAAAATATTACACTCAAGTAATTGTAGCAACGTTACTTTCAATTTCTCTTAATTATACCTAGTATTATTTGTTATAATTTAAAGAATAGGTATTCTGTAAAACTTACCCATCATATAGTATTTAATACCTAAACTGAAATAAAAGTATCTTGTGGTTGTAAATGTTTTTTTTAGTCATTTCCTCGCTGAGGTGGGATGAAAAGTTACGTGTTGCACTCGAGTGCAAAGATTTTTCACCTTGTGCTCTTTTAATTCCCTCGCTGACGCTCAGGATTCTAATTTTTGAATCACTCGCTCCGCTCGTGATTCAATTTTAGAATCCTTCGCTTGCTCGGTCATCAAAATTGAGCACGCGGTTAAAAAGCAACTTTGCACTCTTGTATAACAAATAACTATTATTCGGTATTCTACAATGTTTGTATTGTATCGTTCCATACCATCAAGACCTACCCTGATTTGTCCAAATTTGTCTCACTTACCCCCTTAAAGAGTACATAGCCAAAACGTATCTTGTAGTGTTGCACAAAGTTAATCCAACTTGGATGATCCAGTTATGCCGTCCAATTATTTTAAAATCGGCCCAAAAACGATGCGCGCGCGGCCCGCGCCCGCCCGCCGCTAATGGAATAACCTGACCGGACTGAACCCACTTTAGTACTCACGATATGTTTAGGAGGTTACGATTAATAGCAGGGAGCATCGGTTTTGATGTTGGATATTATGAAATATTAAATATTCCTTTACTTGGAAAAGCTAATCAATTTATGTTGTACCTATATAAAACTGTCTTAAAGTTAATATTAGATACTCTTCTCTCTAATAGCTAAATAGGTTGTAAGTTCCCATTTAAAAGAAGCACGTACCTATTTAAAATAAAATTGGAAATACCCTCTCAGTGTTAATGAGAATAAAATATAATTAGGTAATTGTCCATAGGGAAATCAGGATACTTCCGAATAAAAGAAAGCCTTGAAAGTTAGAATATTGTCTGAAAACAATCTTGTAGTGTAAACGTATGTTTTGTAGGGGCTGCTTTGAAGTGAAACCATTTTCATGAAATGTGAAATTGATATAGCGTTTAGAGAAGCGAGAAGAATTAATTTAGTGTTATTTAACTTTTAGAATACCTAATACGAATCAAAATACTTTTCTTTATTTTTATAGAGTTCCTAATCAAATCCTACATTTACCTACCTATTTGTTTGTTGGGCAAACATTGAGAAAAATTATTCATTGCTTGGATACTGTCATGTTGCGTATAATTTAATAAGAAGTAACCTAAAACATAGAGAACTGTACAATGTACCTATACTACCTATAACATAAACAAAGCCTCTTGTGGCTAACAAAAATTCGAAGGCGTTTAAAGAGAGCTACAAATCTTCGATCTTAAATTGAATCTTTTATCCGGTATCTTTGTACATCCTTTGTACTCAGGACTGGCAACTTGCGTGAATTATACCTACTTAGATAGGTACACCACGTTAGTATGCGAACCGTGCAAAGAAAACCACACCAATAATTATTGTGGTCAACTGGTCATGGTTCAGCCTGTCCGATTGTACTTACCTATCTTTATTAAACGTTATTTCTCTGTTTTCTTACATATAAAACCTATAAATTTAGGTATAAATAAATTTTCCTTCAACTAGTACAAGTTTATTTTTTACAAGTTATTTATTTTATTATTTTCACCCACCTACCCCTGCCACGGGATGGGAAAAAATAATCAAGAAGAAACCCAGAATCCAGAACAAAATGTCCTTGTACCTACACATCACCAATAACTGCATCTAATATTTTACAAAGTGTCCTATTCTTTGGAGCTCTTCAGTGTCCTCATTCACTGGATGGAAGTTTGTTTCACGTTTGTTAATTTTGTACGATTTTGGCAGTTATGATTGGTAGGTCTTTTAGTTTAATTAATAAATAATTAAAATTCACACTATTAATTTTACTAGGTAGCTGTGCCCAGCAACGTTCGAAGTAGAAATATCTACCTAGGTACTCGTATTGTAAAGCATTTGTAACAGACTACAAACGACAAGAAAACCAATTCTTGTTTTGAGAAAAATAAGGATAAGTTATGATGCTATTACCAAAAAAATTTTAAATCCAAGGAACAAGTGGGAGAGAGGAACTTCAAATAAATGTGGGTACTAGGGAGGTAACAAAAAGTTTATACAAAAGATTAATTAATATACCTAAACCTTTTTAAAATATGAACCAAAAGCCATTAAAGTGTTCTTCATATTCAAAGTTCGTTTTATGGGAGCCATCTTGAATTATTTTATTAAAATTCGGCTTAGGCTTGGTTCATAAAAGTGCCACTTCGTAGACCTCTCGGACCGACGTACTTCGGCAAAATTTACATTTATATTGCAAAGGTATCTTATGTTTAAGCTTGTTAAAACTTATGAGAACATTCAGAATTTTTTGGAGAAATCGGTTAGACATACTGTTTTCTGGCTTACATAGCATTATGGGAGTGAGAAGTTAGTGAGGAGCTCTCCTGGTTAGATATTTCACATTCATCGTATATCTAAACTTATTTATACGCACATAAGTAGGTATTTTTTTTAATTGTAACATTTTCTTAACTTATGTAACTTAAGTTTCAATAATCTTTTCTTTTGATTTGGGGACAGACTTTGATTACAGGATTTGTCAACGCCAGTGCGATGTAAGTATGTACCGAAATCACAGATTCTACTAATCTCATCATCATATAATGATAAAGTGGGAGAGCAAAAAATAGTTTATAAATACAAGTAATAAGTTCTAGCAAGCGACAGAAGAGTCCTAGTACCATGCTCCTCACTAGGAAACAAGGCCTGTGTCGCGGGATAAACATACGGACTTAACCTACAACCCCATGACAAGCATTGCAACGGTACCGCCAAATATGCATGCAGTTTGAAAAGGTCGAAATTAGTTTCTAATGTACCTACGAGCGCCCTCTGTGGTAAATTCATTAAACCAACGTTGACTGGATAGTTATTTTTGGATTGATGAAATTATTTCTTAATTAGGTACTTAGTGTATATTTTTTGGAGTAGGTAAATTCCACATTTACTATTACCATTCTTACATGTATTATCTTTTGAAGAAAATGTTTTTGAACAGATCTTTATCTTTTACTGTTGAGTTGACAGTTATTTTATTTGACGTTAGCTATATTTGTGAATGTGGTGAGTGGTGACTGGTGACAAGTGTGACAACTGACAGAAGAAATGAGTGTAATTAATGTAAACAAACAAGAAATTCTGTTTCTGTTCTGTTCTTGTTCTAAAAAAATTACTAAAATGAATGAAACAGATAAATACAAATGTGTGAATTGTGGTAAAGACGCCGCAGCACTCTATAGAACGTATGGCCCATCAGTATTAAAACTAACAAAATGCGTAAGTACCTACTTGCTACGGCATCCGAAACATTTTATGAAGAACAAGAAATAAAAATACCAGCTAGGAACTACTAGATTTATAGTATTTCTACACTAGGTACCGCTGTCTTTTTGAATGTTTGAAGAGCAAACATTCACATTGGTCAGAGTCAGCTCAGGAGGACATTCCCTATCTGATGTTCTCTGAGATAAAACGCTGAAACACATTCAAAGTCAAATTCAAAGCTTCTGAAACACAAATTTATAATTAATTCGGTATTTTACAAAATTATAAACCTTATTTCCAGTTCCACTGAACTACTACACAAAAAAAAAGAATAATGTCTCTTCTTTTACTCCCAACATCAAATACAATTTTTTTATTTGTTTTTTTTTTATTTCAGGGAAAATGTAAAGGGATTGTGGATAAATACATAGAGTATGACCCAGTTATAGTGATGATTGATCTGGTGCTTGTGTCCCGAGAGGCTCAGAGACATATTTTGTACAACACAGAGTTTAAGGTATGTAGTGGAACTTTTTATGAATACGTTTTAATCATGATTTGGCCTGACATTGTTTTGCTGTTGTAGATGATTGTTGAAACATTGTCAGTGATGTTAAAATGTTTAACTAAGAGCTAAGTTGTCTTAGTGCTGCAACCATTTTGTTCAACTAAATTACAGAGGCCTGGCATTAATTTCTCAATTATAATTATATAAGCCTGCATTTGTCATATATAATAGTTTCTTTTAAAGTAAAGTAATACATTGGTTTCTCTATTGCTTTTACCTTTAAAAGGATAATGTAGTTTTTGTTCCTGGAATTAGTTAGGTATACTAAGGCAGGTTCTTATTAATTATTTCAGGCATTTTGGAAGCTAGTCATCATACTGATAATGCTTGAGACATATGGAGTGTGGAGAAGTGACAGTTTGTTCAATATAGCTGTCAACTCTGCTTGCGGCTTGGAAAGCAATACAACTAACTTGTAAGTTTGTTACAACAACATTATTGATTGATTCATTATTTAGGTACCTATATGGTTTAATTGAGTATTTTTTATTTCATGGAACCATATAATACTTCAAATATTAAAGTTTTTCTTTTAAGATATAAATAAACTAATGTTAACAATATGGTGCACAAAAGAATAAAATTAACAAAACAACTGAGAATTTTTTTTAAATTTTTTGTAATTGCACTGCATATTGTCATGCTAAGTCATAAGTTATTTCCACTACTAAACCAGAGAATGTTGGTTCAACTTATGGTTGAACACACAACAACTGATGAATGCATGGCAACTGGAAAAGATCTAATCACAACTCTACACTTCATTTTAGACAAAGTTAATAATAAAATTTTGACCATATTGTGTCCGGCCTCTCTTTTATATCACTGTGATCAAGCTTTAAAGACACAGTATCTCTTTAACCAGTTTGTTTCTAGGCTGCTTTTTACAAATACGAATACTAAAAACATTATCTAAAAGATACATAATTATTATCATAAATTCTGCCCGAAGTAAATTATTTTAATAAAATTATAACTGAAACCTAACTTCCACTAGTGTAAAATCTGTTGTAACAGCAATAATCTAGAAGAATTTAAGAGGTAAGTAAGTACACAATCATGTAGTGTAGGCCCCAAATTACTGGCGATTATGTAATTTTTAAATTTCAAGTTTCTTAGTACTTTGATACACATTGCAGAAGCATACCAATCAACATGTCCCATGCAGTGCCAGACTCCTGGAAGGTCAACTGCTGGGCGTGGGCTCACGAGGAGAAGAGTGATGAAGACAATGACTTATTCATATGGGAGAAGGACTTCTATGTCCAGTTCATGTCCATGCTTTGTGGTGAGTAGACTTGTCCATTCCAGACAGTCCATTATTTATTTATTTTATGTCACCATCATCCTAAAAGGTTTACACCCGTGTTAAAACCATATTACACCCGTATTATAACATCAAATATGAGTTGTATATAACCAGTTCTAAACAGAGCTTGTTGACTCAGTTGACTTGTATTTATAGAATGCAAGTGTGGAGGGACCAGGTGTGTTGTCCCTATTACCAAAGGGAGGATCCTTCGACCAGGCGGGTGTTATGCCTGATGGCCCACTGCCCGACGGTTAATGTTGGGACACGGGGGGTTGTATTTATGCAAGTTGCATGATAAACTTCACATGTGTGATTCAGGATTTTTGCTTCATTCACAAGTTCTTATGTAGCTCGATAGACGTCGCTACACAAGAATATTCCGACGACGTGTAAAATACAACTCCTCACTGCCTGTCAGATCGACATCTCGTAAGAGACGAGACAAGATCTGACTTATGGTGGTAGCACCGACCGGCCATCGATCACCCTTACGTCACAATCTATACTAATATTATAAAGATTAGTATTTTTGTTATGTTTGTAATGAGTATACCCAAAAACTACAGGACCGATTTCAAAAATGCTTTCAACATTATATATATAGATACATATACATGTTTCCCGAGTAACATGGCTATTATTTATAAGACGACGCTGGTGAAGCTGCTGGCGAAAAGCTGTTTAGTGATAAACTCAACGCATTTTTATTTGTGTTCTGACTATTGCGCTCGAGAACCAGTTCCCCATATTATATCAGTAGCTTTGCAGTCGATATATGGGGCCTTTTGTCTTTCTCTGTCTGTCTGGCGTCTTTTGGAGGGCCGGCAACGTATCAGCAGTGCCTTTGGTGTTGCAGGTGTCCGTGGGCGGTAATGAATACTTACCATCGGGTGGCCCGTTTGCCGGTTTCTTTAGATGATACTCATGTTCCCTCCCTAAGCCTAATATTCAGAGACGAAGCTAAGCATGAACTTATGCTTCAAATTTGTATGAAAATTTGACATACGGAAGCATTATTTTACGCTTAGCATCGTCTCTGAAGCAGTGATAACCTAGGGGTATGACCACTGGACTGCCAAGTCAAAGGTCTCGAGTTCGAATCCAAGGCACGCACCTCTGACTTTTCGAAATCACTCGACGGTATGAGAAGTCTGCCAACCCGCATTAGGCTAGCGTGGTGGACTGTAGCCTAAACCCTCTCACCGAGAGGAGACCCGTGCCTTACGTACTTAGTGTATGGGTTGTTTTTTTTTATCGTCTGAATATTAGCCTAAGCCTCCTCACTGCCCCCCACATTTCGTTGTAGCAGTGTGTTGCCTGCTGAACAAGTTTAGTGCATGTTACCTTTTTATGGGTCTACATCATCTTGCTTATGTTAGTAGTTGTAGTAGAAAGAGGAATCAGAATGTTTCTATGAAGTATCAGTCAGATCTGTAATGTATGTAATTACATAAACATTTTTGTTTTTTCCAGGTATAGTAGTATTTATAGCAACAGCCCACCTCTTAATGACGCTTGGAACACCAAATACCAAACAAAGTAAAGGTACTAAAAAATCATTATAATACCATCATCATATCAGAGGTCCACTGCTGAACACAGGCGTCCCCCATAGACCCCAACAAGCAAAGGTTGTATGCTGCGTTATAATAAACTTGCCTTATTGGTCTAGTGGTCCAAAGCACGCAGTATTGTTTGGTTTTCCTGAGAAATTTCCAGTAACTTGGAATCTGGATTTGTGCCCAGTTGATGCCTAGAACTGAGGGTTTACATTACTACACCTAGCTTTTTGAGGCTACAGGTACAGACGTGATGGTATATAATAATTACTTATTGTTTTCTTTCCAGTGCCTCTCATGCGTGTGTTCAAAGCGTTCACACTCGCGGACGTCAGCATTCTGTTCACGCTGCCCATGTTGGTGTGGGGCTCCGACACGTCAGCTGACACTAGGACTTTCCACTTCCTTTTAGTGCATGTGTATTGCTTCGTTGTGTTCCTAAACGTTTTTACTGGTGAGTGTGTACCGTAACTGCTAAAAATTTATGCTATATTTTAATAATTCCTGATACAATTGGGGATTTTGATATACTCTATACCCAATGGGGATATACCCTACCCGTATTTGCATAATAAAATCCCCAATCTTTAAGACTATAAGTTAAGTATAAATAATAAGTACCTTAACCATGAGTTCTATCGAAAGCTTTCGATTAGGTGATTTTACGCATCGAAACGCTGTAATCTCATAGCAGATTTTAGTTCCTTACGTAACCGCTAGAGGCGCTGCGAGGGTTTTCCATACAAATATTTTACGGCGTCGCTAGTGATTCTAGTGAGAAAAACTCATGGTCGACGTACTGAGGTTACACTTTACACAAGATGTAACCAATAAAAGTTACAGGAAGTCTATGTCTTTGTAAGGAAGTTAATTACTTATGTATTTACTAATAACCTACAATTTCCTATTTATATTTTCAGTGTTATACGGGCGCCCAATGCTAATTACAACGTTTATACTGATAATATCCAATGTCACAAAGTACATCACAAGTTTTCATGCGACGCCCTTGCTTAGAAGTTTGTTTGGTTACTGAGGCTCATCAGATTGACGATCCAGATCAAGGGCTTGAGAGTAGGTACCTTAGCTTGCAAATGAAAAGGAATAATCCTGGAATAAGGTCCTCAGATGTAGTTCCTACCGAAACAGAACCCATAAGAGTACATTCGATACATGTGATATCTATACAAATAACATTTATAAAAAAAATATAATAAACAAATCTACAGTATCACAGAGTATTTATTTCAAAAATATAACCTCAATAATTTGCTATTTACGATTTTACTTAACTATACACATAATTATTATATTAGAGTTGTTTATATATGATTTAAACTGTTATTTAGCAAAATATCTTACTAGTTTCGAAGATCTATTTATACTGGTACTTATTCTAGTAGCACTTATACATACATAGAGAAAATATCATATTAAATGGAAGAATCTGAACTTAATAATTACGATAGTAGGTATAACGGATGCATTTTAAACTTAACCGATCATATTTGTATATCAAACGGGGGCAGGGGCAGGGGGTTTCACGGTAAAGTTAAGTTTCCATAGCGAAAGGCCTTTCTATACTGATTTACAACATAAATCATCAGATTTCTCAATTAATACGCGGTCAGAATGACCTGATTGATGACCTGATGAATGACATGATTACTTAAACTAATTTCAGTTTATTTTTAAATTATTGTGAGAGTAGATATTAAATTATCCTCACAAACATTAGGCAAGTAGTTTGGCTTATTTGTTTGCTTATGTAAATATAATATAATCTAGGAATGGCACTACAGTGAATCAAGTTCGTCGACTAATTTTGACCTTAACATCAGGGAAAAGGGTCGACGTCGACAGTCGATAACTGGTTGTTTAAGATGTGTTTGATTATGATCGAAAACAAAAAGCCTTCATAATCATTCTTCATGAATGCTTTACACGTAATTAACGTATACTAATTGTGAATTATTACTGATATATTTAAATTCAATACTTTACGTTTAAAATAAATCCATACTAATATATTATTATAAGTAAATGCAAAATTAACTAGTCTGTTTTTACACTTGACAAATATGATAAAAAACAAGAAGATAGGGTACTTGTAAATAGTCCAAGTTTGTAATAGTCGGAATACAAGTGAAATCAGCTGTTCTTGAATAAATATAAATTACATTAAAAACCCACTAACCCTTTGGTAAATAATTAATTATACTAAGCAAAGAAATACATGCAATTACTGAAAGATAATTTTAATAGAATGTAATTAATAATAATTGTTCACATAGATAATGAAATGAGAATGGTAGATAAACTTTTTCTTTTTTTTCTAATTATATAGTATACAAATTAGTTATATATACCTATTTTTATTGCAAAATATACAAATAAAGTGTGGAAATACTTTTGGATATAACTGGAAACACCATTCAGTCTTTGGCTAAATTGAGCAGAAGCAAAATCTAAACACAATGATAACTAAAGAGTAAGGGTACCTATAATGATTGTTTATAAACATGAATAATATACAAATATAATAAGCAACTTATTAATTAATTAAAAAACCTTATAATAATTAAAATTAAAAAAATATAATGAGAACTTTTCACCATGAAGTAATAATATCTGAGTTTCTAACCTTTATTAATTTTTATAATCATTTCAGTAATAAATTAAATCGCTAAACTTGTGCACCATATTAATACTATATTACCACAGACGTAGATGCTACATAT
This sequence comes from Acronicta psi, assembly GCA_946251955.1. NCBI lineage: Eukaryota > Metazoa > Arthropoda > Insecta > Lepidoptera > Noctuidae > Acronicta > Acronicta psi. The sequence continues at coordinate 519,199 of OX276474.1, forward strand.
GTGTATGTTACACTGTTCTTGTTCATAATAATGTTGTCATCAAATTTTCTTTCGATAGGTATAGGTGTTTGTGTTCCAACATACAAAACACAACTCCATCCAAAACAAACATTCTAATGTTAACTAATTTATCAATTCATAAATGTATCTCAATTTTCTGTAATTTCAAGGAAAAAATAGACTACAATTGATTATTAATTTAGACCAAACAAAAAATATGGCTATTTTTCAATATCTCAATTCCTGAAATCCTGATATTTCTGTTTTACCTTGAATGTTATATCCAGACAACTTGGTAGTTTCCTTTAAAAATTTAATAAAATATTATCTGTAATTAATTTGTATGTACAGCTGCACTGAGGTATACATTTCAAGCAATAGACATTTACATAATATGTATAGATAACAATGACATAATGGTGTGCTCAGATACTGACAGTGTTAGTAAGTTTGTGTCATGGTCACATAATATCATACTCAGATAAAACCCAAATTTAATGTGGGTACCTAGTACCTAAGTACCACACAAAAAATATTTTATCAAGTTTCATAACTCAAAAGTAAAGTTACAGTCTCTGCACTTATTTTTAAATTACATTTAACCTCATGTGGTAATTTTGAGCCAGAAATACACATGGCCACATACACTGGTGATGCATATTTTAGTAAGTGGGATAATATCTTATGAGATAATTTTAATAAGTAATAGTGTGAAGCTAGAATGATAAGCACAATATTATTAAGATGTGGTATCTCAATTCCTATCACTATCCTCATCTGAACACACACTTAATAACAAGTTATTACATAGATTAATCAGTGGAGTAACATTGATTATCAGGATTTATTGTACACTTTATCATAAATTAATAGGCATCTGTTTACCTATAGTTACATAGGCAGGTGATTCAGTCCACTTATGTCAAGTCGTCACACACACATCTAATAAAAAAATACGAAGGTCAAAAAAGAGTCAAAAAAGTAACTGGTATTTTGCTAAACAATTTTCATAAACCAACTCATTATGCTTCAAATGACTCAAACAAAGCATTAGCTTAGGGTTGGCCAGTAAAGTGGCACTAAATACAAACAAATACCTACCTAGTTTGTGTTCTTTAGATACCGACAACCCATAATAGTAATAACTAATTAGTATCCCCAGTAAATTATCAGAAATAAATACATATTAATTATCTACACCCATTATAAAATTGTAGTCAGACTTATTATCCACGGTTTGATGGTTACTAAAAAAACAAATAATTTTCCTCAAAGATAAGAGAAGGAAATTTTCACATTCTGTTAAATGCAATGAAATTTTAACTTTATACAATTTATGTCCACATTCCCCTGAATGTAACATTACCAATTTGGTTCAAGAGTGACAGTTATTCTGACAGCAAAATTTACATATTATCCATAGTATGTAAGTGTATAAAAAACATTTCCTTTGTGTGTGTTGGCATAAACATGAATCACCTCATACACTTAGCATACAACAACATAGAAAATATTTATTTTTAATACATTTTAACACTCAGTATTTGGATGTGGTTCCTTTGACCTTTTTTGTTCATAGCATGTTGGTTACTTGGAGTATTGCCAATTTCACTTTTCATGTGTAGACAATGGGTAGGTACTTATACTATATTTGTAAGTTTGGCTTGTTGTTAACTAAACAAAGTAATCAACAATTTGTTTGATTTGAGATGTCAATGTTTAATATGTAATTATGTAGGTACCTAATATTACAACAAGACATGATTCATAAGTAGTTCTTCGAAAAAATTTGCACTTTTTCCTTGTTTGATGTTTCACGGAATTTATTGTCCATCAAGTTGTTGTAAATAAGAAAATATTGCATATGATCTAATAAGTTTAGTGGTAATTATATCCATATTATCTGTACATTCTAAAGAGTGAGAGTTTCATTTCCAGTACAGCCAATCTAAAACACATCCAATACCTTTCCATTAAATATAACAATTAAAAGCTAGATAAATAAATTACGAACTGCAAGGCAACTAAGGACTAAGTGGCGGATCATCATTGCCAATCATAACATCTTCATACATGACATCATGTGTCCGTCTCGCCTCAATCTTCTGACGGACATAATCAACTAAATTGTACTTCCTAACTACTAACACGACGCCTGTTACAAGAAGAGCAAGCGTGAATATCGTTACTATAGCTACCGTCGCGCCACCGTATGACCCTGAGTTGCCCGGTGTCTCGCAATCATCCCCTACACGCACAAACCCTTTATCGCATTCGCATTCTTTCTTAATGGAGCTACACCTCTGGTGCGGAGGACACGGATTCAGGACCGTGTCATTGCAGGACAGGATATGCTCTGTTAAAAAGAATTTACTTCGTAACACAAACTAAATTGATTCAATTAAATAATCGTCGGCTACTTACAACTTACCCGAGCAACCGTATTGTATTAAATTTACGACCAAAGTCGCGAATATGTCGATAGTTTTCAGGCCCATGATGTAGTTCCACTGCGTCTAATATAATTCACATCACAATGACTGCTAAATACAATCGAGGTTTTCTTCTGCTTCAAAAAGCGAACAATACCTTTTATTTTTACGGTACGATACAATACGAGGCAGCGCATTCGCAAGCAAAACAAATGTCAAAAATATTGTGCTGTCATCCATCATGCATACGTCAAACGCGTTTAGTATCTGCTGTGTACACATTAATTCGCGATACGGGATACGTTTTGTATTTTTTTTAAATAGGTAGTTATTCTAAGAATAAAGTTCAAACTTTGAAAGTTTAGACACAATATGTATGTAACTTTATACAGTAGTAAAACTTTGAACGTTATTTTTATTTAAATTGTAACGTTACAAAAACAACTTGACAACTATTGACGAGAAGACGCTCCGTTTATCAAGAGGAGGCCAACCTAATCACGTGTTATTCATTTCATTGTAAATACAAACGAAGAAATGAAACATTGATAGGTATTTATGTATTTATTCATAACTTACTGTACAACTTCCGTAAACACTTAATTAAAAGATTGCACTTTAATGAACCCTCATTATGTAGGTATTTATACCCGCTAATAGATGGCGTTAGCAGGCGCAATAACACAAAGGGAAAGTAAAAAATGTTTTACAGTCTATCAGTCTAGAATTACATTACAAGTCTTTTATGCCTCCGGTTCGGCTTCACCGTCACTTTCAGCTTCTTCTTCGCCTCCCCACGTGTATTTTTCGGGTAATACATAGTCTCTGGGATCGTGACCATAAGCTTCAACACCTCCGTTGCCGTCATCAGCGCCCTCTCTAGCAAACAAAATAAATTTATGTTAGCTGAAACAATTCGTATAGAAATGGATAAACCTTTTTAATTATCCTATATTGATGATAATACTAGGTAATATAAAGTTGAAGGTCGAGACATCCCAAAATAAGGCGCATTTTTTGCTATTCTGTTCAAGAACAGGGCTCCTGTTAACGAGAAAATACTTAGGACCTGTTTCACCACCTCTGGATAGCTGCTAATGGCTGGTTAAATAAAAAAATGCAACAATATTTTTATGAAATTATCTGCCAGGTAATTTAACGGGAAATTACTAGATACCTAACTAAGAGGTGGTGAAACAAACCCTTACTACTATTGTTTATGCCCAGAATGTTTATGTAACACTTACTTTAATTCTGAATGGGTTTCCTCTTTTCGTTGTTTCTGCTTTCTCCTTGGACGCTCTTCATCTTCATCCACAAGCTCTTCAGGTTCTCTCTCCGCTGTAATGAGACAAAATTATATCACTAATGTAATAACACAGGTAGGAGATAGTACTAGGAGATTCCCGTGATGGGCGTGGTGAATGTTGGCCATGACATATAGGGCTAGAGAAGGCAAAAGCGGTTTTAAGTCGATATACGTTCGACATACCCTGCTGTCTTCTCAGGTGGCAGGGAACCATGAGGAATTTCCGCATGACAAAAAAAATGGTAATAGGAGAATATACTGTTTTTTTAATGAAGGTAAATGGTCTGTTTTATTATCAATCATCAGTAGACAGCAACTTACAATAAACCCGTTTTTTTATTTTGTAAAATCTATGAGGCAGTTGAAGCTATTGAAATCGGTGGGATGTATTCACAATCGAGCAATTATTTTCGTGCGTTTTAATCTTGAAAGTTTTGTTTTAGTCTAGACGCTTTATCTATAAGAAAACCATTCGGAGTTACAGTAACCATCTAAACACTCTTCTCAGAAACTTTAAAGGTCTTCTTATAAGTTTTTCTGATTCACCTTTTGTCTCATAATTGTTGCTGTAGGCTCCATCTTGACCTTTCTCTTCTTGTCCGTAAGAGTCTTGCTTCTCAAATTCGTAGTTGTCTCCCGCCTTCTTATGATAGGAGTCAAAATGCTGGTAACCTTTCTTGCCACCGCCCGACTTCTTACGAGAGTATCCGATCTCACCATCACCTTCATGCTGCGTTGTTTTGTGCCAATCATCGGGCTGAAGAAATAGATGAAAAAAAAGAATTTATCAAACAGTCAAAACATGAGGAATTGGGCATAAATACAATACACAATTTATAACAACTACCAGACAGCACACGCAATGAAAAATTACATACTTTAGCCCTTGAAATTGGATAAAATACTCAAAGGCATACATTTTTACAGATTCCAACTTACCGCAGCAGCTCTGGTCTCTCTGACGTAGGATCCAACTGAAACAGTATCGTCGACCATTATGAGGTCTTCAAGAGTATTAGCAGAAGTCGGCAAAGCTGTGGCCAGCTGGAGAAGGCCCAGCGCAATAGACGCGAATTTTAACGCCATTGCGGAATCTCTGAAAATTTCAATTTTATTATCACAGCATTACAACTTATTGGCACTAACTGCCAAAAGTTTAAAATTCACCGGTATTGAAAAAATATATTTGGCAATGATTCCTAATCTGTTGGTCACAACGCGCCAGACATTCCAAGCGTTTAGGCAATCCGTAAGAAACATCTTTTAATTACTACAAAAACTGAATCACGTGTTACAAAAATAACAGTTTTGTTACATAAAGCAATGCTTTTTTACCTTACGTTGTACAAAAAGGACAGTTGCTTTAACGCGTTCAGTCCAATTCTAACTCAACTCAATAATTCAAATCTTGTATTTTATATAACACGATATTGCGGCTGCCTTGGTCTTTCACAACGGCTGACTGACCTATGATTGATTCTTCGCGAGTACCTTCGCTCAGGTTAGAAGTTTTTGTGGCTATTTGATCAATAGTTTATTTAACTTAAGCTTTAACGGCGTGTGTGGTGACCCGTAACATTCTGTTAGAGAGTTTTGGTGGGTTTTGTGTTTAGTTTACTTTCTGCGATGTCTTCATTTACAATTAATTTGTATTTTAATTAAATCAAAAAAAAATCTTACATTACAATAATATATTTTTTATTCTTAAGATTAATTATCAATACTATTTATACTACTATCAAGAAATTTATCATAAATCTAATTGCACAACCAATTATTACCTACAGATAAACACTGAATGAAATAGTGCATATAGTATAATTTATGCTTGTAACAGTTACTAAAAATGTATACGAAGATTCTTTTTATTAATCTGCCTGCATAAATGAGGTCATTTTATGTAGAGGATTCTAAAACATTACTTTGTATTCTCTGCAGCGCAGTAAAGCCGTTTCAATTATCATCGATACCATTCTTAGAAATGTCCAAATTGAACGTCCAGCTCCCATTATTTATCACGGCAGTATTTACCAATATAATTACGATACGTAATTAAGTAGTTTCTTTGACAAAGTTTCTGTGACCTTCAAATATTGTGTAACCCAAATTGCCAGAAAATTAAGTATTTCATTACTTTTAAATGCTTCGTGTATTTCAATCGATCATGATAAGTCAACTCAGCATGAAATTGAGCAAATAGGTACCGCAGACTTGAAATGAATTTAAGAAACCTATCCCAATATGTCGCTGATTGAAGTCGATCGAGTTTGATTACGAAACGACTCAATTGTATGACTGCCGATAGTATAATAGGCACAGCAGTCTAGGTGGTTAGTAACATTTTTGTTTCAGAAGAGAGCCAGCTAGATGCAAATACAGTACCTAACCTATCTAGCTTCTTCAATACAGTTATAAATATAGATCCCAAGGAAGATGATTTTCATGATTTCCTGTTAGGTATTATTAGTATAACGATAAATATAAGAAAATGTCACCACGTCCGGCGGGATCTTCCAAAAATGGCGTGTATGACGTGAGAAGTATGTAAGAATCGTAGCAATGAGCGTTCTGTAATTTCTGCTTCCATCTTGTCACTATCAACTATTAAATATCGATGGTTATCTTCACAAATCTAGACCTACATTTTCCATTTGGTCCAGACAAATATTACGAGCGAATTTAATCACAATAATCGAGAAGACTATAAAACACAATTCTCTTTACTTACATTTACACCCATCTGATTTGTTTTTTTTTTCACTTTCTAATTACATTTCTTCAGCCTGTTCTTCTCTTCTATGACTGATATTGTTCAATAACTAAAGCGTAATGTGTGATCTCGAAAAAATCTTTACCTTCGCATATTTTCAAACATTTCCACAGAACTCGTTTAGCAGTAAGTCAACATCCTTCCTTTTATGTATCACAAGCCAAAAGACAACAACACAGTCATGCATGTAAGAATAAGAAAAATATTTTTTCTTTTATTAGATCGCGTGTCGGTATGAGCTACAAAGTAATTGTTCCTGTCTTGGTAAGATATTAGTCAGTGATAGTGAGACACCCAAGGGATTTGGCGATGCACAGGGGCACGAGTTCTGGTTCTGTTCTGAGAAAACTGTTCTCCTCTAAGTGCTGATGGTAACCACAGGGGTAGTTTTGGAAAATCCCACATTCCCCCGGGTCTTAACCCAAAGACTGCTTTTTGAAAATTTTAGATTTTTGGACGAATTTGGAGTTTTCGCATCCAATATCTAATGTAGGTCGCGCATATTTTCCTTTTAAAAGAAATATTGCAGAATATCAATATTTGCCATGACATTTATTACAGTGGGGTCGAGTTTAAAAATAAGGTGAATAGATAGGAACAAACATGATCATTCAATTCATCAAGCACCGAGCTACAGTCGCTGCCGGTCGCTGGTAGTCTCGGTGTGATTTGACCCCTTGAATTTGAGATTTCAAAATAAAATCCAAAGTATACAAAATTATTTACTTTACAGCCGTCATTAAGCCGCCATAATACATAATATTATTGTTCTTATGCATAAGTCATTTTATTTTCTCCACGTTTTCGTCTGTAATAGCTGTGTATACGGCAATGAAGTTTGCATCCATCGCATTAGGGCTTTCTCTTGGTTCGGCCGTGTTGGATGTAGTTTCAGTTATGTTTCGATCTTTCAGCGCATCTGGTAGAACATCATAAGTCAGCTGCCATTCTTTTTTCAGTTTCATTTCTTCTAAAGCATTTGCGCTGGAAATTAAAAGATGTGTTTTTATAAGAAGAATCGTTTCGAGTTTATGCTTTTGATAAAGATCTTGTTACCGTTAGATTGAAGAAAGGCACCCTTAATTAACAATAAGTCTTCTTAAAGTCTCTGCTTTTAAGTGAATTTTTTCAAAATTAATAATTGAAAAAAGTTTCTTGATTTAGTCATGGAAATTATTCTACGAGCAGGTAGACAATACGTTCACGGGAAATCATGCGTATAATACTTACACAGAATCATCAGTAACATCGAACCGCAGTACCGGGAAGCCGACGTCACGACCTCTCTGTATCGCGTTCTTAGTAAGCACGTGCACGATTTCATTATTCTTCGGACTGTCATGAGGTACTATCAGAATAACCTGGCACAACAGAAATATTTAATTATATTTTTGCAAAACGATAAGGGTGATGTTTCCTAACATAACGATATCATCACCCATTTAGTTGTTTCACTGCTGGACTTGGGTATCCCCTCAGAATTATAGAGGTTAGGCAATAAACTAGAAAATAACGTTCTTTACCATCCGATAACTTGAAAAGTCCACCTACTAAGTACTTAGTAATTTTTTTTGAAGAAATTACCATTAGGAACTTGTTTGAGAAGCCCAGTCAAAACTGGAGGCACCCATAAATCCAATCTGTAACTAAGGATAATATTACCTGTAATATATTATGCACGTGATATTTGTCGTGCAGGGCTGGTGCGCGTAGACAATGTGCGGTGAAATGCATCAGTCTTCGGGACCGCGTGCATCTGACGCAGCGCGCCCACCGCTCCAGCATGGTGGCGTCCCACGGACACACAGACATGCCCAAAGCTAGCCCGCGGATCTGGGACCAGCCCCGCCTCGACTCCTGCTGTTCTGCGAGCATCGAGTGTCCTGGAAAAAAGTCACGTCACATTTTCTCAAATAAATGGTAAAAGCTTTATTTCATTTAAGTATGTTTATTTTGTTATAATTATATTGATAGGTACGATAAAACAATTTTGGAGTGATATGAATTAGGCCACTTCAATGGCATTAAACGTGGCCGCATAGAGATCGTCCTTCGTGCAGGGTCCTATGGACGAACCAGCAAGTGTGACATAGATTGCTCTGGATCGTCGTAGTCCCAACCCCATTTGCACATCAGGTATATTATTAGGCCATGTTAGTAGCAGTATCATTGGTTTCTGTTAGTCCTCAAAGGAGCAAGTGTGTGATACTAGTGACTCATCCGCAGAATATGCGCAGTCTAAAGGTAGGTAAATAACGTATGGATGGTTGGATCGGTAGAGATTGCCATACCTTGAGCAAGTGCCCTGGCGACGTAATCGCAGAGCACGAGGTGTGAGGCAGAGGGCGGCGCGACGAGGCCGGGCCAGGCGGTCCGCGCGTGCTCGCGCACGAACCGCAGCACGCGCGGCACGTCCGCCGGCCGCGCGCGCCGCACGCGCACACGCTCATCATTCTCGGTGCCCTGCACCTGCAAAACTTTTACTGCTGAAATATCAAGATAAAGCTGCGTGACGCTTGAAATATTTGTTTTAATCCTATTTTTAGTATGTGTAGTACGTAGATATCACAAACAGTTCAGGCAGGCTTCTTCAGGCACAAAGGGCAAGGCCTCGGCTTGTTAGGCCCTACTTTGGTATTATTATTTAAAAAAAACTTTCTAAACAAACATAAAAATCAATTTTCATATGTTAAAATTTTTTGGCGGGTACCGACTCACCATATTTTTTTTAAATTCAGTGGGTGGCCACTGCACTTTAGAGAAGACTTGCAGGAGTTATCCTACTTTCCTTACATAGTTATTTAGAGTAATGAGAAACTGGAATATGAACGGTTTATTTTGGCGGGTAGGTGTACGCACCTTTTCTTCTAGTTATTGCTACTTACCTGATTTAGTTACAGGTACTTTCTTGTGCCTACCTACATGTAACACACTCGATAGCATTTATTGTGTTATTTAGATATTTCTAATATCTGGTTATGTTAGTCCAATCACAATGACATGTAGATCAGGTGCGGGACTCACCACAACGTGCTTAGAGTTTACATCTTGTTTATCTGAGTAATTCCTCTTGATTGGTCCGCCGATGCAGCTCAGCGCGACGTGCGGTTTTCTGACGCTCTGTCTCGTCGAAAATAATCTAAACAAACTTGTCAACGCGGACATACTGGGGCAGCCGAGAATGAATACTTTTGTTTTCTTGTAATTTCTCAAATCTATTTATGCCTGTTTAGCATGTTTAGGTCTTTTAATTAAACTAATAATTTAATAAAAATTATCCAAAAGTATAATATGGTGGCATAGTGACGGTTGCTGTGACAGTTTGTTGATTTTAACGTTAGCGTTTCTGAATTTGAAATGTTTTTGCAGTGGCCAGATTGCGTAGAAACTCTTTATTAATTTTCTGATAAGCACTTTTGTATCCTACCTACTTTTCAACCTGTTTGACGTAAATATCCTGAATAGGTTTTTTTAGAAGATTATGAAACATTTTTGTTACTTTCTTCCATCATGACCGTTTTATGAAATAATGAAATGTCATCTGTCACCGATCTGAATTAATTTCTCTCCATCTCTCCAAATCATGTAGGAAAAATTATTAAAAAACCAAAATAAAACAATAAAAAATAGCAATATAAGAATCATGGAGTAAATGCAATAAAAGGGGTTAGCAAAATGCAGTGTTTGAACACGTTGAGGGTCAGTGCACTGAGGTTGACCAATGTAGGCAGTGTCCAACCTCGCTTCAATGCTATCAAGAGGTTTCGGAAAAGCTGTCCTTGCGATACCTGTTTTTATCCACAGGATAAGAAACCGGTGAGCTTTGCATCTCCTCCTCACCCGAACACGCGGTTCGAGTAGTCCTTATTGATATTTTTTTTTGTTTTGATTGCAGTGTTTCGACATCCGCAACGTTTCCATCGAGCGAGCGACGACATGTCACTCCAAGATGATTCGTTCGTTCCTATACACACAGTACTGGCCTCGCGAGCCCAGCGTCATAGGCCTGTGGATGCCCCTCAATAGCCCTTACCTTGAAGTTCTAACCGACAAATTTTCTCACTCTGGTAATTTGATTATGATTTTCCAGATACTTGTACAATTTTCCTCTCCGTCGACAAAGATTGCGACTGATAACACTATCGGACTCAGGATTTCAGCTTCAGCAGGCGCGTTCACTGAGAAAAATCCTTTTTTGATGGGTTTATTTGCTTATTTTGACCAGATATGCAGATATCTAAAAACAAAATAAGCTCACTAAAAGTCCCTAATCTATGATTTTTTGAGCTAAGAGTTTTTAATCTACCAAATCCTTCAAGTTTTCCCACCTTTATTACAGGGGAACGCCTACTAGCCTTCGAGCGCGTAGCGCGGACATCTGAACGCAAGCTGATAGGCCTGACCGTGGCGAACAGGGTGTACCCCTGGATGATCAGCGAGCTCGAGGAGTGGGCACACTACACGGCGTCCAAGCCCGAGCGGTACAGGATGTACTTCTGCGCGCACTGTCTCAAGAGCCCAAACTTGTTTAAGAAGTACAATGTTGACTACATTTATGATGTGAGTATTTTTGTGTCCTCGTTTTTGTACCTGTACTTGTTGTTTTTGTACTTAAGATTTAAAGTCTGGTAGTAGGTTACCTACCATGGTAATTCATAAAGAATATTGAACTGGACGCCCATGTACACTTTTAGGTAGGTTCTGAAAGGCGTAAATCACGGTAGGTAACATAAAAACTCATCATTATATTTGCCCATATTGAACAAACATGAGCATGCCACCCGCGCTAAATAAATGATGATTTTACTTTAGATCGAAGTCTTGGGCACAGCTTCGGAAGTAACAGGGCAGGGTGTTGGTACTCTCCTGCTTAAAACTGCACTTGCTAGCGCGCAAGAAATGAGACATCCACTTGTACAGGTGGTGTCAGTCAGCCAATACACGTGAGTGATCGATTGTTCCGTTGAAGTATCTTGAGTAACATTACAGTTTTTGTAACAATCGATACCGAATTATATCGGATTACGAACTACCGTAGCATTAATAATAATAATAATAATAAAGCCTCTTTATTCCGTAATTTCAATATTGTTTTACATGATATTTACTTATTTAAATAGTTGTGTTCAATTAAGGACCCCTCTTTGGGTAAAGGCCTCCTCCACCAGTTGCCATTGTTTCCTGTTTTGCGCGATTGATATCCAGTTTTGTCCCGCTGTCTTGATAATTTCATCGGCCCATCTTTCATCACCGTAGCATTACCTACCATTATTCGTCATTGTATCTAATATCAATACCTATATGAAATAATATATAAATCATGAGAACATAATCAAGTCAAACATTAACTCTGTAGAAATAGGACAGTATCTAGTTCATGCAGATCTTTGAAATAAAACGAAGTATTTTTTATGTAAGTATTTTATCGCTACATAACATTACCTGTTATTAATTAAAATTCCGACGTTTTAGATCCTTTATAACGTCCTAGGAAGACTGTAGTATGTGTACCTAGTAGATTTATTTCAAATACTATATATTCGCGTATAAGTGTCATAAATCAGTACTACAGTAGTATAATCGTTACAATAAAAACCTTTGCAGTTCAAAGATCTGCGAAAGATGTGGTATGAAACGGGTTTGGACCATGGATTACACCGACTTCGTTGACGATTGCGGTCAACGCGTGTTCTTCCCAAGGCGTCCCCACCACACAGTTGGCGTTTACGTCAAGTACTTCGACCCAAAGAAAGGCGGAGAAGTGCCATGCAAACCACCATTCTAACTAAACTGCATCGGAGTTTCAAATTGTCTAGCCATCTGTTGGCAGGAACAACAAACTTTTGCACGTCTGACTACGACACTAATCTCACGTTTATCTACTGTACACACTGTAAGTTTTACATGAAAGTTGTATTGAAAATGGTCATAAAATAAAACAAGCTACAAAGTTAATGTTTCTTTTAATAAAAACGATACAAAAATATAAAATCTATAAGTAACGCTAACTAATAAATATCATTGCCGAACGATAGTAACCTAAATACTTATTGCTTACTTAGGACAATTCTGTTCCATTTGGTAGATTTGATACAAAAGTTACTGGTATCATGCGACAACTTACTGTGTACCTACAATAATAATTGTTAAACACAATGAAAACATTTTTATCTACGAGTACGACCATGTTTTACTTGTATTTTGCGCTGGAGGTTCGTGCAAGCTACCACAAATCTCATAACTTTTATCTAACATTTAAATATAAAGCTACAAAAATTCTACCTACGCATTTGGCGCACTAGGCAAAACGCTGTAAATGTATATTTGCAGTTAGGTACTAGGTAGTTTGTTTTTCTACTCAATATTCAAATTAATAACATTATTATTCTCAAATTACAAAAACCTTATAATAATGCACTTGGTTCTTGGTAGTAATGTTGAAATGACTCGACAACAAGTTAAAACTTACGACATTTTGAAATCATCTGCGAAGACTACAAATTGATTCTAATCAAAAACAAATTTATAGAACCCTACTTACAAAAATGTCGAAGCTTCTAAATAACTGATTGAAATAGTTGACCAAATTAATGACTCACAAAAAATGAGTAGAGCAGACTAACAAAAAGTGTTGCACTATGGGACAATTCGACACGCCAAGTTACACAAAACAATGTTTGTGTTACGGTCAATGTTTTTATTCAGGTAAATCCTTGACTTATCTGTTATGTATTTAATAATAATGGTATAAATTATAAAATTCGTTGTAGATAATTACGTAAGTTTAAATGAAACTGATATAAATAATACATCTAAAATAGCCTCTCAATCTAAGGAAAAAGAGAAGAATAGATACTCAAACTGAGTAGAAAGTTTGCTGAGAAAATAAAGAAATGCAAAAACAATAACTGAAATGGTAATTTTGATCATGAAAAGACCTAAAAAAACATGAGAGCTAAAGCATGATAGATTAAGCATAAAAGGTAGTGTCAGAAAAACAACAATAACGTTTGGTTATGGGGTTAAGGCAAAGATCTTCGAAGAAATTAGACAATAATCAATAAGAAAGCTTCGATAACACAATAAAAAGGTCGTTTCGTCATAGCACTTTCAATAAATATCTGTCCTTACTGTGCCCATATTAAAAGGAATGCACCGCGTTACGGAATAAATTGATTTTGTACCGATAACAAATATTGACTGCAACATCTAACACCTTTTGCCTTTAGAAAATTACAATTAAAGTTTAATTAAGTACTGTTATGCTATTATTACTGTTATTATTACTGTTGGCGTTCATAAAAATAGGCCTAAATACAGCAGTGGACAAATACGTGCTGATAATGATGATGATGATGCTATTATTCAAAGCCACGAAAATAATAGAGTGATAGCTTGCACCACTGTCAATAAACAAATATTCTCAAGTGATTACGCTACAAACCGACAAGTTAGGTTTAAATGTATTATTAAGAGACTAAATAACACAACGTATGTATTTCGCCTAAAGTGTGTATGATTACAAAAGATTATGTACCAGTACACCCTGACTTACTAAAATAGTTAGGAATATGATATAACAGAACAGACTTAATGAGAAAATAGGATATAATAAAATTATTCCCAGACCTCCTCAAGCCCACACTGAAAATCAAAAAGAAAAAAACGAGCCATAACTAACATAATTATGAAACTGACGTCTAACCGTTAAATTCCCAACATAATACTATAGTACAACATTCCCAAATGGCATATAACGCAACAGAATTCCAAAGGAAACTGCTTTTTAAGACCTAAGATGTACGTTCTAGTTTTTCTTGTAGCCCCAGTGAGATCCTCCATCCTTGCTACCTTTTTTGCCGTGTTCTGAATGGTTCTCGTGGTGTTGTTCGTGTCCGTGCTTGTCGTGGTAGCCTTTGTGGTCCGCGTCCACGTGGCCCTTATTGCTGGAAATAGGAATGATTGGATTGATACGTGATATTGTCAGAATGTAGAAGTCACGATAATTAAAAAAATACTAAGTCCAGAAATGACAATATTATTGTTTGTATGAGTTTTGGGGTTGATAAACATTCTTGATAATGTTATATTATGTCTTACGTTATTGTACATAGTTTCAAAATATTGCCTTAGATTTGAATCTGCTCTTTACATTTGCCAAGCTAACCAAACATAATTTATGTAATAGGTATGTCTTCTAAAAAATATTATTTTGTTTCAAGTTGCCATTCTGGTATATTATGACCTGAATATAAGATGACCCAAATGTTAAAAAATTTACCTGTATCCCTTTTTGCCTTTCTCAACGAAATCGTGTCCTGCATTAACATGGTGTGCTTTCTTCTTCCCGCTTTCATTGCTTGCGTGTTTGGCATTAAACTTGCCGTATCTGTGATGTTCACCGCTTTTATGGAAGTCATCGTAGAACTTGTGTTCCTTGTGGAATTCATCTTTGTGGTACTTGTTGTGGTAGCCTGGAATTTTAGGAAAATTGGATATTTTTGGGTACATATTGTCGTTAATTTACTATGAAATGAGAATCCTCATAATAACTTTCGTTTTCATATTGAAATTCTGAATAGTTCTAAGTTTATATGCTTAGTTAGATGATAGATGCAATGGATAAAAAAAAATTAAATTAATTTCAATATGTTGTGGTTTATTAACATTGACATTTTTAGAAACTTTTTGGTACTTGGCCCCAACAAATTCATCGAAATGACATTGAAAGACTATAGTTGCTATTGTTAAAATTCAACTAGCAAACTTACATTTCAAACATAATTAAGTAAGAATACGTATTACAACGTAATATTGACTTATTGAGGGCAACAGGTAAGGTTACGTACGACGACGAGACGACGATGAAAATCTTTTATAAGAGGATTACATACAAAATCGTGATGCTCCCAATTTTAGATCTCAGGTAGTTAAATTTTTTGCCATATATTTTCGAAATGAGCGTTAAATAGAATTTTAGTCACGTAGACTTTGCAACAAATTACAAACTTATTTCCGATTATTTTGATTATGACAATGAATAAGATTTTGAACTGTAAACTAGCAAGAATTACTTAGTAAACACAATGGAAAATCGTCGTATTGCGGTTGAGGTCAATTCAAATTGAATTCGAATAACAAATAACTTTACGTAACTTCGCTTTCACTTGCCCGCAAATTGTTACATTTTCTATTATAACAGGTGGGATTTTGTTTATGGCCATACAATTGTTTGATTCTAAATCGATTGGTGTAATGTCACTTTGCATAATACACGCTTGCCTTTTATATTTTATTCGATGTGTCTTTATTTGTATTATTACAAAATGGTACAAATTATTTTGTTAGTTGCTTTGCTTCACGCTTGTTATGCAATTAAATATTGTTATTCATTAGTTATGTAAATTGGCGAGTATTACTAACGTGATTGATCAGTAATTGTTGGTCGGAGTGCATTTTTGCATCACATTTATTTTGTTTTTTGATTTGTCAATATTTTATCTGCAACTAATAGATTAAGTATTTTCTCACCGATTTTGTAAGACCTGTTAGCACCCGTGCTTAATTTCTCGTAAAATGATGTGTCAAATAATATCTCATAATCTCAATGAAAAATAAAGTAATTAAAACAGAGATACCAATGAAGTCAAGGTCATATTAGACAATGTCATTTGATTTGAACAAACTGAATTCTTCTAAAACTTTGCTGTCACAAATGTTATTCTTAAGTTAAGCTTACCCTTAGTCTTATGTCCTTTCTTGTGTCCCTTCTTCTCATCAAACTTGGCTCCTCTCTGTCCGAAGGCTTCTTCTTCATGGCTGCCCTTATGCCCAGCATGATCATGGTGCTTCTTCTTCTTACCCGCTGCTTCTTCATATTCCTTTCTATGGAGCTCATCTGTCTTGTAACCTTTTCCTCCCTTGTCTACATGGTGGTCGTGATGGTATCCTTTTGAAGTCTGTAATGTGTTTTTTATCATGTAAACATCTAAAGTGTGTCTATAGTGAGGTTGTCTCGGAATCTTCTAATATAAGAACATAATATTGAGGCCATACAACGTAAGACGACGTATTGGGAGGCGCAAAAAGAGTCGACGGGACAAGCTAGAAAGCTAGCTGAGAAATGTGGGTAAAGGGTAGGCAGAATGTTGCTCTGCATTGGGGTGATTAGTAATTGGAATTTAAAGGAAATGAAGTCAACAATACCTTGCCCCCGGACCTGGCATTTGTGACCTTGAAATCAGTTCCTCCTTACTTAATAATACAAAACATAATTCAGGTATTTTCTTTTGTGTACCAAGATCTTTAGTTAAAGATTTAAAAAAAACAGGTATTAAATTAATGATTAATATGATTATATTAGCCACTAAAAACAAACCGCGGGTAGGTGCTGTTGTTGAAATATCCATTACATACCACAATATCCAATACAATGTTGTGGTCGGTTATTTTCTAATCTTAGCGCTTTAACCGTCGGCTTCTATTCTTGATAATATTAGGTGAA
The DNA here is from genome assembly GCA_946251955.1 of Acronicta psi. NCBI lineage: Eukaryota > Metazoa > Arthropoda > Insecta > Lepidoptera > Noctuidae > Acronicta > Acronicta psi. Next base: position 536,214 of record OX276474.1, read on the forward strand.
GGGCAAGGTGTTTGTGAACTGTCTTTCGTTGTTTTAACGTTCCTCTAAATGAGTTTTCGTATTTTATCATAAGACTCATACATCACGCTTGTATCTTGGAAGGATTAGGCAGAGGTGTACACACATAGTTTGCCAGTATGTTCACGTCCCATGTAATTGAGAACGAGCCCACTGCCCTTAAACGGGCACAAATCCAAACTCCGAGCTGCTACTGAAAAACACAGATCAACCTGGAAATCGTACCCCGGACCTGTAATTAGGACATCTCCATTAAGCAGATAACCTTAATTACAAGTAGGTAGTCGTATTTCAAGTACTTGGAATATACGTAGATCTATGTATCAGAACATGTAAGTATTAGGTACACACTGGAGGATTGATAAGTAAAACCAAGTCACAACAGGTAGCTTTTTTTTGGATGCGAATGTCAAATTTTCCTTAAATGACGTACAGTTCTCGCCAAACTTATTCTCCGGGTTGAAGTGGGCATGAGCTATCTTTAACCCGGCCGCAAAAATCGGAGAAAGAAAAATATTGAGTTGTAATAGATAAAAACGAAAGCTCAAGTCGTAGGCTGTCCTGATTTAAATCCAATATTTTTCTTTCTCCGATTTGTACGGCCGGGTTAAAGTAAAAAATTTATGAACGCAGGGCAGTTGGTATAGGTACCATATCACATATCAGTCAATGTCAGGTATCATCAGCGTATTGTTTACAACGACCAATCAAAGGTGTTCACCCCTTCTTTTCAAATATTATCTAATTTCTTATGAATTTAACTAACGGGAATGTGTAAATAGTCTAGTCTAGATAGTCATTATTAGACTGGGAACGACGTTTCCGTTGTCATGATAATAGACAATCTTTTTGTAACCACTTCCATATTACTTAAGTCCTGTCACGCTCCAAGATTTCGTGTGATTGGATAAACTTAATAATAATGACATTGTTGTAACGGTATCAACTCGTTATACTTCATAAACATTTAGTTTAATTTGACATAACTATCACGCGTGTATTCCACGAAGTTTTAGGCATAGGTGTACGTATGTACACCCACAGTTTGGTCCCTGAGCCTGACCCTGAGACCTCTTTTACTGAGAATTTTATAGAAAAATACAATATTACTAGTGTTCGACCTGGAAATTGAACCGAGCTAACTAAGTTAACAAGGCAGTTTAATTTGACATTGTTATACCTAATATAATAATAGTGGAATACAGGCGTGATGGTATGTTGGTATATTATGTAATTTATTTCAGACTAGGTACATAATTATGTTAGTTAATTATATTGGGCATGTTGAGCTTCGTGGCTTCATTACAATGACACTAGCCTAGTTAAATTTTCCGTGATTAATTTGGCAATATTATTAAATCACCGAGATTCATCAGTGTAATGCAATTATAATTTGAATACTCATAATACAAATTATATTTCTATGTATCATGCCCATTGTATTCTTGTATATAAGCTATTTTATAAGGTACGGCTTACAAAGTAGGTGTGAGTACAAGCAAGAAATGCATCATTTACTAATATCTATGAATTACCATTTACAGAAATGCCTTATAATGCGTACGACCTACAACAGAGAACAAAGGTCATAATTGTTAAGATTACGGTCATCTGCCTACTCTTTTCCCGGCTGTGTTAGTGTGGACTAGATGCGGTTATATTATATTCATAGAATTTGCGAAGTCTCCTATACAAATACATCATTGTATTTCTATTTAGCAAGAAGCGACTGTGAACAGATTGCATTGGTTTATTTACCTAAGAAGATTATTTAACTTAGAATAAATCCATAGCTAAACAATTTAACTAAGATTCTATTAAAGGTGCAAACTTACCTTTCCACCATGTTCTCCGTAATGACCGCCGTGTTTTGAATGACCACCGCCTTGAGTATGACCATAAGCATGTCCATGATGTCCAGTGGAGGCCCCGTACAAGTCACCTCCAGCTAACTGCTTTGGAGCCTGGATTAACGGCTCTGCCGCCACGGGCAACGGGAGAGGATTCTCCACAGGAATAGGGTTCGACGCTAAAGGAACAGCCACTGGTGGACTGGCGATGAACTGAACCGGTTCAGGCACCACAGTTGCCACTGGAGCAAGCCTCGCTGCTTCAGCAATATTAGCACTGTTCGTATTCACATCAGGTCTCAAGTACCGAGGAGCCGGGGCGTACACTTTGTGGTAGTGGTTTGCGCTCGCGGCAAGCATCTCTTCGTAAGGTGGAGACGCCATCTCCGAATCATCGGTAAACTCATGGACTTCATACTGGTGGAGCTGTCGAGGTACTCGCACGTACTCCTCTGATCTCCGCACCCTGGGCTCGCAACACCGCTTGACACGAATGTGCTCCTCAAACGGCCCCGCATCATGAACATCGCGCTTACTCCTGGAGGGCTCATAGTCATCATACGACTCGTCGACATCTTCCTCTTCCACCCATGGCTCCTCAGCCACTTCAGCAGCCGCGATCGCCAGCAACAGCCAGATGACCGCTGGCCTCATTTTGTTAGTTAAATGCTCCGAAACGGTTGTATTTTTTTGTTTTATACTTCTGAACCTTTCACCGTTGACTAACAAAGGATCTTGCTAAATGCAGTTGCGTTGATGTCAGCTTTTTATATGAGACAGTAGGTAAATGTTTGCTGTGTACGGGCGGCCGGGCGCGCGGTACGGTCAGCACTGATGGCAGACGCAGCTCACCACCTAGAAAGCGTGTAACGCCACGGAGCAAATTAGTTTTTCCCGGTGCATTATTTTCGCGATTTTTCGACCGCAGTGAAAACAGCGGCCGTGAATTGAATTTAACTTTTACTAATAAACTGGCCGTGGGATCCGGTTGCGTAAAGAATTATGACGGGAACAAATTGATTTGGATGCGTGAACTTTGACAGAAGATGTAACTTATTGTACGCAGGTAGTACTCGCCGAAACGATTTCGATCTACCCCACTTTTTTACGATAAACGGCCGATGTTCTGTGAATGAATACTGATAACACTTAGACAAGAATTACGAAATGTATCGATACAATTATGTTTATTTACTTAACACACTGTAGGTGCATGGTTGTTTCTACAAAAAGCGTCAGAATCGTATCGATTAGAATCTTTATAATTCGATTAACTATTAAGTACTTTAGTTCTAAATCATTGAGCGTTAGTACTACATAGGCCAATTTATTTCATGTGATTTTAGTCGATTTAGCTAGAATAGATTTTTTAAATATATCACGTAGATACTTTTAGATAAATATTACAAACTAGCGGTAAGTATAAATAAATAAAATTACATTTTATTTACAGCAATCACAGCTATGGTTTTAAACATGTTATCCCTTACGCATAGTTATGTTTAGGTCCCATTTTGAAGGGGCGAGCATATCCAAACTCCAAGCTTCAGAAGTTTATAAAAAAAACAAATACCTACACATTTTGCTTGACCTGAGAATCAAACCTACGACCTCAAGAATAGTGCTTGAGGGTCTAGGCTTAGTCTTATGTATACGATATATAAATGTCTAAAAAATAATATTATTGTAACTAATAATAAAAAGGACTGTTCTGCGCAGGTATGCGTACTGCGTACAATGAAAAAACAAACAAACGAGATGCGTAAACTGCAACTTTGTATGTATCGCTGTGCTAACAGAACAAGATTGCAGCTTATTTATCTTTTAGATCAAATGTTTTCTCTTGAAGACGTCAATGGAAGTAAATATGGTTTAATTACTCCAAGCTAAGGAACTTTATGTTTCTACATTTTGTAAACAGAAATAAAGTAGACTGAATTTAATATTTATAACTATTTTTATACTTATATTATGTTCTGTAGTAAAACTAAATGAATGCCAATCATTATCATCATCAACCCAATAATCGTCCACTACGCCGACCTAGTGCGGGTTGGCAGACTTCACACGCCGCCGCGCCGCGCTCCGTCGGGAAAATCTCTCAGGCATGCAGTTTTCCTCACGATGTTTTTCTTCAGCGTTGTAAGTGAGTGATACTTAATTAATAGGCACATGCATACGAAAAGTCAGAAGTGCGCTTTGGACTCGAGACCTATCATGTGACCATGTGGTCATATTATAGTAATGCCAATAATGTAAGAGTCATTTGGTCACTGGTTATTATAAAAATTGGTCCTCCCATTATTATATATTTATTATTGGTCATCCCTATACGTGGCTGCTGGGTTGCAGATTGCCATTACCAGGTCGAACAGTGTTATTAGATAAATTATTTAAGAAATGTTCAATAGTACTTAGGTATCTTGAAGATCCATGAAGTTAGGGGTAAGTAAATGGCAAGTATGAGTAGGTTTGCCCAATGTTACATTAGACCTAAAATATACCGGCAAATTGTGACAGTACATCAGTACACCTCTGTTTGACACTTCAGGAAAACAGGTGTGATATTTTAGATAAAGTTACCCACGAGTGTTATTGGAGTTGGTGTCTATAACATGAATAGTACCCGTCCAATACCTTAGTGATTTTATTGCCATTGATGTATATAATGCATACGTAATAAGTACGTATTTTTTTTATTGTAATCTGAAAATTGTACATAAAATCTGACCTACTCAGTACTGATAGAATCGAATGATTAAAAAAAACCATTTACTACTAGGCTACTGACACTAATAATTAAATTACCTACCGATTACGATATTCTAGTGATAAAAAGTGTCAGTAATATCAACTTCGACCTCAACACACTGTACTGTTTAGTACGGCAAAGGGTTCCGTAACACAGCCTCTCCTTGACCAAGATGGCCGCCTGGCTGGTGCAATGAGTTTTTATTGTCTTTCATTATTTTATGAATGTCACTAGATTTGATTGGCACGTATTCTGGTATTTTTTTAATAAGTATTTTAAAGAAATATTTTTTTTAAGTTTATTACCAGGTGGACCGTCTAACCCTCGCAGGATTACCGAAGAATCGGGATCCTTTTTATAGAGAACTAGCTTCCCGCCAGCGGCTTCGCCCACGTTGTCTTATAATTTTTCCCCCGTTTTTGCAACATTTTTCATTACTACTCCGCTCCTATTAGTCGTAGCGTGATAATATATAGCCTATAGCCTTCCCCGATAAATGGGCTATCTAACATGGAAATTTTTCATTTTTAAAATTTTTCATTTAACATCTAGAATTTTTAAAATCGGTCCAGTACTTTTTGAGTTTATTCGTTACATACAAAAATACAAATCTTTCCTCTTTATAATATTAGTGTAGATGTAGATAGTGTAGATGTAGACAAGTAACAACTAAGTACTGAAAATTAAAAAAAAAACTGTCTTGATAACACTTACGTTTGGTTTTGTTGCATAGTTTGAGATCGATTTTGTGTGATGACACGAAGACACTTTCCGGACGGCTTCAAGTAGTTAAAAACCAACCCAACTATCCTTTAGTTAGATAGCCCTAAAGCTTCAAGTAGAAAGCTGAAAATCTGCAATGCGCATAAACAGATCTATCCGTAGACTCAATCACTGTATCTAAATCTTAATAGATATTTTGGACATTACCTATATGTTTATGCAATAAATACCTAGATATTAAATATTGAGCATCTGCTTACCAAGCTTTACTTTATGAAATGTAATGTAGTAACCTTTTATTGACAATTACTTAGTAAGTAGGTAAGTAATGTTTTCAAGGATAGAAGTTTTACAGAACAAACAAAAATTATCCATTGCACCGTTGGTCACCTTTACAGAATAGGTCCGTGCCGCCACGCACGATTGCCCGCGACACCTTACTAAGAGATGAATACACCAAAAAAGATGTCAAATAATATTCAATATCTGTCTACGAGTCGTGAGACAAGTGACGTGCAATAGTCTAAGGAAATATCGGTTACATTGGTCACGAAGGAATGAAATGCGAATGCAGGCTTTGTAAATACCTAGTTACTTATTTACAAAACCATACCTACTATTACTTTAACCTACTTCCTAAAATAAAGCAATGTGATAGTCTTTTGTTCAAAGAATTGACAAACGCATCTCTGACAGTCAGTTTTTAATACAGTTTAAGTCTTTGAAAACTAATTAGGTACTCATTCTCACACGCCATCAAGGTATGAATAATGAATTAGGCTCAGATTGCACAATTTTCAATAAATAATAAAAATAAGAAAAAAGTCAAAAAGTAATTAAGGCATTCCAACTTCTATAAAAAGAAAAAAAACTGAATGTTACTTCACACGTAATAATTAGTAGCTACACGTTGCGCAAAATCGTCTTATTTGGAGTCAAAATTAATTTAAAATGTAATTTCGATATTTATTGGATTGTCCAGTTGTTACAATCAATACAATCGATATTTTGTTGGCAAACAATGGAAGTAGGTAATTACAGGTAGGTAGCCTACCTATTAAGTTTCTCTAATCATGGCTTGTGGGGAAATAGTTTCGGAAGTAAAAAATATTTCTTAAAACCGAATACAGTCGTAACTTCTTAACATGTTACTAAAATGAATTGTACCTAATTATTGATTATCGCTGATTTATCGCTATCAAATTCAAATTCAAATTCAAAATTCAAAATATTTTATTTCAAATAGACCATATAAATAGGCACTTTTGAACAGTCAAACTAGTTGCTCGGTTCCAAAAAAAAGTAGGACTTATGGAGAAGAGCCGGCAAGAAACTCCATAGTTACATCAAATTTTTAATCCTATTTAGACACAAATCCACCTATTCTTCTCATCTCCCGCCAGGGTAGGCCTATGGTTAGGCCTAGGACTAGTGATAACAACCACTAGGATACACATAACCTTTCCTATTGCTTTGCACGGTCTTATAATTAAGAAATGGCTTAAAATAATGCACTATAAATATTTGTCAATAATTTTATTTCCCCGTGTTAGTAAACAAATCGATACATCTAAAGCAACAGAGTGCGATATTTATTTTTATCGTAATACTGTCCAACTTACTACTTAGTTTAGTTACTATTTACATAATATATTACACTTATCGATACTGTTTATCAACAAAAAGATGTGATATAAAATTAATTTCGACGTTTGACAATAAAGTCATTTATTTTTCTGTATAATATTGTGACCAAGCTATGACGGCTTCATAATCCTCATCAGCTCAAATTTATCTTGAAACCTTATTCACCGTTCATTAGTATAATGACTTATTTTTCATTTTAGTTTCTATAAATGTACGTAATGTGTCTTAAATTATTGCAAATTCAACAGAACAAACCAATACATATTAAAATAATAAAAAATGTTTTGGCCATTTGATATTTCATCTGTAAACCATTGACGATGTCGTGAAACTAATATAAATAATCACAACATTTTATTTCACAAAAGTAGATAATTTAAGGAAGTAACCATATTAATGCCACTATAAAATAATATGACATTAATTAACTCAGTGCCAGCGTTATTAAGAAATTCGACTCCAAAGATTTTATTTCGCTTATAAAATAATATTTATCTTTTGATAAAAATATTTTAATAATAACTGAATAAGTATATAATTTCCATTGTGTAATATAAAAAACGTAATTATTTACTTTGTATCTTACTTATACTATTAAATATGGCACAAATATGATCGAATATCGACTAGTTAATAACTTAAAAAAAGTCTTATTTTTCGTTAAAAAATTGCGTGACTGTTGATACAATTTGTTTGTGTTCCTTAAATAATTAAATGCTTAGGTACAGATATTCAAACTTAGGTCATGATCAAACAAAAATTATTAGACTAAAGCCAGAGAAACACGTTCCGATGACGACCTTAAAATAGTTTTTTTTCTCTCATGCCAGATAATAACGGAAATTATTTCAATAACACAAAAAAAAATATCTACAATAAAAATCTAACTTACAAAACTAATTAATAAGTCTTTATCAAATGGTCTGACACAAAAGGCGTGAATTCGGGGTCTTTAATTTTCTTTTTCTTGTGCAACGGACAACTTTTCTGCCTTTGTCCTGTCTCTGATTTATTATGAGTCAATTTATACTGACTGGATAGCGAAACACTTTTTTTTCTGTGTTCGCTTTTTTGGCAATTATTTTTATCTAATATTTTGTCCGCGCCGTTCGCGGTTGTATCACTGTGCATTGTGTTTTGTCCTAATATTCTAGAGTCTACTTCGTCTTGTTTTAATTTGTTCGTGTAGTCTGCTGACACTTCCAAGTGGCTGTGATGTAAACACGTCGATGTTATCTGGAATAATAAAGTTACGAAATTAATTATTATTGCGTTGTGCTGTACTTTGACGATAGAAATAATTGAAGTTTATTCATAAAATGAATCGATTGATGTATTTTTAATAGTTTATAAGTATTATTGCGAAATAAGTCGAAATCTAAGTCGAAGCAATAACGTTGTGTCCACGTTCGTGATACCAAAGCGAAAGTCAACGATGGTTTACTATAACTCTTTAATAGTTAAGATAAAATTGTGACCCTTAACGACTTCCTGTACCTAATTTCATGCGATACAATGAAGTAATATTATTCAAATTGAATAAAAAATTAGGTACCTACCTAACATAAATAAAGGCTATAATTTATAACGAGATTTTGGGAAGTTCCCACGGGATTGGGAAAAATCGATGAACTCGTGTAACACCACGGGGAACAGCCAGTATTTATATAAAACGTATTTTTTTAAATCAATTTTATCAAAAATATATTAGTTTTATACAATAGAAGATGCAGGATACTTACAGGTGTGGGCTGATGCCTCGGACGTGCATACAGGGCGGCGCGCTCGGCGAGTTGGCTGCGCAGGCGCCACGCGCGTGCCGCCAGCAGGCGCCGGCTGGCCGGCTGGCCGTCGCCGCGGACGCCGTGCCATCTGGGTACATAAGAGACAAGGTAACGACTGAATTTATAACACTGCCATATAGTTTCAAAGCATTACCCCAGTGTGAAGAACCCAAGAGCACGGTCAAGCAATATACCACACCATAAAATTGAAGAGATTTGATTACTTTGTGAGGTACCCCACTTTGGTTTTGTCAGGTGGGTTTTGGCCCAACGGTTGATGTCGGCCGTTTGCACGGTAAATTTTGCTTGCATGATGCAGGGTTCACTACGACGAGTTTACTGTGTAGCAGGATAGATGTCGTATTTAAATACAAGTGACTAGATATGCTATTACCTGACCAGTAGCTGCAGCACCCTGCTGTACTGCCCCACGCTGCGTAGCGCGAGGCAGGCGGCGCGCAGTGACGACACCTCGCCGCGTGCGCTGCTATGCTTACTGGCGAATGACAACCGCATTGCTGTCATGTAATGGCCAAGAGCCAGTGGCAGGAGACCTGAAACATTATAATAATTATAATGCCTAGTCGATATCCGATCATATTTGTGCCATATTTTATAGCATAAGATACAAAGTACATAATTACTTTCTTTTAATATTACACAGTGGAATTGATCTACTTATTCAGTTATTAGGTATTTCAGAAAAATCTTATTATCAAAAGATAATTAGTTATTATTTCATAAACGAAATGAAATCTTATGCAGTCCAATTACTTAATAACGCTGGCACTGAGTTAATTAATGTTATATTATTTTATAGTTGCATTATCACGGTAACTTCCGTATCTTTTAGAATGCAATTTTTATCTTCTTGTTGCATTTTATAAAACTGTTCAGTGGTTTAGGTGTAATTGAAGTAAAAGATACACAGAGTTACTTTTGTGTTTATAGTAAGGTATTGATTATTTTATTTTGTCTTATTTTAGTAAATAACAACCACTGCGCATCAACGATTTAATTTCAGTCTTATTTTTTATATTTTTTTACTCACCCTTATCCTTCAACCAGTTGCCATAAAGCAAATAATGTTCCCAATTATTTGGCTCCAATTCCAATAGTTTATCTAATAGACCTCTCTTCTCGTCTTCTGGTTTGAGCAGAAGAAGTTCTAGGTACGCCTGAACAAACCTCGGCTCTAAAGAAATGCACCGTTCTAGCATCTTCAGTGATTCTGGTATCCGATTCTTTTTTCTGAAAACATAAAAGTATGAAGAAATTGTTCACGGGTTAAGTCAAAGTCAAAGATATTTATTGCGTAAAACTGTGTACATAATGGTGTTTTCGATGGTAGAAATCGATGATGGACTAAAATACACAGTGGAAAAGCAAATAGATATGTATGATTGTAAGAAATGAAAACAAATAAAACCTCTTTCTTACGTACCTGTTAAGCTTGGCCAGATTGTAGTGAGCATTCACGTGATCCCTATTGTACTTGAGAGCTTGTAAGAAGTGGTGTTCAGCGCGACCAGACGCCAACACCAACGTGCCCAGGTTGTTGTGAGCGCTTGCATAACTGGGCCATAACCTGGAAATGCCAAAGTAGAAGATGGCTAATGGATGGCAAAATAGAAAGACTGTTCAGTGTTCAGGGACTTTGCAATGAGTATTATAACATATTTGATCATGGGCCATTAAGTATTCAATTATTTATGTATTATTATTGCTACCTTTTCTTGAATGTATATTTGTGTTATTTCCTAACATCGTCTGCATCCATCGTTTATAAGACAACACTAAGCTTTTGGGCCTAATCATACAAATAGCACTAATGTATCATGAGAGGGTTATATACCTAAGTCTGAATTTCTGAAAACTCTTCCAATCCAAAGATATTATTATGTCCATTTTTGAGTAACTGGACTGGCTCGTATTCAATGTGGTAAATTCCGAGGTTACGTGGAACAATACTATAGGTACTATTATATTATACTTACTTCAAGGCTTCCTTATAGTGTTTGATGGCATTCTCTTGTTGCTCAATGTCCTTCAAGAAGTTAGCAAAATTGTAATGCAGTTTCGCGTTATGTGGTAACACGGATAGGTCCGCTCTGTAAAAACAAATGATTGTTAATTGCCATTTTAAGTATTGCTAAATTAAAAGGAGGATGGATGTTTAATCGATTAGAATAGTGATCAAAGCGAAATATAATTGAATACCAATTATTGAAACACCTACGAATAATTTAAAGACCATTAATTACTTTAATGTTTCTCTATTCCTGAGATAGTATGATTTTGTAAAGTAAATAACAAATTAACAATAGAAATATCAGTAGGTATTAGCATTAAGTAATAAAAAAAAATATTATTAAACTTAAATTTTTTTACAGTACCTACCTACCGTTTATTTTAAATTATTTGATTTTATATCTCTCATATTTTGGCTGAGAATACAAAGAACTATCTAGTAGGTTATAAAAATCTACACTATCGAGAACCCAGCAAGCTAATCTCAACTACTTCCTCAGTCATGCTGCTGAGAAAATAATTTATCACCTTAGCAATGTCTCCCTAGTTCTCCAGTCCCTATTCCGGAGGTGTGTTCTAGCGACTCCTCCAGCGACCAGTATAGCTACTCCCAGGACGAGCAGTCTACCTCCAGAGCTACGTCGCCACATGAGCTGGACACCGTACACGGTGATGATTACTGAGCCCACACTGAAATTAGTAAAATGGTGGAGTTAATTAGATAAGTTAGTGTTTTTTGCATGTTGTACGTTGTCTATTATTTTAGTATTTCTGAAGCTTTCTGCTCAAGAGGATATGACGTCGTGCCAACAACACGAACTGAAAATAAAAAGACAGCTCCTACGCTACACTATTTATAACTTAAAATTAATGGCAGTCAAGTAAATTAAATACATATCAAGTTACCTTGGTATATAGAGCACCCTCTCGGCCACAACAAACCCCACAGTGACGAGCAGGTTAGAGGCCGGTAGATATGGGATAACCAGCAACATTAACCCCACCACGGCTGGCGTGTGCCGTTGAAGCTGAAAGCAATATTGGTTAATGTTAACTCTCTATCTAAGGAACGAGGATCCACTAGTTTTATCAGCAACATTTCTGGGGATTGTTAATCTGATATATTGTAGAACCTATAATTCAATTCCATCAATTACAAATAGGCTCTTGTGGCAGAATGAAAATTAGAGAAATAGTCTCTCACCTCTAGATCTACTATACACCGGTATGATAGAGCTAGCAGAGCTATGAGTGCTGCACAAGTGAGCAGGTTCCTCGGGTCCCAACCGCTGGTGATGAGTGGCACTGACCCCATCTGCCAGTCATGGCTGAGGGTCCATGGACATAGGAGCAGCCACCAGTTGAAGGCCGCCAAGTAGCAGAAGGTCATTAATCTGGAAACGAAGAAAAGATTTTAAGAAATTAAATTCTGCAATGGCATTTTGTCAATCTATGCGTTAATAAAATCTAATTTCGCGCCAATATAGTCAAAATACTAAGGAGAAGAGGACTCTCACTATTACTGTCCACTGCTATACATGGGCCTATTATTCCTAATCAAGCGCATCCGCCTGGTTCCTCCTACGCTCCCGCAATGCTGTGAGTCACGACCACACAAAATGTCTTTATGCTCAGCAGTCCGTCCATGTCGTGAGCCGCTTGTTTGCACAGTTTTTTTATTTAATGGACCATCGTGCCAGTCAAGAGTTCGTTTCTCTTCCAACTGGCCTAGTATCGAAAGAATCCCCATACCTACTATATCCACCTGGTGAAGAAATTGAAAGAGAGTAAAACAGACGAATGACGAAACAGACATGACGCGGTATTATTGAAACATCTGTAGTACCTGACACTAAACGTTGGATGAAAAGCTGGCGGGTTATCCTGTGGCGAGAAGGCGGGTAGTGACCCCTGGAGCAACGCCAGCCTGGCCCCCGCCAGCAGCACCAGGGCAGCTAACGCGCGAAGCACTCTGCCGTATGAACTGTCACCTCGCCACCGCCATTTTGCTGTTGCTGATGTTCTGGAACAGGAAATATTATAATGCCTTAAGTCCAGTAGGTAGTTTAGTCTTTACTGAGGTTATTAACTGAAGTGATTGTAGCTGATTAGTGCTGCTAATGGCTTCTTATTGGTAATTTTTAAATGGTTTCTTTTCAGCACGGTAACCAGAAAGAGAAAAGGTTTGTTAAACTCATTTTGGTACCTACGATATTCAGCGTAGTGTGTTCCTTCGTTCGTAAATAATAATCTTGAGAACAAAACGCCAGATTCCGTTAGAACTTTCTTGGTAGCTATTTTGTAGTACCTATCTGTAGTATTTTATTGTTGTATTGACATTTCAAGTTACCTGTTCGAGCTCCAAAACCGGTACAGGTCGAAGGTCACGTTGAACAGCAGGGCAGTGAGTCCAGTCTCCTTGGCGAGCATGCTCAGCGCAGCTAAAGCCACGCTCGACCACACCCGGTGACGACCAGAAGAACTGAAACATAAAGGTGTTCTGGGTAATCTTAATTTACATTAAGATCAATATAATAACTCCTATGTATATGAGCTACTGGTACTTTGACCCGGGTTTCGGTGTTTGTGTTTGTAAACGCACCTACAATTTTGTGGGAAATCATGGTACCTGTAGGGTAATTTCCAAATGATGGTATCTATACTATTGTCGTACCTAGTCTTATAGGTATCCTTATTTAAGTAGGTACTCGTTCTATCTATTTCATGTAATGGTGTTTTTGATTTTCCAATATCAATTCGTAATCCTTTACTTTGATTATAAAGATTGATGTATTAAATTGTAATTCTAATCCCTTATTGATTACATTCCCTTATTTACGAATGAGGGCGCCACTCTCGTTAGAAATTTAATCGGTAATCGGTACTGGCGGAGCTGATCTGATTCCCTATCTACGACATTTCATAATCTCATTCACGACCAATGTCGTTACTTTCAATTTTATTTTGCATTTCCTGTAATGAATATAATACGAAATTGAAAACATCTTCAATATCCATTACATTTATTACCTACTTTAGTAGAAAATGAACCGAAGCCGCAGCAGCATGACAGCTTAGCAGTAAAAGCTCTTGTTTGCTATGTATAATATTCCAAGTTCAGGTTTCAGGGCAACTATGACTTCGAAATCATGTGACAATTTACCCTTCGGAGAATAAGTACAGCATGATGCTATAAATTATGTTATGTGAAATTACGGGCATATAACAAGTACCTTATCCACGCTAGATTTATAATCGACGATCCTATTGTAAAGAATTAGGTTTGTAAACTTACAGGTCGTCGGTTTTGACTTTGACGACGAGTTGGAAAGCAAACCATTATTTATGTCAAGTATATCCTCAAGAACACTGAGGTTGCGACGGAAGCCGCTAAAGTAGCAACAAGCGCAGAGCAACTTGGAGAACCGAAGTCGTATGACGTCATAACTTGTACTAAGATTATTGAAGATGTGTTCAAATAAAAGGATAGCCAAACAACACGAAAAATTGTGACAAAGGGAGGGATTGGGAGTGGTTGAAAATGTTGAAATTTTGCGTGAAACGTCTTAGTAGAGGAAAGTGAAGCTTCAAACTTACCCATGATACAGCAAAACAGAAGATAGGAAGAAGAAACACGCCAGCACATCAGCTCTGCCCACTACTCCTGCCACCTGAAACAATTTACATTCTCTCATCAGCTTGTTAACAGTCAACCCTGCGGACTTGCATTTGCTAGCCGTACTAGTTTTACCAACAATAAAATTGTAACATGATTACTTGAAAGCCATCTGCGCCAGTTTGAAATACAAGCTTGAACAGTATAATATGTATATTTCTTTTAAAATCATAGTAACGACCTACCAAAAACCTAATCTGGTCCTCGAAGGTCGAAACTAGTCTCACATTAGGTCTGTATCGGACAATTAAGGGGCTTCTAACTTCATTAGGGACCCATTTATTCGTTTTAAACGAGAGTGCTTCCTCTTAAGTGTCCATTACGTGTATAATCGAAATGGTGCACGTCTTAAGTTTGTGGTCTAAAGTAGAAGAGATGGGAACAAATTGGGATTCAAATTGGTTTAAGCCAAGGCCAAGCCAAGGGTTTAATGTAGATATAAAGTAAGATCATTATATTTTTACTCAGTAGAAATATTACGAATATTGCTGTTTACATAACGATTAAGTATACGAGTCGGTAGATAGATAACTGCCTTATTAGCATAGTGGTAATAAGCGCGACAGCTACGAGGTCATGGGTTCGATTCCCTGGTCGGGCAAAATGTTATTGGTTGTTTCTATGAAATTCTCAGTAACAGCTCGAAGTTTGGATCAGTGCCTGCTTAATGGCAACAGGCTCTCCCCCTTTTACATGAAACCTAAACTCCAACACCGAAGGGGTTGCAAATGCGTTGCCGGCCTACAAGAAAATAATAGTTTCTTTCCTTCCAATTCACTTACAACTTGCACCACATCTACTCACAATATAAAAGGGCCATTTTTGAAGTAGAAAGTGCGCCACCAGATTGAGCTCCGCTTTAATATTTAATTAATTGACAATTAGACCCTTATCAATATGAATGGTTATTGTAAAAGTTACGGTCTGCGGGTCTGGTCTGGTTCAGTGGTTATGTACCGGGTACCCATTACAATGTCATTGCCCAAATTTGTGGGCGTCTGGCTCTAACGAAATATAAGTGGGATAGTTTGCGATTTTATCGATTCTAACTTTTGTTCTAGGTAATAAAATAATAGAAACGTAGGGACATTGGTCTGAACTGAAGTAGCTATAGCGAAGGTATAAGGTATCTCCCACGTACACATTGTGCCTTAAAAGACGACGTGACATTCATTGCCCACTCATACCTGGATAGACTTCTTCTGTAATTAAAGTTCCGTTGATGGTTTTATGCCTTAATAATTCACTTGGTACCTACAACTGGATAACTATGTTTTAGTGCTTCTAATGTTATGTCAAATTGCGAATACAATGTGATACATTAAATGAGTTATATCGCTGCTCGGACTTGTAACTTCTAATCTGTTTCTATCGTATAGCTCAGAATAATAAGGTCACATATCACCTCCCTCACTAAGGTGTAACCAATGTTCATTCAACTATACATTCGCGAGTCGTACACTGTGAATATAATGTGACGGAGCACTTTCTATCACTTTTGGCCCATTAACTTTGCTAGATGTTATAGATAGAAAGATTTATTAGGACGAGTAGGTATCCAAGGTTTTAGGTCGCCCCGTCCAGTTTGAATGTCTGGTGAAAAAGAAGAAATTGGCAGAAAATTATAATTTTTAAGTTGCTAATAGGTGAAAATATAATTATATCATCCTGCACGTAACTCAGAATCGACTTAATTTCAAATTGAAATGGTGCAATGCTTCTTTATGGATTAATAGGAAAATCGACGAAGTATGTAAAGTTGTTACTACTATTTTGACAGGGGCTATGTATAAAATAGTACATATATCGTACAATGTTAAATCACAATGTTTAGATATTGCGTATCAATTAAAAGCAATGCGACAGCCCATCTATGTGCACAGGACAAAAAATGTGTAAATAAATGTAAAACATAATTTAACATACGCAATAATTTACATATGACTAAACTCACACACCACTAAACCCACCGCAACCCATTAACATAAAATTGCAAAAAACACACAAACAAACAAAATGCTTGACGCTCAAATTAATTCATTTGGCCGACTGTACTAATTAATTCAGCAGCCAACTGTACCAGAGGCGACACCAATTATTTTCGCACCGACAACTCTCGCAGCAATTTGTACATAATTAATACCCACCCCTTTTGTCCGGGTATTCTATCTGTTCCACTATAATAGGGCTGTAGGGCCCACTGAAAATATTTTGGTGGAAACAATTAACCGCCGTGTGGTCTCCACTATGAATAGATCATACTTTCCCTGTTTCCACTATGAATTTGTACTAAGGGAGCTGCTTTGCTTTAATTTTTTAGGCCTTTAGAGAATGTACCTATATACCTGATAGTGATACCTACGTATTTCGACGTGAAATCGAATTAGAAAAAAACACTGTAATAAAAAAGAGTTTAGACTTGGACGTTGGACGTGGAGAAAAACTCAATAAAGTCATGCGGACTTTTCAAAATCCTCCGAAGCTAAAAAAGTTATCAAGAACCGTTCTTACAGGAATCCTTTGACAAATAGTTCTAATATTACTAAACAATAGGTACACCCATAACAACTAATATAAATAGGAAGAATTTAATTTATCGGTCCTTTGTCCGCAATTCCTTTGTCCTTTATCAAAGCAAGATAAATATTATATTAAATTGTGGTAAGTTAAAAATGTTATCCTGAATTATTTTATTTTGTTCATAGATGCTACGCAAACTGTTAGCATCATAGCTTAACAATTCAGGAAAACTTTCTTATCAGGAATTTGTTTATATTTGGTCTGGATACTATTAAATTTTTATACATTAAGCGCCTGGTAGATAAACATGAGCAATTACTGGGAAATGAGATTTAACTAGGTACATCTCGTCAGTGGCAGGCACAGTACAACGAATACGATACAATCAGCAATAATCTTTAATCCTTCAATCCTTTTGCAGAAGTAAGTCATATAACCCTACGGAGTATTTTCAATGTGACTACCTATACGTGCAGCCTAGACGTCTTTGTGGCAACCTATAGGTAGGTACCTATGTTCCGCAATCCATAAAAACGAAATTAGCAGTAGAACAAAAAGAAGTTGAAATAAATTGCATAGCGCAACTTTTCGAATTAAAAGGCTCGCTCCTCGGGCCTGCAATCAGAGAAGTAATAGGAAAAGTTGTGAAGATTATTGCCTTCCAATATCTTATGTTACATGGTAGCTTTAGCACCTTTGTCTTCAGGATCTACAGGTTGAATGATGTTATTTCTGTTCTACTGTCTCAAAATTTTTCGGATTGTTTCAGTCCGTGATAACTGTCTGGTACAGATAACTTATGTTGTTTTTAAAATAGTGAGAAATTTAATACGTATATTACTGTATTACAGAGATTTTTTCCAAAGCAAGCATAACATTTGTCCTGAACTGGACACATAATTTAGCCGGCAGTCAGTGATATAGGCAAATGAACAGACCTGTTATTTTTCCTTAAACTGATCAAATACTAAAGCCTCAACTCAAACTTTAAGTATCAAAAGACCAAAAATAAATTTAATTTAAGTTACCGAAAACAGCGCACAAAATAATAAGAAAATTTCACACAATATAGATTTTCACCGAAAAACATAGCAGTAACTTAAACTTAGCAAACTCTTGGCCAATAAATTGTGTTAATAAATTAATTTATAACCGATCTGGGGGCGGATCGTTAATCAAAGAAGCCAAGTTTATCGAGCCCCCCAAGTTTTCATCAAGAATTTGACTCACGAAGCGGGAACTCAAAATGTGAAGTAATATTAGATCATAATTATGTTATTTTATGTGTGTGCGTGTATTAATGTAATCTATTATGTCGAGAGAAATGGAGGGTTTATTAAAATAGTTCGACATTATTAGTGGGTAGTTTAATTTGGGAGGAAAGTACAATATTTTTTGATGAACAAAGTTCAAATTGGTTTTGTATCTTTAATGTCACTCTGTGATAGTCTGTTTAAGAGATATATAAAATGATGATGAAGAGGTACCCACCACAGACATCTAGACAATCGTAATCACGTATAATTTGTAACTTGCTGGAAATAAGCAGACTATTTCCATGCTATTTATATATGTTGTTGATTACCAAAGCCAAATATTCCAAGTCCATCATCCCCTTAAAACAACAGTCGGATTATTGCCATCTCTTTCACATTTAACTACTTTGGCGTCGTTGGTTACACAATAACAATAGCTTCAATAAAATTTCTGGCAGCAATATCAAATGGCGCAGCCACATAAACTATTTACCTCTGTGCTCCTGTTTTATTGGTTTTTATATGATCCGGTGCACGGCATCGTAAAACTTGATGGCTGGCTATATCCTTACATTGCCTCTTATTATACAGATATGGATCGATACTGGTTTACTGTGAGGGTTCGTTTTGGAAGTTATAAAATTTTGTAGGCTTAGAGGTCCTTAGGAAAAGATATCGAGTTATATTTGCTGTCATACTTGTTGTCAACAAGGCGCGTATTTAAGGACCGGTGTTGCAGGCAACTATGAGCAGCGATAAACATATACCACCAGGTGGCTCGTTTACTTCTTTACCGACGTCAAAGAAAATTTCATAGGCGGAGATAAGAACTAACTGACCTTTAGTCGTAAGTCTCTAGGACTTGGTCTGGATAGGTACTGTGTAAAGTATTTGCAACGTATATGTATACAGATGTAAAACATTGTGTCAAAGTCGTTTTAAATTGAAGGATTTTTTGCTACCTCTACAATATAAAGTTTGAGCCTAAGGCATGGCTAGTACCACCTAATTATTTTTGACTCAGCCTAATTAAGTAGGTACTTCCTTGAAGCTTCTGACATACCTTTCTGGGGAATAGCTGGGGAACTTGGAGGGAGTTCGTGTCAATCTGTCTGTCACAGAATAATAATACTTTTGATTAGTTTGACTCTTGAGTGAGGGTTTGATCAACGTCATTTTCTTAGTAACTTTAGCTTTCGAGGAATTACTTAAACGTAATTTGCGTTAATGCGTAGTTAGACAATAACACTAGCGTTAACGTTTGCAGGTGGAACCGTAGCATAAACGCTTTTTTAAACACAAGGTTTTTTTTAAAAAAGGCATAGTAGTGGTACAGTGAATGTTATTCTTTGAAATCTCGTACCTATGTATGTAATGAAATCTCTAAAAGAGTATAGATTCCAATATTATACTTTTTGTTAGCGCCCTCTCGATTCATCTTTCGTATTCCTAGATTTTAGATTCACCGAAGTATTAACGTTATACCTGATACCCACCTCAAGTTCACAAGTCGTAAATATTTAAAGCAGGTAGTTGCTTCAAATGCTCGTTTGGTAAACACGAGCGTTTTAAACATTTTCAACAACCGTTTATTTAACGTTATATTCTCTTTTGCAAGATAATATTTAGGGAATCGAAACGTTTGAAACACTATGACTGCTATTAGCAGTAGCTACCTACTATTAATGTAAACTTCGCAATATCAAAAAGTTGCAAATTAATTAGGAATGGTTAGGAACGGTGCAAATTTAGCATAATTAATAATACGACAATCTTGATTCACCTGCTTAGGTGCACCAAGGCAGTGACGAACCTTATCGATAAGCGATTCCTAATTACGTAGGTACATAATAAAATTAAATACCTGTACCTAATTATTTATGTAATACAAATCAAACATAAACGTCTAATATTCGTGTAACTGTCAAAAACCAGTGTAATATTATAATTAAGTTATATATATATAATAAGTATACATTCGGGTTCATATACCTACATACTGTATCTACAACACGACACTTATTATTTTTCATAACCACCAAGTGAGGGTAGATCTAAAAGAATTTACGCTCGGCGGCGGCGCGCGGCGCCAGCGCCAGCGTGGCGCGCCTCGGCCCGCGTCCGCGCCGTGCAGTCAGTCCACCCGCGACCGCGGCTGGTGTAATTAGGCCGAAACGTCAATAATGTGTCAAGACATTTTAGTATTCTAAAATTAGTGTATTTCTTAATTAAACAATGACTGGCCAAGTATGTGAAGTGTATAGTGCAAGTTTAAAGCTTCTTTAGACTATTAATATTATCCTAGGACGATTAAAGTAATCTTACTTTGGGTAAGTTTGTCGGTACATAGAAATTAGTGGAACATTAAAGTGATAAATTATTTTCGAGTTTGATGGTGGTAAGTTTATATTTTTGTTCTTTAAAATCTTTAGATGCTGGCCTCGTATGTATATGTAACCTTATATTTTGTGATATTTTCAAGATTATTTCGACAATTTTTTTTAGAAGAGGTAGAATTTATATGCCTACCTACTTCACTTATGTAAAATGGTATGTGTCTTGGCAATTTTCTTTGAAGACGATAGCTTAGTTAAGCAATTTGAGTGCCTAAGTACGTATAGCTGAAGACTGAGAGTGAATTGACCACCTCCTTTCTTTGAGTTGACTTTCGACGGACCGTAGAAGGGGGGGGGGGGGAGGTAATGCCTCGCCCGTTGATGTGATCCGGTGATTGTACTGGATGGAGCCTATCGTGGCGACGAATCCTATGGCTATGAATACTCAAGCATATGTTTCTTAGTGTAGGTAGGTATCCGATATACCCACCTGCCACATCCCATGAAGATTTTCGTACTATAAATATCTAACATATCATCACGCCAGTATTCCCCGAAGGGCTGACAGAGCTGTACTAGTACACCCACAGGTCGTCGGTATATTTAGGTCCCATGTAGTGCGACCCTATTGCCATAAACCGGACACAAATTCAGACACCGTACTGCTACCCCGAATTTCTCAGAAAAACTCAATAACATTTCGCTTGAATCGGCACCTAGTGTAGCAATAGCGCTTATAAAAACGTATAGCCGAAGACAAAGTCCCAAATTGTAGAAAATGAAATCAGATTCGCGAACAACAGACACCAACAATGGTAGCGTAGGTTAAATTTCAAATTCAATCAAGTCTCCCGCCAACAATAAGCGTTCGCCTTTCGTTAATTATAGCAGCAGTTCCTAGTTCTAGGCTACAATAAACTAGGTAATCTTGTTTACTGGAATTTTGCTAGCTTCGAACTTTGTTGGATGCAAATCTGGTGGGCTGCGAGTTACGAGCAAGTTGTAAATGTTAAACTGATTAAGGATGTGTTGTGTTAGCTGGTTTATAAGATCTTTTATATTCCGTAGCTGTTACCCGCGTTTTACGTTCAATTTTTGATGAAAAATTATTGTATGAGAGTCGGTAGCGAACTAGCGACCACGGCTACGTGATATAGTATAAGTGCCATATACCATCACGCCTATACTTCCCGAGGGGTAAAGCAGATATGTACTAGTGTGCACCCACAGTGAGCCGGTATGTTTAGATCTCATGTAGGTAGTAGGGAGTCTACTGCTAGTAGGCAACTAGGAATAAATTCAAACTCCCGAGCTGTTAGTGTATATGTATTTCACAGAAAAACCCAACAACACTTTGGTCGCCACGGGGATCGAACCAAGGGCCTCTAGCTTAGCAGTCGCTTAGGCTAGGCTTATTAGGTAAACACTATTACATAATAATATGGTGTGCTAGTCAACTTTAATTGATTTGTCGAACTCAGACGTCACTTAACGTGATGAATCTTTATATAGCAAATAGAGACTCAAACTGTTTATTTGCATAAGTACTAAGGTTGATAATTGTGGTTCTTAAATAATAAAGTGTACAGTTTAGAACCTTATCCAGGTGTTGCAAATTTTTTAGGGTTCTAAACTTCTAACTAGTACAATAAAATAAAATCTTAAGAACGAGACCCAGTATATCTTAGTACTTACACTGACAACAAACTCGAATAAGGCAAAAAAGGCCAAGATATAGTAGCCACTAGCCAGTAGTTGTTTGTTAACGATTCATTAACGTTAATTGACGCTTCTGGGTGCGACCCACTGATTCATGATTAGAGTAAGAATAACAAACAAACACTTGCACTAATGCAACCGGGTCTCTTTAAAAAGCAAAAATAAAAGCTGTTATAAAGGTAATGAATATTTTTAACAAACATGAGACTGAATAATATTTCAACATTCTCAAAAACATATGCGCGACCCGCCGTCAGTTCGCATTTGACGCCCGACCGCAGCCGGGCGCGCGGTGCCAATACGATTTTCCGCTACCTCTAACTATTTTATACTCTGTGGCAACGGCGCAGATTTTGTGAACTAAAAACTGTTTGACGCAACTTTGTCTTAGTTTGAAATGAGACAGTGCACGTCACTGAATAATTTGAGGGTTAAACGAGGTATTTACGTGTGTTTCAAGCTTATCCTTTGAGCAGTAATGTGTTTTTGGGATCTGGTTTTTAAATGCTTTATGAGCTGTGAAGGGTTATATAGAATTTAAAATTAGCGCACTAGTAACAGTAGTTCGCACTACTACACATCAAGTAAATAATATTCCAGTATAAGCTGACCTCTCATAGTACGGAAATCCTATAGTACGCGAGGTCATCTTGTACTGGATATCTTTTAGCTTGGTATGTAGTGTGTACCTAAATATTTGGGTAACGGTTTAATGTTTAAAGCTAATTAACGTGAACTGGATGAAAAATAATTAAGCAGTATTTCATCATAGTTTTTTTTAAAATTTAACTAAAAAAAAATTTAAAACATCAAATATAGCACCACTTTAACAGTAGCAAAAATCCAGTTATAAATTGTAAAACCAAAAGACCGCAGCAGCCATTAAGTTTTGATAGGCAGACATTATGAAATATAGCCGATGACCGTCCCAGGGCCAATCCAGATAATGTCGTACAATAATAATATTACTCTGGAGTTAATGATTAAATACAGAAGTTCAGAAGTAATTTGTTTGAAAGCTTTAATCGTAGTTCTTAATGGTTACTGAGGACAATAAGATGTGATCTACAAAGATATCTTGAGGCCCCAGTCTAGCTGTGCATAACATAACGTGAAAAAAAGGTACTTAGATTAAGCTAATATAACATATTTATATTCTATGGCAATAAAAATATTTGACATTATATCCTTAATTTTCTGTTAAAAAACTTTGCAAAAATGCGCTAATACATTGATAACAGCAAAATTTTGCAAGACCTTTAAGGATGGCGCAACCTTAAGGGGCCTTAAAGATGGTGATAAAATATTGCATGATAGTCATCATCAATTGGTTTTAGCAATCATCCTGCGTGGATCAAACCTCCACATGACCAAAATCCATGTATTTCAGCCAGTTTGCGGATAACCGAACTGTTTGTTCCTAGTGAATCTCCCGGTACTTTCCTTGTGATTATATTATTATCATGGATTGCATTGTAGTGAAAATTAGAAACAAACTTCTTGCTAAATTATCTGCACGTGTTAATTAACTTAAAAATAGTCCATAAAGAAGTTGAATAATTCTAAGGCAACAACAAAAGACACAGGCACACAGCCAAGCAGATAAAAATGTCTCACTCTCTTTTATCAGTAGGTTTTAAAAAACTATCTTTTTTTTTGTATTTTTTAATTTTCCATGCTAAGATTTTATTTAGATTATTTTTAATTAAGGAAAAAATAACAGGTTTTAAAAAAGTTACAATTTAATGTCAGTCTCTTATTTTGATATTAAGATACTTTCAAGAAGTCAAATACTACTCGTAGTAGGACGGTTCCAAAAATTTGTTCTTTTTATGGAGAAGAACCGGCTAAGAAACTAGGTATATATACACTCCTTCCGAAATTACACCTACTTATGAACTCACATAAGAATAAATGTTTGATAACAATATACTTTACGACCAAAAAACATCCTTAAAAGTCTTTAAATCCTATGACAATTAATCAAAATAAGGTTTTCAAGAAATTATCTCTAAAATATTATTTTATACTTTGACCAGAAATCGATTTGTAGAAATTTTAAAATACATCCCCATTAAAATATTCCCCGTGGCTCTCATTATACATTGCCTGCAAACAACAAGAAAATCACTTCGCAGAACAATTGCACTATGCAGCTCTGTCCACTACAAAAGGACCACAAAACTACAACAGCACTTGTTGCCTCCACATCGCAGTTATTTTCCTAGGATTTTTCATAAAGATTGCCTTGTTTATTACTTTGAAGCTGTTTCAAAGCATTCTTAAGATTTCAATGCTTTTGTTCGAATAGTTTTCCGTGCATCTATGATTAATGGGTCTCCTGTTGCTTGTGATGTTTGATCATTAATGTTTTCTTGGTTTAGAAGCAGTCCAGACCTACTCCTTTGTATGAAAGTATAAGTAGCTAATTTATGATAGTGACTATATTAGAATAAACATGCTATAAATAACATTTATGCTTATATTCTAAATTTCGATATGATGGAAAAGAGAGTGAATGACGGGGCGACGCTGATGACGCGATGAATTGAGGAAAAAGATAGGCTGCGCCGACCCCAACTAGATTGGGACAAGGGCAGATGAAGAGAATGATAATTCAATTCCGCTATAATTTTTTGCTAGCCACGTTTTCTTGGATGTTTGACATGCGGACACGGAATAAAAATATTATAAAAATAATATTGACAACACCAAGAACCGAACTCATAATCACCCATCAAAACATCTTAATCTCCTTGGCACAACAATCATCAAACACCACAGTTGAAGTTCCCTCGTTAAGGCTAAATCCGGCCAAGTTAAATTGCCACTGGCCCGGAGGCTGAGGGGCGAGCCATTGATTGCAACCTGTTACAATTCGCAGCCAAGGTGGTTGTCAGCACTCGACCAAACTTCCTGATTGGCTCTTAAATAAGGTGAATTTGAGGGATATCAGAATACTTCCTAACAAAAGAACGAATTAATATTCGTTAGTTCTCTAACCTAAAGCTTATCGGTCTACGTATGAATATTTAATATGATTGCGGATTTTAGAGTCAATTTTAATTAAATTTTATTAATTTAGCGTAATTTTATGTATATTCAATATTAACCTTTTCGACGCCCATCTATATAATACGAGATGTGTCCTCCAGCGCCACGCTACAAATGTATACAAAAACGTAGGGATGGGGTTAATGTCCTATCGACAAATAATATTATAAGTTGAAATTAATGTTTATTCACCAATTTACGAAGCTAAATAAAAACTGATACCGTATTTTCATATTTTGTTTTATTTCATAAAAAAAACAATATGAAAACCTGGATATATTTACCATAATAAAAGAAAAGAATTGTAAATTTATTAGACGTGTGTTCTAGAAGGCACATCCCTATTTGTCTCCAAATGTAATCCTTCTACTTCATATTATCAAGTCGTTGGCGCTCGAGGCACGTCAAAATCCTTTCTGATATAAGGATGTCTAGATGTCGATGTCTGGTATTTTTCTTTTTTCTATTCACTGTGGTCGAGTTACACGTGCATAACCTCAACCGATTCATGCATAATTTATTTCGTTTACTTACAACAAATAGAACCAAATACAATCAATAGAAGCTAGAAACGTGGTTTTCTACGTGTTTTTTTTTAAATTAAAATGGAGGGTAAGTGACTGTTTTACGCAGATGATACAGTTTTTTTTCTTAATGGTTATAGGTGTCGCAAAATACTAGCAATGATTTATAATAGAAAACAGTAGTACATTCTTGAAACGGAAGTTGACGACTTAACGGAATGTCAAGACGACGAACTATTTCAAAATTCTGATTATTCACAATCTTTTTCTTATGATGACTACTCAAAAAGAAACAAAATTCAAGGAAAGTGGTACATGCACAGAAGCAGTAGAAATGAAAAAGGATCCAGTACCCACTGTCGTGGATGTGCATGGATGCATTGCACTACACTAAAATGCACTAAGTCACTATGACATTGAAACCCGTCCGCTTATGACGTCACAGATTTACTTCTATACAAGTTCGTGGCGTTGTGCGCACTGACAACTCGCCACTTTGTAAGGATGGGTTTTTCAAACGGTGTTTCACTATCGACAATGAATAGAAAACCTATTTATTCTTGTTTATGGTGAATAAAACGTAGTTTATAGTTTACAATATTTATAAAATATTATTTATTCACGTAATTTTCTTGCAATAATAGTATTTATGATCGTTTCGACGAGATGAAATATAGCGAGGTCTTCATCGTGTCCCATCACTGGCTTACTTTATATCAAGTACTTGGCGTTGGGGGCATTAAAATATTTTCTGGCGTTTTAGTTTTCA
Organism: Acronicta psi; assembly: GCA_946251955.1. Classification (NCBI taxonomy): domain Eukaryota; kingdom Metazoa; phylum Arthropoda; class Insecta; order Lepidoptera; family Noctuidae; genus Acronicta; species Acronicta psi. Next base: position 562,873 of record OX276474.1, read on the forward strand.
TTGAATATAAAACAAACAAGAACTTATTATGTGTGAAAAAGTTAAAAATATGACTTAATACACGGCAGTTTTCCATAAAAACAAAATAAAAGCTCTTGTAAAAGTTGTAAATTTATTTTATACTATTATTACTTCTAATCAAGTAATGGCGCTGAGGGCACGAAAATCTCGAACTTGTATACAAGTGATTGGCGTTCAAAAGGTTAATAGGAGATACCTATAAGATGGTTATGATTATCATCAGCATGTTATAATTTATTTCTTCTAAGAAACATTGTGGTAGACTCCAAAGGTTCAGATGAATTTAATATATTTTTTTTTACTGTTGAACTCAGAAATTTCACTTAACATAATGATTCATTAGCTAATAGAGACCTAGTATATCTTAGTACACTGACAACAAACTTAAATATGAAAAAATAGGCCAAGATATACATAGTAGCCAACGTTTGTTAACAGTTCATGACGTTTCCGAGTGCGGCAGTAAGTCTCAATCTAAATCAGCATTCAATTCCTTTGAATCACTCCATTCGCTTTACCTAACTAAGATCTTCCTTAGTGTGTAAACATTACCTACTACACGTATTTACTTGAACAAATCGAGTGTTCGAGCTGCCTTTCAGTGAGTTTGCTCCGGCGGCCACACATCGGTTACCGCTCCATCAACTGATTGTTTGAGGACTAATATTTTAGAGGTATGTTTTGTATTGATTCGAACCTTGCACCATTGGCTTACGGTGTGTGGGCCGAATCGGTACGGACGGTAAATTATGATTAATATCATAATCATAATGTCTTTTAGGACGCCATGAAATTTCATACGGTTTTCATAAATAGACAGGGATTTTCTAGGAAGTTTATACCATATGCTGCCATGCCAAGCCAGGCCGGGTCGTCGGTAACCAATGCCTTCCAATTTATACTATATGCTAGAAAACATTTCATCATCATCAACCTATATACTGTCCCACTGCTGGGCACGGGTGGCACGGGGCGCGGGCCTTGGATTCGAAGTCGAGACCTTTGACTTGGCAGTCCAGTGGTCATATTCCTGAGGTATCACTGCTTGCAAGATTACATTTAAACAAGTCTAATATCTCCATCCAAGTAATTAATGCTCCAGCACAGTCTATCGACAGTTTTAAACAACAATCAACCGGCACACTAGTCGGGGCGACTTCATTAAATTAACGGCAGCGGTTACCCACGGTTAATGAGCCCCATAATACTGATAGCCCAACTTGGTCGTCCAACTGTGGGGGCGATCTTAGTTTATGAGGCGATATCATCGTACTAAGTGTACTTCTTAACACCTATAAAACCGCGGACGGAGGTTACTACAAAAATAACTTGGAATTAACAAGTCTTTATATTTAATAGAAGAATGTTCCGGAGTTTTTATGGGCTGGTAATTCAAGATAAATTGTGTAACGGGTGCTTGTCTCAATTTAAAAGTTTTAAAGAATGGTGCGGGATGCCTCTGTGTCCCCGGGGCAGGATATTATGACCTTGCTAATAAATACTTTGTAAATATTTTTGTCGTCATGATGAAGATTATAATGGGATCTTTGAAAAAAAAAATTCTACGCCGTATATACTTTACTAGCTTTCCGCCAGCGGCTTCGCCCGCGTGCTCTGGGTATTTCTCATAACTTTCATCCCCTATTTCAACCCCTTACAGCTCTTTTTTCGCATAAACAAGTAGCCTATGTCCTTTCTCAGGCTCTAGACTCTCTCTCTCTCTCATCTCTGTACCAAATTTAATTTTAATCGGTTTAGTAATTTTGGCGTGAAAGCACAGACAGACAGACAGAGTTAGTTTCGCATTTATAATGTATAAGTAAGGATTGTGACAGCATCAACGGAAGTGAAGTGGCGGGGTAGAGCTAGTAAAACGATACATTTAAATTCTCTTCGACGTAGGTACCAAACGAATCGCGTCATGCAATAGTCACGCAACCCCGCTCCACTCGAGGACGTCCGTCACCCCTTAGTGTAACACAAACATAATCAGCAGTTAATTAGACACGCTAATTATCCCTGGACTTTTATTCAGGACATGTGGTGGGACCCTCGTCTGGGTGGGGCTTGTGTAGAGATAAGTGGACAGAAAGTATGTTATAATAATTTTAATCAGGCTTTCCCTTGGGAAGTTTCGTTGGGATTATTCTCGAAGTTTTGTGTTTGTTGGGTGAGTGAGCAGTCGTTAAGTGCGGCTGTGCGATATCAGAATACCTGTTGAAATTTAAAATCTAAATGATTTTGAACGTTTTGAACTTTTGAAAATTTATTTGTACATTTAATCTTTGCATGTCTCGTTCATATACTATACCTATAGATCTGCTATGCACAGTATCTGAAGTCATTTTTCTCTCTCGAGTTAAAAACATTATTACACTAACAATATTTTTATCGTAATATCCGGACAAAGGTTGGACATACCCTTATAAGCCTGCTTCTCAATTAAGGAAATTGTCACCCGATGATTAATCCTTCAAAATGGAATCGTTAAAATGACATGAATACCGTTTTAGGCCTCCTATTGTTAGGCGTGTGGAACTGTGGAAGTGCATCGAGGCTTTATTAAGGCTTCGAGCCTCGAGGGCCTTTGTGGGACTCATACTGTCATAGTTGCTTGAAATACGGTGGTCGTTTTATACGCCAAAAATTTATGTGTCCAATTACCTACCGATTTAACAAAGGTATATGGATTGAGATCGGAATTTTTGGAATAAAATCTAAACATTGTATATATTGCAAAGTAAACAGTAGAGTTGTTAAATTAAATATCTAAATTATGTACAAAAAGTAACTGCTAAACTAAAGAAATAAGTTTTTCCCAAAAATATTTTTGAACCATTTGGGGTTGAAACGGCCATAGGGTCCATTGGTACACATTTTCTTTTTAAGGGCATTGGAACCATAGTAAATTATATGTATCTAGATAGGCACGTAATAATTTATTTTAATTTATGAAAGAGAGAGGTTTAAATTATAGCACTATTAGGTACAAACCATAATTACCTGTGATGGAATTAAGGACCAATCAATATCAAGGGATTACCGTGTCATGTATTAATTACAGATTAAAATAAACATAGAGTTATGAATAATAATTAACTAGGTACTATAATTATATTTTTGTACTTATTAATTTTATTACCTTTCTTCTATCGAGGTCCTGGTGTCCGTGATCCTAGTGCATAATTGGATTACTGGATTGGAACCAAATCTATGTTGTCCTGCCCTAATTTCATTATTTAATTTATGAAATGCATAACACGCGTCTATAATATTCTTCAAGTGTATTCATTGATGTGGTCCTCTCGTATGTTATAACAAATGTTTTTCTGTTTTGTTGGTAATTCTTACTTGACAGTATTTCAATCCTTACTTAATAGGCATCGACTATGATTCTAGAATTAGGACCTTGACAGTGTGAAGAAGAAATAAAGCGAACCTATTCCTTGGCTACAGTGGCAATAGATACGGCCGGCCCTTATGTAGGAATCCGACATAGTCCATTATCTTCCCGGCTGCGGGTATCCAAGACAATTTCTGAGGTTTAAATGCGGCCCAGGGAAAGGTGGCAGAGATTTTTTTGGGAATTCTTTCGCTGTTTACTTTCACCGCTGTGTTGTCTTAGAATGAAAAATAATCTTTCTAAAAAAAAATAACAATCTTATCGAGCCTAGATATTACAAAATCCAATTTACAATAACCTTTCAACAAAACAGTAATAAAGATAACTCGCAGCATCCCATGATATAGTGGCTCTGTTCATCCCGCCACTGACACTACAAAATTTATGTTCCAATTAAAATTTAAACGTGATATTATCCGGCAAATTCAAAAAGCAACGAGCCGGTCGCGAATCAATTAATAAATGAAACTTCTACATAAATCATCCGTGTTAACATATAATTTTTGCCGCTGAAAATGTCGTATCGCCGACGTATTCATTGTGACACAGCGAAGTGAGAAATTCGGAAAATTTTAATTAACATGAACGTTAAGTTTGGAATGTGCTTCAGTTAAATTGTCGTAGGTGCGCGATGTATTGAAGGGTGTATAAAGTTTTACAATTATGTTTCACGTCTCCATAGAACATTTGTTACAAATTTAATACTGTATTTTATAAAGTTTACATCGAAGCGAAATTAAGCGAAAGAAAGCGAAAAATAATTGTAATAATAATGTTTGTCACTTTGGTGAACTTTTTGACTGGCGAATTACATTATAATTTTTAAGAGAAATGATACTAACACAAAGAACTGCGTCATTGGTCGTGTCGTTTTGTCTTATCGCGACTATGGTGCTTGCGAAGATCTGAGATTCAATTTCTACATCAGAGTTTCAAAGGTTTTATTGAAATTCTCAGTAGTAATCAGTCTAGTTTATTCTGTCTAGTGCGGATGCGTATGGCATAGGTATACGAACAGTAGTAATTATGCTAATATTTAAAATACTAAATCAAAAACATACTGACAGGTATTTTTAATTTGTTGATTGGTCCTTTTATACGGTCTAAAACCTTCATAAAATGTTCCTGTGGTGAACAGAACAAAGTTCTTAGTAGTATAACATAATGTAATAACAGTAGGTAATAACATAAAAATAACTCGCTGACTCAACTCGGTATAACCAGTTACTGTTATAATAACAATAGAAAAACCTGAAGCTGCCAGAAAATCATACTGTTTCCAAGAAGCCAATAAAGTAGTCTTTATAGTAGTTATTATTTTGATGCCTAATGGAGTTTCTTAAAGGCTTTTCTTCATAATACCAACTTTTTTGGACTTAACAAATAGTTATTGACAGTTTAAAAGTACTTTAAAATTGTCTAATTAAAATAACATTATTCGCAAATAAATCGAGGCAAGGGCTAGAGGATGATGATGATGATTTATGGAATTCTGCGTAGGTAGGTATAATAAAATAAAATACAGTACCTATAGTGTATTTTCGGGGTTTCCTCTCTTCCGGTCCAGTTTCTGATTGCACGATTGGTGTAGCTGCTAAAGTGGCTACCTCGCCGTAGGTACTGTTTGAGTGTTGTGGAGTCGATGTTAAATGAAACAAATAACTGTGTGATCCGGAAATGTTCATTTGGAGTTTGGGTGTACTTTGTGACTGTTAATTGTTTGTATGTGAAAGACCAAAAACCTACAAACCTAAACAATTATTTCCACTTAATAAAAATTAAATAACTTTAATATTAAAGCCAGAGCGAGCTGATAAATTCAATTAATTATAAACAATTCCTTATAAACAGTTCATAAAGTCAACTAAGCAATTAGTGATTGTTTAAGGGCCAAGCAATAAAACCCTAAAAACCCCAACGCTAATGAAAAAGCTGGGAAGATGAAACGGTGAAATGAATTCCCACCATATATCAAGCTATTCCTTAACATCCAGGAACGATAACCCGTATCGCAGACGCATAGTTCAAACCGAAGCCTTTTGTGTGATGGCCAACATTCCCATTTAAATGAATCCCCATCGATTCACGGCGATACAAAGAGCAGCAATTTCGAGCCATCGAAACGGGTTCTCCAATCGTAACTAAAAAAGAGAAATATATGGCAGCCAGTTTTCAATCTAACCCTTTGGATCCTGAATAGTCTGCAATGTAGCGGGCTTGGAAGGTGAAACCTTATACGGAGGCGCCTTGGATATGCATGCGGAAGAAAAGACGTCTTATATCAATGTTGAAATAAAATCGTTCATTCATAGGGTTGACTGTCACATTTTCTAACGATCATATCAGATATTAAAGGATTATGGCCATCTTCTTTTTCAAAGAGTACTTCTTTCTATAATCAACTTATTTTAACTACTTGATATTGCTCAACTTCTAGCAAGGGTCATACATAAGCTTTCCTTTATTATATCCAATATTACATTGATTAGCGCGAAGATCGTCCTTCCGTATGAGTAATGCTTTAAAGTTGAGTCACTTGGTTGAAGAGGTCAAATAGAAATTAGGTTGTGCATCCCTACGAAATCCGTTCAGTTCTGGTTAGAATAAAACACTATACCAATATGGTTACTAAAGGAAAATAATAGCGGTTTAATATTTTCCTTGTATTTTAAGGAAACTCTATAATAGAAAATGTACAGTCCATTGTAATTACAAGCTTCATTTTCCATCCATTACTACTAAGTGCCCCTCGAAAAAACATAATCCGACGCCAATATTAATTCTCACAGCCCATCTATAAAATTCGACTCGAAATTCAACCCTAAAATTGAGATTCTTGGAAAAAAGCAAGCAGCCGCTGAATATTCATGGGAAACACGGCGACGAAAATGCGGAACCTTTTATTGGATCAGGGAGAATCGTGCCTCTACCGATGAGAAGAGGCTATAGTTTTAAAATTTCTCCTTCATAAAAGAGGAAAAAAGATTTGAGAGATGGAATCGATATAAGGCGACAAGACGAAGGAATTTTGTTACGTAAGTTCTGGGAGCTGTGAACTAGTTTATGTCAGCTGGCTTGCTTGTGAATTTCTATACTTCCAACGAGATTTTGAATAACTGCCGGATTTATGGTCAATTCGTTTGTGTAATAGAACACAAACACAACTTGGCGGATAGTTCCGTCACCCAGTACGAGTATGGTGCCACAGATCAGAACATGCACCATTTGCTTTTTGCTTTACTCTTTTAAAAAGTACAATTCCAATGTTCTAAACCTTTGACTCAATAGTATACCGTTGACACAAAACGGAAACGGAAAGGATGATCAGGTATTTGAACAGGCCCCTATTCCATAACAAATTAAAATCATCGTTAATACAACGGCCGGGCAAAGGGTAAGTGCGGGCTAATTGCGCCATTCTCATTTACAGACAAATGAAATTTGAATGCAATAAAAGTAAACTGGCCGTTTGTATAGCAATAACTGGAAAATTTGCGAAGCAACTTCGAACAGAGGGCGCTGGTACTGGTAGAAAAGGCTGTCACGATTTATGATAATTGGTTGTTTCCAGGTGTTTTAGATTATGTTTTTATAATTTGAAAACTTGATTTTAAAAGTGTCTCAGTGATTTCGACGTTATAAGCGAGTTTGATTACTCTATCGATCTAATACTGTGGTATGCAGATCTCATATTATGAAATTATTTTTCACATTTCTTATAAAAAAAAACTTTCTAAATAGAGATTTAATTCATTGTAAAAATGATAATATCATAAATAGCTAATAGAGAATACTGATTAATAATATACGGAAGTTATTTCTTTGACATACATAATAACCCTTAGTTTAAATTTATTATTATAAGTGAGAGAAGAAAATATCTACACATAAATAAGGAACTAATTTATGACTGAAAATGGACCCAACGTAAAGGAATAATTTTTGTGGGTAGGCTGACGCTTCTTTTTTTTCATTAAAGTAACTTCATACTACAATGAAATTTTAACTAATTACTCAGCGCTTCCACGATGACGTTATATTTCATTACGCTCAACAAATTCCCTCTGTGACTCGTATTTTATTTAGAACTTGTTATTAAGCACACAAACCTAACAAGTTCTGCTTTTATTACACAGGCCAGCTTTAATAACACCATGTTTTGCACACAATTTATTTAAAACTAGCTTTTGCCTGCGGTTTCGCTCGTGGGCCAATCGCAGTAACTGATACAGTTGGCTATCGCGTCATTGATTTTGGGATATTGGTTATCGCGTGATTTTTGATATGGTGGTTTTTTTACCGAATTAAAATAACGAATTATACCTGTCAGTAATACCTTTAAATCTTTATTTAATATTTCAGCCTGAAAAATTAGACTATTTTCCGAATGCCATAAGTATTTTTTGTTCTTCCGGGTCGAATTTTAGCTCTGTAGATACTAAATGTTATTCAGATATTTTATTAGACCAGCCGTCAAGTATTTAACGAATATATGAATATTTTTAATAATTATATTTACGTACTTTACATATACATTTCAAATAAGCACGTATACAATTGTTTTAACTATCTAATCAGAGCTTCTTTTCAATTGTATTAGAATGTTTGCACAACATTTTAGTTTGTTAGCAGTTATGTTTGGCTTATCTAATTACAAGCTCGACAATTTTGTTTACTTTGTTTATTCATCATTAAGTTTACTAAATAATAATTTTAAACTATTATTTGTAGCAAGTAATTATTCTACACTGTGTATTTTATATCTTATGTAAGTAACTACTAATTTAAAAAACAGCTGTTTATACGATGCTTTCTTTATAATACGGAAAATCCTAATGGATCGCCCCGCACATCGAGAGGCGACAGGGTATGCCTTATGGTCAAGGCCATGCTGTTCATGACATTCACCATGATTATGGCAGGCTGTAAGCTGTGGTTCAGTATAATCGCCGGATTCCATAATCATCATATGTATATACACACGCGCTGGTTACTGGGCTGATTATACTATGCCAAAACATAAATGTGCGTTTCTAGATTTTGCACGCTGTATATCTGAAATTTCCACAAATGTAACACATATATTTTCAGCATACATAAGTATTAACTTTAATTATAATCCTTTAATTAATTAATTAATATGTACAAATTCTCAAGCTTACGTAGGTATAAATCTCAATAATATTATAAGCGTCTAGTAAATTTCATACTACACGGCGCTCGCCGCTTGTTATTTCGTAATTAGTGTTAGCTATCCCAATAGAGGTAGCTGAAGTAGCAATATCGACACGTTTATGAGTGTTGATGTTCATGATAGTATTTATCCGCGATTTCTACGTTCAACATATACTATTGAGATAATAAATTAGATTTTCTTAAATGTATGCATAAATGTGGTTTTAACTTCAAAATATAATCATGATTTAAAGTGGAAGTTATTGCAATTAATTATTTTATTTCATTAGAAAACTGTAGTCAAACAACATCATTTTTTAATTAAATGAAATGAAGAGGCAACTCAAAATACTTTCATAATCAAAAGCTATGGCACAGTCCAATTCAATTTGGCAGGAGCCAGATTTCCCAAAACCGTTTGGCGAAATTGAAAAAAGTGCTGTCCAAATCTTTTTACGTTTTGTGCAAACAAAGGAACACAATTAGTTGTTCCTATTGGCCCCAATCTCCTCGACAAATGAAAGAATAAGAGATCTGACGTAGTCCATTGATATTTACTGGAATAACACATAAAGGCAAACCAGCTTTAATTTATCTCAGAGAAAAAGCGTTTAACCCAAAAATCTGTAGCTTTATTAACATACCATCACGCCTATATTCCCCAAAGGGAAAGGCAGAGGCATACTAATGCACACCCACAGTTCCCGGGCATGTTTAGATCCCATCTATGAGGGGGCGAACCTATTGCCTACTCTAGGTAATTCACAGAAAATCCCAATAACACTTTACTCGACCCAGATATGGAACCCATGACTTCGAGCGTAGCAGTCGCTATTACGAGCACTAACGAGACAGTATATTAATGACATAATTATAATTATGCATATATAAGCACCCAACTGTAGATCAAGACAACAGCTGTAATCAAGATTCGAGATTCCAAATTTAATACTATCAGGGAGATTTAGAATTTGCTCGATTAAAACTAAAAGATAGGTTCTCTAAATACACTTACTGAAATTGGAAAATTTATTTATTTATTTATTTATTTAATCTTTAATGCACATTTATGGTACATAAGGCGGACTTAATGCCATAAGGCATTCTCTCCCAGTCAACCTTTGGGTTAAAAAGAGCATCACGAAATGCGGTACGAAAAAATAAAAAAACAACAATTAATAACAATTATAAAGTAGTAAATACTTTAAAAATATATTAAGTACATTACATATAATACATACAAAAATTATATATACATACATAAATTATACATACATACATAAATATAAATTATACATAAATATGAATATTTAAATAGAAATATATCAGCTTGATGAAAACACCGATTAGCTATAAATAAAAAAAAATTAAGGGTTCAGTGATTTAAAATAAAATTCACGTACTTTCCGTTTAAATGAGAATTTACTCGTTGCCTTTCTGATGTCAAGTGGTAGCACATTCCAGAGTTTGATAGCTGAAACAGCGAAGGAATTAGAAATAAAACCTGTACGGTGGGAAGGTAATTCAAGAAGCAAATTTTCAAAAGCGCGAAGGTTATGATTGTGAGAACTGCCCAATATTTTAAAATGAACCTTAAGATAATTTGGAGCATATGGATCGTTTATGATGGTGAAGAGCATGCAGAGAGATCTGAGAGATCTTCTCTGGCGAATAGGCAGCCATTTTAGCTGAGTGCGGTATAGGGAAATGTGGTCGTATTTACGAAGTCCAAAAATAAAACGTATGCAGTTATTGAGAAGTCGATCCAGTCTATTTAAAAATTCTTGAGATAGATCGGAGTAACAAACATCTGCATAATCAATGATAGGAAGCACTAAGGACTGGACCAAAAGCGTTTTGATTTTAGGCGGAAGAAAATTTTTAAACCTATAGAGACACCGCAATGAGGAAGTAACGCTCTGACTAACATGTGCAACTTGTTTGTTCCAGTCAAACCTATTGTCAATGTGTAAACCCAAGTCTTTTAAATGTGATGAAAAAGGAATAACTATATTGTTAAATTTAATTGGTTGTATTTGACTTAGATTCACTTTCATAACATTTAACGGGCTGCCTATAACAATAGCCTGACATTTGCTGACATTCACAGCTACTCCAAATTTGCTAGACCAGTCCCAGATTGTGCAGAGATCCGTATTGAGGCTGGAGATACAGCTGTCTAAGTTACTGATATCAGCTTGCACATAGAGTTGCAGATCGTCCGCATACAGATGGTAAGAGCATTTAAGAATTGTGGTGACAGAATTGATGAATAGTGAAAATAAAAGGGGAGAGAGAATACCGCCTTGTGGAACACCAACTGTGAGGTCGCACCAATCAGAAAATTCCTGATCAATGCGTACTCTTTGCTGGCGGCCACGAAGATATGATGAAAACCAACCCTGAGATGACGACGAGATCCCAATTTGTGATAGGATGGCAAGGAGAATGTCATGGTCAACGGTATTAAAAGCATTGGAGAAGTCTATTAAAACTAACACCGTCAGCTTTGAGTTCTCCATACCATACCTGATGTCCTCTGTAACTTTTAGCAAAGCAGTGGATGTGCTGTGAGCGGGTCGAAAACCGGATTGAAAATGGGACAAGAGATTATTTGAAAATACGTAAGAGGAAATTTGCTTGTGAGTAACTGCTTCAATGATCTTAGACTGGAAAGGAAGTATAGAAATGGGTCTAAAGTGATTGACTAAGCCGGGGTTAGAAATTTTCGGAAGAGGGACAATATGAGCTTTACGCCAAATTACAGGAAAATCCCCAGTCTGCAAAGAGAAATTGATGATGTGAGTCAAAATGGGAAGTATATTTTCAATAATAAAAGATATCATAGTTCTGCCGATCCCGTCCCAGCCAATGGCTTTGGACTTGATCGACTTGAAAACTTTGAGGACCTCGACATCAGTTACAGGGGAAAATGAAAAGGAGTCTGGAGGTACTTTTGGCATGGAAGTAATATCTAAAATGGTTTGATGTTTAACATTATCTGGGAGTATGGCAGATGTTGAGAAGTGCTGATTTAGACTATCAAGAGATAGGTTCGAAGGCAAAAAATTTGATTTTGATTTAGATATACCAAATGATTTAAGAAACTTCCATATGTCTGCCGGTGAAGAGTTAAGAACATTTTCACAAATGTATCGGCGTTTAGAAACTCTTACCATCTGGTTACAACGGTTTCTTGCTAGTTTGTACAGGCGCCAATTCTCCTCATTGCGATCTCTTCTATATTTCCGAAACGCTCTGTCACGTCGTCTCATAGCCATGCGAACTCCGGAAAATTCCTTATTTAATAGACAGTTAAAACTAAGACGACGTCGTTTTATTGAAGTAAGCTCTAATCCTGTTTAATAGAGTAGATTTTGTCGTAAATCCAATTTAAAAACGAAGTTTTGAGCCTTCGTAGATACGCTGTTGAATCCAGAATTAGAACATTAATAACATTTGTTTTATGATTATGCAGTAATTCTTGATTATACTTTGTTTCATTTTCATAATAATTATCCGATGAAATTTTAATGTTCCTAAGAGCTATTCATTCTTGGAGAATAGCATTGTTATTTATGTAGTATCTCATTTGGATAGAAATTAATGTATTTATAATTTATTGTCTATGTAAAACCGAATAATTAACTGTCTTATGTCATTATTGTATCATTCTCACTCCAAGTGCCCCGCTGCGCTATTTATGTTTCTTTGTGCTAATGTCAGAAACTAGTAAACGAATTTCCAAACGGTTTCCAGCAATTTTTTGAAGAAACAAATTATCTACGAAGGATATCGGCTATGGATAATATTTGAATTCGTGTGAAGCCGGCTGGTTTAGTTAGTTATTGATAAAAACTGAGAAAAAGACCTATAATTAGCATTTTGTTTTGAAATAAATAAGCAAATATACTACATCATAAACATAAAACAACCTAGAAGATAGGCAGAGAGAAAAATCTCATCACTACACAAAGTCACACAGTACATAACAATTTATATAGAGACTGGTATCTGTCATGAGTACAACCTGTGTTTAGAGAGAGAGAGGAAGTAATAGCACCAGATTTATTTTGTCAGGTTTTGTTCTGTATTAAAATACTATGTCGATACCTCCTTCCATACTCCACACAAAATGCAAACTCACAAAATTCCGTAACCCAATCTAAGAAAACGAGCAAACAACACATTTGTATCAAAGGACCATTTTTATCTTGATTTGTGTCACCCAAACATCACCCTGGTAGATCGAAGCAACACATTTACGTGTGCGTACAATCTCGTATATCTGTTCGACGTGAGGTACGTCGCACCCTGCTCAGCGGTGCCGAGTGATAAGAGTGACGGCTTCGATCCACGTCCTGCCTTTAATTTGGCAATATTTATACAACGCTTGGAAGGTGACGTGCCTGTAGATATTCGTTGTTTGTTGTGTAATATGTTGGTTTGTGTTGGTAGTATCAGAATAGAAAGTATTTTGGCGCTATTTTTGTTATTTTATAAAGAAAATAGGAAACTTTCTGGAATTTTGAAAACAGTGTTTATGTACCTATGTTTTTTATCAATATCATCTAAGGAACCTTACCAAAACAAAATATCTTCAACCAATACAGCAACAAAAAATGGGGTGAAAAGACCAGGAAAAGTAACGACGAAAAATGGACAATTGCACACGTCTTGTCACTCGAGGATATTTGAAGGACAGTTACGATACGGATCAAGGAATACGACAACATATGACAATCAAGCCACACTGCGAGAAATGAAATAAGAACCCATACAAATTGCCTTGACACTCGGAACCGCACAGCAAATACCTTAAATTTCCTATGGTTACAAAAAGCATAGATTTTTTATCCAGAATTCCAATTAAGAATAAAGAAAGCTACTAATACTTAAATATTCAAACTTGAACAATTATCATTAGTTGATTTCAAAGTACTCAAAAGTCCTGTACTTAGATATTCAGTACTTTTGTCCACTTTTCACTCACAAAAATAAACAAGCGCGAATGTCAGCAACCAAAATTTGTGAACATTCCGATTCCTGATACACGATATCTATGCCCTGTCCGTTGTTCTGGCGATTTATGAGCGTGGAGCACTGGTGGCCGCGATAAAACGATACTAAACACTTTCTAATTACCTTGCTTGATGTCATTTCATTAATGTTACTGTTATTATTATTACATAATATCCATATCCATAATACAAGTCAAGTACTTCGGATTCTTTATTAAATCAAAACAAAAACAATCACTGTTAATACGACTAATTACAATATTTCATAATACTCTAAAGTGTACTTTCTCATTACAGTGCTACATAAAAGAAACTGAAAATACCAGGACTAAGCCTTTCACTTACCTGCACTAATTAGGAACTAGCTAATTAGTAACATAATTTGGGTTTCATACTTAAATCTCTCAAAGGTGTTAAAAGAACATCAAGAACAGATAAAATAATGTTGAAAACAGGACTTCTTTTTAGCCAATAAATATAATATTAAGATGATGATAAGTCTATAAACATTAGCAGATAGATAGCAGGCAGGAGATTGTCGTAGTGTTTAAGTTTTATCTCTAATTGGTGACAGAGTAACTACGCTTTGGCAATCTCGATAGTCTCCGTTGATTGTGTGTCAGTGATCAGGAGAAGCTACTAGCCAATCTAGGATGACCTTAACTACGCCAACAGAATATGAAAAAACTAACGGTTTATTTTAAAAAACCCCACGTTACAAATAATTCCATAAATAAGTTAAATTCTCACAAAACACGCACTTTCATTTCAAATATCATATTTCTATTAATTTCGCAGAACGCCCCCATATTTCCCTTACTTCTTCAATATTCCTCGTTCAAAAACCACTTCAAAGGCACCCCTGAGACGCAAGACGCAAAATTTCCGACCACCCTCCACTGAATATTATATTAACGAATCAATGTACATTATATATTAATATGCTGCTGTACTTAAGAATGAATGAATGAATCTTTTTTTAAATAAGTATATTTAAAACTTGCAAGAAACACTACCAAGGCGCATTCGGGAGAGATATGATCTAAGATTGTTATAGACACTGATAGGTTTCCCACTACAGGAGGTAGGTCTACAGTAGTGTAGGTTAGTCAATAACGGCTGTCGCTAAAAACCAGCGCTGTGGCTCTGCTCCGCGCACGAGTCATAGCATTTAGCTGAGCGATGGCCGTTTCGTGTGGATGTGGCGCATACATCGTATAAGTGTAAATTACTTCTGTCTGTGATTCTAAATATTGTATGTCTTGTCTATACAAATAAATTTATTTTCTTTATTTCTTAAAAAAAATAACTAAGATAACAAAACATTATTACCAATACAGCCTCCAACTCTTATCTATATAGTTTTATAAAAAACTAATGTGACTAGTGTTACGACATGGTCGCTGATCATTCATCACTCATTGAATTAACCTAAGTTTACGAGTATTATCCGTCCGAATCAAAAGACCACACAAAATAAACGATCTGCCCCAAATATCCTAGTTCCACAAACACAGATTTTCGTTTAATAGCACTACAGAATTAGATACCGTTAGTACAGACACGTCCGTTGTCACTTACGCCAAGCTATATTAGCTTTATAGTGTCACTCAACTGCCTTATCTGTCTGTTATTAAGGCTAGGAGTTTCGGGAGAAACGGTATTTAGTAGACACAGTGTGAGAAATACTGTGCGGTTTATCATTAAATGACAGCGCAGATTCAGAAATGATCTGTTCATGCCGTTAAATTATAAGCTAATTAGTTATTGAAACAATTTATATCATCATACCCATCACAATAATATCAGCTGGACTAAAAAGGTTGCATTGATTATGACACGAGATCTAAGTATGCATGAGGCTGTAGCGACATCTATCGCGCTACATAAGAACTTCTACGAAGCTAAAATCCTGAATCGCGCAAGTGAAGTTTACCGTGGCCCGCCAGGCATAACACCCGCCTGGTCGGAGGATCCTCCCATTGGTGCGAGGGACAACACACCTCGTCCCTCCACAAGGCTATGTATTTTTAGTAATTGGATTGTTTAAGATAATAGATAACAAACAGGTAGCAGACACACAGTGCAACATTCTAATTTACCTGCAGATTCTATTTAAAGTTCTTTATGACAATGTTCATAGAAGTAACTTAGATTTTTTGACAATTTTGTTCTATTATCTATTACTTTCTAATGATAAATTATGTTTTTTAATTATACACAATGCTTGCTCTCTTTTTTTAATTAAAATACATGCATTTCCCACATAATAACGTACAGTAACGTTAATGCCTCGAAACAGCTAAAATATGAAGAACATTGTTTTGTCCATTTGTGTAGCAGAGATGTTAATTAAAAACGATTATACCTTCATATACGGCAGATTAATAATCAAATTGTAAGGCTCGTTTCCTTGAAAGTAAATTATTACATAGAGGTATTAAAGATATTGTGTAATTTTTTGGCTTCATGTTAATTATGAACCTGTTCTTATTAAAACACGCGTTTGGTTTATTAAATTTCATTATAACACATAATTATTATTAATACCTACTGTTTATTAACGACAGACATATGAACTGATTCAAGTTATACATATGACTAGTGTATTGCCAATCGAAAACTAAAATAAACCTTTTTAGAAAGTGTTTGAGTCCCCATAGCTCTCATGTTTTAATTTCTCGTATTCTGTTTATGAATATTTAACTTATACTTAATAAATACTCTTGATAAGGCATTTAGGAAAGTTCTTATTGTTAACCATCAAAGCCTAACTTTAGTTTAACAGTAGTTTCCCACCAAAAACGAGGTATAGCAAATAACTGAGCACACTTTCGAGTCTAAATTCGTACAATCGCAGAGTTTTAGCTCGCACGTACCACTGCGAAATATCCCGTTAGAGGCGAAATTCAACAATTTCGCAGTTTCCTGGTGAGAGCGCTAAAACTGTGAAGTTTTGCCCCACTTGCCTGGATTGTTCGCTGTTAAGTTCGCCAACTTGCTAAAGTACATAGACTTAGTGCTATATAAGAGACTGGCTTCACTATCTTGCCTTGGATAAATACTAGCACATCGTTAATACTAGCTTCAGTTTATTATAGCGAATATTTTGATAAACTGAGAGAAAGTATATTACCTAATTGGTGCCCCAGCGTCGATTGGTGCGGTAGCAAAATGCTTTCTCAAAAGAGGACTGGTTCGGATTTCAAATTTATTTCAGATTGCCATTACTGGGTGTTTGGTAGTCGATATTAGGTACTTAATGTATTATTAATTGCAAATATATCTATTTTACATACACACCATCACGCCAATATTCCCCGAAGGGGTAGGCAGAGGTGTACTAATGTACGTACACCCACAGTTCGCCGGTAAGTTTAGGTCCCATGTAATAGGGGGCGAGCCTATTGCCATCAACCGGGCACAAATCCAGACTTCGAGCTGCTACTGGGAACTTTACAGAAAACCCCAACAACACTGCTCGACCCAGGATTTCCAGGAACTGAACCCAGGAGTAGCAGTCGCACTTGGGACCACTCGACAAACGAGCTAATATATACAATATTATATTAGATCTATTTTTTTAATATTTATTGATGCTCGATACTAATTACTATTCAACTCATGAAACTGTTAGATTCTATAGTCAAAGATAAATTAACCCCACATTACACACCATCGCCCCTGCATACCGCGAATGATTAGGACGACTAGGCTAATGAGGCACGTTTGACCCACTATTTATAAAAAATATTCAGTACATCAAAACATGATGCTTTAACTGACGTGCAGGGTCGCCGCGAGTTAATTGCCCCAAAGTGAATTAAACTGATAAAATCTGCGACGAACAGCCCTGATTTATCGCCAGACCAAAGATTAACTCAATGTGTTTCGTTTACGATTTACGATATCGAGTGCGACGTGAGTCTAACGGGCGTAGTAGGGGCTACGTTTGTTGTTTTTATTCGTAGCTATTATAATGAACGAAAGAAAATATTCTGTATGATTTTTGTCTGTCTAGGTTTACTTTATTCAGAAAATAAATAAACAGAATCAGTCAACTATTAACATTTATTGATTCCTTTGTTAAGAAGTGTCTGTAAAATTATATGTATACTAGCTCTTGCCCGCGATTTCGTCCCCATAGAAGTTGATTTTTTCCCCCGTGTATGCCACATTTTTAATTATTACTCCTCTCCTATTGGTCGTATCGTAATAATGTATAGCCCATAGCCTTTATTGAAAAACGGGCTATCTAATACTGAAAGAATGTTTCAAATTGGAGCAGTACTTCTTGAGATAAGCGCATTCAACGAAACAAAGAAACAACCTCTTCGGCTTTATAATATTAGTAAAGATAAATGATCAACAGACTACTCACACTATCATCATACGTCAAAATTTGTTTAAGATACAAATAACAATACATTGCTTAACATTCCCGTAAATAAACAGAAAGTACTAATCAGAAAGCAAGCCACCATATTATCCTTAAATCTTCATGACGCAACTTTCTAACCAAACCGAGTTTAATCAAATCCTTTCTATACCACTCCAATAAATCTGGACACACGAAGAAAACTTCCATTCAATCGAAGTAAGAGCGGCTCCATAATAAAACATTACAAATTGGCTTACAGCGCGGCCGGCTAAGTGCTTCCTTAAAATATTTATTTGTAGGGGAGACCGGGGCGCGACTTAACAAAATTTATATTTTCAGTTGTATCTTCAAGACACGTAAACATTTTGAAATTATTTTTGTATCAAATGATGTCTAAACTATTCAATAACCATGTCGTTGGTTTTAATTTGCCAAGAAATGGATACCTTTTTAAGAAAGTCGATTTTACTCAGAAAAGTCAGAAATTAATACTTACCCCGCGATCGGGGCTATAATTAACACTTCCGAGGTAAGTATTAACAAAAGGGGCAACAATTAACATTGTAAGTATTTTCCTCTATAAATAAAGAAAACTGAAAATTACAATGACATTTTTTTATTAAGCAATACAATTAACATTAGGCTTAAACAATATAGCACTTTGTCCCTGCAACAACGATATATGTTTATAGAGAAAGAAACCCGAACAAAACCTCTATACATACATAATAACAAAATTCAACAAATATCTGAATCATTTATTATTAACAGTTACTTTTACTGTTATATTATTGAAGAAAACGTTAGTTTTCAATAATCACAATATTCACTTAGTGGAATAATAATTAACATTATGCTTAGAAGTTGAAACACTCCGTCAAACAACAATATTTCAGCTATATTAATGAATAGAAACAAAAACTCAAACAAAACCTCTTCGTATCGTTATTATTAAGTTAACAGCCTTTTAAGTAGTTTAATCAGCCTTATGTGTGTTATCTAATAATAATACAATCAACTTAAATGAGTTAGTAAACAGCTTATTCTTAAACGTAACAGTAACAGTCTCAATAAAGCTTAGTTTTATTATGAAATTACTGAAGGCAATATAAATATCCTTTTTATATTATATAAAATCAACATCTTAACAATATAATCTACTAGGAATCATTTTCATGTAATCACAATATGTTTCATTTTTATTCATATTCATCATCTGAATCACAATTTTGGCAAACATATGAAACAGTGTTGCCTCTGATACATCCGGACTGAGCCCACTGCTTGCACGAGATGCATTGCACCCAGTCTGCACCAGATGTGTCTTCATTGTATGAGACACCACAAATTATACAGAAATATTCATCTTCTGCACTGTCGCTGCTTTCTTCCAATATCCTTTTCTTTGCCTTTTCCACTTGTAATGTTTCCTTTTCTTTTCCTTTTTTAGCTATTTGTTCTTTACCCTTTCCTTTGCCCTTACCTTCATTTTCTTTACCTTGCTTTTTTTCTTTCCATCGTCTTTATTTTGCGGTTTTTTTCTTTTTAAGTTTCTGTCACTTTCTATCCCTTCTAGTGCTTGTTTTTCCATTATTTCTAAAGCATTATTTCTTGTTTGTCCATTATTTCTAAAGCAGCTGACTCGTAGGTCGCCAGCGAAGTCATGCCTCGAGTAGTTTTCCGCTTGTAAGTCCTCATGCTGTAACTTTTAAGATAAATAAATAAATATGTTATTAGATACCCTGGTGGATATACAGCTCTTTAAAGTTAGGACAGGTGGACAGACAGACGGACGGACAGCGTAGGCTTAGTACCTAGTGTAATAATGTTAATACCAACACCACATGCGGGGTAAGAATTAACATGTTAATACTAGCCCCGTATGTTTTGTTAAATTTAGCCCCATGGGTAGCTTTTGAATAAAAAAATATATAATTACGAAATATTGTGCATTAGCGTTAGTAACGATATGTAACATTATTAAGCATAAAACAAGCTACTGCAAAAAAAATATATATTACACCGAAATCAATTATTCAACGCGTAAATCAAAATATTGTAAAGTGAAAAAAGTTCGTTACCTGGCCAAAATAGACGCACATCACACAACTCACTCTTGCGGCGCACTGAGCTGGACTGACGAGTCTCAACCCGTAGACCTCTGTCACAGGGACGAATTCTAGGAATCACTAGTGACGTGCTGTTTATAGTTTCGTAGAAATTCGCTTGTTAATACTTACCTCTGTTAATTAAAGCCCCGGCCTCCCCTACTTCGCTTTTAGCGACCGCAGTCCACTCCTCCGGAAATACATTTCAAGTGAAAACGCGAAACTGTTTCATCGTCCCAATATGTTGGTAGGTATGTTAGTGTTTCTGTTTAAGAAATTTTATATAATAACCAAAAAATAATTATATACTTACAAATACTATTTTTGGTCCTTGTGTACGAATTAAAAGTCTGCCTTATTGAGTCAGTTTATGTGTCTCTCTTTTTTAGTTTAATTAAATACGGGTATGTTAGAGATAGATTTATTAATTCTCCTTATTAAAAAGCAATGTTTCTACGCATTGAAATTATTATATTATACAGTTAAACTGAACCGAAATCCAAATTAACTTTGGAATGGACATTATTATAAGGTCATTTGTTTTTGGTGTTCGCGATAAGAACACGCTGCAAGTTTTTTTTCTATTTTCGTTCATGATACACATTTATTGAAGCGTAATATTTAACAAGTCTGTTTAAATAATAATCAAACTATGATAACACGGAGTCAGCGAGAGTGGGATCATTAAAACTTGAACGTTGTACTTGTTAGGTGGGCGGGAACTTATCTCGCGGCTATATCCTTGGAAACGTTTATCTTACTACTGGAATGAGTTGGCTTGGAAATAAATGCTAGCTAATAACAAAAGGTTCAAAATGATACATTATGTTTTCTTTCTTTTATGTATTAAGGGATTTTACCGAGGACTATAAAAACTAATACGATAGCAACGAGTAATTCTACACTTTGTAAAAAATTGTGTTGTGACTTTTGAACGTTACAATACAAATAAAAATTAATGTATAAAATCTCGAAACCTCTATGTATTCATATGGTACATGGTAGTGTAGATAGAACTACACTACCATGTACCGACATGAGGGACTCTGTATAATGATCGCAAACATTAGGACTCCCAAAAAACCATTCATTAGGAGCAAAAACCAGATACCTACGGGTTGCAGGAAAATCGAGAAAGATTCAGTAACCGTTGTTACTTCCCTAATGACCTTGACCTCGACCGAATAATTATGCTCAGTAAAAGAAATTTCAAAAGAGTTTCAGACGAGAAACAGCCATTTATTGTGTCAGCTTTAATTTAGAGTGTTATTATTAATTACTTGACTGCGAACATTAATTTTCTTGTTCTGTTTTTTTCTTTAGGTTGGCGAATCTCCGAATTTTTCAATGACGTAATTTTTAACTATCTTCATTATTCTATTCGGCAAAGTATCTAGTTAAAAACAGTCATATTGATTAAAGCTCGACAATGTCACAATCAAATATATTTGAAAGCCTAAAAATAGAAGGAATTTGACACACAAAATCCTAACAATAAACTGACAATACGACACGATAGTCGTTTTCTAGCGACATTTTATACGGACGTCTGTTTAGTTCTATTTACTGTAATATGTCAGAAGAATAACGCAAATATTTGTGTTAGCGCAACAACCGCTCAGTAAATGATTTTAGTAACTGTTTGGAAGTGGAAAACTTCAAATGTGTTGTGTGGGAGTGGGGGGTGTAAAGTTGAAATTTTGGTAGAATGGTGTTATAAAACTTTAACTTCGCAACTCAGATTATCTTACTTATTTTCTACCTAAAGATACCAGTAGAAGAAAAAATATACATTCATATTTAGAGGCAAAGCAATCCATGACTCAAAGATTTTACCTACTTTAATAATTATATCCTTAAAAAGATCAGGTCTAGAACTTGCAACTGGCACTCGATATATTAAGAGAATGAACATGGAAATACGCAAAAAACATTTATTATTTTATTATTACGTTTAAAAAACTATATTTTCCAAGCGCACAATTTCTGAACAAATAAGCAGTAAAACATTCAGTTATAATGTAACGGTACTACTTATATGGTAAATAAATAATAACTGCGTATAAAGTTTCCCGAGTACGCTTCTGCAATAATTTCAGGGAATTAAAGGGTTCAGTACGCATATTATGTTCGTTTTTACACAAACTTTTTTGTTGGTTGTAAATACTGTGGATCTACACGTAGTAAAGTTATTAACCTGGATGCTAAGAATATATACTTCTAGATTAATTAAATAAATATTCTTTCATTTTAGGGAAATATCACTCACTATACGTGTCATGTCTTTCAGGCCTCATCCTATTTAATATTATGGTCCGAACGAGACCCTGTGTAAAGCCGCCGAGTCTTACTACGAAGTAGCAAGCTATGCTAGCTATAGGGGCAGCGGAAGGGATACTTAGTAGACGCACAGGGCGCTCCGGCCTCCATGAGCTGTGGAGACAATAGGCCCAGTAGGTACTCCCAGTAGACGGTGACTCGGTGAGGGTTTGCTCTATGCGCGCTTTGAATTAGAAAATGAGCGAGATCCCTTGATCGGGTCGGGTCCGACCGAATCACAACTTATCACGGTCGTGACATTCTCTTCGCACTTTTTTTATAAGGCAAAAGTTTTTGGCCGACATGAGTCCAACATACCTCGTAGCCTCCTC
The DNA here is from genome assembly GCA_946251955.1 of Acronicta psi. Taxonomy (NCBI): domain Eukaryota; kingdom Metazoa; phylum Arthropoda; class Insecta; order Lepidoptera; family Noctuidae; genus Acronicta; species Acronicta psi. Next base: position 585,633 of record OX276474.1, read on the forward strand.
AATGAGCCTCTTCTCTCAAGAAACAACCCATGAGAATTCCAAGTATATAATAAGCATTTTCCGTATTTCAAGTGGGTTACCATACACACGTGATATGTGAATGTTGGATAGAAAACCAAAATTGTACCGTAACATTTGTTGTAAGAAAAATATGAATAGTAACATATTCTAACAATTTTGATCATATCAGATAAATAGACGCGCATTTGCCACGCAAGCTATTTTTGGGAGCGGATTCATGCACGCGAATATGATACGTCGCCCTTACACATCAAGTGTTTTTTGCACATCGCTGTTTTTTCATCAGATTGGAGTCTTCGGAAATTGGGGATATGTTACAGACAGTTCGCACAATATTTACTTGTTGGTAGAGAAAAAATATTTGCCTTCATTTTTCGATATAAGAATTGACACACAAGCCGTACGTATTTTGTGTCACCGTTAAGTATATTTTGTATGTGTTTTGTTACATCTACAACATAAATATAGATAAGGGTTTTTGTGTGTGCTCTAACACTTCAGATGTGTGTGTAAATATGTGTTTACTGTGTCAAAAATAACGTGAGAAATACGACGATTCTCCCGCAGATAGGTGCCCATCCAATTATATTTTAAGCGTTATGAACACATTTCAGTGTTTCGGAGACTCGAAACACGTGTCGTAATTTAGAATGGGAAATGGGATACGCGAGTAAAAAGCTTTAGTCATACTAACCCTTAATTACTTTTTCGTTGTTTAGGTACTCGGTTATATTTCGGGTATAAATATTAGTAAGATAAAATGTTGCTGCTGATTTTTAATTATCTCAAGAGGATCAAAATAGTAGTTTAGTAACAAATTACTAAGATGTGGATCAGAAGACCCATTTTTTTCACGACGATACCAAACATTTACTTGAGTCGTAACCTGATTACTGGTACCGTACCTTTAATATTATTCCCCAGTATAATTATTATACTCGGGTATTCATCATTGTTGCATTTGATAGGTAGGTAATTATTATTATGATTGGTCTGTAACTAACATAATTACCTACGTAGATTAACACGGTACTACGGCTAATTGGGATATTAATTAGCCAGTTTCATCAAAACAACAGGATGGAGAACTAGAGGTCTTCATCCTTAGTTTGTTAAGAAAAGATTGTAGACAATCTTTTTGTTACATAAAAAATCCCCAAACATTATTCCCACATTAAGTAAATCCACAGTACCCTCCGGCATCCCATTTCTAAAATGCCACACCTTCCCAACATTCTTGTGTATCTGAAGAAAAACGCAAACGATAATTACCACTTATCTGGTGAAATATTTCCATGTTAATTTACCGTTGCTGCGCGGTATGGCTTCAATTTTCCGCCGATTTATTTGAGAACAAAGCGGCCCCTAGCGACGGAACGTTATCGGTCGTTATTTATCGGGCCTGGGCCGAGCTAAACTCGTTAACACGGTTTACCTGTCCCTCTATAATTCACCCGTTTTTACTTAACGAGCGGTTTGTTGGCCGCGAATTAATGTTTTAACTCAGTGGCTTTTAAACTTGTTTAAATCATCCCCTCTTTCTTATCTAGGTTGTTATAAATTTGTATGTGAAGGTTAGTTTTGAGAGAATTAATTTAAATTATTTTGGAGGAGGTTAAGTTTTTGATAGTAAGAAAAAGGCAGAAATCAATCGATAGGTATATTTAAAGTAGCTCAGAAGGCTGTTTGAAAAAAAAAAAGCAATTAATTGTTAACATTTGTAAAAAAAAAACAGCTAGTGTTAGCGTGGATATGGCGGACTGTGTAAAATTTGAAATTAGACATAGATTTACCAATTCTAGCCACTGCAACTGTTTTCGTGCCATTTTCACCCACTTCAGATCCCAGGCCTTGAATTTGGTTCCAATAACCGATAGGTTATCGAACTGGTACTGAAAACCAACAAATAACTAACCTACAAATGGAAAAAATATATAACATGGCTTCCATTCATGTGGTCCTTATGTTTTGTACACATACCTAAAATACACTTTTTACTCGCTATTTAACATGGCCCATTTAATTTAAAAGGTATGTACACTTAAAAATGTACAAGGGTAGTTAGTAACATTGAGAGCCGCTGTTTAAGCCGCTCGTAATGTAATGTAAAAATAAACAAATGTACCGTTTAGATGAGAGCGGGAATTTAAATGATTGTAAAGCTCTGTTCACTTGGAAAATGGTCGAGATAAAAAAAATATAGTGGTCCTTCGGGTATAAATTGGGCACAATAATCTTTTACATGTGTTTTGCTGGACTCATTTTTTAGGAAAATACAAAATTCAGGGCGATACTTATTCTGGACTGATTTAAAGTGTAAGTACTGTCACGCCCGTAGTAGAGGGGTTAGGTAGAACCTCACAACGATAGTTCTTTGCTGTGTTTTAGGGTTCATGTAGGTAATACAGGTTGGTTTTGTCAGATTGTATCATTAATCAGAATCGTTACTGAGAATTATGCAGAAACCCTGAAATCACTAATCGTTCGACTTAGGAATCGAACCAAGTTTAAAGAAAATTAGTTCTCTATCCCTTGTATATTGATCTCCGGGTATAAGGACCAAATTTTGTGTGTCGCACCTATAATATGTTTAATAGACTTTAATTAGGAAATGAACAAATATCAAACAAAATAATCTATCCTAGGTTTAAAATGTTAAATTACTCATCCGACATTTGAATAATTTAAAGTTCTCGGACGAGCATGAAATGAATTTAGTATTAATTTCAATTTTATGTCGAGGAAATTCTTACTTAACGGAGTCTTACGCTGTCAAATTTAAACCGACTTCCCATTTAATACAGTTAAATCTGTCTGTCATGAACCGACAATAGACGCAATGAAATATTAAAGTTAACTGCTACTTTGATAACTTTATTCCCCCGTCAATAATTACTGTGTACGTGTGGGGATATCCGCTGAGGGGAAACTTTGTGTAGTGTGTGGGACAGCGCTAGTTTTCAATCGGTTCAGATATCAGCGCCAATAAATTTTATTATTACTTAGATATTTTTTTAAGCTTAGGCATCTTTTGCACTAAAGGGAACATAGACTACTTACGTAGAATTAGTTTGCGTAATAATGTTTTAAAAGGCTCTTTGCACACTCTTTGTATAAAACTGATCCAAAATACGTTTAAAATAAAAGCTCAACTTACAAATCCTTTATTTTTGTTTAATTTAGCCTATTACCCATTCCAACGCCACTTCGAATTACCTCTAAGTATATCCATCGTACCTACAGAAGGTAGGTAATTACCAACACATATGAAAGTAACGTTCAAATCTTAAAATATTCACGTCGCGTTCCCGTGCGAGAAAGTTTCGCTCTGGGAATTTTAAATATTTACTGATCGCTCCGCTCTTTGCGCTTTTGCTAAATAATCACATACGACGGTGGAATTTCTTTGAGATTACTTCGATACAGTCTTAGAGAAATTGGCTGGTGATTATGGAGCATTTTAGGGACGATATGGTGATGCAATTTGGAAATTTAGCAGATATAAATTTACAAATTTTTCTATGCAATAAGGTTTCTACCATATTGGTAGGATACACATCAGCCTCATAAAAGCCTACTTACGACTTTAACCATCAAATAATATTACGGCCATAATTTCCATAAAGACAAATTTCTGGATATATTACTGTTCGTTTTTAACAGATAAAAAATGCTACCATCCAATAACACTTTGTTCTATTTGGAAATAGAACATGGACATTTACAATCAAGGCAGTAACTGCAAATTAATTTAAATTCCAGAAAATAATTATTATCACATGGGTAATATGAAAACTGAATACCATTTAAAAAATATCCGGAATTGGAATTGTTTCGCCGACGATTTTCCGGGTCAGGTGGCAAACTGGCGAGGTGAGGATTTTTACGTCTGTATAATATATTTCGCGCTAACAGAGAGGTCTCAAAGGTTACTGCGATTCGAAGCGTCGTAACGCGTGGAGTTGCGATCATGCGATTGGGTTTCGCCATATCCTAGTGTCGAAAGTGTGCTCTTCATGCAACTCTAAAACCTAAAAGTCTTGGTGATCTCTTTTGTTTAAATCTGCAAGCTTCTTCAATGTAACCCTTCATGGAAAAGGAAAAGATGCGTATATTACCTAAGACGTAATACACACAAATTGGTCTAAGTCAGTAAGCTGCAGATTGAGAGGGTTAATCCGCAAGTTAAGCAATGTTTTATGGGATTTTCCTATTCGTACCCACGCTCCTAAAAATATAACAACCAGTGACGTATAAGTGAACACCAATAGTTACTATTTTGCCTAATCTTGTGGATACAAGCTAACACTATGAAGTATACTATGTTAGTATCTCTATAACAAATACCAGTATGTTTGTTATTTAATCCCTCCTCTTATGTTCCGCTTCCAATACACCATCAAACACACACATCAACTAATTAAAGCGCTCCAGTACAAAAACACCGCTTTGTATCAGGCAACAGTTTACTTAGCGCTCACAAAGCCTTACGACCCCTTTATCATGTAAAGCTTGCGAATTAAAGAGATGAGCCAATTTAGAGCTCCGATAACTAATTAACGAAGACTGTCGCTAGATTGAGAGTAATTAAAGAGTTAGTTGTTTGAGAATGTTGTTTTTTATTCATAAAGGCGTGGAGGGGATAGATGTACTATGAATGATCCCATAAAGCTAACCATGGAAAATGAAGCTTAACCTTAGCCATGAACTCCTAGATTATAATAATAATAATAATAACGTTTATTTGGACCAAAATACAATGTAGCCTTAAACAAGTATTTCTTATAAATATCACTAATTATAATCGTAGGCTGCTAACACTTAGTGACGCCTGACTTTCAAACTAGGCAAAACACCTGTATCTCGAAAATCTTAGATTCATATATATTAATACAATACAAGCAACTGTATTTTTTATGATGCCGTATAGAATAGCCTATTGTAATGAAACAATTCAAAACAAACTACCTACTCCAACTCATTCCTGCAACATAAAATGGGTACGTGGAATAACAAATTTCCCCAAACCATTTGCCACACAAACTGGTTCATTCACATTAAACGTTTGCATCTCATTGTTTTCTACATATTTTCGTACAATTTCAACAGCTACGCTCGTAAAGATGCAGCGCGCTGCGGTTTGTGGCGTATGAATGGAAATTATTTCACAAGCCAACCGCTGCTAGGCATCTGAGCGCCTAATTTGAAGACAGCCTTAGCATCTGCCGTTCAGTATTATGTGTTGCATGTGTTGGTATTTTGGAATGTAAAGCTCTTTCAAATTCAGTTTTGATAATTTGGTCCTCATTCCGTTTGGTCCTTTCACGCCGGTGCACAGTGGTGGTGACTAGTGACGTTATATAGGTATTATTTTATTATGATATGCTAATTAACACTGTTTTATAGTAAGTTTTAATATGAATGAAGACTCGTAACTTGCAAAAGTGCGAACATGTAGGAATTTACATATTTTAAAAATGGTTGAAATCTTATACTGTCGTATTCCACTTTCATAAAAGGTATGGTTTGAAAGTAAAATAAATGGTCATACGATTTATTCACAATATTTTTGTAGCATAACCACACAATAATTTAAAGTCCTCGCATAACTATTCGTAGAAACATTACATAAAATGTTTTATGAAATGAATATCATATTAACTGCCGCCAGCGAAAAATAAACGGATAATCCACTACCGAAACTTGTTAAATACTCGTAATTTTATTCATTGCGATGCGTCCCAATAATGAAATTCTATATTAATTCAGTTTAACCATCGAAAACAATTATCGTCGATGCAAAACCGTTACATTTTTAAACACCATCTGCGATTGGTCAGGACATAATTTCGGCAGCATTCGGTAGCCAATCGGAAACGTTCGGCAGCCGCCATTTTAATTATGTTTTGTTTGAATACAGAACGAATTGCAAGCGTTAATCAAGGTCGGGATTTTATTAATGAGTATACTTTGGTGGGGAAGATTAATTATGTAAATTGGTTGACATATTCGGATGGGTTGTGGTTACGATCGTGTCGACGGATGCCGGAAATGCCTTCTGAATTATTAATGTTATTATTAATTACTGAAGTGGTGTTCATATGTATATAATTTTTCATGTTTACTCAGCTCGTGTATGATGATGTTTGTGCAGTGGTTGGCAAATTGATTCTGATTTTGATGATATTTGATTTTAGGCTACTTTAGTATTGATGGAGTTTTCAGTATGTGTAGAACATTCTCTCAGTATCTACATCTACGCTCTCACTCCACTGGAGATTATGCCTTATTCTGGGTGGAATTAATACCGTTTAACCAACCAGGATTTTTATGGTACCTATTCCCATTGTTCTAACAAGGAGGCAATACAATTTTATATACATCCCATTAATAAATAGATTTATATAATTGCATTGATTTTTCTGATATGCTATTTCTAGTACTTTTTTAGATTTTTCTCCAATACATAGTTTATGTTGTAGAGTTACGATCTAAACTACCTAATACTATTGTTAGGACGTAGTATACAACTTAATTACCCACGTCAAGTAAGCAAAAGTAATATCCCTTCAGCCTCAAAGTTGCGCTAACTTGGTATATATAATTAGTTAGATAATCTTATATATCAGATCCAGACACGTAAGTAGATTGAGTTCTTGATCAGGAAACTAACTTTATACTTAAAGGTAATAAATAGTTGAAAACAAATTCTTAGAACAATTTTATTATCAGAAATAATATGATAGGCAAAGTAAAATTATGAAACATTATATACTTACCTATAGTTCTGGAGGTGGACTGGTGTTTGACCAGCTCTGATGTGTTATACGACAGAATTTGACAATCGTCCACCTAGTTCATCTAGTCATGTTTAATGAATGACAAGTTATATGCACTATATTTTATCTGTATCACTAGTACTTTTAGTGATACTAGAAAAAATAATTAAGCTTATGAGATTTAGCAACATCACTAAAATCACATTCATGTGGTAAATAATATATTAATTTAAATCAAGTTACATTTACGACAAGTATTCAAAATTCATTTCTCGATCCACAAGAGCCATTTCTTGGAGCCAGTTACAATTGAAAAACTTAATATCTAGATAAAACCCCCGGGCTGCACAGACTGGTTGTAACTTGTACTATAAAATACTTCAATATTGCGACCGCGAGAGCTATAAATCTTTGAAGATCTAATCGAGAGACAGACGATATCTGATTACGTCACAAAATGGCGCCACTTACAGCTTTCTTTATTCAGTATATCCTAGTGTTTCTCAGTGATTCATGTCTCAGAGAAGGATTAAAATGCAGCACTTTATTGTTCTGTGCGGTTAATGGTTAGATAACTTAATGCTCATTTTACGAAAAGACATCTTGAATGCTTAACATGAAGACTTAAGCATCATATTATCATTTTGACTTGAGGCATTTCACTTGTGCAATATGCATTTAACTCATTTCGATAGAAATCATTTTTTTTATCCCAGAAATAAGAACTGGAGTTGATTTGTAACAGATCATTTTGTTTTCTTAACACATAAAAGAACCTAAGTAAATCACAATTATATTTTTGCTTTTATTGGATTACGAAATTAATTTTCCTTTTAGTCCAGAGCACAGCAGCTTATTCCAAATATTCTTCATCTGAAATATATTCTGAATTTACGTAACCAGTTTCAATGGCAATAATGGCAAATATTATTTACGACTGCTGTAATTTCTTCAAGATTGGAATAAATCTCACATTTTCCCAGTTCTTATTCGATAAAAACTTTTATACATTTCTAGTGTTCCGTCAGTTCCGTGCGGAGTTTAGGAATCCGGGATATTTGAGTCTATTCAAGTTCTTCGTGTCTCCGATTTTATTTCTTACTTTGTGGTTTCAGTAGGTAGTTGATATATTAAGTGTTCGATACATCTCTGTCTTTCTGGCCTGATTAAGCTAGTGCGAAAAGGAGACAATCTTCAACCTTTACTTGTAATATTTTTATAAAAGTCACTAGATAGGCACTGTTGGTAGCAGGTGATATGTACCATCATTCTTAGGGAATCTTAGGGATAGAACTAATTTTGCTACGAATACACAGATTGGCTCTTTAGTACTACAGCATATAAAAATATTAAGGTTCATTCTTAGCTTTAAATATGAATATGTTTTAAACCAGTTATTTTATTTATTTTATGTGACTTGGCACTCCACAGATCAAGCGGCACCGGGCGGCATAGTTCACTTCAACGCGAGCAGCCTGCAGCTCGCATATTATGTTCAAGAAAATCTTCCACGCTCTTGGTAAGTCATTGTTTTATCCATTCTAAGTACTTCACATGCGGTCAAATTTCTTGATACGGAATACTTTATCAAAATATTTCCTTCATACATTTTCTGTAATTGTGTTATGTAAGTTCTGCGAATGGTCCCAGAATATTCATTGGTCCTTCCAGCCGCATGAAATTCTGAAGCATAGTTTTGAGTAGATATTATGAGTCTGCTCTTGTATTATTTGTGTAGCTATTATAATAATGAATATTCTGTGACGATCTTTCTGTTTGATGGTAGCTTGGTATATCAGCCGTTTACTCGTAGGTTATATACTGAACTTTAAATGTATTATTCTATATTGTGTGTTGGTGTAATATACAGGGTGTTTGGTAGAACGTTGAACATACGAAAATGGTGGTTAGTTGGGGTCATCTGCTACCCACTTGGCCCGAATTATTTGACCTTGGCCGCACTGTTTTTTTTTTAATTTCACAGAAAATTACCAGTTTTTTTTAACTTTAAATTCGAATATCTTTACTTGTGACGGGTAAATGTATTTTTTTACATCTTTTTGTACCTTCAAAAGACTAATATCTTCTTTTCCCATTAAAATCTGTACCAAACAATAATTTTATGAGAGTCTGCTACAATTAGACATTAATACAAAACAACATCCTGCCTGTTTTACTCGTCACAAGTAAAGATATTCGAATTTAAAGTTAAAAAAAACTGGTAATTTTCTGTGAAATAAAAAAAAGTTAAAAAAAAACGGTGCGGCCAAGGTCAAATAATTTGGGCCAAGTGGGTAGCAGATGACCCCAACTAACCACCATTTTCGTATGTTCAACGTTCTACCAAACACCCTGTATAACGTGTAACTTCTTTTATACATTTATACTTTACACGTGCTGTAAAAACTCGCTGCTAACGTCGGCCTTCTCATATATCACTCGTGAAACATGTTGGGGTCCCTAAATGGGAATACCTATTGCATATAGAAACGACTACCTATTTGCCAGTTAGGTATACTCTTTTTAGCACTTAGCGCGCACATAATAAAAAAACTACTGAAGGTTGTTTCTAAATAAATAATTCTTCATCACAATAAACTTGTAATAATAAAAGCTCTTTTTCAATAACAATCACGCCATTATATTCTTTTATCTACGCATATTGAATTGGGTTTATATACAATATAATACCCTTTTTCCTACCTCTTACAAGATACCTTTTTATGAGCTAAAATAACAAAGATATCTATTTCTATTCTGTAAATAATGTCGGTCATTCAATCATGTGCTAATTTTGTTAAAAGTAATCATGGATCGATTACTTTTAACTACTAATAGCTTAATAACAATCTGAATAGCCATAATTTTAATAGCAAAAGTCGCTTTTCTATTCTAAAATCTAGACGTTTCCAAAACCTTATAATCGGAAAACCAACTCACGTTTTGCTTTCATTGTTTAAACATATTTTCCATTGTTTGAAGTGGGTACTTTGCTGGTTATCTCGCAAAGACTAAGTTTGGAGAGTTCTGGTCGAAATATTGGAACGACGGAGGCAAAATAAACTGCAAAGTTGGCTTTATTGCCATTAATATTTGTGCTTTTATAACAGTTTCTATATTACTTAGAAGAACTTCTAAACTAAGTTTAAGTACTTTTGAAGGATACATTTTGGAATTCACGTAACACGTACTAAATAAAGAATAAACAATTATTATTAACTACTCTTTTTCAGATGTCAATCAGTTTTGTAAATATAAGAGTCAACCCATAGCTCGCATTGTTTCAGAATTTAAACGATAGCCTAACATTTTATCGTTACTAATGCACAATCGTAATCCTCATCCCCTCCACTGGCGCGACTTCAAACACTTAAGCAAACCTAATGTTGATACCATGGATTTTGCTCCAACCCTCCACGATAAAGCTTAACGAAATCGGACCATATGCTTAAAAGGATAAAGTTTATATTCCAATGAAGACTTCGTACTAAATGGCGGGGCCATTTACATTTCAATTACTTGATGTTTTTCTAGTTGTTTAACTTGAGGTTAGCAAGCTACTATAACAGTTACGTTAATAGGTAGTTTAATTTCAGGACAGTTAGATTTTGATCAAATTGCTACTATCACAGTACCAATATAAATAACCATAAATATTCTGATTGAATAAGCTAAATTTACACATTTACTTAAGATAGGGATGAGCTTATTCACGTGCAATAACATCCAGGCCCGGAAAAATAGGAATTATCTGTATTATTTTAAGCCCAGATGAAATAAAAGAGCTCAACCTTAAACAAATCCTGCAGTTTGTGACACCTGCAGTGTTTATCGGTGAAATTTACTTCATCGAGTGACGAATAAAGTTAAAATATATACGAACTATGATCACAATGAACTAGGCAACCGCGCTCCATCGTACATCGCAGTGCTACTTTACATCAGGCGAACTGGCGGTCAAGCGTAGGCCTATTTTAAATGAAAAAAAGGAAACTATAGCCGCAAATCAAAAAAACATGACACCAGTCACCATATTCTGTTTTTCATCCAATGACACGGATACCGATCACCCGACCACTTTGTACATGGAACTGTGTCTCCAATCATGAATATTTCCTTACATCAATATTGCTCCCGTATTCACGACAGAATAAAGCCAGAATAAAGCTGTCTGCATCCCGTACTCACGTGAACGATACCAGCTGAACTGAATCGTAAACGATTTGCGTGTGCCTCCGTCCGGCTCACACAACCGGACAATACGATAATTTTGTAACAAGGGTTATTATTTAAACTGTAGGTTGTAGACACGATTTCAGTTACAGGCTTTTAGACCTGAATTCTTGGAATTGGTTTCGTTATAGACAAAATTATGTAACTTAGCCCTTTTAATGAAATGAAATTCTGACAGCCAATGTAAAACTATTATTTACCTGTGGCTACGAATTCTGTCGGAATCTGAAACTTAGGAGGTAAAATAGTTTATAAAATGGTGAAATTCATTTCGTAAATTAAATAAATAATACCCTGGGACATTTTTACACAGCACCATCTAGTCCCAAACTAAGCAGAGCTTGTACTATGGGTACTAGACAATGGATATAATACTTATATACTTTTTTTTTTGTAAATACATACTTATAATATATAAGAAGAAACACCCAGACAAACACAAATACTTATATTCATCACATAAAATATTTGTGTCCTGTGGGAATCGAACCCACGAATTACTTTGGTTGTTTGTTATGTACTGATTTCTAAGACTTACTTACGCTAATATAAGATATTAACATCATCGTCAATCTATTTACTGTCTGACTATAGAACTCCGCTCATTATGTAAAGACATCCATGCACGTCTTTCCATAGTGAGGAGTTAGATATAATAAATAAAACGCGTTGCTACAAAGGATCAGAAACTGGAATCAAAAAAAAATATAAAATCACTACCTTTTCGCCAGCGGATTCGCCCACGTTGTCTGGGTATTTCTTGTAACTTTCATCATTTATTTTCAACCCGTATATCCCTTTTTTGCATTGAAAAGTGGCCTATGTCCTTTCTCAGGCTCTAGACTATCTGTGTATCTAATTTCATTTTATTCGGTTCTGTAGTTTTGGCGTGAAAGCCCAACAGACAGACAGACAGAGCTACTTTCGCATTTCTAATATTAGTAAAGATATACTACGATTAAACCCTGTTTAATTTTGATTATTTATCAAAATTTTCTTGATTTTCTACCTCAAAATTTGGTACTTAATAACTAAAACGTGCTGTAACTCTCAGTGTTCCACCTACACGTAACATACCTTAAATACCTGTGTAGGATCCAATACGCGCGTTTTATTGGTCGTTCTGTTCCGATACAAATCTATAAATGTGTTTTATTGTCTTGCGAGCTGACATCAAGTATTGTACGGATGTCGGCTGCTATATTCTGTGGCAGGTATTCTGTAGGAATACCTTTGTGTGCATCTCAAAACAACACTACATTGTGTTGTTTTTCCCTATTTTAACTGGCAACAATGCTATCTGCAGAAAAGAAAATGTATGTTTACTCTATGAAGTATCAACATCATCATAGCATGACATTGACATTAAGCTGGCTTTCCACGAAAGGTAAACCTAGTACATTTATAGGGACAATTTGATAGGGGTGCAACATGCGACCATATAGACTTCTGCCTCTAAACTAGGACAAATTCTAGATTCGAGCTGGTTACAACTTCTCTTACATAAAAACGTAATAAGACTTGGCCCGTTGGAAATGATCCGAGGTCTTCATGCGGCAATCGCGCTTCTGAAACCTACACCCATGAGGCGGTTTACATAAAAATTATGTGCGCTATTAGGACCATTTTTATTATACCATACCAGATAACTTTTACATAGCGAAGTTATACTTATGAAAAGATTCGGACATAATTATATAACATTATTCGACGAAATATGGAATGTCATTACCATAATTTTAAAATTGTAAAACGCTACCCTAAAAGATACCTAAAGAGTCTTTGAAAATGGAGCTTATTAAAACTTGCTTGGTAATGGTTATCGATTTTAGATCAAGAACGATTGGTAACCCATAATTTCTTACTCACCACAATTCATATTTTATTACCATTCATAATTCTACGTCTGCCATCTATGACTGTCAGGTTATGTCAATATGACAGTGGGTGTAACCAATAAAATGGGTGGGGTGGGTGACGTGCGGTCATTATAACCCGTTCGCAATGTGGGTATTACATATTTTTAGATAGGTACCATAAACGTTTAAATTAATCGTTTCATGTTTCCGTTTTCGGCGAAAGCGCCTATTCTATAAAGTATGTGTGTGGGTTATGTTTTGCAGCCTTGAGTAGTCAGTTAATAACGATTGATGTTGCAATATTTTGATAATAGGATACGTTTATAAAGTTATTCTAATTGATGATAGCTATCAAATAAGTCCTGTTGCCCGCCATAAACAAGTTTGCAAAACAACATCCATTCACCTAGTATTAAAAAGCAATACCTAACTGAGTCTAATTCAGGACTAAACTGTTAAAAACACCGTTTCTTAAAGCTGGATCTAAATCTCTTCCAAGTCTCGCCACCAAGGACCAGTAACTGCAATTTTTCATTCCTATCACGCGCTCACAGCAACAAAATTGTATAAATGTTCCGAAAATGAAGCCCATATAACATGCTACCCGCATCTTTATAACTTCTACGACTTTAAAGCACCACCTCGCAAGACCTCACGCACATAGAATCACTCGTAAAAGCCGAAAAGCCGCGACAGTTCAACGTACTTCGAGAACTTAACGTTAGTGACACTGAGTAGTATACCCAGAAGCTCCATTACATCTAGCGTTGCCAATACAAGACACGACGGGTGTCTCCCCTAGGCAATTTTTCTAAGATTTTATCAAATTATTTAAGATTTCTTAAAATGGGATATCTACGTCCTTCTTCATATAAGAAAGCCATATGCCATTTGATTATGAAAACTGTCCCAAGCCCCAATCACGTCTCAAATTATACATATAAGGTACAGCATATGTGTCCAGTGCATGCAGTGTCGTTCTCTTGTTTCCAGATTTTAAATAAATATCATTGTCTTGTTAATGATACGTTGTGACGACTGGTCTTTCTCTAGTACTTCTACGTAGTGGCTTGCAGCAAGATTGTCACGTTTGCGAAGACTTTGCTTTGCGAATATTCACAGCACATCTCATAAATAAAGTATCACGTTCAATAAATATGATATATGAATAAAGCTAAAACTGCCAAAAACAAGAACGTATGACCTGCCCTGACCTCAGTATTTCTAAATGCACAACTAGAAACATTATAAATTTTATTTGTATACCGTAGGCTTTCCCGAGTTACCATTTGTTTTCTTTATTGGTGAAAACTTTGATAAAACCCGCTCAGTATTTTTAACTAACTTCATTTAAGGTTAAATTCATGTAATTCTTTTAGTTAAAAATCATAAATAAAATAAAAAATACCGCAATAACATTTTTTATCTCCAACTTTGTGACGCCAAATCAAAGAAAAATATTCTCTGCTACTAGTGTAGGTACTATGTATCTATTTATTACTGTCGCAACGCAAGACATACATTGAATTATTCATACACTTGCCGTAGCCCCGTCGAGAGGTGTACCGTACATGAGGCGTAATGGAAGAGTGACGTGTCAAAATATCATACTGTTTTGATGAGATTTAATTCTCAGTGTTGCTATGATTTCTGGTTTATGTGTCAGTACGAATCCAAGGCGAACCCCTCTGACTTTTCGAAACTATGCTCAATATTATTACTCGCTCTAACTGAGAAAGAAATTATGAGAAATCTTGCATGCTTCAGAAAGTTTCCTCGACGGCATGTGAAGACTGCCAACCCGCACTAGGCCAGCGTTAAAGCCTCATCCTTCTTATTCTGAGAGAACACCCTTGCCTCGAACAGTAGGATAGTTGATAGGTTGATAGTAATAATGATTACCATGTTATATAAATGAAATGATTTTACAAAAACAAAAACGCAAATTGCTTTTATAACTTTACAAATGACTTGACATCAAACTCTAAGAGGCAAGTGGGCACATTTAGTCAATTAAGGTCAATTGTCGCCTTCACCTTCAACCTTTAGTAAGACATAACAAGCACCCACAATGTTAGCCATAAAATATTTTCATTTTAAAAATTCCTTATATGGCATAAATATAACAATGAATACATAGATATACAATATAGACGAAGAGGCATAACGCTTTCTGGTAAAATAAAATTGCTAAATAAAGCCTGTCTCTACTGAAACCCTTTGTAATACCTGTCTAAGATTACAATATCAAAAATTCAGAAGAGAAACAGGTCTAGAAGTCTTCGTAGCTACACGTCAAATTATTTGCTCTACCCGACGTTGCGTGGGCTTCTCTAAATCGAATTACGAGCTGACTAGATAGTGCTCTTAGACATTTTAAGGGTAATGCTTCCTAGATGTTGACAGTAAATAGTTTTCTAAGAACTTCAGTTTCCATTTAAGTGACATGAAACGTTCGTACGTGTACCTTTTTAGTTTGTAAGATTATTGTAAGTGTCTTGTGTAAACCAATTTATATTTGTTTACTTTATTACTTAGTCAGTACATACTACTTCGTACAATTTTCATTACTGAGAAATTAATAATTTACTGTTCAAATAAAATTGCATTTGCTTATGCTACCTTGAATTCGTTTTAAATCTTGTGAAATTGACTTAAGGCAGAAAATTATAAGCAACATAATAGAATGGAAATACCTAAATGTAAAAAAACTATCCGGTTCATATTATCATACAAATACGCTTAATTTGTATCCATTTGGAGCAGACTTTATTAAGTTTTTCTAAAATGCTAAGCTAATTTGCATTGAGTCGGCTGCTTAAAAGCTCAGTGAGAGACAATTTTCTTACATTGTTAGACGCAAACTGACTGCTGGCACAGTAAATTTACTTAAAACAAAACATGACTTTATTTTTTCCATAAACTTAAGTGGAATTTAAGCTTATCCATAAAACAACTTACCGCCTCTGTATGGACAGGGTGAACCGCGAATATTAATGCAGCGAGTGCAGCGAACGGTCGCTGCAACCTGGCAACCAATGCGCTGGTTCTTGCAACCAATGCGCAACACGCAGCGTGCAACGCAACGTTGCACACGTGCCACCACCACGGCGAGAAGCCGCACAGTTTGTAGTTGAGTCTGCAACAAGAAACAATACAACAGATAAACAAAATGCTTTATGTTATAAATCTAAACATAGGGATATTGTAATATTACTGAAGCTTCAGATCGTGTGATGGTTTGATTTTATTTCGGGTCTAAAAAAATTGAGGAATATTTTTTTATATGAGTGATATGAGTATTATAGCCAACACAAAATAAGTCTGGATACTTGACACAACAATTAAACTTAATAATATCATTAATGGTGACTACCAATATGGATCCCAATCATTTAAAACCAATATGTTTGTACTTGCAGCAACATTTGAAACAACGGCTTTATACAGTTAAAAACTATTTATAAAATGTTGAAAAATAATTGGCATGGGTATAATACGAATTCTGAACACGAAAATTGTTTCGAACTACAAAATCCGCGGCATTACATTTTTTAAGCGTTTATTAAAACGTAAAATCATCCCTGTATTGCCCAATACTTTTGATTGCACATCGCTAAATTGTCCAAAACTTTCGGCTTTTGCAGAATTACAAAAAAATATATTTTCTGTACGCTATTTTAGTCATCTCGCAGTTTGGACTATGGTACAAGTGATTATTCCTATTTGAAATAACTAAATATTTCCTGATTTGTGACTCGTTAATCATAATACTAATTGACATAGTGACAGACATAGACACACATTTCTAGGACATTATTTTTTAAAGCTCTCACCATAAGCTTCCATAGTGGGCTAAAAAAAAAGGTTTTGCATAAAAATTGTCATCAACCTTATCTTAAATATGATAATTATTAAAATAACAATTTAAATGAAACAAATCCCTACCTGAAATTTATTGCCACATAGTTTCTCAATAATAATAAAACTGTAGAGCTTCTCCGACGCCGAATTCAAAACAACTACGACACAAATATGCTCAGTACAAAGCTGTGGTACACTATGCAAAGTTACGTCACAACTGTGACAGAGGGCTTGTGCACAATGGAGCTAATTGTTTCCTCGTGTCCTGGCCTCCAGGCAAAGCCTTGTCTAAGACAAGAGTGCATATTTTAAGTCTACCACTGGCCATGTTACTTTGAACAAAACTCGTATGGACGTACGACAAAAACCGCATTTGCCTACTCTAACATATATGTCATGACCATGGGATCAGTAACACTCACACGAGCATGACGGGGAAACTAGACTTCTGCCTAGGCTTTAGACAATTTATTTGGCAATGAATACTTTATACATACACAACAATATTGTGAACTAGCGGATTTTAGGTACTATATGTACAATCATAAATAATAAGAGCTGGTACTGAATGATAACCTTAATTGGTTTTTAAATAAAATTCACGTGAAACACGTTTAATGTTTAATGTGACACAAATATAACAAAATCAAAGGATCAAAGTGAAATTCGTAATTTTCTCTTGAAACGTTGAATAGCCTTTTACACGGTAACACAACTCCCAATTTCTGCTGTACGTTAAACTCGTATACTGGTTGCTACCTACGAATATAATATGGGGACACGGTCATATATGCGTAAAACCACGTTAGTTAATTGTTTAACCTGGTTCAACCCGGAGGCGATCCTTTAGTTCGAGTCGAAACTAAAACTGCAAGCGTGGCATCCCTGTTTTCGCATTAATTTCGGGTTCGGGATAATTTGATCCCCTTAGTTATAACGGTGTTTTTAAAAGTTTTACATTAGCTTATAATAAAGGTTCAAATATTTTTACTGTTACTATATTCGATAAAATACTCCCATAAGTTTTGGTATCGAGTTCACCCTGAATTCAATGTACTATTTACATTTACATGTAAATTTCTTTCTTTATTATTCATTTATTTGTATGAGGAACTAGGTCACCCGACAGACTTCGTCCTGTCAAAAAAATTTGTAATGTTTTGTTCCTACCTTTTTTATATTCTTTGCAAAAAAATATCCTGAACAGAACCGTCACCCTGGTAATAATTCGGTGTGAATTAAAAATAATTAAATAAAACACTTTAAGCATTTAAAAGTAAGTAATTTTAATTATGTAAATATCATGTAATCATGTAATCATGTTATATATTACTCACTGTGTCAATCAGTGCTGGGATATTGTGTGTCAGTTTGGGGTGGATCCCATAAATCATCACTTATAAAACTGGAAGCAGGAGCACAGAGAGGTGCTCTTAAAGTACTTACTTCTAGACCTAGACTGTACCCTACCACAAAACTATATCAAGAGATTGGAGTTTTGACGGTACGCCAGCTTTTTATTTTACGAAATCTAACTTACGCACATATAAATTTGACAAACGATACTTTGAATCCAAATAATTTGACTACTAAAAGACGAAAAGATATTGTATTTAAAAAAATACCTCATAGTACAGTTTTCGCAAAAAGACACCCTTATATAGCAGCCCCATATTTATATAATAAAATTAACAAAATGGAACATATTTATCAATATTCATTTTTTGAGCTTAAGACGAAACTCAAAATGTTACTAAACAAATTAAATTACCAAGAAACAGAACTTCTTTTAAGTGTACCTGAATAAAAATAATATTAATTATCTTTTAATAGATAATTAATATTATTTTTATTCATTTCACACACCCACGCACGTAAAAAATTTGACTACTAAAAGACGAAAAGATATTGTATTTAAAAAAATACCTCATAGTACAGTTTTCGCAAAAAGACACCCTTATATAGCAGCCCCATATTTATATAATAAAATTAACAAAATGGAACATATTTATCAATATTCATTTTTTGAGCTTAAGACGAAACTCAAAATGTTACTAAACAAATTAAATTACCAAGAAACAGAACTTCTTTTAAGTGTACCTGAATAAAAATAATATTAATTATCTTTTAATAGATAATTAATATTATTTTTATTCATTTCACACACCCACGCACGTAAAAAAACACACACCAACAAATATCAAATTTAAACAATCTTACGTTTCAACTTAAATCACACAACCACACACTACACCCACAACACACACACACACACACACGCACACACACACTCACACACACACACACACACACACACACACACACACACACACACACATTTGTTTTATTTTTCTTTCTTTGTAAAAGATAGTTTGTAACTTAATTAACCTGGTTCCCTAGATCAACCGCGAGGCAAACTGTTACTTATAGCACAGGTTATACCTAGTTTAAGTAACAGTGATCAAAAATATTGTAAAGTTTTATTGAACCAATAAATGATTATTATTATTATTATATTATTATTATTATAATTATTAACAAAAAAAAATCAGTTCTATTTTCATTCTAGTGCTTTGTGATAAACGATATTTTCCGCGATCACTTTTTTTTTAGTTTCGGCACGCGACATTAAATCCTCCAACGACGTATTCTGTGCTCCAACGCACACACGCACACTGTTTTGATAGATATGATTGAATTTGAACTTTGTACAGCGGTAAGAAAGTGCAAATTTACTTTTTGACGTTAGGAACACACCTACATTTCTTAGATAACAGTGAGTGCTTGTAATTTGATATGAACTTTATACAATAGCAATAAAGCTCAAATTGATTCTACGTTTTAGTTAGAAAACGTTTGTATGTGCAAAAGAAAAGGGCTGTTTTTAGGGTTTTCCCGGCAACTATTCGATTTTTTCTCGCCGTAAGAACCATCGTTGGACTTCAACGAACATTTAAAAAAAATAATTGGCCAAATTGGTCCAGGCGTTGTTGAGTTATGCGCTTACCAACACATTTTGCGATTCATTTTTATATTATAGATACAATAGCAATAAAGCTCAAATTGATTCTACGTTTTAGTTAGAAAACGTTTGTATGTGCAAAAGAAAAGGGCTGTTTTTAGGGTTTTCCCGGCAACTATTCGATTTTTTCTCGCCGTAAGAACCATCGTTGGACTTCAACGAACATTTAAAAAAAATAATTGGCCAAATTGGTCCAGGCGTTGTTGAGTTATGCGCTTACCAACACATTTTGCGATTCATTTTTATATTATAGATGTTCCTTACATTTCAACATTAGTACATCGGTACAGGTACTTTTTAAATTACGAGACCAAAACCTCCTTTTGAATTCGATTACTGTGACATAAACAAAAGCCGCGGTTATTGTGTCAAAAATAAAATAGTGCAGTCTGCGCAACTTTTTAATAAAACACCCTATATGACACGTTTAGTGATGTGAATAGGTATTCTCTGGAGGCGTTTGAGCCTGTACGGAAGACGTTAAAGGGGGCTCGTATATAGCTTGTATGAGCGTACGCAGAGACACTGTCGTAAACTGGGATGGTTCGACAAGCAATTTGAGGAACTCGGGGATTTTTGTAAGTGCCACTTTTTGGTGCGAGACGTTTCCGAGGAGATTTTAGATGTTCGTGTTCTGAACATGAAATGTATGATAAACGTTGGGTGCGTATGCGTAATGAGTTTTTGTATATTTATTTCGTTGTCATACTTTTTGAGGTGAATTATATTAACTGTCTAATTAGTCTAGTGGCAGCGACTGTAACGCTTGAAGTCCTGCGCTCGATTCCTTTTGGATCGTGGAGTTTGGATTTTTGCCCGGAGAATGGCAGCAGGCTCGGTCCCTATTACATGGGACATAAACATGGCTGGTGAGCTGTGGGTTTATATATATAAGTACGCCTCTACCCTTCGGAGAATACAAGCGTGTTGGTATACCATGTTATGTTATGTTACTAAAACAAAAAATAATCACAGCTCTCATAAATTTATTGAAATATAAATTCACAGTAGGTACGAAAGTCTGAGAGTCTATATCTGACACACCTGAAAGGCTAGGACATAATAGTGGACACATTAGCAGCCTGTCAGTAACTGCGTACAATTGGTTACTGCAGCGAACCTAACGGTTTATTGTTCTCTCACTGCATTCTGTACAATAGGTAAGCCACTGAGCTTTGCAGTTACACAATATTATCTGCAAGCAATGACATTTTATATGGAACTACATATTTTGGTAAAACATCGAAGGAATATAAAGACTCAGAAACGCAACCAATTATTGGTGTGTATGGAATTATCAACGTCGTAAAGTATGTTTCAGTTAAAAAAAGATAGACGGTTATTAAAGGTTGATCCTATGGAGAAGAACTGGCAAGAAACTCCATGAACACGGACTCTCTCTATACAGACGTACAAACTATAGAAAGAGTATTAAGAGAACAATGTAGGTCCAAAGATGATTAGTTGAAGTTTTCAATTGTAGATAAAAACTTCACGGCAAAAAATTTTACGAATGAGATTTCGAATTTCAGAGAGGTTTTTCGACATTTCACTGTCCATTAATTAAAATCAGTAGGTAAGGTATGCCTAGCCTTTGTGACAGCTTCTGATATTTCATTATTGAGGGTACTCTGGATCGATATGAAATTCTTTAGAAGCTTTGGAAAATTTTAAACGCTTTTCGCTTTGTTCTCTCGTAGAAAGTTTAATCCGTTCGTGCAAAGTTTGACTCGGATTACTTTTAGAAGATTTCCCAGTTGCAACCTTGGATTAGATCTATTCCGATAGACTCGCTTGCTACTACTTTTAGGTCAAGTGACTGCTACTGCCTACATGGTGCGCAAAGACAACATATTTTGATTGATATTTTTAAATCTGAAGTATTTTACCTGACTATCATTAGGTGTTTTAATTTTAGCCTTTCTTCTTTTCCAGGTTGAGCAAGTTATTTTTGTTCTACGAAATTTTCACTAACTCGTACTCTGGATGTGTACCCGGTTAATGGCAATACACCTTTATCACCAAGTTTCGCGAAATTCTGCAGTATTTCTCCGAAATAGAAAATTTTCTCGCATTGCGTCACAGTAGCAATAATATCAGAAGGTTCTATGCGATGTTTGGCCGCCACTGTATCAGAGCTTACAGTAATATATGGCGCGAGTGGAAGCCAAGCTAGGCGATGTAATAAGATGTCGTTGTAGTTCGTGTCGGGACAGTTTTAGTATTATTTGGCTGCCTATTTTCCTTTGTACGCTTTAGTTTGTTACTGTAACTGTGTTATATAACACTCAAGTGAAGAGGAGCTTTGACATTACTTGTACCATTTTTGGTCTTTTACGTATATCATAAAATCGGTGTTGAAGGGGTGATTCAAACTCGTACCTCGAGTTCATTCCATTTTCTGATTTAATAATAAAAGGAAATATTACGTAGAACTTGACAGAACAATAACCAATGATAAATAATGATTATTATATTTAATATTTACCGGTACACGGACTTTACTTTCAAATCCATAACTGTATCCGGAAACAACTTAGATCTAGCCTAACTAGCTAGCTAGCTAGACTAACCTTAACTACCTCATCAGTCTGGTTGTCGCAACCGTGCGTGATTCGATTCTCAGGTTAAATCCAAAATAACATCAAACTATCTATATCTCCAAAGTTTTTTTCAAATGAAATACCAAAAATTTATCTTGACACGAGCTTGAGAACATCTTTCACGTTTATATTCGGAGCGTTTTACTTGGGACTGTCTTCAGAAATGTCCACACAAAAGCGTACAAGGATGACAACGCTTTGTGGTCGATGCCTGCGGCAAAATATGCAGTGTCTCGTGCATGTAAAGAAACGGTTTTTTGGCATGTCAGAGCGATGTTTTGTCAAGTTCCTGTGATCCTTTTGAATCGTCTTCTAGACTAGTCGTCGTATGCAGCTTATTTCTCAGATTTGTTGCCATCAAATCTTCCCACTATCAAGCTACCTTAGCCTATTTTGCCTATTTATTACACTGTTTATAAAGCAAATAGTTGACTGACTGAATGTAAGGTGTATGCACCGAGTATCGTAAGTTCGAATACCACCCGAAGGAAATTGTGTGCACCCATGGATATTTGTTTCAAGACTGGAAATAGTTAAATAAGTAAAGTAAGTTTCCCGGCTTTCTAGGATTATAAAAGTAATTAGTGACACCAATCTTATTGTATAAACTGTATAGTTTTTAGGATTCCGTACCCAATAGGTGCCAATAGGACCCTTCGAGTCTTCTTGAGTGTCCCTTCTAGTGTTTCTACTCAAACGTTTAAAGTAATTAAAAATGGTATGGGACCCTCTATGCGTGTATGTATTCGACTCGCGCTTAACCGGTTTCTAATTCTTCTGTTTGATAAAATTTATTAGTTGTCGCGTGGGATTTACAAAAATGTTTTACGGGAAGGGCAACTTTCAAATACCATAGAATAAAATGATGTAACGATAAAATTATATCTAAAGATCTAATATATTAAACAGTTGTTGACGAAAATAGTGGTTCACATTTTGGAAGAGAACATTCTTTTACAAATATGTCTTTGTTGTGTCGTGCCCCACGGTAGCATGCACTTTGACATCGCACGTCGAAAGAAATCACTTGGAGTTAAAAGCTCTGCTTTCGCGACTAGTGAAGTAAAATATAATTGTTGTGATCTTTTTGACGGTAAAAGAGTAATGTCAACTGAACTTATTGTATTATATTTTTGACATTTCTTTGTTTGGACGTCTCTTTAGTGTTAGTGAACAAGAAACGTTTTCGTATATAGAAACTGCTTCGAGCAGTCGTTTGGTATCGTGTGTAAGCAATAAAATGTACCTAAAGATTAAGAAGAATTAAGATAATAAATTTCAAATAAATATAGGGTAATCTAACCAGTAAAAAAAATACTGTGCTTTATGAAACTTAACAACTGAAATAGTTAACAATTGAGTTGAACAGTGAACTTAACAATTGAAACTTAAATAGGTCTCAAATTGACATATTAATACAAAAAAAAATGCTACATAGAACATCAAGACATGAAAGTTTCGAATGGACATAAAAAAAAAATATCAGTAGTACCATGGTAGCTACAAATGATCTTAACATCATCAAGTGATAGATATCTTTCTATTAGAGCTTTTTGCTTGATCTAATAATGAATTGGTTTATAAAGCTATATAGCGTACATACTACTATTGTAAATGTATTTCTAGCTATTGTATTCCGTGAATCACAAACAGAGTTAGCAGGAACGGTACAGAAAATTAAGGTAAATACTAATTTGTATGTTTACCAGTTGGGGCTAAAGCTAGTTATCGTACTAGTTGAATTGGGAACTAATTAACAATTTATGGTTAATACACGGTAACATTCAATGAACTTCAATTGTGTTGTAATTTCCACCACTAGAAGTAATTGCAGACCTAATTAATGCATTGTCTAACTATTAGCCTAGCATTCAAAGGTGCAGCTACTGTGCATACTGCATTCAATTCCTAGGTCGCCTAGATCGAAATATTTTTCAGTTAATTGTTATTTACACTGTTATTTTGTTTTTCAATGAATGAATAAATCTTGCCCCCTATGGGACTATTCCCTCCTTCCCTATTAAATGGAACCTAAACACATACCTACGTCAAAGTAAATCAGTAGGATCCTTGTCATAGGTACAAATTTAAATATTTATAACACACCATGGAAGATAAAAGATGTAAAACGTGTATCATATAAAACCCGATTAAAGTCTTAATAAACTGACACACATGTTAAGGAAACCGACGCATGTCACGCGGTTACGCCGACATCTGACAGACGTGCGGTCGGATCCGACAACACCTTGTTCTTGTCACTTATAATCCTCATTTTACAAGCGTTTTAAGATGTCTTATGAAAATGTTAATGATCATCCTCAAAAATTTGTTTTCTGCTTTATTTCTGAATTTATATTTCAAACGATGAAGCTTTTAGACGAACAAAATCGAGTCACAGTTTAATATTACTCAATAAAATATCAATTGATCTCCCTTTTGTGGTTTGGTTGACCTAACTTTCTTACTTTTCTTCAACTTATACTCACTGCAAATCTAATAAAAATTGACATGGATAATTGGTAAGAATATTTTCCTATGTTTGGTGGTTTGTTTAAAATTTCATTATTATTTAATACTCATTATTGCGTCTCACAAGCGCAATTCCTCAACGTGGGATCTTGTGTTTTTTTTTTCTAAATATCGAACATAAGTATTTCTATGAAATTTTTAGTCTAAAGTTAAAATTTGTGACCTCTGTCTTATCGCTTTTGAATACCAGTATGATAGTGTGTATGCTATGGAATGTATCTCCAACAGATTTAGAAATACCAAAGTAACAATTTGTAGTCACTATTGCTTTATCTCTGTTCATTTTCTTACAAAACATTTCCCTTTTATATTCAGCTACGCAGAATTTTCTTCACCGACAATTAATACGAACAATCTTGCATCCATTCATTATGCAATTTCCTAGAATCCTTGGTACGGTAGCCCACTATCTCCACATTAAGCTGAGCAGGATTTATCTGGAGAACGGCGAGACCATTCTTTACTATTACCAACTAGAAACGGCTGGGTTTTACGTGTGGCACGAGTTATTGACTTTTGCGATGTTAAGCTGCGGAGATTCTACGAAAATGTTGAAAGAGCTCCTAGTTAAATTAAAATCAAGCTTTGAGAAAATATTGAAGTGTAAATTGAAGCTTAACGAACTATAGAAACAAAGAATAATGATGGAACAGGTATTGTAGAAATTGAAATATATTATGTTTACCTCAAAGCTAGAAGCAAAGCAACATTTGAACATATATAACATTGGAGTACTTATAAGTTTTCTTTCCGAACTACTTTGCAGTGACAATAACTAAAGTAATAAAAATACATAATTGATAGTAGTACTGTAAATAGCAAATACTGAAGATCTGTCTGGAGTGTGAGTATGTGATTGATGCAAATCAAAATGAACATGAAATTAATCTTAAACAATAGCCAAGACCTTTAGGCTCATTATTATCACTACTAATAAGACACACACTGCAACAAAAAATTAAAGGGACTACATAATATTACCGTAAAACATTAAAAGAGCTACCTCAAAAAGCCGGAACTTAGCAACATTAGCTGACTGAGTCACGTACTGGGAGTCATTTGACTTCATTGTTATTGGATAAGTAGACACTCGGCAATAAGGCGCCCTAAGCCGCTGCGGTTAATTTTCAAGTAAATTACTAAACGACTTTAATACGCAGAGTAATACAGTTAAATGTGGAGTTTTGTCTAAATTAGCAGTCAAATCTTACCGTTCCGTACATACAAATGAACTAGCTAGGCCCTTGCTACGTCGATATTGCATTTTGAGAAGGGATTTCATCTTTAAATGCAAATGTAATGTAAATAAAGGGATGGTTTTGGTTGAGAAAAAAGTTACTGTATTAAAATAAACTCCATGTATGCGTAATTTTACCTTGATTTCACAATACTTATTATCTAATGGACATAAGGCTTATAACTCTGTTCCCTTGAGTCCTTTTCAGATTTAAATCCTTTTCTTTTTAAGATTTTGCCGTTAGTAACAATGAGTCACTTTGTAACAAGAAATTAAGATGTTAGTAGAAGCTTTTATCAGCTAACCATCATACTATTATAGCTATCCCAATTTCTACTTCACGAAAGCGCATGGAGTTCAGCAGTGTTTTCAACAATTCATCTGACAAGTTCTAGAATCGATCACATAAATACTGGATGCCTTCCAATACTTGAAAACAATTCAGCAATTGCCAGAGAGCCATACGTCGTTTACCTTGACGATATTGTATCGATCGGGAGCTTCGTGCAAAACATTAAAATCGAAAGAGGCGAAACGCTTGCATAATTCAGTAGCAGTACTTAAGTCAAATTGCAATTTTATGTTTCATTATTTTATGAAATGCCAGCTTTGATTGAACTTAAAATTACAGTAGTATGATAATGCTAATCTAATTATCCAAGCTAATGGTGATCTCTAAATTATTTTTAATTAAGAGAAATTAATGTTAAATAGAGTTTATCAATTTTTTTAAGTTGTATATTTTACCACAATTCTCATAGCGTGTAATCGGTGAACACCTTACTGATAAATCTCAGTCGCCTCTTACTCAAAATTAAGGGTAAGGTACACAATTAATTATTCATTCTAATGAGTATTCCTTTATATTTTTAAAGTAACCATGAAAAGAATCAGCAATAACATATTCCTTACAAGAGTGTATAAAAATACATATTTTCTTCATGCAATATTAATGCATACCTATCACGTAACAGGAAGGAGCCTCCATAATCTGATTCCCAACATCTCGCGACATCCCATGATTGGCACAAGGACAGACGAGTATGTTATGTTCAAGTCGGTATATACACTCGGTTGGCGCACGAACGCAACAAATTTTCATACCAAAGGAAACTCAGACGTAAAATGTATTTTTAGTGGCAACACGAACGGGAATTCTGGCAATAAAATTTTATTCGCCAGCACCCCGGGTGTAGGCATATTCTGAATGGTGTACGTGGAGCGCCGGCGTTAATCTAAAGTAGGCTCTAAGATTGGAATGTAAATGAATTTAAGTATTTTGCTAAGGAAAAGAGCGATTTGCTTTTGTCTGAATAGATGGGATTCAGATAGACGTTACTGTTGACTCAAAACATTCATCTCGATCTTTTCTACCGTCGGTCGTTATCTATTGTTTCTGTTAATTGATCCTTGATGGATGTTTGTTATTTAAATAATTATTGTATATATGTTTATTGTACACATTTATTGTATAAGTTAATTAACTGACTATAGAATATCTGAGTGTCATTCAAAATACTTACTCTGAATTTGAATCTACCAAATATAAAACAGACATTCATTTCATAATCAAACCGTTGACATTTTTTTATCCTTTGTTAACTTCTTTACGTGGAAGCGTATTTCGTTCAGTGAATTCACGGACGCAGAGTTTTTAAATGTGGTGTTAGAAGAATCTTATGGATTGTCTTTTTGCTTTTTATTAACATTTTGATTTTCAAAAGTCCAGGATATACCTAATTATTCTGATACGGAACTAAATATTGCAGTAATAAGTAAATAATAGCTTCTTATTTGGTTTTTAATATGATACAGCTTCTTTTGAAAAGATAAGTAGTTAATTAACTACGCCCATTAAACTTTAAAACGAAGCAAGTGACGTCACTATTATGTTGAGAAAATTAAAACTATAGTAAAACCACAAACACCTGCAAAAGTGTATGAAAACAGAACCAAAATTATAAAGGGATCGCGTTATACCCGGGTCGTAGTATCGTAGTTTATGAGCATTGTACTATAATAATAATATGTGTCCACCCGTACTCACGTTAGCTTCTGCTTCGGTATTAGCCACTAGAGGCACTGGCAAAGTTTCCAAACATTTTTGGGGTTAAATTACAGCGTATCGGTGTTTTGAAATACGTGTCTGTTAACTTATGGACTGACAAAACTAACAGGCCTGCATAAAAGTTGTATACGCAAGTTTAACACACATATCATGATGTTGAACTTTACGTAGTGTATATTATTATAGTACAGTTATATCTTTAACTATATCCAACAGAACGAAACGGTAAAATGTTTTATAAGGTACAGTTAATGTATTCTCTCAAAATATAAATATTAAAGTTAGTTAATGTAATAAGAAATTTAAAGGCGAATAATAATTATATAATAAAACAATTTTAACTAAATGAATACTTCAATGGGTTGAATAACATTCAAAGGAAACTACTTATCAAAAGCGATTGAAATACATCTGTTGCTTCTAAGAACACAGACAAAAGAGAATTTACCGAAATAATATCTAATAAATTAAAATCATACCAGAAGCTTCATACTTTGGAAACTGAGACTATTTCATATCAAAAATAAGATAGGCAGATACAATTTATTATAAATTAAGCAGATGAAAAGGAAAATTGTATAAATTTAGGAACAGGTGTATAGCCAAACCAAAAACAAGTTCCCATCCGGGGATAATGTAAGAATAATTTTCCAGGTGAATGGAAGCCGGTTTCTAATAGACTGGAGTAAATATAGATCAGAGTATTTTCGGTAGGTACTGTTTTGCATATACATAATAAATAAAGCTTATCGATTGATCTGATATGATTTTCATAGTAACATTGTTGGTTAATGAATGTTTATGAAAGTTTTGAGAATTCGGATTACTAGAATTTAAGTTTATTATAACATAGGAGATTTTCTTAATGTAATACTGTAGAATATGTAAAACGGAACACAAAATGGTGTGAAAAAGAGATAAATAAGTCATTTACTTAGGATGTGAAAAGAAAAACCTGTAGGTAAATGTTAAAGTTGTTGATGCTGTTTTTTAAGATTTGATAATAAAATAATAAATGCAGTGTCTTTAATTTTAATGATGAGATAATTCCAGTACTTACAAATTTGTCAGTCGTTACTAACAAACAATTTTTTTACTCCATAATGCATGTGAATTCAATCGAAAATCTTAAAATCAACATAATAGATATTGTTTCTTCCTATGTCCCTAATCTGTATTTTCAATTAAACTGAAACTTCCCATAAAACTGAGCGCCAACGTAATATTAGCACATCATACAAACGAACAGCTAAACTTTATTACGTCATATGCATAATAAGGCTACCATTAAACCTCTTTGTAACGGGGCCACAAACTATCCAAGAAAGGGATTTAGGCAAAATCTTTCGCAAACTCAATGATATTCCGTGGGGACTATTAAGGACCCCATACGGCGGTGCATGGATAAACAACACTTGAAATAGTTTCGAGTCCGTTGGACCTTCGAATAGTTGAGCTTGTTCTGGGGATGGGTAACACGTGTGTGCCGTCCGGGTTTCAAGAAACTTTGACTGATGTTCCCTGCATAAATGTGTACTGTATTTGTAAGCAACATTTTGTTTAAGGATAGGAGTGGTTCTGATGTTGCCTTCAGCTACAACGATGTTATTGTAGTCCCTTCATGTAATGTTTGATTATGTTAATGTTGGTGCAAGAATTATGAATAAATTATTTCCAGAGCTATAAAGCCCAGTATAATGCGATAAAACATTATAATGTAGAAATAAAATTTATTCACGTGATAATAAAATCCTTTTAGACTCATTACGTCATTCATACAGGTAAACACGTATTGTTATATTTTCACGGTTAAAACGTGTATGCATGTACGTATTGTTATGTTTTTATATTCACATGTAAAATAATTCTTGATTCAAAAATCAATATTTATCTACTTATTTCAATACATATTTTAAAGGAGATTAATCTAAGCATTTTGTCCAACTAACGCTTGCTGGTTAATATATAGGATTATTTATTGAAGCAGTCACTAGTATCTAATTATTATACCATCTTTCATCATTAAAGTTCTTTTTTTATGGGAGTTTAAAACGATTTTTTAATGGTTTATGCAGAAACACCATAAAATATAATGCTGCATCTATTTTTTTAGGACTAACTTGCCTTCTCGACATCACTTTGCTATAGTGAAATTAAAAACTAATAAAAACAATAAACATCAAGCTACTAACCTTTTCATTACTTTTCTGTGTACACTCTCTTGCTCTTCTATTTACAAAGAAGAAATAGAGATAAACAGGCAACAACTTATTAAAAGGTTCGTTGAAAACGTTCAATGGGAAGTAATATTGTGTTTCGTAATTTCACGAATCAACGTTTTTAATGTAAGGCTAGGGACTGAGCGGCTTCGTCAGCGTATATTGAGGAAAATACCATACACAGACTTTATTTTATTTTTTGGGCAAAAAATATCATGATAACAGCATTAGGCTTTCTTTTTACTAAACAGAATTTATTAACAGATACAAATTGCTCAAGACATGAGCAATTTCAGAGAATTGCTAATTACGTGACATTAATTATAAGCAAAATATCCAAATTAGGTAGATCGTTAGCAGTAAAAGCATGAAAACAATAGTGGCAAAACAAAAACAACTAGTACAAGTAAAATGGCGAATATGTGCAGTAGTGGGACCAGTGACGATAGTAAAGATTACCTCAAACGCTTTAACAGAAATAAATGGCACTGAAATTATACCTACACTGATAAAAAATCATCTGGTTGACTTGAATATAACTAAGTATTATCTATCGTCTACGTCATCAACAATTTGTTTTCTTAATGACACTGACAAATCTAAAGAAATAATAAACGAGCGCCCGCGCCCGCGCGTCCTTATTCAATTCTAGAATAAACATAGACACCCAAAATCCACACTCGCTTAAAACTTTCATACCCTCCACCGCCACTTTACTAGCAGTATATTATTACCATAAAACAAACTACCCAACGTGCCGCCGACTTAAAGGATTACAGAAAATCCAAGGAAACTAGCGAAAATAATGCGTGAATTAATAAATAAACAAGTTTACGTATGTAAGGGGTTCGTGCCCAAATAATTGCTGGGAAAATAATCTTCCTCTGGTTATTGGACTAAATGACCATTTGTAGGAACCGACATTAATTTTCATGAGCGTACGAAGTACCGGTAGCTAGATGTCTGTGTTGATTAAATTAGACCCTCGCATTTAACGCGCATATGCCCTCACTATTTGTTACCTAGTTGTAGTCGCTAAATTAAATTTGCTCTGTAATAATTTGTGTTGTAAATCAAAAAGTTTAGACGTAAAATTATATTTGTTTCGGTGCTAATGAGAATGTATTATTTAAATGTTGCGAGTATTTTATGTGGAGGTTCCAGTTTTTTCGTTGTAGTGTTTTTGTTATTATGTAATAAATACTAAAAATTAAAATAAATAATTATACATAATACACATACATACCTTCACGCCTGTTTTCCATATGGAAAGGCAGAGACTATAGATTTCCAGTTGCTTCGACCCTGGCACACCACTTTCAATTCATCTATGCTCATCAACTTCCCCATGCATGCTCGTTGCGCCGGTTTAGAGTAACCTTGCCTTTTTAGAGAACGTCCGCAATTTGGTTTTGTTACGTTCGCCGAGGTCGCCCCTTCCGCCTCTTTCATTCGTACTCGCCATGTATACTTATATGTATATTATTAAATTATGATTAATATCACGTATTTTTCGCTAAACACGAGCTGTTTAGTTTTTATCTATATTACATAATATTTATATCTACCAAAATATCTAACATAGAAAATATACCGACAAGCAAAAATTGTTAATCCCTTTTTCTGAGGCTTACTTACACGCCTACGAACGGATACGCCTCTAGCGAATACAAAAAAATATATAGAAGCAGCAAGATATTCAATATTTTCTTTAGTGCTAAACGTAATTTACCTAAAGCCAAAGACGGCTTTTTTACCAAGAAATATAATTTTTATTTTTTCTTATATCAACTTTACTGGTAGGTACTTCAAAAAAGATTAAAATATCATTGGAAAAGGTGCGGTCTTGTTATATTAAATAAGACTTCGGTACAATTTCTAAAAAGCATTGAAGTTAAACCAAATAGAGTAAAAGATCTTTATAAAAGTTCATCAGGACATTCTGCAATTACCCACCTCGCCTTTCAGATTCTAGGAAAGCAAAGAGCGAGGAACTCATCTAACTTTAAACTAGTCTCACAATCATTGGAGAATTTAAATTAAATGAATTTCTCAGATACAAAAAAAAACTGAATCTTGATTTGAAACAAATAAGTTTATGAGCAATATTCATATTTCATTCACAAGACAGTTCAAATGCTAATTGACTCCTGCGAAACATCAATGGTTTATCTTCAAAGAAAAACCTATCCAAGAAATGGTTTGATGCTGTTAAAAATACCTAGGGCTATAGTGTACGGCCCTCTTTTCTTTCTTTAGAAATATCCAATCGTTGTATTTTATTGTGTCTTTAATATTGAAATTTTTTACAAGATTATAAATAATATTTCCAATAAATTGGTCAGAACAGTAAGCGGATTTCCAGTTCCCGATAATCTTTTTAATGTGCTTAGACGTAGGACGTGTGGAAACGAAGCAAAGGCAAGGCTTCAACTGCCAATACGGATTTGAGCCGGTCTTAATGTGATTGCGAACTTCCAGGTTTTCAGAGATGGATAATATAATATTGATGTATGTATGAGTGCTGAGGTGCGAAATTAGATTTCAAATCTTTCCAAGAAATTTTATGCTTGAAAGCACATAAGATAATTATATTTATACTCATATACTTAAAATATGTTTTTAACATATACGATTTTGATTTCGTAGCCGTCGGTCTAAAAGAAAGTAAATTTTAAAAAAATTTGAAAAATAAAAGGTACTTGGTAGTGTAGTATATTATTTCTTACTGGTTGTTCCTTCCTTGTAATAAAGTGATGTGTATTTTATACTTATTATTATTTTATAATAGTTACAACAAGAGACACTATTGTATTCTATTCTAAAAGTGGTGTTGCTCTAAAATAAGGACATTGTATTTTTATGTGGAGCTAAGTAAGCAAGAGAAGCAGGTGTCCTGTGTGCGACACCTGCCTGCACCGGTTGAATATCAAACGAGCCGTGTCCGGGCGTCCGGGTTGGACAAAAACGGAACATAAATGAATGCGGTATTTTTAACATGCGATCTGCTAGCAGTATACTTATTATTAATGGACATGTGACATATACAAAAGGGTAAACTGTTAAAGTTTTTTGCGTTGATTGCTAAATTATTTAAGAAAAGTTCTCTTAGAACAACAAAACGTTGGTTACCCATCGTAAATTATTTAAAAAAAAAAATACTAATAATTATAACATTTACATATTGAGTTCCACAAAATCGTTTAAGTAGCTGAACCGCCAATCTCATAATATGGGCCCTCAATAATATACATTTTAATTATTCAAGCATATAACAGTAATAATGATCATACTATTTCGGAATGCCACAGGGAATCATCTTGGGTCCATCCATTCCTCTTCTCGGAAGGAATCTACTAGTATTAAATTCGAATTTTCGTGTAAATATCCTGCGTATACCGGGGTACCGGTGTATGACACCTGTGCTTTACAGGCTCTAGTGAATGGCAAACGAGTCGTGTCCGACGTACTTTCGACTCGGACGCTTCACTCGAAACTACATAATGGTGACAAGAAAACCAACAAAGATCTTACACTTGTCAGTAGACAGTACTATTACTTGCAAGAAGATATTGGCAAAAGAAAATAGAATGCAAGGTGTCTACGTAATTTGAATTGTTGTTATTACATTTCATGGCACCTATATTCCATGGTCTAATAATGAACACCTACAGTTCGCCGGTATTTTGAGGTTCCATTTCGTTTCCAAAATTCAATAACCTGGATATTATATTTATCAACCTGGAAATCGAACCTAGGACTGAAGCTTAGCAGTCGCGCTTACGACTACTTGGCTAATGAATTCCAAACTTGTAAATGATTCCACAAAAGAGAATCGTGAAAATATCACTTTTTACTTAGCTAAAGTTGTTATATCATTGCGTCCAATAAACACGTATGAAGGAGTTATTATCAAAAAGGAAAAAAAACATGACAACTTCACAAAACCCTCCCTCATAGAACTTGACCTTACATACACATTACATTATACCGGTGACGTACTTGCTCAGTGCTTCACAATAAAGAGATGAATTATTCATAAAGGAAGTATTTATTCACTTGCTTGTTTTGTTTGGAGAACAAATTATGTGCGATTGTACTTCATGGCATACGAAAGCGGTGCCCCGGAAGGCTTCGGGAAAAGCGGTGTCCCGATAGCATGTCAGGGTCAATTTTTATGGGTTAAAAGGGATCTTTTTTCAGGTTGATTCCGATTGAGTTGTTGAGTTGAGCGATTTTCGTGTATACATAACATAGTTCGTATGTTGCTTTGACAGACTGACAATTTCCTTTTTTTGCATTGCATTGCATTAGAAAAAAAATCCTTCATTAAAATAAACAATCGATCGCAGTTCTAACCTAACCTAGCCTGGATTATGACAATATGGGAAACAAAAAAATACTACTTGAAAATTTGGTTTTAGTGCACCTGTAAATTGATTCATCTGGGAAATTTAAAACGAAATTATAGAAAGTTGTCATTCATTACACCTGTCTTTTAAAAGTTCTACCAACCGTTTTCGGGGTTTTAAGATTCGGGTAACAGAAATTCGATATTTCAATAGTTTACCATTTTTTAAAGAGACAGCCATTTTGAAAAATGAAGATCACTAGTCGAGTACGTTTCCGTATATGTATACATATTACTAAGGTATTTCATGTGGCCTCTTTAGATTCCCACATTCAACACAGTTGGACAAAGGACTTTTACTACGTAAATCCATATTCTATCTTGGGATATGCAGAAAGCGATCAATATAATCACGGCATGTATCTAATAATTTTGATGACCGATGATGACACTGAGACATAGTTTTCTTCGTCTGGGTTTTCTGTTGGTTGTTGATTTACTATTTAGTAGTTTTTCCCTAGTCAAGTAATTTAGTTTTAACAGAAATATAATTTAATGTCTGCACGAAAGTGATGAGAGAGCTTTCATGAATAAATGTGGATTATTTTGTAAAGACGCGCTTTTCCAAAGTGTTTTTGCGTAATGAGTCTTGACAAAAAATGGACCGTGTACGTAGAATGTCTGAGTTACTTCCTCTTTTACTGGAAATATATAGTATTAACGAGTGTTGGAGTGCTTAGTAAAGATAGTGGGGTTCGAATCTGTCAAATATTTTGTTTAAACTTGATAGTGCTTCTAGCGGTCACCTGGGGGGCTAGATAAGTTGCATTTGGACATTCGAATCAACAAACAAAATGTATGGAAATGACATTAGTGACGGCCGAATTTGTCGAAAGCGTATGTCATTTCCATACAATTTGTTTCTATTCGAATATCAAATTACAAATGTTTGACTATTTCGGTAGCGTCTAATATACTGACAACGGCAACCTAATCACCTATTTTGGGATTAGGTTTTCTGCACCTACTTTCACAAATAACTAACTTTCTTGCGGACACGAGTTCTTAAAATTAAGCCTTCGTCGTCAATCTCTATGTCTAGGTCTACTATTATCGTAGATAAATGAAACCTCAAATGTAACATACGAGATGATAATCGTACACACACATTAACATAATGTTCAACCCATATACTGTCCCACTGCTGGGCATTGGTCTCCTCTCAGTATGAGAGGGATTAGGCTATAGTCCACCACGCTAGCCTAATGCGGGTTGGCAGACTTCACGTGCCGTCGAGAAAATCTCACAGGCATGCAGGTTTCCTCACGATGTTTTCCTTCACCGTTAAGACGAAGCAAAGCATGCGTGAAGCGTGACAAAACTGAGCCTTACCAAAAGTATTAGAATCCATCTGAGGGGCGATGTTACTGTTCTTAGACCTGTTTCGCCTGGAAGAAATCGCACTCAGCGATAAGGCCACCAATGGTATGGTTTTAAAATCGACTGTGTTTTTTATTGGTGTTGAGACCAGAAAGAATAAATCACCATGTTCATTATGTTGTCTGTAAGGGATTTTTGCCATACCCTCAAGAGATCCAGACTGGGTTACGTAAAGGTATTTCAACACAGCAATGTCAATCTCGCTCCAATCGATACAGTGAAGCGTGCTTATTTTGAGGCACTTCAACCGAAACGTGACTTTTGGCGAGAACAGCGTGATTGGCTCAGGATTACACGTTAAAGTATGTGTTTATCGCTCAAGCTTCTCTTGCTTTGAGGAGCGCACGGTTCAAAGTAATACTCCGCGGAGTACTTTCAGAAATATGTTATTGCGGCACTTATGAAAATAAAAGCCCTGAACACTCATTCAATCCATAACAATTTTCTTTCTGAATCGGTTTAGAATTTTATGATGCTTTCTTTTAAATATGTGAGGTTCACTCGCTTGTTTTAACAAGTAGGAATCATTATTATGGAATCTACCAACAACATTTCAATTTTATACACTACAGTTTCACCACCTCTGGATAGCCGCTAATGGCCAGATAAATTCAAATATGGAACAAAATTTGTATAAAATTATCTGCCAAGTAATTTAGCGGGAACTTATCAAAGGGAAACAGGCCCTTAAAATATACAGTTTATAAGATTTTGAGAACCCTAGTGCTAGATCACTGTTACTAGCGACTACCCCCGGCTTCGCACGGGCACATAATATTATAAACACAAACCTTCCTCGTACATCGCTCTTTCTATTGATGAAAACCATATCAAAATTCGTTGCGTAGTTTAAAAGAAATAAGCGTAGAAACAAACAGACGCAGACATCGCCACTGTTTTACTGTTTAGATATGAAAAAAATAAATAAACATGGAAATAAAAAGACTACTGAAATTTTTGACGATGAAATTTAAAAACTATCTTAATATAGATAATACAGTACAAAACGCTTATTTAACGATACGTTGGAAGGCTTGAAAACACTTGTAATAATAAAGGGCCGAAACCAGTTCAACCCCTCAAATAGAGCATGAAAATTTCAACAGAAAGGATTAATGGGTGACTGGACCAAATCATTCTTTAGGACCAGAGTAGAGAGTCCGATGGCCAATACCGATAACGGAAATTTGGTTGTAATATAACTAAGGCTATATTATGAATATGATTATTAGCTTGAGTGCTTCTTGTCCTTTCTTTTCTGTAAAGTTGATGGTGGGATTTAATGTAAGTACCATTGTCTTGAACAGAATTAAATTTTACATCGGTACGTTTGTCACCAAAGGGTTAAATATTATAATCTAAAAAAAATTGGGGCTATTTTATGGTTGATAGGGGATGATATTCTTCAACAGATTTCGCACGAAATTCCTCATGTTCCTTTTTTAAGTAGAAAAAGAAAACCTGAAAAGTACGTACTGTTTATAAGTAATATCTCAATATGTTTTCTATCAGTTTTATCCACTTCAAGTAGAGTATGTACATCGATGATCCAGTGATTTTCTTAAATTTTTGTAAATATTTTTCTATGCTATTGGGCCATCACTGTCCCATTGCTGGGCATGATTCACCTCTCACATAAATTATAGGGAGGCTTACCATTTAAAGTTTTAAACCCTGCAGTAGTCTGCAAAGTTAAAACTCAAAATAGAACACCAAATTCTAAACAGGTGAGCACAATAACGTAGAATGTAGAATTAGTTCGGTGTTCGGGAGGCAAGCTAAATTATACAACAGTTTAAACTCAGAGACGGTTATGTAGCCTACTACTGATGTCTGCAGTGGTTCAGCTTTAAATTAACATCAACTATATTCCGTGATATTTTGTGTTCAGTAACTTAAGACAGCTTTAAACTGTTCCTTAAGACAGCTTTAACCTTTTCTTATCCAAAATTTTTATTATTATATACAATTGTAGGTACTGTCATCATCATCATCATCTTCTAGCCGTTGTCCCAACTTATTAGAGGTCTGCTCAGCCTATCCTTTTTTTCTTCCATTCATCCCTGCTAGCCGTCACCTGCTCATTGAAACCCTTATCAACTTTAACACAATCCATCCATTTATCTTTGGCCTTCCTCTATCCGTCCGTCTTTCAACATTCAATGTCATCTTTTTTTACACTATTCCATCTTTTCTCATTAAAAAAATTGTAGCTATCACGTTAGCGTAAACTTCAAAGACCACTCGTTTTTAAAAACACAATCTCTTAATAATTCTTTCAATATCCTCGGGAGGATCCTATTCAGAGTCGGCGCCACACCTTACTAACATATTCAAGTAAACCCGACAAATGTCTAGGAACAACGAACGCGCTAGTTATTCGTAGCGCGCCGTCCCACTTTAATTATGCACCGTTTTAGACTCAACGCCGTGCGAGGGTATCTCAGTCTCAGACGTTTATTTACATCCTAAAATCAACTTCATGTTCAAACTGCGGATAGCTATTCCTCACGAAGAATTAACGCTTTGATTTTGTGGGGATTAATTATTCCTTTCCATGTTGTGATTTGAGCAGTAAGTAACTTGACTATACGTAAATATAGATCATCATCAACATCATTAGCCTGTTTTCGTCCGCTGGACGTAGGCATTCTCCAGTGTCTAAATATAGATGTGATTATAAAATAGACATTACAATAACATTCCGACACAATGTCATTATGAAAATAGGCGGGTAGTTTTGTAAAACACCTCGAATCTCAATACATATGACAACAACAACTAACAATTAATGAAACAATAATTTTGTAATTTTATTGAAGTCGAAGATAAACCAGGAAAATGTCAAGGCAAAAACTAACCATACTTCAGAATTTACACGTACAATAACCCAATATAAACCAAAACTTTATTTGACCCCCGAATGACGCAGTCAACGTCGCTCATACCCCCGCAGACATACACGTATTAATTAAAAAACACACGCGCAAACCGCCGCGTCACATGATTGACGCGGCCGCGCCACAAAACTCGCTGCATACGGGTTTGATTAATTCATTTAATTAAAACCTTATGGGATCCAGTAGCGTAGGGTTCGACGTGTTTGAAAAATGTTCTCTTACAGTACTCTGGTGTGGTCACGATAATTAATGACGTGCCGATGAGCAGGTGATGTTATTGTGTTTTGTAATTAATTTTCACATGTAATTTTGTCGTGGATGGAAATTGTAGGTGTCCCATGTTTTACTATCAGCAAATACTTTAAATATTCTTTGTAAAAGGATGTTCCTATCTAACAGACATTATATCTACGCGATTTTATATACCTAAACAACACACAGATACATTCGGCATGTAACAGTTGTTAAAAAGATATGGTATCTATGTGCACAATAATAAAAGCTATAATATTTTTTTTACATGTTTTTCCATATTAAACTTCGTAATCGGCAGAATGTTGAGGACATCGGCATACCTGCCACAAAAAATATGTAACTGGTCAGTTCAGGGTCAGTTCCTAGTAAGTTCTCGTTAAATTATCAGGCAGATATTTTCATAACAATTTTGTTTTATTTTTTTATTTACCTGGCGATCAACCGCTCTACTAATATTACATTTTCATTCAAAACTTGTCTCTATTACTAATTTCCTATTTAAATTGTAACCCTACGCCCTAATAATTCAATATGCAGGAAGTAAAGGTAACCGAAGTAGCTTAATATTCATTCAATAAACTTGTG
This sequence comes from Acronicta psi, assembly GCA_946251955.1. Lineage (NCBI taxonomy): Eukaryota > Metazoa > Arthropoda > Insecta > Lepidoptera > Noctuidae > Acronicta > Acronicta psi. Next base: position 625,601 of record OX276474.1, read on the forward strand.
GTGACCTTGGGGCGGGGCTCGGTCAGAATAACTAAGTCCAAGGTCGGAAGTTTAAGCCGAAGAATGATTGAGTTACGGAAGTCAAGATGTTTAACGAAAAGTTTACGTACGTCGTAAACTTTTTGATTTAGTTCCGATTTTTAAATCGTAGCTAAGCCTAAACTAAACTAAGTTTTTTTACTTCGACGTAGTCTTTTAAAGGATTGGTGTTGAAGGGAAATCTAGTAGGTATAATATCATTTATTTCGTTTAACGGTATGTAGGTAATTTAAATGTAGATTAGGTATAGCTTTGGATAATGTTTTCAATGTACATAATTAGTTGATCGATGTTAAAACAGGAGCCTATCACTCACACGTTACTCCAATACTAAAAAAATATCGTTTAATAATTGTCTGCTAGATAAGCCTACAAAAATCTAGTCCTTTTAAATTATGTCTATTAGATAAGTAGTACCTATTTCGAAACATTAAGGGCTGTTTCACCACCGTCTAGTAAGTTCTCGTTAATTATTAGATCAGATTATAAAAGAATGGCAAAATAATTTAAAAAAATCATAATATGAATGTATGGAACAAAATTTATACGTTATTATTTATCCGGTGGATAATCCAGAATTCGTAAATAAGGCTCTTGCTCATCTAGGTTCTTTTTAAGTTATTTGACCGACTGTTAAAGACATTACCACAACCTAAACAAGCAAATATGTGTAGTCAAAACGTATTGCGGTATAAGTTTTGCCCTACATTGTTTAACTCACATATCCGATATATACTACGATTGTCTGGACTTTAGAAGAGACCATGATTCTCTGAGTTGGTTCGGCGTTTCTTCTCGGAGTCGTCAGTTAGGAAATGCCGGCGCCATCTAGTATTTAAAAAAAATATAATGACTTGTAAAAGCGTCTTTAAAGGATCTACTTGCAGAAAGAAATATCATTTTATTTCATAGAATTAAATGTACCTAGGTAGGTATAGACATTTTGTGTGTTAATGACACTAGTACCTATAGAAATGTAGCAGTGTACAATAGTAAGTACAATGGTAGTAATCTGTTTATTTAGTTATTAGACCCGAACAATCAGACCCAAGGTTGAATAACACATCCATAACAGCAATACATAATTCAGAGCTGTCAATAATAAAAATATATTTGGCATCGGAAATCACAGACTGCTTGTATAGCCCTTCATACATTATTTAACAACATTCGTTTAAACCGATTTCTGATTTATGTTACTGAATACTGAGAACAGTTGATTTCCGAAATAGCTTTTATTGAAGCTACATGTTACAAGTTAATGGAGTTCTATATATAAAATACTGACACAGAAGTTAAGTGCTAATAATATATTTAGCAAAAATATTGCCCATTCGAGTGATCAAACTAAAATATATTATATATATTTATACAAGAAAAAGATTGTATATTATAATCTTAAAAGAAGAAAGAAGATAAAAATAAGATTTTTGTTATGTTTACGCAAAGATTGAGCTTGCCATTGTTAGCTCCTGGTCTATAGTTATCAGGCGCCGGGACCCTAATGAACTAAAAAAAATGAGAACTGTCAGTGTCGGTGCTTTTTAAAGTACTTTTAGCTGTATACAAATACTTATGAGTTTTGTTTGAACTTGTGACTGTTAGCAACTTAAATATTATCACATCACAGATAAGGTTTTGCTCTTTGATTTGACTATATAGGCTTAAAAAAATATATTATTTAGTCAGCTTTAACAATAATATTAAGTACCTTTCGGCTTATGTTTAGTACCAACCGGTAGTAGGTATTGTAAACATTTCATAACTTCGTGCAATTCAAGATATCTATTTTATATTTTATTAATTTCCATCATAATTATTATTATCTTATTTTTCTTTTTATTTGTCTAACCCGAAATTTAAAAGACGAATAACAATTGCCTAAAGCTTTCTCAATCCATTTAACATTTCTGATAATCTCAAAGCTGTTCCTCTATAACCAACTAAATCTACAAATACACTAAACTCTAAAGATAACGTTCTAAATATATCCCCATACAACGCCAAGGAAACTGGGGTTCCAATAAAGCTGTAAGCCATTGTGACTATCCATAACTCGTGCTATTGTGCGCGTTAAACAATAATCTTTATCTGCAATATTACAGTCCGCTTCACCGCCTATCGCTGTCGTTACTAGAAGGTCCTTTCTGTCCTGCGTCGTGTTTGTGTCATATAGCATACTGTAGAGGTTGTATAGCAACTCTATTATAAGTAACCTTTCGTGTCATGCCCACACAGAATTCTATATCCTCCACATTATTCCAAATATCGCCGAAGTTAAATTTTATGTCACTACTGCGACCATCTGGGTTGCAACACAGAATAATTCTAATAATGACGTGTCAATACAATGACACGTGTCGACACTGTCGTGTCATTTATCACGCATTCGAGAGACAGCGCCGTGGGATTGGAGCGAGTGAGATGTGCGAGACCACGATATAAATAAAGACAGTAAAACCACCACAGTAATTATGATATTTTTATTTCAAAACTTGTACGTATCTATTCAATTAGTACAAAATCTCAGTGCTATTAACGACGAGATTTTTTTATATTAGGTATCCAAACGACAGTTAAGCGCTGTTCTGCTATAAGAGTGGGTTCGCACTACGTTCGATCCGAATTCGATCAGAATCTGGTCAACCTTTTGTATGGTAGTCACTAGATCCGATTCCTCTGTCTATCACTTCATAGTATAAAACAAAGTCGATTTCTCTGTCCCTATATCCCTATATATGCTTAAATCTTTAAAACTACGCAACGGATTTTGATGCGGTTTTTTTAATAGATAGAGTGACTGAAGAGGAAGGTTTATATGTATAATACATACAATATTATAGTACAGAAATTACGAAAAATTCAAACCCATGCGAAGCCGGGGCGGGTCGCTAGTATTGTATATAGTTCTACGACTACTCCGGACTCCGTATTTTCACGGATTCGGATCGGACGTAGTGCGAAACCACCCTTAGGCTCCAATAATCTTGTAGTTTTGATATCAAAGTTTTAACAGTAGTGCAAAAATGCTAAAAATGCATTTTTATGTCAAATTTTATAAACGTGAAAATTTTCCAAATACGCTGAGGATAAACTATTTCAGAAGCCACTATGAAGTGGATATTCTGAGCTGAATATATTTTATGTGATAAAGTGAGTTGTGCGGTGCAAACGCCTTTGGCTGGTCGCGTGATAAATGAGCGTTTTAAAAGTTATGTTCCAGTTTATTTGGCAATTTAAATGAAACTACTATTACGGTTTGTTCGGTTTTAATTTAACTTTTTTTACTGTGACAATCTGATGACTTTATTTGCGTGAATGATAAATTTATTTATGAGCTAGTTATAGTTATACTTCAAGTCAAAGAAGCTTAGATTGTTAATAATAAAGTATTTTTTCGAAGACATAGCATCGATAAACACGAACATATTTTATTTTCCTTGAAATATTCCACTGACAATATTGATTTATGCGTTTTACCTATTTATAAAACAAAACTCTCTTCAGCAGCATCTTTCTTTTTTAAGTTTGGTTATGTAAATGTATTTTGCCTTAATATTAAGATTTCATTAATTTATTCGTTTAATGATGAGATGACGGCTAATAGAGATAGATGTATGGAAGAAAAAGACATCGACCCCAAGTAAATTGGAAAAAGGGCAGGAAGATGATGATTCGTTCTTGGTAACAAACATTTCGCTTATGCCACATCCAAATAAAGATAACTAAGAATATAATTAACATTTTGATAGCGATATAATACAAAAATACAAAAGAAAACATCGGTGTGCGCTATGTAAGAATAGGTAATGTAAGCTGAAGCCAAAACTACACTGGTACTTATACTTGACTCATATTCAGTATATTTCCAACAAATTAATAACAGATTACAATATCAAAAATCGCAAGCCGTGCAACCGCCATGTTTGCACAGCAGACCTCGGATCGGGCCGACGACTTAAATTATTCACTAACGGATATTGCAGTGCAGTAATAAGCCCTTATCACGCGAACGGTTTCCTTATTTCATTTCCCGGATAATAGTCTGAAATTCACTTCATTTTATATAGTAAATGAGTATTCAGCGTTAAGATGCTTTGTTTTGTTAACGGAAACATTTGAGGAGCTGAAATTCTCAAATTCTCTTTAAAGTAAAATATTATCCATTGCAATGCGATACTGAAACAAATAAGTGTTCATTATTACAAAATAATTTCACTCTGGTTCAACTACTACTCATTTTCTGAATTGAAAATCGTGTTCCAAAATAATATCATTGGTATATTTATACACGTTTTTGACCAGTAAAATACATTTAAATACGTTCAAAAGCTGCACCACATTTTATTTTTAAAATACAGTTGAATATCGCCTCGACTGATAAAATGTAACAGTGAAATTCACGTTTGAACTCGTCGAAAGCGTGGCCAACGTGAATGCTTTGGTAACCACTGATTTTAGCTTTACATACGTCGACCCAAATTTTCATGAATTTTAAACTAACCACTAAATACATAGTGCAGAGTGAGCGTTCATCACAATGACAATTACTCTAGCAGATTAAAAACAAAGGACAATGGGCACAACAAAAACATTTTAGAACCCTTCAATTTGAGTTTAAAGTCCAAAAAATGGACCTCTCCAAACATAATTAGCGAAACGCAATTAAAGCTGTAAGAACTGAAGCGCTCCTAATCTGTGTTTTATTAAATTCTCTGATAACAAAGGCTGTACTTTGTGAAAATAAGCAAACGTGGTTTTTTGGGCTCAGATAATCTGATAATGTTGGTAAACCTCCTGAGAGGTCTCTTTGTTTCTTACTCAGAAGACTTCAATTAGAGGGCAAAACTCTGAACCGAGGAACGCAAAAATATTTTAGTAACAAGATTATTTCATTATACCTAATTTATTTACTCTTAATGGACAGTTATTGTCCATAATACAATCCCGCTCAAATTGTTTGAATTTTTAAAAGTATTTCCCTTTTTTTATAAGCATAAGCTAACAATAAACATAATCATAGAATTTCATGCACCTGATATAATTTCGGAGAGAGATAATACTTGAGCGTTCAGGAATCCTTTAGTTCAACACAACACAGTTAACAGTTCTCGTGAGCGACTGACAAATATTATTGTGTTAATGTGCTTATTGTGAATAAGAAAGAAATTTATTTTCTCATCATCACACAGAGACACAGTACAATTCAATTTGAATAGACTGTTGTTTATGATAAAAACTGTGTTACAGATCAGCATACCACCATTATAAGAAAATAATTGCATCAATTTCCAATTATTTGTCATTATTTTGATAGCCAACGATACAATCATTTTCCCTGCATTAGTAAAATAAGAAAATGTTCCGAACTATTAACCAGCATCTTAAGCACCTATTGTATAGTCCGCAAACAGACCATCAACATCAACTATCAAAAGAATTACATCAATTAACTATACAGCTGGCAAAGTGACAAAGTTAAACGTCCCTCTCAAATAGTTGAAAACGTCTCTTCTATCATTATCAAGTTTGATAGCAGCCATCAATCTAGACCCGCGGCCTCTCGCAATATAACTTAATTACATTCATCTGTTTCAGCCCGGAATTCAACCATATAGATGCCAAGAGTAATTTTCGGAAGTCTTTTTGGTTTTGATAGCATTGCGGTAGGTAGTAATAAACTTAAAGAAATCTTTAAAATATATTGCCTAAGACACTACAACATTTTCTGTATTGAGAGTGCGATAAATAGATACAAATTCTCTTAGTAGATTACACAGTCATGCAATTTTCAATATACAAACTAACTTATAACTTAGATTTGTTGCAATTGTTTTAAACCTGCTAAACCGCGTTAGTTTTTCAGCGAGTAAATCTAGCAGAATGTTTTTAAAATATAAACAATATTCCTTAGTACGGTAATTCGTAAATTTATAGTCTAAAGTCACTCAAAGAACTATGAAAACTAGGCGTGCTTGACTTATTTTAATATTCAAAGAAACTTGTCTGGAGACAGAAATTAGTGTCACGTCAATAAAATATGTTAACAGTAGAACACTCATAGTCCTTTAGTCCACCCATAGCTATTCCATTGGAATATTTATTTGCTATACATAAAATGTCAACATGAACGAAATCCTGTTAATCATCTTTGTTATTTTTATTTTAAGAATAATAAGGAACATTGGTCCATTAAGACATTTTACGCCCAGAATTAAGGCGATAATGTACATCCATTATGTTTTCTTTCATCCATGAAAAGAAACATGGCATGACTTTCACATCTAATTTGGGAACATTTTATGAAATTACACGAGTATGTCACATCAACTTTTGAGGTGATTTGTAAATGACAGGCAAATAGAATTTACCAAAATGGCTTTTCGCGTCCTAGTTTTAGTTTCAAATGTAAAATTAGAAAATGAATCCTAGAATGTAATAGGTACAATAGAGTTGTGACACTATTTTACATCGTATACATTTATTACATTTTATTTCGTATCGTATACATTTATTAATTTTTATACATACATTTTATTTTAAAGTTATTATTTTTTTACGAAAATACATATTATAATCTAGTGCGTATCGTAGATGGGTCTTAAGTACAACACCACTTTACAAAGAATAAAATTCGGCACCAACTCTCTCAATCTTAAATACACTCGTATGGTTTACCTTTTTACAACATTAGTCATACTTAAACAGAGCATCATCATTCATCTCGAAAATAACATCAACCAAATCCCATAGTGATTCCCCTGAACAACAAACGTTAATAAATACTCATTCAATTCACAAAATTATATTTTTCTCTCAGAAATCCTGAGTGGGGTCGTCATCAATCATTTTGGTCCCCTTTTAATTTACACCGAAGCATTTTTCAGCTACTCATCTCTATGTCGTTTATCACGTTTGCCGGCCTCTGTTTCCGCCACCTATTGTCTTTTGAGATTCAGTGTGACCTGGTTTTGCCGTGTACGTGTCCCAAGTTTGCAAGAGACGGGACAAGTTTTTTGGTTTATGAAGAATTTGTGCCTGAATTGGAAGGTTTAAAACTTAAGTTATCTACTAAGTCATGTTTAAATAGGGTTAGATGGATTATTAAATATGTAAAAGTTAAAAAATTTGCCTTTATTCATCATCATCTACCTAGCCATTTTCCCAACCATGTTGGGATCGGCTTCCAATCTGACCTGATACGGCTGAATAGCAGTATTTTATACAAAGCGACTGCTATCAGACCCACGGAATCCAACTTCTGGGTAATACCAATATTCGAAGGATAGACTGGCTGTCAGGCTTTTTGGGCTTCTGACTACCACTAACATATAGAAGTTCGTCTATGACCGACGCGCGACGGCTTTACGACTATCCACAGACTGACCGCGGCAAGCGTAGTTTAACCTTGATAGGTTGATCAGCCTAGTATAAATATATATAACAAAAATTAAAAGCTCACGCGTCTTTGGAAATACAACAATGCATGTCGTTTTTAGTATCTTGGTAGATACAACATTTTTGCACATGGCAGCTAAACATAGGGCCAAAAAGCTTTCACGTTCCACTTACATAACTTCGTATGAGCTAAAGAATCCTAATACAACATCCAAACCTTACTAACATCCATAACACGAAAATATTTTCCAACAAACATGAATACCAAATGCTCCAAATTTGGGCACCTGCCATCCAAGAGCAATGTCATTATGCTCGTCATTACATAACACAACCGTAAATACCTTTGTGTCTAATGTGAGCCACCGCAAAACTTCTTTGGGACCCGTAATGGTGAGAAAGGTGAGAGCGTCTTGTATACACAGCGTTAATGCGCAATTTTGAAGGGGATTCTTGTGGGGTGTGGTTGGGCCATCGCACGATGATAGGACCAAGGATAGTCCCTTGAGGTACACTTTGTTGAAAATAATTATTGTAGCTATAAAAGCTTGATTAAATTTTTCAACGCAGTAATTGCTAGATTCGTTCAGTATTACGTAATTTCAAGTACTCTTGGACCCATTAGATGGGATAACGAGATTAGATACTAGAGAGCCAGTTATATACTTCTTATTTGATTTCCTTGTACGCTTTTGAAGTTGTCAACAAGACGTAATTTTATTTACGGATCAATACTTGAATATTATCTTTCGAAAATCTTGGGATCATTATAATACCTACTCATCCATAACTTGAACAGGTAAAGGCTTACAACCCTCTCATGTTGATAAGGTTGAATTTATAAAAAGATCACACAAAATATATATGAAAATAAACATACTCACGTACTAACCCTTTAAAATTGAGAGATAGACGAATCGATTTTGCTCCATTAAAGGCACAATGCGAAAGCCTTCACAATAATAAGTGTAACACAACAAATCTACATATCACACGTTCCATTACCCCTCTCATCCTTGCAGCAACTTTGATGTATCTTACAAAATTAGTAATGTAACATAAACCAACCATAAGTCCAAGAAACAAAGTTCAAAATTGAACGTGACGAAATTTTTGTATGTAACATTATTTTTGTCTTTCCATATTATGCCTTTCTCGTATGATAGCAAAAAGGCCTGTTCGTATAAATAGTGGCGAAAAGAGCTCATATTGATACTCGATACAGCTCAAGTGATTCTTTAACTTTATGGGTTTTGGTATCAACTCTTATTTCCTTATGGTTTAAGAGCAAATCCAAACCATAACAATATTTACTTACTCTATTGCAAAGGCTTTCTCTCAACTCAACAATATCATAAACATTTTTTTTTTCTCTTTGCTATAATCAGGATCGAAGTAAAGAAAAAAGTTACTAACACTATATCAACACATTTGCATCATACTTTTGCAACATACCTCTGACCTCTGAAGGGGATAGTAATTCATAGTTTTAAGTGATTTTTCTGGATTTGTCTATATTTACGATCTAATTATCTCTATTGTATAAGAGCTATCAGGGACTTTGTTTTCATCTGTTATCATCATTATCATGACCAAAACATAAAAACAACACACATTTTGTTATTCTATGAATATACTAATATTATAAAATATGTGATTTGTTACGACGTTTACCTGTATCTTATGCCAGTGCTCGGCTAAGCAAAATATTGTAACAAAAAATCGGTTTTATGTAATTTGAATTCGCGTGCCTACCCTTCATTACTTCTAAGTATAAATGGCATTTGCGAACCTCCCTCACAGTTACGTTGGTAGTATGACGAAGCTCTTAAGGCAAGACGTGATTTATTTACAGGATTCCGCTGTTAGTGAGCGTTGTATTTAGACTTTTTGTGTTAGTGAGCTCGAGTTACAGGAAGATTGACTATAAATTGACACAGCTCTGAATTGGATGGCTGTTTTTTGTTTTATTACGAACACTAATTAACTATAAATGTTTACCAAAAATAGACGTTTATTACGTCTATTTTCTTTGCCCAGCAGTGGGACCAACCGGGCTGATAATAATAATAATAACTATAATTACTTATCTCAAGGGATAACAAATTACCTATACTTAGCCCATGTAAGTGCGTGATTTCCCCTTGTGGGGCTGGATTAGGATGGGTACAATTCCTTACTGCCAGTCAGACAACTATGGTAGTCGTGAGAAAATATCTGACTTAGCCAGTGGTAAGACCTTTGTAAGATCTTGAGGTCTGACTGGTTAATGATTACTCTTACTGAATCTGCCGTAAAGCACCTTTGTGTTTTTCGACTTTTGCATGTGAGAGCCAATCGCCCCTCCCAGTTGCTGCAGTTTCGACATTGTGCAGCGGGTTGAGATGAGGTTAGGTATTTCACCCTAAAAAAAAATCTACGTTGAATTAATCCAACGTTTTACTTTAATGACTTCATTTGTTTTCATATTTCATGACCACAGAGAAACATGTCCAGCGTTTTCGCCGTTTACGAGTGAAAATTGAGAATGTAAAATTTTTATGTAATATTATGGCACTTAACGATGGAAAGAATTTTTTTTGTGTATTTTTTATTGGCTTATTAGCACCTTCGGATCATATTAAGACACATCAAAAACGAGTGTTACACCCTATGATGGCCCTTTTGGCACATAGCGAATACTGTTATTTATTTTTATTGATAATCTTATTATGTTTGTGTCAATAAATAAATATTTCTTTCTTTCTTCTTTCTTTCTTTCTATGGCTCTGGTGTTACATATATTAACAGGCGGCGATGACCAGTTGCTATAGGATGGTTGAAGGCCTTGATTGCCGTAAACCATGAAAAATTTAAGAATCTCCATCTCTCAAGAGAGCATAAAATTCAACCATTGCGTCTTTCGGACACAATAATTCTTTTTCCAACTTAGTCACATAATACACCGGATACCAATACCATTATTTTGCGACCGTTCGAACCATTTCCTGTCGAAAGAAAAAAGTACATAGGCGAAACGTAGATACATTGGGTGGCGACTCAATAAGATAAATTACTTTGTTATCTAGTTATTTACGGGTCTTATTTTCTAGTTTAGCTTGGCTCCGGACAGATGAAAATGCTTGTATTGCCTCTTTTTTATCTGTTTATTGAAGACTAGCTTCCCGCCAGCGGCTTCGCCCGCATGGTTTAATAACTTTTCTCCCCCGTTTTCGCTACATTTTTCATTGCTGCTCCGCTCCTATTAGTCGTAGCGTAATGGTTTATAGCCTATAGCCTTCCTCGATAAATAGGCTATCTAACACTTAAAGAATTTTTCAAATCGGTCCAATAGTTTCGGAGCCTATTCAATACAAACAAACAATCAAATCTTTATAATATTAGTATAGATTCTTATAATACACTAGCGACCCGCGCGCAGCTTCGCCTGCGTTTCCCTGTTTTCACTTTTTTCCCCGATTTTTTGCGTTTTTCTCTCCATAAGAACCTTCCTCAGACTTCATCAAACACAACAAAAGAGAAATCAGCCAAATCAGTTCAGCCGTTCTCGAGTTTTGCGCTTAGCAACACATTTAGTGATTCATTTTTATTTATATAGATTATGTACTATGGAAGTTATTGGTAATATTTCCTTAGCTGTAATTATCACTTTTGGTTTTGTATGTATCATTTTATGTAGGTAAATACATTTCAATACTCTTTATTACTTATAACATTAACCACAGTCTCCTTATTCTCAATAGGCCTGTGTTTTACCTGAGACTAGATGGGTAGCTAGTGAATGAGTGCTAGTGATGTAGCTAAGATGATGTGGATGAGTTAAGGCTATGATAACCGCTTACCATTAGGCGGGCCGTAAACTTGATCACCTTGGCGATACCACCATTTTTTTTTTTTCAACTCTAACGCACAATGTTATTTTTTACTATAACACTGTATACCCCAAAGGGTTAGGCAGAGATGTACAGTCGGGAGCAAAGATATATAAACAACTTACAAAAGTGCTAAAGCGATTTTTTCATAAATGAACGATTGAGACCGTCTCGTTGGTGTAGTGGTGCCAAGCGCAACTGCTACGCTGTAGGTCCTGGGTTCGATCACCGGGTCGAGCAAAGTGTTGTTGGGTATTCTGTGAAATTCCCCATAGCAGTTCGGAGTCTGGATTTGTGCCCGGTTGTTGGCATTAGGCTCGCCCCCTATTACATGGGACCTAAACATACCGGCGAAAGGTGGGTGTACGCATCTGCCTACCCCTTCAGGGAATACAGGCTGATGGTATGTTTGAACGATTGCAACTTTGAGATAACATCAATGTTACACTAGTATTGGCTCGTAAATACTATGAACGTAATGCCACAAAATTTCTATCAGTACTTTAAGAGAAAATCGCTATTGAATTTTGCCTAGTGTATAGAAAGAAAGAAAGAAAGAAAGATTTATTTGTCAGAATATGGGTATACAAAGTTGTAGGTTTCATTTCGGGCACTAGCCATACTCTACCATTGTCTGGCGTACAAATATTGTTCAAAATTCTATCATTAATATACATAATGCATGCATTAGAAGATAATCACAATGTTTTATCGTTTAAGAAATCTTTTATGCTGTAATAACATTTGTCCAGTAACAAAATTAATAAATTTCGCTTAAAAACATTCACAGTGTTCATTTCCATCAACCTTTTTGGTAATTTATTATAAATACGTATCGCCATGCAGTATACATTCTGACTAAATACATTTAGACTTTGCTTAGGTATTAGCAGTTTATGAATGTGTCTCCCTGGCCTAGTCACAATATCATTGTGCTTACAAAATAAATGTGGATGTCTACGCACAAAAACACAAATTTCTAGTATATATAGACTAGGTAATGGTAGTATGTCATGTTTTTTAAAATATTCTTTACAACTATCTGTTTGTTGTATACCAAACAAGGCTCGTATACATTTTTTTTGCACAAGGAATGCTCTATTTGCCTCTACCGAATTGCCCCAAATTATAAGAGCATATCTTAATTTTGAGGAGACATAGCCGTGATAAGCACTTAGCGCAGTTTCTAATGATGATATTTGCCTTAAGCGATACAGCGCGTACACAAATTTGTCTAGATGTAAGCAGAGATTCTCAATATGCTGTTTCCAGTTACAATGTTTATCTATCATAATGCCTAAAAATAATGTCACATCCACTTCTTCAACTATGTTGTTGTTATATTTTATATTTAGTTTGAGAGGTTTGCTATTGTAAGTCTGGAATTGTACCATTTTTGTTTTATTTATATTAACTTGTAAGTGATTTAAATCCAGCCAATTAATTATATTATCTAATGCATTATTGATTTTATGTTCTAGGTTATTTTTATTGTTATCTGCTATAATTAGAGTGATGTCATCAGCATACAGTACACAATTATTCTCAGTCACATTAGGTAGGTCGTTTATATATTGTTGGGAACTTTCCAAACAAAACAACTTCTAGGTTGCAATACAACGTGTATAATTACAGGTTACAAATACAAACATTAAGAATTTACATGAACTAAAACAACGGTATCGACTATCGACGTAAATCATTTGGTTCGGTCGGACGTGCTCGCGCGGCTGGCGATTTGGGCGAAGTGGCAGAGCGGCGGCTCGCTGCTCGCGACGCTGTGTACACGCGTCTCGCGCCTCACCCCCTCCGGCTAGTGTGGCCATGATGTGGCGTGGACATCCTGGGGGCCTTGAAAGCCTTGCTTTCAACTGCTGCTGCTGTTGTCATCTGGTGGGTCAGATACTGTGGGGAGAACACACATTTTATTTATGGCACGTCTAATGATGCCCTTATTGGTGAGGACATCCGCTACTCTTGAGACGCCATCTGACCCCGGATAGAGGCGACTGACGCGTGCGAGTCTCCATTGCAGGGGAGGCGTGTTTTCTTCTTTAAGGACCACAAGGTCACCAATGCGAAGCTCGCGTTGCATGTTGCGCCATTTGGTGCGGGTTTGCAGCTCCGCAATATATTCAAGGTGCCATCGTTGCCAGAAATGCTGGCGTGTTTGCTCTATGCGCTGGTATCTTGTTGGATGCTTGCTCGTGATGGCCGCCGATGGGACGGAGGCAAGCGGTCGCCCAATCAGAAAGTGCCCTGGAGTGAGAGGGGTAGGATCGTTGGGATCGGACGACAATGGAGTTAAGGGACGCGAATTTAGGATGGCCTCGATCTGTGTGAATAAAGTAGCTAGTTCCTCGAATGTAAGTGAGGCATTGCCAGCTATACGACGCAGGAATTTAGCGGACTTGACGCCTGCTTCCCAAATGCCTCCAAAGTGAGGTGAATAAGCTGGGCTAAATACAAATTGAAAGCCTTCATTATTGGCGAAATTACCAACTGGCTCACGACTAGACCTGAGTATTCTATTTATCTCATTGCACGCTCCTTTAAAATTGGTGCCATTGTCACAATATATAACTTTAGGTTTTCCTCGTCGGGAAACGAATCTACGCAAACTCAGTATGAACGCATCGGTACTCAGATCACTAACCAGCTCTAGATGGACTGCTTTTGATGAAAGGCATACAAATAAACACAAGTAGCATTTTGATATACGGTTACCCTTACCCTTGCGACTTGAAATGTTGAAGGGACCAGCGAAGTCAACACCGCAGGCATAAAACGGAAATGTAGCATGACTTCTATCTACAGGTAAGTTTCCCATTATGGGTTGTACAGTTTTACCCCGGAGACGTACACAAACAATGCACTGCCTAGTGGTGCTGCGTGCTAAATATCTGCCCCCTATAGGCCAAAATTGTTCTCTAATTGACGCTAAGAGATGTTGAGGACCTGCATGGAATAACTGTTCATGTTCATTTCTAAACAGAATTTTTGTGAGATGATGTTTTGCATCTAATATGATGGGGTGTGTCTTATCATAGGCATAATCAAAATTTTGCAAACGACCCCCTACTCTTAATACTCCTTTCTTATCTATGAATGGATTAAGAGGTAAAAGCTTAGACTTATTTAGATTTTTCTTATTACTTATTAACTTAATGTCCTCTAGATAGCTGTCTGACTGACTAAACTTAACTAACAGTAGTAGAGACTCATCTAGTTCCTTAATATCTAATTGTCCAGTAATTTTACTGTTTTTATTTTTACAGTTATGTATAAACCGTAATACATAGGCATATATTCGCTTAACTTTATTCAAACTAGAATATTTTTCAAAGTTTATGAACTTTTCTGTTGACGCAACATGACATTGAATAGTATGTGGCTGCTTAATATCAATTAGTGGATCAGGTATTACTATATTTGTTTGAGAAGGCCAATTGAAAGAATCGCTGGCGAGGAACGAAGGCCCTTCCCACCAAAGGAGAGAGGACTGCAATAGCTTAGGGTTCGAACCTCTGCTAGCAATGTCTGCAGGGTTTTGATCCGTAGGAACATGACAAAATTTAAACCCTGTGGTAAGCTGGTTTATTTCATTGACTCTATTGCACACAAAAATCTTTAAGTCCCTAGGTGGGGTTTTCAACCAACCTAGTACTATTGTTGAGTCTGTCCATATGTATTTTTGACTTATGTTGCAATCTAACGACTCTAATACTTTGGCACATAGACGTGCGCCTAACAATGCACCACATAATTCTAAACGTGGTATCGTAGTGGGGCTCATGGGAGCCACACGTGCCTTGGCACATAGTAGTCTAACTGTAACATTTTTCTCATTATTGCACGACCTGAGATAAACACAAGCTGCATAGGCTTGAGATGAAGCATCTACAAAACAATGTAACTCCATATCGATGGGAGATTCACATAATACTCTCCTTGGTACATTGATCTCTGACAAATAGGAAAATTCTTTTAAAAGGGTAGCCCAATCTCTACCTAATTCCTTCGGTATAGGGTCATCCCAGTCTAATTTGGATGCCCATAATTTTTGTAATAATATTTTAGCTACTACAGTACAGGGACATAATAACCCTAAGGGATCAAAAACTTTTGATGTAGTAGATAGCACTGACCTCTTAGTAATAGAATTAATAGACTCCAATTTTGTTGAAAATTGTAAACTATCAGCTGTAGGAGACCAGTTGAGACCTAAAACACTGGATTCTTTACTAAATTCCATGTTGCTATTTTCAGAATTAAATAATTGTTGACAATTAGTTCTAAATTTCCTGAGTGGCATGCAAGCAGTATTTAGTGTTTTAACAACATTGGTATAAATATGTCTCAGACCTTCTACAGTTTCTGAACCTGTATTTAAATCGTCTGCATAAAAATCATTTTTAATAATATGAGCAATAGATTGATCCTTACATTCATTCGCTAGTTGTAAAAGACAACGGGTACTTAAGAATGGTGCCGAAGCTGTACCATATGTCACAGTATTTAATTGTAAAACATCTATAGGTTGAGACTTATCATCGCGCCATAAAATGAGTTGTAGATGGCGTTGCTTTTCATTGAGTTCTATTTGCCGATACATTTTCTCAATGTCACCGGTGAGAACAAATTTGTGTTTCCGAAAACGAATTAAAATAGCATTGAGATCACTCTGTACAACGGGACCTACTAATTGTAAATCATTAAGTGACTTTCCTGAGCTAGTCTTAGAAGAGGCATTGAACACTACACGGAGTCTTGTAGTTTCACTTTTCTCACGGATTACTGCATGATGTGGCATATAGTATCCAAATTCAGGTTTGTTAATTTTAGTCAAATGTCCTAGGCTAGCATATTCATTAATAAATCTCTTATAGTCCTCCTTTAGTTGAGGATACTTAACAAACCTTTTTTCTAAATTTTCTAAACAACTCTTAGCTCTATAGTATGAATTACCTAGTGCCTTTTCAGGTGATACCTTTAAAGGCATCATTACTGAGAACCTACCATTTGCTAAACGAGCAAAATTATTAACAAAATGATCCTCACACATTTGTTCTTCGAGAGAATAAGTTTTTAAAGTCTTAGGTAAATCATCAATTTGCCAAAAATTTTCTAAAGAATCTTTAATCTCTTGAGTAAAATTGCAATGTATCTTAGCAGAGGCTTTAGTGTTACATTCACCTAGAGTGCCACCAATGAGCCAGCCAAAAACTGTCTCTTGTAGTACAGGTTTGTTTTCGCCTAGCCTAATTATATTAGACCTCACTATGTCCCAATAGACATCCGCTCCTAGAAGTATATCAACCTCACGAGGGCGATAGTAATGTGGATCTGCAAGCTGTATGTTTGCAGGTAAATCAAAACAGTTAGTGTCAATGACAGAATTAGGCACTGCACCTGTTATTTGAGGCACAACTAAACATCTAACATTAATCTTAAAGGAACTAGTAGTAGACTTAACAATAACATTACAACTATTATTAATTTTACACAACACATTATTTATTCCACAAACACTAATTGGTCTGTGACTCTTATTTGGCAGCCCTAACTTCCTTTTGTAAGTCTCTGTTATAAACGAGGACTGACTACCCGTGTCCAATAGAGCTCGTGCTGCATAAATTTTATCATTAAACTCAACATTAACTACAGCTGTGCATAACAAAACTTGATCACTGCTAAATCTGACAGATAGTGACACAGGTAGCGAGGAAGATGCAGTAGGCTGAGTTTCCTCCGTAGACTGCTCAGATGCAGTATTAATTTTAGACATGTGCAAGAGTGTGTTGTGTTTTTTCTTGCATGTTCGACATACAGCTCTTAACTGACACTGATATGCTGTATGTCCATGACGGAAACAATTTTTACAAACTTTTAACTTTGTAATTTCACTTAAACGTTCCTCTGCAGTCATTTCTTTAAACTTAGGACATTCATACAATAAATGTGTATCTTTACACAAAATACATTTTTTGCACTAAATTCTATTGATTTTATAACTATAGATACACTTCCTCCCACTGCAGAACGCAAGTAGTGGAATTTATTTATGTCAGGAATATCTGCATTATTATCTATAACTGATTTGAATGTATCCTTGAACTCTAGCCAGTCCAAGTAATTGCCATCAAATGTTGGTAACTTAATTGTTGGCAACTTAATGTTGTTGAATTTATTTGAATTACAACTACTGTAATTATCAACATCTTTATCGGAAGGTTTGCTAGAATATTTCTCTAAAATCTCTTGGCTGCGAGACAGTAAATTAACAAACTGGCTTTCTATCACGTCTCTCTCATTAATTTGTTCACTAACATTACTGTGCATTAGTTCGATTTTACTTTGAATATTATCGAAGTCATTCATGGCTGACTGAATCCTACTGACTTTCAGTTCTATCTCTTTAATTTTTACCGAGGGAATTTCCTTTATAGATTCTAGGGTATTCACATAGTCGGAAAATTTCGTTAGTCGACCTTTAATAATGCCGCGTTGTTTGACTAAATTGGTCAATTCTAATCTGAGTTCCGATTCACTCATCTTGACAATGCGCAGACAACACTAGTAGGTAATCGAACAATGAAATAAATTGTGCACTCAAACCCGTTTGCTGATACAAAGCTCAGGTCCAGTCGCTTACGCAGCTCGCCGCTGCACGACGACGCGATGCGCTCGCCGAGCAGACAGCTTAACCAGCAGCCAGCAACTCGTGCGGGCAGCGATGTGTGCGACGGCTCAGGGGGGCGGCACTGGCAGCGCCGCGACCAAATGTCGGGAAGCAGGCGCTGAAACACGTTCGGCGAATCGATATGAAATAGCGTTTCGTACCTATTTGAGAGGTACTTGATATGCTAGGTTGAAGATATAACCTATTACCTAGGTTGTAAATTTGTAGAATAAATCTTAGAAATGTTGGCTATAAGCAGGTGAGACTTGAGAGTAGGTACGTAGGTACCGCGTGCACGTGCTAATTAGTAGGGCGTTGGCATGAACCAGTGACACAATAGGTAGGTACATAATATAATAGCTAGAAATAGAAAAACACGCAATATAGCTAGTGCTTAAAATTCCCTACGTGCAATATAGCTGGCAAGTCACACACCCATACACTTAGAATTAAATTTACGAAAAACTTGTTAGAAGCCGGTCGGCCATTTTGATTAGCACACAATGCGAACACAGAGATTGAGGCAGCGGGATTAGTTTTAGAAATAAGGAACGGTTATGGGCTTACTCTCCTTGGGCTAGACCTGCCGGTATCCTCAGCAAGCTCCCGAAGCCGTAGGCTTGGCGTCCTTTCCGCTGCACTCCGTGATGACGCACCCGTGATGACGACGCCACGCCCGATATACCGAACTACCGAAGCCGATGTTTGCCGTTGTGATTCTTCTAGTCCTGTCGTGGTCGCCAGATTTGTTGGGAACTTTCCAAACAAAACAACTTCTAGGTTGCAATACAACGTGTATAATTACAGGTTACAAATACAAACATTAAGAATTTACATGAACTAAAACAACGGTATCGACTATCGACGTAAATCATTTGGTTCGGTCGGACGTGCTCGCGCGGCTGGCGATTTGGGCGAAGTGGCAGAGCGGCGGCTCGCTGCTCGCGACGCTGTGTACACGCGTCTCGCGCCTCACCCCCTCCGGCTAGTGTGGCCATGATGTGGCGTGGACATATATATTAGAAATAACAAGGGGCCAAGGATACTCCCCTGAGGTACTCCAGAACTATTCATTAATTTAAAATCTGACCTGGTAGATGAATTATATTTTCCAGACTGGCTATGTATTTCTACACATTGATAGCGATTCTCTAAGTAACTATTTAGCCAATCTAGGGCCTTTCCTCGGATCCCATACTTTTCAAGCTTGTATAATAGTAATTTATGGTTTACAAAATCGAAAGCTTTTGACATGTATACATATTGATGCTCGTGAATATACTTAAGTTAAAGTTTAATTAGTTTCTTACTCTTCAAGGACACAGGCTTTGTGTTATGCTGTATGTTATAACATTGGTAAGTACCATACAATCACGCTTGTTTTCCCCAAAAGGGTTAGGAAGAAGTATACTAATGTATACCCACAGTGCGCCGGTATGTTTAGGTCCCATTTAATAGAAGACTATTGATATTTCCCGGTCACAAATCCAAACTCCGAGCCCCTACTGAAAATTAAATAGAAATACCCAATAATACTGCTCAACCTTGGAATCAAGTGTGAAGTCGCACTTACAACCGCCAACGAGGCAGTTTTCCTTTACAGTTCTCGCCAATCTTATTGTCCGACTTGAAGTTGGCACGAGCTAGCTTCAACCCGGTCGTAAAAATCAGAGAAAGAAAAATATTGAACTATCTTTTTGTATTGTTTTAAACATTTTCCATGTTAAGATTACAAGTTAAAAAATCTTTCTCGATTTTTTCCTTCATTAAAAATAATATTATACTATAATAAATAAAAACGAAAGCTCAAGCCATAGGCTGTCGTTTTAAATAAATAATTTTAATCCAATATTTGTCTTTCTCCAAATTCTACGGCGAGGTTGAAGTTAGCTCGTGCTAAGCAAACCGGACAAGTTTGGCGAGAACTGTACACTACTCCTTATTCCTTAATATTACAATCTCATCGAAGTTGAAATGGTAATGGGACCCCGGCACATTTTCTCAACATGTTTGACAGCAAAATGGCGTCCGTATGATGTTGAGGGTCGATTCGCCTTTGTGTGTACATCGGCGGTCCTTCGCATAAAAAATGTCTGATAAAGATATTTTACTCTGTGTGGACATTATAATATCGTTTGGTTTTTCGAAGTCGTTTTCTAATTTCTATTTCGGTGTTCGGTGTTCTTTGTTTTGAATAGCATTATTTGTATCTTGCCGAGAATGACACAGTATTATAAACAGCTTCGTGCAAGCTGGATTTTAGTAGGTATTATCTCACAATGTTATTTCTTAAGTGGGCTTTTATTTTATTTAAAATTTAGCTTTTCAAATCGAATGATTATTTTTGCAAACAAATAAGGTACTATTGAATACATAATATTATCTTCTGTTTATTTTAATTCTTTTATTCTTTTATATTTTAATTAAAATACTTATTATATCTATCTTTTTGTATTTTTTAAGCATTTTCCATGCTAGATTACTAGTTATTTTAATGAAGGAAAAAATTCTGCCAACTTGTCGGATTTTTCCTTCATTAAAATAACTACTTATTATATCATTTGATAAAATATAGTAATTGCTGCAAAAAGAGCTGATCTATTATGTTGTTATCTCATTATTATTAAAAAGTATAATAAATATCAACCAAAACTAGGACGTGCCAAGCCGACTGCAACGTAATACAATATTTCCGAACAAAGATCAAACCTGCAAACTGAGATAATATTGCAGAAGCATCTTGCTACGCGTGCTACGGAGGCTACGAATGTAGCTACGACAGCTACGTGCTACGCGCTACGATATTTACGTAACCCTCTCTTCGACGGGCATAAATCTTTTTGTACTTATGTGTGCGTCGCACTCTACCTTTTTTGAGTACATTATCATTGACCGTATTGTGTCTACACCTTTATAAGATTGTACACGTTTATCCACTTACAAAGGTGTAGTTATAGATATTTTATCTCATGAAAACCGTAAAAGCATTGAAATTTGAACTTTACATAATTATATGACATAAAAGTCACATTGTGTTTGTTACATAAAAATCTAATATGGAACAACCTTGGTTAATTTAGTTCCCAGAACCTAATTGGATATCATTAATGTATTTTAAAATAGGCTTGTAAGCATAAATTACTTCTATAACGTATTTATAACATACATACATAGCTTCACGCCTGTTTCCCATAGGGGTAGGCAGAGACTATAGATTTCCACTTGCTACGATCCTGGCACCTGACTTTCGCTTTATGTATGTTCATTAACCTCTCCATGCATGCTCGTCGGTTTAAGGTGCTCTTAACCTTGCCTTTTTTGTAAACGTCCGCAATCTGGTTGTGGTACGTTCGCCGAGGTCGACCCCTTCCGACTCTTCCATTCTTACTCGCAATGTATACTTGTTTCGTCAATCTCCGTTCATCCATCCTCTTTATATGCCCGTATTTAATGTCTTGTTTCTTTTGTTCATACTTATATATATTAGGGCGGTATTGTATATAAGTATAACATTATAATAGCATGCCCTTATTCCAACAGGGACTATAGGTATTCACAATCTGATAACAGGATCATTTAATATATTCGGTGCGTGTGTATGACATGATGTATGAACGTTGAAGAAAGCTAAGGAAGTATGCGAGAATCATAGCAAGTGGTGGTCTCTCTGCCTACCCCTGTGGGAAAAAGGCGTGAGTGTGTGTATTTATCTATACTAATATTATAAAGCTAAAGAGTTTGTTTGTTTGGTTGAACGCGTTAATCTCAGGAATTGCTGGTCCGATTAGAAAAATTCTTTCAGTGTTAGATAGCCTGTTTAACGAGGAAGGCTATAGGCTACATATCATCACGCTATAACCAATAGGAGCTGAGTATCTATATATATTAAATATGTTGCAAAAATTGGGGAAACATTCAACTTCTAAGGGAATGAAATCGCGAGCAAGGGCTAGTGTATTAATATATTCAAACGAAAAAACTACATAGATTTATTGACCGAATACAAAACTACATGCTTCAAAGCTACTGAGGACGCAAAAGTGTAGAGTGACTTTAGTAGTCTAGACTCTAGTCACATTAAAATAAATTCACTTAACCAATTTTCCAATCTATCCAGTTCCAATTTAACCAATTATCCAGTCTAAAAATATTTCCTGGCTACCTAATGCCGGCTTTATTTTAAATACGGCTTTATTCGATACAGTTAAAGTCAGATATTTCACGAGTCAAGTCAGTCGACCGATGCCTTTATTACACACTAAAGCGCTTAATCCCCCAATCAATATTGAATTTGGAGTATCCCTAGGTGACAAATAAGGCGTGAAATAGCTAAATAGACCGGTTCGTGAAGCTATTGTGTAACTAATTTGGGAGAACAGTGAATATCATTATCAACCATTAATTGTCTCACTGCTGGGTACGGATCTCCTGTCAGAATGAGAGGGAGTACGCTTTAGTCCACCACGCTGGCCTAATGCGGGTTAGCAGACTTCACATGTCGTCAAAATTATCACACATGCAGGTTTTCTCACGATGTTTAGTTCCCTTGATTAGAAGTATCTAAATTTTGTCTTTAGACGTTACTTCTCCGGCCACTCTGTATAACTATATCACAAACTTGAAATGTAACCATTTAATTCATGCATACATCAATATTTTAACATATTTGTTCCATCCACGCACCTGGGTATAAAGTTATCGATATGAAACTAAAAGGCCAACTTACCCTTAACTATCAACCTATCTGTACTTATTCGTATTGCCACGAGCATTAACCACAAACACTAACCCTTACAATACTTGTGCTGTTAATATTTTAAAATAAGTACAGCGAATTCACTGTTGCGATAGTCACAGCGGGGCGGCGCGCAACCGCTAGTGGTCACGGGTGGGTTAACTAACAATAACGTGTACAAGTTACTGACATAAGAGGCTTGATGACGTCAGAAATGCATTATTTACTTCGTTAGTTGTGATTTTTGAGCTACCCTCTTATTAATTTTTAACGCTGTTAATTTTCGCTGTAAAAAATTAAGTAATGAAACGAGTGCCGCAAAACGATTTAGCATTTGGACATTCAAATGTAAAGATAGTCAGATCAAACTGGTAAATAATAAGTACAAAAAAAAAATTGTGATTGTGTTTACTGCACACAGTTTAGATACGGTTTCCTTGAGCTGTATATGTAACTGGCCTTACACTTACACAAAATATTATGAAACTTTCAGACACTTACCGAAAAGACAGCGTAGTCAGCGGACGATATGACTTGTGGCTATTGTGATCCGACATCGGCGTCCCCCAAAAATCGTTCCTGAACACTTGCAACACATGGTTACCACCGTTCACGTCACTATTCGACACTATGGCGGGAATGTCGTCATGCACGAACTCGCCATTCAAACTATTCGCGTATGTCAGAGCTCCCACAGACGCAACGAGCGTGTACACCGCCCACTCACTTTCGCATAATGTCCGCCACGACTTCGAGTTTGACACTTCTTCGCGAACCGGTGGTAAAGGACGGCGACGCATTTTTGCACACTATTTTGCACTTTTTTAGTATTTTTATTTGAGTTTACTCGGCGCTCGTCGTGTTAAGTTTGAGCATTTTCTAGCAAACATTTGCTGCAATGCTTTTATGTCGATATGATACTCGACGTTAAGTGGGTTAAAACTAAAAAGTGTTATTCAAATTAGCTCCAAATATTAAAGTAACTTTGTACTTAAACGAACTTGAGAAGGATAACATTTAGAAAAACTCTTTCGAATACATTAACCCACTTTAGCAACAAAACTGTAATAAAATCCAAACAAACAAA
The DNA here is from genome assembly GCA_946251955.1 of Acronicta psi. Taxonomy (NCBI): domain Eukaryota; kingdom Metazoa; phylum Arthropoda; class Insecta; order Lepidoptera; family Noctuidae; genus Acronicta; species Acronicta psi. The sequence goes on from OX276474.1 coordinate 649,414, forward strand.
GTCTTAACCGCCAGAAAACTCATCGATTCAATATATCGCTCCAAACTTCATGCATACTCAATTGGCAAACAATCTCAGCTCGATGCACAAAAGGTTGGTTCGGACCGTTGTCGAACCGGGTAGAAGTGTGCCTTGTCTGTTTGTACGTCCAGTTAGACGTACCCAGTGTGATGGATCACCGACGCCGCATAAATCAACATCGCGGGTCAGCCACGACCGCTGATGTCATATTCATGAGTGCCCCGGATAGCTGGGTAAACGATAGTCCCGGCAAGAACGATGAGCGACCGTCCTTTTTCCTTATTTCGTTTTTTAAATTCTTGGCTCACTTTGGGATGAATGCGTTTGTTTTTTACTTTAAACGCTCGTGATTTATGAAGCAACGGGTGCAGTGTAACCTGAAACAAAGGACGGATGTTATTTTTCATTTCTGCAAATTGTTTTCATATTGCGTAAAATAAAAGGAATGTATTGTGTGATGGATTTCAAGGAAAGATCTTTGTGAATATTAATTATTAGTTTCTCTTTATTTATTGGGTGCTATTTGAAAATAAACAAGCCAATATAAATCCACATTTATGTAACTAGCAACAAACTTTTAATATTTGTAGCTCATAAAACCCTGTTCGTGGCACAAAAATCTTGTTTTCATTATAGTCAAAACGTTTATGTAATGCTTTGTTTATGCAAGGGTACTTTATTTCTACACCCGCGCAGTATAGGGTTGATAAAAACAAAAATATAAATTAATGCCATATATGAAAACCGATAACTACTTTATGTTACTTCTGTGTACTATTCCTCTAACAAATCCCCCAGTAGTTGTATGTCTCCCACGGGAAAAAGTTTGGTCTTTCCGTACCAAAGGACCACATCATAAATTTGAGAGGCACGCCTAAGCTCCGACCACATCGCTCAAAATTCTATTAACTACCCGAAAATCCCAAAGGGGCTCACCGAATTTTCACCCAAAACTTACAACGATTTAGTTTGGGAAAACAAACTGAACCAGCACGTCATAACTTTGCTAAGAATGTTCGCGTATGTACCGTCTTCCTAATCTGAATTGCTAATGCCTTCCTTAATTCAGTAGCGGGGCGCGAATTAAAAGCTCTATCACGTGCTAATCACATTATCTGTCTGTTTGTGTTTCGCCTTTTATCTCGTGAAGTAGGGGGAGGGGGATGATTGTTCAGCAACAGTTCTTGTTAGTAGCCTGTTCGCTAATTACGTAACGTTACACTATGTGTGTAGGTGTTTCTCTTTCTTAAGATAAAAATATAAGCCAGTCAGCTGGTTGATACAATTATTTATACTAACATGTGAAAGTAACTGTATGTCTGTTGCTTTTTCTTATTATTATACATATTATTTTGTTTATGATATCATGATTTGTGCCTCCCATACTGTATCCATAGTATACTTATATTTTATTATCTTTATCGTTAGAAGTTTCAAATAAAACAGAACAAACATCCAATGCAATGGTCTCGGACACAATACAACTACAAATAACAACTAAGAACAAATATTACAAACATTTGTTCAAACATGTGTCGACACACAGCGAACATGGGTCATTAATCACGCCACAATTAGGGGCTCGCCCCGTCGAACGCGTTGGACAAATATAGGATTATGTATGATTGATTGGCCCCAAGTTTTGTGGACACCCAACTAATAGAAGAAGCAATCGATATGAATTGGAGTTTGGGACTGTCATAGATTAATGATTATGATACATAGCATGGGGAAACTTAGATTATAGCACCAACTTGTCGAGTGAAGCAGTGATCGCCTGATGACCATTGGACAACCAAATCGAAGGACTTGAGTTCGGATCCAAGGCACCTCTGACTTTTCGAAATCTAAACTCGCTTTAACGGTACAGGAAAACATCGTTAGAAAACCTGCATGCCTAAGAAATTTTCTCGACTGCGTGTGTACTGTGTAGTCTGCCAACACGCACTAGGCTAGCGTCGTGGACTATAGCCTAGTTCATCTCCTTGTAAAAAGAAACTCGTACCTAGCAGTTGCATATTGGTTGTTAACTTCTGTCAAGTAAGGATAATCGGAGGTCAATTCTAGAGACTACTAATAAAACAGGATTTATAAAAAAAATCAGTCGAAGTGGCAATCAATTATCACATATTTTGTACGAAGGAATACAGTACAAGGAAAATATATTACGTTTTTATTTGCGCAGACGAACGCCGTTATGCTTGATACGCATAATGTTATTGATATAACTATCTGTATTGTTCAAGGGCATGTTTTCCAAAAAGTAGGCTTACAAAATTCCCAAGTACCTACAACATTTTACTATAATTCAGACGAGGTTTTAAGCAGAGCTATAAATTTCACGCTAAAACCTCGACCTACTGAACCAAAAAACTTAAAGAATATTAATAGCTGATAGCAGAATTTTTACCCCGTCCAAGCTCACAAAAACCCTCGCACATATTTCGCTCAAAAAGTTAGTTAATTTATTATTCCAAGAAACTTTGCCTTGTATCTGTTCTGTATTACACTCGCAAATTGTTTTTAAAATATCGCATATCAAGATAACGTTCGTCACGGTAAAAATATCCTTTAGTGGAGAAAAAGTTTACTTATTGCACGAAGGTTTTGCTTTGATTATCAAAAATCCTTAGACATGTGACTGCTAGGAAAAAATGTTACTCTAATAGATCAGGGGCGTAGAACTAGTTGATCTGATTAGACTTCCTTTAATTATATTTCTTATTATTCCTATCACATGTTATGGTATCGTTGCTGTATGTCTTTATTCTATGCATCATCTCTATTCTTATATCTTATTATCTTATAACTAGCTTTCTTTTTAAATGTAAATATATTCTTCCTCTAAATGTATCCATCTTTTCTTGAGTCTCTTTTCTTCCATTATATCCATACACATTATCTAGGGTCCTAATGAAAACCAACTTTTTTGTATTGGAAAGTTTGCCTCTTTGTGCCGCCACCCGAAAGTTTTAAGGCTAATCGACCTCAAGAATATTTTTCAACAGAGAGATGGTATCCATTGAACGCAGCTACAAAGCATGAAAGACGATTCTTTTCAAATCTTACCCAAACAATTTATTCCGTAAAAGATCCCGTTACGTACAAGATTAATATCCTTTTTTAAGAACCTCCATCAAAATTGTTTGTACCATTCGTTTGACGGAAGTAATTAAACCAAGACACAATAAAGAATTAAGATCCAATGAGTTTGCCAATAAATATTTACTTAGTAAGCTACCATTGTTTACTTTGAAATATAATACTTGACTTTTTGGCGATATTATATACAATATTAGGTAAGGAAATGATCTTATATGTTATGATAGTTCCACGACTTGGGCATATTACAATAACATCACAATTATAAACCGAAGTAGTCCCATTTTCGACGAAGAAAATTATTATTTAGGGGTACAAGAATTGGTACTTAATTAGGTTATTAAGTAGGACATACGGCTTACGTAGACTCGAAGGACCACAAATTTTAATTAAGATTCGTTTCACGTGTATATTGTAAAATATATACCTTATTTCACCAACAATTACAACCAGACCTTGACTTGAGTAAGCATTATACATAATTTATCATAGGTACCCGTAGGTATACTTATTGTTCCAAGAGTGGTACGTAAGTGAAACACTTGTAGCATGTCACTTCTAATAAAACCGAAACTAAATAAGATGTATCTCACGTGGCCTAGAGCAACACTAATGATTTAGTTGTGTCCTTACATACAAATGTCGTAATTTTTTTAATCTAATACTACACTGAATGTTTGATGTAGTAGGCATCTAAATTTGAGTGTTTTGGTGGAGCATAGTTCAATTTTACTATCATAATCATCATATCAGCCTACAGAAGTCCACTGCTGAACACAGGCCTCCCCCATAGACTTGAAATTTTACTATTCTACATATTTTAAGGAAGTGCTTCCAAACGAGACTCGTGGAAATATCGCTTCCCCATCACTCAGCCGACTTTGTATCGAGTTCGTAGCCCCGATTACCGGCTCTAGTAGCCGAAAACCGCAAGAGGCGAGTTAATCTTCCGGCGGGTGGTTCGTAATTCGATTAAAGTTGCCAACTCTTGCCCGACTCTTAATTATGTTTTCGGTGAATTCTCTTGCGGGGCTATGTCACGCAAACCTTTGTTGCCTATCGAATTTGTTAGAATAATGTCGTGGTAATAGATTTGTTCAAGCAGAACTCTGTTTTGTTTTGGGCTTTCAAAAACATTTTGATGTTCTCGTATTTAATTGTTAAAGTTGGTCCATAACACTCTAGCGTATAGCATAAAATCAGTAAATCATAAAATAAATAAATCAATAATCATAACATATTTTTACCATAACTGAATTGCAGAAAATTTTGAAGAGAAAGATCTAAATAAAGACGGCGTAGTTGATGTTGTCCCTATGCACTAACGAGATAAAAATAAGTGAAATAAACTTGTGTTCCAGTAGGGTGTTACTAGAAAACGGATTTGAAATATCCCATGATAAAATGGAAATATGGAACTTCATAGAGACAGAGACAGAAATCCGTATGCACAAACTTATAATGATCCTCTCCTAAACTCAGAGGTCTTTGTCCAAAATCCCAAAACTCAAAAAGCCGTATCCCTTTATTTATTCACAATGCAGTCCATTGTCGACGGCAAGCCTGTTACAGCCTCTGTTACTATTAACTAAAGGAGCCTTAGCTTCGTAATCTCGAATGGAATTTGCGAGACTACATTAGCATTTCAAATCAACCTCTCTCCGTCTTTTAGAAGCCTATCTTTTCAACCTTACGGATTGTGTTACTGAAGAATTTACTTAACTATCCAACTTGTGTATTCCGTGAAGATTAGTTGGCTAAGTTGCTTTTTACAATACGGATTATAAAAGCTAATAAAGAGTAACATACGTAATATCTGTTTATCTAGTCGTGTTTGCAAGAAAACCTTTCCTGTACAATTGCAGCTAAGAAAAATTTGGTATGCTGATAAATATAGATACTGTAAATAAAGAAAATAAAACTCGACGCTACTAAAAACTGTGATCATTGTTATAGACCATTCAACCTTAAATGTTCATCTCAAAATGTATTTAGTGACTTCAGTGTGAAATACCTTATGAGGATGCTAGCCTTACAGAAACAAAAGATGCGGTAATCCTCGTCCGCCTTTTGTTTCTCACCCTCCCTAATCTTTAACATTAAGGGGTAACGAACTAATGCCATCTAATTACCTCACGTCTTCAAAACCCTCACTTCCTTGTCAGCCTCAAATCCAAACGATCTGTCGTCCGCTATAAATAGCCCTGATAACACGAATCCTTTCAACTCCTTCTATTCATCACTCTGTTCGCTTACGTTATAAATAATTTAAAACAAAGGCTTGCGACATTGATCGTTGTTTACGGCAAAGATCCTGATCTTAATGCGAATAAATTACTTGTTACAAAGATTTGTTTTAACCCCCCACCCCTGCTAATGTCCCCCAGCAACGGTATCTGGAACGCTGATCAATCAAGTATTCAACTTAATAAGTTTATTAACGGCGAAAATTTGGACGGGTTTCTCTCCGTTAATTTAATATCAGATAATTTGTTTAGAATGAAAAATGTGATTAATCTGGGTGATGGAATCTGCTTTGATTACGATACAAACATTATTAAAGATATTATTTGGTTTGTAACTACAAATGTCTAAGTTCTCATTACTTATTAATAATTCTGTGACATTTGGTCCAATTTATTCCATATCGCTGCCTGTCACGTACTGAAATAAATATGACAGGCTCAAATTGATATTCTGAACTACAGTCAAGGCTACAAAGCGTCTATGTATATCTTGACTTGATTTTATAAAAGCGAGTTCTCAAATGTTCGAATAGCGATATCAACGTCAAAATTTTCTGACAGCGATGAACAGGACAGGTTATTTACAAACGCCAGAACCATTCGCATCTCTCAGTTGAATTAGATATGAATAATTATTTTATTTCCTATTCTTACGAATAAAAAATTTGAACAGGAAAAATGTAATCCAAATAGATGCAGATGAAAAGTTACCAAGAAAATCTTTTTGTAATTTGTAAACAAGCTAAAAATAAAAGTTATATCTGAACTCTGAAAATATCTTTCGTCAACAATATAATAACGTTATAGCATGTTATAAAGTTGAAAATCTTTGACATGATTTTCCATTCTTCGAACATGGGTTTTAATTTGAAAAATAATTCTAGCTATAAGTGAATAGGGTTTCTTTTCCTTTGTTTGATAGATGCTTGGGTATCGAAGGGTGCGGAGCAAACATCTCAGCGAGGAGTGATTGATTACAGGCAGAGTTGCTTCGACACTTGTAATTTCCGAACTATTATTATGTAGAATTATCGTGTTTGTTTGTTTTGTCGACATGGGTAATATGATGATAGTTTTGTTAACATATTGGAAGGTTGATGTGTTTAGGAAGATTAATGTGATTGCTTCGTGAGATTTGTAGTTTGTAATATAAATCGTTACTTTAACTCCCATCGGACGGCAAAGACTATACCTAATTTTCATTCGACCAAGCTTAAAATTCACTTTGCTTGACCTATAAATTGAGAGAAGCAGTCGCAGTTACGTCCACTTAGCTAAAGAGGCAATCAATTTGGTTTCTTCGATACTATAAATTGCTATCACCAATACTTATGCTGTAATACAACAATATAGCAGTCTGGTAACAAGATGATAAAAATAAAGTAATCACAAAAATATGTTTACCTTGACACCAGTAAACAATAGCTACCCGGAAAGAAAGTAGAAATAAATCCTGAAGCATTTTCCTTGTTCACACGCGTCCTTTATATTATTAGCGTCCCCGAAAAGTGGCGTCATCACACATTTACCTTGACATAACTGAGGTCAAATAGGATAGTATTTACTGATTTCTGACACTTACGCGAATACTAGACATTGAAATAAAACTACTTTTTACGGATTTTATCGCGTTATATTGATATTATTTTAATCCCGACGTTTCGGACCCTTTACAGCGTCCATGGTCACGGGTGACTAAGGTGGTAGGCGTCTTGACGTTTCAATTACTAACAGCTACCCTACATTTTTGTTAATTGTTGGCAATCCGATTCACGCAGAACGAGCTCACCGTATCCTTCGGTCTTGCATTTTTAGGCTTGGATTTAGATTTAATCGAATCTATAATAGGGTTCCAAGCAGGTGGTAAGACCCAGCCATCTTCTCTGTTGAAATTTGGATGTTTTTTAATTTCAATGGCCTCACGAATCATCCTGGGTAGGAATCGGTTTTCTTTTGCGAGGACTTGTGGTTGATCAAATCTGATGTAATGGCGGGCCTTGTCAAGGGTGTGTTCACAAATTGCAGACTTTCCGGAACGGCGGTGTTTGACATCAGCGATGTGTTCTTTTACCATTACATCAGATTTGATCAACCACAAGTCCTCGCAAAAGAAAACCGATTCCTACCCAGGATGATTCGTGAGGCCATTGAAATTAAAAAACATCCAAATTTCAATAGAGAAGATGGCTGGGTCTTACCACCTGCTTGGAACCCTATTATAGATTCGATTAAATCTAAATCCAAGCCTAAAAATGCAAGACCGAAGGATACGGTGAGCTCGTTCTGCGTGAATCGGATTGCCAACAATTAACAAAAATGTAGGGTAGCTGTTAGTAATTGAAACGTCAAGACGCCTACCACCTTAGTCACCCGTGACCATGGACGCTGTAAAGGGTCCGAAACGTCGGGATTAAAATAATATCAATATAACGCGATAAAATCCGTAAAAAGTAGTTTTATTTCAAGGATAGTATTTATTTGATCGATAACGTTTCTTAGACTACTTGTCATAAAGAACTATTTAAATTATTGATTATTGAAAAGAAAACTATAAAAGCTTGTTATTTCAAATTGGTCACGGGACCCAACATAATACCCTGAGGGACCCCGCCCAAAATAATAATAGTTATAACATCCTCAAGTTATAGGAGTTTTAATCTACACAGGACTACAGGGCAAATGCCTTTTCTGTCAGTTCTGTTCTTTTTAGCAGTACCTATAGGGCCAAAAAGCACGAGTACTATAGTCATCAAGCTTGCATTCATCTCAATCTTCATTATTGTTTAGACTATTTAGTGAAGAATTTGAAAAATGTCTAAAAAAGAGATAAAACATTAAATTGGTCATACATTAGTCAATGATTACCATGTTTTGAACTTAGAACCTGGTGATTAGGTTCTTCATCGCGACATAAATGATGACATTTAAGATAAAGAGGTCGTTTTAAAATACAACAAAACATTTTCTCTTATTGTAAATCACTTTGATAATGTTGAAAATGAACATTAACAATTCAATAGAGTTTTCGTTTATCCGACTGAATCGATTAAAATTGTAAATGAGCTTCTTAGTAGCTTTTGTTTGAATAAACAATACGCTGTAGCCGTTATTTCGGATGTTATTTTCATTTAATTGTTGCATTAGATTAAAAGCTTTAGATGTAAATTTAAGTAGGTAGTTGAAGTAAAAATGTACCTAAATTATTTTAATGTTATAGATATAGTCTTGCAATTATTATCATTTTACAGTTTGATACAAACTACTGGATAATTTCTATAATTTGTATAATATTAAAATTCGTATCCTATTACATAATTGCTATAAAATCTGATAAAACTAAGTACAAATAACTCTTTGCTTTAAATTTAATTCGTACCTGTCTCTTTAGCATATTAATGATTCTCGGCTACGAGAGGACTCGCTAGTAATAGAACTGCGACAGATCCACCACATGGGACCAATCAGTGTTAGCAAATTGTAGCGCCAACCAACGCTCAATTCTTGTTTCCAAAAGGACATAGAGTCCACTTTGTTTGAAATTAGAACATTGTATGTATTAGAAAATAGCATATTCTTAGAAGACACATCATAAATAATACAACATTTCAAACCAGCCACTCTGTAGATCGGGGATCGCGATAGCCGAACTTACGAATAAAACAATATAAGTTGGAACACGGTGTATTGACGTTCGGTGGCCGCATAAAATGCAACGTTCGTGGCTCGCTTAGTTTTGCAATTCAAACTTCGTCTCATATCGCTTCACGGACGAATGGTTCGGCTAGTAGGTTGTGGTGGAGTAAAGGCGGAGCGATCTGCGATCATTAAATTAAAAGAGTAACCATGGAGTTTCTTGCCGGTTCTTCTCCATAGGAAATGACTAATTTGGAACCGAGCACCTAGTTTCGACATTTCATAGGTGCCTCTATAAATAAGGTCTATGTGAAAATAAAACTATTTTGATTCTGATTATTACATAAATAATATTATCTTTCAACAGACCGAAAAATTATCAATTTATCAAATCGAGCATTTTAAAGAAACGTTACATAGTGAAACTTGTAATATTCTCAGATTTTTATTTGATTCAAAATTGAGACATAATATGTTAAATAACCTGTTAGTTCAAATTCCGATAGCTATATTAACAATTTTTTTTTAAATACTTAGGTCCTTTTTCACAGCTTCCTGATAAGTTACCGTTAAATTACTTGGCAGATAGTTTCATACAGACTTTGTTTCATTTTTGTATTTATCCGGCAGCTAGCGGCTGTCGGCAGGGGTGGTGAAATAAGCGTTTACAGGTAAAATGTATAAAATATTGGTACGCGGTGAACATTTATAAAAGAAATAGTTTCTAGTTTATTTGACTTTGCAGTTTAAAACCCTTACTCCCGTATTTGGGTATCATTTATTTGAAAATCCAATTTCAAGTGATCTCAAGAATGATCGTTTTTCCAAAATCGCTTCCGCTTATGCGCGACGCTACCTAACGTGTGACTTTCTGATACAGTGGGCACGGGACGTGAATATTTGTGTAACCGCGGCGTAAAACATGACCGCTGACCGACTCCTGTTGTTTTGAGTTATTTTTCATACACGTAGTTCACCCGAGTGTGGTAGATAATGCACGTCCCGCTTGCTTTTAAAGGGGGCATTGGTTGCGGTCTATGCTTGAGCATGTTTTACAGTTATAGTTGCGTAACCGAGAGACAACTTTACAATATTCTACAAGACATTTTGTAATGTAAAAGAAGAATCGCTGTTAACAATTACTTTTACATTGGTGACAGTTCTGTTTATCTTATTATTATAGTCTTTAGATCGATTCGTTTAGTTCTTGCAGTATATTATTAACATACCTGATTCAATTGATAAGAATTGTTGACTTATTGAGTTCATCTTCGTATCGTTTTAATGTTTACACAATTTACAATAGACAGTAAACATACCATTACGCCTGTATTCCCCGAGATAGTTCGCCTTAAGCCCCATTTAATTAGGGGTAGAGTTCATGCCAATAATCGGACACAAATCCAAACTCCGAGTTGCTACTGAGAATTTCATAGAAAAACGGCCGTTTTCCAAATCGAACTCAGGACCTCTAGTATTCGCGCCTAGGACCACTAAGCTACTACTACGATAAACAATAACAAATAATGTGAGGCTATCTATGGCGTTAGGAATATCCGAGTAGAGATCGTCCCTCGTGCTGATTTATGGCCCCAAGGACACACCAGCAAGTGTGACATAGATTGCTTTGGACCGCACTTACATTGAGCAAGATTAGGATCTGTGGACCCAAGCTCATTCGCTTCTCCGTGTTCTATGACTAGCAGTCAATACTGGAATCTACAAAAGTACTCTGCTAGTTATTATTCCATCACTTCACTTGTTTTTATTATTTGACCTGCTCTTAAAATTTGTTTGCGGTTATAGTATCTCTTTGACTGTAGAGAGTCTAATTGTGATTTGGATTTAAAGTTCACCGCTAAACCCTGCGGCTGCCACAAATTGCAGGATTTGCTTAGGGGTGAGCTCCTTTATTTCATCTGTGCTTAAAATATGTTTCCTTCGATGAGCACTGCGCTTGTGTATTAGCGAAATTAGGTAGATAATCCATTACGTTTGAACTTTCACTAGGTATATCCCAAAAGAAATGTCTTAGAAGTCTTTGAACTAGTCAATTCTTGATTCCGATAATTAATCGTTTGATGAAATAACTTTGATTGCCATAGAAAGAAGCTAAATACAAGATATTTGTCAAAGCGTCGCCGGCTGACCTAATTGTGTACGTGACTCCACTTGGTTACCGATAGCGCGGCGCGGGCGCGGGCGTCCAGGGACCGCCGCCGCCGTGATTGTGGCACACACTACGCAATCGTGTTCCTTGTGTATTTTATACTGGTTTATGGCTATGGTTTCATTCGCGTTTCAATAGGATAATTTCACCCAGTTGCTACGATCTTGGCACGACAGGACACTTATCAACCTCCCCATCCATTCTCGTCGGTTAAAGGTGCTCTTAACTTTGTCTTTTTAGAACGTCTGCAATTTGAATGTGGTACGTTCGCTGGGGCCCTTCCAATTGTTCTATCCGTACTTGCTATATATACTTCTTTCGTTAATCTCTATATTACACTACTGCTATTCCCCTGCAGAGTTACTCATGTTCATCTATTTTTTCTTAATCCCGTGGGAATTTCCCAAAATCTTATGTTACCCTACGTAATCATAACTATCTATGTGCCAAATTTCAGCCTAACTGTTCCGTGGTTTGAGCTGTGCACTTATAGATCAGTCAGTTATTCAGTCAAAGTCAGTCAATCAGTGGCCTTTTATTTTGTTTACATACATAAATAAATACGATCTAAGCGCTGTCTATCATTCTACACTTACAGGAAAAACTTGAAATATGTTATTATTTATTCTATCATTCATTTTTCATAATCCAAATAACACGTCTCTATAATAATACACAAAGCCAGCAACAGATTCCATTATCATAGTCTGTATATAATAAGACAAATTAGTTTTGTGGAGACGGATGGCGTCGGCGGCGCGGCGTCCTGCCGGTAACGCAATAAGAGCCGTTACTCCACTGCTAATTGATCGAGCTCTCTGCGACTACAGCTCTATCGATCTGTACCATACATGTTAGAAAATGTACCTGCATATATGTACAGATAATAAAAGAGCTAAGTATACAGGCAATCTCTGTTTTGTCAAAGATTGTGAGATACCTTAGCAAAATTATTATCTTTCAAAGAGTTTGGTGTATATGCAGGTAAGGACATGCGTTTTGACATATTTTGTGCAATCATTGTCAAAACATAATATTTATTTTCTGCCTGTATATTTATCTTTTTTGTTTTCTGTACATAGAGATCATGGTTCGTGGACAAACAAACTTAAAGAAATAAACTGGCTACCGAAAGTTTGTCTGTTTATTTTAAAAGACATAATATAAATAAACTTCACTGAACCGAATTAAATAAATATAGTTTTATTTTATATTACTCGTATATAGTTCGTGTAGCGAACAATTTTATCAAATCATTCTGTTATGGCAAGCTCACTACTCGGGGGTATAGAAATCAAATTTAAGGCCTTAACCCACGTGAATGACCTTGAGGAAATGGAGCTAATTTGAAAAATTCGCCATCTCGCTCGAGACGCTCCGTACTGCTTACACACGGATTTGAATAGTTCAAAGATTAGAGTCACAGAGAGAATAAGTGGTATTATTTGGAATACTGCCTATTATGTTTAAGCATCACTGAGAGTCACGTCATGTGCACGGTATTAAGTGACTAAATCGATACCTTTAATTATTGTGTGTAAGATAAGTATGTTTTCTTATTGGTGACATGACGTAACGTGAAGTACTTCATTTCCGATATTACCTATATAGAGCTTGCTTTTAGATTTTTAGTTAGTACCGTTTTAGCATTAGTTTAACGCAGTCGGCTTTTATGTTTAATTTAATAATATGTTTTTTATTTTTTTGCCAGTGAAGTGAGTGTGTAGATGATGTGTAGTTCAGAGAACCAAATAAAAGTTTCAGCCACTCACTTTCAAAGTTTATTAACACATAAGTATTACGTATGTTTTACACTAAGTCTTAGCGCACAATTACACAGCCGAATATGCATACAAAATACTGGTTAGGTACGGTTTATAAGTATACAAGTCGCATCCGAGAATTATAACAATAAACACGCTGTAAGCGGCGGGGTACAGCAGACTAAACAGACTAACTCAACTCGCCGAACGCCACCATGTAGCTCAGTATCCTACAATGTGGGTACCGGCGCTGGCACCGCGCCGTTGTATTTCGATGTACCGCCACTGCGGCCGGCCGGACGACGTTTTGTCACGCGCCTCATTAGTGATGAGCTAACTACTAATACAAAAATCTGTTTGTGCGTAACAGACAATTATTGATATCTGCAAATTATTATATTATATAAAAGCTATTGTGTGTTTATTTACCAATGTCATATTTATTTTATACAAAATAAATTTAGCTGTTCACACAAAATTATTAAAACATTTTGTTATTTATTATATTATAACATTATTATTATATTAATTTAATTACATATTAAATAATATCATTATTTATTGATATATAAACTAATAACAATTAAAAAGGACGATTATTGGGCATAATATAAAAACGGTACTTTAAATAATTAAACTGTAGGTAGGACACTACACCAGTTTATTTATTACTAGCCTAGCTAGCCCGCGTGGTCTTATAATTTTTTCCCCGTTTTTGTATCATTTTTCATTACTACTCCGCTCCTATTAGTCATAACGTGATGATAATTATATAGCCTATAGCCTTCCCCGATAAATGGGCTATCTAACACTGAAAGATTTTTTTTTCAAATCGGTCTAGTAGTTTCGAAGCCTATTCAATACAAACAAACAAACAATCAAATCTTATAATATTATTAGTATAGATTAGTTTAAAGTAGTATGCGCGGCAAGGATAAAAAATTTGAAAACCACCGACACGAAATATAATTTGCCATTTTGTGGTGGCGGCCATCTTGGATTTGAAATGTTCTATAGTACATTATATTCTACTAGTTAAGCCCTTTCATTTGATACCCATAATGAGGGAGTTGTGAAAAAATATCTAATTCGCTATTTTGTGGCGGCGGCCATCTTGGACCAATTTTCATCAAACATAGCTAAGAAAACTCCCGACTAATTCACCTTTCAAATAAAAAAACCTACTACTAATTCAAAATTCGGGAGCTACGATGCCACAGACAGACACACATACACACACACACACACACACACACAACACCCCGTCGTTTTTGCGTCAGGGGTTTTAAAATGAGAACTGTCAGGCATATCATCTTACGGCGAAAATACTATTAGTGTAATTAAAAAAGACAGTATATTCTTGCACGACACAAGTACCGCGTCGCGTTACTTTTATGTGCATAGAAATATGGTTCAAATTTAAATGACTGTACCGCGCTTCGCCGCGCCGCGTTGCTCAATTCGAGCGGGCCTCGGATGCCGCGTACCCATCCATAGTCACAGTGAGTCTAGGAGGATCGAGTATTTTAAAAGATGGAATAGGTACTACATGATCTCGTTAAATACCTAGTCCTTTAATCTATTCTAGTATATACATTCATCTTTAATATCCATATCATACTAAATGAAAAAATAATGTCCGCCATTTTATATTCAAAAACTTATGCCATTTTCGTAATCAGCATCCCAAGAAACCACGAATTTGATATCAATATTATATTATAATCATAATCATCAGCGCCCTGAAGAATCTTAAAATATCATAAAAAATAAAAAAACAATATCCGCCATCTTAAATTTTAGAATAAAGCTTATTTTCATAATCAGCTCCCTAAAGAACCTTGAATTTGATACCTATATCATAATTCAAAATTTCAAAAATATGTCCGCCATATTGGATTAAAGAAATAATGCAATTTTTGTAATCCCATTTCCCTAAGGAACATTAGGATTTGATACCCTTATTTACCTTTACAATTAATGCCTATGTGGTTTTTTGAATAACCATACCTAAATAAATCAAAACTCGATAAACATTTACGATAAGTACCTGCGGTAAGTAACTATAAAATTACTTTGACAGGCGAGCGGGGCTCGCGATAGCTTAGCGGTTAAAGCGTCTGGTGTACCGAACCAGAAGACGCAGGTTCGAATCCTGAACGCCAGCCGATTTTTTCCTTCATTAAAAATAACTTGTAATCTTAGCATGGAAAATGCTTAAAAAATACAAAAAGATATAAAAAATTACTTTTAAATAAGAATAAGGCGTGTTCGTGAGAGAAGTGGACTGATGAAGAAAATCAAACTATGGTGGTAATTTAAGAGAAATTTAGTAGCACTGGAAGTATTTTATTTCACAATAACGGACTGACAGCACAAAAAACAATACAATCAAATATCAAAAATAAAAACTATCAAAAACAGAACTGTTGCCAGCCAGTCGCCAACAAGGCGAGTGGCGTAGTAATATTTTTATGCCTAAAGTGCGGAGCAATACATATCAGATCTACCACTCTGCAATCTTACTCTTTATGCACTTAAAAAATGAATTTGTTTAGAAAAAAATATTTACAGCCAGCAATATATAAATATTAACTAAACTAAGCATTTCTGTTAATATAAATATTTATCAATAAGTATAAAGCCTTCAAAACTTAAAATGTATTTTAAAATAGTCGCTCAAACACCGACGCGCGGTCCACCCTCGACAACGTCCGGAGACGGACTGCGCGGGTGAAGGAGCAGGGAACGCTCGCATGGATAGACTCAATTTCGAGGAAAATGAATATTTTGACTAGTAAAATGCAAAATAAAAATAATACTTTCAAGTGAAAACATTGATATTTTGAAGACCTATTTTTGTATGAAAAAGCGAAGTAAGTAGCTTCAGCCGTTTAGCAAACAATTTGAAAATTCTGACAAAAATAGGTAGTCTTTGGTGATTTTTTTTCCAAAAAGTGGTTGGCGGAATTACAATTTTTTTCAAGTGAAAAAATTTATCGAATCCTTATCTATCACATATATTTTTTGTGTACAGATTAAATGAACAGTTATTGAAACAATCTTAATTGAATACCCAAGAATTTGGGCATTTCACTGTTGTTAAGGCCTTAAAGAAAATTTTGTTGAGTAGTAAACCCGCAAATACATAAATGCAATAGAAAATTCGCCTGTAGAAAGACTAAACTAATTTTAACGAACTTCCACTCAGAACGTAGAGTATAGTTTTAGTTTCAATTTAATAAAACATATTTTCGTTAGCTTTTTACAGTATGGTCACTACTGTGTGTGTCTTCTGTGCATTTCTTTCTTCTTAGTTACCGTGCCCAGTATACATTACATCACAAATCATTTTACTGTGCTTGTAATCAAGGTCTCCCTGTGAATCTGTTTCATCATGTTCAATTGATTAATTAATTAAGTTCAAATCATTTTAATTATTCAATCTATGATTAGATTTCGGAAAGAAAATATTTCTCTGTCGTTTTAATTTTCTGGTCACCATGGTAAAAAATCTGCCTTTATAATTTTCGTTATTGAAAGAGGATCCGATCAAAGCTGGCTGCGAAAATTAATATTATAGAAAGACGAACGGTATTAGAAATCTGAATTCATGTATTTTATGGGAAAATCTCTAAAAAGATGGACTTTATGAAAAGAATATTATTATTATTATTGTTATTGCTGTTAAGATTTGTTTTTACATAGAGTGAGATAACAGAGATAAAAGACAATTATTCTGAGCCGTCAAGAAAGCATAAAGACTAGAAAGAGAAAATGTTGAAGTACAAAGTAAACTTTATATAATATTTACATTGAACAAAAGAAAAATCATATAAGTATCTTATTACACTAGAAGTAATGTGGCAGTTAAAGATAGCTATTATACCCTTCTCTGCGAAGAACCTAAATGTCAACATTAGATAAAAAAAATATGCTCACAGCCTGACAAAATACGACTGATTACAATTAATCAAATGCCATTAACTTTAAGATAGCACGTGTCACTGGAACGCCACAAAAGGACGCGCAGACCGATGTCTTCATTTAACTTTGCGCCTTCTATTGTCCAGATCATAAGCACAAAGAATCACTTAATTTCCCGCTCCATGAACGGGCGTTATCGCTGATTTTCTGCTAAGCTCAACCCGGGCTCCGGTCTCCGGACATCGGGATTGGGGGGATTCGGGAATCACTCTCGCGGGATTCACACCCCGTTTGAGACGGGAAGTATCGGCTAATATCGAGCAGTGGGCGGTCGTTAGTCGACTGTAATAAAATTTAACTCGCCGCCAATCTGCGGATTCGCGCAACATAGCTTCAGATACAACGATGGCAACTTAGAATATATCACGATGCGATGGTATCGCTTACCATTTTCCTTAATGGTGTAAATATCGCTTCGAGTGAGACTCAAATGAGGAGTAACATTAAACTCTACCGTTATTTTCGCTTTAAAACTCCAATGGCGCAGAAATAGTAGCTTTTGTATTGCGCTGCTATGAAATGGCGATATTAGTGGTTCGCACAATTCCGATAATGTGAATCAGCTATTACATGGAAATGATCACAATGGATGCAAACACAATTTGGAGCTATGTCACAATTAGCCGCATTCTATTCATAAATGGATCACTCGCACAATGAAACCATAATTATTTCGATATTATAACTAAAACCCCTTTACAAATACCCGGTCTAAAACTAAATTAATCCATCAAGCTATCAATACAGCTAAAACTACAAACGCAAGTGATCAACCGCGGCCATCATTTAGGAAACTGGGTCCCATTTAACTAGATTACAGCACCAAAGACCTGTTTGACCCACGAGAGCCCCACAAACTTGGACAATTAAATCCATCTATTTATAATCGACGTGGCCCGGGGAACCTTTGCAAGGATTATCAATAAAGGAACATTTAACCGTCGTGGAAGTTACAACTTGTCCAATTTTGGTCACTTTATTGAAGCACCAAATGTTACGTATACTTTGAGGTTGTATTCTGAGAATTTGGGTGAAGATTTTCTTCGGTTTTTTTTAAGTGGGCGACTATTTGATTTGGGTAATATACATTTTTTTGGAAGTTTTTTGATTGATAATCATAAATGCATGTCATCATTCAGCCAAAGTCTATCCTTGTGGAAGTCTAAAATCTAGTCCAGAAAGGCCTTTGTTCAGTAGAGCAAGTACATAAATGATACACTATGATAACTTTATTAGTATTGACTAAAGATTTGTGAAATGATTATAATATTACTGCATCATCAACCTTTAAATATTTAAGTGACTGTATTTAAAAAATCTTTGAGAAAAAACAGTTCTGTAAGTCATCATTTACCCGGATTACAGTTTTATAGCAAGAAAGGTAGTTCATACTAAAATAAAGGGATTCACACGCGATCCCTTAGCAGTAAAATATGTCCCAATAACATTGCAACACTGCGTCGAACCCAGAATACCCCCGCGTGTCCAAAACCTCGTTACAGCCGCCCTTTATTGGCCACATTTGGTCGCAATTTGACAAATTGATTCGGTCGTGTACCAGCACTCGTACAATTATGGGCCGGATCGGACCCTCAGATAGACATGGCCGATATTATGCTTAGCAAAGCAATGTAATTGACGTCATCGTGGAGTCAAATTATGTTTATTTAAAAAGGGATTATTAAAATATTGGGCTGCCTATAAGTACTTAAATGTTGATCATAAGTAATTTCTATAGATACTAGTTCAAAATCAAAATATTTTATTTTATTAGATTAGATTTATAGAATATCAATACTTGTTTTTACAGAAGCAACTCAGCAATTATAATTAAGAATATAATTATGTTGTAGAATGCCCCAAAACAATTTTTTTTTTTTTTACACCTATATTATTATAGTCGACCAGATCATCGAACCGCGAATAGTTATCTTAAGGCCTGAGACAACTCATTGAACCGGCTTTAGCTTGACAAGTTAAGTGTGTCAATAGATTTCACAGCACAGATTAGGTATATTGATTTTTGAAATCAATACCTGAAATTAGTAGGTCATACAATATGTATTATAATTCTATAATGGGGCAGTGAGACGGTTAAGATCCTGGGATCAACCCAGGATTAATATTTTCCCAGGGCCAAGTTCAAGCAAATTATTTGTGGGTTTTTTTTTAATTCTCAGTAGTTTAAATTTATGCCTGGATATCGGCAATAGGCTCGACATCTATTACATAAGATCTCATTATACCGACGAACTTTGGGTGTACATTAGTACACCTCTGCATAACCTTTCGGTTGTTATAAATTATAACTTCGAAACCTACCACCACCACTACGCTAATTAACCCGTCATCCATCTACCTACACCGTATCGAAAAAAATGTGGAACAGTCAAGGAGTTTGACGGAGCCATGTCAAACTTATCAGCCCCAAGTTTGAAGTAGCAGACGATAATTAAGTAGCCTGCAGCGCTGCCCCCTCGAGGACCTACTCGACTGTTCCGCAAAAATTAGTAGTATTGACACTTGACCCTATTGTTCAGTGCCGTCAAGAGCTCTCGACATACTCTGGAGATCGTATGAAAATCTGTTGTATGAAGTGTCTTCGCAAAGTTTTGACATCAACTTCGTTACTTCGTTCCAACAATGTTTTCAACTGCTTTTGTACGTACGTATGAATGGAAAAGTTCGTAACTTCGAATTGTCAAATTGCTTAGCGGATTTTTTGGCAAAATTAATATAACATCACGCATGTATTCCTCGGAAGGTAAGGCTGAGATGTACTAAAGTACAAATATGTGTTGAGGTGATTTGGTCCAAACTCCTAGAAACTAATACGATTTTTTTTAAAGTCCCAATCTTTGCACCCAGGTTGAACAAAGTGTTTATAGTTTATATTTCTATGAAATTCTTACTCCTAACTTTTTTCAATACCAAACGATACTGTTTATTACATATTACGAAATAATATTAAAACCAGATAAATAACGCATTATATTAATAATCCCATAATTATTAATTAGTAGTCCAGTTGTGTATTTTTTCTTTGAGTTCGAATTTAAGAACTATTTTTAAAACAGTACTTGCGTCGTAGGCACTTTTACATTTTACCCACGTAATTTTGGTCTATACAAAACTTCAGCTTTCTAGAAATTATACAGTAGAACATTTCTAATTCTGCTAGACTATAGTAATGGCTGTAGTTTAACTAAATTGTCGTTTTATGAATATTAATATCCAAATTCTAGACGAAAGTAATAGACGTAATATTTTTCCACTAAGTATGAAATTGGAGATTTGTAAAAGAACACTCATTCATATCAATTTTGTTGAAAATAAAATTAATCACAGTACATAATGGAGATTGGATTGGATTTATTACAATGGAGAATAAAATGGATTTTCTTTCTCATTTTAAATCGATTTAAGAGATACTCAAGTTCAATTTATTGAATCGTCTTGCGTATTCAATTATTTTCGCACTTTATCGAATGAATCAAACTTATATACGTCTTTAAAATTATGATAAGGCATAAATCAGATATAGCTGTAATAAATTAAGATTTTAGTAGATTATCGGTGTAGTGTGTAACAAGACAGATGTGTAACAATTGTTTAAGTACATAGTAACAGATTGCTATATGTTACATCAATCGTATATTTCAAAATAAATAAATAATAAATAAATATCCTGAGACATTTTTTACACAACACCGTCCAGTCCCAAACTAAGCAGAGCTTGTACTATGGGTACTAGACAATGGATATAATACTTATATACTTTTTTTTTGTAAATACATACTTAACATATATATATATACATATATAAGAAACACCCAGACAAACACAAACACCTAAGTTCATCACATAAATGTTTGTGTCTTGTGGGAATCGAACCCACGACCTTGTGATCAGCAGTCCGATACTCGAACCACTAGACCACAGACACCGTCAAATCTGAGAATACAGTTGGTATTTCCTTTATTTTTGATACAATAACACCACACCATGCACCCATTTACCGTTACACAACTGGGCACGAATGTGTTCTCAGAATAAGAGACTAGAATATATATATATATACTAGTCTATGCTGGCTTAACATTTTGACATGATTAAAGTGCTTAAAATAACGTTACAATAGTTTTCAACAAGTACCTTGATTGTGACTAAGATTCGTGGGGTATAAAAGGCAGGAATAGGGACCAGTATATATAAAAGGAAAAGGTGACTGACTGACTTATCAACGGACAGCTCAAACCACTTACCGGATTAGGCTGAAATTTGACACTGATAGTTATTATGACGTAGGAGGATTTTGGGAAATTCCCACGGGTTTGGGAAACACAAAAAGAAACGGGGATAACACTGCGGAGCACAGCTTGTCATTCAATAAACATAAAACCTTTTCAAACAAAAGCTCTCCAGTTAAAAAAGGTTTGTTCCAACATATACACTATCAGGTCGCAATCGGAACCCACCAACATCGTAAAAATGAAACGCTAGACGAGCTTGGAATACGATTTTGTATGGATTTTTATAAGGTCGTCAAAAATCGGTGTGCGCACCTCAGTCTATAACAGAGCTGGGACTCGTGACAATAAAATTGTAGTACGCGGCTTATGGGCGTTAGGGGCTTCACATGTGACTGTGTGGGGCGACTTTATGAGGTGTAATGGTATAGACATTGTCTTTCAGTTTGAAGTATGAAGTTACTTTACATATATTATGGCGTCCTCGCAATAGCTGGCAACACAGCGTAGTCGGCAACACTGAGCCGCCATGACAATACTGCCTTTCTAGATATAGGCAGAGATGAACTGATATATTTAGTTCCATGTAATAGGGGGCCAGTCTATTGCCATTAACCGGGCACAGAGCCAGACTCTAAGCTGCTGGGAAATTCACAGACAAAGTAGCAATTCGGAGTTTTGATTTGTGCCCGGTTAATGTCTCGCCCCCTTTTACATGGGATCTTAATAGGTTTATTCCCGTTGAGTGACACCCCGATATGTAACAGTGTGACTCATTAGGAATTAAATTCCTGTTGAGTAACACTGCTGTACTGTGACATTATACTGGTAAACTGTGGGTGTACAAAACTACACCTCTGCCCCTGCCTTCGGTGGAAAACAGGCGCGATAGCGTGTGTGAAAAAGAGGGCAGACAAACCCTGCAATTAAGAATAAACGTCGACTAATGTGTGATGTAAGGAGAACATTCTGTCTGCTAATAACAACATTCTGCTACGTAATTTCTGTTCGTGTAACATTTCACGACCTACTAAAGTCACAATCACAGACAAGCACGTATAATTCATACGGTTGCAGTAATTGTGGCAGGAAAACCTAATGTCAGTTGGAAACGCAGCGTAACCGCAGCGTGCCGCAATAATATTATGTCGAGTTTCTAACTACAATCGTCTTAGAATATGACACTGTCGCACTACTCGCAGTGTTTACAACCAAATTATTACATTAAAGCGTTTGTGGAATAATACGATAGAATTACTGCTTTGCTTTTATTAGTATCGTCCGGTCCCCGGCTAAAATTAAACTGTTTGTACCTATTTTAGATGCATGTTTACGTGAATACTAACATATAAGCATTGTAGATGCTGTTTCGAAAATTTGTATGAATTCTAATTCTCTTCTAATTCTGCCAGCTAATTTAACGGGTACTTATCAGTAAGCAGTGAAACAGGCCCTTAGACTAGTTATATAGTGTAGTCGATGCTAGGTACTAGTAGTAAAAAAAATATTACCAACGTTTAACTGCTAAAACTACACTAATTGGTACCTATATACATTTTATAATAATTGCTGTGTTCTAATTTTGAGGGCCTGAAACAGGAAAACCCAGGTTTGTTTTGATTTAAAAATGGTTCCTACAAGCTTATTGTTTTTCCAAATACTTTATTCACAACTAAGTACCTATTACCTACACTATTATAATTTTACCAACAAATAAGCGATTGTACCTACTAATAAATTAATGGGTATATTCAAGTCTCTTCTTTGTTATTAAGATATTTAATAAGATAAAGGACGTAAGAGGTTTTATATTTGATATGATCAAAGTAAAAAATTAAGTGAGCCAGTTTAGCCATTTAAAAAAACATAAATGTACGGGTGAAGGAAAGCTAAAAGGAGAATAAAATTCATTCTTCAATGAAAAATTCCTGCACCCACGCTTTCTAAGTCTAATACACATCACGAAGTATAACGGTATTTTGGTCGGAAAGTTTAACCCGAAAATGCCCATGCTTGCACTAAAATCCCGTCACATTTACCGGTCGCAAATTCCGCTAAAATAACCCTGTGCGGGTACAAAATACCGGTGGACTAGGGTTGCTGCGGTTGGCATTGGACTTATTTCGGCCATTTTGGGGACTGGAGAGCGGAGTGCGTGGGACTGAGATACCTATTCAATCTTACTAATTAGTTGTTTGTGTCATGTTGGTTTTGTGAGATGTACCTATCCTAAGGCAACATTTTGCAAGTTTGGATGTTTGTTGGTCTTTCGCGGCAAAACGGCTGAACCAATTTAGGAGAAAGTGGAAATGGTTATGGCATAGGCCATCACCTTACATTTTAATCCCGGAAAATTCAGTTTCTACGGGGCGCGGGCAAAGTCGCGGACAGAAGCTAGTCGTGGATAAATCCTTGTGAATGTTGTTCACTAAATTGTTGCGGCTGTGACATTCGGATAAACGAGTCATGCTAAACATCCTGAAGCCTAAAGCTTTAATTTGTGTAAAACTACTGTGAGAATAATCGCATACTATGGCCCGCATATCATACGATTATTTTCACAGTACTTTTGGGCATTTCGGGATTTATACTAATGTTTGCTATGTATGCTTGCAAAATAATATTTCGAAGTGATGAACAGTAGAATTTTAAAAATAATTTTATATAATTAGGGACATTTTCAATCCCCGACACAAAAACGACGGGTTGTTATAAGTTTGTACATACATATCTGTGTGTGTGGTATCGTAGCTCCCAAACGGATAAACCGATTTTGATTATGTTTGATTACCCTGGCACGGATAGATACAAATCAACACCTAGTATAGAGAAAATGATTATAATTTATCAGATCTCAGAAAACATGGCTTGACCGATCCACAGCCACAAGGTCGTATTCTAATGAACTTATTAACCTAACCTCGTTTATATAAAACCTACGTATACTTGGAAAAAAATAATAACATTCTAGGGCTACCGTGAGCGCCATTAATAATTTTCTCATTAACCGGCTACATATTAAAGGTAGCTGGGTTAACTGAACAGGAATTTGAGAACTAATGATACCTATGTATAATTATAATAATTTAGGTAATAGATAAAGTAACAAAAACAATAATAACAAAAGAAAATAATTACTAGATATTTTTTTTACTTATCGCCTTGCCCTTCCTTAAGATGCTACTAGACTGCCTTATTGATCTGGTGCCCACCAGATATATATAAACGTTTCGTTTTATGCCCGGTGTATATAGGACTTCAAAACCGTTTGGTGCACCACTATAACACAGCAGTACCATCATCATACCCTTTCAGATAATAAAAGCATGGTACTACTATGTTATGTACGTAAAACAACTAACAATAAACAACAACAAAGACAAACTTCTTCGATGATTAAAAATTCTAGTACTCCAATTAGCGGAGATCTTACTAAAGATCTCTGCCACAGGTGAATTTGAATACAAATTCCTATTAAATTATTTCTTATTTTGATCTAGGAGCTCCTTAGAAATATTCTAATATAAATCAAGCATCATTTCTTAATGAAAGAACATACAATAACTCTATATCAATATGTCGAAAATGCTATACGTCCCAGCGGTAGCCCTAGCATGCAATTTAACCCGTTCACTGACCATTGAAATGCGGGTATAACCCGTACATAACGACATCGTCGAAAATTGTACCACTAATAGTGTTAAGTGGGTGTTTTCGATTGTTGTTGTACAATGATCGGAGCTATAGTTCTATTTTAGGCATTGCACGAGTAGGTACGTAGTTTCTTTTCCTATGGCTGAAGGAATAATAATTATAGAACTGTAGGTATTAAATATTCACGGCATAAAATATTTTCTTCATTGCTAGAACACTGACATCGAATGGTAATTACTAACAATTTTAGTCAGTATCTTTACATTATGATACCATCACGCCTGTATTCTCCGAAGCGTTAGGCAGATGTGTGATCAGGTGAACGAGACTATTGCCATCAGTATTTTAAACTCCGTCAATTTTGAAGAAAACGATACTGAGTAATAATATTACCTACTCTTTAAATAAGTGAACAGCATTATACGCCCATTAACCAATACTATTAGCAGACACTTTCAACTACACCACATATCAAATTCCCGGACACAATCCACTCTACCCAATCACTCCACAAACACTTAAGTCAACACAATTTTTCCTCTACTCTGCTCAGTTATCCCAAAATGAACAGCAAAACTAAAGCGAGGTGAATTAATCTAAAAGAGAGGCTGGATCCGGGCCGTTACTAGAGATTGACAAATGATGCGGGCATACGTTCCTATTTACCGCCACCGGTTTTTGCAGGGTTACCAAGCCGGAATTTATGCGTATCATACGCAAAGAAATTTGGCGTTTAATTACTGAGGCACTGGGTCTAGTTTTGAGTGGATGTTCGAGAAAAATGTGAAAGGTTTTATGTTGAGACTGAATGACACGTAGCATGAGGTGATATGATTATCTTTGTGTCGTTACTTCAAGATACTTTATGTCTGTGTTGGAATTTTATGAGTAAATAGTAAGTGTATGCCAATTTCAATGTCGAAAGTATTTTTGTAATAAAGGTTCAACAGTAAAAAAATATGATGTTTAATTAATTGCATGTGGGCTGATTCGGCTTCGTTCGATAGTCTTTCACTTCATGCGTGAAAAAGAATTACAAAAGTACAATTTCACATCTATGTATAAGCATCTAAAAACCTTTTTCATTTGGCAACCCTTAAAGGATGTCCGTTTCTCGTTACTAATGTCCAAACAAACGGAATTCATGCTCCGCGTAATCTATGCGGGACGGAGCAGATACATTTACAATCGATTACATTCTGCAATTACACAAACTAGCTTTCAGATCCGTTTGAATTCTGATGATACTAATGATTCGATAAATCGAAATGTCTGCCATTGATTTGACTTCAAAATAAACACAATACTTAAATGAAAACTGCTATTTACATTGATATTTCAAATATGAAGAATTGAAGATTCACCTCCCTCATTGTCGGTTTTTAGTTCAGGCATTTTTCTCTTATTATTTGCAGATAGAGTATATTTATTTTCAAAAACATGTGTAGATAAAGAGTTCATCGCTAAACTCTAAGAGTGCGAAAAACTAATATAAGGAGTGAGTTATCTTATTTAATTTGGGCTTAAACCATGTTTCTCTAGAAGAATATTCGTGTATTAGTGATCCACGTCATAGTGTATTTAGATTTTCCTTAGTATCAGCCTGTATCTAAAATTGTGAGGCTGAAATCAGGAAATATAATTTTGAACCTAAAATACGTACTGCAAAATTGTGTAAAGCATTAGTGCAGTAAGCTGCTACCGTATCTCTCATGAAATATAGGCGTGATGGTATATTAGTTACATTACTTCATCCGCAGAATCACGAATTAGTTATCTATCATAACATTTTAATACTTATATTCAATTGAAATAAAAAAAACATGTATAAAATACTTTCGAGGAACGAATTAAACGGAGTGTAATACTTGCTGCGTTCAAATGTGCGGCGCGCGTGATAAAATAAACCACTACGTAAGTAAATATAAAAGGACCACAATATTACATTTCATGAAAAATTCAGTAATAGATAAAGCACGATAATAAGAAGTGAAGTAAGGTAATATTCGTATAATAATGATCAAAGCTTATTACAAAGTAATTTACCTACTTTTATTCGGCAATAGTACCTACTGGGGTGACTAAATGGACCCTGAATCGCGTGGGTAAGTAGGTAGATAGGTATATTGGCATTAAAAAAAGCATAAATTAAAAAAAGAACCAGGACAACACCTCGTGGTTTTTGTGTAGGGGGCTAAAAATAAACGACTTGATTTGACTTCTACAGAAAATATACACAAAATTAATTTGTCCTTCTTTACTAACTTGTGTTATGAACAAACTCTGAGAAATAGGTTGGTGCAGTGGTCGTTAACAGTGCAGTCACGGTTTTTGCAATAAGCTTATACTGTACACGTATGTTAAAGTTTTGAACTGTACTTGGAATTACTTCGAAATATCTTTACCAGTTAAAATATGGAACGTACATTAAATAGTATTAACTGCAGGGCCCCAATTCTGCTATTTTAGTTATGAATACCATTCCACTGACACACTACTAAGATTCTTTTGAGATTTTGACAGATTGGATATTCTGCTAAATATTTAACACCCCACCAAATAGTGTTCGGTGGTGTCGCTTAAATGGCTTCTTATTTCATTTTTATTTAGTATTTTGAATTATAATAATTCATTACAGACGTAAATTATTGACAACCGGGCTAACAAAAGTCGGTCTGTCCGTCTACGACAGTTGAATGGTAGTTCAATGGAAAGTCACTGGAACGCCACGGGTTTTAAATAAAGAACAGACTACCAAATGTGTAAAACTGTTCTATCGACACACTATTAGACACTATTGAAGTGTTAGTAAAATAGCAGACTTGAGAAAAGAAATCGTTTTTTTTTTTAAATAGCTTTGTGACTTTTTTCATAGTACACTATAGGATTTATTTTCTATTAGGAATCCAAATTTGAAACAACATTACGTCAACTGATCTGCTTTTGGTGGTCAGTTGTGATACCTCCATTGTGTCTATTCAGTAAAACCATAACAATTAAGAATTTTTTACAGTAAAACGTTTTTTCGTGAATGAAGTTGAATCCTCATAACATTTCTATCGCAAAAGATACGTTTTTAAAAGTAAATCCACTGCGGTAATAACTAGAATCATAAAATTAAAATTATGAAACCTTCAGAAGTTTCAAGTACAATAAATAAGTACGCGCACTTCCTTATTCATTTCGATGTTTATTTTTTTATATTCCCTTAGAATAATTAAAAATACTGTTCTCTATTACTCAGTTTATTTCATCTCTCTCTTGTCTTGAAATTGAATCCTTAGAATAATAGGAATTTCGTCTAAACAAGCGATCTAGTTCAAAGGAGTCAAGAATACCTATGAAAAGTGGAGTGATTTGAAGCTATAAGATTTTATACTCGGTTTTTAATTACTAGAGATTAATTAATTATAGTAGGTACATTGTAATTATAAGAGTCAAAGGCTTTTGATTTGTTTTCATCTTGTATTTCAACACCAAAGGCTATAATTATCCTTTACGCGCTTTAAACACAATAGTATCGTTTAAACACGATTAAAGTGAAGTCCAAGTTCATAAAGGTTGATAAACATTTGAAGCAACAATCGCCCATACGATGTTCCATTGGAAAAAGTCTCCATTTCAGATTGAGATGAAAAAGAAAGACAGAGAGAAGGGTTGGGAGGAAGACTTTGGAACATATGGAACTTAGAATCCGCGCCCGCATGTGGCGGATACCGTTTGCTCCTTTGATGCGAAAGGTTGTGTTGTTAAAGATGTAGACAACTTGCATTTTGACATTCGACATGACATTAATGACAGCCCGATTTGTCGAGAGCTTGTGTCATTTCATTTTGTTTCTATTCGTTGGTCGATTGGAATGTTAAATTGCAATTTGTCTAAACCCTAATATTTGTGAGGACTTTGACACAGTAATTTTTCTATTTCTTATTATTAGGGCAACAACACAAACAGAGGGTTTACTCCTGAAGTCTTTCGATTTCAGTAACAAATCAAATTATTTGCAATTCGTACCGACTCTTGAAGTTTACACTATCAAGTTCGTTCCAAAAGTGAAATCGTATCAAACACAATCGTAGAAATATTTACAAGCTAGCTGTTTTGACGAAGTGCAAGGGCGGTTTTTTAGGTTAACGTTACCACAATACTAAAACAGTATTTCTAACTCAAAACATCACCTCGATTGCTACAACTGCGCAATCTCCCAACACTTTAATAATTCGTAACCCTACACAGAATGTTTAGATCTTTCCAGAATACAGACAGACATACAGTTGAAATAAGACTTTAATATCTAAACAGCATTTCGCCGGTTAGAGCCGCCGCGGCGGGGTAATGGGGTGTTGTAACGCACGCTTACGGCCCGCACGAGTCGCCGAGGGCCGGGGATTAACTGTTTATTTACAAGCACCATGTATACGAAATAAACAAACGTGTTTTACGTATACATATGTGTGGGTTAAAGAGAACAAATCGTGTATCCAGATAAGTAACATTCGTGAAAACGCATGAGTTCAATCTAACATATAAAATTCTCGTGTCGCGGTGTTTGTTACCAAACTCCTCCGAAACTGCTAGACCGATTTGTATGAAATTTTGTGTCCGTATCAGGTAGGTTTGAGAATCGGCCAACATCTTTTTTATACCCCTAAATGATAAGGTCACCCTTATCCATCCTTGCCATCCCTGTATAGCAAAACAACGTTTGCTGGGTCAGCTAGTAGTTCCATAAAAAGCTATTATATACCTGCACTTGTAGGGACACATAAGCGTGATGTGATGTTTACTCGCAGTTTGCCTGTTACAGAAGCAAGCCTATTGCCATTTACAGAGTTCAATTCAGTTAGACTTACAAATTCTAACTCTGAGTTGTTACTTAGAAATGGCGGAATGTTTGTATCCCTCTGCCTAACTCTTCTGGGAATACAGGCGTAATGGTATGTTAACGTTTTGTAAACAACACTAGCTTACGCAGCCCCACCCGTGTTAAATTGAGAATAGGTCTCCCCGGAGAGTTGAATTCGATTCCCGAATAAAAAAGTATCTTGCGTGTCAGTTCGACTTGTTTCCTCCTTTTGTCATCATTGAGTTACAGACGTACCTACGTAATTTCATACTATTGACAGCTTGACAATAACATAATAGAATAATTCTGATAGCTTTCATTCATTGTAGAATAATAAATAGCTTCAAAAGTGATATTTATCCATATTATTATGGAACCTAAAATACTTATGGTTACACAATAAACCTCTAAATCTCTATACTCTCTAACAATACATATTTTCGAACAAACACACAATCGATCAAACATCCATTTAACCACAGAATAACAAGAATCTTAGTACAATCAATTAAATAAACACAATTGCGGCAATTAATTCTCATCGTCCTAACATAATGGGAAATATCCTCGAAGGCTTCTCCCATAATTCAAGAGGGATCAATGAGTTATTAACTGAGTAATGGCTGCTCCGTAAAACCTGGTAACTGGGTATAACAGGCCTGAACAAGGCAGAGATAAAGAAACCTATTGAAAAGGGCAGGTACATAATAGCTTTGGGCAACGTTATGGGTTATGGAGGCATAGGGGCAGGTCAAACAGAATCCGCTTAGATTAAAATTATTTGGGGATTTTGAGCCCACAGAGGATTTATGGGAAACTAGCTTTTGTTCGCAATTTTGTTCGTCCGAGATTTTGTTCGTAAGTAACCTTACATTACTTTAGAGTCAAGGTAAACTAATAATGTTGTGAAAATCTCACAAATAGTTCAATACTGATGAATTAATTATCATTATTATTATTATTATTTCGGCAGTAGGACGACTGCCAGGGCAAAGGCCTCCTCCTCCTTCCTCCTTCCAGTCTTCTCGGAGAGCCTTCTGCATCCAAACCTTGCAGTATGAGTCAGGTCATCCCGCGATCTCATTATGGGTCTGCCGCGGCGTCTTTTAATGTCCTGTTAATATGTGTCAGTTCTTTAAGAATAAATAAAATTATGCATAGATAAAATAGGACTATAGTCTAACTCTCATTCTGAGAGGAGATCCGTGTCCAGTGGTGAGATGGTTAATTAATGTGTTACATTATGATGATATGCATAGATTAAATATACAACAAGACTATGATAAATTCAATTAACAGTCTCATCTATGATGACTATTTTACAAAATGAATCAAAACATTATATTCTCGGAACTGAATAATTATAATCCATTTTCGTCTATTATGCATTTATTATGCAATATCAATAGTAAATTCAAAACCGCGTTATGAATTATATCGTCATTATATTATGTACCTACATAGGTGCTTAATTTAAACAAATTGAACTACTATCACCTTAAATCCTGCACCTCTGTTCTTTATTATGTGTAATGTGTGATGTATATGCTGTTGGTGTACTTAATATAAATAAATAAATAATAATATAATACTTATTGTACCATGCATTACTAAAAACAAAACACTATAAATACCTTAGCATACTAAGAGCATGAAAGAACTATAACTAAACTTGAATCCCCTTAAAACTTAAAGCTATCGATACATTAGATGTACCTAAAAATAGCGTGAATGCCTCAACTTGCCCATTAGATCACTCACTTGGCACTTCAGCAGGTTCATATGTTACTAGGGCATACAATAGTCTGTATTCAGCAGAACATGGAGTTCTTTAAGGTAGAAATCAATTATTGCAACTCTACGCGTCGGTATTGCAACTGTTCCATTTCTGTACATTTCGTCGTCTGAGTGTACAAGAATAGAGATTGATTGATTCTGAGAATTTAAAGACTGTAGTGTAATCTTAGGTTTATTTTTATATTAGGTAAACTTATTTGGTACTAACGCATACCAAAAATTATAATAAATAAAAAAATCGCTAGGCATGGTTCGCACATGCGTCTTTAGCCACTAAGCTAGACCGTTCTTGAAGGTTGCATGTTCTGTCCGGGCCTGAGACAAATTTTTCTGTCGTTAAAATGTTAATACAAATGTATATAACTTTTCTGAAAAAACATCAAACTACTTATATATAAGTTGTTTCAACGACACGTTTACTCTGTAAACAAAAACTTGCCCTAGTAATTCTAAATCCATTTGCACAAGACAGCTTGTGAACGAAAAATTTAAAAAAAATACAGTAGTTTTAGCAGCAACTACTTGCTATAAAACCTATTTAAATATTGACATCCCTAAAAAAACTGAAGTTAAAAATATAAATAGAGGTCACCCCTATATATAATATCAAAGGACTCATGCATAGTCATCGATGGGTATTCGAATTTTCATAGCAAAATTTTTGCATCCAGACCAGGTAGCGATTTAATTTATATGCTGATTTTTAAAGAGAATTTAAAAGTGTAATCGATGAGATAATTACCATACTAAAAAAGAATTTGAAAGTGTACAGTCATTTTGTTGGAGAAAAAATACTGATTTTACGTAAAAACATCTGTCGTTTTTAAATATCTAGAGCCCAAACTGGATTTGGAATACAAACCCCATAATCTAACAGATGTATATAACGGTCAACTCAATTTCTTTTCTAAAATCGATTATTTAAAATTGCCGCGTCACGAGTCAAATCGATTGTCAGCTTTGTGTCTCAAAATCGCATTACTCGGGGCACAGTCGACCCCAGATAAATCGCTGACGTCACTTATTCAAGTGGATCAGGTGGGAATTTAGACTACAACATTATATACTAACAATTTAAAATTATTTTGTCATGCGAGAACACAGACAACATATAATTTGTGTTGAGATATGAAAAACATAAATCAAAAACGATTTTTTATTCTACGCAAGTTTTCAAAAGCCAATTTAACTGAACCTCATGTTGGGCTGTTTGTTTGTAATATTTTGTAGTACCTATATAAATACTACCTACGAACGTATATTTCCATTAAACTACTTCCATCGAATTTAATCATGAATTCGTGTTAAATTCTCTAATTTAGAATCAAAACCATTCCAAGAACATTGAGCAATGAACGCGGTTTTGAAACAAGCGTCCTAAATTCAATGAAACTTAACACCTGTCGACTGTGCCCAACAAAACTAAGGACGCACAATCTAAAGCGATGATTGTTCAAAAAGTTTAGTCCAACTATTCTCAATTTGAGTCACCTTGTTGGAAAAGTAAGAGCCAGAAAAACTTCATACGTCATCGTTTAGTGGCCGATCAGGGAGCGAGGTTCACGCGTCATTTGGCCGCCCCCCGCCGTGGGGGGAACTTTTGCTTTTCATCGTTTTTGTGGCTCAATATTGTGTTTTACGAACGCTTGGCCAAATTTTCGAGGATCACCGTGTAACAATTTGATTTGGAGATGGATTGAATGCCATTGTTGGATATCTTTATTTAGAAAATGATATATTTGTAGTCACTTCAAAATCTGGGATAGTTTTATCAAGGAATCACTTATTTGATGGAGTGTTCTGTCGATTTAAAAATTATCATGATTTTAACAGATTAATCGTTTTGTAGCTTTGAATATATTAACATAATTTTGGAATGTCTGGTTGTCTTCTGTGTTGGCATTTCTTAATTATTTATAAGCTAATGTTTAAAGATTATTATTAAGAAAACTTCTTACTTCAACTTTATCACTTACCTCTTTACGCTCAACATTTTCTTTAGTAACATTTGCAAAACAATCATTTTTGTCATCAACATCGACAACTCTCAAATTGGTATGGGAATTATCTCGAGTCAATCAAGTCATCTTACATTACCTTGTTTATTAATCATCACAGATCAATAGCAACACATTTGGCAAACATATTGAGTGTCCTATTAGCGTTAGTAGATAACAAACAATAGAATGCGAGGGTCGACTGTCGAGGTCAATAATACGGAACGATGAGGATTATTACATAATATAGGTATTGCTTTAGCTGCTTTTTTGGAATGTATTTATTTTTCCTCATAGCACTTATTCGAATTGTTTTCTGCATTAATTTTATGCTCAAGTACCTACATCTTTAAATCTCCCTACACTTCTATATCGGTACGTAAATGTTTATCACATCCTTTTTCTACAGTGATCGATAATGCAGTTGCAAGACAAAAGTTTTTTTCTTAATTTTAGCGAATGTTATTAACTCATTTCTCGTATTCCATTCGATATATTGCCTTGAATTTGCACATGAAGAGAAATTAAATTGTTAATAGTTGTCAATAGTTTCCATTCGACAACTCCTTTGAAAACTAAATGCAATAATAAATATTATACAATATACAAGAAATAAACTTTCTAAGTAAACAAAGTCGGAATCAAATGTAATTCAGACGTTCGAGTAATTAAGACTAGGATTAAAAAAAAACAGAACTAATGACGGAGTAGTATTTTTCTATTAAAGTTAAAGCAAGCGTAAAATCAAAAGCAAAGGTTTCTTACTTAGTACTAAGACTACTCGAGTTCCTCTGATAATTCACTTTGCGATGAAAACAAGGAACTAACTGAACGCAATGAATTTACAGCTCATTGACCGACTCTGATGTTGATGGGAACTTTTCGTATATTTAACTTGCTTTATTACGAGCCCTTATATAGTCTGTGTTGAGCATTACTCCAGTAAAACCGATTTTTATTTGAACGCACTTACAACAAATTCACAAGTTTTATCTGCATTGAAGGACGAGTTGACGGCTAGTAGGTGTATGGATGAGCAGGAGGATAATGATGATGATATCCTAATCGGATGAAAGGTATAGAAACGTATAGAGAACGAACAAATAAACAAATTAAACAAAAAACTATAACATTTCCATGTAATAACACGATTAACTTCATTATTAACTTGACTTAAAAATAAACTTTTGTGAAACTATTGACTTGGGTTAATAATTTGACACAACTTGAGAAAACATGGTAAAATAAAAGTAGCAAGCAAGTTTTTGCATTAAAACTTGATATAAACCTTATTTACTATTGATCTAATCATAAGATTGGTATCTAAAAAATAACTAAAATTTTCTTTTTAGAATCTTTTAGGTCCCAAAGACTTTACACAACACCTAAACAAAATCTAATTTACAGACTAACGGTTAGGTGCCCGGGGGAGCTCCAACCAACAAACAGGGCATCATTTATTCAGTGCCACTTCTACGAGATATAAATCTTATGTGCTTCCATAAGTCACTTATGTTACATGAAATTTCTTGATTAAGTTACGAAGGCCAGTGTTTGTTGGAAACTATATTTAATGTATTCTGACACTTGGGCAAATATTACATAGACTTAATTTGGTTGAATAAGTCAACTATAAATCTAATATGAACTAAGAAAGTTTAATAATCTGTGTAACTTGTATTTAGTTGTTTACATATTTTATCCTTACCTACCTAACCGATACTTATGTTTTGGCTGATTTTGCACTCAAAACTAGTTTTGACCAGTTAAGTTTTTTTTACTATGACAGTAAAACACTGTATCTGTATATCTATAAAATAATAGGCAATAAAGGCAACGCACAGCTCACACCACTGAACGGATTGAACTCAAATTTAGCACACAAATAGATATTAAGACGTAGGCATCCACTAAGAAAGGATTTTGGGAAATTCCCACGGGATTGGGAAAAATAGATGAACCGAGTAACAGCGCGGGGAAAAGCTGGTGTAAAATAAACTTTGCTTGCCGTCGCAAGACTTGGCGCCATTTCTGCATTCAATATCTTTGATGGGACATGTATTTCTTGTAAGAAATTTGTAGGAAAAATCACGAGTGCCCAATATCCATACATAAACACGATGTAACGAGTACTCTACGGTACATAGAATCAATTCAACCAATCCATTTAGCTGCCTCTATAAAGTATAAAGCGCTCTGTTACAAAATGGACGATTCATCTCGTGTGGATGGACGACGTCGGGTTTGTTGTGGCTTAGATTGATTATAGCTTACATATTCATCCGCCAATGGATGAAACACCGAGTAGATCTTGAATAATAATAACGCTATCTCATCTTACACGTTATACTTGAAAGAGAATTATAAATAACAACGTTACAAAAGCAATTCTTTGTTGAGATTTACGAGTACGTCGGAACTCAAAAAAATAATATGATTTAGAAGCAATTTTAGCATACAAAAATTTCAGAATACTTCTTTTCTGATTAATAGGTAAGTAACTCTTTTATTTTTATCCGACTGCCGAAGGAGTATACGCTTTAATGTCAAACTGGTCTTGGAATTGCTTTTTTATAGCTAGGTACTAGGTGGATTTTAAAGCACAAGCAATCTAGGTACTGAGTGATTGAACTAAATCCCGTTATAGTAATTCTGGGTATAGCCCTCCCCTCAGAATGAGACTGATCTTTGAATAATAATTTACTACCTTACGACTATTAAACAATCCCATTCCCCGCTGCAGGTGGACATAATTCTGATACCTGGTACCTTTAGGAAACTTTTAAAATGGAAACACAAGGTAATATTGGAAATAAATAATCAAATAATGTTATGAACATACAAGCGGCGGCAACATACCATCACGCCTGTTTTCCCCTAAGGGTTAGGCAGAAATATACACTCACAGTTCACCAATGTCCGGGCACAATTCCAATCATAGAAAAACTCATAAGTACCTCGACCTGGGAATCGAACTTAGGCTACCAAGACAGTTAATTAGCGTTCCTACCGCCAATGTAAATTTCAAAGAGATTATGATAAGCCCTGTAAGTCTCACTGCTAATAATTCCGTTGTGTGACGTGAAACTGCTAAAACTTTGAATTTGTACTTTCATAAATCAGCATCCAGAGCACTTTGAAAACCAGAAATGTAAAGCTACGGTTTAAAGAGCTAGAATTTAAGATACAGGATCACATTAAGCCGAAGCAACACGTAGTCAGAGAGCGTTGAGTTGCGTTCTAGTTCGCGCTGGCGACAACGTTGCGAGTTTTACTACATTTTAACGTATCTCAGCACCGCATAATGGTTACGGGGCTATAATGTGGGTAGATTCAATTTAGTATAAGTTATGTGGAATCGGAAATAATAATGTCTTTTTGTTAAATTTAACTTTATGGTTATGGGGTAGTTCTATTGTTAATGTGCTTTTGTGTAGTTTTAAGTTATAGTTCATTGTAAAAGTTAATAACAATTGTAAGACGCCTTCTGCATCTTGCACGCAGATGTCTTAGGTGTATGACCGTTGCGTGGGAACACGAAAGGGTCGAAATGAGTGGGGTTGAGGCCGAGGTAGCATTTAAGGACTTGTTGTTAGTTTTTAGAGTCAGTGTGTGTCGGGTAGGAGTGTGTATCGGGTATTAGTCTGAGTCGGGTATTAGATTGTGTAAGATTAGTTTTAGACGAGTAGTTTAAGACGAATCGACGAATCAAATAAAGTTGCAGTTGTAATTATAATTGACCTGTGATTCCTTTTATAGAGATAAACACCATCATATCTCTATACATTATTAGCATCGACTAAATTTACCTATATTTAGTAAAACCTCGCATGCTACATTTGGGGGCTCGTCCGGGATCACAGCAATCAATGAATTATGATTGTAACGGAAGACGTGAAGACGATTAAAGACGTAAGACGTAAAGACGTGTCAGTGCAGAGCGTCGCGTTTTGGTAAAGTTCGTCAAGTTAGTGAGGCAATGGACGGTATGATGGACCGCGTCGCGGGAGGTGTCAACGTGCTCGAGCTGGAAGACGTCCGGCTTGCAGGAATGAGGATTCCTGAGCTCAGAGAGGAGCTTAGACGAAGGCATCTTAGGGTGACGGGTCGTAAACCTGAACTGTTGGCTCGGCTAAGGGCAGCTTTACTAATTGAACGAGATCGCATGACTGACGATGAAGACGAATCATACTTTGATGACGAAGATGACGAGGAAGACGAAGACGAAGAAAACCAAGACGATACTACACCAGTGAAATACCGACGGCACAACTCATCACAACGTGTGTTATTTACATTCCAAGACGTAGAGGGCTCATTAGAGAAGTTTAGTGGTGACGGCCACGTTAACGTTCAACAGTGGCTGAATGATTTCGAAGAAATGGCATTATTATGCGGGTGGAGCGATGTGCATAAGATTATTTACGCGAAAAGATTATTGTGTGGGACGGCGAAGCTATTTGTCGACTACGAGAGGTGCGCGGCGTCATGGGAAAAATTAAAGACAGCGCTAAAAGACGAGTTTGGAGAAACGGTGGATTGCCTAAAAGTCCACCGAGAGCTAAGTACACGAAGGAAGAGGTCGGACGAAACGTTCCAAGAGTACACTTATAAAATGCTCCAGATTGGTGCCCAAGCAAGTTTTGACGCGCGGACAGTAATCCAGTATATCATAGAAGGCATTCCTGATACTCCCGTGAACAAAGCAGTGTTGTATGGCGCTAAGAATGTTAAACAATTAAAAGAAAGATTTGACCGGTATGAGAGGATGAAACAAGAAATATCGAGAAAATTAAATGTACGGCCAGCTGAGGAAAAGGGTGACAAAACGGGTCCAGCGGTGAGTAAAGAAAAAAAGAAGACCAATGACGTAACATCGGTGATTAAGCCGGTCACATATTGCTATAACTGTGGTGCTAAGGATCACGTGACTGCAGTGTGCCCTGAAAAGGACAAAGGCGCGAAGTGTTTTAAGTGCGGTGAATTTGGACACGTATCTACGAAATGTCAATCAAAGTCCAAGGAAGTGTATGTGGTGTTACGACCTGCAAAGGAACAATATCAAAAACAAATAGAAATTAGAGACATTAAGATATTAGCGCTAGTAGACATAGATAGTGATTTACCTTTAATGTGTAAAGGTGGACTTGAAAAGTTAAGATCAGTGTCACAACAAAGGAAGCATATTATGCAGATATCTTTTGAGAAATTTGGGTCCAAGGTGAATAATGTAGGTTTATTTACTAATAGCACGCTAGTTGAAAATGATAAGTTTACTGTACAATTTGAAAGCATTGACTCAATTCAATCTGAAGAGTCACACATATTTAAAAATAATGTTGTTGACGAAACAAAAGACGTTAAATATGTTTTTGACGCTAGATGTATAAAACTATTGACTAAAGCGAAGTCTAAACATTGTAGTTATGGCTTTGTAGTATTAGCTGTTATAGAATTACTAGAAATATTTAGAGTATATTCGCTAGATATTATGTTTAAGAAGATTGTGACTGATTGTGTAAAGGTTGCTGTTAGTATATTATATAAGAAAAGAGGTAGATTAAAGTCCAGGAAACATTTGAGGGCAAATGTTATTTCAGGATGGCCGAATGTGGAATCGGAAATAATAATGTCTTTTTGTTAAATTTAACTTTATGGTTATGGGGTAGTTCTATTGTTAATGTGCTTTTGTGTAGTTTTAAGTTATAGTTCATTGTAAAAGTTAATAACAATTGTAAGACGCCTTCTGCATCTTGCACGCAGATGTCTTAGGTGTATGACCGTTGCGTGGGAACACGAAAGGGTCGAAATGAGTGGGGTTGAGGCCGAGGTAGCATTTAAGGACTTGTTGTTAGTTTTTAGAGTCAGTGTGTGTCGGGTAGGAGTGTGTATCGGGTATTAGTCTGAGTCGGGTATTAGATTGTGTAAGATTAGTTTTAGACGAGTAGTTTAAGACGAATCGACGAATCAAATAAAGTTGCAGTTGTAATTATAATTGACCTGTGATTCCTTTTATAGAGATAAACACCATCATATCTCTATACATTATTAGCATCGACTAAATTTACCTATATTTAGTAAAACCTCGCATGCTACAGTTATTTTGGGCAGTATAAGTTTTAAGTGGACTTGGGTGGAGTAGGAGTTTTGTGGTTGGAAAGATGATGGTGTAAATTTAACCCTTGATGTGTTTCTCGTAGATTGTTCTGAATGTAGTTTGCAGCTTTCAATGCTATAAATGTTCTCTTATTATTCATTAATTTATTTAAATAATAATTATTAAAATTAAAAAACTATAATATTAATAGTAGTAATATTTTAGTTATTTATGGAAACTATAACTGTGTTATTTGTTCTAGATTATTATTTAATTAATGAATGTTTGTCTCTTTCCTAATAAAAAATATCTTCTATGAATAAATTGAAATTCGAAAAGAGTTACATGTCCCGGTCAAGTAAAGCAAAGCCAAACCCTCAACTTTACAGACAGCTACTTAAAAAAGCACTTACAAATTCGAAAGGAATTGATGAATCCTAGTTTTCTCTTTACAAAATCTAGAATATATTTCTTCTGCAAATGAAGGAACCTTTGAAGAGCTTTCAAACTGCTAAGCGTCTTTCTGTTTCACACGCGCATGCGGGTGGGGCCGCGTTTACTATCTGCCATTATCTTTTCATCGGATATGCCAAACTAATGGTCTATTTTATTTATTTATTCATTTACCAGATACATAAATTTACAATGCTTAAATAATACATCACATAAACCAAAAATATTTTTTTACACATTTTATTTTCTCAAGCAATGTGTTGAAGAAGAAAGAAATATGAAACATACTTATTATAATGTACTTATTGCCGTGATTTTCCCCAACAAATTCATATTTATAGATTTCAATTATTTAATTTTTATGTTATTGTAAATAGTTATAACTAAGACCAAAGTTTATTTAGGGCTTATATTGACGAAGCCCTTAAGAAATGAAAAGAAAATAAACAATTCAATATTAATAAATAGATAATACTATGTACAATAGACGAATAATACAATATCATCTCTCCAACAAACTTGCACACATGCTCGATTCAATGTAGTAGCAAAAATT
This sequence comes from Acronicta psi, assembly GCA_946251955.1. Taxonomy (NCBI): domain Eukaryota; kingdom Metazoa; phylum Arthropoda; class Insecta; order Lepidoptera; family Noctuidae; genus Acronicta; species Acronicta psi. Next base: position 689,986 of record OX276474.1, read on the forward strand.
TTATGTTGACACCATAAAAATATAAAACACATCAACGAAAGCGCTGCACATAAAAAAATCACACAAATAATTTCACTCCAGCGCTATAAGCAAGTGGAATGGCCCATGCAAACGGGCCATATACTCGTAGGAACAATAAACTGTACACTTTATTTGTGTTCGCGGCCCGCATAGCTCTTATAAACTTGGTACGCAAATCTACATGGGTACAACGCAGACAGCGGGTAATCAAGAATACTTTGAAGTTACTTGTAAATACGTTGAATGTATGTAGACATTCTGAATTCAAAACGGATCTGTTACGGAAATCCGATATTTTATTAAAGGGGAAATGGCGGCGGAAATGGACTTAAGTAACTAAATGAGCAAATAAATTATTTGTTTTCCTTTTTTTGCTAGCGTATCTAAATAAATATTATGTACTTACTTATATTAGCGTGAAAATATAAACTTTTATATTTTTTGTTTGGTATGTGCTTTTACTGCCCCATCAGACGTTATCAGAAATAGAGGAATATTAAATAAATCCTGAAAAAGTATTCTCTGCATTACTGTATTAATGCAGAGAATATCTTTATTGCAAATTTCAGTCATATACGTTCATCCTTTGTAGCAGGAAGGAATAACAAATATCTAAACATATAAAAAATCTATCATTTGAATAGAATAGTGCTGATTTATCAGATACAGAGAAGCCACACATACTGCTATATTACACACGCTTATACTGCATACTTCTATTAAAAGAAAATCTGCCTATAAATCACAAAACTTAATAAACAACCATCTTACAGCAAACAATGGGCAATTAAAATAAAATTAATAATCTGAACCGACGCGAGCGCACGCCACGTCACTTCGGAATTTCATTACGTCACCTGACAGACATCTACGTAATAAACTGCCAACATCCCCCTATTATTTATACGTAGATAATTTATAGTGTTAATTAGTTATGAGATTATTGAAATTTAACCGTTTATAAACTGGGGCTTTTATTATGATAATTGAATCTTAGAAGCTGCAGTCTAGTTCATTCTAGTGTCCGATTAAAGTAAACCTATTTATGCTCACCCTCTATAAGATTGATGAACCTGGAGCCTAAAAGATTCTGATTTCCTGGGCATAACTATCTATTCATCCGGTAACACCCAGTGCCGGCTAAATGCCTCTTCTCTATTACACCACTTGCTGATCTTTTATGGTCCAGATATTTTTTTTGAACAACCCATGACCATTTTTCGTGCTATAAAAAAGGTGTAGCTGCTAACCGCCGAATAAATAAAAAAATGTAACAAAATTTGTATGAAATATCTACCCAGTGAGTAAGTAGAATACCATGAGTTCAGTACAAGATTCTGGACTCCCTGCATTGAAATTTTCCGTAACTTATTACATAATTTTTACGTGAACGTCTACTTGAACGTGTAAAAAAACATTATTTCTATCTACCCAAATTAAATTTATAATAAAAAATCTCATTATTTCCTTTATTTCGCTCGGATCGCGCGCGCAATAACATTCACCGTGGAGCGTTATAATCGCGTTTTAGCCAATACACTGCGCGCTTATAAATGTCAACATCTGTAATAACCGATAATTTTCTACATGAATGACCTAGGTCATTTTATTTATGACCTTGAGTGAAACTTTGTCACGACGTTTGTGCGTCGATGTCCCTTCCACCTTGTATTTTAATTCACCAATGTCTATAGGTATAAATCCCGCAAGTCGCAAATGGGCTGGAATCTTGTTTAATTAACCTCAAAGTGACGTCATCCGCCGTTCTTGCCGGCTAGTGGTGCTAACGCGTACTGAGAGCAGTTACGTCATTTTTACGTCACCAAGATGGCCGCCAGGGACATTATCAATTTGCGGGGCTTATACCTACTTCGAAACTCAATACACACTTGAAGCTAAACGTTCTGTAGTGCTCTCGCCTCGTATCCCTGATAGAGTCGGTATCGAGTGTGGGCCAGTAATTAACGCGAGATACCTCGGGCTGTGTGGACGGCAAAATGTAATCACAACGAACAGCCATAGCTGTCAGTATGACGAATATTTGACGCACATAGTTCCGTGGAAATATGATAAAAACAACAGCCTTTATAAATTTTACTAGTGCAGTCGGGTTTTGTGCTAATATTTTCTCCGATGCGGGTAGGCAGAAACTACAAATGCCACTTGCTACGATTCATGCATAGTTCTATGTCCTACCCCTATGAGAAAAGGAGTGGGGCTGGTGTATGTTTGTATTTTCGACCATAAATCCGTAAGTACCGTAAAATAAGATAATAACATAGGATACCCTCATGCTTGTACAGTGACGAGCAAAGATATGTAAACACTAACAGAAATGGCAAAACGATTTTTTCACGGATGAACGATTGAAACTTTGAGATAAAACCAATGTCACTATAGTGTTGGTTCATAAATACTGTGTTTGTAATACCGCAACATTTCTATCAGTACTTCGGGAGAAAATTGCTTTTGAATTTTGCCAACTGTATAAGTATACTTATTTTTACTCGCGACTGTACGTGTACACCCACCGTCCGCTGGTATGTTGAGGTCCCACATAAGAGAGGGGGTACAAGTCCAAACTTTGAGCTGCTACTGAGAATTTCATAGAAAAACCCAATAACACTTTTCCCGACCTGGATATCGAACCTAGGACCTCAAACTTGGCAGTCGCATTTAGCACACACACAATCATAGTCATAGTATTTACATTCAAATTAAATAATTTGTAATCAATATCAAGTGTGGATGTGTGGTAATAAAGCGAGCTATTGTGTGGTCGTGGACGGAATGTAATCACACGAGTAATAACTGTCAGCGAGATAAATACGAGAGACAACGGGTTGTTAAACTAGTGCGGAAATATGATAAGTGAGCATATAATTTAGTGTTGCAGGATAATTATTTTGGTTAGCTTTCCGAAATATTGCCGTTATATTACAAAAGCCTTTGAAAACAATTATTTTTATAAGGTTTATCTTTTTTGTATTAATTTCGTTAAGCACTGGATACTAAAAACGATAGATTTCAGTACAAAACACGACGTGAAAACAGTGTTGTATATGGATAGTACACTGGAAACAGACTCGACACAATTTTTGAACACACCTTTTTCTATTACTAGTTATTTTTGTCGATTTGGTATTAACAAATGTTAAATATTTGATATATCTATAGATAGAGTTAAACATGATCTTAGGCAGGGTTCGGACCTTAATCTGCTTCCATATTGTGACGTCAGCAACATCCATTGACGATACACTACTGTATCTTTAGTAAATCTTATCTTACTAATACTAATATCACACAGGGGAAAATTTGTAAGTATGGATGTTTGGACGTTTGCTGTTCTTTCACGACAAAACGGCTGAACAGATTTGACTGAAAGTTGAAACGGTGTCAGCTTATATCTTGGATTAAGACATAGACCACATTTCAATCCCGAAAAATTCAAAATTCCTACGGAAAACGGGTTCAAAGTTCCTAATTTCACGAGCTAAACCGCGGACCAAAGCTAGTTACTCTAATTGCCAAAATTATCTTTGTATCTAAACTATGTCAACTAACAAAACATCACACATTGAACCAAATCAAGATCAACGGTTAACCAGTAATTAACGCCTCCATTGTGGTCGGTGTAACAGGAATTTAATCACAACTACAAGCAATAACTGTCGCGGTGATATATCGTGTTGGAATGTCACATTATACCGAGTAAGGAGGTAGTAGTTTAGTAGCTGTTTGTATTTCGAGGGGCAATTCGTAGATATGTGTCTCGTCTATGGCCCAAAAACGCGGAAATGGAAAATGAAATGGTTGAAATAAGTATGTTGACGACGTCTGTGGTTCGAGTGCCGTTCGGGTTCGATTCCCACAGGACACAAATATTGATGTGTGATAAGTATTTGTGTCTGTCTGGGTGTTTCTTATGTATTATAAGTATGTATTTACAAAATAACAAAACGTATATAAGTATTATATCCGTTGTCTAGTACCTATAGTACACGCTCTGCTTAGTTTGGGACTAGATGGTGCTGTGTAAAAATTTCCCCAGAATATTTATTATTATTTTTATATATTATTAACCCCCGACGCAAAAACGACGGGGTGTTATAAGTTTGACGTGTCTATGTGTGTGTGGCATCGTAGCTTCCGAACGGATGAACCAATTTAGATTTCGTTTTTTTTATTTGAAAAGTGAATTAGTCGGAAGTGTTCTTAGCTATGTTTGATGAAAATCTGTCTAAGATGGCCGCCGCCACAAAATAGCGGATAACATATTTTTTCACACCTCCCTCAATATGGGTATCAAATGAAAGGGCTTAACTAAGACAATACTATACACTATGATAAATTTCAAATCCAAGATGGCCGCCACCACAAAATACAAATTACATTTCGTGTCGGGGGTTTCCTAAATTTTTATGTCTACTGATGTTCCTACTGGGCCAAATTTTCCTTCCTTTCCTTTTAAGGTACAAGCAATGATAAGTAATAATTTACCTCGATATTTTAATAAGTCCTTTGCAAAGTTCTGACTTTGAGGGTAACGTTGCTAGAAAGTTAGAATTCAGTTACTGCTTCAAATAAAGTTCCGTCTATGCTACACTTAGGTACCGTGACCTAAGTGTAAGAAGTTTTTATTTAGTTGTCGATGAAAGTTTAGGGCTACATTAAGTATGTATAGAAGTATATAACATACGTACATACGTCCTACAACTTATGTTTTGTTTTAGTTTCTTGAATAGTTGACATCGTAACCTTTTCCCAATGATTCCAGAATAAACTATATTATTATGATTATTTTTCTTTATTAACTAACGTAAAATAATCAAACAACTTAACAATTATAATTTGAAAAATATGTAAGTACTTTGATTTATGGGTAAAACTAGTCCCCAGATGAGATACAATAATTATATATATTTTTCTAATAACCAGTGGAAACTAAATAACATGGGGCCTAAATAACACAAACTGTTGGTATAGGAACTTATCCTTAAAGAAATACAGTCTTGGCTTCTGTTATGTAAGACAACCCATATTTTACACCGATGGTCATACAAATTGCTAGGTACTAGAGAGTAATAAATGACAACCGCTATGAGAGGGTTCCAAAATGAGATAAATTCACTATTCCCGTAACAAAGTCAACCGCACGCAGCTTACTAACACAGGGCATGTCATTGATCATTGCAGCAACTCTATGACATCACCGCGACAGTAAACACTAGTAGTTGTTATTAAATTCCTGTCACCTTGAGTACATAACATACCATCACATCTGTATTCACCAAAGGGATAGGCATAGTACCTAAAATTGTTACCTGTTTTAAATCTTACAGCATATCTTTTGAAAATATTTTTACATGGTATGTGTTACATTCCGAATAAAACCACGCACAAAATTCATCAAAAGAAAAAATACACCTAGCGTATGCTACGCCAAAAAGATATGTAGGTACTTAGGGTCGTACACACCGCGGTAAAAAACTCTAATCCTTTGACACTTTCAAGGTACCGTAAAAAGTGGTGTTAAAATTCCTGCTCCATGAAAGACCGATTGACGGATAGTAAACTTGCTGCCGAATAAATGTAGGTATATTTTTTTAAACGTGTCTACCTAAACCACTGCTACAATGTGTACCGAGCTTAAAGCTTGAAACCACGGCCACAGTGCACGTACGCCACAATAAGAAGTGGTCAACTATAAAAACTCCGCGTGCATTTAATTGAGTATGCGAAGCGGCCCACAGCCCACGCCTTTGATGTTCCCGCTTTATGTGTCGTAATTTTACCGTGCAGCGTATGCTAAATGATACTTGTGATTGTTTTTTGCGCCGTGAGATTTTCTTACTATTTATTGGGTCAGATGCATTAATTATTTGGATTTTATGTATCAAGCTATATAGTTACACAACGTCTTTTCTATGGAATACCGACGGTATAAAACATGAAATAATTTAGAAATAAAAAGTTACACAGTTTCTTCCTGTAAGTTATTACTATTTGAGTGACGTATCTTCTTATTTCATATAAGCACGCGACATTCTTAAAATATAAACCTCTGCTGAAGAAAAATCCTACAGTACTTTAGAGAACAAAGTACTTACCCCAAAAGAATCCCTACCACTGTAATAAATCCCTAATTCTAGTATTCTACCTCTTTCTTTGTTAAATAATATTTTAGTTTCGTGCAAAGACCTACCCAGTTTACGGCCCGCACATTAAACTAAGCACTGGGGCACTGCGCTAATCGAGCCATTTCAAATCCTTCTCATATTTTATTCCATATATACGGAAGAAATCTTGCAATAAATTGAAACAGAATGTACGGAGGGATATGACAAAATTATTAGGGTTCCTTATATGTAGGCCTTAAAAGAATACAGCTGTTTTACTGCGCAACTCGTAAAGTGTGACAGAAATAGTGGAAAGTAGTGGAATGGCGGGACAGCTGCTCATCCCTATTTTATGCACCATTGCAGTCTTTATAACCACAACGCTTGTATTCCATGAAAGGTTAGTTTTAAGAAGTACGTAATTTTACTTCAATTACGAAAAACTACTGCGGGACCAATCCTGAAATGGCGATGAAATCAGCTGTTTTGTCCAGGCGAGTGAACATGAGTAATTTTTTTCATAATTTCCATAGATTTTCTTACTTAGGTTCTTTTCAAACTTGTCACAATTAAAAATTTCAAAAATTGTTGTGTATCTACGGAACATCACAAACTCCATGCATATTTCATTGTATCTTTTTTAAGCAAAAAAGGGTAAACATAATTACCTATGTTGAATAAAGAAAAAAGAATTATTTTCATTACTCCCCACCGCAATGTTTTTTACAACTGCGTTACCCCTGCAAATTACAGCCGCCGTAATGAAGATGTAAGGCCGGCTATATAGTCACGACCTCGCGACAAATAAGTAGGAAAAAGGGCCACCTCTTTCTACTTATTCTAGATACTGGCTGGAGGTTTGGTTTCGGTTATAATAAAAAAAAGTAATTATTTCTTAAGTTATTCATAATAATCTGCACCTCGACCATGAGTTTTATCACTGAATATTTTACGACGTCGCTAGCATGGAAAACCCTCCAACGCCTCTAGCGGTTACGTAAGGAACTAAAATCGGCTGATATTATGTTCTCGATAGATAGGCATGGATACTTCAGAGTGCCTGATATTTTTATATTAGTAGCACTATGCACAGTGTAATATGCATGCAGTATAGCACAGTGATAAATATCGTAAGAAATATCATATAGTGCTAGAAAATCAGATGTTAGAAAATTTTACATAATTATAAAGTGTAGCAAAAGAAAAATATAATCTTAGGCATTACCTACCTATCTTTTACCATAGACAATATTTTTTGTATATCTACAGTATTTATATACGTAATATACATTTGAATTGGTAAACACAGTGTAAACTTAGTCCAGTTATGGTTTTTCTGTACACCAATGGGTCAATTGTAGACCACTCGGCAGTAGAATGATAGGATGTATCTACATGAACATGAAATTAAGCTGTATTGAACAGCTAAACGCAACCCAAGAGTGATGCGAACTATTTGAAAGTCTCAATTTTATTCCTATACCTCTATTATTTTTGGGAACCAATTTACGACCTAATCGAGCACAGTGCAGACAGCCTTCGCTATATTTCAACAGACTCGGTAGGAGACAACTCTCAGTTATAACATTTTGTCATAAAAGTCGTAATTAAACAAGCAAAGTAAAAGGGTTATAGGTGCTCTGTCATTATTTACACCGTGTAAATAACAGGGCTGTAAAGCTTTGTGAAAAGATTAACTGTAGAGTAACGATAATAAAATTTTTAGTCCAGGTAGTCTGAACTTAAGAGAGAATAAAAATGTGATACCGCTTATAAATTATAGTCATCACAGACCCATTTGCTATATCCTCTTGGGCATGGGTATCTTCACAGAATACGAAAGGTTAGGTTATAGTCGACCTCGCTGACTAGTCACCGTCCAGAATATCTCTTAGGTGTTTAAGATCGGGCGCTGCGCTGTGGCGTTCACTAAAAGACTACGGTCGGCTGATGAACGAAGGTTGTAACTTCCAGCAATCAAGTAACCGTATACGTGCCGATTCGATCGCTGATCAATAGGACTTTAGGAAGTATTTAAACACGCATCTCTGATTTCGCTTCAAATTCGAGGCATAGAATTAAAAATAAGTTATAAGTAAATAAAAAATAAAATAAAAAATCCAATAAAAAATAGAAATCAAGTTTAATAAAATGTTGAGTCAATATTGTGATACCTTTTTCACCATTTAGCAAATTATGACATTATACCCAATTATTAGCATACTCCACTCTGTGGTAATGATCTTAAAAAATATAAAAATATTGAAGTTAAGTAGAAAATTACTTAGCTTGTTACCGTTAAAAATGTTTGAGGTACGTATAGCGGTGAAATTGGGGTCATCTTCACAATTACCGGGAAGAATTTGTTCGTAATTTAATGCTTATTTTATTAAGAAGCTTTTTACTTTGAATTTATTAAAGAAAAGACAAGGATAACTGTATTTTGACCTCGACTTATTTACCCGCAGGGGAACAAACATATTTACAGGCAGAATTTTATAATCATAAATTCGGGTTGAAATTCTATCATCCACAGATGTAACTATCATATACTAGCTTTCCGCAGCGGCTTCGCCCGCTTGATCTGGGTATTTCTTACAAATTATAATAATAATAATAATAATTGTTTATTTGGTTTCACTGTTACAGTAATGGTTAGTAGCTATTTGGAGTCTCCCTTTAGGCAAATAATGCCTGTGTTAGGCGACTCCGCTCTTCCATAACAAAGCAAGTACCTACATAAAAGAACAGTTTAAGAAAAGTACAAAAATGTTTAATTTATATAAAAAAAAAAAAAAAAACACTAACAAAGCAATTGAAACTGTATCTAAAATGTATTTGTGCGTGCATGTGTGTGTGTGTGTGTGTGTGTGTGTGTGTGTGTGTGTGTGTGTGTGTGTGCGCATTATAGCCTATGTTACACGATAAAGATGTAGCTTTCTAATGGTGAAAGAATTTTTCAAATCGGACTAGTAGTTTCGGATCCTATTCAATAGCCACTAGGCTACTAAGTCCTGAGTTTAATCATTTACCTAGGTAAATTATTATAAGACTTTTAAATTACCTATTACTTTGGAAGTTGACCAAAATAATACTAGGTTTTTAAGTATTCATACTAAGTACTTTCCGATAACGGTAAATATGTAGTACCTAGAGTTTCCAAGCAAATATGTGCGACTAAAATGAGAACTTATGAAAATAATAACTTAAGATCAACTTTATGTTTTGGAACTGGAACTAGAACGAGCTAATTAATGTGTTAGTTTATGTCATCATGATTTGATAGGGACCTAGTTTTATACTTCTCTTATGTGACTAAAAGATAACTAAGTTTTAATAATTTTATTGGAGAATAGCGTCAAGTAGAAAAAATCGTTATGGAACCTGGTTTCGACAGACCTTGGGCTTCCTTAAAATATGCTGACTATACTTATGAATACAATAAGTCATGATTAAAACTATAAAACCCTAAAAGTAGGAGTAGGTCTTGAATATTTTCTCATTAAAACCAAAAGACTAAATCCAAGGAGTGTGGACTAAAACCTTGTGTGTTTGTCACCTAGCTCCTAAACGGCTGGACCGATTTGGTTGAAATTTTGTATGTATATTACAAAGAGTTCCTGGATGGTTTGAAAACACAATTGGACCCAATTGAAAAGAAAACATTACATAAGATTTCTTAAATCAACTGGTAAACGCAGGCGAAGGTGCGCACGGGATGCTAGTTTCATTTAAAATTAATACTTGAATAATTTTTTATATTACGCTTTTATCTGTCATAACAATCGTTTCCCTATGGTGATGAGAAAAATCTCGATTTCATCAACGTTCTCTCATTCAAAAAGCTCTATAAGAAAGAAAGATACCATAGATTATTCACATAGAGACACAACACAATGACCTTTCTGTCAAAGAATATCTCAAATAAATAAATGTAAAGGGACTATTATTTTAATAGAACGAACTTCAAGAACAGCCTAAATATATCCCGGATTCATGTAATATATTCAAGTCTATCACAGCGCGGTTTTGAATAAATATTACGTACTTACTACCCACGGGACAAGCCTTAGCGTTACTTTGAATAAGAAGACAAATTGTAAGAATTAAGGTCAAGGACTTAAGGATATTGTGGGCGCTTTACAAAATAAAACTAGTAAATTAGACAAATTTACAAGTTATTTGTCGGTGGTGTTATTTTTGAAGTTCCTGTCGCAATTGCTGCGTATGTATGGCAAAATCTGTAAGGAGGAAGGTAATTAATAACAAAGCTATGGATAGCACATTCCACAATTCATCAATCATAACAATAACAACACTTATAAAACGCATAATGTAACAAGCCTATCTATACAAAATCTCAGTCACTTGCTTTAGGCGTAACTGAAACGTGTACGTTCACGTCCCGACTCCCAAAGGTAAAGCGCGTTAATCGAATCCGTATCACTGACCGAGCGCTCGCCGTGACCCGTGTAAAGGCCAAGACTTTTTGTTTGTGACATTTTGGTCGCGAAAATCATTATTTTTTTGTTGATATTGAAATTATTTTTTGGGTCAGATGTGTGCGGTTGGTAGGTTTTTCCCCTTGAGGGTTAATAGCAAATTATAGCGTCAGATGAAAATATTTAGGGGTTAACGATATAAGGTTGGTTCCATTACGTTTGTTTCGTAAACATAACATAATATTACGTTAGTTCCTTTCAAAGGCTAGGTAGATGTGTGTTTGATTTGACCCATAGCGCGCCGGTATATATTAGGACTACTAAGTATTTCACAAATAAATCCAGTAACACTACTCGACCTAAGAATCGAACATTGAAACTGGTTAGCTGGTTTTAACCACTTGTCATTCGCGGTTTATGTTCTTTTTTCGTCAAACAAAATACTGTCAAAATCGGTGCAGCCGTTTAGGTTTTAGTTCAGTAGTATAGATACACACGTACCTACGGAAGAATTATAATATAAGCTTTTACAAGTATTAATAAAGCGTTCTTCTTGTCTAGTTGTATGGTACGAAAACTTTTATCTTATGGAGAAGAAATCCGGTAAGAAACTACAACTATTACAACAGAACACAAAACTGAACTAAAAGCATTACAGACATACAGACATAGCACCTGTTTATTGGCACGACACGCGACAGAGCCAATGCACACAAGGGGAAGTTTTCAAATAAAGTGGGTTGTGTAAGTCCCCCGGTAAGACCCCGCGATAGATACGCAAATATTGTAATCGGATTGTGCTTGTCATCTGAGCATGTTGGAGCAGTCTGCGCCGGAGATTGATGTCGACTCGTAAACGATAGGGACCTTTGGAAGATCATTCAAGTTTTCCACAGAAGTTACGTAAAAAATTAACCGTTTAAGCACAAACACTGCTGTATTCTCCGAAGGGTTAGGCAGAGACGTATTAACGTACATTCACAGATCGCACATGTTTTAAACCTAAGAACCCAGGATCTCGGCCCTAGCATTCGCGGTTACGACTACTAGCCTTATAGATAATAACCACTTCTTCAATGAATGAAATAATATTAAAGATAATTAATATCAAATTAACAAAATAAATAGAATTTTGGAACAACATTTTAAATGAAATAAAACTACTTTTTACGGATTTTATCGCGTTATATTGTTATTATTTTGCTGTAAAGGGTCCGAAACGTCGGGATTAAAATAATATCAATATAACGCGATAAAATCCGTAAAAAGTAGTTTTATTTTAATGTCTAGTATTCGCGTAAGTGTCAGAAACCAGTTAAAAATTCAATGTTTTTTCTTTAGGTACTTTTGTATGTTTTTACTATTTCATTAGTGTAGTGGTAGCAAGATTGACTGCTAAGTATGTGGGTTCGCTTTCCAGGTCGAGCAGTGTTTTTCTAATAAATTATCAGTGGCAAATCAGAGTTTGGCTTTGTGCCGATTGACGGCAATGTAACTTTCAGCAACAGAGATAATTTATTGTAATAACAAAAGTCTCAAGTTCAAACAGAATCTCGAATCTCCAGATATCAAGAACAAATCTAGGAACTTATCACTCAGTACAGATCACGTCTGAATTGAATGTCCGACCGTTCCCAAATTATTTAACAAGGCCAGTCGTTTAGAATAATGTCCGGTTGTTATTGTTTGACTGCCACTTTCGTTGTGCGCGGGGCCGTTTTAAGTGTGCCTTTGAGATTGTACAAAATTGTATAGACCTTGTATTCCTTCAATAATTCAACGACGGTCTGGAGGGTGGGAATGTAATTCACGACCATTTTGTAAATGAATCTTTGCAAACTTGAGACGAGTTTATAAAGGGATACGGAATATGATTGTTTTTTTCTCCCGTGATCCTATTTCCTTTGTCGACAATCTGTTGGGCTTGCAAATTGTAAATTTCTTTTTAATGCTTGTTTGGGTAGTAAGTATTTTGCGCTGCGGCGTGTATATTATGTAAATACGAGTATAAAGCTGAAAATAATACTCATGTTTCTAAATGCCGTATAGCATCAACAACTATTTAAACATAAAGACAAACAAAAACTCTGAAGAAGTTCTAAAATTACAAATATTTGTACGCCCAAAGTGGCAGAATAATGATGAAACATAATATACCACTGTAAGACCCATTCTACCTACCATATTCTAACAAATAAATTATTTTATTTTATTTTTATGACGACGTCTGTGGTCTAGTGGTTCCAATACCGGACTGCTGATCACGCGGTCGTGGGTTCGATGTTCGATTCCCACAGGACACAAATATGTATGTGATGAATATAAGTATTTGTGTTTGTCTGGTTGTTTCCTATATATAATAAGTAAGTATTTACAAGCTCTGCTTAGTTTGGGACTAGATGGTGCTGTGTAAAAATGTTCCCAAAATATTTATTTATTTATTAGTATTGCTTATAAAAAGAGTTCTCATAATCAACCATTACCAGTTACAATTTTATTATAAGTAATACCAGCTATTCCCACAGCTTCACTCGCGTCAAGTTTGAACCGCGTTTTAATTGTTCACAAAGATCACGAAAATCTGTTTAGAAGTTCTCGAGTTATAAGTAGGTATTGTAACAAATATATAAAAAAAAATCAGATAACTTACATCCATATCTACAATTATAATATCCAGTAATAAAATAACAGTAATTAAATACATTAAAAATACAATTAAACAATAATCAGGCCGTTTTAACTACATGTCTGTGACAACAACGTGCAACGTGCAAACGTGCAATATACGTGCAGTCAACACGCCCCGCAATCATAGCCAGGACAGCATTGGTGCTGCTCCTCACCCTGCGCACTAAGGACGCGCACCGCTTGCGCATGGTGGTTAAGATAAGATTAAGACAAGATATAAGAAGGTTAAGATTAAAATATAGAAATAGATATAGTGACATTCATCTTCTAATAACACTGAACAAATTAAACGGAACCATGAAATATTGTTGCTTACTTGCAAAAAGCATGATAAAACTTACAATTTAATCTAGAATCTAGGTCTCAAGAATTCACGCCTTGAGCAATTATTATGCTAAGTTAGTACTCTTTCTAATGACCTAAATGAGTTTAAGTAAACCACAGAGGGGGGCCTAATTCTAAGACCCTTGTCTCGCGTCTAAAATCCTTAGTTAAATAGACTAAAACTCCCAGCACGGTCTAGACTTTGAATAAGGTACCATTGTTGCCTGAAATTATTTAGGTCTGAGTTAAAATAATATTTGTATTGCCTAGTCCTTGGGCCTTGAAGTAATTGTACCGGAGCAAGCTTCGGAATTGACACAAGTTTACTTGCTAGTAATTGGAAATATTTGATGACTTAGTTTGGGTTATGACAGTCAAATAAATAAATATCTTGGGACATTTTTACACAGAACCATCTAGTCCCAAACTAAGCAAAGCTTGTACTATGGGTACGAGACGATGGATATAATACTTATATACTTTTTTTTTGTAAATACATAATTATAATATATAAGAAACACCCAGACAAACACAAACACCTAAGTTCATCACATAAATGTTTGTGCCTTGTGGGAATCGAACCCACGACCTCGTGATCAGCAGTTCGGTACTCGAACCACTAGACCACAGACGTCGTCAGTTGTCATTAGATTTGAGAAACTTCTGCCGCTTAAACATATTTTTTGTGATACAGAGAATTAATTAAACTTTAGTTGTATATGACGTCGCTCTCGAATAAAGAATTATAGAGAAAAGATTTACTATAGTTTCTGACACTTACGTGAATATAAGACATTGAAATAAAACTACTTTCTACGGATTTTATCGCGTTAGAAAAGATTTACTATAGATTTTTGTTGTTTATAAATTCCCCATATCTCCAGATTTTCCCAAATAAAACTTTGAATACATGACGTAATTATGTAAATATACAAAACATGATGATGATAGAAGATACGTTACAGACACAAAAATAGTGAAAGATCCAAAAGCTTTATCACAGATATTGAATGGACATAATAGTGTCATTGTTTCAACATACAACAGTGCATGTATGGTGGCAGATGGTGAGTCAATGGGAAACCACAATACAACTCCGGCTGTGCCAGTTGCATACGCGAACATTCTACTGAATTTATATTACACACTCGCTGCAAAAAGTTACGTAAAAATTACTATTACATTGATGTGATTGAAATTATAATTTTTTGCGTTGGTACTCAGAGCTGTTTCGGCGTATACAGCTATTTTGTCTCGTAGAAAAAGTCGGAATAATTTTATAATTCTTCCCAAGATTAACTCTTGACAGGAAGATTTTCCTTTTACAAGATCTACTACTTAAGCAGGAACTGCTAATAGTTGATCAACTTAAATTTGGCGGGACAATTGGTATTGTGCTTAAATGATCGAATTGAATTGCATGTGAATTTGATTCTCGCACGTAACATACAATACCTATCTAAACTATATCGTGTCTATAAATCCATGTTAAAAGAGAGAACACTAGTATGGGGGAAATTTTAAAAAGAAACGTATAAACCCACTCGTATAAACTCTATCACTCAGCGAAAAAAGTTAAAGGCCAAGCACTATCTCATCACTAACTTCTAACAAAACTCTTCAAAAGTAAGTAACTCGTCCCGCTTCGTATTAATGAATAGAATCTCCATATATAATAAGAAATACGAACAAGAAACGGACATGCTTATGTTAATTTTAAGGTAACTTTTATTTTGTTGAGGACGGAAAAAGAATGTTAATTTTCTTCCGGTGGACTGTATTATCGCAATATGGCGGGTAAGTCGTTGGAGATTTTATTTAATGGACTTTAATGGTTTCTTATTTTGGAGCTGTAACAACAACTTATGTTACTTTTTCGCATGAAAATAATACAGTGTTTAGAGATGGCTTAACGTCTTCTTTTTTTTTAGTTTAGAAATGGCTTAACGTCTTTTTTATTACTTTTATCCATTATCTACGAGTTTCTTTATATACTAGAATATTCTTTTGATTTCAATTTCAGAATCTCACTATCTAACTAACTGTCAACTGCCTTATAAACTGGCCGAGTGGTTGCAAAAGTTATAGAGATCTTATAATGAAATTCTCAGAAGCTCAGCCCGAATTTTGGATTTAATAGTAAAAGATTAAAGTCACCCCCCTATTAATGATACCTAAAAACATACGGACCATCTGTGGACCATAATTTCAGATTTTAAAACATGTTATGACATGATGAGGAGTTACTCCTGTCACTGTCAGTGTAATGTCACAGTAAAAAATGTCACTACGCTTAACAAAACAGCCAACGCACTTCATCACTCCCAATCTAGCACAGAACACATAAGACGACTGTCAGTTTCCCCTGGCATTTACCTCGCCATTTGCCGAGTCGTTATCAGCGAACCACAACCGTATCTTGTCTCTAGCAACCCGTGAAGATGGCCGGCAAAAATTGAGTAATTCACAAGGTCTCTTGGAAGACCCCAAATAGGCTTTTAGGAAAAAGGGTGAGCGTTTAATGGTGTGTTAATTTGGGGACCCGAGCGAGTTTCACCCTGATAAGTATGTGACGGTGTGCTCATTAGACGGGGTACTATACTATGTATTCTATATATGTATGATGAATCTAGAGATCTTCGAAACAATTTTCTTAGGGTTGTTCAAAGAAATAGTTTTTTACCCGTATCTACTATGAATAGAATAGAATATTCTTTATTGCACACCAAAAACCAATGTAGAGAACAATCTTGTAAATTATAAATGGTACAATGGGCAGTCTTATCCCTAATAGCGATTTCTTACAGACTACTTTTAGATTGATATTGATATTGTTATGATTTTGGATATGCGATGGTGTCTGTAGTTTTAAATTTTTGCTATATTACAACCATAATTCTTTTTATGATTAAAATTTCGGAAATGGCAAATCCTAACAATCAGTTTATCGTTACCATATGGGTATTGCCTAGAAATTGGGTAGCAGAGCGGTGGTCTAATGGCAGTCGTTTCGTGTAGAATATTTGATATTCAACCAGATCGGCTTAGATTAGAATATCATTGAATATCAATGTCGTCGCGAAAAACCGAGAGCTACAAATAAGATGTAACTTCAATCAATCAAACTAAATCAAAATCAACTTACTAAATAATATCTTTGTCAAATATTACTCACAACTGCTAGACAGTGTTGAATAGAACTTTATATTCCACAATTTTGAAGACTTCGAGGAGCAAACAGGATATGTTTACGGAGGACTGGGAAATAAACAGCTTGGCCCCATTCTGAAGGTTGAAAAATGTTGATATCACTGCATTTCTGACGCTTCGCTCCACTGTGCAGGAAACAAAGTTATTTACTTTTTTTGGATGTATTCTTAAGATTCCTATCATGTTAAAATTTTGTATGTGGCATATATAAAATAACAGATTCCAAGTGTCTATAAAAACTCGTTTGTAGAATAACTTGAGTTTTGCAAAAACAACCTCACAATTTTAAAAGGGCCAATGATAGTACCTTGTGGTATGACATATTAGAGTAATACTAATAAAAATAGACACGCAACCAAAACATGTTCATTTAATTATTAAGTAATAATGAATAGATTGCTGAATAATAATAGCAAAATGTGCTAAAATTAATATTCCTTTTATATGACCCAAATAATATGAATAACTATATTGAAAGCTTTTGGAAAATCATTCAATAAACTAAGCCGATTTACATAGAATTTAACGATGCATATTCCTTTTCATACTGTATAATTATAACAAATTATTCAAGCTTAATTTTATAATCTTATTTAAGTTCCCACGCTAATTTGAGAATTAACGCAAAACAATACAGCCATTCAGTATAGTGATCGGCTCAATTAAATTGCCACGGGTTTGACTCCCGAAGATAACTAAATCGTGTTTAAATATTTTCGTTTTTACATGCTTGATAATACGTAGTATAAACTCCAGAGAAGCAATGTTCAAAAACCGTAAACATTCCTAGACGTATTGTAAAAATAAGACGAGTCAATAAAGGAAATGGTAAAAAATATGTTCCTACTAAATGCTAATAAGATTTCTGTAATTTGATCAGTTTTTCTATCGTGTTAGCCACACGAAAACAATGCCATGGCAAAAAGATGGGAAGAGACAAAAGAGGCTTATTCTTCATCTATTTCAAATTTTTGTTATAACTTTTTGTTATAACGCGAACAGGATACAGTAGAAATCATAATCATAATTTCAATAAAGTAATTGGTAATCCCAGTTAATTTTGCATCAATCATAAGTATATTATTTTCTTCTTTGATGTTAGTATTTATGTTTATGTGAGTTTGTGGTTATTTACCTCCAGTAACTACTTTTACGATACGTTTGGAAAAACACGGGTAAGGCTATTCCAGCTAAGAGCCAAATGGTAACATAAATTCTAAACCAAAATGATCACCACAATGCGTTACAATTACGTGAATTCTCTCTTCATTATTATTTATTTTTTCCTTAGTGATGTAAAAAATAAATGAGTAAATATAATGTTAATAAATCAAATGGCTCATCCTTCTTACATAGAATGATATGAACCAATTTATTAAAGAATCAGTCTCATCTCTCGAACAAATTCATTACAATGCCTTCACTCAATTACATTTGGACATCCATGTCTATATTATTAAAATTTTATCCCATTGTAATATTAACAGCCGGATTTACTCGTAATACAAAAATATGTGATGCCTTTCTTTGTATTAATTTGTCAGAGAAATAAAATTAGAAAAAAATATATATAGCTTTCATAACATTTTAAAAGACCTTCATTCCCCAGTCGCGATATTATAAATTCCTAACCTAATTTAAATATAGGTATCTGTTTTTTTAAGTTAAATTCGTGATTTTACATATAAACATAATGGGATTTTTCCCTGTCGAGGATGTTTACATATAACAAGTTGACGTTACAAAAGGCAAAGGGTTGTAGAGATCGTATCAGTTAACACGCGTTTGTATGTCAACCTTATACGTGACATGCCTGATATGCAGGAGCAGTGTTAATTCGGACACATTTCACGTGTTAGATAAATGTTGGAAGAAATCTTCTTAAATATTTCCTGTAATACTTTAATTACCATTTTTTTAAATATATTTTAAAGTCTACACCACTAGTCTCTACTGTTTCACCACCTCTGGTTAGCTGTTAACCACTAGATAAATTAAAAAAATTGAACAAAATTTGTATGAAATTATCTGCTAATTTAACGACCTTTATAGGAAGTAGTGAAAAAGGCCCTAAGAATGTTAAAAGCGATCATCATGAATACTAATTCAAAAATCGTTTCATTTATTAAAGTACCAATAAAAACGATTTTAAATCTAGAGCACTAAAAAGTAATTAGATGTTAACAACTCACCTTCCAACAAAATACTGTGACCAAAAAAAATAAAGTCCACTTTTTGTTGTAAAGTGATGTTACCATACACAACACATGGGATCAAGTCAGAAAGTATTCGCACAACCGTATTCGAAATACGACGACCGGCGCGACGAAGGGACGCGCGACGCCCGCCCCTGCTGACATCCAGCGGCGTACTGCAGAATAAATAGGGTTGGGAATGTATGTAACATCCCGCATCAGAGATAACGCGCATGCGCGGGATGGACACCGAAACGGGATGTCAGCTGACGGGCGGTAACTAAGGTCACTGTGTCACTGAAGGAACTTTTTTTTAAACAGCACTTAAGGATATCCTAGTACTTAATTATGAAAAACAGAACGACATCGACAGTGACAAAAAAGATATATGAGAAAATAATATGTCAGACATGATAGGTCTACATTGCAAAGAACATACGGAAGCATAATGAAAAAACAATTTTCTCGAAGTTGTCTAAGGAGCACAAAAAGGCTAAATAATTAAGGTTTGCTTCGGTCAATTTTAAAGAACAGCACGAACACGTCCTGAATGTTTCTCCAGACAAAGACCTGGTAACGAGCCAACATTTTAGTAAAACAAGTTGATGTACTATACTTGAATAGCCCACCACTAATTAGAGGGGCGGGCAATACAGGTATTCGTTTAACAATTGGGATCGACGAGTAAGTGCTCTCTAAGGCACATAGATATTCAACCACATCTACTAAAATATTTAAACTAAACTATGGCTAGAATATTTAGTAACAAAGATCTTTACTTTATTATACAGTTTGACACCAGTAAATATATATATCCAGTTATTAGTTAGCGTCAGAACTACTTGACACATCGATGCATGAAGATCGAGTGGACATGCCTCTATTATTAGCGTTATGAATGTTAGCGCTATCGAGTTTCGGCCAACCTGCAGCGGTGGAATAGGGTTGCTGTGTGTTTAGACTCTTCTACGCAGAATCGCTGTCTGTACTAAACAACAACGATGTATCTAAAAAAAACGTATCTCCATGAGTATCAGTGTAGATCATTTTGAAAAAATTATAACTGTATACAATTAGGTCTATCTTATTAGTAGTCTTTCCCAAAGTGAGCAGTGACCCTTTCGTAAGCAAATCTTCAAGAAAACTTTAAACAAGGAGTGTCACAAAGCTGTCGTAAACACTAAAGACCTAATCAAAATAATTTCCTTCCAAGAATTGTTACGCAAATAACATAGTTTCTAATTATCCTAAACAAGAGGTTCGCAGCGTAACTGCAAATGTGCAGATCCGGGGGGGTAAGAAGTCCCGACGGGGCTGTAAACTGGGCTCTGTTTACGATCGCCTCTCGCGCTTAGCTATAATTAGAGTTGGGCCGCTGTCCCGTGCTGTATTCAATCACGGGATTTACTGCGAGGACCTACCAAGATACTTAAGGTGTGGTAAAAGTGTTTTGGAGCGTGGTCTTCGAAAATTATGCCTTCGTTCGCACACTTATTTCTTGTATAGCGTAGGTAGCAGTCGTAAACGTGACTGCTACCTACGCTAGAGGTTTGATTCCCGGGTCGAGCAAAGTATTGTTGGGTTTTTCTTTGGAATTCCCAGTTGAAGGAAACGGGTTCAAAGTTCCTAAAATTTAAAAGAGTAACCATGGAGTTTCTTGCCGGTTGTTCTCCATAGGAAACGACTAATTTGGAACCGTGCACCTACCCACCGTGTTTATATGAAAACAAAACTATTTGGATTGATTTTTGATTGACTAACTCCACGCGGGCGAAGCCGCGGTCAAAAGCTAGTTTTTAATACAAATAAATCAATAGCAAAGTGAAGAGTCTGTAATGTCAAAATAATAGCTTTTTACTAAATACATTTATTATAAAAGTATATAATTTTTTATTTTAGTATCGGTCAATCTGGCTATTTGTTCCGACTAATCTCTGAGTTTGACGCGATTTTCACTGTCAGATAACTTGGTAACTTTTATTAATGAAAAATATATTTCCACACGCGCGATGCCGGGGCGGGATGCTAGTACAAAATAACCCATCAGGGAGTACGGGTATCAATTTTAATTAAAATAAATAAATATTTTGGGACATTTTACACAGCACCATCTAGTCCCAAACTAAGCAGAGCTTGTACTACTTGTAGGTAATAATATATGAGCGTTCATCGAATATATAAATATAAAACATTATAAAACATAAATGATATAAAACATTTTTATTAAATTAATTGTTTTTTCACCTGACACGATTCTACTAAAAACCGTATCAAAGGTACCTAAACATTCGTATACCAATAATAATTACGAGCCCAACAATGTAAGCCGAAATATTACGAATAACATTCAATCCCATTTGACGGTAAAAATAATAACAATAAAGTGTGTTGTCCACTATAAGCGTAACGAGCACTAAACGCTGCGACAACGGCGTGCTAATGAAAACTCCCGCTAACGATATTAGAGGCGGCACCCCACTGCAAGCGATGATACCACTTAAGTACTGGAGGAAAAGAACTTAAATGGCAAGCTTTAACATCGGATTTGTTTACTCGCTGTAAGCACGACTGTACTCGTACTATCGTTATTATAAGAGACCTTGTAATTATGATAACTATTATTTTGTGGTCGACAGTGGGTTAGGATGGTTCAAACACACAACTTGCACTCAACAGTAATTTACATCAAACACATATTTACATAATTATGTTACGGGTATGTAGCAATCTAAGTAGAACCAACTAAGAACGTGTAACCATTCCGGGGCGTGCGCCTGTGCGCACGCCCCTATCCCTATCGACTTCCAAAAGTGAAGTTACTTTTCAAGTCAGACATAAGTAATTTTTGACTCGAGAGAGTCATAAAAACTTAAATGGACTTGGTGGCGAGGCACCGGATGAGAGCGATGTGACGTCTGCCTTTTACAAAATGACTGTAGAAATAGGTGGGTAGTCTTAGAATCTTCAAAATGTTGCTAACATTATCTTAATTTCCAGATTTGTTCAAGAGGTATTAAATAAGTATAAGGCTTTTATTGTAATTGACACATCTATTGATCTAAAGTAGTAATAAAGTTATAAAGTTTAAAACACTGAATTATCGGAGGCTTCATCCTTCTATGCCTTCCCGCAAATATTGGCACCACACCCTAAATCCGGAGAAACACTAAAGGCAGCACTAGTTGACACTGGGCTTAATGAAAAATTTCATAACGGCCACCGCCGGACAGAGATTGTGCACAAACAAAACAAAGATGGCCGCCGAATATTCGAAATTCAATTCGTGCCGCTGTTTTCGGCACAATTTTATTGTTCGCTCATTTAGCGCGGTGTCTGAAATTCCTTAGTCTCGGAATATGGCTTCAGCTTTCGAGTGGAAAATTGGGAAATAAAATAATGAAAACATCTCAGATTATTTACAGTATAATCTTTAATTTTCATTCTATGTGCATAAAAAAAGATTATTCAAATGCAAAAATATTTATATGACTAGTCTTACTGTAAAAAATCAATAGCAATATTAATTTAGAAGATGGAATCACTGTTAAAATAATAACTGTTTGTAAAAGAGTTATTTACCTGCTTCTGAAGAATCGAATTAGTACCTACTTCATTTAAAAAAAATCATAGACAATCTTTTTGTTTTTTTAAGCATTTTCCATGCTAAGATTACAAGTTACGTTTTCCTTCATTAAAATAACTTGTAAAATGCATAGAATTTCTGTGGTCCTTCCGTCCGCGAGTATCCAATTTACTTTGTGCAAGTTTTTCCAAAAGTAATTTTCGCTCATTTCGCTCAGAGTATGAAATTCTTTGCGGACTTGTTAGTACATACAGGTAATTCCAGAAGACCATCAAATACGCTGTAATAGTGTTGGTGTATAAAAAAATATAAAAACACCACAGGTATTCGGATACCCAAAAATGTAGTTTACTTAAATTTTTAAAGTGTCACAAGCAAACTACAAAAATAATTATTATTTTTCTTTTCTTTGGGCTGAAAAGTACTCCAAAGAGAACTGCACTCGAAATTCCTTTTTCTTAGTTATGATAATCTAATGTCAGGTTTTTTTTTCTAAACCATTTTTTTATATAAAATTGTATTATTTGTTGGAAACTTGCACATTGTACTGTAGTATCTTTTTCTTGTGACGTATGGAACTTGCCCGGTAACAACACGAGGTGTGTCAGGGCTTCAAGGCAGGCAATCACTTAGCAGATCATAAAACTTGCGACATTTAACAGCAGTGAGTGACGTGTTACCAGTTCGCTTACAATTGCCTAAGCTTAGTCTTTATCCTCTGTAGTTCGTAACATACTTTCATTTTGCTTTGTGCACTATGCTTTAGGTCGGAGACAAAAGAATAATTATTTTACATTCACGCAATAATGATGTTATATTTTGTAAACCATAGTTTTCTGAATAATCTTCGCCTACTTTATCAATTTCTCACGAAACTTTTGGAACGGCCATTTTTCTAATGCCGATTTTTTAATACTTTAACCAACAATATTTAAAAAACATTCATTTTCTATTCAAGGATTTCTCTCAGAGACACACAAATCTCCCACAAATCCTAATTACTTATTCCAAACACTACTCTGAAAACTACACAGAAAAAAAAAAAATAACTGTCGCGAAAAAAGGTTGAGTCCACACTGCACCACTAAAGCAGCATCACAGTCGGGCACAAATTATACGAATTGGAAAAAGAACCAGTAGGAACCGGTTGATACCGGACAAAGGCGCGAGGCGAGGCTAATCGAACACGAATGGAATGGAAAATTTCTGCATGCCTTTGTTGTTCTTCCCTCGATGGAACCCGTTTTCTTTGAGCGCATCCGACGCTGTTAGTGTATTTGGGAAAAAGGAAGAAAAAAGTGAATTTATTAAGGATAGTCTTTCGCGGGCTCTTTTTGTTTTCTTTTTTTATTGAGTGCTGCAATATCGGCTTTTCGGGTCCATTACTGGCTATTCTTTCAAGATCTTGAAAATAAAAGCAATACTTGAAACGTCTGCCATCTTTTTTATTTCGTGATAGTCGTAAAATTGTTTGAGTGGGAGGGTTACTATGTTACTAAGAAAATTAATGGGCAATATCTGCTAACGTTATGGTTTAGTATTACAGTTTGCTTATTTCTCTTATTAATTTTATTTGTTTTCAAGTAGATCTTCAGTAAAAATTGTAACTTCACTTAATTGTTGGAAGAATAAATCTAAAGCGAATATATTTTGCTTTATTGTCTGTGTAATTAAATAGGTCATAATCAGATTCATCTAAATAATTTATCGTCTAATCTAATATTATAGCGAGCAGTTGATAAA
This sequence comes from Acronicta psi, assembly GCA_946251955.1. NCBI lineage: Eukaryota > Metazoa > Arthropoda > Insecta > Lepidoptera > Noctuidae > Acronicta > Acronicta psi. The sequence continues at coordinate 714,314 of OX276474.1, forward strand.
CTTTCGCACATTGTAAGCACGAATTATTTGAGTTTGAACCTATACATATTTTACCATTTGGAAAGCCAAATGGATTCTGTGGAATTAAATTGCTAGACAAGGCTGTATTGAAATGTGCCATGTGATCTCCAGCTTTAAAAAAACAGACAATTAGGGAAATAAGTCTTCTCAAATATTTTTCTGCCTACATTTATAAATGCAGTATTTTTTTTTTTTCAACTATATTCAATAAATTCTCCGCGACGACGCCTTGGCTCTTAAAAACGTCTTAAGAAAAATACTTGAGCATAAGTTCACACTGTGTGAGTCAAAGCGTTCCACTCCTCACACGCGAATCACACGTTCGGCGTGCAACTCTAACAAGCTGCCCTTACGTTACGGCGCAGTGTGAAGAGACCCTTATGTGGCAAATCGTCGCCTTACAGTTATAACCACATGTAAAGAAGTTTTACTACGAAATGCTACTGAAACCTTCAAACCAAAATATGTCATACGTCGCATCAATTGGTTTGTTATGTGTGTCATCCTTATTAGAGATTATGTATATGAGTGTAGCAAGACTAATGTGAAGAGAGAATTGGCTTACCGATAGCCAGTCTTACCTACCACTAAAGAATGGAAAAGAGAGAGATAATATTTTGCTGTGAATACTTGCTTGGTCAATGTGACTATGGGTTCTTTTTTAATGTAGTGGGGTAGAAGTAGGACTAACTGCACTAATGTAGTGGGGTAGAAGTAGGACTAATTCATAGCAGCAGGGCTGTGCAATTTTTGATACCAAAAAAAATATTAGAAGAAAAAAAATATTAAACGTCTTCTCTTCTTAGCGATTAATGAACCTTCTAGACGTTTCTGTTCTGTGGTTGCGGTTGGAAATAATGAGCCGTGCTCCCAACAGTTAATGGCTTAAGTGTCTGTTTGAAGGGCGTGTAAACATGTATAGTTTTACAGCTTGCCGCCATTCACACGCTCTTTTCTAACGTCTAGAGTTTCACACATGCCTCACTGCCTATTATTTTAATTAGCGATCATTTTCTTCTTAGAAAGTGTAATTCTAGAGGGTTATGGTTCTTGTATACTCTAGTTTTATTGGGGTTTCATTTATTTAGATTTTAAGCTAGTTTAAAAATTACATTTATTGTTTGACTTAGGACCAACATTATTGACTAATCGAATATAATTATATCTATACTAATATTATAAAGAGGGTAGATTTGATTGTTTGTTTGTATTGAATAGGCTCCGAAACTACTGGATCGATTTGAAAAATTCTTTCAGTTTTAGATAGATATATCGGGGAAGGTTATAGGCTATATACCATCATGCTACGACTAATAGGAGCAGAGTAGCAATGAAACATGTTGTAAAAACAGGGGAAAAATTTATAAGACCACGCGGGTGAAGCCGCTGGCGGAAAGCTACATACTCTTATCTATAAAAGAAGAAACTAACAGACTGATTCACCGACTGATCGATCAACGCACAACTGAAACCGCTAACTCTAAAAGCATAAAATTTTGCTCAAATGTTCTTTAGGTAACGCAGATGTGCCTGTGCACTAAAAAGGGATAATAGGAAATTCCCACGGGATTCGGAAAAAAAATATAAACGCGAGTAACGGAGAACAGCTAGTTAACTATAACAAAGGAAATAATTAAACTATAGGTAATATAATGTCTTTGATCACAATAGAGGGATCTCCTTGAGTACTCGTGGCTTGGTTCGGACGGTCGATGGCACTCGTAGTCGTGGCCGTGGATGTGGAACAAAACGCCTTTGTCGACACCTACCGAGTCCACTGTACAAGAGATAGTGTGAAATTCATTATGTATAGTAATTTTGAGAAATAGGTATTCCATCTAATCTTTGATTAAGAACTTTGTTTTTCTGACTTGAGAAAAACAGGAAAACATATTTTTTTAAACCAATGTCCTATAAAAGTAATTATCAATAGGCCTGATACGCGCGACGGATATGCTCGAGATCTTGGGTTCGATTCGTGGGTCAAGTATAAATTTGTTGGGTTTTCGGCCTCTATTACATGGGACTTCAAAATTCCGGTAAACTGTAGGTGTACATAAGTGCACCTCTGCCTAACCCTTTGTGGAATTCAGGTGTATGTTGTGTTATTAAAATTAAATAATTTAATACATTTATTTATTTATGTACTAGCTTTCCATGTAAATCGTACCTAGTTAAAAGGGGTTTTTCCTGAAACTAAAATTTGATAAAGCTGGGGTAAAGAAGAGAGGGATAGAAAATAAAGAGCCCTAACAAACAAAAGTTGGTATTAAAATATTAGGCTGCCTGTTTTAGACTAAAGCTCTGTAAAACCATTGTAAATCACTATATTATTTTAGTTTTATATTTAATTTGTTTTACCAGTTTAAATATAAAATATAAAACAATATTTACGCAGAATTGAGATGGACCTGCTGATTTTAAAAGAGTGTCGAAGCAGTTTCTTATCGGATTCTTCTCCATTTTGAAACTGTACAATAAGATTCATCAATTAATTTCGTAAATGTTCAAATAGATTTTTGAACTTGAACCCAATTGTATGTTGGCAAGTACATTTGAAAATGACTTCTGATGAACAGTTTCAAACAGTTTAATGTAACTAAATGATATTACCTACCCGTCTTTGATAGGAACGGTCGTCACTCAGTGGATGGCACTAGTGTTTTCAGGGCACCTTTGTGGAACAAAACGCCTTTGTCAATGGATGGCCACGTCAGCTATAAATGGAACATAGGCTGTGAAAATAGGTACGTTAACACTTGGCTATCAATTTTTTCACCAAGAAACCATACTAATAATACTTTAAATGCGAAGGCATCTCTGTTTATTATCTTTTCACGCCTAAACCGCTAAACAGATTTTTATAAAATACAGCTAGGAAATAGATAACATACTCAAGAAAGACATATCGGCTACTTTGTCTCTCAAAAAATATAGAAGTAGAAAATTATTCTTTTGAGATGCGAGTGTAATCATGGGCAGCAGCTAGCTATAGCTAATAATTTGTGTTTCACTTTATTATCAACAATTTATTCATCCGAATACTATTCGCTTCACGTTTCCACTACACATGATTAATGCAATCATCGAGGTAAATTCTACAATATTTTACTAACCAAACCTACATCGTGATCAATCTGGTGTGGAGTGGTACAATTTACATAGAAATAGGTAGTGTAGATGCGAGTCCAATGGAGTTAGTACTCTCCAATACCATACTGGGTGTGCAACCGCCGAACGTCTTGGTAATCTGGTAAAACCCATTTGCAAGATCTTACATAGTACGAATATTAACACAACGGGAACACAGTGCAGCTTAAGTTGTAGAATGTAGATAGAGCTATGGATAAGTTTATGTAATGTTGCCAAAATACAATACCCAATATTATTTCATTAAGAACTAGCAGACCCAACAGATTTCAGGTTCTTCCGTATTTTCTAATTTTTCTTTCCCTACAAACCGTCGTTTTTTTTATAATAGTAAATCCAGTTCAGCCAAATCAATGCATTTAGCAACAAACAACAATTTATTTTTATTTATGTAATATACTATTCAAAAATATCCAAGGCAAAATTAGATTACTGATTAAGATCTTATATTGCCAACTTTGATTAATTACTCTACTTAATCAAGAAATGTATATACAAGACTGTAACAAGATAGCAAGATATCGCAAGGTGAATAACATCTGCCGTCCACAATGCAACTACATGCCGACCGCGACCGCTCTGCTAAGAGCGAAACGATACGGAAGAAGAATGCCACTTTTTCTACCTGTTTTACAAGCAACAAATAAAACCATCAGGTCGCTAAAGTGAATTCTTAAAGAAACTCGTCCCAAGTACAGCGCACTGATGTATACCTCCATTACAATGTACATACAAAATGTAGCTATTGACCTAGTTAGCGGCAGGGCTGCCATGCACCGCATTACATGTAACACAGGTAAAGCACACTTTGATTAGTTGCTAGCGTTTTCGCGAAAACATTTTTTTAATGAGTGTTGTGTGCGCCGTTTGCGTTAATGCCTGAAATTTTGCTATCACGAAGCACTTATAAATTTTGCATTAAGATGTTAAATGTGAAATCGTGTTAGGTTTTACACTAGTCAATTATAAAAAAATATTTATAGTAGTTACAGCTATAATAATGTTACATAACTTACTTATCTTAAGTACATATGTATGTACTAAAACAACTTGACAATGCTATGTTACCACCATAGAAAAGTATCACACATTTTTAGCGAGGCGCTTTCGATGGCAATTTGCAAAACGTATTTAAAAAAAATCTAAAATATGTTTTCTTTTTCTTCAAAAAATAATAATTAGGGACTGTTCGTTATCGATAATTGATAGCCGCTACCCGTCAGATATATATTAAAAAAAAAAACAAAATATAACTATCTGCCAGATAATTTACCGAGAACTTACTAGAAGGTGGTGAAACAGGCCCATAGTATTATTAGAAATATTATATTACCGGTAATTTAATGTTTAGTGTTTTTCCCACATAAAATTTAGAAATGTAATTTATTCAGATCTAGAAATTGTGCTCTTTGTTGGGTAACCCTAAGCGCATCACAATTCCGTAGCACTCGTGGCGAAATATCGAGAGGTTCGGCATCGAGTGATCGCCGCCCGCTCGAGTTTGTTCGATGTCTCCGGCTGCTGCAAATTGTTCCCCAACTACTCGATACCTAAGTTTTTGCAAAGAACACGTGAGTGGTCGAGACTATTGATATTTGAGAACGTGAATATCAGAATAAGAATGTTTGCATCAGCTACACATTTGTTTGCTTAAATTTAGATGAACTTCTTTATCTTTGTTACCTGTGGCTTTGTACTTATAGATTTATGGTAGCGTGTTTATGAAACAGTAAATTTTGTGCCAAAGTTATAAAGAAATTGTATTAAAAATATGTGTCAATTTAGGACTACAAAATTCACACACTACATAGGACCACATAGTTTGAAGCCACGTTAGCAGTATACTCATCAGTGAAAGAACAATCAAAAAGAAAAAGACACATCTAAGTCCGAGAAAACCCAATAACAGTTTGCTTAATCTAGGGAATATGTCTCAGTTCTGCATCACAAAAACGTCGTAATTTCCACACAAAAGATCAATGCGTAAAATTCCACCAATGTAAGCGACAGAATTAAAAATGAATTCAAAATATTCCGCGTTGTCACATTAAGCGGGAAATTAAATACTTTCAACGACCGACTGACTCAACTTTTAATAGAAAAAGTTGGTAGGGGGCGCGAGTGATAAACACAATTAAGGCTCCTTCCCAGTCGATTGGGCTGAAACTTTTTAAATTCCGTACACCTAACCTTCAGAACAGTACCTTTATTAATCAGGAACTCAATTAAATATCTTTTTCACGCCAGTCCGAGTACATTTTTGTTTACCTACTTAGAAGGGCTGTCCGATATGGAACGGGATTTACATATTTTGATGAGGGGCTGTGTAAATACAGGCCAAATGAGTTGGCAACGCTGGAAGGGAAATGAAAAAGGAAAGTTTTGAGGACTGAAGGTCGCAAAATGGTTTGTTGAAAACACAGCTATATCAATAGGTATACTAGATATTTTATAAACTTCAAGGGAAGCAATTAAAACAGAGATTATTTTTGGCGAAAAGATTTATGTATCCAACAGACAAATATTTGGTTGTTATTTAGAACAAGATAACATAACATAATATAACCTACCATCGCGCCTGTATTTCGTAGAGGTGTAATAATGTACACCCACATTTCGCCGGTATGTTTAGGTCCCATGTATGTAAGGATTAATTGACACGTCCAGCGTATGCATGTGCCCTGAGGCACTCCATTTGATCCGATTTTCCATTGGCTGCAGATAATGCGTGTCCGACACACTTAGATCAATGTTACCAAGATCAGGCTGCTTAGTAATTGGATCTGTTGCTCATGTTATGAGCTGTGAGCCTTGCTTATAGTATGAGAATGCAGGGTTGGACGCAGTGTATGGTATGATGGTTTATTATGTATTTTATGCTAGTGTCTTGCAACTAGTCCAAATACTAGTTGTATATAAAATATAAATGCAATCAAAATGAACGCAAATATAAAAGGAGTACCGGCTCCCACACGAGCTTCATAAATATATGTATTTGATTGAGCTATACTATGAAACGATCCCAAAATTTACATAATGACTATAGATAAATGTCTTAATTTTATAAAAATAAATATCATTTTATGTCTGAAGTACTGGCAGACTGACTAATGTAGTTTATGCAAAATATTTTATGGTGTTGATTATCGAGATATGTACTTAACCTGTGGACTTCAAAACAACCCTTTGCAGAATTTTAATGAAAAAAACTCAATTTCGTTAAGACTAGAATTACAAATGCGAGCCATTTAACAAACGTGAGCCACGCGGTCGCTCCTTACAAAATGTTGGTTACCCCTGTTTTATAAACGAATTTTATCCCTGACTGTGGCTAGGTTCAAGTACTTTTTTGTAAGCATACCATTTTTATAAAGGTTTGTTACTTCTGGCGGTATCTTACTATAAGCATGTGTTTTAAAACGCCATCTTATTTCCCAAATACTGAAAATATTTTATTTATTTATTATACTTTATGCACTGTTGGTACAAACGCCGTCTTAATGACATTGGGCATTTTCTGCCAGACAATCAACCAATCAAATTTTTATTGTAACTAATAATAATAAAGAGTTGCAGTAGTATTAAGTAGTTTTCGAAACTTATTAAAGCAGTACTACATAGTTTCTGACACCTACGCGAATATTAGCGTACGAAAATAAAACAAAAAATTTAACTTTTTATTGATTTTATCGTGATTCTGAAATCTGGGATCTAAACTTTAAACAGCTCCCAGATTTGCTAGATACTCTAGCCGCAGACTATAAATTAGGTACTAGAATTTCTGACAACAAATATATTTTAAGTTTTCTAGCGTATTATTTTAATAGCACACATAATTTCAACAGGAGCGTCTATTACTCTTCTAAATATCTTAAGTTTCACTGAATTATTATGATGAATTACACCAAACAAAAATAAATCTAATTTTATTCTGTTTAAAAACTAAAATAGGTAAATATTGTAAACTAGCTTACATAATTTATCTACTGGCTAAAAACCTCGTCGGGGTTTCGATGCTCAGGCTACACTGGTCTGAGTTCGATTCTCAAGCCGAGCAAAATGTTAATATTGGTAATTTTCTAAGAAATTCTCAGTAGCAACTCGGAGTTTGGATTTGTGGCAATAGGCTCGCCTCTTATTACATGGGTCGTAAACATACTGGCGCAATGTAGGTGTAGATTTGTAGACCTCTGCCTACTACTACTATTCGGGGAATACAGGGTGTGATGGTATCTAAACATCGAACCTGACTTCACGCTTTGTAACTGCGCTTACGACTGCTAAGCCAAGATATTATAATAACACATAGCATTAAGAGTACGTACATAAAACATAAATTGCTTAACTGAAACTGAAATGAATTTTCTTTTATACTTTGAGTTGTAAAAGTTCGCGGTTAAGGCTATTCGTTGATGTTACACGTACATTAAAGTTCAATTTAACTTTTATGGTAAATTCTTCCACTTTACGATGCTGCACAAGCTAGGAATAAATAGGAATTTGCATAGTGGGCCAGTGGTAATAGCCCAGACTTAGCGAGTAGCCATGTAGACACACCTTAATGGGTGCTAGCCCTAGGTATAAGCATAATACCTCAATGCTCTAGTGATTGCAATCGCAGAATTGCAGAACTTGCCAGCTGTGAGGTCTGTGATTGATACTGAGATTCCCAGTAGTAGTGGTAGTAGCTCGGGGTTTTAATTTGCGTCACATTGACCTTAAAAGTTTAGAAAATCTAGAAAAATAATCTCACATCTGCTAAGCCAAATCATCCAAGGCATACTAAATGTGCTAACTAAATGGTACGATGAAAAATTCACCATAATTGTTTACTGATCATCATCATTATACTAGCCAAAAGAGGTCTACTGCTGAACAAAGATCTCCCCATAGACTTCCTTAGGAACCGGCTGGGCCATAATGCATCCAAAGACTCCCAGAGATCTCTCACCAAGTCGTCTATCCATCTAGTTGGAGGCCGTAAACATATAAATGTACTACTTCGCCCGCGTGGTATTATAATTTTTTCCCCCGTTTTTGCAACATTTTTCATTACTACTCCGCTCCTATTAGTCGTGGCGTGATGATATATAGCCTTCCCCGATAAATGGGCTATCTAACATGGAAATAATTTTTCAAATCGGTCCAGTACTTTTTGAGTTTATTCGTTACATACAAAAATACAAATTTTTCCTCTTTATAATATTAGTGTAGACAAAATCAAAACTTTTTAATAATTATTATTCTTCACGTCATATAATTTTCTCCTGTATTTGCCATGACATACCAACAAACATTATATCACGCCTATATTCCTATATACAGGATGTTCGGTAGAACATTGAACATACACCCGTCACAAGTATAGTTATTCGAATTTAAAGTTAAAAAAAACTGGTAATTTTCTGTGAAATTAAAAAAAGTAAAAAAAAACGGTGCGGCCAAGGTCAAATAATTTGGACAAGTGGGTAGCAGATGACCCCAACTAACCAACATTTTCGTATGTTCAACGTTCTACCAAACACTCTGTATAATAAGTACGTATTAAGAAAAAAAAGTATATAAGTATTATATCCATTGTCTAGTACCCATAGTGCAAGCTCTGCTTAGTTTGGGACTATCTTAGTGCTGTGTAAAATTTCCCAGGATATTTATTTATTATTAGATATTATTATTCCCCGATGGGGTAGACAAAGGCTTAGTGCACACCGACATATCGCCGGTATGTTTAGGTCTCATATAATAGGGGGCGAGCCTATTGCCATCACCGAACACAAATCCAGACTCCGAGCTGCTACTGGGAATTTCACAGAAAACCCAAAAACAGTTTACTCGACCCAGGGAACCCAGGACCCCTAGCGAAGCAGTCGCGCTTGAAACCACTAATCCAACGAAGCAGTCTATTTGCCATGAAGCTAAATGAAGATTAAAAACTCCGCGACATCGATTTTAAAAAGTTACAAAGCTTATATACTGAAAAACTGAAAAACAAAAGAAAAACAGAGGGAACGCCGTGACGTCGTGTTGTTATCTAATGCTTAAGCCCGGATTAAAATGTATGGGTCCGAGGAATTTTTAATTTCACTCTGCATCTGGGGCTCCGGACATGCTCGGACATGTCCGGCCTGTCCGTTGTTTACGTCCGTATATATTAGGACTTGTTGAATTGTGTTAGATAACGTTGTACTGTATATTCGAGCGAAAAAATATTTTTATTATGCCGATATTCCGAATGCAGCGACACGGCTCATCAGATTTATATAAAAAATTTACACTATAGTCTGAACCTATCCAAGCTTTCTGGCCAACGTCAGCAATCTGAGTTTTGGAGCGCAGTATTCTGTTATTCCAACGGTCTGATATAACCGAAGGCTGGACCCACACATCCAGAATTTTTCTAATCTGAATGCAGATTATTAATTAAGAAAGCCCAAAATTGCATACAAAGTTATTGTTTACTACACACATTATGATTTTTTCAGATTATGAAAATCTCAGATCGATCGTTATTTTGTATGGATCTGGGCTTTCTTAATTAATAATCTGAATAGGCTGGCCTTAAGATAATGCGCTCCATGGCTTGCTGGCAAACACCAAGTGCGGACTTCTGACGTTTCGTCAAAGACCAAGTCTGAGCACTGTTGATGAGGATAGACAGAATATGAGTGTAGTCTCCCTATCCATCAACAGTGCTATTCAAAGTAATTGGATTCCGAGGTTAAACTCACCTGGCACTCACTAAAACCTTGTTTTTGGGATCTAACATTACAATTACCTACTTTAAAAACTCATTCAGACGCGAAACCAAACAATTCAGTCTTTTGAAATCGAATAAAACAAATCGGTAAAAGCAATTACAATGCCTTATCGGAATAGTAGTTGTAAGCACGACTGCTACGCTAGAGGTCCTGGGTTCGATTCTTGAGTCGATCAAAGGATCGGAACGATCAAAGGAAATGTGAAACTCCCAGTAGCAGCTTGGGAGTTAGGATTTGTACCCAGTTGATGGCAATAGGCCTAACCGTAACTGTGGGTGTACCGCAGTACACCTCTACTTAACCCTTCGAGGAATATAGTCGTGATGGTCTGTTAAAAACAATTTTCAACCAGAGAAGCATAAAAGAACATTGAAGGAAAAATAAACCACTTTGTGAATGCCGAAAATAAAAACACTCGGACAATTTGGCACACAGCCTGAGCAGCGTGGATCGGCCTGTGACATGCGTCATGCCCTAATCCTCTGTCCGTCACACAATTTAACACGTTAGGCACTGGATAAAAGCAATGTCTGTCTGCATATGGGGAGTATTAAATGATGTACGAATATAACTCAACGGGATGCGGAAATTTCGAAGGAGAAAAGGTCAATTACAGGTGACCTTTTGGGGTCCCATTAAAAATAATGGGATGCTATACAAAACATAAAGCTAACATCGCATTTTGACTGTCGTTTTTTTCACATTTAAATCTGGAAGTATCTTATAATTGAGACAAACAAACAAATCGTCTAAATTCCCGTCTCTGTGGTTTAATCCAGTAACCTATAAAGAAAATTGGTTTTTTCCAAAACATTTGTGCAAACAAGCTATGTTGCGATGTTAATATTATTATTATGGGGGTGATTATAAGCTTATTGGAGGGGCTTTAATATAATTTTCCAACATTTTCCAATTTGTAATGGTTAGCCATCAGTGGTTGTGATATAACTGATTAAAATGTAACTAGATTAAATATAATACAAATATTCTGATAAAGCTCCCTTTAAAGTAACACGTACGTTCATAGTTAATAAAAAAAGAAACAGGTGGATATTAATTCACTTCTTAATAAATGAAAACCAAAAAAAGCACAGTATGTTCTTAAAAAGTTATTCAATTTAAAGCTACTACATTATTTAAGTGGGCTTGCAACACCGCTTAATATAAAATGCGCCACATATAAACATCGGAACAAAAAGTACACGGCAGTTCATTAGAAATTTGTCCGAACACAAGTTTAAAATTACTTTAGGGAGCCGGCAAGTTTTTCTTTGAGTTGCGTGCAAGTTGCCAACTAATCTGCATGCGTAATGCATGTAAATAAGATTGGACCTAGAGTATAAGGAGTTTCAACTGAAAAGTTTACGTTTCCTACGATTCGATTTGCTTTAGTAACGAGTATATTATTAGTGTTGCCAGTAGCGGGAGAAGTTGCTAGTGTGGGTAGTTTTTGATGGAGTTTCAAGAGCCGGTTTGTTCTTTTGAGATGTTGAAATTATTTTCTTCTCTGTGACTTTAGTAGAATCCAGATTCTTCTTATATGAAATTAATATAATTTTATTTTAGTATTGTACCTAATAATAATAAATTATATTTAAAATAAATAAAATTTAGAAACTACCTCCGCTCCGGCCCATTGTAGCACCCATAATATAAGTTCTGCTTAGTTTGGGACTAGATAGATGGTGCTACATTCGCCACATTTGATAAATATAAACTGCAATTATTTCAAGACTAGTGGATGTAGGCGCACGTCCATGCTCGAGGTCCTGGGTTCGATTCTCAGGCTGAGCAAAGTGTTATTGGGTTTTTCTATGAAATTCACAATAGCACCTAGGAGTTTAGAATCGCCTCCTATTACATGGGACCTAAACATATGCCGCGAACTACGGGTTCACACACCGCTGCCTAACATTTCAGGGTTTACAGGCGTGATGGTATGTTTGTTTGTTTTTCGTAAGTATAAAATGATACTGACTGAATTCGTTCGTGAAAGCTAGTTAGTAGTAATATGCGATGCTGTCGACACGCAATCAACCGAGCTTGTTTCACTAGCGTGTCTGTATGATTTGGCGATGCGTTTTGATTGCACACACCGCATAGATCCACGAACCAAAGTTGGAGTGCCTTTTTGGATATTCAGTATTCTGTTTGTCTCTCTCTGTCTTTGTTTCTTTAGTCAAAGGTTCTGCGTGCGGTCACTCGTTAGATATTGGGAGGGGAGAAATGAGTTGTCGCCATTGGTTTAAATAGATTGATTGATTTAATAGGGCCGTACATTTGACATACGCGTTTGCCACTGACGCCATCTTTGTTAGTATTGCGGCTTTTGTTTTTTAGCCGCGGACTAGTTCACTTCAGTTTAGAGTAGACCATTTTGGGACTCAGTACGGGGGTGTCATTGTGACATAAGGTCCGCTTAGTACTTACGCAGTAATATATATGTCAATTGTTGTGACTGATAGCGCCATCTAAACATGTACGGAAACAATAGAGAATCGACTGTCTCCGGGCGCTCCAAACACTTGATCCTTGTAACATTAAAAAAAATTAGTCAAATATTATTTACAGTGACTATATTATAATAGTAAATTATTAAAAGAAAGGCATTTAAATTAGCTAAGCCTTTTACGAATTACTATGCCATATACTTATACGTTATGTAATAATTATTACATACAATAATGTTTACAAAATTGTTTTTATGATTATGGATTCGATTTTATCATTTTTATATTGCTACACCCGATTGGGTAGACTGTTGGAAACCTACCAAAAATGATAAAACACCATTATGTACACAGTTTTACGCAATAAATATCTTTGACTTTATAAAGACAGTCTGTTCAAAGTCCTATAAACCCTTTCTGTTATAACTAATTAGAAGGTGACACAGAATTAAACAAAAACAAAAATATTATTGACACCTCCTTTGTCACTAGCAAATTCACGGTCGCTCTCTACTAGCGTAATAGCAGCTCTGTTTGCAAAATAAATCGATGTTTGAATGCTGACCCATCTGCGGACTGATCCCAACGAGACTCGATACTTGCCATAATTACTGGCAACACCATGCTGTCGAAATAACTCTGGCAATCTGCGAATACTTACGTCATAATAACAATCTGTGGGTCAAATTTCAGCCCAAACCGTTCCGTTCGCAACGGAAAGGTGACTGACCTTAATATAATAAATAAAATAAATTAAGTAATTCTCTCGATTGCCATTGCCCTATTGCACAAAAAAATATTACACTTCACACCGAAAACTATTCAAAATAAAATTGAAAATTAAGTGAAAATATTATAATTTAATATTATAATTAAGAGAAAAAAAATAGCAGCATTAAGACATGTGTAATGCTGCTATTTTTTTTCTTTAAATTTAAGGAAAGTTTTCTACTTTTTGTTCACATTTGTTACTAATAAACTACCGATATTTTTTTAAAAAACAACCTATAAAGTAAATTTTACTGCTTGTATCAGACACGCGGGTAATCCCCTGCTAAGCTGTCGCCGCGTCACGGCGCGAGTGACGGTGACGTCACTAAGCTCCAATATACACGAGCTTATACGCATAATTAATGCTGAGACACACTGTAATCACTCGGCTCTTGGTTTGTTAGAAATGTTGTAGCTGATGCAGTACTTGTGGTATACGAAACAATTGCTTACTATATAGAATGAGTTGAAATCTTATGAAAGCCGTTAAAGTATTGAAATTTGAACTTTATGTCAATAATGTAAGGATTACCTACACAGGTTTCATGAAATAGAAGTATGTTCAGTCAGCAAAAAATATAAGTTTACAGGCAGTGCAGTGTGGGTTTTGGCAAACATAGTGATATACTTAAATATTTTTATCTGCTAAAGGGTTTGGTATGTAGGCAACTAATCCATCGTTTTGACACATTTAGCGTAATATATATATTTATATAATTTGAACTTTATGTCAGTGGACATAAAGTTAAATTTCAATTATTACATTAAAATATTTCTTACAGTGTAATTAATCTATGTGGGTTATTCTATACATACAGTTTATTCTTGATTCTAAAGAATATGACTTCATACTTCCTAGTGTTTTCCCAACCATGTTGGGGTCGGCTTCCAGTCTTTCAGCCCTCCTAGCCAAGTTGCAATCTATACTCTGGATCGACAAACTAATAGAAAGAAAATGTATAAAAATGACATTAGTGACAGCTGACCGAATTGACGAAAGCTTGTGTCATTTCCATACATTTTGATTCTATTCGCTTGTCGATCTAAACTATAGATTGCAACTTGGCTAAGGGGGCGAATGCGGCTGAATATCAGTATTTTCTAAAGAATATGACATGATAACAGATATTTATCGTCTATAATATTCTACTACAAAGTTCATGAATATCAAAGCTAGAATGTTGCCAGGCCAATCTAGCGAGCTCTCCTAAAACCGTCAGTGTTTGCGGAGGGCCGGTCGCGCGAGTTGACGGACGCCTCCATTAGACCCTTTGTTCGGCCGACGTTTATAGCCGAACCTATCGCGTTTTATTGCTGTACATCGGGATTTTTTGGCACCCTGTCCTGTTATGAAGATGAATGTAGCTGTTGCCCTGTTGTCAAACTAGGTTTGTGTGTTCAATGTTCATACTTCATTTTGTTTTCTATGTCGACTTTTGTAATCATATTAATTTTAGATGTTTATAAGATACATATATCATACTCAATATTGTTGCTTTATAAGTGTTACCTTCTGTTATGGTTTTTTTCTGTTTGCGTGTAAACATATTTATTTACCTACAATACAGATTTTAAGAAATGTCTATCTACGATGTAACCGTCCACCAACTATCTCCCTCCTTCTATAAATCAGTTAAAATGACATATAACAGGATTGCCAATATTTTATGGTTATGTGTGCATCATGGAGGGTCTAAGGAATATGCGTAGGAGATCGGTCGGCGCTACGACACCGTAGCAACGTAGCACGTCGTAGCATGGTGACGTAATCAGCTACGCTGTAGCGACCACAGTAAAAGCACTGCATTGAATAGCGTTTCTAAGCTAACTTCATAAAGATACCGGGGCACGACAAACATTGTCGGTAGCATGCATGTCTCGAGGTACTTACCCCTGTAAGTACATACACTAGCCCGATATACTGCGATAACGCGAGGTTTCCGAAGAATACACGACTATCTACTAATACAGTACTTAGTTAGAAATTTTATGGATTCGCAAGGTTAAAGTCTGTGGATGGGTGAACATTCTTAACACATCAAGACCCCTCCGTGCCTCGGCGAGCACGTAAAGCCGTCGGTCCTGGTTGTCATACGGAAAACTTGTGATAGTCTAGTGGTATTCAGAACCCCAAAAATGTTAACAACCAGACTATCCTTCGAACATTGGCACTGCCCAGGAATTGGTTTGTAGAGTTCTGCTGGCAGTCGCTTCGTGTAAAATACTGATATTCCGTCGCATCTTTGGGAAATCGGCCAGACGCCAGACACAAATATGTATGCATAAATATAATAATAATAATATGTATAAAATTAATGTTTGTGTTTATCTGGGTGTTTCTTGTGTATTATAAGTATGTATGTATTATATCCATTGTCTAGTACTCATAGTACATGCTACATGCTTAGTTTGGGACTAGATGGTGATTTGTAAAATGTCCTAGGATATTATTTTTTATCTGTTTTGAACTATGTGCGATATTTGATATTTAATTAATAGATTAAATTTATCTCATATGATTAACTAACTGAGAGTTCAAGTTTGTAACGAGTTCAAGTTTGTAACGCGTTCAATGTCATGCATGCAGTCTTACGCCTAACGCAATAAAGCTGTATTGGCCCGTGCAGACTTAAGTGGTCGGCTTAACTGTCTTTAAGAGTTTAGTTAAGTTCATGTTAAACTGCAGTTGAGAACACTAAAGTAATTAGTTTGGCGAAATATTCAACACTAGTATTTACCTGCGGCTCTGCCCGTGGAAAATTTATTTTCTGTAGTAATAATTCTTCCCGCTGGAACCTGCGATGGGAATAAAAAGCCTTGTTAGCCTAGTGATCCTAAGCACGGTCCTAAGCTACGCTCGAGGTTCTAGGTTCGATTCCCAGGCCGAGCAGTGCTATTGAGCGTTTCTATTAAATTCTTAGTAGCAGCTGAGAGTTTGGATTTGTGATAAATGTAGGTACCATTTAATAGGCTCCGGCGAACTATGGGTTTACGGTACATCTCTGCCGAACTCTTCTGAAAATATAGGCGGAGTTATTTTTAAATTT
Source organism: Acronicta psi (assembly GCA_946251955.1). NCBI lineage: Eukaryota > Metazoa > Arthropoda > Insecta > Lepidoptera > Noctuidae > Acronicta > Acronicta psi. The sequence continues at coordinate 730,511 of OX276474.1, forward strand.
CCGAAAGATAGAGGAATGTATAATAATATGTGACCGCATTTTGTACAGAGGACCTTTACAAACGAAATAATATTAAGTATCAAAATTGTAAATCCACTGTGCATTATAATTTCACCTCAAAACGAGAATTAAAATCAATATGCGTCAAGCAAAAATGACAATATTATTTCAGGGGCCATCCGGTTTGCGTCCGTGCACCGTCCGGCGTCCGGTCGAGGTGCGGTTAATCTCATGAATATTCACCTGACCGCTGAGCCCGCTAAACCGGACCGCGCGCCCGGCTCGTGTATAATAGACCTTAAATACTGTGACTGGACGATCTTGATACTTGAGTAAGTTACTTAATGTTGGCAATAAATCCTTGTAGAAATCTTAGAAACCAATTACAATTCCCATGTAGGACATATGTTTGAATGATAAAATTATACGATAGGCTAGTTGTCGCTCGATCCATTAGGTAAACTAATTAAAATTTAGTTTATATGCCACACGAGAGCAATGTTAATAATCTTACTGTGTTTTGTTTTGTTAGTTATTTATTTTATTACTTAATGTGCCCCGGTTGCGACCGCGTTTTAAATTTTACAACATTTAGGTAAATGAAAAGTTATAATTATTAAATTCATACAAAAGTAACTACGTTACCTTTTCATGCCTAATGCGATGACTTCAATAGTATCATATAAGACTAGCAATAGACGACAAAAGATTGTCTATGTTCATCCAAAACATGCAATCTATCTTCTTGCCAAATTTTATCAAACTTCATTTAGCGGCTTAGACGTAAAAAGGTAACATATAACCCAACGGAGTTATTACTAAGGATAAAACATCTATTGTGGTTTATACTAACATAATAATATTGAAATTTAAAAAATACCTTCCTAACCTATTTAACAATGAATCATATTATTATGTAATTATTAAGCGAATAATTATTTCGTAAAATTAATACGTTTTAATTATTTACACTGCAACTTAATTGATTTGCGTAACAAAACAGCATGAACAAAGCATTTAATTTCAAAATAATCGCACCGTAATTTTAGCAATTATCAAAACTCGCCAAGCGCGCTATATTTAAATGTAAATGTATGGATACGTATACTATGAAGATAATTGATACCCCAAAATTTTCAGCGTCCTCTAAAATTAACAGCTGTGCTTATGTTGAAACATTCAATAACATTGTTTAATTAACTGGTAAGCCTACCAAAATTAGTTCATACATAACTATTTAGTGATTCATAATGAAAAGTGTCATTGGCTTAAAACTTTTTGACCGTGTAGCCTAAATATCTCCAAACTACTTATATGAAAATATGTGTTTTATGAAATGTGTGTTATAAAAAAATGCGCCAACGAGACAAGAGAACAACGTAACGAGTGACAACGATCATTTTAAAAAAAGAGCGTTTTCGTTATTTTGACTCTAACTGTACACCAAGTGCATTATAAAATAAAATAGGCGCGTTTCATCACTATCTAATATGCGAAGAGCTATATACCATAGAAATAAAAAAAGTCCTAAAGAAGAATATTGCATAAAAGATCCTGCAAGAGATATCTCAGTATGCAACAGGCCTAGCTCGAAACAGTCTCGGCGCCCAATAGGGAGCAATTAGTATCGAGAGATGATTCATTAAACGCTTCATATTCCTTCAAAAGCAATCTTTTATGAATACCAAATGGAAGCGTTAATTGCTAAATCAATGGCTATCTATTGACGGCAGAATTACATGAATAGGGCATTAAACTTATTATGGAAATACAGAAATTGTACGGGAAATATTGTGAGTTTGTTTACGGGTAAAGTTACGGGAAAATGGGATGTTTTTGCACGTTTTCAGATAAAAAATATTTGTGTTGTTTTCTTGCATATTATCTTGATGTAATTTTTCTTTCTAAAGTTCTGTTTATATTAATAAACAAGTTTGACTTATTTATGAAAGTCTAAATATAGGAAAAAAAGTTTTTAGACAACACCATTATAGGTACTACTGTATATTATATTCGACAATATTTTTAAGAATTTCAAAAAAGAAGAAGCTTCACAGTTTGACATACCTATAGTATGTATACTCGTACATAATGCAATTTTGAATTTATCTAGGGTTAACTAAAATTGCGGGCAACAGTTAAAATATACTCGTATAGGAATCTATTTTCTTGTTGTATTTTGTCACATAATTATTGTAACAATATATCATTTATTTTGTAACGGGTGTACCTGATCATGTTCTCCCAAGGTTGTAAAAGCTGATATCTCTGGCCCCGCAGATACCACCAATCACATGAACTCCTTTCAATTTCACATCAGCTATAGGCACTTTCACAATATCTGCGACGATAACAAAAAGAGAAAGTGGCAATAGTCAATGGAATTAGGAGCAGTGATCGCAATTGCCGTAGTAAACATGGCGGAATCGGCTCCATAGTCGTAAATTTAGCGTTGATGCCGAATTAGGGAATACCTACAGTATTGACGGAGTTAAGCACACACACACACACACGTCAGTAAATTTTGAATTTGGATTTGAAGTTAGAGGTGACATTTTCTTGTGATGATAAGAAATTGAAATTTTTACGTGACATTGCTATTGAAAAGAACCTTTTGGTGTCTATTGAAGAATGAGAACCGTTTTCTTTTTTTCTGCCGCCTGATGAGGATGACCATAGATGCCAGCCGGGGCCTGTAGACAAATTGCCATTTGACATTAAAATCGACAAACGAATAGAAATGTATGGAAATGACACAAGCTTTCGACAAATCCGGCTGTCACTAATGTCATTTCCATACATTTTGTTTCTATTCGATCATCGATTCGAATGTCAAATTACAACCTGTCTAGGCCCCCAGTAAGTATCACTAGCGCGTTGTCATCTTGAGACGTCAGTTATTACTAAGTCTCTTATACCAAGTAATTTTAAGCCACCTTTCACCTTTCATGTTACATGTTAGCATATTACTGCTTAGCGGTAGAGATCTGCTACCTCTATATTTCTGAAAACACCATTATCTTCAACATCTCCGTTAAAAAACAAACTATAAGCTCAGAATGAGCCTATGAGAGCGAATGAGAGATAAAAACAGGTGTAGCCCCGACAGCCAGAAAAAATATGAAAAGGAAAGCTCCCAACGTTATCTGCAACATCCTGATCCACCGTTTACCAGATAAACCCTAAGTATTGCCTGAATAAGGGCCTTTTTCCCACTAATCTCTTTATCAAAAGGGGGGATGCGGCCGAGTGTTTAGCCGAGCCGTTCAGGGGCTGTTTTTTTTTTTTCAAAAGATAAGGGTATTTTTTCGGAATACTGAATTGATGACGTTTAAACAAATTGATGTTGCGATTTACGTGTTTTTGTTGTTTCGCAGTTTCGAATCAAATATTTACAAAAATAAAAGTTGTAGATGTAAATAAAGACAGTGGATTAACTAATAAGTAATAAAATTTGTTCCTGTGGTGAATTGTGTACAGTTTTTCAGCCGTTCGTTTGAAAAAAGTAGAAATAATAATGGAGAAAATGCTAGGCACATGCCGAACAAAGGAAAAGAACGTTACACATAAAATACTGCGTAATAATTAACTGGGTGGTAATAAAACTTCTCCGTTTTAAAGCGTTCCTTTTTACGATTCAACCCTCATCTCCAGCGTAAAGTCAGTGTGCTTATAAAAATAAATCGACAGGTCCTTGCGACCCGCGAAGTGTATCGCTGTAACGGTGTACGTGGCAAAAATGTTGAGCACCCCTGTTCGCTTGTAAATTACCTACGAAATGGAGTATAGGCTGGACCCGTGGTTAGGCTTGAGAAACAAACATATTTTTTGAAATGTAAGACATCAAAATACGTCGTACTATCAAGCCTGTATGATCTATAGATTAGACAGAAGTGTATATACACTGCGAGGTCCAGGTATCTCAGTACGATAATCTGGCAGAGAATGCCATATGGCATTAAGTACGCCTTATGTGCTACTTTTGTACATAAAAGAATAAATAAATAAATAATCCAGTGTACAATAATTTACCTTACTTATTCGTAGTCGGTTAAAAATACGAAGAACTTGAGCCGTAACTCAAATATTTTGGGAATAAATACTTCCATATCTTTTTGACAAACCAATTCCCTTCTTCGAGATCATTCGATATGTCACAGGACCTTGGAAGAATCACTTGAATAATAAATCAACCAAAGTATCACCCATCTCTAACATCTAATAATCTCTGTGACACGCGACATCTAAACTCTATAACAACTGAACAAACACACACGCACGAACACACACTATAACAAATAAATTATGCACGTTCGCTAGAGGCGGCCGCCGCAACATCAGTCACACGTCGACCCGACTCAGACCCTTAAATATCCGCACGCGCTCATATCCGCAAATATTCGGACATATCCGCGACACACGGACTTTGGAATTACGTTGCGGTTGCGCCTACTCCGTGATTCTACCTTCATTACAACCCTCTGGGAACTACGTCGGATATTTGGAATATTCTAGAAAGGTAGAGTGGGTATAGATTTGGGTACTATACCTGGAGTGGAACGAATTAAATGAAATGGTTTTTTTAAATTGTTTTCTTTTGTATTCTTTCGTGAGTTTCTGAAAAGAAGCGCGGCTGCTAAATGCAATCGAGGTCTTTGGTTTGATAAACATTCCTGGATCTTCCTTACAGGGAAATTGTTAGTCAAGAGTTTGGATTTGAGCCAGAGTTAATTAAACTAGATTTAAGTGCGCTAGTTATAAAACTCCATATTGGTTTATGACACTTCGAATATTAGACATTGAAATAAAACTACTTTTTACGAAATTTATCGCGTTACATTTTTATAATTTAGATCCCGACTTTTCGGACCCTTTACTTTGGACTCTCTGTCCATGGTCACGGGCAGACTAAGCTGGTAGGCGCCTGCGTCGGCTTTATTATTAGTAACAATAAAATATTTAGTAAAGTTAGATTCAACATTGTAAAAGTTAGTTTGTTTGATAGATTCTGCCTTGCTTGAATTCGGCAAACTGACAAACCAGGTACAGATTTGATCTGTCGAAATACTCCGACTTGTTCAAAATTCACTACTTTTAGCTCTCCTCCTCCTTCCCTCTGTTTTGTTCCTAACATTGCCAGGCATAAGACACACAATCATTAATCTAGCGGGATTGGACTGTCCCAAACACAATTGCCTTTTAAACTCGAAGAATTGAATTCCTTCCAAATACGGACCTTGTGTGGGTATTTGTAATGATCTTACGCATCTGTATGAACGTGTAGATTAGAAAATATAATATAGCTTACAAGAATTATTTTCTTACTTTTGAAAAAAGTAAATAAGCAAAGAACGGTAAAAAATTAATTCGCTAAACTGAATAGAAGTGCATCATATATGTAGGTATATGGTATTTATTGCTAAGAACAATTTTTCCAAAGGAATAAAATATGGATAGGAGAAAATATTCAAAAATAATTAACTTTACCTAGCAGCCGATCCTAGGTAGGTACAAAAATTTTAAAGCCAAATTTTTTATTATCTACTCGATAAGGTAATTCATGGAAACAAAAATGTTTTATATAAACCAGCGTATACAGGTCAGGCCCTGTGCGCAACGACAGACACAATTTTTTTGGGGGGAAAAGAGGGGTTATTTGGTAGGTTCAGCACAAGATGCAGCCCTAAGTCCTAATCATGGTTATTGAGTACACACCCTGTATATTAGAGACACGTAACTTATCGTGTGCCAGGCAATCTCATAATTAATAAGATTAATAAACCTTTACTTGCCACATTAAAATTAGAAGTTCAGATGTCACAATACGTTGCTTACGTTGCGTAGATGGGATCAATCTGTATCGACCTTTTCTATTGTTACGTAGACAGGTTAATGACCGCGAACATTCGTCGTAGCGTCGTCTAGAACTAGTGTTGTTCGACAAAGTTATTACGCGGGTAATTCGCCGAAACGCCCCCTAATGGCAGTAATAACTGCGCGAATCCAATAAGTGCCGGCCGAACGTCGAGACCACGGGGTTGCGGCGCAAGCTAGGAACTGGGGCCGAAAATATGTATCCTACGTTATTTTGACTGTAAAGACAGAATTCTCTAAGCATGCGGGCATCTGTATGTATGGCAATGTTATGGCCCGGCTACACGCTCCGTCTTGCCTGCACAGTCCAAGCCTGGGCACTCATGACTGTACAAAAATAAAACACGCTTGCCTGCGCAAACTGATTTGTGCAAGTGAATCAGACCACAATAAACTACCCTCAATAAAAAAACATAGGTACCTTAATTTTTCATTTTCACAATTATAATGTTAGGTTAAGTATGTTTATGTCATAAGAATTTTGTTAACAAATAAATCATTTTCATTATCAAATTTCCTTAATTTCGTATGCGAATACATAGCGCGGACGTTGAACTCATTGTAGCTATACTAGGTATTTATCTATCCAGAGATAGCGAGTACCTCCTACATAAAAAGTGCGCGTCCGCTGACGCGTCAATTTACGGCGGTGCTCCATAGCAATTTTTTTTTAATTTAGTTTAAATAAAGAAACAAATTATAAATTATGTCTAACATGTTATAATATGTTACCTACTTAATATGTTGAAACAGTGCAGGTAAATATTAAATCGCCAACCTGCATATTTTTTCAAACGAAATACCTACCTAACTTAATACCTTAGTAAATGACCCTTTCCGTCAAGTGTTCGTTCTTATAATAATAATAATAATAATAATAATAATAACATTTAATTCAGGCAAAGTAAACCCATATACACAAATTATTAACTGATACATAAAAAAGAAAGAAAATTATACAGAAAAATTTTAAAATAAGGTCTGAAGAACATAAACAGCTAAATTTTTTTTTTTTTTTTATTACTACTACTTTGGCGTCAAAAATTAAAACTTTCGCTGCGACAGTTGCACCATTGTATGTTTGTCGCAGCAATGCCTTATGATGTAGCAGTCAAGCCTGCTCGCAATCATCTTTAGGATGGTGTTCGCGCTCGCCCGCACTCTGCGTACCAGTGACATGGCACGCTTTCGCATGGTCGCGTAAAAGCAGTCCGTGCGCGCGTCTGCGAACATGCCAGAGGCACTACAAAAACGCGGGAGCCTCAACACCACCCTAAACGCATTATTGTATTGGACACGGAGGGCATGGTAACTTCTTTTACTGTAATCAGCCCACAGGCTGCAAGAGTAAAGCGATGTACAGTAGGCTTTAAAGAGCGTAATCTTTACCTCTCTAGAGCACCTCGCGAACCTACAAGCGATCATATTCGCTCTGACAGACAACGCCCTCCGCTCCCGTTCCATATCTGCGTGATCCTTGAGGTCACCAGTAAGTATATGCCCCAGGTATTTGAATTGCTCAACCCTTACTAGGGGAACATCATACAACTTTACCGGGGGAATATTTGTAGGACATTTCGCACCAGCTCCCTCAAAGACCATGCATTGGCTCTTCTTGACATTGTACAATAAACCGTGGCCACACGTGTATTCCTCGCACGTCCGTATCAGCTTCCTCAGGCCGCACACAGATGCACTGAGTAGCACCATATCGTCCGCATAACTCAGATTATTAACACAGATGCCGTCAATGTGGCAGCCAACATGTTGACTACTGAGCTCTAGGATCAGCCCGTTTATATATAGATTAAACAGGGTTGGAGATGTTAAGCCACCTTGCCTAACTCCACACTCAAGCTGATACGGATCCGACATTACTCCCGCCCATCTGACACAATTGGACTGGTTTGCATACCAGTACTGGAACATGCTAATGAGTTCCTGTGGCAAATCTACGCTTCTCAGCTTGTCCCACAGCATGTTATAACCCACAAGGTCAAAGGCCTTCGACAAGTCGAGGAAACACGCATAAACGGGCGTCTTGCGATCTGTGTAGTATTTGACGGTTTGCTTTAAGCACAGTATGGCACTTTCGGTGGACAATCGAGGACGAAACCCAAACTGGTTGTCATGTAGTTTTACGTAATCGTTCAACTGTGCATTAAGCAAACCGTCAAAAACTTTTGACGTAACTGTTGCAAGAGAGATAGGCCTATAGTTATTCTTATCAGATAGATCACCCGTTTTATTCTTCACCACAGGAACAACCACCGCTTTCATAAAATCCGCAGGTAAGTAGGAATGGCTCACACACAGAGAGTAGAACATTGCTAGGACCCTAGGTAGATGAGGCCCAGCGTGCTGCAAGTGCTCAACGCTAAGTCCATCATGGCCCGGGGATTTGCCACTTGACATATGTCTTATAACTTTAGTTACATCATTTGCCAAGAAGCCAGTTGTTTTAACTATTTGAATATTCGTGTCAGCGTTGAGTACTTCCTCAATAGGATCCAACAGAGACTTTACAGCGAAATGGTTTCTGAAGAGATTAGCAATGTCCTTAGGACCACTCACACCCTCAACGCTCACAGGAAGGCCAGGTCGTACATTAATTTTACTGGTACTTTTCCAGAAACCGCGAAAATCCCCTTTACTATGACTCACAGCAAGGGCATCCATCTTTATTTGGTCCTGATTGTTTTGGCACCACTTTAAACGAGACTTGAAAACTGTTCTGCTATGACACATTTCATCATAAAGAATACCTGATCTAGGCCTTCCGCACAGTATCCAATCATTAAATTTCGATCTGGCCACTCTGTGAGCCCCACTGACGTGTTTGTTCCACCCCGTCGTGTGCTTACCCCTCGCAACCTTCCCCGCGCTTCTATGACCTACCAGAATAGCCGCATCGCGGAGAGTGGTTACAATGTCAGAGTAAAGCCTATCCAGAACACACCTGTGACCACGGTCTCCACAATATCGGTCGGCACAGTTAGTACATTCAGAAGGAAAGTCTATCATTTTTAGCTTATTATGACACTCTTTTGCATACATCGAGACTTGTTCTACGCTCTTTACACCCCATAATACATCTTTATTTAAATGAGTTAGTCTAGGAAAGATCTTAGGACTTATTAAATTTAAATTACATTTAATTATAAGCGGGAAATGGTCAGACCACTGAGTGTCATACATGACCTCTACATCAACAACTGCCAGTCTCGCCGCATGAGTTGTAATGCAGTGATCCAGCCAGCTGCCCGTCCCGTGCGCATCACTTATGAAAGTAAAAGTACCCGAGTCTAACCCCATCAAATCTACATCTATGCATGACCATAAGTGGTCATTACAAATATTAACAAGTTCATTGTAAAACAACGTACCCGGATTGGCATTGAAGTCTCCTAAGATAAACACAGACTCAGTTCCATACTCGTCAACAATAGCGCTCATTGCGCTCAAACAATCTGTAAAGTCTAATAAGTTATCGACACAGTTTGTTGGCAAGTAAACACTCATAACGATTACGGGTCTATCATTTGTAGTAATTTTGATTGCACAAATACGCGGATTATCGCAAGGCAACACTGCCACCTGCTGGAACACACTATATCGCCATAACAAAGCGACACCACCGTAGGGACGCCCGCGCAGGATGCCTGCAGACGTATCAACTGCCGACGTCGCCGTATAACCAAAACCGCTGTCAATCGTGCTGATATAGGGTATGTCATGGGGCAGTAACCAAGTTTCTTGCAGACATACCACGTCACATGCATGGCACAGGTTTCTGACGTCATCAATGGAACGTTTTACATTCTTACAATTAAATGTAGCAAAACGATACAGGCCACTACTATTCATTGCATAGATTGATTGAGCCGCCACCGACATCGCCAGTATTACGCACGTCGCTTGTATTCCTGTATCTAAAGCTCACAAAACGACGAAATATGACACCTTTTGGCCACAATGTTTCATCCATATATTTTGATAGATTTGACTCTAATATTAAAAATTTGTATGCCTTGTGTTCTCTTGCGAATTTCATGTTTATTTTCTCTAAATATACTGTTTCATTTGTTTTGCTATAAATATGTTTTATTATGTCTTTTTTTGCCGCAGACATATGTACATTCGTAATGAACATAGGTATTTTCTTGTCGGCTGCTCGAAATGTGCACTCTAAATCTCTGGCAATACCCGACTTGCCTTCAAACCGATACTTAGTTGGTTTTTTGCGCTTTGTTACCGTAAGCCATTCTGTATTATTCGTATTCTCCAGTTTTGACACTTGAGAATACGTATGCGTATCACGCACAATCATCGGCTGCTCTGATTTACGCTGCCCTGTTACATAACTATAACTAGCTTTATCAGTCGCAGTCATCTGTTTCCCAACATATGCAGTCGATAAGCCTGACGTTACTTCAGCACTCTTCATCGTCACTGCTGAATCGGTGTCAGTACTCACCTCTGGACACAACGGCCGCGACAGCAGCGGTAACGGTAACGGGTTCGTACTCATCTCTCTGTGTTCTACCGACCGCTGCCGCTCATTTACAGAACACTCCGTTATATTGTCTTGCGCTACCCTCGTATCTCTAACTTCCGACATTGGGAAACTAATACTCGGCGTTTCGTTACTTAAGTTCACAAACGAATAATCATGTGAAAGCGCAGGGCCACTGCTTGGAAAAGCGCCACTAGATGGCAACGAGTCGCTCTGCATGCGAAGAACTGTAGTTTTGATCTCATTCACACTGTCTTTGGTAGCATAAGTCGACTTTATTTCCTCAATTTCGGCTTTCAATTTCAATATATCCTTGAGCAGTTTGGAACAGTCTAAGTGATCCATTAAAATCGGTGGTAGTTTATCCAGCTGTCTAGCTACGAAAACTGGAATAATATCGGGTTCTGTAGATTTAAATAGATTTATTATATCAGCCACATCACGCTCTTCTTTTCCTTTACTTTTTCGCAATATTTTTCTGATGTCCGTTGGGACAGACTCGAACAAAAGTTTCTTGGAGTTCTTGATTTCATCACTTGTAAATGATGACGTACAAATACGTACTAGTGATTCTTCATCGATAATAGACACCTTGTTTTGTATGTATGATAACATCTCATCAATTACAATGTTGCACACGTTACACTTAAGAACGTCCGCCATTATTACAACTCGCGAGTCACTGCTACGAGTAAAAATTAGGCCCATGTAATACAATGATACAATTGTATTAGGTAAACTTCCACTATTTGCTGTACAAAATTTATGTTTTATATTTATTTGATTTTATTTATTTAAAATTATTAATTGACAATGTTGACATTGTCATGGTTACCATGACAAATGTCCTTATGACTTGCCCCACACACACGAGTGATACTAAATCATCGAAGACTTAGTGGATCTCACACTAATTGTTAGGAGGGGCGCGGACATATTGAGTGCGCCGTAATAACTGCTGTTTATTGGATTACTGACCCGACACTGTTGCTACATTATTATACTGTGCCCATCTTTCACAGAAACGATTTGCACAGACTAGAATCAAATAGGCCGTTGCAGACTATCCTAACTAATAATAACTAGCTTTTGACCGCGACTTCGCTCACGTGGATGTAGAAGCAATATACGAAACCAACAATAAAGATCTCTTATTTCTATGGATATAACAGAAAGGTCAATCTCTATCTCGGTATCTTTAAGATGTACGATCAAATAAGATGTACGGCGGTTTTATTTTGGAAAATATGCTTTGCAACAGTTAACTGAAAATTCAAATCTATTTAGTAGTTTTTGCGCCAACCTCTAACTCCTCTTAATGGATTCGCAGTCGTTTATATACTTGTTTTTTTATATGTTTGATGTACACTCTTTTACGATTTATAATAGTAGAGATATACTAAAAAACTGTGTAAACGTAAACATGAATATTGCACCAACATCCAATATTACACACTCTATTCGCATTCTGTGGTATTGGACCTTAATTTGAAATGACAGGTGCATTTGTGAAGGGTGTTCTACTGTCATGTGGCCAGTGAAGTGGGTTGCAGCAATGGCGTGAAACTGAATAATGATTAAAACGGTCCATGCTAGTAACTGGAACTATTTTGAAAGGCAAAATTGAAGAAAAGTGAGGAAAGGGAGGACCCAAACAAAGTTTTAGGCAGAAGGCAACAGTGGCGTTTGCTCCACTGACAAAACCCAACCAAGTCTAACACGACTTAATTGGTCGCAAGCGCAGCTACTGGTTAGGTCCTGGATTCGATTCGCACGTTAAGAAAATTTATTGTCGAATGTGCGAAAACATCAGCATCAAGGAACGATTAGCGAACACATTAAAAAACAATTATTGCTACGACCCTTCGGATGGTCTAAGTTATTTAATGATTTTTAATAATAACAATAGGCTCGCCCGCAATTACATAGGACCTAAAAACAGACATGCAAGCTATGGGTGTTTAGCGCTTTTAAGCGATTTATTTATTGCAACTTTGAAATAACACCAATGTCACTATAGTATTGGTTCGTAAATACTCTGTTCGTAATATAACAGAAGTTCTTTCAATACTTTAGGAGAAAATCGTTTTAGCACTTTTGTTAGTGTATACCTACATGTTTTTGCTCGTGACTGTACATCAGTACCTAACTTAACCCTGTCTGAATATACGCTTCATGTTTTCTTATGTGACAAAATGTATTAGAAATAATAACATTGTTATTTATTGAATTACCGTTCAATATTGTTCGTGAGTGTGTTGTCCTTGTCTAATGCGAGATAATGAGACGAGACACCCTCTATATGTTACCGCGCGAAAATCTCATTTCCTTGAGTAGATCTGTCCGGTATATTAATGTGTAAGTTTGTTTGATGAGGAGAAATTATACTCATCTCCGGAAATTTGGCGAGTACAATGACCGCGGTATTTCCAACATTCTTCGTGAGAAATCTCCATATGAACATAATATTACTTTTAACTCTGTAGTGACATTGTAAATATAAACAATAAACCTCTTTTTAACGAAACCTTGAAAACCGAGAGGCCCTCGGAGATAACATTGGTTGGTTTGTGGGATTCTTATCCACTAAAACCACCCCAGTACCGACCATCAGCACATGGAGTGTTCCTCATAAAAAACCACCCCAAAACCTCCATGTGCAACGCCTTACTATGAGGAGGCTCTTGTCTTCCACAGCACTCGGGATCGGTTAAAATATACGATATTCGTTTATATTAGACTTTTATTGTTGGGAGCACTAAAGAATTATACACATTGTGTCCGTGACACTTCTCCTTCTAGAACATTCCTACGTCAATTATATGAATACTTGATCTGCCAGCAACATGCCAAATATTGGTAACGACCTTCTTGGTCTCTACATCTACAGGGAGAGAATGCTTTCAAACGCTTTACCGCAGACGATTCGAGCCACGAGGTAAGTAGTTGCCGACACACACTAACACCCTATAATACCACACACACATCAAGTCTGAACGCACACAAAGGTGACGACAGACACGAACGGTGGTCGCCAGTTACATCTTTTCTCGCCTCTTACGAGATGCAGATCTGAGTGAAATGAAATGAAATTTATTTCTGTAAGTAGTTCCTTTAAAGACACTTTTGTCATTATATTTTTTAATACAAGATGGCGCTGGGATTTCCTAACTGACGACCTCTGAGAAGAAACGCCGAAACGAACTCAGAGAATCGAGGTCTCATTTAAAGTCCAGACAATCGTAGTCTAAGTATATCGGATTTGCGAGTTTACTTGTCAAAAAAAATATCATCAAGTATAAATGCAATCAAAATCGCCGCAGCTGTAGACAAGATTCCGATACCCATTGTCATGTCCACTTAGCCCTTACTCGCTCAAGATTACGACCAGTTAAGACTAGTCCCCGCGGCAATTTATTGGATTAATACAAGATTGTAACTACGATTATATTGTAGTCTCTACTCGAGATTGGTATTGACACTTAGTGATATTGACAAGTAACGCTCCTGAGGTGCTTAGTATAGATATAGTATATATAGTACTGCTTAATATGATATAGATTCTAAGAGTATTCTACTGTTTTGGTATTAAATTGCGCCTGTATTCCCGCAGAGGTGTACTAATTTACACGTTTGCCGGTATGTTCAGGTCCCATGTATCTTATAGGGAGCGACCCTATTGCCAGTAACGGGGTCCAAATCCAACTCCAAATTTGATAGAAATACCCATTAAATGAGTGATACGTATTGAGTGAGACTTATTTGGCGCAGCCGCGAGGCACACAAGTATATTTAATTTGATATGTGTAAATGAAGAAATTAATTTATTATTAGTCTATACAGCCCTTAAATAGAAAACCTATTTCGTGGCATGGCTTGCCAACATGTCTAATGTCAAATTCATATTATTGTGGTTTAAAACCACAGTCTTTGAACTAAATATCAAGATTTGATCCCAACCTTATCAAGGTCAAAGACAGGACGAATTATATGGGACGTTAACGCTAGGACTGGCAGTGTCACGCGGCCACCACGCGATCCATACATTTGTCACGCCTAATGCGCTCTGCACCCTACGAAGGGTTGTCAAACTATTAAAACATAAAAATATGTCCAAACCTCATCATAGTTCTAGCCCAACTATTTTGGAAACAGCTGCCGGTCAAACTGATATAATATGCCAGATGCGATATGAGCTTTTAGCAACAACTACGAACAAATCTTTAACCTCACAAGAAAAAATTACCTTGCAAATTGCATTTTCTGATCGGAAGATTTTGCCTTTGGTTGGGGGGGCCGGTAAGTATGTTATTTACCTTATCCCTTTAAACTTGCATTTAATTTTGTAATTGGTTGCATTTGTATTGGCGATTGAGTATCAATTAGAATACCGACTGATAGAATGACATTTTGACATCCACAGGCAAATCATAGAAGAGAAAAGAAAGAGAAAGAAAATCGTGACCGAAAGTTTATAAAGATACAGGAACAGAACAATATGGTGGTATATAAATTTTTTAAACGATTATCCCACCTCTATATCTATAATAGAAGAAAAAAAAGAACCTTTTAGTCACAAAACGACCCGGTAAAATTAGCACCTACAATCTTAAGTGGCACCCCTAACTACATACAAATCGTCGGTCCGATACGATCGGAGCGGATACAATTAATTACGCGAACAATGGCCGCCGTGAAAACTACCGATGTCGATCGCGTGAACAGCCCGCTCCGTTGTACGGCGACGACCTGTGTCGCCGAATTACATGACTTTCACGCTTTCATGTAATTTAAGGAGAAGGGTGAAGCAATTTTTTTATGAATAGCCTAGGCCTTAAGGGTTAATGCTCCTGGTGCCGAATTCAAATAAACTATGTCCATACATAACATAAAACTAAAGAAAACGTCTTGAACCAGTCTTTGTTACCACACCACAATGACGTTTTTCGGAGGTCGCTCAGTATGGGTCTCATAAGAAAGCTCAAGGAAAGCTTAAGCGAGCTATGCTTGGTATTTCTCTACGAATCTGGGGGTTCACTCCCTAAGCACGAAGTCCGTAGTTTCGGCCTTCTTTACGGGTGTTTCCTATTTCGTATCACCTACGGACAGATGTTTCGTACGGGGCCCGAACTAAGAATGAATGACAGCACAATTTGACAGTTGTACCTACTCCCGATGTGTTTTTACCCATCCGAAACATTGAACCTGACACTTGTTTTCACGGATCGTTGTGTCTGGGATACTTTTAGAAAGGCCCGTTACTTCGTTAACGGAGATAGGGAGTAGACCCTTAGATATCAGGAGATCCGCAGAAGAACTGAAGTAGTTGACATAGCCCAAAAGATTAGCAAGCTGAAGTTAAAAGTGAAGAACTGATGTGGCCGCTGTGGAACAAAATTCTCGAGTGGAGACCACGCACCGGAAAGTGCAGCGCAGGACGGCCTACAACGAGATGGACAGCTGATAACATGATAAAAGTGGCCGGGAGTCGTTGGATATAAGTGCTATATAACCGATCCTTCGATTATATATTATTATCGATATATTGTCGATATTTCGACATCGACACCGATATATACAAGGAACAGAAACTAAGAAAAAAATGTATAAAGAAAGTAAGAAAATAATATATTTTTGCGTACCGTAAGTATACACAACTAATTCACACAAAACACCGACTCCAGCTATTCAATACCTTCTTTGAACTCGAAGAATACCATCGGCGTTTACGAAGTGCTCAATAAACAGAGCATTCCGAAGTATTCCCAGTTATTGTGCTGCCTTTTATCAAAAGATACGGCCGTGTACGAAGCTCGCTTGGGAAATAAAATAAAGAAATACGCGTGCATGCGACAGAACGGGCCCCTACATAAATATTAGAGTCGATACGGACTTTTATGAGACTTAAGCTTATGAAAATATATGTTGTAAGACGTATTGTGATTCGTGTTTTGGAGTACGGAATTAATCGGCGTGTTTGTAAACAGTTGTTGGGAAAACTTTTTTTTGCCACACTGAATGTTGCTACGTATTTACAGAAGTAAGCTGAGCTAAGCTCACGTAAATAGATCTGATCAGTGACCATGTCTAATTTTTAAACATAGGTAAATATTACCAAAATAACTCAAGCATGAGATGCACTGTGTGGCCTAAGAAGCTACGGAATTTTTATATTCAAAAGAAACTTGGTAGAATCTCAAAATGTTGTCCAGACTGCAAATTAATTGAATAGCTTGGATGACTAAAGCGTTTAATTATAGCTACAAATACATATTTTATGATAAAAGCGTTTAAATAAAGCTACAAACACATAAAATAATGGAATCGGCGTAATAAAAATAAAACAATCTATAAAAATATAAAATTGATTTTAACTGCGACGTCCGTCGCATTTGAGTGCTATTATTGAAATGGCCAAAAACAAATGAAGCATGAGCTTAAGTGTGCATGAAAGAGACAGAGTTATCCCCCTCTCCTTCTTGCAAGTTTAATCAGGATTCGTTTTGAGTGCACACATAAAAGTTTATAGTGCCTGTATGTGTGACTGTTTACGTTTATAATAGTAGTATAATGTCTGAACATTCAATACTCGTAAAACGTAGGCAATTGGCATTTTTGCATCGTGATTTTAGGACACAGACTTATTCGCAATAAGTATTTATTTTTTAATTATGTTTTTTTTTACATTATACAAAATGCCTATGCCATTAGCCTAGTGGTCGCAAGCGCGACTGCTACGCTAGAGGTCTTGGGTTCTTTTCCCAAGTCGAAGTCGAAGCCAAGATGAAGTGAAAGTGGTGTACCAGGATCGTAGCAAGTAGAAATCTATAGTCTCTGTCTGTGGGAATCAAACGTGAAGCTAATAGTAAAGCATTTTGTAAAACTTTATAACAATATTTTGCTACTCCTGTTATTGCATAAAATATGACATTGATATTGGAATACGTATTCACTTCGAGCCTAAAATTAAAAATACTTTTCACAAATTAAAACAGTTTTATTTTATTATTTCGGGCCATAACCTATCCGTTAATTATGGCACCTAATGCTATATTCCAACTATTGTGGCTTATCAAACGATCTGTAATGTTAGGTGATCAGGTCAGCAGCAGATGGGTGACCATCATTAACAAATCGGGACGCTTGCGTGTCTCAGAGATCACACACACAGCCTCCAGTGTTGCAGGCATCTATGACCATTTACCATCAGATGGCTCGTCTGCTCGTTTGCCGACATCAACAAAAAAAGCCGTCGTTCCTAGTGGCCATACATACACCAAATTTGAATGCAGGGAATCTACATTCATTATAATAATAAATCTATATCTATACTAATGTTATAAAGACGA
Organism: Acronicta psi; assembly: GCA_946251955.1. Taxonomy (NCBI): domain Eukaryota; kingdom Metazoa; phylum Arthropoda; class Insecta; order Lepidoptera; family Noctuidae; genus Acronicta; species Acronicta psi. The sequence goes on from OX276474.1 coordinate 748,250, forward strand.
AAGATTTGATTGTTTGTTTGTCTGTATTGAATACCTACGCTCCAAAACTACTGGACCGATTTGAAAAATTATTTCGCTGTTGGATAGCCCATTGTGGAAGTTATCAAGACCACGCGGGCAAAGCCGCTGCCGGAAAGCTAGTTATTTATAACTATACTGAGGAAATCTCTTGATCTACAGAATCGATATTGAAATTTTTTTACTGTTTGAAAGGTACATTATCCCTGAGTGCTATAGACATAACATTATATTAATAGCACCCGAAGCGAAGCAAGGGCGGATCGCTAGTACAATATACTAATATTCAGCCTTAGAAAAAACCTAAAAAGATAATAAAACTAAAGATTCCTAAGTACAAGAGCAAAAAAAAAATATTATGCGTGTTTTAAGAATACAGCTATTGAATATTTCACCCCGTTCCTGCTCCAGTGCTATTGAAATAAAAAAGTAAGGAGAGTCCCGCGAGGTACCAATTTGCCTATTTAGCTCACACATAAAGGGAAAACGTAAGAAAGACTACACTAAATAATGTATACCTCAAGAGAGAGATGTATACAGACATTATTTTGTTACGAAACAAGCTTGAAGTTTCTTATTCTTTATAGTGTTTTATTTATTTCCCGAATGTAATTTACCTATGTAGTTAAATAACTTTAACTGACAATCATTTTTTTAATCCTACATAATATACCATAACGCTTTTAGTTATTCCCCTATGAGTTAGGCAGAGGTCTACTAATGGACACCCACATTTTGCCAGTATGTTTAAGTCCCATGTAATATGGGGCGAGCTTATTGCCGATCCGAGCTGTTACTGGGAATATCAAACAACAGACGAGCTACCTGTTGGTAGCATCAGCAACACCAGAGGCCAACGCCTCTTATAACGCCTCCATAATGCGCTTGCACATGAACACAATTTGACAGTTCTACCTACAACCGATATGTTTTTATTGTACTTGTTTTAACGGAGCCCCGTTACTTCGTTGACGAAGATAGGGAGTATACCCCTGTTCCTACCAGTGAGCACTTTTGAAATGAGTACTCAAAACACTTCCTTACACGATCATGTACGCTACTACTCTAGTATGCATAAGTATCACACGCATGTTGTTCTGTGACCGTTGTCACAGAACAACATAACATATTCATAATATATCGAACTAAATCAATTGCATACGATATTTCCGGACGTCGTCAATAGTTAAATAATGGATACAGTTCAGTCCACTAAAAGCGCTGAAACTGAATAGTAATAGAATATTCTATTCAACTTTACTTGCTGCAAACTACTGTACTGTATAGACAGCGGTGTGCAACATTTTTTAATACTTATTGTGGTTACTGAAGGAGTTCATAATTATGGAAAAAGTACCTATACCTAAACGACGTCATAAATAAAAAAAACATTATCATCATCGACCTCCACGAGACTGGCTCGACCTAGTGTGGAGGCCACAGGAAAAACTATGTCTCCTCTCCATACTATGTTTATCTTGATAATTATTGATAACTATTAAATAGTAATGTTAATAAATAATTATGCAGGCAGGTAAGTATACAATGTATGGAAATGTAATCTTTTTGGTAAATAAAATTATTTTTGTTTTTATTTCTGGCGAGATTTGTGCTTAATTTAAATAAATAAATCCTGGGACATTTTTACACAGCACCATCTAGTCCCAAACTAAGCAGAGCTTGTACTATGGGTACTAGACAATGGATATAATACTTATATACTTTTTTTTTGTAAATACATACTTATAATACATAAGAAACACCCAGACAAACACAAACAAATAAGTTCATGACAATAAATGTTTGTGTCCTGTGGGAATCGAACCCACGACCTCATGATCAGCAGTCCGGTATTCGAACCACTAGACCACAGATGTCGTCAAATTTGTGCGCCATATAAACATCCTTTCGCGTACTTGCTAACGGACATCTACATACAATTATATAGGACACAGTTTATTAGACACAAGTAAGTTTGCCCACTAAATGATGTTTCAGCTCTACTCTAAAAGTTTGAATATCGGCAATCGATCCAAGGCAAAGTAATTTTCAGCATTAATAAAACAGCAATATTAAATTGCATTAAAAAACATTTATTTCTTTCAAAGTATGCAATATGCATGAATATGAGCAGAACAGTCTACCAACTCCGCATAATATTTCCAATACAATAAATTAATTTCATGAAAACACTACTCAATAAATGTTGACATCCACTGGCCGACCCGGGTGCATTAACGCTGTCCAATGTTTGACAGTTTAGAGGCTGTACCGAATTCGAACTGGTATTTTTATATTCGATACCTATCGACACCAGTGCATTATCGAAATACTGCAGTCCACGATATGATATAACAACCCTTTTAAATGGATATCGGACACCAGTTGAGAAGTTTTAAGTGCATGATTTGCAATTGAAATGTAAAATAAATAATTTCTGATGTCAGGTAAGTAAGTTTTGTTATTCTGGTGTCGGACAAGTAACATTGAAGAGAGCAAAGTTAAAATTGTGAAATTTTACAAAAAAAAATATTTACAAAAAAAAATATATATATATATATAAGTATTATATCCATTGTCTAGAACCCATAGTACAAGCTCTGCTTAGTTTGGGACTAGATGGTGCGGTGTGAAAATGTCCCAAGATATTTATTTATTATTTATCAACTTGAATTTCCCTACAAAAAACATGGACATTATAATTTAACATGTAATTATGCAAATAAAGAGGGAACCGTTGAAGGCAGTAAAACAAAATAGGCTATTAACAAGTTGTATGGTATCGTAAAACAGCCGCTTCGCTGCCACATGTGACGTGCGTCGTAAATGTCAATCAGATGTTTAAACCATGTATTGTTGTGTTCGCAATAATCCGCAATATTTTTTTTAATGTACCGAGTGAAACGGTGTACGAGTACCGTGACACTCGTGCCATCAAGACGAATCTAATGAGGTTTCATTTATCTAAATCTGTTGAGCCATTGAATAGTTACGAGCGGACATAGGAACGGACATACATACATATACGTCAAACACTTAACCCTCCTACGGCAGTCGGGTAATGATGTGTTGATGATGAATGAATGAATTGGAAGTACGTAAGTGGCTTATATCCCTGCAGGTTTGCTACCGTAAAAGTACCTGCAGTATAGAAAATTCTCACAACTCCCCAACAATACCTCAAACAGTATACATTAATCATTATAGAGTAATAAAAAGACTGGTTAACAATAAAACGTAGCGGCGAGTTGCGATAGCATCACACTTTATTGTCCAAATGATTGATTCTCTGGCAAATAATAAAATTAATTTACCCCTTTTGATTTCCAACGCAGTTGTGAAGTGGAATTAACACGATACGACACGGTACGGACTGAAGTTAAAAATATATTATTATATAACTGGCTCATTGGGCTAGTGGTAGGGCGAGAAAACTGTTATTGGGTTTTTCTGAGAATTTCCCTACAGCAGCTCGGTGTCTGGATTTGTGCCTTGTGGCAATAGGCTCTCCCCTAAACGTTTCGACGAACCGTGGGTGTGCAGGTATAGCAGTACTCTCTGCCTAGCCCTTCGGAGAATACAGGCGCGTGATGGTATGTGATTGCATGCGTTATATTTCATTAAGTTCTCTAGTCTAATCTGTAAGCACAAACAGGGTGTTTGTTGAGAAAATATCACAAGTAAATACCGTGCTATACTTCTTTTCGATAAAAACTCCATTTCCTCACTAAGATTTTTCTAGTATTGCGATTAATATACTATAATGAACAGATAAACATGTTTATAGACTAAAGGAAAGTGCAGTATGAACATCCACAGTGTAAACAAAGTCTAACAAACCGATACTGTTCAAACAAATAAAAATGCAAGCAATGAAACTACTACAACACGCTCAGTTCCATGGTGCGAACAGACTGGCTGACAAAACATCCAGGTACTGCATGCGTATTATTCTTGATAATTTCACCCCTATTCCAATTACAACAAAAAGAAGCAAAAGCAGGATTCCATAAAGAGAAAAAATACATTAAAAGTAACATCTCTTTTGTATCAGTAGGTAATATATTTTGTACTGTCTATAAACTCTCTTTTCTTTTTATACATAACTAGTGACTCGTGCGCAGCTTCGCCTGCGTTTCTATCTGGGGGCCTAGACAAGTTGCAATTTGACATTCGAATAGAAAGAAAATGTATGGAAATGACATTAGTGACAGCCCGATTCGTCGAATGCTTGTGTCATTTCTATACATTTTGTTTCTATTCGTTTGTCGATTCGAATGTCAAATTGTAACTCCCTCTCTTATACTTAAATTTTGCTGTGCCCTACAGGGTCCATAATTGATCCTTAGCTTTAAACTTACCATCTGTTTATTTGTATGTGCATTATGGATTGCAATTTGAATTTGAATTTGAATTTAACTTGTCTAGGCCCCCTGCGGGGCTAACATGCACAGCGTGAAATAAGTTTCTCGTAGCCGTATCTCTTCCCGAAACGAGATATCGCTCTATGTCTTCCGGTGCTTAGAAGACGCAGTTTCTTATTCTGCCCGCAAGTCGATTTTTCCTTCAATAAAAGAAGAAAATGTTCACAATTAAAAAAAAAATATGACGTTACCTATATAAGTTTTAGCTTCATTAATATTTTTTTTCTAGATGGTACTGGGGCCCAGCCTTGCTGATCCTGCTGGGCATTGCCATCACGCTAGTCATGATGACCGTGACCCGCTTCCAGGAGAACCCCACCTACATAGTACAAATTGACAAAACGTTTTTAGCCAGACCATTCCCTTCGGTCATGTTATGTCCAGCGATCAGCTTCATGGAAGATAGAATGACTCGGTTCTTGGCTAATTTGTAAGTAATTCATTTCTTTTTTATTTTCTTGTCTTCTCGCTTTCTTCTTTTTCTTGCCTTTGCCTATTCACGAGGGTTCTAAGTAGCTAGTGCCAACAAACCATAACATTGTTTATTGGTTTGTTTATCAATGTATTCTCCATCTCAAGGTACTAAACGATAGGTACGATTCAATGCGATTGTAAACGTGCTTAATTTTGGGTTGATCTGGGTGTTTTTTGTTTCTATATGTATATTATTAACAAAAATGATACAATCTCTGCTTAGCTTGGCACTGTATTAAATGTCCCAAAAATGTATTTTGTGAGGTAAATTCCAGGCGATATCCTTTTGGCATGAATGCATCCAATACACGAGATATCTTACCACAACTGGGCGCTTTCTACTCCCCCGACGTGCCGTACAACGTCCCAGACCTGGTGAGGGTAGAACAGCTCTTGGACTATAATGGCATCGACGTGGAGACTGCAGGGAGGCTCCTCACTGCGTCCTGTGAGGAGACGCTTATCAAGTGAGTATAAACTTGTATTATGTACATCAATTAATGTATACCTGATTAAATAAGCCAATTGAATATCAGGAATAGCAAACTTTAAAAACCTTGGACGTTACATCCTGGATAGATAACATTGTAACTATTAAAACGGGAAATCAACTATATGAAGACAATCAGTACTCTGCAGCAGGCAGTATTCTTCACAGTCTGATTTACCTACCTGATTTGTTTAGCCGTAACAAGTGCGACTGCTTAATTCTTGGGTTCGAGTCCCAGGTCTCCATTAGGACATTCTCAGAACAGGGTTTGGGATATTTGCCCGTAAAGTAATTTTTTTTTCGTCCGTGGAATCCGTGGAGTTCATATTACTCATTCTTGGTATAAGAAATACCCTGTTACAATTACTGGCTGGTATTATTATTGACGTATTATAATTTCCAGGTGTCGATGGGGCAAGACATACATGAACTGTTCAGATATATTCCACATGGAACTCACTGGAGATGGATTCTGTTGCGTCTTTAACGGAAGGTCTTTGAGACGGTCAGTTAAAATCCTTATATCATTAATAATCCACAGTTAACTAATACATCTTTACAACCATACAATTCAAATAATATAACGTTTATTTAATTCTCCCCAAGTTTTGTCTAGTTAAACATTAATTTCTCAGAAGTTATGGTATAAGAGAATCTCTGTAGCTCCGTAAAGTAAATAACTAGAACACGCGTATAGAAAGTTAAACATTCCTATTAATTGTGCAGATACGAGGCTCGAGCAAATAATGATTATTACGAGACGTTATCAAACACTGCCTTACTTTGTAAAAAAATACAATTTTAAAATAACATACCGTCATACTATCAAGCCTGTATTCTTCGAAGGGTTAGGCAGAGGTGTGATTATGTACACCCAGCGTTCGTGGGTATTTTGGTCCCATGTAATAGAGCCGAGGAGCCGAGAACCGGGCACAAATCCAGACTCCGAGGTGCTACTGGGAATTTCACAGAAAAACCCAACAACACTTTGCTCGACCCGGGAATCGAACCTAGGACCTTTAGCATAGCAGTTGGACTTAAGGACCACTACACCAGCGAGGCATTTTATAATAATGTTCTATAATTAATTAAATGTTCTCTACATTAACTAGGCAGGGAGAATAGCGACTCTATTGAAAGTAGTAGAGATAATTTAGTAAAGATCATTCCCAGAATTACTCTCTACGGAAAGTCAAATCACGAGTCACTTCAGCAATTCAGAAATTGCTGAGAATTCCATACAGTTCTATAGGTGTGTCAAGTCTGCCATCTCGAACCAGGCCAGCGTGGCGGACTGTATTCCAGATAACCCGAAAATAATCCAAGAGGAATAAAATGTTTCTTCCTTCTCCAGCGAAATGGAAGAAGGAAATACCAACATACAGAAAACCCAACCGAACAAGCACTGGTACACGAAGCAGTTTGGGTACACCAGCGGACTAATGCTAGCCGTCGACCAGAGCCAGGAACCTCTGAACATTGACCTGTCTTATAAGTGGGTAAGTATCAGAATGAATGGGTAAGTAGATCTTGGACTTGAATTCTGTTACTTCGAACACGTCTTTGCACTACACTATTGCCAGAATAACGAAGAACAAATAAAAATGAATATTCTAGCTACCAAGCATAACAATAAAGGTTTTAAAGGATTTTAATTCTTTATGTAATTGTTTAATTTTTGTGAGGATTTAGTGCACCTTAAAATACCTTGTCTTTTTAAAAACTTTTTCAATATAAATCCTGTAGGATGGTGAAGAATAATAATTGTTTATTTCAGAATTTTTTCCATAGATTTTGTTAGTACAAATTTAAATCTAGTGTTAGCAATTTAAATGTAGAGTGTTGCGAAGGTCAATTGCAAAGGTTAAATGGCAGTCACTTCATTAGCAACTTCCATCATCATCATCTGCCTTTGTACCAGATAATGATTCGAAAATAAATCCAGATCGCGCTGCAAACGAGCCAACACTTCGCTGACACGACCACCAACGGGACCGCCCTGAACCCTGGCACCGAGCAATGGATTGCGTACTACACAAGGAGCTTCCAGATAACTGGGGGAGCTAAAGCACTCAGCGCCAATCTCAGAAAGTGCAACATGTTGAGCTACAAGTTACAGTACTTCCCGACATATAACAAGTAAGTGTTTTATATATCTTGACATAGGCTTTGGTGAATATACATAAGAAGATGACGACCTACCGGGCTAACATGCGCGCCACAACAAAATTTTGTCTACTCTTTTGTCTCGCTCTTTCTCGTGCGAAAACGAAACAAAAGCACGACATAAGCGTCGACAAAATGTTCTCGCAGCGTGCATGTTAGCCATACTGGTAAAGGTCGCTGGGAGTCGCTGGTCGATAGATGCGGGCGCCATGCGACCGGTCCCAATAGAAGGAAGGAAATCGAATAAAAACGGTTTTATTTTATCTGACTAGTTTTCCGCCAGCGGCTTCGCCCGCGTGGTCTCAGTATTTCTTATAACTTCCATCCCCTATTTCAACCCCTTACAGCCCTTTTTTCGCATTAAAAGTAGCATATGTGCTTTCTCAGGCTCTAGACTATCTGTGTACCAATTTTATTTAAAGCGGTTTATTGGTTTTGGCTTCAAAGCGCGACAGACAGACAGAGTTACTTTCGCGTTTATAATATTAGTAAGGATAAGCTTAAGAAGCTAAGTTTAAGAAGCTGGTTATTGGAAGATATTTGTGTTTTCAGGAGGTATTGCTTATTAGAATACGAAATGGCTAACACTTTGAAAAGATGCAAGTGCGTGCGGACGGTGCACCCGAGGCCGCCGGGCACCAGTCGGTGTCGCGCTCAAATGCTGCTCTGCGCTAAACAAACCATGGGTAACATTATTTTTGGTGTTTAACTAAGACAAAATATTGAAACTGACTAGATTTAGGTAAGAGAGAAGGCCAACTGTGGATAAATGGGACAAATATTCAGAAGTGTCAGAAAGTATGAATGAATGGAAGAAACAATAAAGAAATACTAGGTATTGTTCACTCTAAATAGTGAGTTATCAGGCCATGTGGCCAGCTGGTGAGTAAAGGGTAACTATCGTAAGGCATTTTAGTACTAATAATATCACCAGTCCAGAATATAAAACAGTCAGTAAAAAGTACTACCTAGAAACATACCTTGAATAATATTGATTTCGTCTTTGATTTGTGACCGCATTAATTCCTCAACTTAATAATTATTTTCTTTCACAATACAGTTTACTTCAGTATGATAGACACCCAAAAAATAGATACACAGAAGTATTTATGTAGAAAGTTCACATGTATTATGTAATATTTGTTTTCAGTGGCCTACGACAACGTGAACTTTCAATGTCCTCGAACTTGTGAGGTGGAAATAGTCACCACTAAGGCATCAACCATAGAGCTCAACCCAAAAGTGAAGCCCGTTGATACATTCTAGTAAGTAACTGTGGATTGCATGCGGAGATAGAAAGAAGCCTACAAGTTTATAAGTTCAGTAGGGCTAAAATCGCAAAATTTTAAACAGAATGAATTGCTTTTGTTGCCAGTATACGCTGACCTCGCATTTTCGTAGAATTAGAGTTCAGTTTTTACTGGAATTGTTTGGCACGGCGTGCAGCCTTGTGTTCACCATCAAAAGTAGCATTAGTAGTATTATAGTAATAAATTAAAAATTAGTAGTAAATTCCTTAACTAAAACAAAAAATAAATAAATATTGCAAATCGTTACCAAAACCTCAAACAAAAAAGGGCAAAAACATCGGAGCCGCTTAAAAGTTGTTCGAAAATGGCTACTGGAGCCAATAATAACAGGTCATATTTTGGATTCGACTCTTACGCGAATATTAGACATTGAAATAAAATCTGTCTGCCCGTGACCGGCCCGGGACGTTGTAAAGGGTCCGAAACGTCGGGATTTGAATTTTATCGCGATAGAATCCGTAATAAGTAGTTTTATTTCAAGGTCATATTTTGATAGTAATGTGATTTTCTTGCAGCAACGATTTGAACTTTTCACGCGTGACCGTGGTCAGGGTGTTCATACAGAACCGCAAGCAGTACACGAAGGAGCGGTGGAGTACCTACGGATACTTAGACTTGTTTTGTAAGTCCATCAACATGTGCCTATGAGATATTACATAACTGCCTCGTAGTCCACGACCACTACGCTTGAATTCCATGGTTCGATTACCAGGTCGAGTAAGGTATGGAGTTTTTCTCTGTAATTTTCTCGGAGTTCGAATTTGTGTTGGCTTGAATACAACAACGCAAGCGTTAGGCGGAGGTGTATATACAAATTAATATAATAGGACGGCTCATATAATATAATAAGAGCAAAATATTGAGCGAGAGAACGATGCAAGTTTACGAGAGAGTGGAACAAGAGAGCGGAACGAGAGAGCAGAACAAGAGAGCGGAGCGAGAGAGCGTGATAGAATAAACCTAATCTGATTTATTGATTATAGCACAACTGGGTGGGATGTTTAATGTGTTCTTCGGCTGCAGCGTTCTCACGCTACTGTCCCTCCTGCAGCTTGGGTATCGAGTTGTGAAGACACAGTGGCACAGATTGAGGAATTAAAGCAACTTATCAGAAAACTACATCTAATTCATGACGTTATCTCTAATGCCGTCTCACTTTATTGGCATCAAAATGAAAAAGAAAGATATAAATTTATAAGTGTCAGGAGTGAAGATGTGGTAGGTACACTTTAAGAAACAATTGATGTTACTGTTTTAGTAGATATTGTCACATCCCTAATATCATCCACAACATTCACATACATCATTTCACGAAAATGCTAGTTCATAGTTTCATTAAGACCGTGTCTTGAGACATAAATCGAAGTTGTGACTTTTTTGTTAGTTAAGGTATTACTCTCTTTATTTATTTTCATACACATTATTTGTATTTTTAAATATTTTTATAAAAAGCAGAAAATATAAAAACATTTAAAAATATAAAAAATAGTAGCCCACCGGCATCGGGAACAGAGTCCAAGCTACCGGTGGTCAGGGCTCCAGGGAAAGGAACCTCCTAACAATACGTGCCGTATCTAGGAGTACCGCTTTCTGTATCAAGCCCTTGATCCAGCCACTCAACGAGAGCCTCCTTAGATGTTGGTCAAGACTCTTGGCTATTAAGCCATTGGCAGACACAACGATCGGTACAATGATCGCCGAACTCACCTCCCACATGTCGACAACCTCACGTGCCAAATCAAGATACTTTATTTGTTTATCTTTCTCGGCTTTCATGAGGTTCTCATCATGCGGGACGGTGATATCGACAATCATTGCACTACGCTCTAATCGGTCTATCACCACAATATCAGGCTTATTGGCAACAATAGTCCTGTCTGTGATAATAGAGCGATCCCAGTACAATGTGGCATGACCATTTTCGAGAACTGGGTCGGGCACATACCTATAGTACGGTACCTCCGATTCCACAAGTTTGTATTTCAAAGCAAGTTGCTGGTGGATAATCCGGGCTACCAGGTTATGTCTGTGCAAGTACTCACCGTTAGCCAGACGCGAACAACCAGATATAATATGTCGGATAGACTCTCCCGGACGGTGGCATGCCCGACATATGTCAACCGTACCATCCTTCACTATATATTTCCTGTAGTTGTTAGTCATCATGACTTCATCCATAATTGCACAGATAAAACCTTCGGTTTCTCCGAAAAGATCTCCGAAGCGTAGCCAGGACACGGACGCTAACAGGTCTACTCCTGAATCATGGAGAGCCCGATAAAAGCGTCCGTGTAGCTCTTTGCTTTGCCATACCTCCTTGCGATCGTTTGTACTCAGTACTACGGGTTTGCGCCAGTTCTCTTTGCCTAAGGAGAGCGGGGTAAGTCCTTTGTCCACTTTAACCACATCTCGATGCATCCCCACTTCGATTTTTTGGAAATATTCTCGGAGACTGCACACCTCGCGATTGTGGAGGTTTTTGGCATTTAAAAAGCCTCGACCTCCACACTTTCGCGGGATGTACAGTCTCATTACCGACGAACGTGGGTGATGCATTCGATATGCGGTCAACAGTGTACGGACCTTCCTATCCAGGGCATCTAATTCTGTCTGAGTCCACTTGAGTATGCCAAATGAGTACATTAAGACTGGCATGACCCAACCATTGAAGGCACGCACCTTGTTTCCTCCTGACAAAAGACTTTTTAAGACTTTTGTCAGTCGGCCAAAGAAACGCTCCCTCAACGATTGCCTCATGTCAGCCTCGTTGGCACTCAGAGGCACTTGGCCCTCTGACATACCCAAGTATTTGTAAGTCTCCGTTGAGGCAAGTGATCTAAGTTGTATGGAATCCGAAAGTTGAATTCTCTCAGATTCCACAACCCGCCCTCGCTTTACATGCATAACTGCACATTTCTCCACACCGAATTCCATTCTAATGGAGTCACTAAAGGTTTCCGTAATCTTCAGTAACTCCATCAGATCCATATCAGAGGGAGAAAAGAGCTTGAGGTCATCCATGTAAAGAAGGTGGGATATAACTTGACCACCTCGCCTCAACCGGTAGCCTAGCCCTGACCTTTCTAATAGTGTACTAAGAGGGTTCAGGGCCAAGCAGAACCACAATGGACTCAGACTGTCGCCCTGGAATATACCACGCTCAATCCTTATCGGTTCACTTATTCTTTGAATTTCTCGACATCCTGGATAGCGAAGAACTGTCCTCCATTGTCCCATACATGACAACAGGAAGGTGCGTAGAGTTGCATCTACTTTGTACAACTCCAGCACCCTCATGAGCCATGTATGTGGCACTGAGTCGTAGGCCTTCTTATAATCTATCCAACATGTCGACAAATTCTTTCGAAGCCGGCGAACCTGTTGGCTTATGGTCATATCTATGAGGAGTAGCTCCTTAGTACCACGGGACCCGTTCCTACATCCATTTTGAGACGCAGACATAATTGAATTTTGATCAATATGATTACAAATTTTTGCTCTCAAAATAGACGTAAGAAGCTTATAGACCGTCGGTAGACAAGTGATAGGTCTATAATTCTTGGGTTCCGTAGTACTACCAGACTTATGGAGCAGATGGGTGATTCCAGTAGTAAGGAATTGTGGTAGCGTCCCAGATTCTAAAGATGACTGAAATTGAGACGCTAAGCGAGCATGTGAACTACGTAGCCATTTTAACCAAAAATTGTGCAGTCCATCCGGTCCTGGAGCTTTCCAGTTTGACATAGGATGGACTGCACGGGCCACGTCTTGGGAGCTTATTAGAATTTCCTCCATAGTTGTTAGTGGTTCACACGCTCGCTCCACATCACATATCCAATCATCTTCAGTATGACTGACGGGAACTGACCAGATGTTACTCCAGAATGATTTCATAGCATCATCATCCGGCCAGCACACGCCATTCACACCATTATCAGGACGCTCCCAATTCCTGTACACCCATCTTTGATCACTCTGAAACATGCGATTCTGGGAATACCGCTCCACACGTCTCTTATACCTACGGATACGGTTTGACCATGCATAAACCTTCTGCTTCAGGAAGTCGATGCGCTCCGTGACACAGGATATATAATCACGGGGGTTTATATCAGTCCCCGAGAATGCCTGTTTCACAAAGCGCATCACTCTAGGGCGAGTATTGCCCTCCCTGAAGCAGATTAACTTGCCAATAAGTGCTCTAGCTCCGTTGATACGCCGCTCAATTCTGCACTGCCAGGCCGGTACCGCAGGCTTCGGTCGTGTAGCTCCATTAGATTCTGGGAACTTTACTTGAGCTACACGACACGCAGCAACAGCCGCACAATACAGAATTGAATGGGTATCACGAAGGTCTTCACTGCTATCAAAATAATCTGTTAGCAGTGAATCCAGAGCACATACCAGCATTAAGTTTTACTTATTATTATAAAAGCCATTTGAATTAATTCTCCTTTATTATGTACACTCGGGCATATTTAAAAGTCCCTATAACTACACTAGGTATAAGGTTGTTTGTCTCAAATTTTTTTAACAGTTTGTTTTGTTTTGTTCAACAATTTTAGTTCTATTATTATTAAGTTTAATCAATCCCTTAAAAATTACAAATAAAACTGCTTTTATTCGCTATTATTTTCTGCTAAGTATTGTAAATTTGCATATTTTGTTCAAAATCAGTTAAAGTACTATCACTTTTTTTATTATAATAAATAAAATAACTTTTGGTATTTCTATACTCACTATATTATGTAGAAAATATTCTGACACAAAAGATTCATCTGTATTACTAAAACTACTATTTCGCTAATCTTTTGTTTGTATAAACCTCATAAACATTAATAACAGCTCTCGCGGTTGTTTCAGACATAGAATAAATTTGTTTTAGAATTAAATTGCCTAACTCTAAACACAATTTTCATACAACTCTATACGCGGTCACCACAACATTAATCTTGTGTTATTTTATGAATATATTCACTGTTTCACATCACAGCGTTGTCTAATAAATGGATTACTTACATTGTATGATTTATTTTATTTAAAGGTCATAAAAGTCATTTATTTAAATTGATTTGTTTTACATTTGTAACCCCACGTAATTAATGGATTTTACTATATTAATTATACTTCTTCAATTATCTGAGTACCTGTGAATTATTTGAATTTACACTTTAAACTGATACTAGCAATTGCCTACGGATTTATTTGCATCTTTAAAGACTGAGACAAAAGGAAGCCTATGTCTTTTCTAAATTATATCTAAATGTGTTCAGCAATCATAGGTGTGAAACTGTCAGATAGTAGGACAATAATTAGCTAATATTTTTGAGTTCTGGTTAAAAGGGCACTCACTGTAGCTGGTAAAACGACTGGGCAAATGAGACCTAACAACTGAGGTCTCAAGATAACAACACAGTGATACTTCTCGTGTTGCTGACGTCTATAGGGTGCGGTTGCCACTTACAGTCACGTGACCCGTATGCTTGATTGTCAATTGTCTTATTCCAATAAAAAATGTCCAAGACAAAGTTCCAAAACAAACTAGAATAGACAGTTTCGATTTAATGCGAAAAAACCTTTAAACCACGTAACAAAAGGTACCTGAAACTAAATGAAAGTATGTGAAGCACGGCGAAAGTTTCGCGCCGCTCCAAATTGTCACCGACAGCCCTAATGAATAAAGTTAACGATCAGATTCGGAACTCCGTTGTTTAATTAAAATACTCCAGATATACCCAACTTAACTATTTCAATGGATTTTACGAATGAGTTGCTTTGTGGTCGAGGTGCTGTTTGGGATCATTGTACCCTACAGGGTCTAGGCTATACCTTTCAAATACATCAATTAAAGAAGTGTTATTAGGCGTACCTACGTAGACAACATATTAATATCCAATGGAATGTTGAATGTGTAGAATGGAACTCAAGGAGACAGCTATGAAAGAGAAGAAGATAGTTAGAGAGAAAACGAATGGCGCTTTGAGATTTACAAGGAGACAGATGTGATGCAATATTGGATTTTTTTATATTTAATAACGAGATGAAGAATATTAGCCGCTAACCGCTAGATGAATTCTAAAATGGAACAAAGTGTTTATGACATTATCCGTCAAGAAATTTAGCGAGAACTTACTTTAAGAGCTGGTGAAACAGGCCCAGGTCATTAATCTAAAAATGCACGTTGCACAGTACTGCTTATCGGCAGAATATTTGGTAATCCGTCCATCAATCCATCTCGTCGGTCCCTCAATGCTGAGGATCGTGACTGCTATGTCTTTTAGGACGACAGCACGCTCTCCGACCGGCCCGGTCACCCGCAGAGTGATGGGACATCAATCTTAATAAAATCAACAGAATTCTACTACCCAAAAGAGGTTTAAATACAAAGAAAACCCACAGAACATGATTAGTTTATCCATATGCTCATACATTCTCTATATCCAAGTCATTCCGTGTCCGGAACCTATTGCTCGCACAAATCGAATTATATTTTGGCTAAATCACGCCGGGGCAATATATCGCCTGCTCTTCGCCAATGCATTTTGTATCGCATCACGAATTGATACCGATTGTAGCTTCTATTGATTCGAGAAGCAATCGCAGACGTGAGTTATTGTGTGAACCGTGATTTTATTTGTTCAATGCTGTATTTATTTGAAATTCGTTGAGGTTCGAATAGAATTCGGCATTCATAAAAACTCGAGGGTAGAGGGGACGTATTTTGAGATGATTTGGGTGTGTAGAAAGGATGAATGAACGGTATTCGACGCATGACGATATCTCTAAGAATGGATTAACGAAGATATTTAAAGCAAGTATATGCGGCGAGTACGGATTGACAAATTAGAAAGGGCCGACCTTGGCAAACGTAGCACAATCAAATTGACGTTCTCAAAATGCACCCTAAGCCAACGACCACGGGGTGGTTGATGAGCATAGATGAAACGAAAGTGGTGTGCCAGGATCGTAGCAAGTGGATATACTATCTCTGCCTACCCCAATGGGAAATGGCGTGAAACGTGAAACTATGTAAAAAATTTACATTTTAATACTTTAAAAAAAAAACAGCACCTATATTATAAAAGCATGAGAATCTCACTGTTTTGTTGTGCGATTGATTGAGTATTTTTGCCTGATAATACCGAATTTGTTTTTTGTCTTACTATAGACTGTGATAAAAATTGCTTTAAGTTGATTTCGATTCCTTTTTAGAGAATATACGTAGGTATATAATTATAATTTAACTGATGATTAATAATTCCGACTTTTATAAAATAAATATATTACTTTTAATGCAATGTTGAATCTGGAAACTATAACAATCAGTGTTATAATGAAATAACAATAGAAATTTGATTCAGTTAACACTAAGAAAACATATTCTTGGACCAACAAGGTTACCACAAAATGTAAGACAAGCATACCGGAACACAAAAAAGTATCAGGATAAACAAGGACAGGCTCAAAGGACTCGTATTTAATGCCACGCATATTACCCTAAAAAAATAACCACTGCTTCCGTTTATAAAGATTGCACGAGGGCGCACGGAAGCGTAGGGCCAAGTTCATGCAAAAATTATACAGAGGCTCGGCTACCGAGCATAAATTGTTGGTAACCGAGCCGGGCCCTTTTAAAGCTTATTGTTTTTACCTTGCCACAAATGTTACCCTTATTGGTGTAAAATATTTGCACGCTCCGCACTGTGAAGGTCGTGCTTTTTAATACGGTGTTTTGTCGTGTGTGCAAAAATCTGGGTCTTGCGTACCGTTGTTTACTTTAGAAATATGACGGAGGATATAAAAAGATGGCGGATTACACACGTGTAATTTTTGTGGTTACCTGAGGCGGAAAGATTCTGAGAGAAAAAATATTTTGTGAGTTTTTAAGATATCGGAGTGTTGTTGTGTTCTCTTTTCTGTGTAATACTGTTTTTCCAGTGCAATATTCTTAGTGCTTTTGATATTTTGATTTTAGAAAGTTAATAAAAATGGTTACATGCAAATGAAGGGAAGGCGTATTTCGTTTTTTTAGCAATTTGTTAAATACTCTTCCTAATATTAAAAAACTATCATAATATTACTTTCCACTTTTCCGAACTCAATATTTACAACTTAAACAATTGGCCTTACACATTTTCGAACAAGTTTACAAGAAGCAAGCCATATAAAATCTAAGGCAGGAACTTCGTCATCTTGACTTGGCCCATAGTTTCGCGAGAGTTAACTTGAAGAATAATTTGTTTCACAAACTCCGCGACTCAAGAATGTGCGGCCATGAATTTTGCGGAATATATCGCTGAAGTTATAACATCAGCCCGCGTGGACCAGACGAGAATAATAATAATAGGGAGGAGACATGGTTCGCTTATGGATTCTGTATCATAAAGATTCTGAGGTTCGTCGAAGGGTAATAAATAATTAAATAGCGCTTATGCGCAGGTGCCTATATTATTCATGTAGATCATTAGCTAATAATTGCGACTCAAATTTCGCAATACATAAATCATTATGTATAATCTACATTTTTTCAATTTAACCATTTATTGATTGATAACAAATTAAGCAATATTGCAATAGATTTTTTTTAGAGAAAACCATTATTAAAGATAAAAGAAAGATGATCAATAATAGAAAAATAATCTATACGTACGTTTTTGAATGCTTCGCCCGCTTAAAATTCGTTGTAGTAATTCATCGAACAGATACCTGCAATAAAGACAATATGTGTGTTTATTCAAAATATAGGTAAGCTATTCGTCAAATTCGTCCAGCCGTTGCAGCGTGAAGTAGTATCAAACAACTAGACGTTCACATTTTTATGTTAATAAATTAGAAAGTTACGATATGATTATGGTTACAGTACCTACTGAAACTAAAGTACCAACGGTAGGTACATACATATAAATAACTATCGAACAACAACAAAATTGGTAGTACAGTAATTTCCTGGAAGTACATTTTGATCCCACCACTAGTTCTCAGGAGTCCCAAATAGACTACACTACAAATCTTGGACCTGCCTCACTGCTCGGCTTCGCAACTTTCCGTACGAAATCTCCCGCATCGTATTCCAACCATAAATAAACGGATCCCACAGTATCCAACAACTGAATTTATACGGAACGACTTTGGGAAATCGTTTTGCGTCTTGTTACCTAAAGTGGGAAAGTTTTTTAGGCTGTGGCTTCATTACGGTGCAAATCAACTTCTCAAGAATATTTTTTGTTTGCTCTATTTCAACATTGGCGAATGAACGCAAACTTGGATTTTATGTTCTTCAAACCTGATCGACTTAGAGGTATTAAAATGGTTCGTCCAGTAAATACTACTGCAATTCCTGTTTTACTACTTCTTTAAACACAATCAAAACGATGCTTTTGTAGGTTTAGTTTTGCAGTATGAACATTGGTAAATATTTACCTTTAAGCTACATAAGTATGTAGTAGTACAAAATAATTGGCACGTCTTGTAACTCCACCCACTTAACAATTTTTAAGCGACTAAAATGTTAAGGTCTCCACTAGGGATGATCGCTAGCTAGTCAGACCCCAAAAGATCGTACCACCGAGTGAGTCAAGTTCAAGTTCAAATGTTTTTATTTCAAATAAGCTTTTACAAGCACTTGTAAAACGTTAAATGATTCTAAGTGCACGGTTCAAAAGTTGATCCTATGGAGAAGAATCCGGCAAGAAACTCCATGGACACTCTTTTAAAATAAGACATTACAATTTTTCCCTGGTACGATATTGCGATAACAGGATGTGTGGACACTGTAGGTTAATGTCCTAGTTAACTCGAAGACGAGCTTATCAAACGAAAACGTTTTCAATATCCGAAAACAAGTCAAGTCAATCTTTTCACGCCTCTTGTGAAATGTCCGATCTGAACTATTCCTTCCTGTCCTGACACAGTTTATATTGTATAATCAAATAGTGACAATGATATTAAATAGCTGCACTGAAAATAATGCAGTGGATATTTTCAAAATGCACGTCATCAACATACATTTTTAACAAGCATTGATGTTTGCGGAGAATGCTAATAGTTATTATTGTGGCATAGTTATAGGTGTATTTGCATACGAGCCGAATGCTCATACATAAACAATTTTACAACTATATCTGGCGTGCTAGTGAAATGACATGCGGACATTTCTGTGTGTATTATTTTCTTTTTTGAGTTACTTTTGTGTTCAGTTTGCCAACCAGCATTAGGCGAGCGTAGATATAGCCTAAAGAGGGATTCCTCTTATGGGAAGGAGGGAGAAATCATAATGGCGTTTCCTGAACTATGTTCCTCTGAAATAGTGAACACCTGTCCTACAGTAGGTCAATTTATGGATGGGTGACCATTCTTAACACACCTCAGTGTCTCGGAGAACAAAATAAAGCCGTACGAAAAAATGAAACATTTCTATAGGTATTACATGTACTAACCAAAAAAGCAATTACCATAGCACATAACTATACACAAATTCATATATAATCCCACAAAATCCAGCCTATCAGAGCTGAACCAGTCTGTGCCTATAATCCAGCCTAGGCAATCAACACGGCGCCGCTGAATATGTTATGAGCGAGTGTTTGTAGCCCCTTTGTGGGTCGCCGTTAATAATAAACTACACTTACTAATTGACGAAGGCAGACCGACACTTAAGCAGGAACGTAAAGAGAGAAATATAGGTATTTGCTATAGCATACCATCACGCCTGTATTCCCCGAAGAGTTAGGCAATGTATGTACACCTGCAGGTAACCGACAGTAGCTCCCATATTGCAATTTTCATCATCATCATATCAGCCAAAAAAGGTCCACCGTCGGACCAGTCGTATACCGCCTGAATCCAAAGACTCCCATTATTTTTAATGAAGGAAAAAATCGGCTGGGGAGCAGGATTCGAACCTGCGTCTTCTGGTTCGGTACACCAGACGCTTTGACCGCTAAGCTATCGCCAGCCCCAGCCGATTTTCTCCTTCATTAAAAATAACTTGTAATCTGAGCATGGAAAATGCTTAAAAAAAATACAAAAAGATACTCCCATTATTGTTATTAACCGGGCACAAATCCAAAATCCGAGCTGCTGCTGAGAATTTCATATGAAAATCCAGTAACACAACCTGGGAATAAAACCCAAGACCTCGAACATAGCAGTCGCACTTACAACCACTATGCTAAAGCCTTTATGGGTAGTATACTGAAAACATTTTGAAAAAATAACTTAAATTCGATCCACCTGAGAAACGAATGCAAAGTAATAAGTCGTATAATATTTTATCGCTAGTGATTATAGCCCAGGCTTTTCCCAGGGCACAAAGACAGAACTTTGGGATCTATAGCATAGATACCTACCAACTGTTGCTGCTAATCACTCAAAAAGGAGCCTAATTTATAATTTATTCAAAAAGATTTGAAGCAATATTCTAAAAACCCTTTTCGTCATACTTTTCTTTTTACTTTCAACTAAATGAAGCCCCAATTATAAAGACAATAAGAGTAAAGGAATACTAGGACAGTAAAAGAAAAATTGGGTCTATTTTTTGGATGTCTATTACACCGTAGCGCAATAATGATGGAATTTACTCTTAACATCTATTAATGACAGGAGACCGATAGAATTTAAGTAGACATAATGAAGGACGTCTGATGCCCTCCAAATAGAGTGATGAAGCCAGCGAGTAGACGAGTCCTTGGGCCTATAGACAAGTTGCAATTTGACATTCGAATCGACAAACGAATAGAAACAAAATGTATGTAAATGACAGAAGCTTTCGACATCGGGCTGTCACTAATGTCATTTCCATACATTTTGTTTCTATTCGTTTGTCGATTCGAATTTCAAATTGAAACTTATCTAGCTCCCCTTAAGATAAGTAGTTTTCGCTGTGGACACCTGGAACACCAGATGCATTCATCATCAATAACCCATTAATCGTCCTACTGCTGGGCACGGGTCTTCTTCCAGTATGAGAGGGGTTAGGCTATAGTCCACCACGCTGGCCTAGTGCGAGTTGGCAGACTTCACATTCCGTCAAAAAAATCTCTCAGGCATGCAGGTTTCCTCACGATGTTTTCCTTCACCGTTGTAAGTCAGTGATTATTAATATACGCACATGATTACGAAAACTCAGAGGTAGCCTTGGATTCTAATTCGAGACCTATGACTTGGGACTCGTTGTCGTGACTATTGACTCGCTAAGCTATCAGAACTGCTTGAGGCAGGCTTTGCCTTAAAGGCCGACTGCAACCGAGAGAGGTACCTGCTCAATGTGGCCTACAATATACGCGTCACTTGCCGTTGATTTCGAACTATTGTAAATTGACCCTTACGGACGTTATTTTACAACAATCCACAGTGAATATCGTTTGCACGTGTCGGCACGTAGGCGGATACGGTGTATTGCGCGGATATTCCTTAAATAAGAACTCGGGTTGGGTATAAAGGCTTTCCGAGTTAATTAATAAGGGTGGGCAGGAGTGGGGGCTCTCATTAACCCTAAAAAACCGGCACAGACACTTATGGCTGAAGATAACACGTGGAACGAGGTATTGCGGGTTAAATTCAAGAGTAAGGTAATTACAAAAAGGTTTTAGAGAAACGTACCCACCTGATTGGGGCGTTTAAGAATTTAAAAGTAATTATTTGAGTATTTATTTGTACATTGATATAATATAATGGAACTGTTGATACTTCGGATTTTATAAATTTCTGATAAAATTTGGAGGATAACTGGCTCGTTGGCTTAGTGGTTGTAAAAGCAACTGCTACCTCCTGCAAATAACTTTCAATAACAGTTCAAATACTTAGAAGGTTCTGGGAATATCTGTAGAATATCACATAAGTTTCGGAAGCCCAGGATGACTGTGCGGACTGTGCGGTCAATCTCCTCCGCTCACTGACTCCCTAATACCTCGGCTGGCCGCCTCAAGTTTGAACGAGCCCATCCGTACTAGTGTGGCCATGCGATACATTATAAATCTGATTTATATGATCTATTCTGATTCCTAACATTGGAATTAGATAAAGCAACTTTTTTTGGAATAATCTCGGAAGAAATGACGACACCCAGTTACAAATATTTTTTTTAATTGGACAAAAACTGTATAATATTTATCGTGAAATTGTACAACAATTTTACACATTAAACTAACATAAACGAAATAAGACTACTAGCTTTTTGTATTTTTTTAAGTATTTTCCATGCTAAGATTACAAGTTATTTTAATGAAGGAAAAAATCGGCTGGCAGGCAGGATTCGAACCTACGTCTTCTGGCAATGCTGATTCTGTAATAGACCAGGGTCGATAATTTTAAAACCAAAAAAAAAATATAGTAGGATAAAACCCATTGGAAAAGGAAGAGAATATTACAAAAATTAAAGGAAAAATAATTTACGGGCGATCTGAGGTCGGGAAGTGGATGGGGGTGAGTTTTAAAGGGTAAAATATGCTTTATTTCGATTTCCGGCAAAAATACATCCCAATTTACACCATCAGAAAGTAGAGATTTCAACAAACAAAAAGCACACCGACATTTTTAAAAAAGCTGTTATTTTGACGGGAGAATTTTCGATTGAAAATGTAGGTGTTTTTTCAATATTAAGTCAATAAAAGGTGAAAAAATAAATATTTTAAATAAAAAAAAACAGTTTATTCGGGACATAAAAGGGTAAGTTTTCACCAAATTTCGTGAAAAAAATATTTTCTTTTAGAGAAGATAAAAATAGAAAACCAAAAACTTGGTTATTTCAATTTCTACATACATTTTGAGGTTTTGTGAAAAATATGTAAATACAAAAGTTGTAGATCTTTTTATTACCTACAACTTTGTCATTTAACTTTTCTCCATAGGACTTGTACTTTTGCCAGAAATCGAAATAAACCGGATTTTACCCTTAAAAACTCACCCCCATCCACTTCCCGACCTCAGATCGCCCGTAAATTATTTTTCCTTTAATTTTTGTTATATTCTCTTCCTTTTGGAATGGGTTTAATCCTACTATATATTTTTTTCACTTTTTAGTATTTTCAAAGGTTTCAGCCCTGGTCTATAACCAAAGTAGCCGACTTACTTTCGTCAGAGAACCGATTTCGGTCACGAGTAGCTTCGATAAGGCGTTTGGCGATACCATTAAAATGTAAAAGTGCAGGAGGACTTTTTTATTTAACTCTAATAGAATTTTTAAGAATATACCGTTCCCCTTTGACGTACACAAGGTCTCACTACCCACAAACTTCATGGTAACCCACAAATGGGTCAAATATTCTAGTCACGCGCCGGCCCGAATTGAAAGGTGGCGAAGATTGAATAAAGATGGCGCCTGCGTCGGCCTTATCAAATCATCCTGCCTGCGTTTGAAACGAATAAAAACTGATTTCGTTATCAACCTTAATCTTGTGCCCATATGAAACACGTCGGCCTCAGAGGAATTTCGAAGTTATGGTAAACAGTATATAACATACCATCACGCCTGTATTCGCCGAATGGATAGGCAGAAATGTACTATGTTCACCGGTGTTTAGGTCGCAGCCGAGCAATAATATTGGATTTTTCCATGAAATACTGCATTATACTCACACTATTCATCACAAAATTTTATTGTTACTCGCCTATATATTTTTTTAAAAGAGTAACTATGGAGTTTCTTGCCGGCTCTTCTCCATAAGTCCCACTTTTTGGAACCGTGCAACTAGTTTGACAATTCAAAAATGCCTATTTATATGGTCTAATTGAAATAAAATATTTTGAATTTGAATTTGAATTGAATTTGAAATTCTCAGTAGCAGCTCGGAGTTTGTAGTTGTGCCCGGTTTTAATGGCAAGAGGCGGGCCCCCTATATATACGACCTAAACATACCGGCAAACTGTGGGTGTACAGCCACGAGCAAAGATATATAAACACATACAATAGTGCTAAAGCGATTTTTTCATGAATGAACGATTCGTCACGTCACTAAAGTATTTCTTAAACCTAAAGGTTCGTAATATCACAAAATTTCTATCACTACTTTTAGGAGAATATCGCTTTTGAAATTTGGCAAGTGTATTTATTATACATGTTTTTGCTCGTGACTGTACATTTATTTTTTATTTATTTATTTATAAGGCACACCAACAACTTAATTACAAAATATGTGTAGGTAGGTATTACATCATTCCAGGTTGTCCTGTGCAAATAAGGTACTTATAGGCATGCACAACTTTTAAATTAAAACTTAAATGTATATAATTGAAAAAAAAAAAAAAACAATGAAATTAAAACATATAAATACTAAAATCCTGAAATCATACGAATGAATAGTTACGAAAATTTATAATTGGTAAAATTGTATAATCATTTTGAGTATTTTAAATGTAAGTAAAAAAAATTTAGAAAACCCCCGACATGGAATATAATTTGCCATTTTGTGGTGGCGACCATCTTGGATTTGAAATTTATCATAGTGTATAGTATTCTCCTAGTTAAGCCCTTTCATTTGATACCCATATTGAGGGAGTTGTGAAAGAATATGTAATCCGCTATTTTGTAGCGGCGGCCATCTTGGACCGATTTTCATCAAACATAGCTAAGAACACTCCCGACTAATACACCTTTCAAATAAAAAAATCAAAATCAAAATCGGTTCATCCGTTTGGGAGCTACGATGCCACAGACAGACACACACACACACACACACACACACACACACACACACACAGACACGTCAAACTTATAACACCCCGTCGTTTTTGCGTCGGGGGTTAATAGATTAATTAAGTTAGTAAAAATCTTATTTTTTTACATTGGTACAAGTCTGCCTAATCCTTATGTTAATACAGGCGATAATATGCAATACGCGGCAAGAACGTCCCTATGACATAGACCATAAAATGTCATTGTTATTATTTGTAGTCGAGTAACATCTGTGTAAACTGGAAGATTAACGCAGTGAAGCACGAAATGGTAATGCAGCAATTTTGAATTATTTAGCAATTATTACAGGGACACGGGAAGTTAAAGACAAATTGAGGTAAGCAGAGGTGTACTGAGTGAGTTCGAATTCAAAGCATGCACCTCTGACTTTTCGAAATCATGTGCGTAATTATCACTCGTTTTAACGGTGAAAGAAAACATCGTGAGGAAACCTGCATGCCTGAGAGATATTCTCGACGGCAAAATTCAAATTCAAATCTGCCAACCCGCACTAGACCAGAGCGTGGTGGACTGTGGGCTAATCCCTCTCATACTGAGAGGAGACCCGTGCCCAGCAGTGGGACAATGATGAGAGGTGTACTAATATAACGATATCCTTACTTATCTTATCTTACTAATATTATAAATGTGAAAGTTTGTGAGGATGGATGGATGTTTGTTACTCTTTCACGCAAAAACTACTGAACGGATCTGGATGAAATTTGGCACAGAGATAGATTATAGTCTGGAATAGCACATAGGCTACTTTTTATCCGGGTAAAATGTATGGTTCCCGTGGGATAGCGGGCGAAGCCGCTGGCGGAAAGCTAGTTAATATTATAAATGCGAAAAGTAACTGTCTGTCTGTCTGTCGCGCTCGTGACACGCCAAAACGACCGAACTGATTTAAATGAAATTTGGTACACAGATAGTCTAGAGCCAGAGAATGGACATGGGATACTTTTTAACGCTAAAAAGGGTTGTAAGGGGTTGAAAGGGGGGGGGGGGTGAAATAGGCTATTTAATTTTATAAGTCATAGGAAATTATGAAACTATGAATGTGTAAAGATGTAAAAAATTATTTATTTTTTACTTAAAAGTTTTAGTAGAATAGAAGTAGTATTTTGTTTTGTACCTATTATATTATATGGGGACGCCAACTAAACGTACTGCCCTAATAAGACAGCGAGGTTTAATATTATCTATATATACCATTTTTTTATAAATATGGGACCACCACTCTTTCAAACGAAAAAATAAATTTCAAAATCGGTCCAAAATTTTCTGAGAAGTCGCGTAACACACATACAAAAAAAACAGTCGAATTGAGAACCTCCTCCATCTTTTAAGTTGGTTAACGATTCACAATGAGAACAATAAATGTATTTGTATTTTGTTTAATTTGTTTTTCATTTTCTTCTATACGACCTTAATAATCATGTGAAAAACATGTGCTATGTTAATTACACTACTTGCTATTTGTATTTAATTAAATATATAATATATTTTATTTACTCAGTAAATAAATTTAAGAATATTTCTATGTTAATGAGATTGTTATTGTAAATTTCAATAATTACTTAATTCAATTGTATTTTTTGTTATTGATAAGTAATAAGTAAATGTTAGGAAAGTATATAAACGTGTACCGTGATGGTTTTTTAGTAGAGATAGACTGCACATAGCAAAGCAATATGCAGAGCTTGACAGGTATGACATAAATTTCATGTTTCTGTTAGAAATGTTAATAACGACTGCCTCAGTCAAGCAGTGTTGTTTTTTGTGCCTGGAATAATTTATGACAATAAGCTCACTGCCTATTGGAAATTGTGGTTTCTGTGGATGCAGAACATCTTTGAAGACCCCTTACGGGAATACTGGATCGGTACTACGTTATACCAAAATTTTGCGATGATACTCGAACAAATAACTGAATCAGCAAAATATCTTCGCCGATTGCCTTTTTGCTTTAAGTTATAAATAACTTATATAAATAAATTTTGACAATTATTCATTGTTATTATCTTTATTATCATAAACGAGTTACTACAAAAATATTGAAATAAGTAAGATCAAGTAGCTTTTGCGCAACAACGGAACAAAAATTAAAGAATACTTACTGATCTGTGACACTTGACACGCGATTACTTTGGAATTGCGAATTTTTTAACTACTTTATTTATTTATTAAAAAGTAGTTCTATTTCAAAAGTAAAAAAAAACCATAAGTATATTTTTGGAGCATTATATGTTATTAAAAGCACGTTTTGTTCACAGTATTCATCATTTTGGCAACCCTCCTGATGTCGGCTGACTGCGCGTTATCAGACATTCCTTGTGTCTGCTCGCCTCAAAACAAACCTGTTTGCGGTTCAGACGGAATAACGTATAGAAACGAGTGTTTCTTAAAATGCACGAACATGGCGCGACAGCTCCTAGGCTTGCCTCTAATCAGCATACATAACGCGGAAGCCTGCGAGTGATCTAAAACCAATACAAGCTATCTATCAGCCGGGAGGCGACAACGCCAATCGCCCTTACTAAAATAAGAGCTAGTTTAATTGCAAGACAGGGCAGTATATCGGTTACCCGGGTACCCCCTTTACTCGGTCTCCAACGGACCGTGCTAAGAAAGTGCAAAGTAAAAATCTACAGAATTTACACTAGTAGATTTTGACCCAAATATGTCACGGAATTGATTAATAATATCTAATAATCATTATCATTTATTTCAGACAATCTTCAGTCTATAGTTTTACATAAGTGCGCCAAGTTTGACCACAATATGTTCACATAATTAAAATTTGAAAATTTTGGAATTAATCAACCCCTATTTTATTTATTTTTCAAATTTAAATGGGACCACCTATTAGCCGATTTCTCCGAAAGTATAATACCCCCATCCTCTTTCAAAGAAAAAATAAATTGCCAAAGAACCTCATCGGTCCACAATTATTATTGACGGAGAAATCGGCTAGTAAAAATACTACATACAGACGATTATAGAACCTCCTCCGGTTTTTTGTCGGTTAAATACACCAAAATGCAGCACGCAAGACATGAACGTATGTTTTTCGCTTCAATTTCAGTACATTTAACGATACTGATTATCCTTCAAACATTACGATAACCTGCGGTATACCTACCTACTATTATCGGCATCGGTATCGTTGCGATATTATTGTAACTTTGTGCCTAGCTACGATATGAACAACCTATATAAATAATGTAACAATAATTATTAAGTGTATAAGTTATTTGATAATTTTATTTTAATAAGTGTATTAATTTTAATAAATAAATGTGTGTGTTTCTCTTACAACGATTGATAATTTTAAGGCAATGCTTACAACACTCTAATTAACCTTAAAAAACTTAAAAAAAGTTAAAAACACTTTTGTATTGTTGCAACATTGTTCTAAATACCACTTGCGATTTGTAGCTATTGTTCTATAAGAATGATCACTGAATAAATTCTATTTTTCTATAATTTCTAATACTAATCAGGTTCTTTTGTAGTTGCAGTAATAAATCAAGTCTTGTTATTATTGTTGTTCAAAGTATTGTTACCTTCACATATTATGTAAATATTAGAAAACTATATAAATGCTCACTTTGATTGTTTATGATTAGAGGAAGACTGGATCAAGCAAGGCGATATGAAGAGCATCGCAGGTCTGACATTTTTTATCATTTTATTAGAAAAAAATATTTAATCTTTTTGTATTTTTTTAAGCATTTTCCATGCTAATATTAAAAATAACTTTTCCTTTATTAAAAATAAAACATATTTTATAACTAAATCGACTGCTTCATTGGTTTAGTGGTCACATGCGTGGCTACTAAACGTGAGGGCCACGGATCGATTACTAGGTCGAGAAAAGTTATTGGGTTATTGGGTTCTCGGCAGCAACTCGGAGTTTGTAAGTACCCAAATACTAACAGTAGGTTCACTCCGATGTCAGTAGACCTCTGCCTAACCTTAATAGACGTGATAATGTGTGTTAATCGATTATTGTGACAATAAAAAAAATCTGAATATTCTAAGATTGAATAGCCCTGTATAAATTCGCACTAGATTGTCATCAATCTTTGGAGATTGGTTTGTAGGTACAGAGAAATACGTTTAATTTATAACAAGAAAGTTTGTGACCATATTTTTGTAAACTATTACACATAACGAGATGTTTCCGTAAAAATTTAACGAAATCTGGCATTCAGATTTCCAGCCCAATCCATTCAATGATGTCAGTCACCTTTTCCTTTTATAGATTTAGATTATTAACAGCACTTTTTGTTCACAGCATTAGTAGTTCTGTCGATCCTGCAAACATACCTGGTGTCGACTGCGTCCGCGTCCTGTAATTGCAGCTTCATATACAGGCCAGTATGCGGAACCGACGGCAAGACCTACCCTAGCGAATGCATCCTCAACTGCTACAGCAAACGCAACGTCCAAAACGGCCTCCCACCCATCTTTATTAAGAGCCAAGGAGAATGCCCTGAACCACCGTGTATCTGCATTGCCGCCGTCATCCCAGTGTGCGGCACCGATAATAAAACTTACGGGAACATCTGCTTGCTCGACTGCGAAAATGAAAGACGCAAGCGCCTAGGTCTCCGCCCCATCAGAGTAAAACACCGTGGAGTCTGCAAACCAGTTTGTAAATGCCCCGACGTCATCATCCCAGTCTGTGGCACAGACCAGAAGACCTACAGAAACGCTTGCTATTTAAAATGCGCCAGTCTCGCCCAGCAAGCTGAAGGCAAACCAGCTATTTACGTAAAGCATAGAGGACCCTGCAAGAGGGAGGCCTGCGAGTGCCCGCGGATCTATGACCCCGTCTGCGCCAGCGACGGCAACACATACAACAATCTATGCTTGCTCAAGTGTCAGAACAGAAGACGCGACCAGCTCGGTCTGCCCCCGCTCACTGTCGACTACACCGGAGAATGCATAGTATGTCCAAGTATATATGACCCTGTATGCGCTAGCAATGAAGCTACTTTCGGTAATGCCTGCTTTCTTGACATCGAAAATAGGAAAAGAGCACTGAAGAACCTGCCGCCTCTATCGATCGAAAGCAAAGGAGTCTGTCCGTGTTTTTGCACGCTTGAATATGACCCTGTTTGCGGTTCAGACAGGAAAACTTATAGCAACAGGTGTGTCTTAGGCTGCGAGAATAAGAGGCGTAAGGACTTGGGCTTACCCCCGATCTGGGTGGTGCACCGAGGAGAGTGCAAGAAACTAGACAGGCTGCAATAAAAACGTAAAGCTTGCTTAAGTACCAATCTTAGGGCCTGTTTCACCAGCTCGTGACACCCGCTATGCGCCGGGTAAATTCAAAAATTGAACATAACTTGTGCAATTTTTTTTCTGAAAATTATAGATGGTGAAACAGGTCCATAGTATACTTAGGTTAAAAGTCTACATTTTCTGTATAATCTTGGAACTATTTAACTTTACTATATTTTTTGGCATCACCTGCTTTGGATTGTTCAATAAAAATTTGGGGAATTTCTTTTTTGGAGCCAGTATTGCTACCAAGGCAATGAAATTTTGCATTTTTTTTCTTAATCTATTTCATAGTATTTTGATAATATTATTGGCGATAGGTTAACTCTGCCAACGCGGCCGGCATACCTATGAAAATGTATGTATTATCGCGAAACACCATCCGTGTATATTGTTCCTGTATTACCCAGTATCTGCTAGCAAAAGTTTACGCGGCAAATCCCGAGAGCGCTAAGTTGAAGCTATGTGTAGCATTAACAGTAAAGTATTAGGTTATCACGTGGGAGGTCGTAAACGGTGCTCGTACACACTGCGCTAAGCCATTGTGTTGAAGGCAAGTTTACGATCACAAGCACTATTTAATATTCCTTTATACGCATATATTGGTATGAAACACTTAGGTGAAGGAACTTTATGAGAATACTTAATTGCACCAAGAATAAATCAAGGATGGTTTAAATCATCACGCCCGTTTTCCATGTAGAGTTAGACAGAGGTGTGCTACTGCCCATCCACAGTTCGCGCGTATGTGTAGTTCTTGTGTAAGCGAGACCAGCCTAATGCCATCAACTAACCACAGATCCAGACTCCGAGCTGCTACTGAGAATTTTATAGACAAACTCAATTACACAGGTCGCGCAGTGTAATTGAGTTTGTCTATAAAATTCTCAGTAAGGAATGGAACCTCTAGGTCACTAGTACCGTCCTCGTAGTAGTAAGGTTTAGGCTTATCATCAATCATGATTAACTATCCACTGCTAGGCACGTTGTTCCTCTCATAATGAGAAGGGTTAGACTATAGTCCACCACGCTGGCCTAGTGCGGGTTGGCAGACTTCACACGCCTTCGAGAAAATCTCTAGAAATGTTTTCCTTCATTGTTGTAAGCGAGTGACAATTAATATAAACTAGCTTTCCGTCAGCTGCTTCGGCCGCAGTCTTATAAATTATAGCGTACACCTCCAACAAATATCATTATAGTTTAGCCAATGTATACAAAAACTTGACAAATTATATCTTAAAACCTTCTTCGAAAACCACTCTATCCATTGGTAGAACATGAAAATCGGAGTAGTAGTTTTTGAGTTTATCGCGAACAGATAAACAGACTCGGCGGAGGACTTTGTTTTATAATACTGTGACAGTAATTAGTCTTAAACTCCAAGATTCTAAAGCATAATGTAGTTAGTACCAGCCTAGATCTACTGTACCTACATAGCCTCTGGTACATGGGTAGGTAGTGAGGTAGGCACAGCGGGTGCTTGAGCTACGAGAACACTTGGCGCCGCACTAACTAGCCGAGGTCACCGCAGATAGGTCAAGTTACACTAACATATTCTAATAGAAACTTGCGATGTCACATGGTAGTTGCTTAGAATATAAAATGTACTTAATCTTCGGATACAAACAAGTATATAACCCTTCCTTGGGTAAAAAAACTAGGTTAGTTATAATGTTTCATTACGATTCTATTAGTTATTTTTATTGCATTAGGCATTAATATTTTTGGCACATATTTACACAGCGCCATCTAGTCCCAAACTAAGCAGAGCTTGTACTATGGATGCTAGACAATGGATATAATACTTATAAGAATTGAACCCACAACCTCGTATTAGCAGTCCGGTAATCGAGCCACTAGCAGACGTCGTTAACAATGCCAAATATTAAAAATGACCATATTAATTTGTCTCAGATAGGGTTTGAACCTGTGTCATTCCGGTTTCGGTATCTCGTATAGCTTACCATCCGGTGAACTAAAATGGCAAGGTTTAAACCAGCATCCTTATATTTTCTTTTACTAAATTTAATACCTTTATTACTATATTCAACATTATAAAAATATCTTTACATTTCTTTGCGAATAAATGGTATTGATATTTTCCCGTTACGGTTAAAAAAAGCAACCATAATTTATAAAACTTTAAAACGCAAGTTATGTACACTAAATTTGTTTCGCAACTTTATACATATTTTATAATTTCAAACTTTTGTACCAACGTGCAACAATAACCATAGCGGCGACTCAGTGAAAACCACGGAAAAAGCAACGGAAAAGCTCAATTGTAACGCCACAGTATCTATTGAATCCTCAGTAAAATAACTTAAACAAACCAGACAATAAACCCATAGCACGAACCACTGTACAAGGATCTTGTGGTTTGTACCTTCCATCGATATTTATGACAAGGGCACTGGATAAACCAGGATGTATGGAAATCCCCTCGACATTGGGGAAAAGCAGATCAATGAAATGTTTCTTTATCAATACAAAACAATATTCACCGGCTGCAGGGAATAGTGGATTATAGATTATACTTGAAGATCATTCGATCTAGGTCCCCTTACAACGTTCCTAAGAACCTTCACCACGTTTGGTATAAATCAAGTCATAACTTTTCGTTTTGTAATCCCCAAAACGTTCAGAAGGCAGATATACTTAGCTGCTTCTATACATAATTATATTGATAGTTTCCTTTTCAGCATATTATAATACAAATTTAAATTCCGGGCTTCGACTAATACGTTCTTAATCGAACTGAAGACCCCGCTCAGCCAAATCAACAACAACAACATCGCGTTAAAAGTTTCGCGCTCTTTACTGATTTGGCCTACTGTACGTGCCTTTACTACGGTACTGCACTGTGCACCGGTGAGCTGTGAGCCACCCGGGATTTGTGCGAGCTGAGCCGTCGCGCCGCGCCGGATGCTGGCCCATCTGGCGCCGGCTCTAGGAAATATTTAACTATTGTAATACCACCACTAAATATTACACGATCGCCTCCTTCTAGCCGGTTCCTTGTATTTATTAGACTTACTTTAATTTGTGCTATGGTCCAAGCCATACCGGCGAACTGTCGGTGTACATTAGTACACCTCTGCCTAACACTTTGGAGAATACAGGCGTGATGGTATCTATACTGACGACGTCTGTGGTTTAGTGGTTCGAGTACCGGACTGCTGATCACGAGGTCGTGGGTTCGATTCCCACAAGACACAAACATTTATTGTAATGAATTTAAGTGTTTGTGTATGTCTGGGTGTTTCTTATAAGTATGTATTTACAAAAAAAAAGTATATAAGTATTATATCCATTGTCTAGTACCCATAGTACAAGCTCTGCTTAGTTTGGGACTAGACGGTGCTGTGTAAAATGTCCCAGGATATTTATATTTATTATTTTATACTAATATTCTAAAGGGATTTGTATTTTTGTGTGTTTTTATTGAGTAAACTCAAAAACTGTACCCGAGTCACATGTGTTATATAATTATAAGACCACGCGGGCGAAGCTGCTGGCGCAGAGCTAGTGTTTTACAAATTTGAATGTTCCTAGGGGTAGGATAGTCCATCATAGTACATTTATAGGAATTTACTGTATGCACATAAGAATATTAATCTCTTTAATAAACGTAGCGATACACATAACATTAATACCAGAAATAAAAATCAATTTATTGTTCCTTCAACCAGGCTCCAGAAGATAAGTAACTCGTTTGTATACGCTTCTACAATAAAATCCCAAACAACATTCAAAACCTAAGCCTGAATAAATTTAAGTCAATTGTCAAGCAGAAGCTGTGTCTTAAAGGTTTACTACACGGTGAAAGATTATATACCTAGATGACAAAAATGCTTGGGATTGAACTGTTCCAATGAACCAGTGACAAATATTTTGTCTGACATTTAACTTATCCTATTACTTGACATTGCATTAATTATGTTAATTGATTATTTTACTATATATATTTTTTATTTGAGTAATTTTACTGTCATTTTTTTTATTGAGAAACGAACATTATTAACTGTAAAGGATGAGTATTCTGCAGGCCTTGATGTTTCTTTAGTTACCCCATTATGTATAATATAATATAAACCAGCTAACCAGCCTAGCCCTGCAGTTTGAGTTTGTCATGCTGCTGATGGTGGCGTTGTGTGTTGGGTCTTTTTATTCCCTATAACATAGTTGAGTCAAAGGGCGCCGATACACACGTCATGCTCGTGAACGAGTGCTGTCTGTCGGGACTGGTCAGCTCTTACTGCTATGGCTATTTTCTTTTCTTTTCTATTTTATTAGGTGAAAAACAGCGTCAAGTGCCGTGGCGTACTTGACAGTAGCTGAACCTGGATCCCTATTTGGTCGGGTCATCATTACCTGCTTTACCCTATCTGATCTAATTGTAATGCTCTGTTTGTTTTCCTTTGCTTTGGCCAAATAAACATATTTCTTTCTTTCTTTTCTTGCCGGCTCTTCTCCATAAGTCCTACTTTTTTGGAACCGAGCAACTAGTTTGACTGTTCAAAAGTGCCTATTTATATGGTCTATTTGAAATAAAATATTTTGAATTTGTGTGTAGTAGGTAGATTAACTAAGGTAAATAGATTTTCTTTATGTCAGTTGAAGGCAGTAATTATCATCAATAGATCTTGTTGACGTCACTCTAAAAAAAACTCGACATCACAGTGGTCTCAGTAGCTTAGTTGGCTAAAGCGTCCGGTGTAAACGAAGGGACGCAGGTTCGAAACCTGCTTGAGATAATATTTTTCTTTAACTAAAAATGTATACTAACTATAATATTAACTACTTTAGGGTCAGCTTCCAGTGTAATCAGAAGCGCTTGAATAACAGTATATTACACGAAGCAACTGCTATCAGTGCCTCGACCATGAGTTTTTCTCACTAGACTCGCTAGCGACGCCGTAAAATATTTGTATGGATAACCCTCGCAGCGCCTCTAGCGGTTACGCAAGGAACTAAAATTTGCTATGAGATTACAGCGTTTCGATGCGTAAAAAACCTATCGAGAGCCATTCGATAGAACTCATGGTTGAGGTACAGGCCTCTGCAACCCAATTTCCTCTCGGTAGACTAGATAGTCTTAAGGAATGACAAATTTATCTATCCTATTTCCTAAGTAGGATGCATCAGAATACCAGATCGCTGAGTGATTCAGAGGAGAGACTCGTCTGCCGCAACCAAGTAAACTGTTAACACACCGCCTTTTAAAACATCTCAACTTTTGCCGCCCGGGAACTTGCCGCTATGCGAGAAGGGTGACTGTGCTATTAAGATTAGGCTGGATATTCATTATGTATTAGTTATAGTGCGGTTACGGCCGTCCTGCTGGCTATCTATCCGTACGTGGCTTAACTAGAGACACTTAGTAGAAAGTCGTCATTTCACAGGTGTAAAAAAGGGTATTTTTTTGCGATATATTAACTTTAAAGTGTTAATCTTTGCTAACGTCCCTCTCTCCACTCTTTCTCCTCCTACCTCATGGCAGCTAAATTTTTATTGGATATGCCTTTGCCCGCGACTTCGTAGAAGTTGATTTTTTCCCCCGTTTTTGCAACATTTTTAATTTTTACTCAGCTCTTATTGGTCGTAGAGTGATATCATATAAGCATGTAGCCATCATCATGTAGCAAATCATTTTTAAAAACGGCCCATTAGTTTCTAAGATTAGCGTGTTCAACAAAACAAACTCTTCAGCTTTTTATTAGTAGATATGAAAAAATCGCGACGTAACGAAATTAAAAAGAAAACTATCACAGCTAACTAGGCTTTAAAAATTAACCTGTAATATGGCAACAACATAACCTTGCAGTGCGCACTACCCTGGCCGGACTGAATTTGGCCGTTTAGCTGCGAAGTATACAAATTCTAACCTAAACAATGTATTGCGCATTCAAAATTCAAACAGCTAACTAGACTGCGCTTTTTCCGACACTCATTTGGCCGGTTTATATAAGAGCGAATTTTTTTATCATTCAATCCTTCTAATACGTAAACGCATAATACACAATTGCTGTTAAAATTATTGCGCAGTTTGTTTACCTCCATTGTTATTATGTTAGCAGTGTAGGATTTTATTCACAAAACCAAACAATAGGTGTAAACAATAAGTATGATTGTGTTCCTGACATTAGGTACATTGTGGTTTCTTGAATAGAAACAAAATGTATTGATAAATTATTTCTAAAATCAATATTATGTTGAATATGCTTACATTGGTATTGATTCTCTGTGATTATAGTGAATTATTTATGATCAAAGAAAATATTTACGATAAACGTAATATTACGTACTAAATCATAATCTAATACTTGTTTCGAACAGGAAGGGAAGAACAATTAAAGTATTGTGGAAATGTTCCTAATGTGCCCTTTAAGTTCTTATAATTATTATATAATTTAATGCATCTGATAACAGTTATGCATAATTAATATTATTAAAGGGGAGGATTTGATTGTTTGTCTGTTCGTTTATTTGTTTGTTTGTATTGAATAGGCTCCGAAACTACTGGACCGATTTGAAAAATTCTTTCAGTGTTAGGTAGCCCATTTATCGGGGAAGGCTATATGCTACATACCATCACGCTACGACTGATAAGAGCGGAGTCGAAATGAAAAATGTTGCAAAAACGGGTGAAATAAAATTTCAAGACCACGCGGGCAAAGCCGCTGGCGGGAAGCTAGTAAAAAAAAAATAAGGTTCTGTTTCACTACCTCCTAGCAACTTCCCGTTAAATTCCATGTTCCATTTTTAAATTTATCCAGCGGTTAGTGAGTATCTAAAGGTGGTGAAACATGCCCGGAGTATCCTATGAATTTTAATTACTATTAAGTACCTACTTTATATTGTAAACACTTCTTAAATTTTTGGAAACTATAAAGTAGGGTTTTCACACAAACCCCTACCTCATGGTCGCCCTAGTCTACTAGTAACAAAGTTACAGTAACCCAAGTACGAACTATGTATCTAATTAATAGGGAATGCGGATTCTAAGTGAATTGTTGATTCATTCGCCGGGTGCCTTGTTTGAACAAACTCGGAATGTATTCACTAACTATTCAACGTTGTTATGAGTCTTTAAGATGATGATGAGTCTAAGATTATTTTATGGAATTTTAGAAAGAAAATTAACCAATCAGATATCGCACAATATTGTTGCTGTCATATGCCAAATGGCAGATTACAATACCACTGAAATACCGTGCTACCACTGAAATATGCAAAAGTATAAATAAATTCATTGCGAAGCGAGTGGTCTTAAGTTCTATTCCCAGGTCGACCAAGATGTTATTTGGTTATAGCATAAAATTCTCAATGGCAGTCATTTAGAAGCAAGCTATTATGATCGCCACAAAGTGCAGGATTTGCTTAGGGATGAGCTCCTTTATTTTATCTTGACTTACACTATGTTTCCCTAGATGAGTACTGTGCTTATGTATTAGCGATCTTAATTCCTTTAGAAGGAAACAACACAAGCAAGATAGTACGGCATGCTTTATTAAACTAAATTAATTAATTCCAACACAAAGATTAGTTCTAAGATTAAAATTACAAACACAAAAGCTCTATTATAAGTAATTCTAAAGCTATTTACTTCGCAGATTACATATAATTCGACAGCATTGTCTGCTACACAAAGAGGCCACCCCTCTTCCAAAGTTGTACGGTAATCGTTTTATTTGCGAGCTCAACACTTGGTGAAGTGCGAACAATGGACGTGGCCCTTTTCAGGCCCTAAAAGAATACGTTCCACGGTTATTATCTGTGAAAAAAAGTTTGGAGCAATTCTTGGGAGAGGGGTGCCTTGGTTAGATAAACTTAGATATAGGGACCTACCTACTTACTCCTAATTTCTAGGAGATTTATGAGTTGTAAAAGACCTCCTGGTGTGTACGTTACAATCAAATTAAAAAGATCCGAATAATAATCAGTATTCAGTAGGTATCAATCGAACAATACCTACTCTTAGTCTTCTACCATTCGTCTTTTTTCTTTCAAAGTGCCCCGGAACAGTACCTATCTGTCTCGGCCGAGCTCCCCTAAAACGTGTTGCACAAGACGGGGACTCCACCCGAGGACTTGTTTAGAGCGCTTTTAAAACTTGAAATCCCCCTTTTTGAATTTGTGCTAACGTATTTCGCTTGAGGCGACACGAACCGGGGACACCCCGAGGTATTTTAAAAGATTGGACATTGATTTTTAGACTTCATTTAAAATGGAACAAAAAATAAATAGGTACTTCTAGCAGATACAAGTGCCTAGCCTACCTATCTGCGAATAAAATCAAATAATGTTAAAATGGATAGGTAGGCTTATCAATTAAGGACATTGTCGGGCACAGCATAAAAATAATAAAGTATTTTTAGAATCAAGTAGTTTGGGAATTACCCCATTCTAGGTACTATCTAAATTATAATTATAAAGTGTCTCTTATCCGTGTACGTGGGATATTTTAATTATCGTAGTTTTATAAATTGAATAGTACTCCCACGATGAATGTATTAGTTTATAAAATGGCGTACCGAAACCAACACAAAATAAATAATAGGTACCATCACATTTGCAACGATTTACCTACCACTTACAAATATGACCTACATATTTTAAAATAAATAACTAAAAACTTCTAACATTAGCACCTTTTACTTTGCTCTCGCAATTTTCTTTTTAAATAGCCGTGTCTCTGCAACAGGAGGAGGCAATCATTAACTCCGAATAATGTTAAGCAGAGAGGAAAAGTTGTTAAACGCCTGCACAAACACAATAGCAACAAGTTTCACATCGACGCTCTGACAGCAATTGTTAGCAGGCGTTCGTCTCGTGCCATTGCATAACTTAATGCACCCCATAAACTTTTCCGATTTCACGGCCATTTGTTTTTATAACTTTTATAATAATTGTATGACTTCTTTTAACGTGTATTGAATACAATTCTGCCTAGTGGCTGGCATTAGACATTTATAAAAAATGTTTAAAAACTATTTATAAAAAGAAAATGAAATTTAACTTCGTGAACCGTAATAATTCTAATAATTTATTTTCATTTACATGAATACGATGTTGTTTCAAGTGTTATTGGTTGTTCTTCATATTTGCAATATATTTGGTGACGACAAGGAGCCTATAGAGTCTACCAAGGAACTCGACTATTCCGGTTTGGCGGGAGAAGCAGAGATGCATAAGAATGATATACTTAACTTTTTGAACCAATCACATGTTAGGGAACAATACAAGAACTTGTATAACTGCCTTTTGTCAAAGTTGATGGGTAAGCAAACCGTTAATCATGGGTATAGATTGTATCGCATGCGTACCTACGACACGGTTAGTTAAAGATCTAAAGAAACAAATTAAAAGTACGACAAACAAAATAATATTTTGGAACCGATCATGATAATATGCAGTACGTATTACGTACGTACGACGTCTGTGGTCTAGTGGTTCGAGTGTCGGACTGTTGATCACAACGTCGTGGGTTGGATTCCCACAGAACACAGAATGTAATGAACATAGGTTTATGTGTCAGTCTAGGTGTTTCTTATAAAAAGTATTATAATATCTCTACTAAGTATTATATCACTACTTAGTTTGGGACTAAATGGTGCTGTGTAAAATATCCCGAAATATTATTATTGTTTACTTAGTCAATAATAACTGCGAAATAAGGATGCCTGGTTGAAAAAAGGGAAAAAACTTAGGTATCAATATGAATTATTTTTTATGTGACCAACAACACACACACGCGTCATATTAGTAATATTTACACCTGATAATGATAACAATTACAAATAATTGCTTTGTTTCAGCAGATATTCACAGTTCAGCGAATCGAAGAGGTAATTTTTTTAATATCAACGTAGTTGTAGAAACAAGTTAAAAGTAATTTCAATTAAATTACTACACTATGAAATACTTATTTTTACAAGCTTTTATAATATTATTTATGATAGAAAAATAAGTATTTTGTTTCATATATAATTAATATTATAATGTTAATTCTAATTGTTGAAGTTCTTGGTAATCACCCAAAACTTCAACAATTACAATTAGAATGTATGCACCAATTTTCATTGGTGCTACAGATAAAATACTAGTGAGGAAACGTTTTGTAAAAATATATCATGTCAAATAAATAGTGTAGATCCGATTATGTCTTACATTAACGACTTGTGGGAGGTTCTTTATATGTCACTGTGGAGGATGATAGTTTGCGGAGAAATAAATGTGGAACTCATCAGATACTATTAGTTTACTGGTACCAGTTATAAAAATACATATAAGCTACGTTAACTAAGAACGACCTAACCGGGTAGCTGCGGGGAGACGACTGCCACGCTGCGCAAGTCTCTAAGCAAATCTAATGCGTCAGTAGTGTCCCTACAGACTATTATTAGTCAATAAAAAATAATTTCATAATCTATTATCAAAATAATCGAACGACACTAATGTCAACCCACACAAATTCACAGTAGCCACATCGATAAATCATCAAAAAATATATATTTTACAGCGGAGGTATCGATATCTGAGGAGCACGTACTGCCGGGGTCGACGCGGCGCATCGTGTCGGGTCGCAACACATCCATCGCGGCGGTGCCCTGGCAAGTTTCCCTGCGGGAAAGGACCTACCCCATCTGTGGGGGGTCGGTGGTCACAGACGTCTGGCTGCTGACAGCTGCTCACTGCCTTTTGAGGTAGGCTGGCTGATCATTGCTTCACAGAATGCAATTGTAGCATCCAGAACTCAAAGATACGCGTTTATTTAATCGTATCCGTCTTTATAAAAAAAATCCACATACCTTATGCTCCTTCAATAACCGCTTGATGACTGATCACCGATCACTACGACTACAAAAAGTTTCTCGGGTTACAAGTCCTAGACACACACAATAAAACGTCGAGTTTGTTAACAACATTATCAAAATACACTACACTAAACAATAGTCCAGATAATTGAGGCTAATAATAGTTCCAGGTCACATTACGTCTCTGCAATACAACCTCTTTTCCGAAAATAAATCGTCGACTAAAGAAATTGACAATACGTTGTCTCGTCGCCGTCACTTTACTAGAAATATGAGGGTAGTTAGCAGGCATCTTCTCAAATGGAGTTGCAAAACTACCTACCTACCTTCTCGAACAAAGTAATTATAAAACACTTAAGGGCAAACACCCACATTGTAGTTAAAATTATTTTTAGCCCAATTTATTTTTGCGTTTCTACGAGTAGTTCGTGGGTTCCGTGAAATTGTTTTTACTTGTAATTCCATAAAATTGCAGTGTTATTTTACTTGGTAGGTATTGGATTTTGTATTTCATGACAACAAAGTGAGAGGTATAAAGGTGAAACAAAAAATATTTACAGACATATAGGAGTGGTAAAAAATTATCAATGTCTTTATCCAAGATTTGATCAAATTTATTTTAGCTACTGTAATGTTGCTCGTAATAAAAATTATTTATAGTATTTGATTAAGTTATCAAATGTCATGCAACCTCTTTGATCAGTGACATTTGGACAAATAAATTTGACGTATGGTAGCATATGCATTAAATACTGTCAAATAAAAATAATACCCTCCTATCCAATGACATACAGATTGCTCCTATCCAGCATCTATTTGTATCAAACAATTTCATTGTAAAATTACCAAGCGTAAAGTAATACTGAAAATTAACAATCATATTCTCAAACGGTAGGAATGTATCGGGCTTTATGTATCCAACATGTTAAAACTCCTGCTAAACGAACACAAGGGAATAAAGCTAAAAACAATAAACAGTCAACAAAAACCAGACAGCTAGAGGTGCCCCGCGAACTACAAATAAATTCAACGGCACCGCGCACTTTTTATGGTCCGCCCCTAGCGAATTGCGTTCCTTTCGCCAATTTCAATTTATACCCTACCAGGACCGAGTTTTTCCGATGCAAAATAGCAATCGCCAGAGGCCATGGAACAAAGCAGCCACAGTTTGTTACGTAGGTAGTAGGTCTCCTGGGAGTTTACGATTGCTCTGGAGAAATTTATTGTCACCCACTTGGAAAGCGATACGTTGCCAGCAAAATGTTGGGTCTTGTTGTGAGCTCCAATATCCTTCGTATTAGGATTGAACTGTCTCCTTTCTTGTTATCTCGTGCATAAATGTAATTGGTTTGCTCGTTGATATCAGCGTACTGTGTCGTTATGACCTTCTTGAAAAGTCTTAAGAATATTTATGTACCTAGATACTTATGTTAGAGAACTGTATAGATTAACTATCTATTGTTTTAAAGATTTATTTGTCTTAATAACAACATTTTCAATTTGTTGCGATGATATCTATCTTATTTAGTTTTTGTAAGTGCTCAGTGCATTAATTAACTGATGACACGGTTTTGAACCAAACCAATAAATTACATTTATCTCGCCATACCGTCGCAATTTCCCCTAATTGTCTAATTCGCGTCCATTGAT
Organism: Acronicta psi; assembly: GCA_946251955.1. Lineage (NCBI taxonomy): Eukaryota > Metazoa > Arthropoda > Insecta > Lepidoptera > Noctuidae > Acronicta > Acronicta psi. Next base: position 790,567 of record OX276474.1, read on the forward strand.
AAACAACCAAAAAGGTCGAATTCGATTTAGTTCAATATTTCTGTGTTTCACAATAACCTCTTTATGCCTAATTAGAAATTAAACCGGCACGTGAACGGTTTCAATTACATTTTATTGAAGGTCACGATTTTTTACGATCGACAGATGTTTTTGCAACTGTTTATTCTCGCTCAATAAAGTTGATTGCGACAAATATTATAATATTATTTGCATTGTTATGGGGAGTGACCTCACAGCACGATCACGACTTTTTTTAATGTTACGAACCCAGTTTGTATAAATCTTTTGCAAACGTGACCCAGACAAGGATCACTAACAAGGCACAAAGTGAAGACACCGGTTTTTGGTATCCACCAAAAACCGGTGATTCAAGAAGGCTGTTCGCAGTTTGAAATCCCGTACAAATTTTAATATCTTCATGTCACGGAATGCCTTGCCATGCCTTCGAGGCTTATCATGAATAAATTAATAACGGGATGTGGGTTGATAGGATATTAAAGTACCTAGTTTTCCAAAGCACACTAAACATGTAGGTAAGTATGTACTACTGACTATTATACATACTGATCAGTATTCTTTGTATTCAGAGCTCGTGCCAGTGAGCTGACTGTACGCCTCGGTTCCTCGTGGAAGACACACGGCGGCGAAATGTATGACGTCAAAGAGTGCTACGTCCACCCTCGCTACGTCAGCAAAACGAAGACCAATGACGTCGGCCTGGTTCGCCTGTACTCGACGCTGCGGTTCTCCGGCAGGGTCCTGCCGATACGACTCGTGGCGCGGGAGGCAAGGCTGCCCGCCAACAAACCCGCCATTGTCAGCGGTTGGGGCAAACTCAAGGTGTTTTTCAAGATTTCTTTAAGCAACCCGCACGTTTGTCTACACAAAATCGGGAACTCGCGGTCAGGATGAAAAGTATCTTGTTTTAAGCGTATATGCTATGTCAAAATTCTATACTGGAATAGTCCAGTATAGAATTTTGACGGGTCTCCTCTCAGTATGATAGGGATTAAGGCTACAGAGCCCTAATCCCTATCATACTGAGAGAAGACCCGTGTCCAGGAGTGGGACAGTGTAAGGGTTGATGATTGCCACGTAACATGACGTCATCCTGTAAAAATGTTCAATCACCTACCTGTACCAAGTATTTTTTTTAAAAATGTATGTTACTCCAGGAAAGTGGACCCAGCGCGACGTACCTGCAATCCTCCACCATCAAGACTATCGCTATGAAGCTGTGCCGTCACTCTGGACTTGACAGGAAGGCCATCGATCCTGCATCAATGTTCTGCGCCGGCTCCTTCAGTCAATCCTCACCTGATGCTTGCCAGGTACCCACTAGACGAATTATACAATCTATTACTTACGACCATAAGTTTCTTTGAAGTTGTAATGGCCTCATATTGAGTCAGTACTGACGATGACGTCATAATATGCCAACAACTATACCGCCGAAGAGTTACGCAGAGTAATGATGTAAACCCAAATCGGTAAGTAGATGTACGAAGAAATAACTTTTTTAATAGTATCATGGAAATGATGACACAAGTTTTTGACAAGTCGGGCTGTCACTAATGTCATTTCCATACATTTTATTTCTATTCGTTTGTTGATTCGAATGTCAAATTGCAACTTGTCTAGGCCCCCTTGATGGAATACTGGTGATTAGTAGCACTAACTAGCAGTAGACCTTAAACGGCAGCACAGTTCTTTACCATATCTTGGTTGTAGGGTGACAGCGGAGGACCCATCGTGTACGAAGGCGTGCTGATCGGCGTGGTGTCGTGGGGGCTGGGCTGCGCGCGCGGCAACTTCCCCGGCGTGTACACGCGTCTCTCGTACCCGCTCATCTACGACTGGGTGCACAGCCACATCACCAAGACCACTGACAACAACACCGCTTTATAAATTAAATAAATTACAATATCTCTTTTTTTATTTGATTGTCATACGAACACCTATGACAATCGCTAGTGGTACCAGTCTATCCTTCGAATATCGGTATTGCCCTGAAATAAGGTTGAGGTCTGATGGCGGTCGCTTCGTGTAAAATAGAAAGCCAACTCCAAGATGGTTGGGAAAAAAGCTAGGAGGATGAAGGCTGGCTGTCATGTATGGATATGGCAATATGTATTGAATGATTGATTTGATTTAAATCGCAGTTCTGATAATAATTTTAAGGAGAATGTATGGTGTAACAATTGACAAATTATAGAAGCAGTATGAAAATAATGTCAGTGTCTGAGAAATTGTATAGTAACCCTATGGATTAGAGGTAGGATTTAACTAACAGGAAAAAGTGGGAAACGAGTCGTATTCAGACATAAAACGAAAGGCAGAAGACAGAAAACAGTGGCGATTGTTCCACCGACAAAAGCTGAGCACTTTTTAAGAACAAGAGAGATATTACCAAAAAGGTTTTACTGTAGATATAAGAAAAGAATGAGTTTAAAGATGAATTGATTGTATGCAAAACGATAATATGGTATGGAAGTTAAGTAAGAAATGATGGCTGCAAGAAACCCCAAGTAAATTACGATAAGGGTAAGATGACGGTGATGACGAATGACAATATATTTTTGGTATAAAACCCTTTCAGATAGTAGGAACGATGATCGCTTAGTAAGGCCGTATTGGTAACTTGACGCTTTTAGAAAATTGTATTGTTCTTTCTTTGTGACGTTTCACTTTATAGTAATAATACTGTTCCTGCTGTTCCTCCAACAGTGCAGTAATTAATACAGGTACTTTATGACTTACCTAAAGTACAAGAAAAATACAACCACCTTCTGAATTGTTTATTAAAAATTGGTTTCCTTGACGTATGCTTTCTAAATTTTATAAAATAATTCAAAGACTAATAAAGTACAACTATTTGTAACAATTACAAATTAATATAAACAGTTTTTAAAACACAAGCTAACACGATTTAAAATACATGGTGACAAAATTAATCAGTTTAAAACATTTACTATCTACGGTTCAACAACGGCTAAACAATACGTATTAAAAGAATGATTTGCTAAGAACTTAATTGGTGTACAAATTTCACTTACAGACAATATCACACATACACAGGTCGCTCTATACAGTGCTCTTACTTAAAGCAATACGAGAAACAGAAAAGGTCACAGATAATAATAATGTTAACAAACATTTTAGTAGATTTAGGGCCTGATTCACCTCTGGATAGCTGCTAACCGCCACATAAATTAAAAAATGGAACAAAATTTGTATGAAATTATCTGCCAGGTAATCTTTTGAAACCGGACCTAAATACCTAACATATTTCTACCTTTGGGTCAAAAAACTAAAAGAAATGTAATAGAAAATATTTGTTATTTAAATAAGTAGTCATCAGAAATAATTTCTGACCTCTAAGGTACAGGTTAGCACCCAGTTGAGAGGTCAGGGTTTAAGTAACAATGCATATTATGCCTGCTATTAGTTTGTTTATAGAATTAACTGCATTTGAATCGTGTACCTTTGTACTAATCATATACCGTACCTAATATTTACTAGGGTCTTGAATAAACTTATTATGATTCTAAAAAATAGAATTAAAAGTAAAATAAAAAAGTTATATATCTAAAACACAATTCAAGGCGAAAAGACTATGTGCCCAAAAAGTGTAACAAAATTATTTTATTAATAATAATACAACGATTTGGTTTGTACATAGTTACATAACAATATGAATATAAAAGTTGTGCTTCATTATTATGTATTATCTAAATTTGCAAAATCCTAAACATTCATAGCAATATTCACTTTCCAATAACATTATTATCACGCCTTATTCCGCAAAGTAATAGGCAGTGGTGATATACGTGTTTTAGATTCCATTTTGTAGGGGTGATTTCCTATTAAAAACCTTATTGCGAAGTCATAAACTACCCACAAGTACAAAATGCAAATTAAATTAAGTCTTAAATACGTCCTTTTGTGGAATTCAGGGCAGTTCAAAGCCTTTTTTGATTTGTTCAGTACTTTGTGAGGGAACATTATTTCTGTAGAATAATATCTTTACTAAATTAATGGAATGTTTTCAAATGTTTTTTTATTCTCTATTTACTTTGACGACCGACTGTTGCAATGCAAACGCAGAAAAACCCAGGATTATGTACTTACAATAATTATGTACTTAATATTTAACAACAAGAAATTAATCTTCTCATATAAATGTACTAACATATTCCTAAGAATTTATTTATTGATTTATTGTATTATCCATTTTTGTTATTTTCCTAAGAACAAAAATGGCAACAAACAATAATTGGTCTAGATCTAAAATAATAATAAGCTGTAGGTACTCGTCACGGCCTCTATCTTTAGCAGGTTCTTTTTCATGGTTGGTGGGTTAGGTAAGTAGAACTATTTTTATTTTTAAAGTATTTTGACGTCGCATTTGTATTTAATATAATTACGAATATCAAAAACATGTGCGGAAGAAAATATCGATTCTATAAACACGCCATCACTCAGAATAAACGTGGATTTTTAAATATAAAATCTGCTCTACGTGTTAGTATATTTTAAAAGTAAATTACCAACAGAAGATACCTACAACAGTTTTAGAATGCGTGCTATAATACAAATGTTGTGAATAGATACATATATACAAAAATATAATGTTTATATACTAAACACTTAAGTTTGACCTACTGTGTGTTGTCACATAGGAACTAAAAAGACTAACTTAAGTACTAGAAGTATACATAGGTAGGTACTTACATCATTAAATACTATAGACAGATTTTACAAAAACACAACACTGCATTACACCGTATAATGGCGACCCTCCTACGATATAAAGAAAGGGAGGGGAAAGGGAGGAAAGAACATCGCATAAAAGAGTAAGGTTTCACCACCTTTGGATAGCCGCTAACCGCCTTATAAATTAAAAAATGGAACAAAATTTGTATAACACTATCTGCCAATTAATTTAACGGTGACTTATCAGGAGGTGGTGAAACATTATTTATTCATGCAACGATAAATATTATTTCTTTCCCTTATTCATGCAACGATAAATATTATTTCTGTTTATCGCATGAGGGTTGCCAATAACTGGCTAGACTATAGGCCCATATTCAATAATGGTGCTCAATCAACGATGTAAATATACTTGGGCCCAGATTTAAGATTGTTATTAAGTTATGTTATATATAAATAACTCGCAGAGTTCACAGCTAGAACACAGTTCACTTATTTAAAAAACGTCATTCATACACTTCACATTAGGGGTCAATTTCCTCTTCTGTATCACCAAAAGCCATATCGCAAACATTAGACACAGCAGCTCACTCAACAACATTGAGTGTCCTTTCTTCTCCTCTGTCAAAAGAGTAAAGAAGATGCTATAACTGTTAAAAATCCGAGGCCGGCGGAGACAGCGCGGCCTCGCGATGCCTAGGTCTTCTTCCCTTGCTGTGGTCTCCTCAACAAATGTAGAGGATCTTTTCTGTATCTCGCGAACAGTTCTCTCTTGAAAGTCTCGAAGTGCTTTCTATTCTTTTGGTTCTGTTTCTCCCGCCAGAGGGGGCGGTTCCTCCTAGCTTGCAGCCCCCAGTGGATCGTGAAGATTGGGGACAGCACCTTGAACTGGTACCCGATTAAGAACATCTCGTATACCTGCAAGCGAGATGAGGTGGGTCAGAAATTGGTATGGCATGACTAAAAATATCGTGATTTTCTTGAACTGTCGCGATTAGGGTGTAAGTTGGTTGGAGAATTGTTTTAAGTACGTGTCGGTGACTCTTAATTAGTCATTTATTAGTCGTCATTAGGTAGTTCTCCGTATCACAAACGTGTTTATAGATCGGTCCCGCTTGTGATACAAATACAGCAGTTCATAGGTTATGGGTGGCCTTAATCTAGTGGATATTGATATTGCCATATTGCCCAGTAATTGGGTTGCAAAGGTTAAATGGTAATTGCTCCTTTAATATATTGTAACAGACAGGATACGGATAATCCTTGATATTTTATAAAGGTATCACCTAGATTTAAGGAACAATTTCATTAAATAATAACCAATTGGTGAGGAACATTACAAAAGAAAACAACAACAGGATTGAAATTTTATTACAAATCAATTTATTAAGTATAAAAATAAATAAAACAACACATTTACCAGTCTAAACAGAACTCAAGATATTCTAAAATACTTAGAGCCATCAACTATCCTTTATCAGATCGTTTGCCTCAGCAAATAAACAAAATAAATTCTTAACAAAATTCAAGACCAAATCTTTAAATAACTCTGGTCTCAATAACGGATGATCAAACTTGGAAAACGTTCAAGCCGCATTATTTGGTACTACACTACACAAGTTAAATCTAGCATACAAAATTACAAAAACCATATTTCCTGCTAATCGAAAAGCTTACTGGCTTCCCGCCAGGTCCACGCCAGCACTAAGTAACCAGAACAACTTAAGCTCTGCTGGATTCTACATACATTTATCTATCACAGTGACGCTGAAATTTTAAATCTACAGTTGTGGCGATAGAGTCTTATTTTGGTTAGACGCCTGTATTGTCTGTGATCCAAGTTCTGAGAGAGGCTATGTTCGTGAAGACGGTCGGTGATAGCGGTAATGCGCATCCTCTGGCGAACGATACGACGCCAAACGCCGTGCCCCGGAACACGGCCGGACCACCCGAGTCGCCCTGAAAGTGTCAAAGATTACAGGCACTTATATAAAGAAAACGAGATAACATTTCAAATTATCTAGTTGTAAACGATCCCTCTCATACTGAGAGGAGACCCGTGCCCAACAGTGGGACAGTATATGGTTTGAATATTATTAAAAACTAAAAGACTATCATAATATTGTATAATTTATTTTTTTACCATAAATACAAAAATATCGGTAAACAAGTTGAAGTTTTGAAATTTTGAAAATACTAATTCATTTAAACCAGCCGTCTAGCGTCCTAGCCGCCCACTTACCTGACAAGAGGACACTCCTCCTATGAGAAAGTGGCCACCACAAAACATGTGGTTCGTCAAAGCATCCCCGTACGACAATCGACAGAGCCAATGAGGTACTACTGGGACATTTGCTTCCATCATTGTACGGGGTATCCGCCGACCACCTACCTGCGAAGTGAGAGTATCATAATGAAGATCATCAGAGAGTATCAGGTTATAGAACTGATCAGGTTACGACACTGATCGGTTTTCATAGAATAATGATCTGTTTCTACCTAGGGGAAGTAGGCGTGGAGACTGGAGAAGAAACTACGAAACAATAATCAAACATACTCTGGAAATTAGTTCGGTAAATTGGTATATAATACAGGGCAGTACAATAATGGAATAGTCGACTTAATCGCTCTTTTACAGCGTCATTTCAAGGTTATCTTGTCCCATCAATAGGCAAATTTGATGTATAATTAACTCACAGCGGTCAATCCCCAGCCTGTGACAGTGAGCCTGACAAGCGGTACCGCTTGGCTCGGCTGCGGCAGTCTGATGGGCCTGATATTGGCGTTGAAGTTAAGAGGCCGCAGAAGCCTCAGCGCCGCAATGTCATTGTCAAACTGAGGCTGGCCATACTGCGGGTGCACAGTGACATTAGACACCCTCACTATCCTGCCCCCGGAGTCGCGCCGAGTACTGCCCACACGCAGCCGGATGGCACGAGGAGAAGTGCTATAATATTTTGGAGATAGAGTTAAAATGTAGTTGTTATAACCCAAAACCTTTCAAAAAAGTTTTCCCACGTGCGTTACTACTCTAAACCCAGTTCAACAGTTAATAGGAGGCGAGCGTTTTACCATTTCCCGGCTCCGAGATCCTACGGATAATTTATCTAACAAAAAAACTTAATATCACTGCCGGATCTGGAAAAATAGACAATTCCGATAAAAGCTTCCAACACCAAAAGCAAAGTAGTTCAGCAAAATATTATCATATTGATGAATTGTGTTACATTGGTAATCATCCGCATCTGAACGTTCACAGTACACCAGTAGATCGTACGCCTAATTGGTTCTAGAATGCTGCTACTGAGAAGCTGTCAATTGCATTAACACATTGTAATTGTACAATACTGAGTCAATTATTGAAAGCAAATCGAAAGATCATTTGTATTATCGAAATAAATTTAGCCAATCGACAAGAACTGCTATTGAAACATACCTAATATTCGGGTTAATGTTTTTTGTGGATAAGAATATTCGTAGTAGATACTTAGTAATAATAAAAGTTCGTTAATAGAACCATGGTAGAAACCCAATAAATTAAAACAAGCCTAAGATTAAAATACCTTTGATCACAATGAATGCTATAAAAATAAAAAGTACCGAAGAAAAGTTAATCTGCGCTAATAAAGTTGTTTCGAAAACTGTAATCGAATAATAAAGCCATCGACTATCTGGTTAAAAGGAAATCATCAAGGAATCAATAAGTTCTGTAAATTTTGCAATCATTACACCGTAACATCACAAATTTTGACATGTAGCATACTTTGTACGGAATACACACGATCAGACTAGTGATTCGTAAAATACCAAAACGTATTCGCCAATTGTTTCAGCAAATTGTATACGACTGAGTATTTTTCTAATATCGTAGCAAGAGCTATGAAAGCCATAACTGAAATCAAAGAGGAAACTTGACATAAATTATATACGATAGCTACCATAATTCATTCAACCATGTACCCCATCAAACCAAAAATGAACCCTTCAGCTCCATGAATATCCGAGCAACGATCATTGCATCGTAAACTCGTGAGGGCCCACTAGACTGTAACATTTGCAGAGAGGGCAGGCACTCGGACCGACGTTATAGAGTACTTCATAAAATATTCACGCAGAGAAAAACCAGCTGCCATGTCAGTGTCGGGTCAGGGCTGTAACGAACCAACACTGACACTATTTAGACTTGGAAAGTGTTGGTTCTCATATTAGAGTGGGTAAGGTTAGTTTTGAACTGAGAATTGTTGGCCAACAGCATTATATTTTGATCCAATATCTGGTTATCAATACAGAATGATTTATTTATGTCATATTACTAAACACCTTTTTCAGTTTTCATATTTTTTGAAGAAGATTGAATCTTTAAATTTGTCTCAGCTCTCAATGAATAGATGAGAGATAATTATGTAACTTAACGGTTTAAAAATAATGACGTGACCAAAACTATAAATTCTGCTAAGGAAAAATGTATTCTCAACTTATTTGGAAAACTAAAAACATGAAAGACGAGATATGAAATGAAAGGATACTGAAAGAGACAAATTAACACATTAATAGTCATGAAATTCAAAAGATACTGCGCAAATGATGAAGGACTTGCAAATCAGCATTAAAAATTTTAGTACTACGCCAAGAACTATGGAAATGAAATATCCTGCCTTCCTTCGTCAAAACATTTTCGGAGAATAAATGATTTTCCTCGTCCTATATAATATATTTAAGGAAACCCTTCAAAGTGATAAGCAACAATGTTAAAGAAAACCATAAACCCTAAGGCCCGTTCCTCTGGTCACAGTTTTATTATAACTAAAGTCGTAAAGTTAAGAAACGTTACGAGTTTGACCTTGACACCGGAGTGCCCGAAATGGTGTAGTCTTTGAACAATATCTCCGAATTTACTACGCCTAGTAAAAAGTATTTACTATTTTTATTATTATACTGATAAAATGGAACATCAACAAAGCCCCATTTATGGTCGCATTAACTTCCTTAATTTTTCCTGCGTGAATAATTTGGAGACAGAGGCTGATCGTAAAGTTTATCGGCTTTTAGATTCAACGTTTGTAGATTTATCTTATCAATTACATAGTAGCAAACGTTTGATGAATGACATGTTCATGACATGACATGGATCACTTAGATTGTAATTGTAATTGAATAAGGGCAGATTCAAAGTGTATGTTGCGATTCCTGAAACTGCATTTGCAACTAATATTTGTAAATATAAGTTTACAAAAAACATTGATAGAGCAACTACTACTAAATACTCAATAACTTCTTTATTGAAACCGTTCCTAACAGCACAACCCTATTATCATGGAATATCGTACTTACTTCTGAACACAATGTGCTGCCGTGAGCACATAATCCCTGCTGATGACGAAGCCTCCGCAGAAGGAGTTTCCATTCAGCACCATCGACACTTGGTAAGGATGTCTGTTCACTGATGTCGGTCTACCACCTATTATCTGACCGCTAAGTTCTGGACACGCCTCCTCCAGTTCTACATCTAGTTCTTGTTGAGTTTCTTCAGTGTTTTCAGCATCGTCCGCTGCAGCGTCTGCGCAACATGGCGTATCCACTGCTTCTTGAAGATCTACAAAATATTCCAGGTTGTAATTGGTTTTAATTATACATTTTAATGAAACATCACCAATAAAAATATAAATTCTGAAGAAAAACGATATTGAAATAATCCAGATTAATTATAAATTAACTTTTTATGGAGGACCAACATTAGCTTACATTTTAACAAATAAATCAACTTTTGAGTAGGTATTAATTTAGAAAAAATTCACCAATACAAAATTAACTTAATTAATCACTGATTAAGAATAATTGATGCGAAAATAATTGACAGAAGCAAAGAGAACTAAACATGGTACAAAACCTCCTTCACATTGACCTAAAAGAATTTTCACGTCATAGGATATATCACACACTATTTAAAACAAAGTCACTCACCCACAACGGCTACCAGACACATCAACATGAGCACAGCGGTGACCGCAACCATGATGGCTGTTGAACTCCACCTGTATCGACTGCAGACTTAGACACCGGCGCGGGCGCAGTCACACTGTTCTAATTCAAATTATTGCCAAATGTCAGCCGCAGGTAATTTCACACGGCCAGAGACCACGGTCACGACCTTTTCAGCGGCTTCCATTAAGTCAAGGTGACGATTAAAAAAAAGTTATGTGGATGAAGTAATTTTATATGCGTGGCATCCCTTGGCAATGGAGATGCAATAACGGTATCTAAAGCAATAGTGCTTGTCTTCAGCTTTATATCGAAACAATCTTCTATTGCTGGTGAACCTTTAGTGATCTAGAGACAGTTTAAAAATGGTCAAGATCCAATCCTTTTAGAACACGTAACAGTGAAAAAAAATGAAGCTCTTTCATTACATAAAACCTTTTTTCTATAGGTACCTAATCAGATTTAAGAAATCGTAAAAAATCTATTGTGTGTTATCAGATTCTATTTTTTTATTGCAATTCTTTCATGTTAAAGTAAGAACCACCAATTATCTGAAGTTCTGAAAATAGCAGCTAAGTTTATAAAGGAGTTCTTTCATAACGGTTTCAGGTACAATAAGTTCAGTTTCATGAAAGTAACAATCAATAATGTACTCTCAGTAAATACTGTACTATTATTCGCATATTAGATTTTCAGAGCATGAAATGAAATTGTTATATCGGCAATTATACTTAAGACGGTTTTACAAATATTATTATGAAATTAATGTTATTTTAAGTAACATTATCCTTATTTATAACCGACTTGTGACTTAAATGTGCATTAAATTAGAAACCCTAAATGACTCCCAAGATACAGGTATTTCCTAGTTTGGGAGTCAGCAGATCCTTATAACCTCAAAAATTGCCTAGTATCATCATAAATTAAGTTATACCAAATAAATTTGTATACCTATTGTATGGCTATGGCTAAATAAATAATTTATTATTCCATTATTCCATTCCATTTCTCAATTCGTCTGTATATTTAGTTACAGTATCAAAATTTATGTAAAACTTTTTATTGCTATAACGATATCGATTCAATCTATAATTTAGGACGTGATAAAAATACTAGCGATTAAATCCAAACATGAAATTACCTACAATGCTCGACGCACGAATGACGAGATTTTTTTTAACTCGATAACTGTCTCTTCTGTTATTTAGATCGCTATACAAAAACCCTGCTATAATTAGTAGGAATCAGCGACGAATCATGAAAACACATACCTACCAAGTTTTATTTAATATTTACATAGAGCCATCTAGTCTCAAATTACACAGAGCTTGTACTATAGGTACTAGATAATGTAATAGTTAAAATAGTAGGTACTTATAATATCATATTTTTTGTTGTAAATACATATTATTATGTACTTATAATACTTAGGAAACACCCAGAAGAACACAAACACCACGTTCCCGTTAGTCATATTTTTTTTGTCCTGTAGGAATCGAACCCGAAATCGTGATTACCAATCCTGCACTCGAACCACTAGACTACTGACACTGACGTCAAGTTAAAATAATTATGGGATTACATCATTAGCAGTAAAAGCCGTAAATATAGCAGAATATATTTTACGACAAAACATTAAAATGTTTGTAGGTATCTGTCCGTACTATTCCGTCGAGTTGTTTATTTTTGTAACACTAACTTTTGCACACGATTTCGTTTGAACACTTCACAAATACTGACATGCGTGTTGACAACATACTTTCGCGTCGATATGAATATCGACAAGTTTTTCTGATAACGCTAAATGGTCGGGCATGTGAGTCGATTTTATTTTATTTTGTATGTACTGTCAAAGGGATATTTTTTTGGGATGCTAGTACTTATTGCAAATTATTCTGCGTCTCTCACTCTACTAATAATTTACCCATGGCCAATGACCATGGACGCTGTAAAGGGGCCGAAACGTCGGGATGAAAATAATATCAAATCCGCATAAAGTAGTTTTATTTCAATAATAAATGTAATAATGTGTTAGCCAGTAAAATTAATGGGAAAACGAGACAAAACAATTGATATGCCAAGAAAACAACGGACGAGTGATACGGATATCTTCCAGAAGGGCAAATATTTGAATGGCAAATAATTGCCCTTCTGGGTGTTTCTTATGTATTATAAGTATGTATTTACAAAAAAAAAAGTATATAAGTATTATATCCATTGTCTAGTACCCATAGTACAAGCTCTGCTTAGTTTGGGACTAGATGATGCTGTGTAAAAATGTCCCAGGATATTTATTTATTTTATATTCGTGCTTAAAACAATCAAAAGGCTCTTTAATAATAAATAAATAAACAAAGCAAAGCTTAATAGACACGAAAGACGATATAAGATTGTAAATAAATCAGCTTTGCTGTCCAGCCTCGGTAGCCTAGTGATCCTAGCGCGACTGCTACGCCCGAAGTCCTGGGTTCGATTCCTAGGTCGAGCAAATGTGTTATTGGGATTTTCTATTAAATTTTCAGTAGCAGCTCCTGCGCTAATGATTGCTGTGTTTAATGGCAATAGGCTCGCCTCCTGTTCTATGGTACCTAAGAAATTCCGGCTAACTGTGGGTGTACATTAGTACACTTCTGCCCCTTTGGGAATACGGGCGTGATGGTATGCTATGTATCACAATCACTACATATTTGCTAACTCATAAGACCGAAAAGTGCATGAGTGCATCTATCGAATGATAGGTACAGAATTGAGTGATCATAACAATTCTAAAATTTTCCAGATATTTTATTTATACTTAAATCAAAATCCGTAAAGTAAATACTTTTATGAAAAAAGCGCTGTAAGTACGCAAATATAAATACAAGACAAGTAGAAATCAATTCGATATCGCGAACTGCAAGCGTTATTGCAATTCCGGTAAGAAGTGGAAGTGTCTCTGTTTTAGTGCGCTGGCGCAATTGATAATTAACTTGCATTATTATTAGGGTTTACTTGTAACTTAAATAACTATTTTATTTATAAACATATGTATTTCTTTATTTGTAAGTTAAGTTTTAATCTGGACATTTCATTATTTCCGACTCAAAGGACCAAAATATATTTCGATTTTTGTAGTCTAAATTGCATTTTTTTCGTCAAGGAATCATGGCATTGATAACTAGATTATACAGTCCACAAAAAATTGTGACATCATAGACTATGCAACATCAATAACGAAACTGTGTCCAGTTCGTAAACGATCAAAGATATTTTTTAAACATGAAAACATTCCACATAGACCGACAGACTCACTAACACAAATACCTATTTCTACTAATTTTAGCCGTCAGCATCCGGCGACTGCTAAAAATAATTATAATCTAACGGTTGCAACACCGAGCTTTATGAAATTTTAAAATATCTTTCGCTACGCTGCAGCGGCCGTGCTGAAACGAGCTACCTATTGATATTTATTAATTTTGATACAATAGAAATTGGGACACCTGTTTTAAATTACACAAGTTTACTCTGAAAACATTTAAAAATACACAAGGGAAACTATTTTCTAATAAGAAACTACCGATAGTGGCCTATCTAACCTCTAATAAGCAAAACATTGAAGGATGATGAAAATGCAGGAAACTTTTTTCGCGCGTCTTACAATTTTATGAGGCCCTTTACGAAAAGTTTTAAAATAAAATAATCATTTGTGGCTTGCTGGGGCCTACTTGAATCAGGGGGGCCATTTGCCCCGTTTCATTAGCAAAGCTAAACTACTTAGTAATTACCGGATTACTGACACAGATAAAAAAATAATTGTTATTGTGTGCTGTCTTTGTATTGTCGAGAAACTGACCACATCTGGTGCAGATACATTGTCTATGTCTTTGATCACAAACAGCCACATTTGGTCCTATCTTTACATCCACAGGAGACGGTAAAAACCACGACTATAAAAATATTTGCTTATCGATGATTTGAAGCAGCTAATCGCAATCGGAACATGCCTATACTTGAACAGATGACTCATCGACCTTCAACCGGCAGTGGACCGTGACAGACCTGGTTATAACTGAGCATGCCACAAATAATAATTGCGAAAAAATAAACAAATACTTATTATTAAACGAAAGTACTAGTTACGGGTCCAAGATTTAAGTTTGGGAGGGGCTGAGGTACAGAGAAAGTAATATCATGTTTCATTTGAGATATTAGACTTAAGCCCCATAGCAACGAATCCGCTACTGGAATATACTTAAGACGACCAGTGATTTAGTCTATTCTATTCTATTCCTCAGATATGTATTTAAGGAATACAAATATGTAGGTACGTATTTCAGAAGCTGAACACCTTCTCAAGGCTTTTTGTTTTGAAGAAAAAAGTTATAGAAGTATTTATATTAACATAATTACTAATAATCGTTTCGAAATTCGTCCGGTAAAAGATAATACTTTACCTAAACTCTTTGAAAGCCATCCGATAATGCATCACTTTATAAAGATTACTGTGATGTGCTCTCGGTGAGTTCACTACACATACATAATCCATAATTCTAAATGAATGTATTTATTTCATTGAAGTTTTTGGCTACACGATTTTCTAGATACGGCGCCAAGCATGACATAATATAATTACAAAATGAATGAGGAAACATACCAATGAAAACTATAATTGATACGTTATTTAAATCCGCTGTAATATAGTTCCAACCTCATGTAATTGATTAAATAATAGAATGCAACAGAACATTCGGAATTCTTCAGCATTGTCAAGATTCCAACACTTACGTAGGATTTATCCTACAATACCAATATTTGGAAACGCGCCATTTGAACAAACACATTAAGAAACAGAGCTCCATGTATTATCAAACTTATAGGACTTCTGTATTCACATAAAATACGTCTCGAATGGAAACTTCTGGCACCAAACAAATTTTTGCAGCAATTAACACTAAAATTAATGACATTTAAATGGACACAACACATTCAACCACAAATACAAACAATGTGTTTACATAATCTCTCAGAATAAGCCCGTGAATTTATACAAAATTATCGTCTGAATTTCAAAGTCAAAACTTCCTTTCTCAACCCAAAACTGCGCCCAGAAATCAATCTTATAGCTGTTATTAGCCAAAGGCGTTTCAAAAACAAAAATTCCACTTACCATTATTTGGATTCGTTCATGTTTTTCCACAGCGACTGGTAATTTCGGGAGCGCCAGATTAAACTCATTAATCTAGTGTTGTTTCAATATCGAAACGTTAGCGTCTATAAATTTCCAGTGACCAATTACGTTCTGTCCCAAATGGATAAAAAAGCACGTTATTTATTACGAATGGGTACGAACTTGGAAGTGGATGACGATATTTTAAGAGCGAGAATCGAACTTTTTAGCTTTCTTTGGACTTGCTAAAATAAACTTCAATACATCTAAATTTATCGCCCTATTTTAAGGAAAAAAATAAACTATTTATTGATGTAGCGTCGGCGTCGTTCCGAAAATGTTTAAAAAAATATACATAAACATAGTTTACGTTGCAGGATTCTTATTGAAAGCAACATAAACCTGATAGCATCATGATTTAAACACTAAATTTTACTTAATCGTAAAGTTCAATCACCGAACTACTGATGGAGAAAGAAGCCGATTGCAGAGTCATTGGTAAGTGAACAGTATCAATACGCAATGCGGAACGAAAGAGGAAAATTTCTAGAATAAAGAAGTTTCCAAGAACAGATAAAACCTATCAAACAGTTCCGAAAGCACTGTTGCACTATCTAAATAATGCAGAACTAAACAAATTGCAAGAGTTTTTGTTAAAGGCCGCTTTTTTTTCAAAAGAATTGTGTCTACCTGTACTTATTTTCAGATATGTTAAATGTTTATTCTGATACTGTTTCTTCTAACTTTCTAACTTTAGAAAGTAAAAAAATATGTTAATCTATTTTTTATATTATGTGTCGATGAATCTTTATTTCTTAGAAGTTTTACCTTAGTGTAGGGGTATTTTATAGCCTTTGCGAAGATTTTATTTTTTATTTTCCTTGTGAATACCTCATTTTATTGCGGTCCTTATACCCAACACGTAATACAACGTTCCACTCTTATAGTTTTGGTATGTTGCAATATTTGAACTGAAACCCTAAAAATATCCAAATTCAGATATTCTTCTCTTCTCTCTTCTTCAGAATTGCCAGCGTCGAAGATCTGTTTTGCTTGGCACAAGATTAGGAGAAGTTCGCTGAGCTGACGGCCAACCTCCAGTAATGGAGAGGCACCTTTATGGAGAACAATCATAATGATTGCAAGTAGAATCTCAGACAATGTTATGTTACTTAATCAATATTACTTATCTATCAACACTTTTGTTTACCGATACAATGTATTTGCGATCCTTATATTTCGGATAACAGTTACGAGTTCTTGCAATTTTTGATGGCTAAGCAATAAAACAGATACTTCTTTAGATTTTATAGTCATGTCTTGTAACTAACTAAAAACTAGTAACTTATTAGTTTTTTTTTTCAAAGATCAATAGTCGAGATAGTTCTAACATATATATTCTAACTAGGATTACGAGGTACGTTGTATTGTAACGAAAAGTTAAAGAACACAAAGCTATTAAAACATTCCCTGTTTTACGTATTCCAACGGTTCGGTGTGGGCCAAGATCGTCGGCATATTTACATGACATAAATTACAACAGATATAGAAATAGCAACTTTAGCAACATAACAACAACGAAGACACTGAGAGGCATCAGTTCAACCAATTTTTAATGCATTCGGAACGTAGGACCAAAAAAATCGACTCTAAAGAATTATTCGTTCAATCTACATTCCACTACATTTTTCTTTTACAATTGCAGGTACGGTGCAATGCATTGCAAATAATTTGAATTTTTTGTGCCAAATAATGTTGCAGTGTTGCAGCACTCTGATTTGCACACAACTACAGATTTATTGAAACGCTAACGACTGTTACGTCAAAATGCGTGTGCATGCCAAATGACTCTCATCATTCGTAAATGAATAGAGTAATTGAACTTTTACTGTTGGCTATACGAAACACAAGGTGTTTTTAATAGAAATACCAAACGCCTTTGTTATGTTACGTCCATTATATGTAGTTATGTAGACGCTAAATTATTTCGACGCTTCGGAGCATCCGAGATAAAACCTGTATTTGTAAACAGTAGGTAGATCGGGGCAAACTGTATTGACTGTTTTTTGCTAATATGTTTTATTTTGAAAACATTAACAAAAATATTATATTTAAAATTAATTGATGAAAATTAACTGATGTATCAAAATTAAATATAATTATTATTATTCGATTTTGATACACATTACATACCTACTATTTTAATTGACACAGGGGTTTATTACTTTTTTCGCAGCGTGGCGTGGGTTACAGCGTGAACTTCAGACAGTTTCGGTTAGCTACTAATATACAAATTCAATAAAGTCTGGTTATACAAAAAAATACTAAAATCATTTTGGTTCAACTGCAACTTAGCCGACAAGGGGTTCAAGTTTACTTGTGAATTTAACAAAATGTTTCAACAAACAAAAGTAAAACAAGCAATCACTGCTTGATTTGCACAAAACAAAACTTCATTCAAGGGCTATAACTAATTTTTAATGCTACGTAAACATGATTATACACACTTTTATACCATTCAACATTATACCTCCCATAACGAATCCCTTAAAACAATAATGTGCGTGGAGCAACATAAATAGCCGGTCGGGTTATGAAAATACTCGCGCGGAATATTTCTGTACCGCCATGTAACGCGATACGAGATACCGCGCGGAATTCGGGTGGGGGAAACTTGGTCTTTTGGGCTTTTGGCCCGAAAGTAATGGGGCCTTTTGGAATAATAATAGAGAATTTTTGGGATCGAGAACATTTTCAATCATTGTAAAATAATTATTTACTAAAATTACTCTGATCATGTTTGAGTATATATTTTGGAAAACATTGAAGAAACAAGGGTTTGAACATATTTCAAGTTAGCATACAATAGTTAATTCATCATTTCTAGCTAGTTCCAGGGAACTAATTAATAAAATTGGGAAGGCTCTGGCCTTCTCATTTTTGTTAAGATATAATTATCGTAAATGATAGTTTGAGAAATTAGTCGAGTAATACAAGTGCAATGATATAAATCGATTTTAAGACGATAGTGTTGGGTAAAATCGATGGTTTGGAAAGTTAAATAGATAGTTAGGTATGGAAAGTTTGTTTTATCTTATTATCACAAGATACGTATTCAAATTAAAAAAACCCTCTATGATTTTTCCAAGTGATCTGACATGATAACGGATGTTTGCAATATCAAAAACATAATAATGAAATATTTGCGGTACGATTCCAATTAAATGGCGCTAATTAGTTGAGACGACTTTACTCTGAGGTAATTGCATGACAAGTTACTGCCAAGAAGATTGGTTCTTATTAAAACATGTTGCTGCGTGAACACTCGACTATGGCAAGATCTAGGTGTACCTAACCTAGGAGGTATTATAAGTTGTAGTAGATCGCTGGTATAGACTTGGAAATGGAATGGAACATGGAATTTGACATTTCTCATTATTGTAAAATTTGTACATCCTATTTTATTATTTTATGTTTTATATACAATTTGACAAATACCTAAGTACATATATTTTGGAACTATAAAATAATATTTTTGAATAATTTAATAACGCATATTGCTCATATTTTTAATTTAGTCCTGTATAATTTCGTATATATTTGTACGCCTCAGTTGGGCAAAACATGTCTGGGCTTTTTAATGTTTTATTTTAAGATCATGCATACTAAATCTGTGTGTAAACCCATGTTTGACGAATAAATTTGATTTGATTTGATTAGACTCATCTACTACCGCTGAACTAACCCTAGCCTGCCTGCCAATCTATGATTAAAAGCTCCAAGTTCAAAAAGAGAACGACAAAATGTGCTTGGGTGTTCACTTAATTAGGTTATAACGAAATATTAAACAATTTCAATAAAAGCATTCTGATTTAAAAGCAACAAAACTGTGGCTCTTTAACAACGCTCGCCTGACAACAAGTTATAGCTATAAGTAATTTTCGACAACCATTTTAATTTTTTTTACTTTAAAAAAAACGTGCAGTGCCAACAGTTTCCGCGGCATGTTTTTCCAGCGCGTACAAAAATCCGTGGAGCGTACAACATATTCTTCGAACAACATAATATCCAAAGTGTCGATTATGGAGTGGTGCCAAACGGGACCATTTGGCAGGCGGCGCAACAAATCTATCAGTACCAGCTCGACGCTATGTGAGCCTGGTACATGCTGATTAACTTGCATTCACGCTGTGCTCTCTGTGGTATTAAAACAGTCTATCAAATGTATCGCTAGTACGAAAACTCACTGATCAAGTTATCAGTCTCCTGATAATTGTGTAGATAATTTACGTAGGAACTTTGTGATCCTTTGAAAGTTTCCTCATTAAGGTAAAATATGTTGTTGGATGTAGTTAACAGAATATTTCTAAATAATATATTTTTAATTTATGTCTATTAGTGGAGTAGATGTTTTTAAAGACGGTAAAATCTAATAAACAGATAAAATAATTATGTTACTTATGTAGGTAATAAAAACTCATCTTTCAGAACATGTTTTCAGTAAACATATTGGTGACCAATTTTACATGAACGAAACTGGCACTTTCTGCTGTTTGTAAAATTTTAGCCTATGTATCAAAATTACCTGATAAGAGATTTTAATTCAGGCAGAGAACCCACGAAACCACCCTATGGACAGTGTAGTAAACGAGACGGAGTAAAGTTGATATCGGAAATAATATCCGTATCCAATAATAATGATATTATTATGATGTAATGTTGTTCAAGAATTGTGGCCGATATGAATGCAGTCTGGTTAACGATAGGGACACAAAAGCAATTAAGTAGTTTCTCCATTTTATGTTTTTAAAAATTCTATAAGTATTTATAGTAAAATTTGGTCTTTCCAAACCAGTGATTGAAAGCTCACCTTCAGTATTTCAATTACGCAAACGCTATAATTAAAAATCCATCCCAGGCTATACCTACAGGAAATGATTCAACCAACATTAAACAGTTGGAAACCAATAAGTTTGCCAGTAAACGTTCCACAAAATATAGATTTGCAATCATTGCCAAGGTTGGGACTGTAAATTAATGCAAATGGCTCCAAGCCCACTAAATAAATGAGAATTTATTTTGAAAGTATTGGCAGTGAAACAATTGCTGTCATTTTAACAAAAATGACAGATTGTCTTTCTGTCACCTTAGAGATGTTTTGTTAAGTATTTGTGTTTAAAATTGATCCTTACGTGGGTTTTGGTGTTTCTAATTTTATTTTGTTCTTTTGACCCTTTATTGCATTTTGGTTTTTATTCATTCGTTTAAATATATTTCGTGTTAATTACTCAATATTGTAGTTTTTCTGTTTTTATATAACCAATATACTTAATAATATTTAAAAAAATAAGCTTTTACACGTATATTTTTCAATCTTATTTCCATAATATGAATCTTATGAGTTTATCAGTCACCGGTTCATTGACCTTTAAACGCCATTCGCCATTCAAGCATAACGCGAATTCGTGGCGGAAAGTTGAGTTTATAAGTAAATGTATATTGCCCTGTAGGGATCATCTGGACGGGTAGCAGGGTATGTCGAACTTATGCCGACTATAACCCCTACTTGCTTTCCATTGACCTATAGTTACGGCCAAGTTTTTGTGACATTCACCACAACCATAACCACTGTAGTAGGTACCGGACCCATCATAGGGAATGATAACGGAGCTCTGCAATTTTTCTTTCTATCTACATTTGTGTAGTTACTGAATATTTTTGTTCCACACATAATTTCAATACATTGACGTCAGTAGCAGTGTTGTACGTCAGTGCTGTACATCGGTTTCCGCAGTTGTTTGTTATATAGTTTAACTATTGCGCATGACTTGTTTAATTATAATTACGTAAGTGCTTGGATTTTGAACCATGTGGGTTTTTAGGCAGCACGGTATGAAACTTTCAGTTTCCTCCATTAAGGACAGTGGAGGGAAATATCAGACTCAAACATTCAAAAAACACACGGTTGCTCTTCATATTAGGAGGGGGCTCCGAGATCTGCAATCTTCTACGTTATGCCAGGTTACTGCTCGATTCATTAAAATTAATAAAACGTACCGAAGAACCATTTTTTTAAAGTATTTTACTAATTACCGTAGACATGATTTTATTATTCAGCTTGGCACTGCGATGCTACTTGCGTTAAACTTTTTTTTCAAATTCCAATCCCGTGCGAATTACCCAAAATCCTTTCTTAGTGGATGTCTACACTTTATAAGCAACCTACATGGCACATTTCTAGTTTGTAGGCTTTTTAGTTTTTATGATTTCGTGATTAATCAGTGAGTAAATGGTAAATTCGCTTTTGTATACTTATTTATAAACTTAATTAAACATCAAGATAAGCATTTTAACCCGTTTAATTTGTCCCCTACATCATACAATAACAACCGAAGTAATTACACAAATAACTGAAGTAACTGTTATTACTACTTACCTATATAATTATGTTATAGCTCTTTCAGCGAAGACATAAGCCTTAATTTCCCTTGACTAAACAACTGAAGGATAAGAAAACGCCAAACTTCGCTTTTACGAGTCTATGTTAATTTAACACTAAACTAAATATCGTTGTGAACAATTACGAATGTTGTAAAATTTTCTTATGAAGGCGGCACGGGCGCGCAGCTGGCGGTCTATAAAACGGCTATTTTTAAGCTGTATACAAATTGATGGTGTCCGTCGACCTCGGGCTGTTTCTTAGAATATTAGTGATTGGAATTGTATCAATATCAACATTAACATATCACATACAATTGTGTATGTTTTCCTCGAAGATTTAGGCAACGGTATAGGCCTACAGTTCACCAGTTACGTATTTAATCGTTTTTTGGTGCGACCCTTTTTAACTTGGAACCTATACATATCAATTCAACAATTCAGGGAATACGGCATGAAAGTATACATATAACTTGTGAGTCATTGGTAGGTTTATTTAAAAAAAATGGATGATTATGATTTCCATTAAGTAGGTACCTACACACATTAATTAAACCAGTTTATTCACAGAAACAGCGCTTTCTGCCCACGCACTGAACATCTTACTAAACCAGCCAATTTACCTACCTACCTACCTTAATGGGTTCCGTTCACAACGAACATTTCCTTTGGACTTAGACAATAATATAAAAAACTCTCTTAAGTGTAGGCGTTAGATCGTTGGTAATTGATTTTAAAAGATTTGCTAAAGGTTTGCTGCCTATAATAACCTCGAATTAATTAAATATATATTTCGTTTCTTGTTTTATAATGATCCCAATGTTTAAGAGCTGATGACAGGACCTTCAAAATCAACATAAACGTAATATGACATTTAGAAGCACCATCCATGACTCCATATAGATCATATTATTATAGGTATTCCATAGCACGGCTGCGTTACGTCACCAGCTGGCTCCTCGCCAATAAACGGTGTGATGTTTGCATTGTTCACTTCACTCTCAAGTCGCAACGCTATACCTCCAACGTTTAGTTTCACGAATCACGAATCACGATTAAAAAATGTGAAGTAATTTCAAAGGAACAGTTTGAAAGCAATAGGCAGTTACGGTTATTTCATTTCTCAATTGAATTATTTTTGTCGTAAACTTCAGTGTGGTATATTTTTATTAACTTCATCGTGTTGATAGTAGTCTAAACGAGACTATGACACGTAACGATTTTTTCTTCGTCACGGAAATTTTTCCATGTATCAAAGGACATTTTGAAAATTGTATTTATACTTTTATTGTTTGTTACTTTTATTCTACCAATTTATAAATGAAACCTAGCCTGTCAGCCTCGCAAAATTAACCTGTTAACTGGAAATTTCGTCACGACAAGAACTATTACTTTGTAGCTGTCACAAATAAAGACGCACAAAAATACAATATCCTCCTGTCATTAGTCTGACTATCTCACCTGCGTGTTCCTGGTGAACCCGTACCCGAGGAACCGCTCGTCATGCGCAGGCACTGTGTCTGGGGCCACGTAGAACGGCTCGTATAGCAGCTCGAAGTTTGTCACGTTGTGACTGATGTGCGTCTGCGCGGTCTCGTTCCCACCACTCGCCTCCCATCTAGACAATAAGCTTTGTTAGAAACATATTGAAACCCTTACTTACATAACATGACTCAAAATTTAAGAGTTTGTGTGTACGTTTACATGGGAAAAGTGGCTTCGGTCGCATATTCTAGAAGATAAATTACTGCATGAGTTGAGAGCTTTAGATAATACTAACAGTAAGTGGACCAATAGTGTAAAAAAGACTCTGTTTTTTGTTACTGTACCCACCATTCCAATAATTAACCGTCATGTCATTGGACAAGACATGTTAAGTACCTTTCTTTATTCGGAGAATTATTTGGACTTTAATTTTACAGTGGAAAAATGTAGTAGTTCACTTACCGTGAAAAGTTCGAAGCGTACTGGTTATAGATAAACACTTTCCTATGGAACGGTATCGCCAGCTTACTTTTTGAGAGTCGCACCAGCTCCGACTTATTGGATGGGAACTTGGCCACTCTCCGATCTAGCTCATAAGTAGGCACTACATATGCACACAGCGGACATTTAGGCGTAGTCGCTAGAAACTTGTCTAGAGCCTCCGTCATGCCTTTAGAAGGTACTATATCAACATCTACTAAGAAAACATAGGGCGTGTGGCAGTTCTTTCTAGCTAAATTCCTCATATGATTCTGAGGGTACGGATGCCTCGCTCTCCAAGCCGCAGTATCTGCCGTCCTCTCTCCAGCAGGCAAAGGAATCGCCTCACAATCCCTCGCCCAAGTTGGTATTGTACCATGTAACCCTGGTCTCTCCTCTGGCATACTAATATGTAAAGCTATTCTTGAATATATTTCTGGTTGACATCTAAACAACCAGGTAGTAAAAGCTCTTAGCAGTCTCAATTCGTCTCCGGCCACGAACACGCTTACGGAGATAGGTCCTGTCCAATGGGCTGCTATCCTCAGAAGCTCGTCAAGTCTTTCTATGGAGCTCTGTGTTGCGAGACAAACGCGGTGGTTTTTGGAAATTTCTGGATACTGCTCCCCAACTGCTGCATAGTCGAATAATCTATATGATCTACTCCCATCCCACCTTCCTAACCGTAAGTCAAGTCTAGATAAGGGGTCGTCATCTATGGCGGTGTTGGGGACTGTGTCGATGCAGGGCTCGCAGGTGGGGGGGTCGGAGGGCGGAGCCGTGGTGTGCTCGGGACAGGACCCGGGGTGCAGCAGCCACATGTTGGCGACGGCGTTGTAGATCACAAGCGCGATTGCTGCTATCGTCACCAGGCACCATTTACAACGCCAATTCCACTGTCAAAAACAATATTACTACTACAATAACTGAATAGGCGACTCCCACCTATAAATCACTGTTATGTATAATTATGTAAACAAGTTGCAGAGTAAGTTGCTATGCTGTACGCGTACGAATTCGTCATAAATTTTTACCACTTTATCTCTTCTTAGTCCGCCCATTTGTCTGCGGGTAGTGGACCCCATGTCAGCCTGGGCGCTTCACCTCACTTAATATCATCTGGACAGCGTCAGCATTTTATTTATTTTCTTCGATATTCCGTCGATCTGTTGAGAAAGATATTAACACTAAGCTTTACAAATATTTAGATAAAAAACTAAGGCATATTTTTAGCTATTCATGTAGATTAGTGAACACTGTTAACAAACCTACGGCCCTCATGATGGAAACCGATTACCGGCCTATGTTACTACAAAACCAAGACGATTGACGAAGCTTTATCGACCTTGTAGATAAAATGATGTAGGTAAATGTCTACCAGCCCGCTGTCTGTAACTTAACCCTTCAAACGAGAGTTCGGTAGGCTGTGGCTTTGGACAGTATGTCGCATAAAATTGTATACTTTTTGTACGATAGACTTATTCATAAGCGATACTTCACACGGTGAAATTCCGATTCAAATTGATGTTAATATCTTCATTTAGTTCATTCAAATTCTATGGAGTACCTAATAATATTATAATACCTCATTGTATACGATACAGATTTTTGGACCGTAGATATTTTGTGGACAAAGACTATATCACAAAATAGACTGATAAGTATAGATTTATGTTTAGATAATGAAAATTGTATTTAACAATAGGGGACAAATAACCCGATTGCTTATGAAAAGAAATCTACGAATAATTGGTAGCTACAAAATAAATGTGCTTTTGTACCTAGTAATAATATTGAAGGCTTTTGTGTAAATTCTGTAGTCTAATCACAATAAGTACCTACCTAAGTTTAGGTTTAGGTCACCTAAATTCAAGGTTTTAATGTCTACTTCTACGTCTGCTTGGCGGGTATACTAGGAGGTGGTAAAACAGGCACTTAGTTTGAGAAATTTATTACATACTTTCTTCCCTTTAGCGGCTTCGTCTTGATAACTTTTCCCCCGTTTTTGCAACATTTTGCATTGCTACTCCACTCCTATTAGTCGTAGCGTGATGGTATATAGCCTATGGCCTTCCCCGATAAATGGGCTATCTAACACTGAAAGTTTTTTTGATATCGGTCCAATAGTTTCGGAGCCTATTCAATACAAACAAACAATCAATTCTTTCCTCTTTATAATATTAGTTTATAGATATAGATTGAAAACTGATAGTAGATTACGTTTTTGATCGTGATACATTACGTCTATCGCTCGTCATATATTTCTTTATGTCCAAATAATAATACATACATACGATACGTTTCTTTTATAATTCACATGTAAGGTTTCAGGATTGCGCGGCATAAATACTCTCTATAAAAATGTATAGTTTCGGATCGATAGCGTCTATCAAATGCGCCGTCTAACGTTTCATCCTAAAACTAGGTACGAAATTACAGGCAACTAATAATATATGGTAAAGCGTCCTCTAATTAGTGCAAGCTCAGATTATACTGAACCCGATAACATACTGTAACTACACCGGTGTCATACCTACATCGGCTGATTTTTAGGAAAGATTGGTAAACACCATTATTTTTATCTAATCAGATCAAACTTGAACCTTTGTTAGAAATTATAATAGAACACATATACAGACAACAAGAGGTCCTATTATTGAATTATTTATATCTAAGTGCATAAAGGTAATAAAGGTATACAATGATCATCGGGTATAGGTACCTCAGTTGTTAGCCGAAGCAATAGATAAGGCAGTAAGTCATAGGGCCTGTTTCAAATTCAAAGCATACAAGTTCTAGTTAAATTAGCTGGCAGATAATATCATAAAAAATTTGTTCTATTTTTGAATTTATTTGGCAGTTAGCGGCTATTCAGAGGTGATGAAACAGGCCCTAATTCAGAGATATTCATGTTAGACAGGCTTAGATCAGTCTGAGACAAGAATATAGACAGCTAAAGTAACCGATATTGACTACTTGGGCTTGGCTTAGTTTACGCAAAGTTTTGAGCAGAGTTCCGAACATCTGAATACAAATTTAAATGTAAGCACTCGATTTTGACATTTGGAAGCGTAAGTTCATGTTGTCTCATTTCTGAATATCAGCCTAAGACTTCCCATGAAGAGCTTGTTCGCAAAAAGCTCTACACACGACGACTGCTAAACGGCTATTTATTATCTTAGTTATGTATTACTCGTCATAATAATTCTATAAGCCTGTTTATGACGGGCTGGATATAAAAAATTCTGCATGCCGATAACTCGCATAAAACCCAACGCACGTAACTACGCTCTCTGACATAAGCATTACAGAGAAATCCGGAGAATGTCCTCACGGCCTGACCGTCCAGGTCACTATTTGTATAAAAAGTTTTTAAATACGTTAATAATGTGGCATAAACAACGTTATCGTGAAACATAAATGGTGTAGTGGGAATTTAAATAATATTTGGTATGTGGAATAGAAATAATACGAATAACAAATTCTCTAAGAGGGTATTTTAGTATTCGCATTTTCGTTTCCTACCTCCGAATTAATATTTGTCTGGCCTACGAATTGTTCCTGTTCTGGGTGTTTGTGTATAGACGCTCTAACGATACAGGAGAAAATCTTGGTGGACGGTAATAGAATTTTTTGTAAATCGCAACGAAAAAGGGACTTCAAGGATCATTCAACGATTAAACCGTTGCTCATAGTTCAAATTTACCAACAAATAGCTGTTTACTGGCATCTGACAGTAGCTAATATCTGAACAACCTCGAAAGTGGGAGATCAATCAAGTGACGTTGCGGTGAGAGTCCCAAATACGTAGGTATTATGACACATATCAATTACAGATTCTAATAATGCGACCTCCGGTAAGTACCTACTGCGAATCATAAAAAAAACTTTCTGATACGAGTGTTCCATAAATCGAGTACAAACGAGGTTGTGGAAATTTCCATAAAATTATAATAACTATTTTAATAAGCAAGTTAATAAACCTACCTATGTTTATTGGTTCTAACGATGGAGCTATGTGACATCACGAATTCACGATCCAGCGATAGCAAGCCAGTTACCAGTAACAAACGAGCCTCAACGCAGAACGGTCGTTGAAAACTGATGTGGGCAAACAGCAGTGCTCCTTATCGCTCTCATAGGTACATCACATTGTTACTGCAATCGATTTTTATTTGTATATTTATCTTCGGTTGAGAATCATCGGAAAATGCAACGTAGGGCGGTCTTCATCGAGACGGACAGACATCTTAGTAAAAGTGACTGTAGCTAGGGTCCATAAATAAATCTATGAGAGACCTTAGTTCAGCAGTGGACCTCTAAATTTAGCTGATATGATGATGATGAAAGGGATTGCGATACCACCCTGGGGAACATTGGAGGGGGAAGTTTATTAGTCTGTCTTCCGAAGACAGAAGTCTATGTCATTACTGATTATCTTCCCCCTTCATTACATTAGTCTAGTAGTCGAAAGCGTGACTGCTACACTAGAAGTCCTAGGTTGGATTCCCGGGTCGACCCGTGTTCTAATTAATAGCTTCCAGTTGGAATGTATGCTTCTACCTAGGCTTGTTACACGTGTGGTGTCCTAAAAACTAATTTAAATAAAGGAAATATGTAAGTAAATATTCTCGTTTTAAGGAATAATGTATGAAGTATGTAGGTACGTAGGTATATTGTTGAGAAATATACGCAAGGGGAGGGTGTTCCAGAAAACAGAAACAAGTACAGAACTTATTGATTCATTTCCGTACCGTTTGTTTCAGGTCATTTTAGTAAGTAATGTGATATTTTGTTATCATTTACATTTACAATATGCAGTTCTAAAGGTAAAAGATTCCTACAAGACGACACTGGCCAGTAATTACCATCACAATACTTACTTATGTTTGTTCTATTAGAATTAACACAATAATATTTTTATAAACATTGCAACACTGAATAAACTCCTTATTTTCATGAATACAAATAACACTGTCAATACACACACAGAATTATTAACAACAACTGCATTGCAAAATGTTAGGTTATCGTTTCAAATACTTTTAGTAAATGAATATAAAAACACAACCGCACGATACGTAGATTATTTATCATAAATATTATGTTAATGAGTGGGATAAAGTGGTAAAATTCTTTTGTTTTAATTAGTAAATAACACAAACAGATAAACTGTGGGTGGTGAAATATGATTACGTTTGCGCATGGCGGGATTGCTGACATGCGCAGTGGACGCCCCGCAAATATTAGGCAAAGGCATATCTATACAATAGGCAGAAGTATGTACATATACAGCTATAGTTCACCGGTATGTTTAGGAACCATGTAATGGGGGCGAGCCTGTTGCCATAACCGAGCACAAAAGATAAGGTGCCGCTACTGAGAATATCGTAGTGATAACACTATGGCCGACCTGGGAATAGAACCCAATATAAGTTTGTCACTCAGCAGCCGCACCTACGACTACTAAACCAAACCAGCAATGATTTAAAAAATTAAATAGATATTGGACTCGAACTAATGTGACCATAGTCCATACCTGTTGTTTTTAACTGTGAGGCTTCACTATTCTGAGTAAGAGAGAGAGTACCTAGATACCTATAATATACGAACGAGTGTGTCGGTACTTTAATTCACAGATCCCATTTTATTTAAATTGTGTTCTACACTAATATGTGTCATAATCATTAAAACATGTAATTTAATTTATAAGGATATCATCACTGGACACTGAGTAACACTAGCTTATTTTTGGCTATATTTTTTTTATAAGAAACTTAAATGTCTACCCGTGCGAAGTCGGGCCGGAACACGGGCCACTAGTTTTTAATATTGTCTAAGTACCTAGAAGTTGTTTGGACCAAAACCGTAGTTACTAGTTACCTACCCTTTAAATTTAAAGGCATAGGTACCTACTTACCTACTAGATTATAGCCCTCTCCTTTTTATTGATGACTAACGGCCTGTTTCACAACCTAGTAAATTACCGTTAAATTACTCAGCAGATAAATTACATACTTTTGTTACATACCTAAGTAATTTATCCGGTGGATAGCAGGAATCCAGACATAGTGAATTAAGCTTTAATTCTGTCACATAATAACAAGGAATTCAAAAAGTACCACTAAGGGTACCTACCTATAATTTATTCCCAACTTAATCTAATTACCTACTTATTATGTTGCGTACTGGCAACTGCAAAACAAAACCTCGACGTTATCATCGATTACTTCAGTAAATATTTAGAAGGTACTTACCTGCCTAGGTAATTAATTTATAATTCCCTCTATTATTAAAAACATGCAAGTTAATTTGTAAAACATTATTAGGTATACTTAGTCAACTTTTGACGAGTATTGATTATTTTATTATACCATCAATAAAAGGTGGTTATTTTTTAATTTATTAGCTTATGCCCGCGACTTTGCTCGTCATTACAAGCTACCCGGCCCTAAAAAATCGGAGAAAGAAAAATATTGTATTGTAATAAATAAAAACGAAAGCATAAGTTGAAGGCTGTCGTTATATATCATTTTAATTCAATATTTTTTATTCTCCGATTTTTACAGTCGGGTTAAACTTAGCTCGTGCCAATAAGTTTGGCGAGAACTGTATTAATTTCACATTAACCGTAATACCTGATTGTATATAAGTTGCCTACTTTGTCTGAGAAGTTGGTTGATATCAGAATAATTAATGTTTTTCTTTTAAATTTATATGTGATGTAACTGTGTAAGTTAACCATGTTATTATAACATAAGCCACATAAAACTAAGTAGAATTATGTAAGTACACTTCATAATCTTAAACATACCATCGAAGGTCATACCAAAACGCAAATTTCAACTGACAGAATAACAGTTTGACACTTGACATTTGCCATTGTGTACTTTTGTAGGTGTCAATGTCAAAATAATTGTCAAAATAGTTCCTGTCGAGTGTCGGTATTATTGAATAATCACGCGTTTGTTGAAAAATATAACCTTATTTGAGATCAACATACCATTCTGAATAAGTTTAGATATTAAATAATATCAATATGTTTAAAATACCAGCTTGGGAAGATGATGTTCCAAGAATAGACACATCATTTTTGCAAAAAACGAAGGTTTGTTCAAGTTTATGGATTGCTTTTTGTTCCACTTTGCACTTGTTTTTGGGTTTCCATATTCCATAGAATCGCCTAGTGCCTGCCTAGGCGACTCTCTGACCCACGGTTGTCGTCCTAAGAACAATCGGCTTTTATGGCAGTCAATTTTTCTCGATAGTAGCGTTCAGGTTGTCTACATACAGTTACTGCATTCAACAAGTACTAATTAATGCATTCAAATTCCACCAATTCACGATTCACAATTATATTTAATAAGCACAGAAAGTGCGCTGTTTTCATTTTAATTTTGCTAGGTATATGCATCTTTTTAGAAATAAATTATAAATTAGACCTCTAACATCTTAAAATAATAATACAGCTCTGTAGAAATAACAGTAATACTTTTATTACAGAAAAAAGAAAAGCCCCTTAACCAGCATAAATCAACATCGCCGGCAGTCAAACATGTAAAAGAGAAGAACAACAATTCCTTGACAAATGGTATCAACAAACCATCACTTAAGCGAAAACTTGAAAATAAAATAAACACAAAACAAGACAAAACAAGTAACACTAAAAAGAAAAAGACCTTGGAAGTAGATACTACACCAGAAACACAAAACTTTGATGAAATAATAATAAATGCAAAAAAGAAAAAGTTTAATGAAATAATTGAAAATTATGATAAAGAAGACTTATTGTTTACTGAAATTGAACAAAAGAAAGGGAAGAAAAATAAAGCTAAGAATAATCAAAATAATCTTAGTATAAATAACTCTACAGAAAGTGTTGTTAAACAAATTAGTAAAACAAATATTAAAGAAAATGGAACCACAAAATATGTTGATCCTAAGAAGGCTAGGTTCAAATCCTTACTAAACAATAACAGTCACAGAAGCCATATTAACATTAGTAAAACTGGTAACAAGCTACGAGACAGAATGTTAGAGAGGTTAAAAGGTATGTAATTTTGTTTGTAAGGATTGACACCAGAACTTTAACATTGTCATGCATGGGAATTCTCAATTTGACTTTTTTTGGAGACCTTTTTACACAAGTCGCAAACTAAGCTACTATGGGTACTAGACAATGGATATAATACTTATATTCTTCTTTTTGAATCTTTTTGTCCTGTGGGAATCAAACCCACGATTGAATATGATACCTAAATAATGATCAATAATGATCGGTTGTTGTTTTCTACATCTTTATGAACTGTGTTTGTCTATTATAGATAATACACTCTACATAATTAATACACTCTATTTAAATAGGAATTTTAGAGTCTTCCTTTTCTTGCTATACTCATTCAAATTAGACGAATCAGTAGTATCTTCTTTAGCTTTCTTATGCTGAAGATGACCTTATGTGATTTAAGGCAGTAGGATTTTTCAAAATTAATAACTGGTACTATGTGCATGTACTCTTCAACTAAAAAAGCAGCCACAGAACCCCCTTTAACAATGATAGTTATTTTCAGCTGCCCAGTTCAGGTATTTGAATGAGAAGCTGTACACATCATCAGGGTCTGAAGCCCAGCAGTTGTTCCAGAGTGACCCGAGTGCATTTGAGACCTACCATCAAGGGTACCAGCTGCAGGTCAAGAAATGGCCTGTAAATCCTCTTGATGTTATTGTTAAGAAGATTATGAAGATGTAAGTTGATGTACAATTTATAAGATGTGGTGTCCTATTTGATTTAATTCTTTACAATAAGGGCCTGTTTCACCATCTCTGGATAGCCGCTACCTGCCAGATAATTTAAAAAATTGAATAAAATTTGTGACCGTTTAGTCTGTGGTGTCTGTGCCATCTAAGCCAGCTTTTAAAATTTATTTATATTCTCTTTTGGTGAATCATCTAGATCTTTTAAAAAATCTCTAACGGCGAAAGGACACAAATTTTACAAGGAAAATGAAAATAACAATATATAAAGGAGCAACAAAGTTCATCAAGACATTATGTTTCTAAGGTAAACACTTGGTATTCTAATCATTTACCCAACAGGCCAAAAACCCACACTATAGCAGACTTGGGTTGTGGCGAAGCGGCGCTATCGCAGCGTGTGCCTCATAAAGTGAGGTCGTTCGACCTAGTGGCGACAGCGCCGGGAGTAGAGGCATGTGACATGGCGCGGACGCCGCTGCTGTCAGCCTCGATGGACGTCACCGTATACTGCCTAGCATTAATGGGCACCGACCTGACACAATATCTGGTGGAAGCAAACCGGGTATTGAAAATGGGGTAAGTGTTTTCTATGGAACTAAGAGACACTTGTCTGGACTGGGAGTTGAAGAAAATTACTTGCCACTTAGAAAATTTGCTAAACGAACAGTGTTGTGGACTGTAATTTTTTGATAGGAGAACTATAGGAAAAAACACTTTCTCACATTGTACACTGTTTAATGAATGTTTCACAATGACACTTAATGTTTAAACTTATTAAAACTAATAAAATGTAATATGCTGTGTGCGCGTGGATGACTGTGGCCGGAGAGAGAGAGATGGCGAAAGAGAGTGTGAGACGCAGGGGCGTGCACAGACATTTCATACCGGGTATGCACAACTAAAATAAAAAAACTTATAAGTGTGTAACTACTTAGTTTCAGCCTGTTTCGGTCTTCTCTTACGCGCGGTGCCATTGGCTTCGCATGATGTTTGTTGCGACCATTAAGAATAGTTAAATAAGAGATTTATAGGTACTAAAACCGCATAAATGATACACCCAAAGTGGCATTTGAAAGGGCCATGAGATATTTTTGTAAACAAAATGCAAGGGAAACTGTAAGATGTGTTTGTGTACACAATCTAATAACCAGATATAAATTAGGTAACATAAAAAATTATAAAAAATAAAGAGTAGTAGGTACCTTTTGTTAGTTTAATTCAACCCGGGTACACATCTTCCCTTTGCAATCAATTTAACTTTTCCCCCTAAAGATAACGTCGAAAAAGCGGCATAGTTAATATAATTATGTACATAAATAAACACACTCTTCACTAACACAGGGTCTCACAGGTTAACTTTCAATTTTTTACAATAAACTCACGAAATAATTATTTACACAATCACTTGCGCACAGAAAAATAATCAAAAGTTCATTCAAAACAATAACAAACAATATGGCGTTAAAAAACTTTGCAATTGTTACGAAATAATACAATATTATACCTACAATTTATGTCAACCCTTTGCAATGAACAATTACGCGGTGCCTTTACGGCTTTTCAATTTGGTCGGGTTGCCAAATAAGCTATGCTTCCAAAACTCGCACACAGCTAAAAGTTTTGTTGTGTAGTACAGAGAAAAAGTGTGACTGTGTGCGTGAATTCGCAACATTTATTGTACTGCAAATAAGCAGAAATTTGCCTGCTTCTGCCACGGGTTCTAGGGGAGCCACTTGTGCGATGATTATTCGGCGGCGAGCTCAATCCAAATAGTTCCCAGAAAAAATTATAGATGGCGCGGAAACCAAATAAGATTATTGATTTTGATTATTCTTGATTAATTTTTAATAATGTTTGCTATTTATTATTTAGAAGTTTAGTACTCCAGGGTATGCAGTGCTTATTTGCATGTATGGACCGCACGCCACTGGTGAGACGGCAACAATGAATGAAAGGATATTAATATGAAATACTAAACAAACAGTGTAATTCAATCACTACCTCTATCTAGAGTCTAGTGGTTGTTGGCATGACTGCTATGCTAGACATCCTTGTGTAATAAAAAATAAAAAAAAAATATATAATTTGTGTGTGGTATGTTACACAACACGAGAACCAAACATGTGTGTGCTTCAAAATAATGAAATATAAAAGAAACTCGGGCGCCAGAAGCTCACACTTTAAAAATGCTACTGGATGCTTACCTTCGGTACGCTTGGGCTTTTAATCTGCCGGTGGGAGTAGACAAATAAAAGGCTTTAGATCTTTTGTCTGTCTTTAATGCACTGTAGGTTATAATATAGTAGATTATAATATTAAAATTTAGAGCTTATATTGTCACAATTAAACTAAAGGTTGTGAAATAAGGTTTTACATTTAAATTAATAATTATTGGTCATTATTGGTCACTATTGCATCCTGATTATATGTATAAAATAACGTACCTGGGAGGCACTTAATTTTAAATATAGTTTTATATCACCATCCCAGTAGAGCGCGATGAGGTGGTCAGAACTCCCGTCGTCATGTGGGGATTCCAAAATCCAGGAAATGTTGAAATCCAATTAAGGATGAATTAAAGAAAAAACTAAGGGTATAAAAAAAAACGCCGAGGCTGTAACAAAATAAGCCTGGATTAGAGACAAATACGATGACAAAGTACTAGTTGACAACGTGGTCGCGATCAACTTAATCTTACCGTTTTTTTTAACAAACAAGGGTGATTCGTCACCACATTGGGTGAGAACACAGCTAGGCCAATGCCTGTAACAAAATCATAAGCCGAATAAACAAACCAGAACAATTTGGACAACGAAATTGAACAATGTGTCTCAAAGAAAACTTTACTCACCAATAAAATAAGTATCACTCACATGAGAACAATGCCAATAGGCTTTAATAACTTAATTTTTAAAACATTATATAAAAATTGTTACTAAATGTAACAGGATTAAAAAATAATTTCGAAACTTTAAAAAATGATCACGCCATGATCGTTACGGGTCGTAGAGTGTTGGAAGACGTAAAAATTGACAACTCGTTGACACCTGTCAAAACCAAGTACTGCGTACTTGCCATCACGAAAAATATTAAATTTATTTAAAAAATCGACTACCATGTAACGAGTATAAAAAACACGTTACATTACATCCCTCCCCGAAAAATAAAAGAAAGGAACTTTCTTTTATGCACTAAGGCAATGACAAACAAAAGACAAAAGAGGACAAAATCTCTTTAAAAAAAAAGTTAAATATTAGAATATTAAAACAAAAATAAACCAACTCCTAATCCAACATCAAATAGTTCAGTTAAGCACTAACGCAACTGACTACAAACAAACAAAATCTCCATTGAGTACAGTTAGGCACCATCGCCACTGACTAAAACAAACAAAATCTCTGGAAAAACTAACAAAATCTCCATTGAGTACAGTTAGGCACCATCGCCACTGACTAACAACGAACATCATCTCCTATGAGTACAGTTAGGCACCATCGCCACTGACTAACATCACCAAGTCTTATGAGTACAGTTAGGCACCATCGCCACTGACTAACATCAACTTCACCTCCTTTGAGTACGGTTAGGCACCATCGCCACCGACTAACATCACCAAGTCCTATGAGTACAGTTAGGCACCATCGCCACCGACTAACAACTTCACTATGAATTCAGTTAGGCACCATCGCCGCTGACTATCATCACACCTACAACGCGAATCGAATTGCAGACAAACGCAATACGATTCGCAAGCCTTCAAAACTTCTAATAGCGAAGTGAAAACTCCTGAAAAAAGAGAATGTTGTGATTGGCTCAACACCACCAACTTTCCAAGCACAAACAATCTAAAAAGCATTAGAACAAACCAAGCAGCTACAGTAAAGTAACTGTAAAAGAATATTCATATTGTGATCGGCATAACACCACCGAACTCCCGAACACAATAGAAAAGAACAACAAAACACTTGCATATTGTGATCGGCACAACTCCACCGAACTTCCGAACACAACATCAAAAGTAATAAACAAAATATTCATATTGTGATCGGCATAACACCACCGAACTCCCGAACACAACAGAAAAAAAGGACGGAATCGAGGAAAAATAATACCAAGATCCGTATAAAAGTTCAAGGATCTCCACAACAAGGCGGCAGAACATCCTGAAATAACAAAGAGATGAGAACATCTCAGAAAAAAGTCTAAGTCCGAGTGGAATTATTCCTATATAAACGTCACATCCGAGGAACTATAAATAAACTTAAACTTAAGTTCTAAGAAGGGTAAATTGTACCAATAACAAATATATTTTAATTAATTAAAAATCTATACATACTAAAGAGTATAGATAAAATAGATTAAAAACAATAAGACGATAATATAATAAAACAGCATTATCTATCTTATTAAACAAACAAAAAAGAAAATAAGATCTTTTGATGTAGAAGATACAAATAGGTATTGTGTGTGTGGAAGAAGCACTTTAAATTATTTACCAAAATTTCCTAAGTTATTTTTTAGAAAGTTCAGACTTGTATTCAATAAATTGATATGAAGTTACCTCACATACTATCATCACACAAAGAGCTATGACACCTTTCATTCATCATTCTAATAAAAGCTCGCTTCAACAATGTTATCAAAAACAAAACTTAAACTTGAGAACCAAATAACAATTAAAATTTAATTATATCCTTAACATGATAACGACCTACAGAACCTTTATTCAAATCTTTCAATACATAAACATTATTAGAAACTTTTTCTATAATTACACATTTAACAAACTTAGGAGCAAGTTTTGCCGAAAAATAAGCAGGAGCACTAGATTGTACAAAACTTCTCCTCCACACTACATCACCCACATCAAAAGAAATGACCCTACGACCTTTATTATAATAAGTGGCATTACGCTTATAAGCTTTTAATAAAGAAGCCTGAATTTTCACGAAAATGTCACTAAGTGAATTAAGAGAAGTAGCAAAAATACTCCTATCGCCAACTTCAAGTTGATTTAAGTTGTCAATAGAATTACTAAAGTGATGTAATGAAGCATCAAAAACAAGTTCTCTACCAAACATGAGAAAATTAGGTGTAAAATCTGTAGCAAGATTCACACTATTATTTAAAGCTAGTTGAACATGGGGTAAAAATGTTGACCAGGTTCTATGATCATCTTTTACAAAACAAGAAATGCAAGTCTCAACCGTTTTATTATAACGTTCCACAGGATTGTTTTGAGGCGTGTATAAAGTATTATAAAATATTTTAGTGATATTAAAACCTTTCATAAAATCTACAAAATGTTTTGAAGTAAATTGTGTTCCATTATCACAAACTATTATTTTGGGACAACCAAACTTAAGAAATATTTCTTTTTCAAAATGTTTACAAATTATTTTAGTAGTAGCATTAATCATTGGAAATAACCAGCAAAATTTTGTAAAAACATCAACTACTGAGAGTATATATTTATGTCCAGAATAAGTTTTAGGTAAAATTCCAATAATATCTACTGAAAGCATTAACATAGGGCGATCAACTTTCTTAGGGTTAACCATGATACCAAAAGGAGGGGAATTAGTATGTTTATAAGCTTTACAAACATCACAAGATAAAATATGTTTTTGAACATCATTAAACATTCCTTTCCAAAAATAATGTTGTTTTAATTTCCTTAAAGTTTTATGGATACCTAGATGACCAGAATTAATATCATCATGATTTGATTTAATTGTATCTAAAATATGTTCTTTAGGAATAACAATTTTCCAGTTCAAACGACTGTTAGGATCAAATTTATTTTTACAAAATTTATACAAAGGCATTCATAGAATTAAATGAAGGCAAGGCGTTAATAGCAAAAGCTGAAGAAGAATGTGCAATGCGGTCATTATGATCAAAAGGATTATGCACCTCGGTCAAATTTATCATCTCGGGAACAGCATTAGCATTAGCAACCATGCTAGTATCAATAGAAACCTGCTTATCCTCAGCCACAGAAAGCGGAGGGCACTGTACTTCCTTATCCATGATGAAAAGCTAAAAGTTTCAAATAAGCAAAGCAGAAAAACTCACACTCAAAAGTTAATTAATATTTAAGGTTATAAAAATAAGTTATGTTGAAGTTAAATTATTCAAAAGAATAATTAAAAGTTGATTTTAAATTGTAAAGATGCAATAATAACTCACAAGATTGAAGCTTAAAAGATAATATAACAATGTAGACTTATTGTATTCAAATTGTTTTATATAAAGTTACACCTCAAAAGTTATGTTTATAAGTTCAAAGATTGATAACAAACACGGTCTATACCATACATTTATGTTGTTGCTAAAGAGAAAAACAAAAACATATACTGTAATAGCACACAGTTATAAACAAAGTACAACAAAGTTCAATAGCTATATTGTTTACAAGATAATAATTAAAGTTGTAAATAAAAGTTATTTACTATAAAAGTTTCAAACTAACAAACAATATATGGTTTGTAAACAATATAATAACAAAGTATTAGATGCAATAATGTAAAACAAGTGACAATATAAGGCAAACCTACTTCATGTCCCTGAACGCAAGCGCCAAATGTAATAAAAAATAAAAAAAATATATATAATTTGTGTGTGGTATGTTACACAACACGAGAACCAAACATGTGTGTGCTTCAAAATAATGAAATATAAAAGAAACTCGGGCGCCAGAAGCTCACACTTTAAAAATGCTACCGGATGCTTACCTTCGGTACGCTTGGGCTTTTAATCTGCCGGTGGGAGTAGACAAATAAAAGGCTTTAGATCTTTTGTCTGTCTTTAATGCACTGTAGGTTATAATATAGTAGATTATAATATTAAAATTTAGAGCTTATATTGTCACAATTAAACTAAAGGTTGTGAAATAAGGTTTTACATTTAAATTAATAATTATTGGTCATTATTGGTCACTATTGCATCCTGATTATATGTATAAAATAACGTACCTGGGAGGCACTTAATTTTAAATATAGTTTTATATCACCATCCCAGTAGAGCGCGATGAGGTGGTCAGAACTCCCGTCGTCATGTGGGGATTCCAAAATCCAGGAAATGTTGAAATCCAATTAAGGATGAATTAAAGAAAAAACTAAGGGTATAAAAAAAAACGCCGAGGCTGTAACAAAATAAGCCTGGATTAGAGACAAATACGATGACAAAGTACTAGTTGACAACGTGGTCGCGATCAACTTAATCTTACCGTTTTTTTTAACAAACAAGGGTGATTCGTCACCACATTGGGTGAGAACACAGCTAGGCCAATGCCTGTAACAAAATCATAAGCCGAATAAACAAACCAGAACAATTTGGACAACGAAATTGAACAATGTGTCTCAAAGAAAACTTTACTCACCAATAAAATAAGTATCACTCACATGAGAACAATGCCAATAGGCTTTAATAACTTAATTTTTAAAACATTATATAAAAATTGTTACTAAATGTAACAGGATTAAAAAATAATTTCGAAACTTTAAAAAATGATCACGCCATGATCGTTACGGGTCGTAGAGTGTTGGAAGACGTAAAAATTGACAACTCGTTGACACCTGTCAAAACCAAGTACTGCGTACTTGCCATCACGAAAAATATTAAATTTATTTAAAAAATCGACTACCATGTAACGAGTATAAAAAACACGTTACACTTGGTTCTATTCCTAGGTCGAGCAGTTTAATTGCGTTTTTCTAAAATTCTCAGTAGCAACACTGGATAATTATGTAACCTGCTGATTCACAATGGTGTTGAATTGGAGCGAAAGTGAAAACCGCAAATCTCTCCTGAAATACGGGTTGTGCGTTCACTAAAAGATTCCATATCAACCCAATAAAATCATTTCCATTGTCATCTTCATGAAATAACTGGCATTGTCTGTGGCTATATATTTATTATCTCGAAAACTGACAAGCCATTGTGTTATAAATACTATTTATTCTGCATGACTGTTAGTTACAATCCTTATATCCCCATTAGCTTAACTGATAAATATTTTCGTTCTTTTCAATATAATGACTGTTATTTTGTCCACAGCGGACACCTACTAATAGCCGAGGTAGAGAGTCGTTTCGAAAAAGTTGAAAACTTCGCAAAGGAAGTGGAAAGGCTCGGCTTCAAACTAAAGCAGCTGGACAAGAGCAACAAAGTGTTCTTCTTCATGGAGTTTACGAAAATAAGGGATCCGCCGGTGAAGAAGGCGAAACTGCCAGTACTCACGTTAAAACCTTGCTTGTATAAGAGACGGTGAATAAATGAGGTTAAGCTTATTATTTAATTTTTATTTTTTAACTTACTGTTCCCCGCGGTGATACTCGCGATAATCCATTTTTTTTAAATAAATAAATAAAGTTGCCTAATGACTCTTTATAACATTAGCTATCTGCGAATGAAAGTCCCGTCAGAATCGGTCCAGTTATTTGAGATTAGCCAGAACAAACAGATAGACAACGATTTTTAAATAGTTTTTTTATATATTGAAAAGCTGTTAAAATTAAATTACAAACAAACACTTAAATCTTATTTATTTGTTTAGATCTATAACAGCAACAAATCATAATACTTAAAAATAATTATAGGAAATCAACTTATTTGTACTGTTAGTTTTCTTGTATTAAGCAATGATATTTATTATTTATCACGATCTTTGGGGGCATTACTGTTGTATAACAATCACTGGTGATGATTACCTCATCTTAAAAAGTATACATTTTATATTAATCGTTTTAACTAATCAAAATTCTCGACATTATTACTGTGTTTTATACAGCATAAT
The DNA here is from genome assembly GCA_946251955.1 of Acronicta psi. NCBI lineage: Eukaryota > Metazoa > Arthropoda > Insecta > Lepidoptera > Noctuidae > Acronicta > Acronicta psi. Next base: position 832,371 of record OX276474.1, read on the forward strand.
TACATAGTTTCGTCTTACAATTTATAAAAAAAAATAGTTGATGAATACATGAACTTCATATTAGATTGAACTTATAACTACATAACGAATGATTTAATATTACATTACAGGATTGAAATCACAGTAGTTATCCTTACAAAGCATAATTATTTTATATAATATTGTATTTATTTGGATTAGTCACCCGTAAATTGAGTCCTTATGGCACAGGATCGAGGTAGAGAGTTTATTCAATTAGAGACTCAATATTAGTTAAGTCCAGCTCGCCGGCGGCTTATTGTCGCTTGAGGGATAGAGAATGATTATAGTAACAAATATAGCCTAACTACACATTTCAAACGGACCGATATTAATCAAACGTTAAGCTCTTCCATCACATCCTCGGCTTCAGCGCGGAGATTCTCCACTTTTTCTATCAGGGACATCTGCAATTATTAATCTGACTATTACATCTTGATATTATGATATTAAATCGTGTATGTATGTATGTTCCGCTTTCACGTCAAAACGATCATCAAGACATCTGTGAAAAAATGTATTTCTTCCCGATCAGCGCGGCCTGACGTGGGGAGCGCCAGTGGCGCGAGAGGTAGCACCGGTTTAAAGGAAAAGGTGTTTGACTGACTGATCTAACAACGCACAGCTCAAACCGCTGAACGGATTGGGCTATACCCAGATAGTTATTATGACGTAGGCATCCCCTAAGAAAGGATTTTGGGAAATTCCCTCGGGATTTAAAATTAGATAAAAGCGAAAAAATAAAAACTGAAGAATAAGATCTTCGTTATAAAGAAAATGATAATACAACTTACTCTGGCGGCACTGATCAGTTGGTTTGCGGCAGTTCTGGACAGATGCGTGACGGCCGCCACCAGGTCGTCCGCGGAGGCTTTGGCCAGGTCCTCCGCGCGCTTGTACCCCGCACGCAACAGCTGCATCGCACGCGCCTGACAAACATTATTATACGTCACTGCGTACTGTTGGTTAAGCCAAAGTAGCGGCCAAACGCAAACCACGAATGTAGACTTAAAAAACTTAAAAGAAGAGAAAATAGCTCACACTGCAAAATATTCTGCCGCTTAAAGTAGTCTGAGCAGAGAAACCAGAGTAAATAATTGAATACTCAACTTGAGAAAAGACACGTCAAGATGACAAAGATCGAAAAATTGTGTTAAAGTCACACAGTCTTGCCCCATACTGCTCCACAGACATACGCTTGTATTCCTTGAAAGGGTACACAACCACTCGGCCAATGAGGCAGTCCTCAGAACGATGAATAAACTTTGTAACAACTGAACACAGTAAACAACAGAGCCTATATTTTTGTCTAAAAGAAATGAGGAAAGTAAAATTCCATGAGTAAAGAACCCTTTGTAAACATCCTTACCTTCTTAACGGAGGGCAGCTCCATGAGCTGGTGCAGTTCGGGCGCGGCGCAGTGCTGCAGGCGCCCGGCCAGCTCGGCCAGCAGCGCGCGGAACATCCACAGCGCCTCCATGTGCTCGCACAGCCGCTGCGCGCCCGCCGCGAACGCCGCCGCCGCCGACATCACCGACTGCACCGTGCCGCGGGGCAGGCTGTACCTGTACCCACAACACAATTTTTTCCTAACCCATTTGATCCCTTGTTATGCAAGGCAACATTGAAAGCGAACGAGCTCGGGCCAGATCACGTTTGCGTTGGACCGACCAAATAAAGGCTCCAATAAACGGTCCACTTCATGAATGCACCAAAAAGGCAGCAGTGCGTGAGGAATGGCGACGGATTGTCAAGCGTGCCACAATACTTAAGTGGTGACTACGACCACTCTGCGAAGAATGTACCGACGAAAAAGAAAAATTTGATCCCACTGCTGAGCAAAGGTCTTTCCCATGTTCCACCGATCTCTATCCAGTGCCAGTAGTAGTAGTATCTGAGGTCATTTAATCCGGAAAGAAATCTAAATCGACACGTCAAAACATGTAGATGTCCTCGCTATGTTTTACTTTGGGGTTAATCAATCAATAACTTTATTCAGGACATAACAAAAACAAAAATTATAAAGAATAAACGCAATCTTGCAAATTAGAAGTGCTCAATAAATTGTACGATAGGATAAGGACAATTTTTTTTTTTGAAATTTAACATATGAATGAACTCACTTGTATGCAACTGCAGAGAAAGGCACTTGGTTCCACAAGTCGTGCAACATTAGAGCTAAGTAGAAGCGACACAGCACCTTCTCAGGGACGTTCTGGAATATCCGATCCGAAACGTCAGAATAAAATAATTATAAAATACCGCGATAAAATCTATTTTTTCATCGCGTAAGTATATTTTCTGCTCGTTAACTGTAGACGGAAAACATAAAACTTTCCACTTTTTGTGTAGGTATGTTTAGTGAAAACTAACCTTGATTGGTTTACCGGTCATCATTCGTATCGCGTTCTGTTCAGTGATGCCCAAGATCTTCGCCGTCTGAACACCTTCTTCATCCAAACTGCAATACTAAACAATAGCATGATATAGGGTTTAAGAGTAAGAAAAATATCTACTTATGTACACCAACAATTCACCAGTATGTTAAGGCCCCACGACATGGAATAAGGACCGAGCTAACGGGGTACAAATCCAAACCCCGTACAGTAGTACATCTTTGCCGAACTCTACGGGGAATACGGGGAACGTTATGTCAATGTGTGACATTCTTGTTTCATAAAACGCGCTATTTCTGCACCGTTTCCATTAATAATAATTAAAAAGTACGAAGTTCATGGATAAGGACTATATCATCAGCCTATATTCGTCCCCTGCTGGGATCCCCGTCTCTCTTAATGAACGCGGACACACGGACTCTGTGCCGATCGCCGCCTTTCCTCATCCGGTCACTGCTGCAAGACATTTATTCCACCTGGCCTACGGGATAAGAACTTACCAGAGAGTAATAATGTGAGTAGTCAGGTTTGATGCCGGCAGCGTCGTGCGGTGTGACGAGGTACAGCAGGTGCAGGCTGCCCATCAGCACCAGGCTGCGGGACGCTCGCTCCAGGTCCGAAAGCAGTTGCTTAGCCGTTGACAAGTCCATGCAACCTTCGGATAAATTAATACCTAACTACACACTAGGCTTTACAGATTTCGATGACAGTATAAGTCTTGTCTGCCAGTTTCTAAAACTCACTAACTTGAACAAAGTGACATAATTATTATTGTGATGGATCGTCTGCAAGATTACAAGGGCTTTCAATTCATGTAGCCAGTTGACGGTCAACTGTAGTAGCTCCATACTTGAAAGTTTATGAAAATAACGTTTTTTGAAAGTATTGACTCGATTAGTTAGGTACCTATGTCTTTTTGCCCGACCGCCGAAAGCGGGTTATTTGTTGTTGTGTCTTGATGTTGGTTAATTATAAGCTGTTTTTTTTACTCTTTTTAAAATCTTAAAATAAAAAAAACATGAATTATTCAAATACCTGTAACCCTGTATAATTGGTCTCTCCTTTTTTAACCCCCGACGCAAAAACGACGGGGTGTTATTCCTTCTTTAGTCTACTATATGCGTCCTATTTACCGAGCGAGCGGATAGCACATACACATAATGAAATAGTGATAGTAAGTACAGATACCTTTGATAGCAGCATTGCCTAGCTCGCTGACGGTGAGCTCGCTGTCGTTGTATATGTAAGTGTGGCGGTCGGTAGCGCTCGGGTCCCCGGCTCCGGGCGCCAGCCGCAGCGCGCCCGACTGCAGCAACCAGTGGAGCGACTCGTCACATACACACTTTATATCCGACGACCTGGCGTGTTATACCATACGTTTTTAAAAGAGTATCTTTGGAATTTCTTGCCGGGTTTTCTCCATAAGACCCACCTTTTGGAACCGTGCAACTAAACTCATAACAATACATAAACGTTATTTATTTGAAAAAGTATTTGTTTCTTAGGAAGACACCTATACATTTTTAAACAATCAGAAGGTTAAGGTACACTTGCCGCGTTCAGTCTGTAGATCAGAGCACGTAAAGCGAGTTTTGGTTGTCATACGAACACCTATGACAATTGTTAGTGGTAGTCAGAAGCACAAAAAGTCTGATAACCAGTTTTTCCTTCCAATATTGGTATTTCCCAGAAATTGTGTTGCGGAGGTCTGCGGGCAGTCGCTTCGTGTAAAATACTGATATTCAGCCGCATCTGGTTAGATTGGAAGCTGACCCCAACGTTGTTGGGAAAAGGCTAGGAGGAAGAACAGGAGATCAGTTTTTGTGACTCACGTGTCATCCCCGGTGACGGCCAGCAGCGTGCCGCGCATGAGGCGGTGCAGCGCGGGGCGCGTGGCGGCCAGGCGCAGCGCCACGGCGCTCAGCAGCAGCGCGGGCGCGGCCGGGGCCAGCGCGCTGCGCGCCGCCGCCAGCCCGCCGCGCAGCACCGCTTGCAGCGTCGGCCACTCGTGAGGGCCGCAGATTACTATGCTCTCGCCTGATTTTTTTCAATAAAATATTAAAAACAACACTGCTCCCGGCAGTAATGTAAAAACTGTCCCATGATCCTAAGACATATCTAATACATATATTAAAAAAATATATCACAAGAAACTTTTCAACAACATATCTGTAAATTATATAGTAAATCAGTTTTTTTCTTTATAAAACTAAAACTGCTAGAACCGGCCACTAGAATAAATCAATTAAGGGCCTGTTTCACCACCTCTGGATAGCTGTTAACCGCCGGATAAATTAAATAATAGAACAAAATTTGTATAAAATTATCTGCCAAGTAATTTAACGTGAACTTATCGGAAGGTGGTGTAACAGATCTTGAGTCTAGCATGCTTCTTAGGAACTTCTGACACTATCTAGCTATTTCTCTGAATAAATAGTCGAAGTAAAACAAATACCGGCGAGCGTGTGTCCGGCGCGTCCGGCGCGGCCGACCATCTGCCGGTAGGCGGCCAGCGACAGCACGGCGCGGCCCACCCGCGGCGCGCGCACCAGCACGCGCGCCGCCGGCAGGTTCACGCCCGCCGCCAGCGTCGACGTGCAGCACAACACCGATATCACGCCCATCCTGATTACCATTACCTTCATTACATAACTGAGGTCCATTGAAAAGCCTCCACGACCGACTTCTGTGCATAATTGGGGCATTCAAAAAGCCATCACGGCCAGCGATACATAATATAGATACAGCAATAAAAAATGAAACCACATAGACCTATACTAGTCGAAAAACTTTAAAATAAGAAATGGAAAACAATACCAAAAATGGTAAAGAGAAAAAAACAACCGCATATAGAATAGGATAGACTGGTTTTATTTATCGTCGTCGCCAACTGTATACAGGGTGTTTGGTAGAACGTTGAACATACGAAAATGGTGGTTAGTTGGGGTCATCTGCTACCCACTTGGCCCAAATTATTTGACCTTGGCCGCACCGTTTTCATTTTTACTTTTTTTAATTTCACAGAAAATTACCAGTTTTTTTTACTTAAAATTCGAATATAATTAGACATTAATACAAAACAACATCCTGCCTGTTTTACCCATCACAAGTAAAGATATTCGAATTTAAATTGATAAAAAACTGATAATTTTCTGTGAAATTAAAAAAAAGTAAAAAAAAAACAGTGCGGCCAAGGTTAAATAAATTGGGCCCAGTGGGTAGCAGATGACCCCAACTAACCACCATTTTCGTATGTTCAACGTTCTACCAAACACCCTGTATAAATCATACGACGCATATTAAGCATTCAGCTAGCTACCTACAGAAATGACTAATTTGTCTACGATAGAAACCTGTGGGTAGCTGAATCACAGTCTTAGTCTGAAGCTCAGCTGCGTCACATTCATACCAGGTGCTAGAATATTATTTTCGTTAGACTTTGGAACAGACACACAGAGACACAGTTAAAAATGCGATTGGACTACCCCTTGCGCTTGCGCTTGTTTGATGCTTCTTTACAAATTTGCTTGTTTTTAATTTGATAAAGTTTGCTTAGATTTTATCAATAATGAGAAAAAGTAAACACAGGCACATTATCAATTAGTGGAGCTTGTATAATCAACCATTTTTTTTGCACCTCCGCGAGCTAAAGATCGAGCTCAGTGGTGTTCACTAAAAGAGGCTTACGTCCAGCAGTGGACGAGTACGGGCTGATGATGACAATAATTTTGCGCGGTCCCTAATTAATCGACAAGAGCAGAACAACTTGTACTCGCACTATTAGGACTACAACATTATGAACACTTTACGTCACATGACAAATCCATCACTCTCGGGATGTCCTATAGGATTATCTGGAATGTCAACTCAAGATCTTTAAGCTCGTCCGTATGAGTTGCAGTACTTAGTTAGTCATAGCCATTTCAGCCTCGACAATCGAAAGTTTTCCTTTGTTTTTTGACAACCAAGTAAGATAGGTGGTACTTTGAAGGGACGATGATGATGTCTGATGAATTTGATGGACGACGTCTGATGTCCCTCCATCCAAAGGGAGGATCCTCCGACCATGCGGATGTTATGCCTGGTGGGCCACTGCCCGACGGTTATGTCGGGTGCAAGTTGCACGGTAAACTTTACTTGCGCGATTCAGGATTTTTCGTTTCGTACAAGTTTTTATGAAGCTTGATAGATGTCGCTACAAACCTATAAAAAAATATAGCTATACCTGTATGCTTGTTCCAGTAAGGTTCTCTCGTCGCTCGCGAGCCCAGCGTGGTGGTACGCAATACCATAGCGTACTGCCGCTGCCAGGTCGGCACTAGCTCCCTCCGCTCTCAGTGCGCTTTCAAGCGCTTGACGCTCGGCCGTCTTGTATGATAACATCTCTCTAAATACAAAAACAAAAGCGACTCCGTATTTAAAACAAATACTTGGAGTTGCACTTAGAACCTTTCTGTATCTGTTGTATTTTACCTGCAATACTATCATACTGAATTTTACTTTAATAGATTGCAAACTAAGTTAATTTTAGAATATCAAAACGAAAAGTCAAGTCAATCTATAGTTGTGTGTTTGAAGGTTTAAGTTTTTGATACTAAGAACCTTAGTCGATGAAACTGACCAATGTAAACAGTATTTATGAAAATAGTTCGCTATGTTGCACATAAAAAATCTAAATAACTTTGGTGATATCAATGACTTTTGTTTGAGTATCTACTTACCGTCTTTGCAGCTTGCACAGCAAGGCAGCGACATTCTCACAGTTGCGCTTTGTGGGACAGAACACGAGGCAGCTGCCTTGTGGCACCACCTCGGATACCAAGCCTCCAAGAAGGTCGGGGTCCAGAGATGTTGCCGCCGCGGAATACTGAAAAAAATCTTGGCTAAAACTGTCTTTATCTGTTAGTAGCTTTCCGCCAGCGGCTTCACCCGCGTGGTCTTATGAATTCTTCCTCTGTTTTTGCAACATTTTTCATTGTTACTGCGCTCCTATTAGTTGTAGCGTGATGGTATTTGGCCTGTAGCCTTCCCCAATAAATAGGCTATCTAACATTGAAGGTTTTTTCCACTTACGTCATACGCGAGCACCCTATCAGGGACCACCTCGACCCCCTCGGGCCCCCACACGATCTTGTGCAGCATGTTCCCCAACTTGACGTACTCCGTGAGTTCCACCGGTCGGAACTGGCGCTGGAACACGTCGGCGCGGAGGAACTGCGCGATCTCCGGCAGGTTGCCTATCGTCGCACTCATGCCTACGATCTGGATGTCCTCTGATAGGATAAAAATATAACATACCATGACGTAGGCTGGCCAAAAACCCAGCGACATAACCTGGCCGGACTTAAGTTAGCCGTTTGAATGCGCATTGGATCATTTAGGCTAAACATTTTATACTGCGCAACCAACAGCCAAATATGAAAACAGTCCGGAAATTGCCTACAAACGCTCGAAACGGCACACACACAAACAAGCGCACCGACTCTCGCGGTGCTCTGAGTAGAGCATGCCGCGTCGAGAAGAGTGGTCGCGTATTTAAGTTTATCTCTGATTCTCCGCGATCTTTTTAAAAATGCGTAGAGCGTATTGTTTAGTATACGGCTGTTTGAAACAGTTGAAGGAGAAATTCAATATTAATCATTTATTCTGCATTCATTGAAACCAATAGGGATGTTAGATAGATTAAACTTACGGTTAGTAAATATTACGGTTGCTAATAATGTTTCAAGAGTACCACCGCGGCCTTTTTCTCCTATCAAATGCAATTCATCCACCTAAAACAATTTTATTTTATGAGAATTTTAATATGCTGCCTGCTGGCGACAAAATCCACAAAACTCACAAGTACCTAAGTTTCCCTGTATTCACGAAGTTAGGAAGAGATGTAGATGTACACCCACAGCTCGCCGGTATGTTTAGGTCCCATGTAATAAGGGGTGAACCCCTTACCAATCACCTGACACAAACTCACGACTCCAAACTGCTATTAGGAATTTCAAAGAAAAATCCAACAACACTTTTCTCGACCCAGGATCGAACCCACGAACTCTAGTGTAGCAGTCGCCCATGGGACCACTAGATAAATAGTTTGTGAACAGCCACCCTCTAGGAAATAAGGAATGTATTGGAAAATTGTATATTAGTATTGTCATACCACAATCAATCCAATCTCATGCAGTCTGTTCAGCTCTATCAGACTCCTGACCAGTGCAAGTCCCTTCTCTATGGTAGCTATGTAGATGCTGTTCTTTTTGCGTCGCTTCTTGGGCGGCAAGTGGCCCTTGCCCGCTGCATACTCTTCGACTAGAAAGTCTAGCTGAACCGCAAATGTAGATAACGCCCATATCTGATGGCAATAAGATGTAAATAATTATTTATTTCAGGACTAGCTGTGCTACCTATTGATACATATTTAACACTATAACTATAGAGTTATAGTTTATGGATTTTCTTGCCAGCTCTTCTTCATAAGATCCCCCTTTTGGAACCTAGCAACAAGTTAGACTTTTCGAAAGCACCTATTGATATGGTCTAATTGAAATAAATCATTTTACTTTGACTTTTGATTTTGACAAAATGCCAACCTACTCAATTTCATTGAAGAACAAGTGAACAAATGTCTTCTTTTTTTATTGTCTTTATGTAGTGTGTACAGTAAGTAATAAAACAAAATATCCACCTTTTCCTGTACAATAGCAACAAATGGCAATATAAACAGTGCATTCTTCTTCCTGTTGAGCACTTCCCGCAGCATCAACACCTCAGCCACAAGGGTCTTGCCTCCACTTGTTGGCAGAGCATAAATCAGGTTGCGTCGCTGAAGTACTGAGTCCAGACTCAAGCATTCTTCTTGCCATTCTAGATGGAACATATTAAAATATTTAAGGTAGTTAATAAAAATTATATCTAGCATTTGTTATTACAAAAACAAAAATTAATATTTCATATTTGTAATAAGTACTTACCATAAAACTTTTCAATGTTCCTGTAAGTTTTAAATAAACTTTTAGTTATCATTGGTAGACCATAAAAACTATTCTCTGGGTTTACATCTGCATTCATTTTGGCTTTGGAGTCATGTGCATTTACATTTTTGTTATTATTTACAACTTTTTCTATAGTTTCTTCTTTGATATCAAGAAGAAATGAGTCTCTAGTTTCAAATAAAAAACTTTTACTCGTCATCACAGCATCAAGGTTGCTTATTGACTGATTTATGATATCAAAACTCTCTTCTATATTTTCTTTAAATGTTTTATCTACTTGATTATTCTTGGTCTGTTCCAATTTTGAATGAAACATATTCTCTGAAATTTCTTCTTCCATTGGTTCTGTCCTAACTGGATTCTTTGTGATTTCTCTAGATTTTTCATAAAGTTCATTAATCTTATTAGTACACACATCTAAAGACTCCCATTCAGTTTTCATTGAAGGCTGTAGAATGTCAGGGGAACAAGGAATGTCGCAAGTTGAACTGTTGTTGTCCGAATCACAGATACTGCGAAACTCCACTTGATTGCACGGTAACATCGGAGAATCACACCTTTCACTTGAATTCGTTGCAATATCAACATGTTTAGATGTGATTGGGCTGTAATCTTTGAGTAAATTACTATTTTGAGTTACCCTTCTTGTTCGTAATATTTTTCCAGTACCAAGCCGCCTTCGTTTCGGAGTTGAAGTTTCTTTAATTTTAGTTGTAAAGCTCATTGTGATAAATCTTACTGATACAATTATATTACTTCGTTTTAATTTAAATTTAAATTTTATTAGTGTGTATACAATTTGTAAACAATTATTATCGTGATGGTGACACTTAGACTGACAGTGACAGTTTTGTATGACACTGACAATGACAACAATGACACAAATGATAGAGAGAAACAGACTACTATAATTTCAATTTTCAGTCTGACAATACCATTAATGCTACCAGCGCTAAAAGTCTAACCCATCATTGTTCCTCATGTTCCGTTTTTTTAAATCGTTGATGGGTTTGCGCTTGACCACAATCGCACCTAATGATAAGTGTAGATGTGGTTTAAGATGGACCGCGTCTACCCTAAGATGCCCATTCACTCTGGCCTTGAAAAGACCCATGTTGTAGGTGTCAGGGAACACAGTCGCCGGAAGAGAATTCCACAAGGAATAGAATGAAGCGAAACGCTTATAGCAGCAAGGTGGAACGTCTACGACATAACTGTGGAGACCCTTCCGACGCCTAGTGGTTCGATGGAAGAATGGATCACCATTCTTCCATCCACCATCAGGTGGAATAAGTTATTATAGTTTACAGTTAATAGAAGTCCAAATCTTATAGCAAACATTTGAAACATTAAATTGTCACTTGTTTACGTTATAATTTCTGAATGTGTGTCCTCCCTGTCTCCGAAGTTTAATTGCTACTTTGCCTTCTTTACATAACGTACCATCACGCCTGTATTTCCTGAAAGGGTAGACAGAGGCGTAATGTACACCCACACTTCGCCGGTTTGTTTTAGGTCCCATGTTATGGGGGCGAGCCTATTGCCATAAATCGGGCACAAATTCAGACTCCGAGCTGCTACTGTGAATTTCACAGAAAACCCAACAAAACTGCTCGACCCGGGGGGATCGAACCCAGGACCTCTAGCGTAGCAGTCGCGCTTGGGACCACTAGACTATCGCGGCAGTCCCCTTTGATTGATATTTTTTCACTGGTAACTGTTGTAGGCCACGGGTTTCTTTGCAACGCCCAACATCAAACATGTGATTTCTACGGTTACACATTTAATTTCTTAAAAAGGATTAACTCAAACTAGCATTTTCTTTTCTTCTTGCTTCTGTAAAGACAACCTACCTACATATTATTATTATAAACCATCCGTAAATCATACCAACAAACATATGAATCCGTGTGGAAGTGAAATCGAACCCGTCGTATCCTACAAAAATATTGCATGTAATAAATAATACTGGCTACATTATTTGGCATTTTAGTCGTACCAATCGTATCATATCTTGTACTGTTTTTTAATCACCATCATTAACCTATTTACTGACTCATTGCTGAGCAAGGGTTAGACTTTAGTCCAGTCAGCAGACGTCGACGGGTTAGATATCCTTTCAGTTGCGCAGGTTTCCTCACGATGTTTTCCTTCACATAACGAATACGCCCATGATTTCGGAGTCAGAGGTCGTACCTTGTATTTAAAATCAAGACCTTTAACTTGGCATTTGCACTTGTACTTGATAAAATAATTTTTAATTTTAGCTACCATTTACAGATTTCTCGGAAATTCTAACTTCCTTGCTGTGGGAATCGAACCCGATACCAACTCTAGTTAGCTGACTTATATTACTAGGTTACAATTATATAAAAAAAACCTATTTATGGATTTCAGCACTGGTAGATACCTACTTACCTAGTTACTATTTTTTTCTTTCAATATACATAGTTCCCGTTATCGTCACAGCATAACTTTAAACATTTTTGGACTTAAACATTCATTCTCAAACATTTTTGTTCTAAAAATGTTTGAGAGTGCCGGAAGGACCTCTACTCGGCCCTCTGTAATCAGTCGTATGTCATAATGTAAGTCTATACTGACTTTGCTTCTTTGTTATGGGTCCTGCAGCATAAAAGCCCACAGCGAAAACTCCCAAAAGCAGTATCAAATGCTTTACCATTACTTAATAGGTATTATTTTTGGACCCCGCGCGTGCTTTCAAAAGTATCAATGCAGTGGTAGCCATTGGCTGGTGCCTACCATGCTTGCAGCAACTAAAAATTTAACTTCGGTTTAAATATAAGCGGTCCGGATATCGAAAAGTAAAACATTCTTGACTCCGTTGCATTATCGCAGTGATAATGCAACGGAGTCAGGAATGTTTTACTTTATGTCTGAAGCCATCGGCAGCGCGCGCCACACCCCCGCTTTGTCAATACAACTAGTTATGACTAGAATAATGCATAGGAACAAACGGAATCCCCTCCAAAAGACAAACTACCGAAGCTGATATTAAAATGTGGCGAATGTACCCGGATTTTTTTAGTCTGACCTGCTCCTCTCCACTCGTCTCTACCTGGACGGACAGACCGGCGTAGTCGGCTCATAACCAGTATCTCACTCTCAGTAAGTGAAGTAACCACTAAGGAATCATACAAATATGACAGTATGACTTATCATGGCAATAACTTTTATTGTCAACCAAATTGATAATCATTTGATTATCTGCGCATTGCGGAAGCATGTCCGCTTCATTGAAGTGTTGAACATCTTACGAGCCATAAATATATTTTGATAGTACAGTTAATGGAATTTTCACTATAATTACTTATCTATGTATAGCACAGCACCGTGAAGTTTTCGTAACATTCCGATTTTCCGTTGTGTATGAATGGTAGGGACTTGGTAATACAGCATTCTAGAATAATTGGCGCCTAAACAACACTTATTCAAGCCTGACAACCCTAGATGGATCAGTAAGACTGCGGTAGTACTGCCAGCAAGCGAAGAAGGTTATCTTCCTCTTCCTTTGGCCGTTGCACCTGCAAGCGTGTTCACAAGCCGGGCTGGGCCGTCAGTTTCCCTTTAGAAACCGGAGCTGGCTCGCAATCTTCGGCTCAAAAATGACCGGTGCTAAATTTAGCGGCGGGCGCAGGGGGGGCGAGTGCGCGCGGCAGCTGCGCCGCCCGCCGCCGGCCAGAGCCGCCCCGGTCGCCGCGGACTCCACATTCCAACGTCGCTGTGCTGCCGGTCGAAGAACCAGTGCCGTGACTGAGTGACCGTCTTCCACCCGTGCGACGTAAGTGCCGTGCCGTGAGAGTGCCAGTGACGGGCCCAGCGGGCATATAGTGTGTAGGATAATAGTGTTACGAGTCCTTGTGGATGTAGAGTTCGGAAACTTCGAAGATTAAAGACGGCTCGTAAGGAGGCTGCTCTAAAAATACGCGCGCGGTATGTGCCAAATGCGGACGGGCGCGGGCGTCGTTACGCTGAAATAGAAGCAGCCGCCTTGTATAGTGCGCCGGATTACGTTACCGCCTGAGACTCGCGCGCACCGCGCACGTAAAGTTTCAGTGAAAATCTCTACGTGGACGTATGAGAATCGCATCACACACACGATTACTGTTTTTTACAATCAAAATCGCATATTTTTAATCATACACACAGTTACACTACACACTATACCCGAGATTTTTGTCAAAATTGTACAAATTAAGCCTGTAATATTTTTTTTTGCTGGAATATTTGTAAATAAACCTAATTTCGTGAAGGTGACGAAATATCAATAATCATACAGTATTTAAATTTGTCAATGATAATTAACTGCAAACTGAAGCTTCTGAAAAAACAAGTTAGTGGTTTTATTACGGTCAAAAATTCATCCACACCAAAAAAAAACATATTATATTAATTTTATCTAAGTACTCATAATATTGACTTATATACAATACTTTTATTCAATTACTTATCGTTGCTTAATTTAAACCAGGCGAGTTGTGGTCAAGCGCCAGCCTATCTTAGATAAAAAATATCCTAATAAGCATAAAGTATACTAAAAGAAATTTAAATTTACATAGCTCATAGTTAGTTGATTAATTTGATTGGCATAAAATTATAAGCGATGACTGATGATGAACACATAAACAATAAATTCAAAATCCATTACTTTTTTTAAATCCTGATGTTATGTACCAGTCGACTATAGTTTCTTTTTGAAGTAACTGTAAACTTAAAAAAAATTGTACAACCATAAATTAGGTTTATCTTGTCTCCATATCTTATACTATAAATTAGGTTTGTCTTAGGTCTTAGTTAGGTACTTAAAGTAAATATTAGGTAGTTACTGTAATACTTAAACTTTATAAAATTATGACGATAGTATAAAGTTCAGGATTTTTATTCGAGTACTGACATATCGCAGAATTTACCGACACTTTTTGAAATCGTTATATTTATTTCTGGATTTCTGTAACTTAGATTAGTACACTGGTTATCCAATAGGAACAGATAGGTAGGTACCTAGATGCCCTTGTGACGAAATCTAAAAACAATCTAAATTTCAAATATTTTAGTTACATTATTATATCATTCCAAAATATATAAAACACATAGTACATAGTCAGCAAGTTGCATTTTTTTTTTATTTTAGATTCATTTTCAATTATTTATCCCTGAGTTAGAGTTCGACACTTGACCTCATTCGAAAAGAAACATGTTAAAAGAAATGTAGTTCAATGGCCCGAATCACATTTAATTTTTGTAACCAAGCTGCAGATAACTAAATTATATTGTGGACTTTAGTCTTAAAAAAAAGTAATAAGTACCTGAAAACGAACAGAGCTTATTTCTCATAATTCATTCGAAACAATTTTTTTTTAAATAATTTTCTAAACTTATCGATTTGGGTAGTGTGTAAAAATTCAAGGCCCATCGAAATCCGAATCCTGGGCATTAAGTCGAACGCGAAATCCAATTTTACACTTTCTTTGAACAGTTGCCAGCACGTAGGTGTGCTAGATGGTAGGAAAGATAAAACCTCTAAAAATAAAATAGACATGATAAACAAAACGCACGTTTCCCGCGTTCACATTTCGCGCCCACACATTTTTTTTAAATGTTGGCACAAAATAAAAAGTTCGACTTTATTGATACCTACCGTTTTTATCTATTTCGAGTTTATGTATTTGCTAATGGTAGGTAATTAGCTAAGACGAGACTGTGAGTTAACATTTTTAGGAACAAATAATCTTAACAGTGAATGAAACAGGATTTTTGTACAGATGTGTGAATATTTTTTACCTGATTGAGAAAACATCAATATTTTAATTCCGCCAACTTCGTATCAAATTTTGAGCTGAAATCAGCATCGTAAAGTCCATGTATATTGGAATGAGGCTCCAATAGTGATAATATTAGATTTTAACAAAGATTTGTCACTTTAAGGTCTAATGGTCATTTAAGAATACTATAAAATGTATATAGGTACTAGAAAGTTCCAAGTAGTAACTATTTTTATATAAAAGTAGAATAAATGTTTAATACATGACTATTATGTATGTAACGTCATAGACTATTTCGGGAGCCAAATGTAAACAAATGTGAATGCAGCGATGAGAGATAAACCTGTGTGTCGATAAAATGTTAATAGATGCATCTATTGACGAGTTGCCAATATCTTCTGCGTTCTGTTATGACGTCATGCGTCATGTAAACAGTGCCGATTGTGATTTATCAAGAATAAACAGTTATATTCATTATTTTGATTACTAATACGATGAGTTGGCAATCTGATACTGCGGCTATGATCGCGCACGCAACACGCTACTACTGAATTTCTCGCAAGGTGCCAACGAACTGTCAATCGTTCGACGAACTGTTGATAAAATATTTAAAAAAATATTTTTTATTTATTTTTTATCGAAATATGAGGAATTAGACTGCGTTCAAAAAGGATTTTTCTTTTACAGATTAAATAAACTACCACCATGTCTGACGAAGAAGAATACTCGTAAGTATTTAAAAAATATATTCTGGGGATCTCAAAACGTAAGATATTTCTTTGCTTACACGACACGAACACAAAGACACATTACCTTGATGTTACACTCTTCCATACCACATGCGATCTGTCCCCCTGTCTGTAATGTTACCAGAAATATTTATCGTGCTAACAAAGACTGTTCATCTGTTAGTCCTCGAATGTGTACGTTAACCCTATTCCTATCTACCCCACAGTGGCTCCGAGGAGGAGGAAGTAGAAGAAGAAGTCCAAGAGACGTAAGTATGACATCTCAGCGCTCAGTCTCTCCCGTATCCCCGAAGTTAATTCTCTTAGAAATTGTTTGGTTTTGAAATACTTCAGCTTCTTTCGGCCTGATTTCTTACTCTGCCTTGGCGATTCTATCATTTTCCAAAACTATTAGATCGGTAAAATACACGTGGTTGTACGTCGATAGTCTTACTTTTTGGGTATAAGCGTGAACTATTTGAGGCATGATCGCAAGTTTGATCCCCCATTTCTTGGAACCCCCCAATCTCGGGCTTGTTGCACGCCCACACCAAACCCTGTTCTTTCTTTTGTTGCAGGAAGTAAGTGGCGTGCCATTTTGGTTGATCCGGCACTCACAATGCTTCGCTCGTTTAGGCTAAGTTTAGATGGCGACCCTAACGCTTCTAGCGCTGACCTCATCGCTTTTGTTGCTTACAGATATACAACTTACAATAGGTGCTGCAGTGCTACAAAACATGCTTTCTAACATTGAAAACTTTCATATAACAAACCGAACCATTAAACGAGTTTGATGCCATCGGAAAGATCAGTGTAACCAGGACGAGTAAGTACCTGATCTTTCCTTGTACAAAACGAAAAATATACCAGTGTTGTCAAAGTTGTGAGTGCATATCAGGTTGGCTTTAACAAGTAAGCTTTGTAAATCAAATGGAATTTACTTCTTCACGGTTGCACAGTTTCTAATCGTGTTTTATTTTTCTTTTCCCGTCGCTGCCCTCGTCGTTGAAAAATGAAGACCCGCTCCTAAACCAGAGTAAGTAAACTCTCGATACGAACAGCCCTACCGCTTCGCTTCTAGCCACAGAACTGTTATGGCACTTTGATTGATTGGCACAAAATTAACGGATTTTATACAAACTAGTGATTTTGCTTAAGCAAAAACAGATACGATCCTTTTGGCAAAATTTTTGAAATGTTGATTTCAACGGCTAGTGGCTTGTGATGCAGTGTTTGTATCGTGTATGCGCAAAATAATTGTCACCGCTTCTTGGGTTACAAACAATGATTTTGCAATAAAGAAGTAGAATATTGTAAAAGATAAGTAGAAGGCTGATTGTTGTTTTCTGTTTCTAGGAGTAGACCATCGATCGCGTAAGTTGCACCGCTCTCTGTGGTGTCACTAACTATAATCCTATCATTAACTGGATAAGGCGCGGGCGCATGTTTTTTTACGATCGTTTCCCAAATTTATCGCATCCGACCAGATGATCGTTCGGCGAATGTACAACCGCGCACCGTGGTCGGTCGCTATTTTTATATCGGTTGGTGGGCGTTCTATTTTAGAAAACCGTACTGTGCTGCGCCCGCGCCATTCTGCAAAGAAACAAAATGTCGGTCAACGGGCAACTGCTTGAGTTGCCCCGACTTATTTTTGATTTATTGCATGAAAGAAATAACACTATATCGAAGCATGACTACCTTTTAATACTGTCGTAATATTTGTATCTGTCCGTGAACCACCGTCATGGTAATTATAAATGTTGTCATAAACCCACAACAAACAATAATATCATTTACAAATACAAAACAACACAATTATAAATATAAATTAAGAGACCAATAATAATCTAAAAATGAATGTTATACGATTTTAGAGAATGAGGGAAATAAATCGTGTAACAATAATAATGTTAACAAATGAATAATGTTGTCACGTAGATGTTCAATACACAAACATAAAGCTAAAACTTTAACAAAATGTACAGTTCCCGATGTCCCTGCTTACACGCCAATATAAAAGCGTAACAGCAGAAAACTTAACTCTAACGAGTTACCGTTAAGCTCAATCACCGTAACCGAAATTATAATATAAATGTATTGTTACCGTTGTCACGACGGTCTCTAACATTAACACCAAACTATTTAAAGACACCCAATTAATAAATTGTTGTTTGTGTTTGCAGGGGTGAGGGAGACCCAGAATTCATCAAGGTTTGTCCTTTTTTTTTTCAAACATACCCTAAACATATTTATCACAGTATATCTTCAAATTTGTAAATCTATCAAGGCAGTTACTTAAAAACAATAACATAATTTTCTATTGACCCTGTGCAAAGGTTTTATCAAATAATATTGTTGTTAACAGCGTCAAGACCAGAAGCGGTCGGACTTGGATGAGCAGTTGAAGGAATACATCAACGAATGGCGCAAACAACGGGCTAAGGAGGAAGATGAGCTCAAACGCCTCAAGGAGAAGCAGGCCAAGCGCAAGGTGAGACTAATTTATATTGATGATTTATTTACTCTCGCACATAATAAATTGATATTTAAAATTGTTGGTTGATTTGATTTAATCTATTCCCACTTATAAACAAACAAATAAATTGTTATTTTATGATTATAGGTATCTCGCGCCGAAGAAGAGAAGCGCCTCGCCCAGAAGAAGAAGGAAGAGGAAGAAAGGAGAGTTCGCGAGATTGAGGAGAAGAAACAGCGCGACATTGAAGAGAAGAGGCAGCGACTCGAGGAGGCAGAGAAGAAGCGCCAGGCTATGCTCCAGGCCATGAAAGAATCCAGCAAGACCGGACCTAACTTCACCATCCAAAAGAAGAGCGAAAACGTGAGTATATTTAACTAGAACTGATATCAATATTTTAAAATTGTATAAAATTCATTTTCTACAGTTTGGTGTAGTGCATTTTGTAGTGTTATTATTGTAGTTTGTGCAAATTGGTTAAAAGGTAAAATAGGTGCTTCTGTATCCCTCTGTTGAGATACATGTAGTTTCCATGATACTGTTTATCTGACCACATTTGAGTAAATAGTTTAAATTCATCTACTAGACTGTACTCACTATGAATAAGTTATAGATAACAGTAGATAATTATATAATTTGGGTTGAAATTGTTGTGTTAAACACCTCTTAATATGTTACAGTTCGGCCTCAGCAACGCTCAGGTGGAACGCAACAAGACCAAGGAGCAGCTTGAGGAGGAGAAGAAGATCTCGCTGTCCATCCGCATCAAGCCCCTGAACATTGAGAACCTCTCCGTCGACAAGCTCCGACAGAAAGCCACAGAACTCTGGGAATGCATTATCAAACTCGAGACCGAGAAATACGATCTCGAGGAAAGGCAAAAGAGGCAGGACTACGACGTAAGTTCTATTACATGCATTTATTTAATTTCTAACATGAAAGAAAGAAAATTTTATTTGATACATGAATATTACAATTGGTTTTTAACGAGATAATAATCGATTAGTGAAGAAACTTACCTACCACAAATTATGGCAAATATTCAATTATTGTTTTTCTCAACAGTTAAAAGAGCTCAAAGAAAGACAGAAGCAACAGTTGAGGCACAAGGCCCTCAAGAAGGGTCTTGACCCCGAAGCACTCACAGGCAAGCACCCGGTAAGCATAACTATAAACATCTTCTAGATTTCTAGACCTTACAGAACTTATAACTTATAACGAAAGAAAGTCTCTCAAGCAATGATGTTCTATAAAATGAATAAGTTTAGATTATGTAGCCAGTTGCCACACGTAATTCTCTTAAAATTGTTTCTCCACTGAAGATCGAAATTTGACATTGAATACTTTTATTCTATTTACCTTAGGCATGTCCTTATAATCACTAAAAATCTATGCAAGTGTTTTAAATTCATACCACTAAAATGACTTTCTATTTTCAGCCCAAAATCCAAGTAGCGTCAAAATACGAGCGACGCGTCGACACAAGGTCTTACGACGACAAAAAGAAGCTATTCGAGGGTGTAAGTATTCACATGACATATATATATATATTTATATATATATATATATATATATATATATATATATATATATATATATATATATATACACACCAGTTAACTAATTAATCTTGAGAATTATCGAACTTTCATACATCAGTTTTTGGGAGTGGCAAATCCCAAATTATGTAGTAGACTTTTCAATCTAAACTCAACAAAGCCTGGAAAATTCAGTGGCATTTAAGTATCGTGTCATTTTTTATCTTTATATGGTGTACAATAAACATAACTCTATTCTATTCTATTGAGAGATAAGGCGTGTCGAAATTAAATACACATTAATTTCTGTGCATACCAACACCTAGTATATTTATGTTGGACTGATGCCAAAATCTATATCGAGGTCACTTTCACATGTATTTAATTTGTAGTCGCCGTGTAAATCGTGTATTTAAATAGCTACTTAAATAATAATACACAATCTTTGAGGAAACTTAATCCAATTTCAAAGTAACAGACACTCTTATGGGACATGCTAAGGGTTGGACCGGATAATAACAGTTCAATTACATTAAATAATATAAATACTAAGAACACATTCACGAACGCAAAAGATATTGATGATAACATTTAAACGCAGGGTTTGAATACTCAAATGGCAGAGTTTATGGATAAATTGTGGAACGAGAAGATGAGCGAGTTCATGAATCGCACCAAAAGTAAGAGCAGAGCGCCACGCTTGGCGATTGTGTGCCCAATGTTATTCCCTACGACGCATGTCTTCACGGCATGTACCGTTCCATTTGTGCCGCATACGTACCTTTGTATGCTGTTGAAATAATTTGGAAAGTGGAAATAGATACCAATGATAACTTAAAAAAACAATTTGTGCTAAATTTTCACCAACCAAATTATTTCGACAGTAAGACAACATTTTCCGAGCTCGACAAGTCCCAGTCGTTTGAATCTCCTATTGTACCAGTATCATTGTATTTACCCTGTGTTAACGATTCCTATAGGACCTTGAGAAACTGAACAAGGACTTCCTCGAGAAGGTGTGGCAAGAGAGGGCCGACCAGTTCGGTGGCAGGCAGAAGAGTAAGTACTATTTACAATTTAATTTTGCAGTCGGTAAAACAGTCCTATGAACGAACTTTTCGGTCTTGATATGTCTACCTGCAAAGTTATGTTGGTCCAATGTAAGTCCAATTCATTTGACATCATAGAACCCTTATGCACAAGTTTTAACGAGATGTTGTTGCATGGAATTCATTTTAAATATTCCCATGTAAATAATTCTTTGTTTTAGATTTCAAATTGTTTTTTAGGAATTATACTTTGAAGCGTAACCTACTTGGTATACGAATGTTGGATGTAGTCATCTTTATGACAAATGAACAAGTCACAATCAATCTGATATTTACGGCATGATTGACTATCTCAACATCTAATAGACATTAAAAGTTTATATTTTTCCGTTTATTTTTAAGGATTCTATAATATCTCTCTCAAGGCTCTACTACTACTCCAATCGGACCAATCGAAGTTGATTTTCATTTATTAGATGATTTGTTATAGCAACCAATTTAGAGTACAAGTTCAACATAGTAATTGCAATGAGTCTAAACAGCAACAAAATTTTTGTTAAATTGACATAACTGAGACGTTTTTCTAAAATATTAAGATTTAAGAATGTACTCAGTAACAGGATAGTCTAGGATAATTATCAGCAAATATTATATAACCAGTTGCTTTTTATTTTAATACTTATATGTATGTGTTAATAACAGCGAGGCTGCCCAAGTGGTTCGGTGAGAGGCCCGGCAAAAAGAAGGGCGACGTCGAATCCCCCGAGGGTGAGGAGGACGTCAAGGCCGAGGTTGAAGACGACGATGAGCCTCTGTACGAACCTGAACCCGAAGAGGAGGAAGTCGTAGAGGAGGTCGAAGAGGAGGAGGAGGAGGAGGAAGAAGAAGAGGAGGAGGAGGAAGAGGAGGAGGAAGAAGAGGAAGAGGAATAAGTAAGTGTACAAGATATTTGGGTCCAACCTGTGCTACTGGCAGCAGGACCGAGACAAATGGCAATGTTTGAGGGAGGCCTATACTCAGTAGTTGGATAATAAAGGCTGTGGATGATGACGAAAATATTTGCAGTCTATGGTGAAGGAACAGTTGTTCGGTAGCAGCAAAAATTGTGTTATAAAATATGTCATACAATATTTTTTTAAATTACTACGTATTTATTTTGTTACAGGCGTATGCAGCACGAATTGATCAGGGAAGCTAGATCGCCGACGCTCACGGGTCGGACTGTACTGTTTTGTAACCAATCCATTAACTTATTACTATTATAAATTATTTTTATTATTTATACTGTTGAATTATTCGTTACGGAACATGGACATTTTTTTTGCACTTAGAACGTCGTTAACACCTATGACGCTACAATAAACTAATTTATTTCATAAGGCTGTCTAGTTTTTTATTTTACCTGAAGATTATAGTGAAATAGTGCATACAACGGATTCAAGAATGGAGCTAGAGAGAATAAAGTTTCTAACTGCCTCTTACCAATTACAGAATAAACACAGTAAACGGTAACTACCATTCTGACATTAATTTTATCCCATTGAGATAAACTTAGAACATAGCTTGTAGTTGCCCTGCTTAAAGTCTCCTTTATTTTTATTTTTTTAAAGACTGTCGCTAATCGTGAAGACCTGTAATTGGCTTTATGACACATATTGTAATTTATAATAATATATTTAATCCATTTTAGTTTTCCAAAAAAAAAAAACTTTAGTATTTGAGATAGATATGAAGTCTCTTCGTCCCGATATATTTGATGCCGACTGTACACAGGTATGAACTCATACTCAACAAAAAATATTTTCTATTGAATAAGACGCCTGACGCTATACAAAAGCACACTACATAGAATGGTGAGCCAATAAACTTGTGATGAATTTGAATTTTAGCTACAATCAAGAATAAAATGTATGGTCCAGGTTTAAAATAAAATAGTGGACGAAATCAAATGCTGTTAGCACCTCTATGTATAAGAATATCTTAAACATAATAAATAGCGAAAACTACTAAAAATACATTAGTAAAGACACAAGATCCTTCCCCGAAGTGTTCGGCGTATTGATTGAAACCCACATTTCGCCCGCCGGTATCATAGGTCCCTTGTAATAGTGGACGAGCCTATTACCATTTAACGACCGCACATCCAGACATCCACGAGCTGTTACTAAGAATTTCTGAGAACCGTATAGCACTTTGGTCGATGTGGAAAACGATGCCAGGACTATGCGCTTTAACAGCCGTACTTTGCGAGCAGTAGGCCATTAAGGCAGTTATTAAAAAAGAATTTCTACGAAGACTGAATGGTAAATAAATATAAGAACTAAGATAATTGTTTAAATCATATATTCAATATAATAAATCTATAATAATAAAATGTTCGTTACATCTAATAGCGTATTACAAAGAGACTAAATAACAACTACACTACAATGACACGTAATTTAACTATTTCAAATGCATTCATAATTTCATATAGTAAAAATAAACACATACAATATATCTAAATACAGTAAAAAATATACCAAAGGTCCTTTTACACATATCGGATAATATCGCGGGAGTGTCTAGTATAACATACACCTCACTGCATGTCATCTGGTAAAAAACTTTTGAACAACTGTATGCCTTGTTACACACACTATAAGTACCAAAGTCCTTAAAATTTAATGAGCCCTATAAATATACAGTAAAGTTTATGTATTCTTCTTCTGCCCGGCGCTACTAACCACGGCGTTTGCCAGGTTTCGCCTACACAGAACATAAAAGTTTCAATAAGTATACGAGTCACCACTAATGGCTGATCTGAACACGATTTATTATAGCAAATTATACCTTATTCCTTTACAATACCGCATACGCATGCAATTTTACAACGACACTTAATACATGCTACGTCATTCACACTTAGTAATTAGACTTAACATTTTTTAAAACACAAACACATAATATGGTTATTATAGTTTTTATTATTGATACTATTTTTTTATGAATTGGCAAGGAACTATTTCTATAAATTATATTACGCAACGCAATTGACGATATTTTCGGATTAACAAAAAATTTAGTTTCTGGAAGATCCCTTTTTTTTAAGAAAAAGGAACGTAGGTACGAACTTTTATAGCTTTAGATAATTACCCTTAAATGCGAAACGAACTTTTTTAGGTAAGTATTTATTTTTTTAATTACACCAAATTGTAATATTTTTAAATAGAATAAAATATTAAAATCAAATTTCGCTTTAACACTTCATATATTCAAATTCAATTTGATCTTTAAGTGTGCACAATAAGGTGTAATTTGGCTTAGGTTACCTTATATAACGTGACACAGTGTAGCTGTTAGGTAGTCGGTACATGTATCTTACGCGGCGGGGATGGGGTTGGCGCTTGGCTTCTGCTGCGGAGTCTTGTGCATCATGTTGATCTTGTCGCCCAAGCTCAGCGCCATGCCCTGCGGGGGAACAACTACACTCAAATACCAGATACTAGATATGCACAATTGGGGATAGCCTCCGGATAAATACAAAAATGGAACACAATTTGTATGAAATTATCTGCCAAATAATTTAACAAGAACATATTAGGAGGTGGTGAAACAGCCCTTTATTGTTTTAAATCAGCACGACACATTACGTGAAGTAACTTGCATATACATTAATCTGGGCCTCAATTCTGTTATTTCACTGTGTTGTCAGAATTGTTGTCTTTCATAACATATCATCAGTACCTGTACTCCCCGGAAGGTTAGAGGTGTACTAATGTACACCAGGTGTACTAATGTACACCTCTAACCTTCCTCTAACAGTTCGGTCAAATTCCGGTTGACATTCCGGCCCCATGTAATAGTGGGCGAGACAATGCCATTAATCGGGCACAGATTCAAACTGTTGCTGCTAATAATTTCACAAACTCAATAACACAGCTCGACCTGCAAGTCCAATCCAGGACATCGATCGTAGTAGACGCAATTGACCTACCATCACGCTAACGAGGCAGTTGCGTTCTCCATTCGTTCCATTGCAATAACAGACTTGGTTCCCTGTGCGGTAGTAGAAACCTGTCGTAGTCTCATGGGTTCTGTATACACATACACATACCTGGCTCTTGGCCCTGATGCGCACGTGGCCCACCACGGGCGAGTTGGGCTTGTGCAGCGGCGTCTCGATGCTGAGGTTGGCCAGGGCATCCTCACCGAAGATCGACCGCGCGTACAGGTTCGCTGCCATGAAGCCGCATTGCCCAGATAGTGCCTAGGGATGAAAACCTTACGATTATGAAGAGCTTTAAAGGCACACGAGAATCATATATGTATCTCCGTTGTGTACCGATGTACACCTCCTCCTGTAACTCTAAACTAGGACGACTCGTCCACTAGTATAAAAATAAGAAGATCTCTCCAATCCTTAAAATCAAAATTCTAATTCAAATGTCAAATATTAAAATTAGACCATATAAATAGGTACTTTTGATAAGTCAAACTATTTGCACAGTTCCAAAAAGGTTGACTTATAGCTTACCTTCTCTGGCGTGAGACACTTCATGTTGGTAGACGCAAGAAGGTGTTGTAAATACTCGCGGAGGTCGGTAATATTCGTATTGACAGACACCTGTAAAATATATACGAAAAAATTGCATGTATTTACAAAGTTGCAGATTTCAAGCTAGACACAGCTGTTTGATTGCAGTAAGGTGGTACAAATACCTTAAGTTGGACTAAAACTATCGTAGAGAGAAAAGTTTGAACAATGCATTTGCGAGGAAAATTGACTAAAAATCGACTAGTGAGCATCCTTTAAGAGATGTAGGGCACAGCAATTTATCGCTCAAATCTGGAGTGGCCTGCCTGGGGAAGTACCCCCACCTTACAGAAAACTGCAGTCAAATAACACACTTTATTGTGTGTTGTGTTCCTGCAGTGAGAAAGGTTGCCAAAACTCCTTCTAATGATGCGCTACGCAGATAGCCAGAAGAACATTCCCTTAAACTGTCAGTGCGGTGAATCCTCCTGTTAAGATGTTTTTGCAAGGTCGGCAACGCGTGAGTGACATAAACGTCCATAGGCTGCGGTTACCATCTACCATCAAACGGGCCGCATGCTTGTTTGCCACCCTTGTATAAAAAAAATATCCGCCATTATAGCTCGTTTTAAGCAAAGTGAAGATTATCTGACCTTGTTCTCCCACTCGAACTCGGCCCACATCTGTCGGAAGTCCGCGTCGGAGCAGAGCGCGGGCTGGATGTAGTCCACGATGTCGATGTGGATGTCGTTGAGCACCACCACGCCGCGGTCCATGGACGCGCCCGACACCTCGTACACTAACCACACAAACACCTCTTAGTTATGAAAGACGGAACTGTCCTAATATACACGTGAATGTGATGTGTTTGCGGGTAAATGGAAAATAATAATGCGTGTATGTTTAGTGTTCTGTGGGGAAATTTACGCAAGGGTGTCTACTGTTCCATGTTAGATCTTAACTGGTTATTATAAGTCTATATTAATGTCATTGCTCTTTATGCCGTTTTAATTATCTATAAATCAATAAAATAAATACACATCATTGCCTCAAAGGACCCTTCAATCACTAGCTAAAATAAAGTAATTAAACAGTTGTAGTAAAATCCATTACGTTATGATTGCGAATACGAAGTGAATTTCGAATCACACAAGTAACTTACACATGCGCGATAAATCACCCGGTCTAAGGATCCTCATTAATAGGCACTGCCTTTCCACATAGATACATTTATAATATTGTCTTTTTTATATACAGCTATGTTGTGTGACAGGCAGAGGGCCCTGTAGGCCCATCGTAGTACAGGAGATGCAGCCTCTTAAATTATCGTAGCTAAACCTTCATCACTCCGAATGGCTGATATAAACCAACC
This sequence comes from Acronicta psi, assembly GCA_946251955.1. Lineage (NCBI taxonomy): Eukaryota > Metazoa > Arthropoda > Insecta > Lepidoptera > Noctuidae > Acronicta > Acronicta psi. The sequence goes on from OX276474.1 coordinate 859,236, forward strand.
TCTCACTGTATAGAATCCCTACACAATGCGAGGTCCGCTTATACTGGAAATGTATGTGACATCAAAAGTGACTTTATTTCTATGTTGGATAAAAGATTTTAAGCTGTAAGAAAGGACGTGTGTGCAAGCGGTACCGATGTTGCCGAAGATGATGCCGTTCTCAGTGGAGGCCACCTTGACGTGCGCCTTGATGGTGGCGTAGTCCCTGGGCGCCAGCACCACGGCGGCCGGGCGCTCCACCAGGCGCAGGTCGCCCAGCGTGGCCAGCTCCACCGTGCAGTTCTGCAGCGTGTCGTCTGCGCACACACACACATTCATTTATATACTAAACATCGGGCCACCCGAACATTTGACAGGCGCGTTCGCCATACACAAACACTAACGCAAACTGTTAGTATCGCGTGGCATTTGTTTTTTAGCCGATCGCGGACTAGTTCACGTTGGTTTAGAGAAGACCATTTCTTATGAGCGGTGGTCGTACTTACTGAACTCTTTGATTCAAATATGTACTCAATTACATTCGCACGATAGAAACAGTATATAAATGGCGTAAAACTATGAACTGAATTGAAATTGAATATATTCATTTTTAAACCAACTTATCAGATTGCAATGCCCTATCAGTTTATGAAATCATAGGTACAGTTCGTTTCAAACTTAATGGCGGCTCGAAAGTTAGCTACTCGCTACGCAGTACCCCACCTCTCTGTCACATAAATTCGTTACTGCGCAGTGACTCGACTCATGTTGCAAACCGCCATTAAGTTTGAATCAAACTGTATTTAATAAGAAAACTAAGACTGCAACATCTTAACAATCTACCATACCTAAAGACTAAATAAAATATAACTCACCAGTCTGATTGACCACCAGCACATCGAGCACGATGTCGTACTGGTTGACGGCGACGATGGCCTCGGCGTACACGGGGTCGGAGAACCCCGTCAGCTGCGTCACCTTCGACAGCTTGCCGCGCTCCTCGCTCACGCCCGTACTGCGACCTGACCATTACCAACTCTGTTATGTATCGTGCTACAGTATTAGCCCCTATCAAAATAGATACAAAGGACAATATCGCTTGTAAGAGCGGCAACAAAGTTAAATTTACAGGCAGCCTATGACACTGGCGATTTAACACAGATAAACGTTATCAAAATTATTATAATTAGCAAAAGAGGTAGGATGGATAGAGCGTCTATCTGTCAAAAATATTTAGTAAAGAAGTCCTGTGTGGTGAACAAAGTTTCTGAGAGCTAAGGTGTACAGTAAGTATAGCTATCCAAACTTCTGGCATACTTCGGACACTACAAAAACACTCTGATAAGGATGCCTTCGTACGTAATTGATTGCGTAATTTGCGCTAAGCTTTGAAATAAAACTACTTTTTACGGATTTTATCGCGTTATATTGATATTATTTTAATCCCGACGTTTCGGACACTTTACAGCGTCTATATAACGCGATAAAATCCGTAAAAAGTAGTTTTATTTCAATATCTAGTATTCGCGTAAGTGTCAGAAATCAGTGTGCGCTAAGCTTGTTTAGCAGACAACAATCAGTACAAAAAAATTTCGGGGACAAAGAGATCGCTCGAACATAGGGAGGCGTGGAAAGTTGAACTTATTATTTATCATTATTCGAGGTGTCGTTAAATAAGTCCCGCAAGTTGCTAATGGGCTGGAACCTTGTCTAATTAACCGCAAAGTTACGTCATCCGCCGTACTCGCCGGCTAGTGGTGCTAAGGCGCACTGAGAGCAATTACGTCATTTTTACGGCCCCGGGATTGCCGCTAGGCACATTATCAATTTACGGCTTGTTCCGATGCTTTTTCTGGTTTGTACCTTGCAGCGCCTTGGTGAGCGACAGTTCGAACATGTCGTGGTGTGTGTTGGCGGCGGTGTTGCCGGCTAGCTGTGCGAATATAATGCCGGCTTCTACGTCCACCTTGTTTTCTTGACGCTTTGTCTCACGATCCTGTTGACAAATCTTAATGAATGATGCATTCAGAACGATACAACAATCCTCAACCGCATCGTCACTTAACATCAGGTTTTTTTTGTACCACTAAGGTTGCAAACAAGCATTCGGCCCACTTGAAATGGTTACCTATGGACATTTGCAATATTAGTGGTATCATTCGCTAGTTACCGACCCTGTAAACATTTTTTTAGAAGAACTCTATGCTTTAGTCTTTTGGGAAAACTTTGGCAGAAAGCTGATTCCATATCCTGAGTATGGGAGAAAAATTGTCTGGAATAGGGAATATGCGTCTGACTTAAAAAAAGGTCAAATATTTTTTTTTATGAACTTTATCGTTTTAGAATTATGTCTATGTAGATATTTTTTTATATTATTTCTTTTTTGATGAGAAAATAATTATTAAAAAGTCCAAAAAAACTGTTGGAAATTCAAATCACTTGAAACGCCACACTATCGGTCAAATGGAATATGACGTCAAAGTCTACTAAAACAGTGTCTGTTGTACGTGGTTGTTTGGTTGAGAGAACGTAGACTTTGACGTCTCGGCAAGCGCGCCAAAATCGCGGGTGTTTAAAATGCCAATATCTGTCTCATAATTTAATAATTTTTTTTTGTTACTTAATTTTAGTTTTAAGGCGCTGGAATTTTTTTACGGCTACATAACGATATAAAGTATCGTTTAAAAATATAAAAAAAAAATGTGCATATTCCCTATTGCGCAGTATGGGACCAAAGTGGTTTTAAGTTCTAAGGGACGTGTATGAACTCCACGTCGATAGCGAGAGGTGTGATGACAGAAAGTAAGATTGTAGTGGTCAAATGTGGTAAAAAAGCGGTATATGTAATAATGTTTACATAAATATTGTAGTTTAACTAGTGAATCTATAATAAAAAATATCATCATTATTTTAGTGATATCTATGGGTAAGTTTTTAAGAATATTAGCATTGCTAATTTTTGATTCGACAGGATTTTTCTTACATGCTGAAGGGATCCACTAAGTGGGGATTTAGGAAGAAATATTTTGAGAAAAGTTGCTATAGAAACGAGAAACTTTTAGGCCTCTGCCTCGAATTTTGCGGGCAGCGGGGCGGCGGCGGCGGCGGCGCGGGAGCGGGGCGGGCTACGCATACCTGTTCTCCAAACCAGCGGGCAGATCGCGCGCCACTATAGCGGTGTAGTGTTCGTGGTTGTGTTGTCGAGATATTTGTTTTTATTCGCGAACGAAATGTTTGAAAAACGGCGACAACATCTTTTTGATTCAAATTTATTCCTAACGCTCGATTTATTGTGGGCAAAATTCAAAGAATATTTTGTAAATAATCGCATTAGTTACTAATTAATTTGTAAAACATAATAAATATTGTATTTGACATATAAATCATTTTTATATTTACCTTCAATATTCAGTTCGTTTTTTTATTTCTTCCCATAATTGGTTAATTATTCTTCTATTATTATGGTTCACATCTTTGCTGTTCCATATGGGTGTCCTCTCAAAGATTGACGAAATAATTTGCGCTTGTACGTCCGAGGACATTTTGATACGTCACAAAAAAAATGTACAACACTATACTACAATGCAGATGCGCAACGCGGGCGTTCACCGCTTGACTGGAGTGCACCGCTCGTTGCCCGCCCCCGCGCCGCTGCCACGCCGCTGTTTTCGAGAACCATTCCATTTGATTTTACGCATAAGATCCTGCCGCTCCCGCGCCGCCACCGCCGCCGCTCCGCTGCCCGCAAAATTCGAGGCAGAGGCCTTAGAGTGAGATATACTGTGGGATATATTTTAGTCTACCTTGTCGGCGTCGTCGAGCAGCGAGTGCGCGCGGTCGGGCAGCGCCAGCAGCGCGGCCAGCGCGTTGTGCGCGCCGGCCAGCAGCGCGGCGCGCACCACGCCGGGCCGCGCGCTGCCCGCCAGCACGCACAGCGCGCCGTGCTCCGCGTCGTCCGCCGTCAGCCCCGCCTGCCCGCCGCCAGACCCTGCCGCACACTATTACTTTCATATACGTGCTTTCTAAGAGACATCACAACAAACAAAACTCGGATTGAGAAAGGACAGGAATAGAAAAAACGGACAAGTATTTTGTGCACAATAAGAACTTACCCGGGTTAAGCTTGTGATGCGCCAGCAGCTTGGCGGCGAGGTGTATGGCGCTGGTGGCGGCGGGCTCGGGCAGCTTGAGCGCCAGCTTGCACAGCGCGGAGCAGGCGCACGCCGCCGTGAAGCTCTCGCCCGACCCCAGCGCCGCCCACAGCCCCGGCCCACTGCTGGCCGCGCTCGTATTGCTCCTATTGACGTCGCATTATATTTTTTTAAATCTATCTATTCAGCCAGTAACATCCACTAAAACTAATGGCCCCCCTTCTCTATTACGCCACCGTTGCCAATCTTGTGCAAGTCGCACCCACAAATACCCTACGGCCCTCACAATATCGTCCAACCATCGGGCTGGTGGTCTGTTTGCTGTTGTAGTATATAGCAGAGGGTCTGTGGTGTTTTTTAATTGTAAATTGTAAACATAAAAAATACAAGCAGATGAGGTCACGACGACATGAAGCACCATATTGTCAGGAAAAGCGTTTCGCGGGGATATACAATAATATTTTTTGTTTTCTTTTCCTTTCCTTTCCTTGCACTACATGGAATGGAACATAAAATATAGATTTTCTATAAAGTCCTTAGACATCAATAATTAACGTAGAAAAGTTTTCAAAAACTTGTCAAATACCCTATTGATATGACACTTAGACAGTACTTACACAGGCAAATTGAAGGCAGACTGTGACGCATAGGTACCGTCACTGGTGACCAGCTGTCGCGGTGCTGACGTGTCCTGGGCCTTTGCTGCTGCCGCATCGGCTTCTTCCTGAACATAGCATATAACTTAATGTACTTTTCAAGTCCCAGTTTATTACTATGGGAACTCAGACCTTAGATATTTTTTGGTTGTGAAAGAGGACTGAAGCTCTACAGATTAAATTTAATCGCGCTATACCTGTCTCCTGTCAAAACAGTAATAGTAGTAGTAAACAGTTTGTTCAAGTTTCCCGAGAGTCATGCTAGTTCTTCTGTATAAAATCTGGTTGAAAGGTTGATATGTGTTTACCTTCTCTTCTGACCCAGCTGGTGACGGTATAACAGAAGACAGCACGTCCAATGCTGCCTGAGCCCTGGCCGGGGTGTCGGCAAACTGCGCCAGGAGCCAGAGTGCTGACCGGGCGATCTTGCCCACGCGGATACCGGTCACCGATTCCAAGAGTTTCTAGGAAGATGCAGAATTATTTAGAAGAATTGAAGGCCAGAATAAAATCATAGAATCCTAGACTCGTAGAATCATAGAATCATAGAATCATAGAATCATAGAATCATAGAATCATAGAATCATAGAATCATAGAATCATAGAATCATAGAATCATAGAATCATAGAATCATAGAATCATAGAATCATAGAATCATAGAATCATAGAATCATAGAATCATAGAATCATAGAATCATAGAATCATAGAATCATAGAATCATAGAATCATAGAATCATAGAATCATAAAATCATAGAATCATAGAATCATAGAATCATAGAATCATAGAATTATAGAATCATAGAATCATAGAACCATAGAATCATAGTCGTGTTTTTTTACCTGATAGATGTGATCACGCAAGTCGACGAAGGTGTGCAGCGCGGAGCGCAGGAACAGCATGACGTCATGCGCGGCAGGTTCGCTGCCGTCACCCAGCAGCTCTAGCAGCGCCGGCGCCACGCTGCCCGCCACCTCGGGGAACTGGGACAACACACTCAATGTACTACAGAATACATTTATATAATATTACATTTATATCCTCTCGCAGGTCTGCTGGAAGAGATTTCTATAGAAATAAACAGTACATAGTACAAAGGTACTGTTTAAAGTCCTAATTATTTTTAACTTTCTGTTTGGTTCAGTGTGTACATAAATAAATAAGTAGGTAAATGATATAGGCCGATCTAGTGCCATCATTCATTTAGAAAATTAGTCAATTGTAAACTGTTTTTTTTCATAAACTTGATCGTTACCTTGAGTGCGGCGCGGTGCAGCGCGCGCACGAGCAGCTGTCGGTACTTGGCGGCGTCGTCGTGGTCGGCGGACGTGGCGCGCGCCGCTTCTTTGCGCAGCACTTGCACAAGCTCTTCTGCGTGACGAGAGCTCACCAGCTCTAACGCTGCACAGAACATACTCTGTTAGGGCGCTTCACATTAGGACGTGACGTTGGCATCGCGCTAGTAACGCCACAGTCCTAGTCAGGTTTTCATACGACAATCAGAAGCGCGGAGGTGGCGCCCCCGCATACCGCGCTGCTAGCGTCCTAATGCGTAAGCGCACCTCTATACCGCGATTTAGGCCGGCATTGAGAGCTATGCTGCCTACTATTGATAAACGGCCATGAACATGTAAGGTGTGGCTATATAACTCAATATTTTCTTACATTTCATCTCATACAACTAGATGGTATATATATACTGAAAGCACTTACCCAACTGCAACGTATGTTTTCTGACGTCCAGGTCGGAGGAGGCCAGCACCCTCAGCACGTCCATGGCGAGGTCGGGCAGCGCCCTGGCGGCGGCCTCCCCGCCCTCCTCCCGCAGCGCGGCGAGGCGCCCCACTACGATGAGCTTCACGTTGTTGTCGCTCTCTTTGACTATTAGGTCGATATAGCAAGCGGCTGCGGCCTAAGTAACAATAAACCAATACAAATAATAATCTGAAAAATTGCACTGAATACATGATTTCTTTTAACTAAATTTGTATTTGTATATTTCAGTTGAAATCATTTAATTTAATGTAAACAAACAACTTGGCTATTGAATTTAGTCGATGGTTATACTGACTTTGATAGCGGCGGGTGCGTTGGAGAGTGTGACGAGCGTGCCGGCCGCCTCGTAGCGGACGGCGGCGCTGGTGGCGTTCAGCAGCCCGTACACCGTGCGGATGAACCGCGACCGCTCCGACGGGTTGGCGTGGCACACCTACAATGCACCAACTATTTACTTTCAGATCTCCAAAACTGCCTACTTGAAGTAGAACTGAGCCAGAGAAATCAGCTATGGAATAAGTACCAAGGGGGTGCTACAAAACCGTAGATCCGGCAGACCCAGACAAATATAGCGAATGAGCTTGACTTAGATTAAGGACTAAGCAAAAAAGCAAAATAGGAGAGTCTTTGCCCTACAATGAGATAACAACAATTAAATAAAATAAAGTTGTCAAATAAAACTTACCTTATAAATCAGTTCTACTATAACCAACTGCAGAATGTCTCCAAAGCCCTGCACATTATCTAGCCGTGACGCGAGGTAGGACAATGCACGCTCCTGATCGGCATGCAGCAGCATGAGGAAAGCATTCCTCTTGCAGGACATGTCCTGTTCCACTTCCAGGAAGGTGGCTACCAGCTCTGGCGCATCGGGGATTAAGAACTCGAAGTTTCTGGTAAAATAATCATGATGACTTATCATCTTTTCTAGAAGTTATGGATAATGTAATTTTGAAATACAACACTGTTACTTTTTTATGGACTGTAGTAAGAGCTCTTAAGATATTGGTTACCTGTAGATGGTAAATATGGCAAGTACAGCATTCCTTCTAACATATGAGTGACGATGATCTAGGCACGCCCGAATGGCGGGCATCAGAGGCTCCAGTAGTTCTGGCTCCTTTAGCTTGCATAGGAAGCGAAGAGTTGAGCCACGGATGAACTCATTGGGGTGTTGCAAATCCTAGAGGATGAAGACTTCATTTTTATTGAACTTAGTTAACCCCATTTATAATACATACATCTATCGAAATCGCAAAATCCAGTTAGTAATTTGACCAGTCATTCTGTTCTTCTAAAAAATAAATTCCTGAGGAACTATCCTAGGATAAATTTATTCAATCAATTTTTATATTCAGGATAAGAAAATACAAAAACAATATTAAAAGCTACAAACCTTTCTGTAAGCATCACAGACAAGGATCATTTCCTGCATCAACTTGCCATCGGAAGTTGTCTTGGGTACTATCTCCCAGAAGATAAGCAGCAGCTTCTTAATCATGTGGTCCTGTAGTGGCAGCACAAATCTGATGATGATCATCAGAAGACCAGGGATCTTTTCACCAGAGAGGATGATCCCAATAGTCTTCTTTAATGCTTCTATTTTTTTCTTTGTATCTCCTTTCTCTGTTAACAAATGATATTCAGATAGGGTTAGGTAAGTTTCATTCTGAGTATGAAATCTTTAAGTAAAAAAGAAAGATTAGAAGATACAATGTTTTGCTTATAATGACACCTCTTTAGAGATTAATTAAGATCAATAATTAAGGCAATTGAAATGCCAGTGACTAGCCTCTTAGACTAGAGATACGCCAAAAAAACAATCTATTTTGCACCTAGTAATACATTTGTACTGCATTCCTAACTATTTATGTCTTTCTGTTTTCTTCACTGTGTACATAAATAAATTAATAATAGCAGAACATGCCACCACACCTGTTTTCCCCAAAGCAGGCAGAGGCATACTAATGTACAGTCAACAAGAGAATGTGAAAACCAGAAGGCAAAATGATTATCTGCCAAAGGGTTTGGTGTGTAGAGAGTTGCGTTTTGACATATTTTGCAATATACATTATTGCACTATCAGGTTATAGTCGCACAAGACAGATCTCAGGTTCCAAAATTTATAATCAAAAAATTAATTAATAATTTATTTAAATTATGTACATAAAATGGTACACAATGGCAGGCTTAATGCCTTATGGCATTTTCTGCCAGTTAACATTTGGGTCAATTATTGCACAATCTTTGTCAAAAGACTTGTGTAATTATACTTATCTTTTTTATTGACTGTACATCCACAGTTTACTCGCATGATTAAGTCCCATGTAAGGGGTTGAGCCTATTTCCTTTATATACAATAGTAACAGGTATTGCCTAAAATCTTACCTAGGTCCAACTTGAGTTGCATCTCATTGTAAGGTTCCGAGTCGGTTGGAAAGTTGATCAGGGTATAGCATGGCTGTTCTACTCCTGCCATGCTGAAATTAAATAAAAAAGAATAAAAAATTAATATCGCAGTTTGAACATAACTTTGAACCAAACTATCTTTGAACATATTTATTATAACATACCTAATATACATCATAAAAGTTCAAGCCCTCAAACATATGATGACACACCTACAGTGCATATTGAGGATTATGTAAATGCACTCTAAATAAAACTATCAATCTTTCGACCATCAGAACCAGAAGAAGTACACGATATGCTGCTACTATCAAAAAATTACATTCAATAAGATGATAAATTACACGCTGGAATACCAACATCTGATTCTCTCAATATTATATTAACAACACATCAAATTATTAATTTTATTAGAAATTAAATTTCCTGACACATGCAGAATATAGATTTTTCTTTTATTTAATGTTTTCAAACATGAAAGAATGCAAATATTCAGAATTACAAGCGGACAAGCGTCCGGTCCAGTCGGTTCGTGCCTCATCACCATTTATTGTTTGCTCACCTGAATGTATAGGGATTTGGTTACTGTTCTCAAACTTATACGAAATTATTACTATTGATTTAACGTGAAACAGGTAAATATCAGTACAAATACAAATTAAATTAGTTTACAAGTACAACGAAAAACTAAAATAATACGTGTCCACATCACAGACCACAAGTCAAAATCAATCAGACAATCTGTCAACTCAAGCAAGCCAACTGTCAAATCAAAGTGTCAAACGTCAATAATGTACGCGTGACACATTTAGTGATGAGGTAAATCGGCGACGTGGCGTCGTTCTCGTTGGCGAGTATTCCATGCGATGCAGTTAGCAAGGTACTTCACCGAAAAATATCTAAAAATCTGTAAGCGCTTACAAATAAATTTATATCGGCCAAACATGCCCGGTGTTTGTAACGGATCACGGACTGAATTTGTTGAATGAACCGGTTGGATACCGCTTTATAACATCGAGCTCGGGGAGGCTCAATTTATGCACCTCGACCTCGAATAAAGTTAGAAGCTTGGCTTCACATGTCATGTGCAATTGTGAACTTTTTGTCGGTGCGACCATAACTCTCGTCTCCTCTCTCATCTTGTCTTAGCAAAATTTTACGTGCGGTAAAATGGAAGAGTTATTCGTAATTTCGTAGAACAGTTATAAATGCATCAACACTATTAAAAAATAAAATAAATGTGAGCTTAGCGTGAAACAAAGAATAATTTAAATTAAGCAATGTTTGGCCGATAAAAGTGCACAAAAATTAATAAGTACTTATAGATTTTCGGTCATTTTTTGGCCCTAGCATCTTGAGCGATTATCGCTCAGCTATCGGCATTTTACTCATAATAATCTTTAAGCGCATAAAGCGCCCAAACACATCCAGTACAAGTTCTCGCCAAACTTACTGTCCCGGTTTTATTGTTATTGTTCCCGATTTTTACAGCCGGGTTAAAGTTAGCTCGTGCCAACTCCAACCCGGACAATAAGTTTGGGGAGAACTGTACGTTGAATGGAATGTTAAATCGATAAAGGGTTTGTCAATAGACTTTGACAGTTGACACGGTTTGACCACAGTGTAAATCTAACAGTGAATCGACTCGGCCGTCTAGACAGGTCAACGATGAGGTGCGGTGCGGGGCAGAGCAGCATCCCCCCACCACTTTTTCGCAGGCGGCCCGTCCGCCCGACCTATACTGCGCATCGGTACGGCGTTTTAAGTGTGGCTCTTGCTTATAATTGCCTATTTATACCGATGCGACAATTTTTCAAAATTACGTTCTACATGTGGATTTTACGGTTATTTGTCGGCATCGTACAGCAGTAAAAATGGAAACTTGAGATCTTTAATTCGTTTGTATCTTCTTCTACTTCGTGTCAATGGTATGATTTTTTAAATTAAATTTGGTGTGCCCAAAACTTTGCCACTTCCACTTCGTTTGTGTGTGAGGATGAGAATCAATTATATCGTGAAATTTAACAACCGAAAATTAAAATCGTAAAATATTTGTCAGTTAAGCATCTCTAAGTACATAAATAAACTGGGGATTTTAACCTGCGTTTTGTTTATTCACTTCGGCCAGACGCGAAGAATAAATATTAAATCGCGAAGGTAACATCTTGCTAAAAATCAATACTACTACAACTAACACATCGATTAATATGAACTTACAAACTTATCACCTGTAGGAACGTAAGTACACTAGTAATAGTAATACTTGCAAAATGTTTTTTATTACAACCCTAACCTATTTTCAGTGTCTAGTCGATTGTCGGCATTTAGCATCCACACAAAGAAAGAGCGGCTCACTATTAGAATTTATTACACTGTGGTTTGATACTTTGACCACTTGACCGTTTGACGTCTCACGTCACGTCGTTCGGTTGTTCGTTTACTTCTTGGTTTACGTTGTCGCTGCGTTATCAAGCAAAGGTTTCGAGTTCGACTCGTTTTGGTGTTAGAAAACATATTGAAAATAGGCATTTATGTTTTAATTAATGCTGTAAATGCAAAATGGAAGTGCTCATAACATTAATTTATTTTCTATTCGCGGTATGTGTCGTTTATCCGCCCACTGAGTTCGTGTCGGCCGGTTTCACCATAGCTCAAGTGTTTGAGGATTACTTGGGTTCCGAAAACATGAATTTTGTTGGATACCACATGAAGAGGACGACTGTTACTCCTTTGTTTCACTCTGCACTGCCCTTGGGTTACGTTTTAAGTCTCTGGACTGCGGGTGTACGCAACCCTTGGATGCCTGCGGCGGCGATATTCACGGCCATTATTCCGTTTTTAGTGTTGTATAGACTGATATGCTGGTGGGAGGACAACCAGGTCAAACACCCAGTGGTGAAGTCTCTTCATGCTTATGTGACACCTGGAAGTGACTGGAGAGTAGTTGCTGCCAACCTTAACATTGAATTCAGGAAGTAAGTTTTATTTAAACCATTCTGCATTTTTATTTAAAGCAAGCCCATGGCCTGCTTGATGACAGGTGGTTATCACAATGACACCTATCATCATTTTTAAGAACCCCAGGGACTTTTGTAGTTCCCTGGAAAAACCTCCACTGAAAGTTCATTCTACAACATAAGTATATGCGGGAGGAAATGCTTCTTAAACATTTTATTACTCTCTGTTGGCATTATTAGAAACAATTCCTCAGAACACTGCCTGTTATACAAGCTGTAGATCACTCATCAACAGGAGGATTGACACAGGAGGCAAAGTCTCTGCTTGGACTTAAAGATTCAATGCTGCTTATGAGCAGACTCCATGTGGACTTCAGATGTCCATATATCCATATGTCCATATATCCCCTGTATTGAATACTGCCTGGCCCTATTGAGTACAACAAGCTTTTTAACAGTGTGATATTTTGTACACATCTTTGGTTCTGAATCTCAAGACAAATCAATTAAATACATTCAGTATCACTAGAAATCAAAGATAGCCACCTCCACAAAATAGAGAATTGTATATTTTTTTCAAAACTCCTTCAATATTGGTATCAAATGAAAGAGCTTGAGTAGTAGAATACTGCTGCCATTAATGTAAGCCACTTGACAAAAATGAGTTAGCCAAGTGATGAAATGCAAACAATCTTCTTGCAGTGTAGACAAAGTGTCAATTCAGCTGAATGCTACTAGCCGATTTGTGGCTACAGAAACATGGCTGATTAAACTGACCCAGTACACACTCACTGCTGTCAAACAAGAAGACTGCACCCTGGTGGCCACTGCAGTAAGTTATATTATTAGCTGATATGTTGACATAACATCACATAATAATATCACACAAGTATTTCCTAGAGTTAAGCAAAGGTGTTTTAACATACACCCTCACTTCAGTATGTTTAGGTCCCATGTAATAGGAGCGAGCCTATTACCATTAAGTGGGCACAAATCTAAACTCCCAGTAACAACATATTGCTGGACTTGGGAATTGGACCCTCTTCTAGGGTAGCAGTTGTGTTGTAATAGTTGATAAGGTAGTTCCTAACTTGATATTTGTGTTGATTCAAATTTCATACATTTGGTGTATTTGTATTACTTATTATTTCAAGCTAGCAGCTAGGTTCTTAATTATTTTTTCAACAGACTGACAGCCACAATCTAACCCCAAGTGGCGAGGACGAAGTTCAATACATTAACATAGAAGCAATCCCAACTCGTGACGACATAACCAGATTCACATTCCGTATCTCGACCACCGCCCTACGAGACCTGCAGCCGCGCCTGTTGCGGCCTGTTAGGGTGCCCGACCATATCTCACTGTTGCCAACCCTTATTGAGCGATTTGTGAATGTATTCAAGCAATATGTTGATCAGAATCCTGTGTATTACGTTGATCAGGTTAGTAGTATTATGTATAGTAATTTCGTACCAATAAGTCTATGATTGGAAGGGGCCGACCTCGGCGAACGTATCACAACCAGATTGCGGACGTTCTCAAAAAAGGCAAGGTTAAGAGCACCCTAAACCGACGAGCATGCATGAAGAGGTTAATGAACATAGACGAAGCGAAAGTGGTGTGCCAGGATCGTAAGAAGTGGAAATCTAGTCTCTGCCTACCCCTATGGGAAACAGGTGTGAAGCTATGTATGTATGTATGTAAGTCTATGATCTGGGCTCTGTATGAAAACTAACATAATAAGCGATACTTTTCTTAGTATCTTTTTAACAATCTTAATTGTAATTTATTGTACACATTTGTCGATTTTATAGTAAGCTCTAACAAAGAACTAGTTGACCTCAATATTGTCTCTTGTTACAGGAGCTTGAGTTATGCATTGGTTGCATGCACTATCCAGCGGATGTGAAGTTGAACCGGCGATGTCTGCCCCCGCCCCCACATCTAGAGGGAGGTCCACCAGAGTGCATGCAGTGTAATTGCCGGTAACCGGTTTTCATTGAACTTCAGATTTATTCGAGTCTATATCTATGATTTTAACAAAAGCTTTTGATTCTGTTAATCATTTTAACTATTCTAATGTTTTGCAAATTTTGTAAGTACTAATGAGAAAGGTCGAGTTAGTAATGTAATGTTTATTTCTAAATATGAAAATATTATGTTGAGGGTAGTATGTTGGTTAGAAGAATTTATTTAAACGAAATTAAATTTAGAGTGCCACAGGGTTCAACTCTAGGTCCAAGCGAAATTGGACGCAATTAAGATTTTTTATTGGAACGAGGTGTTTTAGTATGTAGTTTAGCATGAGGTGAGTGGTGTGGACGTGTGGTGTGTAAGTGTTAGTGTTTGTGCAGCGTGCTGTGGTGCGCGTCGTGCATGGGGCGCTGGTGGGCGGCGCGCGCGGCCGGGCCGCCGGCGGGCTGGCTGGCGGGCCGCGCCACGTGCCCCGTGTGCCGCGCCGCCTTCTGCCTGCTGGACGTGTGCCCGGCGCGCCGCCCGCCGCCCTCCTGAGCCGCGCGCCGCGCGTACGTGCTGCTGTCGGTCACGGTGGTCTCCTACCGACGCTAAGTGAACACGGCAGCACTGTGCGCGCGACTCCACTTCGGTATCACGCCAATCTATTTGTTTGTCTTTATCATTTTTTTGCGAATGTGACAATGCTAATTATATCAACTGACGTAATAACTGCTCATATTTAGTTGAAACAGTTATAAATTCAGGTTTGGCGTAGTAAATATTAGTATATATGCGAATTTTGGTCTACACGTCTACAAGTGCAACTCTAGCTCGGCAACGATAATTTTTTGCGCCTTTCTATCTTGTTGGAAACGTATTTATATTTACTTAGTTCTGCATAATAACAGATCATAACTTCAAAAAACCGCACGATTAATTTTTAAACCATATACATATATGACCTGTAGATGCACATGTTTACCTTTATTATAGTAACGATGACGTAAATCATGGACAATGAAAATTTTATTGGTGTCTATAATGCCTAAAGGGGCTCTATAATAAAATTATAAATGTTAGGATTGATATAATCAATCAGATTGGTGTCTGTAATCAACAATCATCACAGTGTTGTAGAAGATAGTGTACTTTTAAAGTAAGCCTGATAGAGATTAATCTGATTCTCATTTTGAATCTGAGACAATAAAAGATTTTTCCTAAGACAAGTGATTAACTTGGCAAAGAAGTATAGTTTGTGACATACATCTCATGCAAGCTTACATCAAATGTACACGATGGGTGTATTTTTAATATAATGACATAATCATTAATCACAATTTTAACTAGAAACTGAATATGTATACTTTTTACCTATTCATGTGTAGATGTTATAGTAATCGTAGCATCGATGTCTGTGAAATATAGATTAACACATCCCTAGTTTAGTTAGTGAGATTTTATATTAAATTGTAATTTATTTCAAGTATATAATTATGAATTTTGGAAATCAGGGCCAATTTTTTTATTATGTCAATTTTTCTGTTCTTTTTACACGTAGGAGTAATGTAATCGCATAATTATAATGAAATTTATTAATTTAAATGATATAAGTGTCTATTGATAATAATGATCTGTAATTCTAGTAATCAAATATAATTTTAATGGACATTCGTTATTTTTATTACATTATGCATAGCATTCGATTTTTTTACGTGACGACGTCTGTGGTCTAGTGGTTCGAGTTCCGAACTACTCATCACAAGGTCGTTCTGGTTTTGAATCACATAGGACACAAATATTTATGTGATGATTAAATATGTTTGTTTATCTGGGCGTTTCTTATACATATATGTCGGATCGGACATGATTACGGACGATCAGTTGACGTATTGAGACGACGGTGCCACCTGGTGGTGTTAAATGGAACCAACGATATCACATAAAGGGCACGGTGGCGCAGTGGGAGAAACAGTTACAGTTGTGACTCGCGCGGTTGCACTTGCTCTCAGCACTTCACACTGTGTAGTCGATTCGTGTGGACGTTTGGTTTGATTGACTGACGGACTCACGTTACTTTATAGTTCTACCTACATTGTTATTGCTATTGCTGAATTGTAATTTAAATGTAGGTTGGTAATCGTAAATTCGTAACAGACAAATGTGCTTGAGGAGTTTCTTCCGCGGCTTCTCCTCAGTAGGTAGCACTAGCGAAGCTGCGAAGGGCGGGCGTTTTGGGGGATGTCTGTATTGTAATATTGCGTGCTCAGTCAAGACCAAATATAATGACATTTGAGTACGAGTTCTGTGTTTTAATGTTTGAACCAGCATAACCCACCTGTTGCCCACAAGATAGTCGATACCTTGCCTTCCTGCCAAGGATACAGATTCTGTATCCGACATATATATATTATTATTATATATTCTTTGTTAATACATACTTATAATACATAAATATGTATTAACAAAAAAGTATATATAATTATATCCGTTGTTTATTGTAATTACTTAATATTTATTTGTTTATTATAGAAAAACCAACAGCTATACAAGAAAGAATAAACAACTAGCTTATGCTCCAATTACAGGTTCTCAAATATATAATAATTAAAACATAATTGCATAATAAACAAATACGTAATTACGTATTAACATTAGTTGGTTGCCACTTGCCCGTTAGATGGTTATCTACTCGATCGCATGGAATTCATTAATGTCGATCGCTGCACAAGACCTCGACCTTTAACGAAGGACGCGAACACGTGGACTCGACCGGAATAAATCAACTGACTGTTAACATGACGTTTTTATATCTACTTGATAAGGGTGGGTTCACCATGAACTATGGGGCAGATCTGTTAATCAATCGTTAAAACACCGCGAATCACAAAGGAGTTTACAAAGAATAGGTACAATTCTCGCCAATCTTTTTGTCCGGCTTGAAGTCTCTCACGAATTTCTAAGGCCAGGTTGAAGTAAGCTCGTGCCAACTTCAGGCCTGACAAAAAAATTGGCGAGAACTGTACCTTTTTCGCTAACGTGTTCTTTGATATGCTCGTCATCTACGCTCTGAAGTTCGTTGGCCCTGATTAAACCTCTAAACATCCGGCATTAATAAGAAGGCGATCTTGTAACAAAGTGTACCTAATAAGCCAAATAAATGTTTTGTAAATACCTACTATGGTACTTGTCAATCGTCCTTGACCGTCATAACTAACGTTCATGACCATAAAAAAATACTTTTCCGATCGTATCTATAACATCATCGCAGTCACTACGCGTTAAACTTAATAATAACAGTTATCAGGGGTGGCCAGTATTTACACCCGTTGAACGTTAATCGCTCGTTAATGTGTCAGCAACAGATAGGTATAATTAATCCGTTAGACAAGGACGTGGAAGGCTAAATGCCACAATTACTGCAGTGTCCAATTGGTGACAGTTCAAGTGCAATACGTCGATGTAGATAGACATGCCGATATCGACTTCGTTCTAGTCCTAGTCCAATTTTTCTCACTACACCTAAATTCTTTCTACTTTTTTTGTCGGATAGTTTTTAACTCCAGGGAGTTTTAGAAACTTACTTGGTGTACTACCGGACTTGGTGGCGAAGCACAGTGTGCCTCCAGCCAGGATGGTTTCTTTACTAGAAAATTAATTTAGGTACCTATTTAAAATTCTAACCATGAGGAGGTCTGTAGTGAGTGAAACGATAAGGCAATATTTTAAAACTACAACACTACATGGTTTCAAATATTTGTGCTCCAAACATTGTTCGGATCGGTAAGTAAAATATTTTGTACATACCTATTACCTAGTACCTACTATGCCCTTTATAGATGATGATAACAGTTTGCCCCGTTGCCCCGGGAAATGAATATTCGTTGATGTAGAAACCACTGATTGTGCTAAATGGAAATACTAATCGTGTATTTATATTTTAAGCTAAATTTGATTTAAATTAATTTCCATCCACAACGAAAATCTATAGTCTTTGCCTTCCCCTATGAAACAGGCGTTCAGCTATGTATGTACGATCACAGCCTCGATCAAGGGATATATCTATGTGTTTTCAGTGTGGGTTGGCTGGTGTGTTGTTGCGCGAGCGCATGCTGCGCGGGAGTGCTGTGCGCAGTGCTGTGGGCGCGGTTCCTGGAGGTGCCGGCGCTGCTGGCGCTGTGCGACGACATGCGCGCCGACACCTATGCGCAGAACCGCCTGCCCGCCGTGGCCGTGTGCCCGCCGCCAGAGAGCCTCGCACACATGTTTCTTGACAAATTGTTAGCATACAATGTGTAACGTTTGGGCAAGCGTAGTGTAGGGCGCCCTGCGACACGATGGACCGACGATTTGAAGAAGGTGGTTGGCAGCGGATGGATGTGAGCTGCTCAAGACCGGGATGATTGGCCCTCTTTGGGGAGGCCTACGTTCAGCAGTGGACGGCAATAGGCTGATATATAATGTGTAACGTTCTACAAAAAACAAGATAAGGTTAATAATGCGTTTTTACGGACCCGTCGATGCACGGAACTGTAGAAAGAGTTGTCTGTAATTCGGCGCGACTATATCCAAATCCATGCATCATGCAACAATTGCTACAGTTTTAAAGTGGTTTACAAACAACCCTTCTAGAAAGCCAGAATATTATGAACCTTCTTGTTTTTCTGCAAAATTGATTAATGCGCTTCACGCATGTTTATAAGATTAAAGATCAATCTGGCTAGCTACAAAGTACACATGTTAACAATGACAAACAGTTATAAAACATACATAGCATACCTAATATATTTTATGTTGCATGTTTTTAAGGGTAACAAACTCATCGGATACAAAAAGGATACCGATCACTCTGGCGCGCCTCCTCACTGGTAAAACAACAGCAAGAGACCAGCTGTTGCTGCTCGACCAACTCTTGGCTGCGAACAACGTGACCCTGGCGCAGGTGATGATGGACTACAGCAGGAACTGCAGCGAGCACACGAGGCGGTGCCGGTACCAGAAGAAGAAGCTGCCGTGCGAACAGCTGTTTGAGAAGGAACTCACTTACTGGGGACTGTGTTGCGTGATGCGGCCAAATAAGTGAGTGGGAGTTGTATTATCTGTCATCGTAAGATTAGAACGATAGATTATTATTTATCTCGCGAGATTGTAAACTGTCGATAAATTGTGAACTGCACCATACTTACATTGATCAATCATTTTTGGTTAGAACTGTGACCACAGTGACCAAACAATGCCAGAACCGAAAAATAATGCGTTAAATTGTAAGCAGTATGTATGTTACGGTTTACAATCTTTCGACTATGGAGTGACTATAATGTAATAATAATAATCATTTATTTACCAAATTAAGATTTTCATTTTTCTAAAATATACTTATGAACTCCACACTAGGTCAAGCCTGTCTCGTGGAGTCCTGGAGTGGTATTACCATAATTACATTAGCATTCGGAGGCGATACTAGAGATTATTATCTTACGACTATTAATAATTAAACTATGGAGTTTCTTGCCGGCTCTTCTCCATAAGTCCCACTTTTTTTGGAACCGTGCAACTGGTTTGACAATTCAAAAGTGCCTATTTATATGGTCTAATTGAAATAAAATATTTTGAATTTTGTCAGTTTACGATCTCGTGAGATAGATTGTAATGTGACGGTACTTATTTACAATTTTATGGTGACATAATAATATGATGATGTTGTTATTTAAGCAAGCTGAAGTCTGTTCTTAAAGTTAATATTGATATCAATGAATGTGGGCAAAACAATATCTTGTAATTATCTCATAGTTGATCATATAGTAAACACTTAAAAGTACTAAAAGTAGAAGTGATTTGAAGTCCAAAACTCAATTTTATTATAAGTATCGTCATAAGAAAATGATTTATCAGGTTATTGAAGATGCCGAGGGGGCCGATAGCTCGGTCGCACGTCACACAGATGCTGGACTTCGTGCTGCAGTGCACTCATGGATCCAAACTTTACGGCTGCCAGGTACAATCTATTTGGTTATTAGAGCTCCTTATGCCTATTTGAGCTTGTATCCTTTTGCTTCTTACATTTAAAAAACCGCGGGGTTAAGGGCCTGTTTCATCACCTCTGGATATATGCTTCCCGCCGGATAATTAAAAAAATTGAACAAAATCTGCATCGAGAACTTATCAAGTAATTTAACGGAAACTTATCAGTAAGCTGTGAACCAGGCCTTTAATGTTTGAAATCTTAGTTTGTAGCTTCCACTGTCTGCGGCATCATAGCTACCATAAATTGTTATTATTTGCAATGTTTCATATTAATCATGATCCATTCCCTCAGAACACATGTCGTGGGTATGTTAATTGTTTAACAATTTCAGTTTTTGACGATGTATGACGGCGAGGAGTCGCCGGTGCCTGAATTACTATTGCCGGGGTACTATTACATGGCACAGTTGCGCTTCGTCGCCATCCCGGAGAACCCCAAAGTGGGCAGGCTGGTCGAAAACACCTGTGAACATGACACCTCATATTCCAAAAATATATGCAAGGTAGGGGTGCTTCTACTATTATAATATGGTGTAATTTATGAGCAAATGGAATAATTTATGAGGATTTATTCTACGTAAGGGTCAATTCAGATCAGGCGAAAAAATGTTCGAGTACTTTTTAAATGGTAATTAAAAATCAACCTTTTTCCGTTTAGTTAAAGCTGCAAATAGTATGCAACTTAAATAAGGAACAAGCCATATATATTGAGTTACCATTTAAAAATTGCTCAAACATCTTTCCGCCTAACCTGAATTGACGTGAAGCTGTCAATTTTGTTAGAAATTGCCAGTCTAGAGTTCTCACAATAATTTTGTCTGCAGCTGCAATGTGCAGAGAAAGCTTGTGGGTGTAGTGATCCTCTACACTATAACAATCACCACACTAACAGTGACCTGCCGATCTGCCCGCCTTCGAGACTGGGCTGCTTGAGAGCTAATGAGTTCAAAAAAAGCGGTGCGTACATTTTTTATACTTTCGATTGGTCATGGCTACGCCAGGTATTGTCTCTTCCGAGACAGCTAGGTCACGTGATTGACTCAAGTACTCCATTGTGAATACCTGACGTAGCTTCTTATTATACCATGCGAATGCGATTAGTATTTAACTAAAGTCTTCGCGGAACTAGCTGGCCGTGCCTCAGGTATGTGAGCGGTGGGACGGCGGGGAGGGGTCGCCTGCGCGCGGTGAGATGGAGGGGTGGGGGCGCTTATTTTCATTCACAGAAACCCACCACCTCACCCCCGTCCCTACCTAAGGCGCAGCGAACTAGTTCGGCGCGGACTACAATTAGCGATTCCTAAAGTGGATTGCTTAGTACAGAGCTTTTGTACGGGACCAATTTAAAATAGCAATTGCATCTTTCATCAATGATCACAAGGGGGATTTACATAAAATATTTAGAGCCCGTTCCATCACCTCCTGAAAAGTTCCCATTAAATTACTTGGCAGATAATTTCATGAAAAAGTTGTTCCATTTTTTAATTTATCCGGTGGTTAGCGCCTATCCAGAGGTGGTAAAACCTTATTGTTCTAAGACCTTACAAGCACTTAAGTTCTGTTATATAATATGCTAATCTTTTCTGAAAGTCTTGTTGTGGGTCTGTTATATAATACGCCTTTTCTTTTCTGAAAGTTTTGTTGTGGGTTCAAAGACTAACAGAAACATATTATTTCTGTGGTAGAAGACGCTAAAACTTAATTGCCACATTCAGTGGTATTCTGGTTGGTACCCATTGTAGATCCGCTCACAAGATCGACAGTGGTAATTGTGGGTGTACCCCGATGTAATAATATATGTGTAGGCAATGCTGTTCACCCAATTATGAATTTATTTGCAGATAACATATCGTGTCATTGCTTGCCGTCATGTAAAAAGATCACCAGCTATGTTGTATTAGAATCTAGTCCGATGTCCGTCATTAAACAAGCTATTGACCCCTTATTGTAAGTATAGATGCAAATTTTATTGTTCTGCGTCCTCTATCCCCGTGGGTTCCAAAAAGGTTGTTGCTGTAGAAAAAAAACGGCCAGTTTTATGGGTGTTTTAAATAAAAGGTAAATAGACACAATAATGGTACCGAAATAAAATCACTATTGTACTATTTATATTAGATAAATCAGACAATATTCACAAAAATATTGAACCCTCATAACGATGCCGCACAACTTATATTAACTTTATCCCCTCCTCTCCACGCCTCGTCCCTCCACTCCCCAGTGTTGCCATCACAACCGCGCAACATTGCCAACCTCCTAGGCTTCCGTTACAATATTCTTCACCTACCTTCGATTCTGATTCTGTAGGACGATATTAAATTAATTCACCATGACTCGCCTAATCTGTGCTCACTGTAAAAGACACTGATGTTCAGAAGTTGCCATCGTTATTTAATTTTACATTTCTATCTATTCAATCTTTTTTAAAGACCTACTTATTTTGTTCAAATAAATGAATTTGAATTTTTTATTACAGCTTCGGATTAAACGTCACGTCAGCAATAGTTGTGAATTTAAGGGTGAACGTAGGACATTCCCGCATATTTCTACTCAACCCGACGGAAACTTGGCTCACTTTACTATGCAAGTGTCTACTTATATAAGTTTCTCACATACTTAGTTAATGTTTGCTATGGTAGATAAAAAACTTATTGAAAACCCCTGAAAGCGAGCACTTTTTCCCACGACTTTTCAATTCATGTATGTATATCTAGCAACATTAGTGGTCGCAAACACGACTGCTGAGCGAGAGCTCCCTGGTTTGATTCCCAGTTTCATTGGATGTTTCATTGAAGTTCTCTAGCAGCTCGGAGTATAGATTAGTCGTTATCGTTAACGCTTTAGGCTCGCCCCTATTAAACAGAAACCTAAAATTTTACGAAGTTATATGTATGAAAAGTGACTAATTCACAAGAGGTTCAAAAAAACCAGTACCTTTCTTTTTTAGTTTTTACTGGAATGGGCTGAATAACTATAGCTAGGTAGGTATAGTATATAAATATTAGGTAACCTCCTTTTCGTTTCAGCGTCACTAGGGGGAGTTTTCAACATGTTCCTAGGTGTGGGACTATTCAGCGCGTTGGAATTTCTATATCTTATAATAGTAAAGTTCCCGATAGCAATCAGAAAGTCGTCCGAAATACAACCAATCAATAGGTACAATGCTACCCCAGGGCCTATTCGATATTGAAACACAGAATTGCACCGGGTGGCGTATGTGATATGTATAAGTTTCTATTACTAAGTAGTAGATTACAATTATTATGTACACTATACCTATATTTCAATAAATGGATTGGTCCACTGAGTATTGTTTTTTTTTTTTATTTTGCTCCCTACCTTTTTGTGGTGATGTAAATCTTCATGGAGCCCTGGCTGGTTTTGGTTTGTCTTGGGTAAATCGGGTACCTAATAAATTATTTTTAAATTCTTTTTTTTTTTCATTAAAAATAACTTGTAATCTTAGCATGGAAAATGCTTAAAAAATACAAAATAATATTTTTAAATTCATCAATTCGATTCCAACTTAATAGTGGCTCGGAAGTTAGCTAGTCGCTCCGCAGTACCCCACTTCTCATCCCTACTGTTACATAATTCATTACTGCGCAGCGACTCGCCTGATGTTCCGAGCCTCCATTAAGTTCCCTTGTCTAATATACTACCTGTACCAACTGTAACTGTAATCTACCTGTACCACTCACGACTAGTCACGACCCACAGTTAACGCACCAGGTGTCGTGAGAGGCGAAAGGACGCAGTTACACCTCTGGCTCAATATGACTCTGACTGGGTGAGTCCTCCACCAGACCATAGTGGCAAGTGCCATACATTTGTGTCTTGCCTGTATTTGATTGGAATGCGATGGAAGATTATATTGTCATTAGTACGTAACCCTATGATACCCAAGGTCGATAGCACAACGCTTGAACGCACGAAAGGGTCTTGATTTTGAGAATAGTCATAAGCATAACTGACGACTATTTTCGTAATTACTTCTGTTATGATCTCAGATTACGAAAAACCAAATTAAAATTATTTGCGTGCTTTGCCAATGTCTTTGTTTTCAACTAATACAAATTATGCTTTAAATAAAAAAAAATCTGGAACGCAAATTCCTTGTATCCAAGTTTGACATTGTCAAATAAATGACATAATCAAGAAACAATGTCTTGTCAGTCAGATGTCAGGTTCACGTGGAGTACTGGAGATTTTTATTTTTATATTATATAGATTTCTGTAAATAGTTTAATAAATAAATAAGTAATCAACTACAAAACATGTCTTCGTGGAAGAAGGCCGCTAAGGCCAACCAGAAGACTCATAAAGAGCGGCATCAGCCTGAATCGAGGAAACACTTAGGCTTACTTGAAAAAAAGAAAGATTACAAAAAACGAGCAGATGATTACCATGAGAAGGGTGAAACGCTGAAGCTATTGAGAAAACGGACACTGGACAAGAATCCCGATGAGTTTTACTTTCATATGATCAATTCTAGAGTAAAAGAAGGGGTAAGTAAAATTGCAAGTTTTTCATGGTCAGACCCTCTCATTTTTGAGAGAAAATTCAATATGATTACTTGCTTATAGCACGGTTATATCCTTATTATATTCTATGTTCTTCTGGTCAAAGTAGGACATGTTTGTTTTGTAAACATAACCTAAAAACGGTCGAAATTATATTCTTTCAAGACAGTGTATGATTTTATAAGAGTTCTGTGTGTGTGCTTGTTTATTTAGTAGAATATAATAATTTTAATTTCACAATTTTTTCTTATGTAATTCTGTAACAATATCTTGGGTGTGATTTGCAGGTGCATCATGAAATTGAGAAGGAGGATGAGCACACATCGCAGCAGGTGAAGCTAATGCAGACACAGGACATCAAGTACATCAACATGAAGAGGACCATAGAGAGTAGAAGAATTAATAGACTGCAAGTATGTACTTATCCTTTTTTTTATTATACTTCCCTCTTCACTTATTTATTTATTTAAATTTAAGTTTTATATCTCTGTCACCTATCCCAGCAAATATAAAACAACAAAGATTTTTAAATGTTTTTATTGCAATTTATAAATCATATAGATAGTAGGTATCTATACAATTTATAGATTGCAATATGTTTTTATATTATTAAAAGGTTTGTTTTAAGCTGCCCAGTATCCACTCTGTTTATTCCTAAAGCCTATTAAATGAGGTCTTGAGGAATCTTTCTATTTAGTCTTCTAGTGACTGTTTGAGAGATCATCAGAAGTGGCATGAGCAAAATAAAAACTAATGGTTTGTACAACTCATTTTATTGTCACCTTTCAGGCACAGCTGCACATGACAGATATAGCAGAAGCGACTCCCAACACCCACACATTCTTTGTGGATGAGGGGGAAGAGAAGAACTTTGATCTAGCCAAGAGACTGGACACACACCCAGCACTACTGGGCAGAAAGTCTAACAGGCCCAGGTTGGCTGACCTGGATAAGATTTCCTTGCCAGAAATCAATGATGAGGTTTGTTTTTAAATCTTTTGTTTCTAACTTCTAATCTCGCCTAAAGAAAAGGAATTTCAATAAAATTTAATGTTGTTATGCTATCTTTGTGATTTAGTAATAATATTATAAATGAAAAAAGTAACTATTTGTATAAGTGCCTTTCATGTCTAAACTAGAACAGACTGAACAGACTTTGATAAAATGTCCTATATACATAGATAGATTGCATCCTGGGGAGACATTTATCAACCAACTTCAAATAAAGGAGGAGGTTCTTAATTCGACAGTATTTTTTTTGTGTCAAAAATTGCTTTTGGTGTGCATGTGACATGGGTATTCTAGACTATCAATATCAACAATAATAATAGATTAATTCTCATTTATTAGACACTTCAATCCATGAAGAAGAATAAGCAGAAGGTCTACAGTGAACTCTCAAAGAGGATAGAGAGAGAGAAAGAGTTGACAGTTGTCCAGCAAAAGATGGAGTTGAAGCGTCACTTACAGGATGTCAAGATCATGAAGCCCAAGCGGTTAAAACCAGGCACCAAGAGCTCAGCACCTGTCTATCAGTTCCAATATATGAGGAAGAAATAGCGCTTGTTTTCAATTACTATTTATTATTAAGAATCTGCTCATAAACGAATGTAAAATATTTATTATTGCATTTTTTTTTCATATCTTGCTTGACTGAAGCAAACCGAGTAATAAGAACCCACAAGCGTACTGAACCCAGAGTTTCGTTTAGTACACGATTCTAGTATAATGTAAAAAAACGCCTTAAAATTCCCTCTCACGCTTTAAAACAATTATGTGCGTGTGTTAGGTCAACTTGTGTACAAAATAACTATCATTCCGCCATTAAACTAAAGATTCCTTTTTTAAAATTTTTACAAAATAAAATACTTATAGATAGAGTCGCAGTTTTATACTGTAGGCAGGGACATGTTAGTTGTAAATCATTTGAAAATAATAATGAATTATTTAATTAATTAGATCATTAGTTAGGTACTGTTTATTTAATAAATACAAAAGAAAAACTGCAGATGGTCTTGGCTGCATAGTGCACTGCTTTTGCCTTGTTACATTTACAAAGTTACAAACAATGATGTCGCCGTCCGTCAGGTCAGTCAGTTATCATTTTAAGTTGAGCGCGATTTTTTTAGTTCGTCTTTGTTCTAGTCATTATTATTTTCTAAAATCGTTCTTGAATCGTTTTGACTTGAACTCTATAACTATTCTTTGAGGTTTCGTGAACCAGTGGAGTGCCCAACAACGTGAAGAAGATTTGTCGGGAGTGAGGAGTGTGTGGCTTAACAATCTTAACATTGTAGGTATGTAGGTACTTCAATCAGACAGAATACGAGATAATTGTACAGTGTGTGATGTGTCGATCTGCGACTTGGCCTTATCCTATCAGCAGTAAGTACCGTACCTAAGTTATTTGCTATAATTTGCTGCTGCAAACTGGTTGAAAATATTTGATAATAAGGAGGTTTGATCCACGCAGGATAAATGCCATACGCAATGCATGATGATGAATTCACGGTACCTAACCAATTATTTTCGAGAAAATGGTTACTTACTTACTTGTGTTTTAAAAATAACGGAATCCAGCCGGCCGCCTCTTGAAAAATGTTGTTTAACCTTTAGCATATAGGTATCTTTAAAAAATCTACTTAGCCATTTTTAGTTGATGGCTACTTTTATTTATTTATTTAAACAAGAACAATTGACATTGTGTTCGATATACATTATAACATACCATCACGCCTGTATTCCCCGAAGTGTTAGGCAGAGGTGAACTTACTTACACCCACAGTTCGCGGGGATGTTTAGGTCTCTGGGTCCCATGTAATAGGGGGCGAGGCTGTTGCCATCAACCGGGCACAAATACAGACTCCAAGCTGCCACAGGGAATAAATAAAAATACTGCATAGGTAAATGTTTAGATTCTTTTTAATTTTTCGTAATAAATAACTTTTTTTTTCTTATTAGAATAGAGGAGATGCACCCAAGTTATTGTGCGATACGATGACATTAATTAACAATTCATCTTAATAACTGAATCAAAAAATATCATTTGGAATAGAATTTTATAAATTAATAACTTAAAGCATATTTTAACTACAATTAAACGCAGGCAAAATATGTTTTAAGTTTCTTAAAATTTAATTTGTAATGTCCCAAAGTCAAAATTATAAAACAATATCACTTAAACCTATATGCACGATAGCCCAATGGTCAAGGAATTCATTGGTTTCACTGATTCTGGAGTTCAATACCTTCTCCACTGAGCTATTCGTGAATCAACACTAATATCAGTACAGATTGACAGGAACATAACAAAACATGCTCATTTTAATAGAAAGCTCTACCATTTTATATTTGTACCTATTTGAGTTCAATACTATCGTAACCTAGTTTTAATCTATGGGAAATGGGAATTATCTTTTTCACTTTTGTCTTTCATAATTTTAAATGATAGAACTCCCTGTAAAATCATCACACATCACAAAATAACTACACTTAAAAATAATAATTTCCATCGCAAAATATCAAGAGTGCATCACAGTATAAAAGTTGTACGTTAACCCTAAGGCGGTAACTTTCGGTATGTATGATAATAGTCTTTGGTAGCGCCTGCGGTCACGGTCACGTTCGCGGTCGCGGTCGCGGTCACCACAGCACGCACTTGTGCGGCGGGTTCATGCGCGAGCCGGCGGGGCAGTGCCACGCCTCCGCGAACTCCGCCGAGTTGCTCAGCGTGCCGATCACGCGGATCTTGTTCGGGCTGTGGACTCCTTCCACCATTTTAGATTTTAAAGCTCCTACTGTTGAGTTGCCGCACCATATCTGTTGGAAGGAGTAAATAGGTATTATATTCACAAGATAATGGTATGGCAAAAAATAATCTAGATAATCTACCCCTCCGACCTAGTCAGAAACAAAAAGTATTTCTTAGTTTGAGATCTGCCTAGTCAACAGGAAAACTTTTCAGATTAATTTAAACTCGGATAACTGAATTTTCGATTGAATATCTGACAATTTCAACGAATGGTGAGATTCCAACATGACGATAGGATGGATGGACGGAATCTTGGCTGTTTTCTGATCGGAAAGCGAACTCCTCAAGACTGCGTTGTATAGTTACCTGCGCGAAGCCGAGGAAGAAGAGCTGGTCGGGCGTGTAGTGCGGCAGGCCGGGCAGCGCGGAGCGGCCGTCGCGCGGGCGCCGGCGCGCGAACAGCGAGTACGCGTGCAGCGCCGCGCGCAGCCCGCCGTTGTCCGCGATGTTCTCGCCCTGCGTGTTGAACCCGTGCACCTGATAAAAACAACACCAGAAACATGGTTTTAACGGGAAGAAAAAGCCGTATCAGACGACTCTAACGCATAATTTTGAGGAGAACTTATGAAAAGGACCAATCTGGCCGCAGTAAACGAAGCCCTTAAACATCATCAAGATTTTACAAATTTAAAGCCTTACAAATAAAATCATGTCGTATAATTCCGTCAGCTATTGTAGACGGTAACTCACAGTATAATTGGGCAGCTGCGGCATGTGGTACTTGCTGTACTGGTCGATGATGCACTGCACCTTACTGTGGTAATGTTCCAAGGTCGCCGCAGACCACCATTGCTTCAAGTTGCCTTCTTCATCGTAACGACGACCTGGAAACGATATGATTTAGGTACTGCTCAGATGTCGCTATACTACTATCGTTCGTCTACCTGACCTGATCAAGAGACTTCTTCATGAAGAGACCTATCTATTGTCCTGCTGTTCGCGACGTTTTCGCGTGACAAAAAACTCATTTTTAACACATTACATGGTCAAGTTGGGGCACATTTCGGTCACATGACCTTTTGCGTTAAGTACCTACCTTGATCGTCAAATCCGTGTGTGACTTCATGTCCCATTATGGCACCAATAGATCCGTAGTTAATTGCTCTGAAATAAACAACCCCGTGTTACTGCTTGCATTGAACACTTTCTAGCGTAAGAAGCGGAGCCATTATGAGACCGTTGAAAAGGGAGTATTGGTGTAGGTACTCACTCAATTCCATTTCCATAGAAGGGTGGCTGTAGGATACCGGCGGGGAATGCTGCAATACAAAAAGAAAAACCATCAGTAGGATCTGGTTTAAATAATCACAAACTTATAATAGGCTGGTAGAAATGCCATATCTTTTTTTATATCGTAAATCTTCTCAACAAAGTTGCCAACAGTTTGGATACTCACTGACAGAGTTCAATGTGGCCGAGTAGAACGCGTTCACAGTTGTAGCAGTGGCCACCCATCTGTTGCGGTCAGGCTTCTCCCGTAAGGACTCCAGTGACTTCTTGACGGCCGCATACGTCAGCTTCAAATATGTTGCGAACAGATTCCCTTCTACTACTTCCGCCTGAAATAGTTAGGAGATTAAATAGCAGCCAAACGATCTCCCACTGCTGGGACTTCAGACGCTCTGTCTGAAGGAGTGGCAGGCCGTGAACATGTTATTTTCGCGATGTCTCTTCCACTCGGTAATATGAAGATATTTTAGTTTAATTTACTGCAGCATTTTTAAAGGGAAAATGATAATTCGTCTTAAAAACATTTAACCCTTTTAGGCGCTAAATGTAGAAAGTACAACATTTTTACACACATTCAATAAATCTCTATGATAAAAACTTACGTGTTTGTAATGTTTGTCGAGCTGTTCGTGCGTGAGCAGCCAGGCGGGGAAGCCTACGAAGTTGCGGATCGCCTTCAATTTGTTGAGTGTCTTGAGGCGCGTGGTGGAGTCCATCCAGTCTAGCTCCTGTACTGCAGCCGCGAACGCCGCGCGCACATCTTCCACCATCTCTATAGCCTAGTCGAGTAGGACAGTTTTGGTTTGAGCACCGAATATAGATTAGCTCAAAATTTTTATTTTGCTACGATGTAGCAAGTGCTACGCCTGCTACGAAAGTTATTTTCGTAGCAGGCAGGATGATGGATTATCTACGCGTCATATAATTACAAACATTGCTGTATAGCTGGTTGTATTATTTCTCAGTTTTTATCTAATAAGAAAATTACTAGGCTATTATTGCTTTCTCGTCTCAACTTCTGTGTTTAGGTAGTTTTTCTTTCCTCTTATTTTTACAAATGTACTTGCCTTTACACTTTCTGTCTGGACGACTGGACTTGACATTTGTCCAAAATTGGAAATTATCATTGTTTTAAAACGAGCATTTAACTAGACATGCTTTTACCTTCTGCCTCGATGTGTAATCGAAGTGCCTCTTCACATATAAGTAGCTGAGCGCGACGCCGAAGTTGGCGTTAACGTTGGCGGTGCAGCTCTTCCAGCGAGGAGTGCGCTGCTGCAGGCCGAACACTGCGCGGGAGAACTCGAAGCCGAGCTCGCGGAACGCGCTCAGAGTCATCGGGGCCACAGTGGAGAACACGCTCCACCAGAGGAAACGTTCTGAAAATTCGAAAGAGCATGATCTTTGAACGTCTGGTAGATATTTTTTAACGATATTCGTTATGTACAATTTTGTCATTGGCTCTAGAAAAGCAGCACAAAGCTGGAACTAAATATAATTTTCCACACACCACAGGATACAGCCGTGATGTTATCTGCTGTTGTAAATTAAGATATTTGATTGTAAAAGTTTTTTGGTAGGTTCCTTTCGATATTTAAGAATATAGACTATATATAGGCTGCTTGATGAATTATCAAATCAGATTTATTATGACAAAAGAGATCTCACCAATAATGACAGGTTTAGTGTCAGCCAGTAGTATAGACAGCTTCTGCAGGTAGGGTAGGTCCATGACGATGACTCTGTCGTGGTGGGGCTGCAGCACCACGCTCGTGTTGGAGAACACCAGCTTCAGGTAGTGGTCCCAGTCGTGCTGGACACAGGATTGAAGAATTGGGGTTATATTTTAGGAGTACAACACTGAGGGCAGAATTTTCTAAACTGTTTTTACCATAAATATAATCCCGGGATGAAAACCGTACAGCGAAAGAAATAATCGAGGAATAATGCTTAAGACGACTGAAGCTAGTCGTGCAAGTTTGTCTTCAATTTTTGCAGACAAAAATATGTGATGGACTCTTCAACAGGAAGGTCTTATGATAATGTTACCTGTTTCCACTGTGAGGGTCCACCGTTGGAGCCTTGTATAAGTTGTTGCACGCTGACCTCGTGGAACAAGTGAGTACCGCTGCGACGCACCTCAACCGGCGTCATTATCTGCAATGCAGTATAAGATAAGCCACTGAAGACTTACAAGATTACACAGAATTTGTTCAGGTTTCTGGTAAAATCTAATATTTTTAAGGTGGTCAAAAATTCTACGAGGCGAGCATTTACCTAAAGAAAGCTTTGTTAGGTATGCATTGGGACTATTATTATTTTTTTTTTAATATGTTGGGACATTTTTTTTACACAACACCAGTTTGGGGCTAGATCCCCAAACTAAGCAGAGCTTGTACTATGGGTACTAGACAGTGGATATAATACTATAATACTACACTAGACCACAGACGTCGTCAATTTATCAATTTATTTATTACAGGTAAATATAGCTGACCTTGGCCAGTTTCTTGCTAAATTCCACTATATCATCAGCGAACTGCTCAGCGTCAGTGTTTTCGTCGGCAATGCTGATCATGGATTTGATGTACTTGTGGTACTGCTCCAGCTCGTGTGAGAACTGCTCCGGCTGCAGCAGGTAGCGGTCGCTGAACCCTGGCGATACTTGCTCGATCTGAGAAAAAATTGTTACTTAAGTTTGTTTTGAAAGGTATTTTAGTATTGGGATGGAATTGAGAAAATTATCTCGTAATGTTTAACATAATAATATGAAGATCATAGGAATAGGAAACTCGAGATCATGTTAGGTTATTCAATTTAAAAACATGGATTGAAAAGAGCAATAACTCACAACAACTCGATTCCTGCTGGTATTCCTGACATCCTCAGCGACCTGCACACTCAGTAGTACATTCAGCCCCAGATTTCTTCGTCCCCTGCCCGCGATTTCTTCCCATGTGAAGTTCGCCGTTCCCACCGTCGGTGGCCGAGGAGGTAGGCCAAGTTTCTGCAGGATCTCTTCAATTGGTTTGATGCCATCACCTTCTAGTTTTTCTAAAATATTATAAGTTCAGTTCAAGTAGCTTTGGCAAATATTGGGCGTAAAATGATCCCGTGGTTGCTGAGAACTACTGAATCTGATAAAAGTCGTTATCAAGACCTTGGAGTTGACTGTCAAAATCAGGACTGAGAGTATCCACGTTGGGTTAACTTGGTACTTATAAAAATTCACAGAGAAATGTCATTACCCATTTAATACCCGGTAATAGAGCATATTAACGAGAGAATACCCAGGGTACAATGTACAAATGTACCCACTTACTCACCAGTATTAACACAAGTCCTATAAAGAATCTTGGCCTTCACTACGCTGTTGGGCAGGCCCTCATCGTCCTTAGCTTCCAGGAGCTCCCTCAGGTCGTTCACCAACTGTTCCCTAAGCTTGGCCAGCTGGTCCCAAGAAGTCGCCCAGTCTGGCACCGGGTTCTGTTTGATCCAGCCACCACATGCGAACTCGTAGAAGTCTGTGCAAGGATCCACGTCTTTGTTTAAAGCTTGCAGGATTCTTGAGGCTGTGGAAAAGAATTCAATAATATAAGTGTGGAACTTAAATAATAATTATTGAGTTAAGCAGCAGTGAAAGCGACTTGATTTGGAATCACTCAATTATCTGAGATGATCACGT
Source organism: Acronicta psi (assembly GCA_946251955.1). Taxonomy (NCBI): domain Eukaryota; kingdom Metazoa; phylum Arthropoda; class Insecta; order Lepidoptera; family Noctuidae; genus Acronicta; species Acronicta psi. The sequence continues at coordinate 892,392 of OX276474.1, forward strand.
CCAAAGAACAAAGTTTTGTTTCAAATATTCGAAAACATATTGGTGAGCCAAACGTAACAGGCCGCGATAAGTAAAGTTATATTTCTATCATTCATGTTATTTATGTATAAGAAATTCTAGAAATCAAACTTCCTTATGTACGTATAAATTATTTTGATGATGTCTCGAGGGGGTGAGGAGCGGGCGTAAAACAGGAAGCTGCCTAGCTTTCACCGCGAATGCATTAATATGCGCAATATCTAAACAACGGCTTGTATAACTGGGTGACGCCCATCGCTCTGGTACACTCAGATGATGGCAAACATTCGAGTAATATAGCCAGCGATCAGGCTGATCAACTTGACATTTGGAAGTTTGGAACTTGATGCACTGAACTCGGGACACGTGAGACACAAGTTACTTTCCTTCATTCAATAGCCAGGCTCAGTGCATGCTGGTGGATCTTGATTAATATTAGTAGGTATATTAAAATATTTCTTAGTTGTTTCACTGATACCTAAATAATCAATGTAAATGGCTGAAGCACCAACACTTAGGCACACTTCGGCGACGACGTAGCGTAGCGCTTAGCGATTCGAACCGAGGAACTAGTTAAAAGTCGTAAACCGCTGTCGCTCAACCACTGCACTTTATAATCAAACACTGAAACGAACCTGTTTTTTCAATGACAGCATTGTTGTCTATGCTATTACCCTTATAATTATCACGATGAATTTTTCCATGAACGAATCCGAAATTCGATAAAACAACAAGATGCACTGGATTTAAAAATATAAATAAAAATATTTTGAAACTAAAACTGTCAAACGTAAACAAATAGGAATGCATTGTAAACTTCCTTAGCAAACGATAGCAAAACACAATCTAAGCGATGGACAGAACCGTGAGATGTTATATTGATATAAGAAAATAATTAAAATATGCATCAACAACAAATGACATAATTCTATCCTATAATTATGTTATAACACGTTTAGATTACGCCACGCGGTACCTAGATCGATATACAAAATGCGTCTTATACTTTTAAAGTAAACATTTAGGTATTTATGACTCAAAATAATGAATGTAAGTACAGCAATTTCCTTGTCAAAGTGGCGCAGTTATCCCTTAGATTGAAATAACACGTGGACTAGTAAAACAAGTGATGTAACATATCATGACTTAAATCATGTTATACGTTTCATTTGAAAATAAGAATTTACATTTACGAGGTCTAGGGGGGTAACTGCGCTGTATTTGTTGTAGTTACATGTAAGTAATTTTAATCAGTTATTTATGGGATAAATAAATAAATAGCATAACAAAGGACTCGTCATCGGAATTACTTAAGAAAATCAACATCATTTATGGTATTCTAGATTAATTAATTGCTATTGTAGCATTTATTGATCTAGAATACCATATTTGACGACGTGTGTGGTCTAGTGGTTCGAGTACCGGACTGCTGATCACGAGGTCGTGGGTTCGATTTCCACAAGACACAAACATTTTTGTGATGAACTTAGGCGTTTGTGTTTTAGGTGTTTCATAGATATTACAAGTATGTATTTACAAAAAAAGTATATAAGTATTATATCGTCGAAACTGTTACAACTGAACTACACGTGAATAAGACGCCTTATTATTCCTACATAGCAATAACATTTAGATCCGCAATCATAAGTTTTGCAATGAAAAAACTAAAAGGAATCATTGCATGGCAGACATTCCTATTAAGTAAATGCCATGGTGTTGATGGTGTTTATGATGATATGTTAAATAGCGAGTCATTAGTCTATTTACATATCTCAGATTAATTACCGACTAATTGCAAATGCGCGAATTGACACGTGTCACGGAAAACGCGATGGTAAATGTATGGTAAAATGTGGTAATCTCAGTATTTTACTATAGTACTGCGTTTGTGGGGTATTTGTTGACTTGTGGTATATTTTTTTATTGTAATTAATGATGACGGGATGTTTGCGTGCATTTTGTTTGTTGTTATTCAGTCTATATACTTAATTAGCGCACGCACTGAATTAATTTCCATGAACTTTGTGCGTCTAGGACCAGCATTTACTGTATATGTGATAGGGTTACTCTGAATGTGATATGGCTCATCCTCCTGTCAGTCTTGGTAACGACAGGAGTCAGGACGTAAGGGTGGCTCCGTTTTGTCAAATTTCTTTGTCCAATGTCATTTTGATCAAAGATATTGAATGATATTTGATGACTTTATCAAATATCGGCAACACTCTATTCGTCAAAGAAATTTGATCAAATCCTGGAGCAAGATATTGGACCGTTAGGCCATTTGATTATGCCATAGGGTAGTATACATCCATCAGTATAAGGACTTTTCTTGTGCGCTAGATTACACGCCACAGGAAGCCTCAAAACTCAAAAGTGAGCGGATAAGTAGGTAACCCTAGTTGTAAAAATACTCACCAGTAGCGACACACTGCTCGCTGAGGCAGGGCCGAGGGCTGCGGTACTCCGTGAGGACCAGCACCGCTGTGTATACCGCGAGCGCTATCAGGGAGATGCCTAGCGCGCCAATCAGCACCGACGAACATCGAACTGTTCTTTCTCTGCGAAAAAAAAACACAAACAGTGTCTCGATTATACGTTACCATAAATAGAATAACAGATTACAGTGAATCACGGCGATAATATAAAAAGGAAAAGCATGATGTGATGAAGTTCGAGTCATCGTATCCTGAGATTTATGCAAGACGGTCCCCCCAGAAGAAAGCCGAATGGTGATGATATGATGAGCTTGAGAGAAACCTTTAATAGATCCCTGATTCAGATTCTAGGCATCTGCCATTACCAGGTGATTAGTGAGTTACCTCCCAACGAGATTCAGACCAGGGTTGACAGCAACAGCACAAATATGGTTTCTTTTATAGGTTATGCCATAGTGTAGTGCATCGCAACGAATTGAGGAAGTTCCTCATGAGATGTGGTACCAGATTGTAGTGAAAATAAGTAAGTACTTATATGTTAGTGAAAAATATTCAAGATAATGACTTTGTTTGATGTTTTATATTAATATATTCAAAATAATGACTTTGTTTGATGATTTCTCATACATGTTTAACAATAATAATCCAAGCCCCATTATTCGAAATCGTGCAAATACTAATAATTCTTACTCCAAAAAGCCAAACTGCCGTAAAGATAGAAACGGATGATAGAATAACGGTACCTATTGGCTATCGTCTAAAATTATTGTGCCAGAGGGTACCTTTCAATACGGTGGTTTATTGTATTACTTACATTATAATTTAGCGTCATCCAACTGTGACATATTTACAATAGCCTCGCACAATTACTGTTTTTAGTACATACAATGTACATTACTTTCTTTTTGTTACGTATCAACAACAAAAATGTACAGGTATTTTGTAGCTTTTGGATTATAATCAGATTTCAGCATTGAGATACACCTACATAAACTACACATGCACCTAAAAGTGCCCCAAAACGTTAACGGTAATGAAAGCGGTACCTATAATAATACAAAAGCCGGGGGTAGCGCGGTAGAACTGATGGAAATAATCTTTTGTACTTAGGTATACGAGAAAAAATTGTGTAAAATAAAAACTATACTTACTTATCGCGAAACTTCAATGTAGGTACTTTACAACATACATTTTATAATTTTTACAGCTTTCCGAAATCGATAATTTAATACTAATATTCAATTTTAAGTTAAGGGTCCCAAATCGACCCATTTTGATACATTTTGATCATCGATTGCAAGGAACCGAATAGGGGAAAAAAAAACTGAGCCATGAATTGAAAAGAACAGTTCCTTTTATGTTAGAGAGCCAAAGTGGATTTTTTAAATTATTTCCATATTAGTGGTAAATCACGAATATTGACAACTCTTTTTCCGAAAAGTTGCGTTCGAGTGACGTTTGATCATCGCTAGCCAAGAAACTATAAGTAATTATGAATGTAAAAAATATGTATTAAATACAGTACATACTCTTCTTTTAGAGAGCCAGGTTACTTTTTTCAAGTTTTATACAAAATATACCAGAAAAAAAATGATGAAATAATGTTATTTTTGGAAAACTTCCAGTCAAATATGTATTTTTTTTCTATTTTTTAGAGGCACTTTTACGAAATTTAAAAAATAGTGTATTAAACTTAAGTTATCCTTTAAATAGAACGTAAATTTATATTTTCAAAAAAGTAATATTTTCACTGAAAATAATAGATACATTGAGCTATATTATCGAGCGCAAAAACTCGATCGCGCCAGTAACCATCGGGCCATCATTTATTTGTGATAATTATTATTGAAAAGATCAAAATTGTTTATACGATACTACGCCCAACCTCGAGCCGAAACATAGAACTCGATTGTATCAAATTTTGAAAAATTGAGTCAAATTTGTGCACGGCCTATAAAAACTAGCTATATTGTGTGTGAAGAGTAGGGTAGTAGGTGTCGACAAGAGATCACTTTCGCTGCTTGATAGATAATACAATAGTGTAGTGTTTCCTATATTTTAGATTGGCATCTGACATGCAATGTGAGTGATGTAATTGGGTATGAAATATTTTTGATTAGAGGCAGAACTTTATCACAACTTTATCGCATGTACTCTGATTGACGTCTGTTGTCTAGTGGTTCGATTCCCACAGGATTTATGTGTTGTGTTCGTCTGGAGGTTTCTTATATGTGTTATAAGTATTATTATGTATTACCTAGTACCCATAGTACAAGCCCTGCTTAGTTTAGAACAAAATGGTGCTGTGTAAAAATGTCCAAACATGTTTATTATTATTATACCAACTTCTTTAGTCTTTACCAAAGATTGAAATTGTGATATTTTTTTTACACTGAGGCTTTACGACCTTATTATTTCTTTGTTTGTTTTACTACGCACGGTATAATTCGGCTGGACTGAAGCTAGCCGTTCTAATGCGCAATGGATTGTTTTATTTTATAAATTGAATTTTGTGCAACCAAATGGCTAACTTCAGTCCGGTCAACTTATACTGCGCGAACTGTCCTGACTCCTGTATGATAGTCTGATTGCAGTACTTATCTCCGTGTAAAATACTGATATTCAGCCGATACCAACATAGTTCGATATAGCCCTGGATTATGATGATGCAATAGGTACCTACATAAATTAAAGAGTCAATTCTATAAAGCATTTTCTCTTGCGCACGCGCACAGTGATTGTAAAAACTGCGAGGCTGTGTCATTTCCGCAAGGTAATGCAATCTGTATGGAAATTTCACCATTTCCAAATGTACTTTATAACGACGAGATTGTTGTAAATTATATTTTAAATAGATATTGTTGGGAGAAATGGGTTGTGTTGTAATAGTTGCATGTTTATTACGACGGTTGTATAATTAGAAACTGTTTTATGATTGTTGACTTGGAACATCGGGGTGTAGCCGGCAAAAATAAAAGTAGGTAGGCAAGTAGCTCTTATCACCGAATAATTATTGCAATTACTGCTTTTGTTTAATTTACATTACATTATGGTCTAGTAGTCGTAACTCGTAAGCGCAATTGATACGCTTGAGGGGTCCGATACCCGGGTCGAGCAGTGTTGTTGGGTTGTCTGTGAAGTTCTCAGTAGCAGCTAGCAGCCTGGATTTGTGCCCGGTAAGTTAGTGGCAATAGGCCATTACCTTACAGAAAACTGCAGCTAAATAACACACTTTATTGTGTGTTGTGTTCCTGTAGTGAGTAAGGTTGCCAGAGAAGGAGCTCTGGCAACCCTACTCACTGCAAGGATGCGCAAACAAAGCAAGAGGAGCATCGCAGTAAATCCTCCTAAACCTCTAAGAGGTTTTTGCAGGGCCTTGGTCGGCCACATTGACCCTTCCTCTCTCTTGTAATCAAATCAATCAAAGCACTTCTGTCTACATGTGTACAAGAAGCGAAGCGGCGGCACTAGTGACTAGTCTAGTCGTCACTTCCGCAGAGTTCCGCCCCGCCCGCAGGCGCGGAACACTCCGACAACAAGCAACAATTGATATCCGCGGAACCGTTTCACTTTCCTCTGCAATCATCACTCCGAGGGAAGGCGTTTTTGCTAATGGACCAATTGTTAGTCAGCTGTGTGGTCTTGAATGCGGCTGCGTACCCATTGGACCTCCAAGATTAGACCCTCTATCACAAAAGTACTCGTCTGACCTCGTTTTAAGTCCCTTTGGACCTTCTTTTAAATATAATAATCCAATGTGCCCATTGGACCTCTTTTTAAGTACCCTTTGGAGTTTCAAAATTAAAACTAATATCTAGATGAACCAGTTGGACCTCTTTTTGAATACCCTTTGGCCCTTAAAAAATATGTTTTTATTTAGGATTTGCCCTATGCAACCTATATATTTTTACGCCTGTCTATGTGAGTATTGTAACAATTACCATTTCCCTTTCAAAGCAGATTAAAAACTTAATGTAACATACTATCAGGCCCGATTAACTCGAAGGGCTTTGCAGAGAGGTACTAACGTATCTACCTGCCTACACCCACAGTCCGCCGGCGCCGGTACGTCCATGTATGTCCGGTATGTAAGCCCAAATCCTAACTCAACAATTAGCAAATTAATATTCGAAATAACCCAGTTTGAAGAAAGGTAAATACTTGTGCAATCGGGTGGAATTCTAATACAAAACTGTCATCAATTCCATACAGGTTTTAAAAGTTATTGGTTTTTTAATCTACGTCATCCATCCGTCTCTTTCCATCGCTGGTTCGCCTCAGAGATCTCCATACCGCTGTAATACTTATAGGTACATAACAGTTAATTACTGATTTATTTGATAGTTTGATTTGATGTAAGTATACAATTTTTTTAAGTACATAACTAACTATAAAAATAATCGCGCAATGAACAAGTTCTGGTCCCTTTTCTGTATAAGAAAAGGCGACACCTTTGTCACTCTTGTCAGTGTCGTGGGTACCCGTGGGAGTTGGGACTCTAACAATCAAAAGGTGTACTGACCTTGCAGGCGTAGGGTCAACGACAACCAACACTTCACAAGACATTTTACTTCTTTCGTTCTGTTTGTCTCTTGAAGAAATTACCCTACATAAATAAAGCACTGCGTGTGATTAATTTAACAATTATTATTATTACTTGCTTTTCGGAAAATGATACTGAACTTTTGATGCACAATATCTATAAAGTTTGAGCACTCATTGTTAACTGAATGAGGAACGTTATTCTCAAGCTTGTATTCAATAATGTAGCTATATCCAATTCCTAGAAGGCTGATATGAAAAGCGCAAAGCTAACACTATAGTCCAGTCTAAACAAAGATATCTTATGACCAACGGACCAACCTGGCACAATATAGGTCAGGTATCAGCTATGTGGTAGGGTGGTATGCCACTTGGCAAAATACTTTGTCCAATTTCACTTTGATTGGATGACTTCTTCAAATACTTGACGAGCAAAACTTTATATGTATATAAAAGAATCAAATGTTGGATTAAGATATTGGATAGTCATTTGATCATTGGCATGTCCTTAAATCACAAAAAGTCCATGTTCCTTTGAGGTTAATATAATAATTATAATATTTTTCTGGCGATTGAAAGTCCCTGAAGATTTCATATTTATATATATAATAATAATAATAATAATAATAATAAATTTATTGACAATATAAAATAACAAACCTTTCATACAATCCCAAAATCCTATGATTTGTGTCTAGGAACAAGTAACACGTTTTTATGCCTGGATAAGGGTACAGTATGAGCTTGGTTGAGCCTGATTCGCACTGACCTCCGTACTAGTTAATACTGTATCACGGTAGGTCAGTCTTCCTCATTCACAAACACACTAACACTTCCCCCACATATTGTACAGAGATGTTTAGAACTCGTAATCAATAACATGTAACATTTATGACGGTAGGTCGACAAATCGTTAAGTATATGTAAACTTTACAGACAATTTTTGTAATAATATGATGCAACTTAAATTATTGTAAGATAATTAGCTGCCAATGGTATTTACTGAATTTATTTAGATTATATTATATTATGTAAAATTAATTATATCCTAATATTTTTTTTATTTTTTTTAATAAAATAAAAAAACAAAGTAAAAGTTCATGTTTATGTTAGGTGAGTTATTAGGCGTAGGTTTAAGGTGTATTTTGAATGTAAAGAGAGTGTAATGGTGTGTTGGTGTAATGGTGAGTGAATGTGTTATGATATGGTGATTAATAGTTTTTCAGTGTCACTGTAGTTCAATTCGGTGAGATATTTAACTAAGGTTTTTTTACAAACAAAAAAAGTCGAATCACGTAAGTTGATGACCCTCGATAACTGGTTGTATAAATGAGGGCCGAGATGATTGAAAAATTTATTAGAAAACGCCGTATTACTTTTAGGAATGGAGTAGACTAGATCCTTTCTTCGCCTAGATGTGAAGTCAGGTAACTTTGTGTGCTGAAGTAATATCGCTCTCATCAAGAAAATTTGTCTGACTGTCAGCAAAGTTAAATTCTGATAAAGCAAGTGTGTGGGGTAACGATATTTCTTAAAGCTCATTACTTTTAGTACAGCTCGCTGAGCTCTCTCAAGACTCATCATTGAGGTTTTTGGAGCGCCCCCCCAAACCGTAATACAATATGATAAAATTGATTGGCATAGAGAAAAATAAATAGTCTGAAGAAGTTTAGGGTCACATACAGTCCTTAGATTTTTAAATGCATGAATCATTCTTCTAATGCGAGTTGTCAAAGTACCTATATGTTCATTCCAGCTAAGGTTTTGGTCCACTAACAAGCCCAGATATTTGATAGATGATTCCTTTGTTAGACTAAGGCAGGAACAATTTGTAGTATTTTTGCAAGTATGTAATTTTATTTGCAAGTCTTTAGGTGGTTGCCCGTTATTCTTAATGCTGAATGTTAAATATTTTGTTTTCTGTGGATTCAATGAGAGAAGATTGCGATCGAGCCAAGCCGAAACCAAGGCAAATCCTTCATCAGCCAACGCGTACACTTCACACCATGTGTTTCCATGAAACAAAAGCACGGTATCGTCCGCAAAAGAGATTATTTGTCCTTGTTTAAGATTGAGATTACACAAATCATTAATATATGCAAGGAATAATGTGGGCCCTAAAATACTACCTTGAGGCACGCCAAATTGTATATTTTCTTGTTTACTTGTGTAGCCATTAATGCTCACACATTGGGTTCTATTGGACAAATAATCTCTTACAAGATCCAAGGCAATACCGCGAATGCCGACTTTTTCTAGCTTACTGAGAAGTAGAGAAAAGAAGAATATATTATATTTCAGCTATGATCGTTCCACTGCAGGGCAAAAGCCTTTCCTCCTTCCAGTCTTCTCGGTTGAGAGCTTATTTCCTATTTAAAGGGGTTTTTTAAAATCAGAAACGGTAAGTAATTATTTGTTTCTGTATTTATATAGGTACTACTAGTGACCTGCCCCGATTTGGTATTGTTCAAATACTGAATACTGATCTCCATAAATGTAAAAAAGAATACTCACAAAACAAGATAAGCATACGAAAATTACTGTTCAATCATAAAAGCATCACTTTAAACAATTGTAAGCGCACCAACGCTAATAAGCTAGCCTACTTCAGCGTAACAGTAATCTTGTAAACAATACTTGTTAACACAGTTATAATATGCAAAAATGTGTTTTGTTTGCCTAATTGATTACTTCTTCACGAAGTACCTACGATTATTTTGTTTATTTATTTTCAGCCGTAATCCTCTCACTACATGGCAAAGTACCAAGTAGTACCTACACCAGACTCCTACGCATCAAATTCAATAAAAAAAAACACAACTTGATTTTGACAACTCCCTCGGGGTCGTTTACCGGGGACAAACAATGCCAAATTTACATTTCATTGTTTTTCCTCAAAACATCACAAAACACATACCTCATTTAAGCAAAATTCCTACGCATGCTACCCTCCAAAAATATGGAAAAATTTGCAAAAATATTTACGACGGTCCTCTACGAAGAAACAAGGCAATGACTTTATTGTCTTCAAGAAATACTTTATAACGGTACAATAGCCATGCTTTCCGCTCTGGTATAGATCATTAGGTATTCTGCTCATGTCTGTGGAGACAGCGCGAAGATTTACAGTTCGGTAAAGCTGGTGAGTAATCCTAAATGTTACCGGTGATGTAGCATGGCGATAACAAACATGATGGATTGGTTTTTAGTTAAAGTGATTTATTTGGTACCTTGACACTGAGTCACTATATCAATATTAGGTGCCTTTATATCAATAAAGCTTCAACTATATCGCAAAGAATTAAATTAACTTTAAGTAGTTAACTACTTTTTTCTTTGCCTGCCTGTCCTGTTGAGTTGCATAATACCAATAACACGACAAGGTGCAATGCTGTTATGTTTCTAGTTTTTCAATTTAATTTTAATACCTAATAAGTCACAACTTGGGTAATTATATTATTATCCTAATTCCTAATTATGAATTCCTACATAGTTACATAAGGTACGTTACTGAATTATCATCATCAAAATAAACGTTAATTTTGTATTTGGAAGCCGTAAATAGGATGGAATGGAGTACATACTCGTAATTATGTATTTTTTGTAAAGGATGAGATGACGTATTTACGGGGTTTTACGGTACCTAAATCTTTCGTTTATTTCTTGAACTCAAACAAACTTATGTTAGAGGTTAGTCGGTTACTCGGGTAAATGACTACATGCAACCGCGGATGCTTCTATCCTCAAAATGTTGGGTATGACTGTGTGACTGCCATGTATTGTAAAGGAAAATCGATAATATCTACAATTTCTTGGACTTATCACAATAATGCATGGAATTTCCATACACATTGTATTGTGACACATTATGTAAAGTGCTTTTTTTCCGGTTCATTGTTGCGGCAATGATGACAAGTATCAATGTATCAGTAAGCACGGCAGTGTACTCATCTGATAATTTTAAGAAAGCTCAACCGCAGACTGATATACGCAAAGTGACCTCGGTCCTTAGTAGATAAACTTCATGCTTACAGAATTTAAATGAATTATCAAAATCTTGATCCTGATTATAAATCTTACTAACATAACATGCCAGTACTTATGCCTGTATTCCCCAAAGTTTTAGTCAGGCAAATTGTACAATGAAAATTCCCATGTAATGAGGCCTGAGCCTATTATATTGCCATGCCATTAATCGGGCACAATTCCAAACACTAAGCTGCTATTGAAAATTTCATAGAAAAACCCAATAACAATTTGCTCAACCTGGGAATCAAACCCATCCCAACCTGGGTTGCCTGGTAACCTGGTAACCTGGTTGTTTTGCTCTGGAGCAAAAAAACATATGAGATTTTTAAAACTATGAAACAGCTAGACATGGCGGCTTCTAATGAGCTTCAGATTCTTTATGAAAATTTACAACAACTGTTATCTGTGGAAAAATAACCAAAACAGCGGAGTGTCACGTTAGCCCATAAACAGTGACCGGCTGACACGGTACGGTTTCCATTGATGCATTGTGTTCTACGATACGCGATTAGCATAAGTATGGGGCACAATGGACGAGACGAACACCGAATGTATTGAGATACTTTCTAGTAAACTGTACACGTGTTCCAGTCTTATTTATTCTAGTATTGTTTGATATGTAAAAATATAGGATATATACATACCTATATAAGACTTAACTCGAAGAAGGCAAGCTTGTTAAAGTATTTCTCCTGAACTGTATCTCTGAAGACGAGAAGAAAACCTACTGATTGTCGAGTATTAAGGATTAGGAGGAAAGCTGTTGAGTTTTGAGAGAAAAAATAATTTTCTTTTTGTATTTTTTTTAAGCATTTTCTATGCTAAGATTTACAAGTAATTTTTAATGAAGGAAAAAATCCTGCCCGCCAGCCGATTTTTTCTTTCATTAAAAGAAAAAATAATGTCAAATTTACCGTATGGTAGGAAAAACCGCCTGTTGTAGGTAAACGACAAAAAAACAACACAAAATGAAAAAAATTTAGTTCGTCATTTTGTGGTGGCGGCCATCTTGGATTTGAAATTTATGATAGTAGTAGTATTCTACTAGTCGAGCCCTTTAATTTGATATCCTTGAGGGAGTACTTACTTAAAAAATATGTATTCCGCCATTTTGTCATTTTGTGGCGGCGGCCCGATCAAACATAGCTAAGAATACTCCCGACTAATTCACATTTCAAACAAAAAAAAACAATCAAAATCAGTTCATCCATTCGGGAGTTACATCTGTGGTTACACAAACACGTCTAACTTATAACACTCTGTCTTTTTTGAGTCTGGGGTTAAAAACAGATTCGGATCTTATGTTATCCTAGTTTTTGGGCGGGCAGCAAGACATAAAAAGTATCTAAAAAGATGCAGACGCTACCAACCTGCAACTATGATAAGTGCCACAAAAAACCTAATACCTACTACACATTATATAATTTGTCAACGTCCTCGCTCACTTTAATTTACTTCCGCACCCAGTCTAGCTAATCATAATTAAAGCAACTCTGAAATTATGATTATTTACTGATTAATTAAAACTGTCCTTTACGTATCGACTTTGTTTGGTTTCATGATATTTCCGACATGTCTAGGCATTTGATAAAAATCTAGGTTTTTGTTGTAGTATCTACATGTTTTAGTTTTGATTTGTTTAGGTTTTTTCCAGAAATTGTACTCCTGACTTCTGTATCGAATAACTAGACAATTTCGTGATTCCGATTGAACAAGATTAGGCCGGCTTTTCTGGATCTGCATGGCAGAGAGATGAGAGAGAGGATGGATGAACGGAGATTGACGAAATAGGTATACTTACATGGCGAGTACGAATGGAAGAGTCGGACCCCTTCCGACTCTTCCAAACCTTCAACCTCGGCGAACGTACTACAACCAAATTGTCAGACGTTCTCAAAAAAGCCGACGAGCATGCATGAGTAGGTTAATGAACATTGCTGAAGCGATAGTGGTGTGCCAGGATCGTAGCGTAATCGTACGAGAAACATGAGAAACAGGCGTGAATCTATGTATGTGTATGTAAAATATTTTTAATGGTTTAAAACAGCTTACGAAGGTATAAGGCCTGCGGTCCGCAATTACTTTATTGTTATTGTCCATCCAAGTGACCGCAGGAAGTGCAGTTATCTTCGTAAATCAACTTGGTCCACCGCCTTCTATTAGGAACTCATAAAGCACCCTTTACCAGGCTTAATGCCCAATCATTAATAGAAAGTTAATTGTGTGCACATTTAAGTCACCTAATGGTACATGACAGACACGACAGTCTTCGTAACGGCGGCGTAGTTCACGGCGGTTCAATGCCGCGGCGAGGAACCTGCGCGCGCGCCGGTCATGTAATTAAACCGAGGCACGTCCGAGGCTTTCCATTGCCATGGTAAGGATCAAGGTGGAGGAGGTTAGCGAACTCGCTATGTACTTTTAAGAACGATTTTAAAATTGATTAAGGCAGTTTATTATTTTATGACGTTTTCTCATGATGATTTTGAGACATTGCACAATGAAAATTTCTCAGGGAACAGGAGGGACTCCCACCGATATAAAAAATACCTAAAAGGGTACTATTTAACAAGAAGAATAAATGAATTGATCTGAAGCTTTCTGCTGATCGAAAGATAAGCTTAATTATTTTATTAACATTGGGGATAATATATTATGTTAGAAGTTCGTAAACACTTCTATCATTGGTTTATAAGGAGTTTATGAGGAGTAGTACCCTGTAGTAAGGTAAAGTTCGCTGCTTCCCGCTCAAGCTTGTAACTTGGGGATCCCACGTGTAAACATTCTACAAACTCACGCTCTATCTAAACGAGCCGTATCCGTATCATTGCGAATGTGATAGTCAATAAAACAGCTTATGGAAGTCACTTTCTATCGAATAAGAACCTTAGCGTATATCTTTTTTAATTCTTGATTGAACTAATTACAGATTTGATACATAATTCGTTGTAATTGAGTTCCGCGATAGAGGGTGTATGCTACACGTCAAATTCCAGATTTGAGATTGGATGGACATTTGATGACTTCGTAAATATCAAACATATTTACTGCACCATTCTATAATTTATAAAATAAATTGCTCAAATCTTAGCCAAGATTTGATGAGTGGCATATGCAAAGTAAGGCTATGTGTTGCATATCTTTATTTCCCGCTCCTGCCTATAACTTGGCGGCACCACGTGGGTTCAAACAACGCTGTATCCAAACGAAGCGTATCATCGTCACTATAATAGAGCTCCTAATACGGATGTCACTTTCGCTGTTAATCGTGTGACAAGCCATGGACTTTCGACTGAACAGAATGGGATGTCATTATCTCTGAAGTTATAGTCATTACGTAAGATGCATTTTGTTTTTGAGAATCTCTCTACGTCTAATGCATGACTAAAGTGCATCGTATTTCGTGCCATAAGACCAGGGTCGGATTAACCTAAAATCAAAGTAGGCTAACTACATACGGACCCCACGACTTTAGGCAGAATTATTTTTCTTTGGGAAGGTAGAAAGCTGGACAGTTCTTAATCCAGTCCTGCATACTACACATTCTTTAAAACTATGCTACTATTTTTTTCCCCATTAAAATGTTAGCCGATAACATGACAATAGTTCGACAGGCACACCGCAGTTTAAAAATGCTAGTACCGTCGACGGAGCATGGATGTCAAGGCTCGAGGCGAACAAACGCGGCGCTATCGGCTGCACTATCACAACAGCACTATCAGACAATACCAGTGAACACGGAGCGATGATAGATTGTGACATTTTTGAGGATATGCATCAGAGTGAGACATTGTTTTTAGGGTATGCGTCATGCGTTTGATACGGTCTCTGGCTTATGGGGTGTATCTAAAAAGTATGTTTTCGCCTATTTTTTATCTTAGCCGAGCTGTGTCAACTGTACAACCAAAGGTATACCGGTATTTGAGACACATGTTTTGTTTTGGACAGCATTAGCCGAAGTTTATGGGTAATAGGATTACGCATAAAAAGATGCATTTGCAGATATTTTAGGAGTGTAACAGCCTGTGGAACATGGGTGTAAGCCCGATAGCTCTTGCCCCTAATTGCGCCTAAGTGCCCCTAAGTATATCGACTCGCCCCCTTGAATATGGCTTGAATGTAGGAAAGTGTGTAGTATCGCGTGGTGTGTTTGCGCTGTATGAGGTTTGGGCAAAGTACGGTCTTATGTTTTTTATTATTCTGACTTGATACTAGTAATTTTGCAGATAACCTTGTCATGAACAAATCAATCAAATGATTATATTCGCAATTATAACGATTGATTTGTAGGTTAAGCCCTAACCTAGAAAATATCTATAAATCACGTCTTGTTCTGAACAAAGATATTAGAGATAAGATGCTACGAGTTTTAATTGATATAATATGATTATTGATTATAAGTAATTAAGTATAATTCAGTGCAATTTGAATGAACTTTAAATTATCTAGGATTGTGGATGGGAGATCATTCTTGTCATACTAGCTATAGCGTAATTAGCTATAACGTAATAGTAAATTACTTAGTTCTTAGTAAAACCTAAAAAATTAATAATCAGTCACTACCCTGCCATGTAATAATAGTTGGTTCATTTCACAACATTCAGAGTCAAATACTTTTAATCAGCCGTATCTTCTTATATTCGAGCCAATCCTAACACAGAGGGGAAAAGGCTTGAAGTCGATTATAAAAAGAATATCCATTTAAAATAATATAATAGTTATTGTGTCAGGTCAAATTGGTCAATCAATTGTGCAATTTCTCGAGTGAAATCGACTGCAAAATTAGTGAGCAAATACTGTGATATTTAAATAGACGACCTAGGTTCAGACAGACAATGTCATCATGTTAGCTTTAGCAACAATTTCCGGATCCGTTCCACGTTTATCCATCAAGTAAATGGCAACAGTAACTTTAGATAATTTTGAAGAGCGAACGAACCATTCCCGATTACTTTATAAATAGACATGACTATATAATATGATAGGACATCATCCTATAAGTATCCATAGTAACTGTTTTTCAAGATTAAAATCATTTATTATTTTACAATTAACTTTTGCCTACCTATTTCGGGTATATTTTCGCTGCTATAACCTGCTTCATGCGTCACGCCTTCAAGTTAATCATGACCATCTTCGCATAATTTACATAAAAACAATATGCAGTTAATATCTTCTCATATACGGAAGTGTCTGAGCTTGTAACAAAGGGTTAAAATGTATTGAATATACCAATAAATACACAATTATCAATGCAAAGAGGCTTTCTTTGTCGCGTGAGTTATCTGCAGTTATGACAACGAAGGGCAGGAACATTGTCTCGTGCGCATGCGTAATCAACGCTTTGTCGTTTTAATACAAGATACAAGTAATTGAATGTTAATTATGCGATTTGTTTGCGTTAAAAGGTGATTTACTGTGAATCGAAGATACGTGCGCGTCGGGAATACCTGAGTTCGTTATTCTTAGCTCTTGTAGGAAATGTGCTATTGTCTATAATGCTTGTACACAGAATACATTATCTAATAGGGATGGGATAAGTCTATAAGTTCAGCATTCCTGATGGATCTGCTCTGATCTATACTTAATATTATAAAGAGGAAAAATTTGATACCTAGTTTGTTTGTTAGGCACTGAAATTATGGACCGATTTAAAAAATTCTTTGACCATTATCTAGCTACATCTTTACAGAGTAACATAGGCTATAATTTAAAAGAAATACGTGAAATAACCGATGACGGAAAACTAGTGTTTTATATGATTAAATACGACGTCTTCCTCTTCCTAGCCTTTTCCCAACCATGTTGGGGTCGGCTTCCAGTCTAACCACTTGCTGCTGAATATCAGTATTTTACACGAAGCGACTACCATCAGACCTCCACAACCCAATTTCTGGGCAAGACCGATACTAGAAGGAGGATAGGCTGTTGTCGACTCTTACGAGGTATAATATATTATATAAGTAATATAATATACAAGTTTATTCCGAAAGAAGGCTAGATTTTGAACTGGTGAAATCTATTTTTGAAGAGGAAGTGTGTTATTTCATACATGTTTGTTTGTCAAGGTCTTTCGTATTTAACATCACTAATTAATAACAGTTAAGTACGTTTTTATTAACTTTTTTTGGTAGGTATAATGTGAACAATTAAAGTTGTGTACACTATAAAAATTCTTAAATATATTATCTGTATTCTTTATTTCTGGATTTAGATAATTTCTGTCTTTTTTCAAACTGACAAAAACTTTAATTACTTTGTTGTAGACAGCCGTTATTACTTTAATAGTAAATATATAATATATATATACTATAAAAGTACTACTACTTCTACTAAATTATAATGGTATACGACGATCGAAAATTTTAAAATACTTTTTTAATAAATTTCCGTACATATTATTTGAAAAATTATTCTTTAAGATCAATTGGAATTAGAAAGCAGAAACCCTAGATAACTCAGGTTATAACATCCATAGAAATATAAATGGGACAGTATCTGTCCGTCTGTTACCTTTTCACGCTGAAACTATTGTACGAATTCGATGAAATTTGGCTAGGTATTAGATTGCATCCTCAGGAAGGGTCTAGATTAGCATTTGTCTCAAAAACTCTTTGTCTTGTTTTGCGTAAAACTTTCTTTATCTTTTTAAGATGCGAATGAAATCGTTGAGAACAGGAGGAACTGAAGCTAAGAGAGCTGAAGCTAGAATAAAAAGGCTATAGTAATATAATAATAATAATAATAATAAATAAATATGTTGTGACATTTTTACACAGCACCATCTAGTCTCAAACTAAGCAGAGCTACTTATATCCTTTTTTTAAATACATACTTATAATATGTAAGAAACACCCAGACAACACACAAACAGCTAAGTTCATCACATAAATGTTTGTCTTGTAGGAATCGAACCGACGACCTCGTGATCAGCAATCCGGTACTCGAACCAGTAGACCACAGTCGTCAAAATATATCTGACTAACTGATGAATAGTACCTAGTGGAGCTAACTGAGGTAAGTGACTGTCTCCAGTGGTATTCCCCAGTTCGGTTCTCGGAACAATAAAACAAAGCGCGCTTTTCTTTTGTTGTGTCATATACATATATTTACTATCATCATCAATGGTGATTGTGTCAGGAAATTGATAGGAAATAATGGACGAAAGATAAACAACAAAAGTTATGAGTAATTGTTTATAGAATTTTTGGTGTGTCTTATAAAATTAGTGAAAATTCCTTTTTTTTTTAAATAACGCATATTTATCTATTTACTAGCCCGCGACTTCGTTACCGTGGAAGTTGAATTATCCCTCCCATAGCTGCAAAATTTTTAATTGATACTCAGCTCCTATTGGTCGTAGCATCATATACCTATTGCCTATAGCCTTCCTCGTTAAACAGGCTATCTAACACTGAAATAATTTTTCAAATTGGACCAGTAGTTCCTAAGATTAGCTCGTTCAACCTAACAATAAACATACTCTTTAGCTTTATAACACATCACATACGAATTTTAATTGTTACACGTATACTACCTATTTAAAGTATTATTCTGCTCTGATCTGCTATCTGACCGACAATCTGTAAGTTCCTACAACTTCCTTTACATAAAATAAAAACCATAAACGATGGTAAAATAACTGACAACCTCGGTATTTTTTTCATAACCTCGGAAGAGTTCAGAGGCCGCCTCTCGTGTGCAGCGAGACGAACAACAGACGGGACAAGAAATGAGATAAATACTTCTTCTTTATATTTATAGTGACGTGTTACAAGGTTCTCCGTGCTTACAGAACTTTACAGTACAGTATGTTATTAATTGAAAACCTAAAATCTCCGAGTGCTTGAAGACAATGATATTCTCGAGAAACTCATTGTGATCGGCAAAGTAGAGGGAAAACGACCTAGTGGACGCAGCCCTATACGTTGGTCCGACCAGATCCGAACCACTCTAGATTCGAAAGTCTACAACGCCCTTCACACTGCCAGAGGCAGAAACAGTTGGAAAAAGATTATTATTATTTAGCCATTATTTTTTTATTAGTTCTATGCACAAAATGGTACATAAGGCGGCATTATCGTCCCGCTGCAGGGCAAAAAAGTGATGCATGAGGAAGTCACGACCCTTAGCATTGAGGAGTACGACTCGAGGAGAAGGAGGATGTTATTAATAAGACAAGCTGTGACCCAAATCTTTAGCCCTGATTGCCTGTATAAATTGTATTTCTTTTCTTTTCTTATTTTGATGTATAAGCGCTAGAATACTGTAAAGTTTCAATCACTGACGACGTCTGTGCTTTAGTGGTTTGAGTACCGGACTGCTGATCACGAGGACGTGGATTCGATTCCCACAGCACACAGTAATTTATGTAATAAACATAAGTGTTTGTGTTTGCCTGGGTGTGTCTTATGTATAAAAAGTATGTATGTATTTACAAAAAAAGTATATATTAATATGTATTGTATCCATTGTCTACTACCCATAGTACAAGCTTGAAGCTTGCAGCAGCAACAACAACGCAGCATAAAACTTGCTTAGTTTGGGACTAGATGGTGCTATGTAAAATGTCCCCAAATATTTATTTAATTTTATTAATTTAAAATTCATTCAGTACCTAGTTTTTGCGTAAAAGTCATCAGTCAACAAACATCTATTCCCATTCCCTTATTAGTAGGAGAGGACATCTATATATATTCACTACAAACTTAACACCCGTTAGTAACAAATTACTAAAAAACAAAACAATAATATAGGTTACGTCAAAACAACTGCATCACTATCGAATTCATCTATCGTTACAGGGGTTATTGGCCTTGACGTTATAGTGCTAAGCATCTGAATTGCTTACATAACAACAATAACATTAAATCATAACACGTTCATAAGTTATTGTCCATAAAACGTGACTTAAAACCCTTAAAAATATCATTTTTAGGTGTCATGTTATACTACCAACAGTACTAGTAGAAAAGACATCAACGCGCGCAGCACTTATTACAAAACACATACTTTTTATTTTGTGTACTTTTTAATAACCCGTTTTTGCATATAAAGGGTTATTAATTACTAATGGATTATAGTAAAATAGTTTCTTACTTACAAATATAGATATTTTACTCAACATTTTAAGAAGTTCAATGACTTGCTTTCGTCGAGCCCATAATACTTTAAAAAACACTCAAGTTTTAGTAAGACCAGAAAATCGCACAAAACAATGAAACATTTCTCAAGGATTGGAAATTTACAGATATTGAAGCGTATTGAGGTATTCAAAATTTCTTCTCATCAATATTCGCTCCACCACAAAGCACCATAAAACCCATACAAACAGATAACACAGGAAATCTGAGAACAGACTCCCATTGTGCCTTACATAACAAAAACATTGCTCATACAAGTCATACGCCATCAATCATACAGACATAAAGCCTGGTACAGGCTGCAATTGTATGCAATCGTGGTATTACCATACCGCAGTGTCATGTGGGGGTGGTACCTTCAATGCAACACTTATCAGATGATCCGAATTTAAAGTTATTGTACTGTAAATTCATCCTAACTTCCCAACTGAGTATGTAAGTGTGTGGATGTTTGTTGCCATTCAACTCGGTAACGGATTAACAGATATGCATGATGATGTATGATAAAATACATACATACATATCTTGACATATTTCATATTCGTTTCTGTTCATATTTGGGTATCATACCTTTGCAGATACATTATGATAATTGCAGGATGCAGAGAGAAGTGAATTGATTCGAGATTAAAAAGATTTCGAGTCAAAACTGCATCGCTGTTGACAGAACTCTGGCAACATTCCCACGTTAAAAATAATTTTAAAAACAATTATAGTATTTATGCAAAACAATTACGATTTCAAAATGTTTACTGCAATCTGATTTCAAGTCATTATTGTGGGTAGATTGTAAGCGAAATGGCAAACAGATTTCGTATTCATGGTACGCTTTATGTTTCTCGTAATTATATGCAATCGGGTACATTAAGAGACGCACATATATTATTATATAGCTACGTACGTAGGTATTACACGCACTTGTGCGTTTTGTATTGTCTTGCGTTGATTGTCGATGTTTTGTTGTATCAAAGAGTCGAAGTACACTGGAGCGTGTTTTCTTTAAAGAGTTTTACGTCATCTTTTTGCCCGACTGCCGAAGGAGGGTTATAACATACCATCACGCCTGTATTCTCTGAAGGGGTAGGCAGAGGCATACTGATGTACACCCACGTTTCGCCAGTATGTTTAGGTCCCATGTAATTGCGGGCGAGCCTATTGCTATCAACCGGGCAAATTATCTTATTACTTAAAAAAACTGTTCGTACGTAGCAATCAATCAATTTCGTTAAAATATGACTTTTATGTTGCGAAATTTTATATTTATAACTTTATAATAATGAGATGCGTATTATTTATGTGTTAAATATAGTTTATACGACTTACAACGACGAACGACGAATATATTTATTACAACTTTCAATTAACAATCAAATATTTAATCAGGTGAACCAGTATTAATTTTAAGATTAACACGATGCTATTCAATTAAATATTATAATATTTGTACGAAACATTTCCATAATCGTTAACACATGAACTTACATGGATAAACAATTTAACAATATTATTAAGTATAACATATAATATAACCGTTATTTCAATAATAATTAAAGTTTAAGTGCTTCTGTATTGTATCTTTAACTAACATTTGATGACTGTTTTATTCATCTTTATGATTTACGAAATTCATCTTAGAAAGCTTTGACATAATTATATTGAATGTTTTATGAAGAAATAAGCTATAGTAACAGCAATGCCTGTCGCGCGACCCACTAGTGAATCGAATATGGCTTGAGCTTTGAAAAATAGAATAATTATTTTTTCTTGTTTTAACCCAAATTTGGTAGTCTCTGTTAGGTGACTCAACTTTAGGAACCACTGATCTCTTACTTAGCTAATACTTAGTACGTGTAGTTCATCATTTACTTAATTAAATGAACAGACTAAAGCAAACGTAATGGTACCGCATCTATTCCTTAGCATTACATTTCTCAATTGGAACGAGCTGTAAATGTGCAATAAACATTCCGCGGATATCTATTAGATATAATATTATTATTTATTATATTAGTGTTATATAAGAGACGAGGCTGTACGTCGTCTGCGGTCGCGACCCGGCAACGCTTCCTACATTTCAGCATCGGAGGCTGTTTCAGAAGACACCGTTCATTAAATAAATTACGCAGATGAGTGGATTATATATTAAATTTCGCGACTAGCAATCTCCGCGGTGTTACCCGTGTTCATATAGTTTTTCCCAATGATGCGGGAATTTTCCAACATCTTTTCTTATCTGCGGATTTCATATCTTAATGCTAACTTTAAATGTCGCTTCGATTTGCTCAGCAGCCGAGCAATCGGCTACATCGCTATCGATCATCCGTTTCGTCCCCGTGCAGAACAAAATAATATTTGTATGCCCGGTAGTTGTTCCAGTTCTATCTTTTTATGGTGCTTTGTGAAGCAACGATCTTTTACTCAGAGTACTGAGTCAATAACATCATTAAAATTAGAAAGAGAAATGCATGTGTGTTTACAACAATAAACTTAAAAACCTGCCGAATATAATCGTCAAACGAAGGTCACTCAATAAGAAAACCGTTGCAGGGTTCCGTGCACCGCGATATAAAACCCGGAACCACGGTGGCTGGTAAATCAAGATAACTTTAAAATTATCACCTTGGCTTTTGACGCGTCTCCGACTCAAACAATAAAACCTGTGACAGAGTGTCGTGGATTCTACGCCAAGTTATAATGAATCTATTGAGATTCTTGTATATTGTTGTAAAGAGTTGTATTATTATTATATGCTGTTGAGGCCACTTATTTTGGATACCTAGTGAGAAGTTATATTAAAATACAATCAATCCGGAAGTCGGTTTTATAGTCAGTCTATTGTAATTTTGCCTTAAAATTTGCAATTAACATTATTTGATACCATGTTAGTAATATAGGTATGAAATTAGAGCATTTATCTTACTGATTTTATTATTATTGTCTCTTAAGAATTGTGTCGACATCGGTATAGCCGTTTTTCAGATATACTTTTCACGGGTTCATAAGGTTTTATATCTTTCACGCTAAAACAAAACTGTCCGTGCAGATCGATTGACCAGCGTAAATGATTGTTTATTACTTAGCCACTCAAAGAAAAATGCAAATAAATTACCAACATACGGAACCTTACAAACATTTGAAAGGCGCTTTACTTAAACACTAGCGTCACTGAACTTTTTTTATTATTTGCTCCATTTATTTGGGCAACACTTGTGTATGGTAACATAACTATTGAGTCTGCTTACGTAATAGTGTTGCAGGTATAAACAGATATTGCAAGACCCACAGCTCTCAGACGATGTTGCAACCTTTATTAGGTAGCTAATGACAATTTTACTGTGTAAGAAAAATTCGCCAGTTTGGAATTATGTGGTCGATGTAGTCTGGTACACAGTCGCCCATGCTGCCGGCCTAGTCAAATTAAGCCAATCTAACGTTCGAATCGACAAACGTATAGAAATAAAATGTATGGGATAGTAGTGGGAATGACATTTGTTAACGTCAGAGATTTGTCGATCTTCTTCTTCTTCTTCGAAGTGCTTCTCCAATTACTGGAGGTTGGCTGTCACTTTGGAAAACTTCAGTCTGTCCTTCGCGAGACAGAACAGTTCAGCGGCAGAGTTGATGCCGGTCCACTGTCCACTACTGATCTTTTTCCAGCCACTTTGCCCATCATTTGATTTGTCGATAGCTTATATTCTTCCTATACATTTGTTCTCTATTCTTTCGTCGATCCGAACATTATATTGCAACATTTAGCGACTGACTTCAATGATAAATAATATGGCGCTATTTTGACAGGTTTTATGGCGTGAATATTGAATTTTTAACCAACTGTGGGATTAAAGTACACCTCTGTTTCCCTTCGGGGAATATACCTAATGTAATATCAAAACAGTTATTAAAACTTACAATTTCTCTTCTATGGTGCTCTTTGTAGGGCTCCCGGAGTGATGACTCTCGGCATCGATGTCTTTGACCTGTAACAACAAATTAATGTTAGTCACATAAGAATTAAGAACAAACTCATGGACCTCATAGGTGACGTCTTAAGTTCGAATCTCAGGCACGCTTCGGAACCTCTAACTTTTTGAAATCATCTTCCTCTTTAGGCTTGTGATCCTTAGCGCAACTGCTAAGCTACAGTTTTTAAGTTCGATTCTCAGGCCGAGCATTTCAAAGCGTTATTTTTATGTGGAATTCTCAGTAGCAGCTCAGAGTAGACTCACTTCCTATTACATGGGACCTAAACATACCGATGATTTGTGGCTTACATTAGTACTCAAAATGGTAAAACACCTTATGTACACAGTTTTAAGCAATAAATATCTTTGACTTTGAATTTGACGCCTCTGCCGATCCCTTCGGGGAATTCAAGCGTGATAGTGTATATTCTGATAGGAGGACACACTAATAAGTAATCGTTGTGCCTACATATGAGATATAGCGTGAGCGTCCGATATATTTTATAAAACAATCATTGCATGTAAAGGATTAGTATCATAATAGTAGGTAATTAATAATACTAAAGTAAATATAAACCATAATAACAATATTAATTATTGCACCGCAATAATATAGAGCCTTCGGATGTTCGTGTTAAGTTAACAAGTTAATCGCAGATATATTTACATTAACTTCGGGCAATTTTTCAATGTCAGGTTTGTAATCATTTCGTTACATAATAAGTCAAGGTTGCGGTCATATTTGTGAGTTGAATCTAGAACTATTAGAGAGATATGATTATTGTATAATTATGTATGTATAATTGTATATCTACACTAATACTATAAAGCTGAAGAGAACTACTGGTCCGATTTGAAAAATTCTTTCAGTGTTAGATAGCCGGTTTAACGAGAAAGGCCATAGGCTATATATAATCACTCTACAATTGAAATTAGCTGAGTATAAATTAAAAATGTTGCAAAAAACGGGGGAAAAATTTCAACCTTTACGGGAACGACAGGGCAAATGCTAGTTAAGTATGTAGTGTTTTATACTTTAGGTGGACTGGTAGGATGATTGACTGATGGATCAACGCACAGCTGAAAATGCTGGGTCTAGAAGAATAAAATTTTGCAAAAAAAATCTCTTAAATGACGTAAATTTGCACTAAGAAAGGTTTTGGAAAAACGGAATTGGGAATAAATATAAGTTTAATTATTTTTTTTAAATTTCGCTCTTTTTTTTGCATGCAGCATTCGTCGTATTTATTTTATTTATATAAAATATAGCCATTGTTACCGGGGCCATAATAACAAATCGTTTGACAACTCATTCATCAAAATCAGATGAGTAGTTTAGGGCGCTGTAGTGGAACATACGTAAATAGGAAGATACATAGACTGCCTAATATAAAACGTCTTTTTGCCGTGCCATCGGGTAAAAATTGGGAGTAAGACCGCTGGGAACATAGCTAATACCTACCTAGTAGGTAGTATCTACATATTATAATTACCACATCAACATTACACTATCACTAATCAATTGCAGTAAAATTATGTAAGTAAATCGGTGTCAATATGTCGTGGGTTCGATTTCCGCACGAAACGGTGGTTGAAAAATGGTTGGCCGTCACTGATAACGGTTTCAGGGCAACGTGTGAGTATACGGTTACTATTCACGACAAGTTGTTCCCCTCGATGTAACTGGGGACCATCAATTTTAAAAAAAAGTTGCCTTATTTACTCCTTATAACATTAGCTATCTGCGAGTGAAAGTCCCGTCAAAATCGACCCAGCCGTTTCAGAGATTAGCTGGAAAAAATAGACGCAGAGAAAGATTAAAAAAATGATTTTTTGATGTACTATTTTTGTACCGTATATACTTTAATATGCATTTAGTGAAAAGTTGTTAATTTGAAATGACTGCCATTTTATTTATTTGTCTATACTAATATTATAAAGAGGAAAGATTTGTTTGTTGGTTTGTTTGTAATGAATAGGCTCCGAATCTACTGGACCGATTTCAAAAATTCTTTCACCTTTGGAAAGCTACATTATCCCCGAGTAACATAGGCTATATATCATCACGCTACGACTAATAGGAGCGGAGTAGTAATGAAAAATGTAGCAAAAACGGGTAAAAAAATTATAAGACCACGCGGGCGAAGCCGCTGGCGGGAAGCTAGTATAGATATATAAGTGAACCTACTGCTAGACAACACTTCATACCATCACGCCTAGGTCCTAGGAGGGTTAAAGGAAAAGGTGAATCTGTCATTTTTGGAACGTTGCTACCTCGATATATTATTTGTTATAAGCGCGACTGCTACGCTCGAGGCATTTGATTCCCAGGTTTAGCAGTGTTATTGGGGTTTTCTTTGAAATTATCAGTAGCAGCTTAGAGTTTCGAGTTGCCTGGTCAATGGCAATACGTTCGCCCCCTATCACATCGACCTTAAGGTAGACCTCTGCCAAAATCATCTGGTATGTATTAGAGGTGGTGTTATTGGTTGAATTTACTTAACCAAGTAATCTATACTGATAAAGAGGAGAGATTTGATTGTTTGTTTGTATTGAATAGGCTCCGAAACTACTAAACCGATTTGGAAAATTCTTTCAGTGTTAGATAGCCCATTTATCGGTGAAGGCTATAGGCTATATACCATCACGCTACGACTAATAAGAGTGGAGTAGCAATGAAAAATGTTGCAAAAATGGAAGCCGCTGGCTAGCTAGTTGATAATTTTTTTATGTGTTGAAAACATGTGATTTTTTTCGTTGAACAATAAATTTAGCTATGTTATTCACGGTTTCTGCATTGTATGCAGTGTTTATATCTATACCTACTCGTAATAGCATAGGACCCTCAAGTGTGACTATAACTACGGCAATATTACTTCACGGTGACGTAACAGTGAACGTGGATCTCAATACCGGCGGGTAATGGCAGAGACAATACGCGGCCGTCATTGTGATAGCACACGTAACGTAAACAATGCCTCACAGCTAACCGTTATTAAAAATACATCGTGAAGTTTTACTACGATATGTTTGTACACATAGCACGTGAATTGTACTACAATTAGGGTCTTTTTGAACACCTCCTAGTTCCTAACTTCCTAGCATACTTGGCAGATAAATTCATACAAATTTTGTTCCATTTTTTAATTTATCTGGCGGATAGTGATTTATCCAGAGGAGGTGAAACAGGCCCTTTGCATTATTGCCGAGGCCGTAGCCAGTCTTGTGGTCCTAAGCGTAAATGCAATGCTAGAAGTCTTTGATTTGATTGCCAGGTCGAGACGAGTTTTTCTATGAAATTATCAGTAGCAATTCGAGGTTAGAATTTGTGCCCGGTTAATGGCATTAGTACTCGAGGGACGATCTGGAACTAGATCTAGAAAAGAGTACACGGAATGAGCCTTTTGCCAAGTAAAGGGGGCAGCAATGGCTAAAGAAAAATAGCAATAATAGGCTCCCCGCCTACTAAATGGGACCTAAACATGCGGCCAAGGGTCTGCCTAATCCTAACCCTTCAGACATTACAAGCGTGATGGTATGTAAAACAAGTTTAATATTATTATTAGGTACCGACACTTATTTATTTATTTAGGTAATACTTATTTTGTAATTATAATTATTATTATAATGATCAATGCTATATTACCTACTTGCTAATTGTGATCTTAAGCCTCCCCACTGGAACAGTAACATCGCAAATACCCGTAACTTTATCACGAAGTGGATATCCTCTTACATTTCGCGCAGCCGTACATCATAGTAATGAGACAAGTGATAACTTATCTGCTAAGCGGTAAAAGTGCAAGCGCAACACATTATGCGCCTTGTCTACAGAAACTAATTTAGGTCAGTTGATAATTATCACAAGGATCTTACATTGTAGCAATGTATCTATTAACAACACTTTGACGTGTGAACATGAGGCAGCTGTTCTTCTTCTTATCGTACACACCATCACACCTGTGTATTCTCCAGGTTAAGCAGATATGTACTAATGTAACCAACACCGTTTCACCGTCCCATAATAGGGAGCGAACCTATTGCAACTCACCCGGCACAACTGCAAATTCCGAGCTGCTACACAGAATTTCATAGAATAACATGCTCGACCTGGACGTCAAACGTCCTTCGCGCTACTGTTTGTAAATAAATAATAAATATCTTTGGACATTTTACACAGCACCATCTAGTCCCAAACTAAGCAGAGCTTGTACTATGGGTACTAAACGATGAATAGATACATAATAAAATTATCAGGTGTATATAATCATAGAGAAAACGCCAATCTTGGTTAGTACAGTCAGATTATCGAAATTATTGTTATTGACAACACTATTTCCATTATCATTCGATAATCCTGCAAAAAACCGACTACCTACTAACAAAACAAAATATCGATTATAAACATTGACACATTAATTTCCACTAGAGTAGACACTAAGTAGGCAATACAAATACACCTTAAATAAAACAGTGAAACTGTAATTGCAAAAGTGATCAAAACAGAATTGCTCCGCCTTTGACAAAAAATTGCACAAGAAATGTATAACAAACGACAGACAGTTTCCCAACGTGGGACTAATTAATTTAACAGATCGGAAATATACGATCAGAGAATCCCGTCGCCCAGGCGGGTCAAAGCAACACCTAGTCTGTATCAGCCTAATCTATAAAAGTACCAGGTTAGAGAGCCATGCTTGGAGCTTCTCTGAGGGATAAAATTCTTAATAGTTATCCGTCAGAGAACCAAAGTTAACGATATTGTTCAAAGGATTAGCAAGGTGAAGTGGCAATGGGCCGGTAACATCTCTCGAAGAACCGAAAAGCTTTGGAGCAAACGAGTTCTCAAGTGAAGACCACGTCTAGGCAGGCTTAGTGTAGCGAAGATCGGGCTCTGTGGCGTTCACTTTCGTTCTCACACGTAATTTAAAAAATAAGACTTCGATGATAGAGAAGATATAATTTAGAAAACAAGAACTTCCACCTCTAATATCATGTCATAAATATAATCTCGTCAATATTTTTTCAGCTCCGATGCCCATAATTATATACATCTTTCAACATTAAAACCTAGCTTGGAAGATGGTTGCCAATCTTAATGGTCAATTGACCCCATGATGGTCCTCGTCCATTGAAGCGGTAGTGGTGTAAATTGGTTTTCGTAACCTAGGCCAGTGTTTGTCGAGCTCCAGTGCACAGCTCGTAACCTCATTGTGAGATGCACGATTGTTTTTTTTTCGTTGTTAGCCTCCGGGTTAGTTGAATCAAATATTATGGCATGCATTCTTGCACCAAGTTTTAGGTACTGGATATTTTTATTGGCTTATATGTAGTAGGTGTCCAAAATACTCCTATTATGGTCTTGTTTTCCTGATTTCATGACCATGACGCATAGGGCAAGTGCGGTTTTTAGCTGAGTCCGACCTGCCGCCTCTCCAGGTAGCGGGTTCCATGAGAATTTACCGCACCACCCAAAAAAACCTGCAGTTTGTTCAAGTTTGAAAACCTGTTTTTGCAAAGTTTGTGGATTTACATTAGTAATTTTATATCACTACAAGCTTTAAATATCTTAATAATCATTATTTTACCTGATTCATTAGTGCTAGTTGTAAGATTTTCGTAAGACACACAACTGTTTAGATATACGAAATAAATAGCATTTATGTTAGGCAAAAGTTTTATCTTACTAGGAAGCTTGAGACTTTAATGTTGTCTTCTTAATTTAGGAAGTCATTTTGCACATTTATTTCTGGTTAAGACCATTTTGTTGTGGTAAACTGCATTATTATCATCACTTAGTCATCTTCAAACTCGTCTTGACAAAACATCACGAACTGCAAGTAATAAACGGATCGTCATTTTTAAAGGAAAACGAGCTATTAAAAAGTTTATCATCTAAATTCCTTTTGCTACAGTAACATCTTTTAAATACAAATACAATACGTGCTTTGCATAAAGTACTACTTAAATAGTATGTATTCACTTCAATACAATGATACAGAGATAAGGGACAAATCGTGACTTCACTGTCGGATAATTGACCCAGTATATTCTAGTATAGAACTAGGCAGGAAGTCGGGTACCTAATTGTATCGGATCCGAATAGCCCGAACGAACGCATATCCGATCGCGTGCAGTCAATGCTTCGTCCAATGTCGTTTACTCGCAATGTTATTACGAGTGCTCTAGTATAGGAGCCAGCAACCGCACGGAAGTACGTCGGTGCTAACGTAACACGACAACACGAAATGTTGACCGACCTGACCAATTTACTTCAACCAGACGAACAACTGAACATGCTCATAATACCGTCACCGGTCTATTCCAAGGGTTAGGCAGAGGCGTACTAATACTACTAATGTACAGTGTACACCTACAATTCGCATAAGTTTAGGCTTCATGTATTAGGAGGCGCGTCTATTACCATTAACCGTGCATAAACTACTACTATGGATAATTTCATAGAATAACCTAATAACACTGCTCAACCTGGAAATCGATCCCAGGAGTTCGAGCATAGCAGCCGCGCTTATAATCACTAGGCTAACGATGCAGAAGCATACGACAATTGAAACCGGAGAATTTGGTACTTATATTTATAAAAGGAAGGAGCATCCTGACTGTGTCGTGAGTAATAAACTATCAAAAATATACGTGTTTGTTTGTCTGTGTGTTTCTTATGTATTACAAGTATATATTAACAAAAAAGGTATATAAGTATTATATCCATTGTCCAGTACCCATAGTACAAGCTCTGCTTAGTTTGGGACTAGATGCTGCTGTGTCAAATGTCAATTATTATTATTATTACTATTGAAAACAGGCACAGAGTGACGTGATGCGCAAAAATTCAATTCAATAAATCCATGTCATTGAATTCGTAAGAAAAATCGATTCATTGATTTCAATATCGATTTATTGAATCGATTCCACATAAACACAAGAGTTGCCGCGATATCGTCAGTGTGGCGGTCGCTGGCTCTTACAGCAACGAGTGCTGTTATATCATAATGCTCCACTTCCAGTGTGTTGTTCCAATTGCCGTGCACATTGTTTTCGTCTATTTTGTGTTGCAGATCGGACAGGTCGAATTCGAAAGGTTTATCGTATTCCGTGCCATCTTTGTTGTGTATGTTTGTGCTGCCTTTGACTACTTTGGTTTGAATTCAACCATTATAATAATCACGCTTGCATTTCCCCAAATTGTTAGGTAGGGTTTATTATTGTCTTTTACTTTTAATAAGCTAGAAATAGGAGCGAGAATTTCGTAATCTGAAACACTATAATAATAAAACTATGTTCAATCAAGAGCACAGCCATATACACTTACAAAAGGGCTACAGCGTTTTTTTCATGAATGAACGATTGCAACTTTATGATAACACCCATGTCACTATAGTATTGGTTCGTAAATACTGTGTTTATAATGTCACAAAAGTTCTATTAGTACTTTAGGAGAATATCGATTTAGCACTTTTGTTAGTGTATATATATTTTTGCTCGTGACTGTACCTACTCTACCTAACTCTGACCTATACTTGAATAAAAGATTTGGTGATTTTGTGATCCTGCCAGGGTCGCCATATAAGGACGGGATTACGTTAAATGAAACATCTCTAATGCTGAGTTGATACTGATTATATTTGAAACATTCATCTATATTATAAACACACACACACGCTTAATATTGTGTATTTACATACACCACAAATTAAAAGACATTTGAATACGGGTCACGGTCACGCAGGACAGAGTCACCCGTGACCATGGACGCTGTAAAAGGTCCAAGACGTCGGGATTAGAATACTATCAATATAACGCGATAAAATCCGTAAAAAGTAGTTTTATTTCAATGTCTAGTATTCGCGTAAGTGTCAGAAATCAATTGTTATTAAGTTTTCTGTGTGCACTAGTACTATTTACCACAGTTATGGTTAGGATGGGGCAACAAATACTTGTAGCAAATACGCGATACAAGCCTAAAAAACCGAGTTCCACTTCTATCAACGGCTGTTTGGAGCATGACAGAAAGCACTCAAAAACTGTTCGTTTTACGAAACAATGTGGGAGCGAGGTGCGATGTATTGCAACTGCAAGGTTTCACCGCGTGGGACGGCGCAGACACTTCTTATTAATACACTTTCCCTTTAGCTGAGGTATTGTCTGGCTTAGTTTACTATCCTCACCAACATTTTGAAGGTGCTTTATGTTTTTTTTTTAAGAATTCTTTGTAATTTTGCTGTTTCAACAATTTAATTTTCATTTGCTGACGACATCATTGCTGCCTCTTCCCAATCCTCAATTTGGTGAACTCCTAATTAGTCCCTCCCTACCAAAAAGGATTGAGTCAGTAGCAAATAATGTGAAGTAACTAATGGTTAGATCAGGAGATAAATTCATTGATGGTGAATAGTTAAGATTGATCTTTAGATTTCTTATGACATATCTCAAAAGGCTCGCTCACTATTAAGTACATGTGGGGCCTAAATATACCGGCAACTGTGGGTCTACATTAGTACACTCTGCTTAATGCCAATAAAGTCAGACAGTCACATTAAATAAATAAATATCATGGGACATTTTTACATAGCACCATCTTCTAGTCCCAAACTAAGCAGAGCTTGTACTATGGGAACTAGACAATGGATACTTATACATATACTTTTACATTTTTTACATTATGATACTTTTACTTTTTTTTTGTAAATACATACTTATAATACATAGAAAATACCCAGACAAACACAAACACTTAAGTTCATTACAATAAATGTTTGTGTCCTGTGGGAATCGAACCCACGACGTCGTGATCTGCAGTCCGGTACTCGAACCACTAGACCACAGACGTCGTCAATTTATTATACTTAATTGTATTATACTTAAGGCCTACCTAGCTACAATTAACGCCCTAGCAAGCGTGAGAAGTTCTTTTGTTTTTATTAAATTATAAACTATTGAATGTGAAGTTTACATAATAGTAACTGATTGCTTAGATAGCCCTTTCGTCAAAATTTGTCTATCTAAATATTTTGCACCACGAGCTGCTAAAACAAAGATGTATTTTTAATATCGCTAGCTAAACAAAATGGTATGGCTGATGACTATTATCATAATTTCTTACTTTGGTTAACTAATTATCTTTTAAAACTTAACTACATACTTAGTTAGCTATGAATGAAAAAAAATCGATAGCCCTATCCTAGTAGTTACCTATATGATTTTATATGGAACCAAAACACGTAGACCCCATAGTTTAAGTTATAATTATTACCATAGTCAAAAAGTCAGAGCTTTTGTAACAAGTTTGAAAAATCGCTAAAATACATAGTACAAAGAAACTTCATCGTTATCAAGCCTGAAACTGCTCAGAATCTCAGCATAGGTAAGCCAAAGGCAATCAAGCATGGCTTTGTTTTTTGCATAGTGTTAGCAAAGTACAAGTATCAAGTTACTTCCCAGCACCGTATACTGCACTTAGAAGCAAAAATACGAATTCATTTATATCTGTAAGCTGTTGTTTAATAAGTGTAATAGAAAATATGAATTGTATTCCGAATTACCGAGTATTCCGACACTGAACAAAGTAATAAGTTTACTTTTTTTTATTGATTTCAATAAACCACAAGTATCAAGTTCTCGGCCCGATCGTGACCTCCAAACTAGCGGCATTGCAGTTGTCGCTATATTTATTTTGTCGCAACCACAATTTTCTCTGTTTTCGCGCCAAATCGATGCAGCCAAATTGCGTTTCGTTCGATCTCTCAGTTGAATGCGGCAATAAATAGTGAAAACCACAATAATTACGAATAGTTTCTTTAAGGGAAACTTCAAGTTTAAGATAAATATATTAAATATTTGGATAATTGTAGCAGATTGAAGAATGGAGATTAGCCGCATTTCAATGACTGGAAAGTACAAAAGGGCTTTTTCTCAAAAAACTGTTTTTGTTTTCTATTATATTTTCTCTTATTGGTAATTGTCAATATTGCAAAAGGGCAGCCATAAACCATAACAAAACAACAGAATCGATTTACTTTTTGTATACCAGCCTATACAGGCTAACTATAATATAATATTATTAATTCCAAAGAGCTTAGGGGGCGTTCATAAAATACGTGAGATGTTTAAGGGGGGGAGGGGGTCGAGTCAAATCTCATCTAATCTTACGTTGGAGAGAGGGGGGGTCTCGGCAAATATCACGCAATTTTTTTTTCTGATAGAAACAAAAAAAAAATATTTTTATTACACTTATAATTAAACTTTCAGCAATATTGATTACTTGTCTTAACTAGTCGTAAATAAAAGCACGAAGCATTTTTTTTTCTTTTTACAATAACAATCCAACGGACGGGTTTACGTAAGAAACCCACATTTTGAAAAATCTCACGTGAGATTGGGGGATGGGGGAGGGGGTTGAGTAAAATCTGACGACATCTCACCAGGGGGGGAGGGAGGGATAGAAAATTTAAAAAAACACCTCACGTAATTTATGGACGCCCCCTTAGCAGAGTTTAATTTTTTTGAGAGGTTCTTGAGACAACATTTTGTGCTTATGTTAAAAACAGATAAATTAAGTAAACAATAATTCATATAGGTTATAAATGTTCCAATCCCTCCAATGATCTCTCAGCTCCTTTCGTGTAGAAAATGGTGGCGTGCTTTATTAAATATTTCTAAGATTTAATACTACAATACTCAATTATTTTAATAATACATAGCTGGGTGCATCTTAGTCTTGTCGTGAAGTCAGTAAACACGTTTGTTCGTATTTGCAACCGTAATTACATAGTGCTTGTATTAAACAAGATTTTATGTAAACCAGGTCTGAAGAGGGTACGTTCCTCCTTGGCACACTTACATGTATGCAACACTATTGATAGTAATTGTTACTAGGTATTGTAGTCGCACTAATTATGATTATATTGTTATTTTGGTCGCTCACGAAGTCCCTGAAAGCAAGGACCTACACATGGCAACACTTAATGCAGCTATCATTACAAAAAGATATGCATTGTATCATTACATACTGAAAATGGCGAAAATTTGTTGGTTCATAGTCATGATGCTTTGTTTTGTAGATTTTAATATATTTTTTTCTTTTAAGTTACTGTAATTGGTGGATCCGTAGTAATTAATTCATTAAATAAATAAATAAATGATGACAAAAAGAGGAATAGAACAACCCTTATTCTCAAGAATAGCCATTGTCAGCAGCAAATGG
Organism: Acronicta psi; assembly: GCA_946251955.1. Taxonomy (NCBI): domain Eukaryota; kingdom Metazoa; phylum Arthropoda; class Insecta; order Lepidoptera; family Noctuidae; genus Acronicta; species Acronicta psi. The sequence continues at coordinate 927,742 of OX276474.1, forward strand.
CAAGGAAAGAGCATAGAAAATATAAAAAAAAAGTCCTTAATTATTTATGAGAATTATCATAAATAATCAACTTTTACAACTGGCATAATCCCATCTGATGCCGAGCCATGATGGCATCTCCAAGTATTAAATAAATAAGTAATAAATAAATAAATATTTGGGGACATTTTTACACAGCACCAGAAGTCCCAAACTAAGCAGAGCTTGTACTATGGGTAGTAATGGGTACTATACAATGGATATAATACTTATATACTTTTTTTGTTGTAAATATATACTTATTATACATAGGAAACACCCAGACAAACACAAATACTTATTATTCATCACATAAATATTTGTGTCCTGTGGGAATCGTGATATTCCGATTTTCGTCATATATAAGATTCCTAATATTAAATAAGCAGAAAAAATATTGGGGGGACGGGGAACAGTCAATGTCCCTCGCTGATATGATGATGATGATAATGATTCCATATTGATGTGGATGCCAACACTTCATCATCTCCGTTAGAACTTTGTTCCTAAAATCAAATAACTAACTATCGTTGGTAAGAAACCTAGAAAGTCTTAAAATACCAGAGAAAGATTTTAAAATTGATTACGACTTTAAAATTGATTTTGATGACCTTTGCTAAATTTTAATTTAGATGCTTACCACGTCCAAATAAGACAGATAAAATAAGGCGTGTATTAAATATATTAAAACTGAAACACAGGTGACCGGAAATGTCCCGCACAAACCCGGAATTAACATTATCATAGACAACCGGAAGCTGACGTAACAGGCTCATAACAAGACCATAACACACGACTTTATCTTTGGAGGGAAAGCGTAGAACTTCGTGTAATAGGAGTTCATATGGTTCATGAACATGATATAATGTGACGTAATGAAGATGGGTATCTAGATCGAAAGTTAGGATTACAGTTCATTTTTAGGACAAATTTTTTTTTGGTACATATTCAGTACTAAACTAAGCAGAGCTTGTACTGTGCATAGTACAAGCTCCGATTTATATACTTTTTTTTAAATATTTATGATTATATTGACTGGTCAACCAGACTGGTCCACAGTCGCGTGCAACCGACTGGCATGGAAAAAGAGGGGGGAGGCCGTTGCTCAATTTTGGGACAGTTCGGGCTAAAATAATAATAATATATTAGAAACACCAACACAAACACTTATGTTCATCGCATAAATATTTGCGTCCTGTGGGAATTGAACCCACGACCGTGATTAACAGTCCGGTGCTCGAACCACTAGACCAAAGACGTCGCCAAACGTCGATATTTATGTGGTGGTGGTACAAGATTTACAAAGAAGAGTACCTTAGGAAGAATCAAGTTTTCATTTGAGTAACCGCATCCAACCCCTTGGTTGAACAGTATAGGTTGAACGACCATACACCTCCAATATTATATTCACAAATCTATCATCAAGTAGACATTGGAATTTCCTTTATGTATCCCTATCTCCCTACGTAATTCGTCAATGTCTTCAGCAAGTACTGTAAATAAAAATAAATATCTAATAGGTGTAATGGTCGGGTATTCCGGAGAATGTCTATAAACGTTATAACGTGGGCCATAAAGTGGACACGCGATGTGATGTGAATAATACATACAACGACAACTACCTTCACTACTATAACTATGATTGACGCTGCTTATTCGGAAAAGACCCAGCATTTGATTTTTTTTTATATTTTTAGCTTAGGTGTATTATTACAATTATGATGAATCAGTGATAGCCTAGGGGAATGACCACTGGACTGCCAAGCCAAAGGTCTTGAGTTCGAATCCAAGGCACGCACCTCTGTACCTCAACCATAAGTTCTACCGAATGGCTTTCGATAGCTTTTTTACGCATCGAAACGCTGTAATCATAAAGCAGATTTTAGTTCCTTACGTAACCGCTAGAGGCGCTGCGAAGGTTTTCCATACAAATATTTTACGGCGTCGCTAGCGAGTCTATTGAGAAAAACTCACGGTCGAGGCACTGATTTTTCGAAATCATGTGCGTAATTATCACTCGCTTTAACGTTGAAGGAAAACATCGTGAGGAACTCTGCGCATGCCTGAGAGATTTTCTCGACGGCATGTGAAGTCTGCCGACCCACCTTATGCCAGCATGGTGGACTATGGCCTAATCCCTTTCATACTGAGAGGAGACCCGTGCCCAGTAGTGGGACAGTTAATGGGTTGATGATGATGATGATTTATTATTACGAAGCCTTGGTTCTCTACATTGGTGGTTCCCAAAGTTGCCTGGAGCAGGACCCACCTGACGGAAAATTCCAAACTCGAAGGTCAACTCTTGGTTTTCGTGATAAGTAAAAAGGGTCCCAATTTTCAGGGGCCAACCCATATTCATTCGCGATCCAAATGGGCCATGAAAATAAAATGTTTAATTTCGGCTTTTCATTGTAATTGTGACTTATCTAGGTAAATATTGTTAGAAAATACTGCAGTCGGTACAGTCGAATCCATCGAAAGAAAAAATGGGGATTTCGGTGAAGTATCTACATAAATAAATAGTTCCGCTGCTACCGACTGTAGTAACGTAACGGAAAATCTATTACATAAAGTACACTTCCAATAAAATTCCTATGCAATTAATCTCTAATTAACATACCTTACCTTACCTACACGTATTTATTTAAGGCGACACTCATACACCTAAGTATCTTCTTCATTCATTACTAGCAACTCGTGCGCGTGTTTGCCTGCGTTATTAGATTTTCAAGGAAAACTTTTACAGAGAAGTCTTGTGTGACAATAACGAACACACCAAAAATATCTGTCGAATCTTCACTGGCGAAAATAAATGATATTTATAGTTCTATTAATTAATCTAATATATAAGAATTTCATGACAGTGTTTGCTATCGAACTCCCCTGAAACGGCGTGTAATTATATGTTTGTTGAGTTGTGTGTATTGGTAGGTCTGAGAATAGGTCGTCGGGTATTTTTATACCCCGAGGTGATAAGGGTGGCTCGATCCAGAAATATTTTTTAGGGCAGAATAACGTTTGCCAGTTTAGCTAATACTAATTTTTATTTGCTATTATTAAATGGCAACTCATCTTTCTAGACAAACACTGCACCTATAACAGTGAGATTATCTGGCCGTTTAATCATTGTAATTAAATCAACCGCATGAATAAAACATCACATATTATTCAGTACATCTTCACTGCAGCTGCAATTTGTACATTAACATTGTGGGAAATGAAAAACGTGAGATAAAGGTGTTTGTTAGAAACTCATACTGTTTTTATTTCGTGTTTACATTAAACAAGTCATTTGTTACCATAAACAACTACTTTTCATATACGTGTACGTCTCTTATCTGTGGTTTTGAGATGGCGTTCCTTAGACATTTATTTAGCAATTCCTTGAGTTTATTTTCTGATATTCGTTTTACTAAGTTAACTTATTACTTTAAATACATTAGTAGGTACTTAGTATATTACTTCAACAAGACAAGTGTCCTGTCGTCTTTAAATGACTAAAAAATAATGGGTAATTGGGTTTAAACCTATTCATTTACTAGCGACATTGGGACTAAGGCTAATATTCAAAGACGACGGTAAGCGTAAAGTAATGCTTCCGTATGTCAAATTTGTATAAAAAATTGACATACGGAAGCGTTACTTTACGCTTAGCATCGTCTCTGAATCTCAGCCTTAGGCTGAAAATCACAAGACGACGCCAAGCCTAAAGTAAAGCTTCCCTATGTCAAAGTATTACAATTTAACATTCGGAAGCGTAAGTTTACGCTAAGCGTCGTCTCTGAATATTAGCCTTAGTCCCAATGTCGCTAGTAAATGAATAGGTATAGGATAGGAACTCTCGATACAAAACGATCAAAAAACATATCTGTTTGTATTTCTTTAAGCATTTTCCATGCTAAGATTACAAGTTATTTTTAATGAAGGAAAAAATCGGCTGGTGTAACGAACCAGAAGACGCAGGTTCGAATCCTGCCCACCAGCCGATTTTTTCCTTCATTAAAAATAACTTATCAAAAAACATATTTAGAAAATTTTCGCTCAATTATTCCTATCTCACACAGAACTTATATTACAGAACCGGGACTACAGAGAGCATTTAATCATGACAAAAGGGACGAAGGTAAACGAGGCACAGTGTCGTCATTCGGTAGGAAGTGGCGCATTCACGGCTGCTCACTGGCAGCACACACACGACTTGCACGTACCGACATCGACAGTGAAATTTTTGCTATAATTACCTTATTAGTGATGTAGCATTAGACGCGGATTCCCTATCTACGTGCTGTATTGAGTATTCAAGTTCAAGTTCAAATGTTTTTATTTCAAACTTCCCGCCAGCGGCTTCGCCCGCGTGGTCTTATAATTTTTTCCCCCGTTTTTGCAACATTTTTCATTACTACTCCGCTCCTATTAGTCGTAGCGTGATGATATATAGCCTATAGCCTTCCCCGATAAATGGGCTATCTAACAGGGAAAGAATTTTTCAAATCGGTCCAGTACTTTTTGAGTTTATTCGTTACATACAAAACTACAAATCTTTCCTCTTTATAATATTAGTATAGAAGTATAGATAAGCTTTTACAAGCACTTATGAAACGTTAAATGATTCTAGATGCTCGGTTCCAAAAAGTTGTTCCTATGGAGAAGAATCCGGCAAGAAACTCCATGGACACTCCATACTCCATGGACTTGTCAACTATTAGTGATAACCTTCCAGTTAAATCGGTCATTGAAACCATACTATACACTAGACTCGATAGCTAGACTGTCTGGTTGATCTAGTGGTCCCAAGCGCGACTGCTACGCTTAGAGGTCCTGGGTTCGATCCCCGGGTCGAACAAAGTATTGTTGGGTTTTCTGTGAAATTTACAGTAGAAGCCCGGAGTCTAGATTTGTGCCCGGTTGATGGCAATAGGCTCGCCCCCTATTACATGGGACCTAAACATACCGATGAAATGTGGGTGTACATTACTACGCCTCTGCCTAATACTTCGGGGAATACAGGCGTGATGGTATGTTATAAAACAAAACAATTTTTTACGGATTTTACCGCGTTATAATTATAAAAAATATTTAAGCCCCGACGTTTCGGACCCTTTACAGTGTAAGTATAATTATGAATAGTAAATATACTAAAAGGAGACGTCTTGGGCTGAGTATCAGGTTGAGCAGTGTTATTAGGAAAAAAGAAGGTGTTTCTACAGAATTGTTTATACACTACTTAGCTCAGAATTTAGATTTATACAGTCGTGATCTATATTATGTCTTGGATACCGCTTTGCTACGAAAACTATGAAACATTTCCGCACTCTTTACAAAATATACACAATAGAACAAGCTCTCTCAATAGGATTCTTTATCTAGATCACTCCAAATCGTGCCGAGTTAGACCTATAGCTCGTGAGGTGTAGGAAACGTGCCGGTGGAGGAGTACTGCGCCTGCGCATCCGTTATGCAAGGACGAGAGATATAGGGTTGACATAATAGTCATACAAATAAATTGTATGAGAATGCATGCCTGAGAGATTTTTCGACCGCATGTGAAGTCTGCCAACCCTATTAGGCTAGCTTGGACTATAGCCTAATCCTTATCATACTGAGAGGAGACCCGTGCCCAGCAGTGGGACAGTATATTGTATATGATACATAATATACTTGCTCATAATATTTATTTTTTATATTGGCAATCGTAATAGCTAAGTGATTGTCATCTGAAGATACAAAATAAATTGTAGAATTAGATTTAGTTATTTTTACCCGACTGCGCGAAGTAAAAGAGAACTTCGCGTGCCGACTATTCTCTATTACAAAACAGATTAGATAGTTCTTGGTAGATCTAAATAACATCTATCTTACGACACAAATACGTTTCCCACGGCAAGCGATGCACCTGTGTTTAAACAGTATTTATGAGATATACTTAGATATTTAATAGTAAGGTAGGGTCTCAAAATTCTCGCCTAGTACCTATAGGTGACGACCCTAGGCTCGTCTGCCGAGTTGTGCAGAATGCCGCACCTTCCCTGAGCTATTTGGGAAACTATTGAGGTATTACATATAAAACTGTTGTGTAATAAGATATTTTATTGATCAGTTTAGTGTTGTAATGTTGAAGAAACATAGCTAAGAAGGTTAGGTTGCAAGGTAGAAACAAAAAGGTGATTGACCTATTATATGTTAAGTCAGTTCAACCTAGTTTCGAAGAAGCAAAATACTATCATCTCATCTACTATCATCATCTTCCTGTCGTTGTCCCAATTTATTTTGCGCAGCCTATCCTTAACATGATTCCACTAGGTATCAAATTATATTAAATTTAAAAAAAGTAACGTTGTAATTGGTTCAGAAGATAGCTACAGTTGAATAAGTTCAGAATTTCTGCCTTTTATGAAGTTTGTTAACAATAATTTATAAAATGGTGTAGGTAAGAATAATTAAATTAAATTAATTATGGAAAATGAATAGGAACTTCACCACAGAACCGTTATCGTTCGTCTTGGACAGGCAGTTGGTATTCATTAAAGTGATGGCAGTGGTTTCCCAGAATATCCTTATATTACGAATCGCACCACCATACATGATACGATAAAAACCAACACACTAATCGGCCGCTTAGTGTAGCGGTATATAGGGCATCCATCAATTGTCAGAACGTTACGAGCAGTTATGAATGAATGGAAAAAGCGACATTAACATTCAAATATTATTACCAGCGGTCATAAAAAGCCTGTCGTATGCATATTTACGACTACATAAACGGTATTTAACAATGAACACTTCATTCATGTGCTCGCCTATGGGTAACAAGAAAATTACAATCATGGTCAAATCTGCAAGCAAAAAATACAACAATACAATATTGAATTATTGAGTCACAATATACTTGAGATGACACTGCGAATACAGTTTTTGCTACATGATTTATGGAGTATGCTCCACAACTTATTAGTCCCAAAGGCATGACACTGTTTAAATCGGAATCACAAGAAAAACAAATGAAGCACAGGATGAAACTTTTCCATTATCAACTAACTAAAATATTCGCTATGTGGCTGACCAAACACATTGGTTATTTTACAAGCTAACAGAAAGTACTTAGGTAGATTAGAGTTGTGGATAACTATGATGACGTGATAACTCTAGTACTGGAGAACAAATACCTCAATGGAGTACCTACAATAAATAATTCGGTCAAGACGACACGACATCATGTATTTTAACTGTATAATAAACACCATTGTTTACACGAAGCGAGTCAGTGACCGATCAGATCTTGTCAAAAAATTACTGATGACTTGTCCAGGCTATTGTTTGCTATCAGATAATATAGTAACGGTCCCTCACATGACACATTAAAACGGGACCAGATTGATAAAGGATAGTTAATGTTATGTACCGTTGAACCTACTGTTGTACTTTTAATGATATAATTTGATACGACATAATGGATTACTGTAATGCAAATATATATTGTATGCCCGTTCCCAGCAATGGGACAGGATGATGTATGTATGCTTATAAATATGAAAATAGTTTTCAGAGCGTCTTATCCTGTTAAAATACCGACTTGTTAAAATGAGTGGTCGTATCGTATATTTTTTCCTTCCTTATATTATGAACCTATATGTAAAGGATTTTCACATTTACGGGGGAAAGAGTAGAATAAAATTTAGGCCAATGAAATGTACCTACTTTACTGTTGAAGTAGTAACCTGAACTTAGTAATTATCACATCAATAACTTCTCATAGAAAGTTTTTCCTTCAATTCTTTGTATTACTTAATTAACTCTAGTTGTCATAAGTTTCGGATTAATTTTGTACGAGAACATAACTCGTTAAATTTGTCAAACATGCCTGTCGTACGCGCAAGAATTGAGATGATGTAATTTATGAATTCAACTATAGGAATAGTGTTCGCCTATTATAACTGAATTCGAATAGGCGTTCTGAACCTTCGTAAATCATAATTATAAGTGCTAGTTTAGACTACCACAAACAATAGATATAAATATAAACAATATGAACGATAGTAAAATATCACTCATAGGGTCTGTTTCAACACCTCTGCATAGCCGCTAAACGCCGGATAAATTAAAATATGGAACAAAATTTTTATGAAATTATCTGCCAAGTAATTTAACGGTAACTTATCAGGAGGCGGTGAAACAGGGTCTTATTTCATTCGTCGAGAGTAAGTACTTATCTGTATTTTAGAAATTATATTTTTGATTTCTAGTCGGTTTTGTTCACAAAACCATATAAATTCAGGTATTCTAATGATTTATAACGATCTTCTGACATGGGCCCGTCAGAATCGTTGGAGAAAAGTGTCAAAGGCGAAGATGCATATTCACTATTGAGTGATCGTTTAAAGCGAGAGCTAAAACTACGGGACATTTCTTTAGTCTAGAGAACTACCGACGCATTGCTCTTATAGATAAGATTTCCCATTTTCCATTTTCATACACACTTAACATACTCGCACCGACGTAATCACATTTCCGCACTAATAGATTCATCATAACCCCTTTACTGTTCTATAGCTGGACACGGTCTCCTTCGGAATAAGAGGTGTTAAGCTATAGAAGTGTAGACCAACTAGCTGGCAGACTTCGCATGCTATCGAGAAGATCTCTCAGGCATGCAGCTTCCCTCATGATCTTTCCGCGTTTTTGCATCGTCCAAAAATATACTTCTTCTTCTTCCTTGCCTTTTTTCCAACTATGTTGGGGTCGGCCTCCAGTCTAACCAGATGCGGTGTATTCCAATCTGAATTTGGATATATCAAGGAAGGGTACAAATGTGGTCATAATATCTGCCAGATAACCTTTGGATATACCAACTTAAAGAACTATAACCGTTACCAATTTTGAAGGCTCGATCAGCCCCTGTTCCTCAAGATACGTTTTGATTTAACCTGTTGTATTACATTTTCCCGATATTTTTATTGTGGAAGAACAAAAAAGAATGGAAAATAAAAATACAAAGACACCTTTCCCCTTCCTGTATTGCACGAATACAAAATATGGCCAGTATTACAATGCCTACATACTCCATAAGATTTCTTTCGCAAAACATAATTCTTGTTTTGTTTTAACAAGCACATGACATTGTGGTGTGTGAAATGTTCTCTTAGTAAGTAACCTGGCAAATATAAATATTGTGGGCATTCAATGTATTTTCAATATTATCTCACACTTGCAGCTCAGCAGAGGACAAGTCCTACAAGAAGATGAACCTTACGTCACGAACCTCACTACCTATTTACTTAGTTATGAACCAATAACATCAACATACCTACCATCACGCCTGTATTCCCCGAAGGGTTATGCAGAGGCGTACTAATGTACACAAGGCGACTCTATTACCATTAACCGGGCACAAAGACAATAAAACCACGTTGACCGGGCACAAATTTGAACTGTAAAGCAGCGACTGACTGACAACGACTTTGCTCTACCTGGGAATCCTGAATCGAACCTCGAGCATAGCAATTGTCGTCAATTGTGCTTGACTAGACTATTCAGAAAATTTGTATTGTGTTTCTCTAGCAGCATTCAGACTCTGAAGGTTGTATTTGTATCCTTTTAAAATGCACAAAGAAGGAAAAATCCAATGAAGCAAGAATCTAATGCATTTGACTTTTTGAGTCTCATTAATTCATACCCTAAAACGGTGATGGAAAATTTCGTAAAAAAATCTTCATTTTTGAGTAACTTTCTTTGCCTACCCGCATTATGCCAACGTGGAGGGCAAAGCCGAACCCCGTTCCTAGCACCGGGACTTGATTGGATTGATGATGACGATGAAAGTTGTTTGGTGATGGACTTGTTAGCTACCTTTGTTCTGCTACACTCATCATCATAATACCTTTAGGTATAACCCCATTATGAGCCGATTGCATAAAACTTTTCCATATTTTTATCGACCGTGAAATTGATATCAACGGACTTATTACATTTTCTTTTTGCGACATATTTAGAAAAAGTTCTTGTAATCTACTCTCTGCGCGGATGTAGATTGATTTATGAGTATTGGAAAATATTATATTTGCCTTCATTCACATGGTTTTACAGAACTTTACTCTTGTAAATCGACGCTTTTGTTATAGACTAATCATCAAGATCAACCCATATATACTGTCCCACTGTTGGGCACGGTTCTACTCTCAGTATGAGAGGGATTAGGCAATAGTCCACCACGCTGTCCTAATACGGGTTTGCAGATTTCACATGCCGTCGAGACTAATATGCTTAAATTATAGCCTGACCATCCGGATGGTAATCAAACCTTGATTTAAGCAAACAAGATCAATGGACAGGATAGCCAGATATTTAAGAATGGTTCAATTGGTTCTGTTAATAAGCACTTGGCTCCTCAACCGATTGCTTACGTATTAGTTATCTACGAAGACGTAATCTGTGTCATTGCTATTATATTAAACCTAGTATTTATACACTTAGTTTTTTCTCCAACTGATGCACCATCAGTTTTTGCAGTCATTTGAAATTGTTATTACGAAATAATTACAAATAAATGGTCGGTTACACAACTCCGCAATTATTTGCGACTGCAAGTGTACTATCTGATCGTGAATAATTATGACCATTTTTAGTTACGAAGGTAAAGAAGAACTTTAATGTACTTACCCACTTATTGGATGAAGTGCATAGTATAGTTCGCGTGCATGTTTGAGATGTTTTTATATTTTATGGAATTCGAACTAAAGATACTATCACGTATTGCCTGTTTTCTTTACAAGGTTAGACAGAGTTGTCCAAGCTGCTGCTGTGAATTTCACAGAATAACCCGACAACACTTAGGTCGACCCGGGAATCGAACCCTGGACCTTTAGCGTAGCAGTCGCGCTTGTAACCATAAGACCAACGAGTCTATTTTGAAAAGTTCCGTTAAAATAGTTTGAAGTTCGCATTGTTTGTCAATGGTACTTATGTAACGAGTTCAAAATTCGTTAAATAATAGGTCCTATCTATGTCGTGGTCTCAAGGAGTCGGGAGGAGTCTGTAAGTGGCGATTACTCCACCAAGGAGCGGATCTCTTAATTTAAAAAAGATCTGACGTATCGAAGTGGGTCCGTGAGCTATATTATTTACTATTGGCAACACCGTTCAATCGATGTATTACGATATTTAATATCGACATCATTACAATCGATATTGTATTTTGGCTAATTGTTTACGTTAGCAAAAATTAAACAATACGTTATCGTATGTTGTGTTACGTAGAAGCCCATATCAAATCTAAATTAACGTTCAAAAACTGTGCAACACCAAAGCGTGGCGGGGATTAGATAAGTAATATATTGTATGAAATTAATCAATTATATACACTCCCTGACAAATGTTTAGTTTTCAGTTTATACTCCACTATCCAATACTTAGGTAGTCCTAGATTGGAAAGCTTTATTAGTACTAATTATCTTGTTATTGATATTCTGTACCTATGTACGACATAAATATAGAGGTACATAGGTACGTATTTGACGTCAAGCGTGGATCCACCCTGCCCGGGAATACCCACAACCCTAAACTGATCGTTCTCGCGAAAAGAAAACGTAAACTAGAATATAAAACACAATTATTTTGTTACTTTTTGTAAGTAGATAAACAGACTGGCATTTATTAAGTTTACAACTTGATCTAACTAGTGTTCATCCTTCGACTTTGTTTTCGTTTACATAAAAACTGTACTGGAAACCGGACGATAAAATCAAAAATCAAAATAGTTTTATTTTCACATAGACTTTATGCAGGCACTTTTTATGCACGAAACTAGGTGCACGGTTCCAAATTAGTCGTTTCCTATGGAGAAGAACCGGCAAGAAACTCCATGGTTACTCTTTTAAATTTTGGTTTTTTACAGTTAATCTGATATACTTACACAAGTATGAGAAAACAATCTAGAAACATTTGCAAAATCCAATAGTAGTATAGTGTAGATAGTAGACTGTAGTACCAAACAATTATTTAACTCTTTAATTTAAAATTATAAAATAATGTTGTGGGTAGGTGTGGGAACAAAGCATCATAATTATAACCATTCATTAGTTGATTATGTAAAAAAAAACCAGCAGTTACTTTGGACTTGGAACTTCGTAGGTGATAATTATTAGCAAAACGAAAAGAAGAATGGTGTCCAAATAAGGCTTTCACAGCTTTTGGTGAATATACATAACCAAAGAAGAAAATTCAACATGGTTTTATGCCTATGTCATATTTTGTCAGCGTGGATACAGTTGAAATTCATATTGCTACGGGCGCCGTAGACAAGAATTTAAAATAGGTAGGCTATTTAAATTAATTCGTTGCCAAAAGAGAATATTGTTGTAAGTTTAAGCACAGATTTTTTGTAATGCTTATATAGCACTGACCACGAAGACTTACTATTGTAAGTCTCTAAACTTCTACTCGTCTCTGAATTTGAGAATAAAGCATAGAGCACTCCGGTTTACTTCACCGAAGGCACGCTGGTTCGAATCTTCCTCCCTGAAATAATATTTTTCTGTCCTTCGATCAATAATAAATTAAATAATAAATAATAATAATAATAATAATAAATCCACATTAAACTTTTATCCATAAAGCATAAGTTTATGTTTTAAATCGTCTCTGAATAATAAGATGTAAGATGAGCTAGGTAGGTACTACAAGGATGGCACGTTTAGTGTCCTATACGCATGAAGCCATGGGTTATGGGTTCGATCCCCGCACGGAAAAAATATTTTACATAATTACAGTAGCACAGTTACTTAATGGGTTTTGGTGTAATTAAAAATTTGTGATTGAGCAACGTTTAAAAAAACTACTCGAAGAGAAGTTCTCGCAAAATATTGTTGCGGTAGTTATATAAGATTTCAGGAAATTGTTTTATCTTCACCAAGGTAGGTAATTGTAGTAGGTAGGTAATACCAAATTACAGATTATTAATAATACCGCCGATAGGTACCTAAGTATCAGTAACGAATAAGTTTAACTTCCTCTTCCTTTTGTGCACATAATTAATTTAATTCATTAGAAGCCGTAACCTTCAGAGGGTCTGATAGTTTTCCATTGTGTCTGTTATTAATTAATTATTAATAGGTTTAAAAAATTTAACTCTCAAATAACTTAAGGTACCAATATCTATCATTGCGCTCGTTATGTTGGTATTTTTTTTTACGTAAAAGACTTCTGTTATAGGTATTTGCCACTACGGCACACTAAAAAAATGCGAAAGAGAATTTCGATTGCCTGAGAGTAAGTGATTTTTTTCTTTGAAGCTATGATCGTTGTTTTCTCATCCTAGTATTTCTTGCCAGGTATCGCAAGGTAATTACTTAGATAATCAAGAATTTTCTTGAAGTATGAATATTTCAGAGAACTGGTCTATTACAGGTGATAAAAACTGTCATTGTTTAAATTAACAATTTTATTATAATTTACGTGATTGCAGTCAAGGCTACACTTGGACCGTCTTGAATAATTATTTTATAGGATTTGCAACTAAATAGACAAGATGATATATAACTATAACTGAAGATAATTCAACAGTTTTGTTGAACTACCCACTAAGTATGCTAAAAATAATGGTACACGGTCGAAATTTAACTGTAATTTAAATACATATCGAATTTAATGTTAAAAAATTCATAAGTTTAATAAAATAAACTTACCTTATATTTCATTTTGTACAAAAAATCGTCGCTTTCAACAAGAACACAACACTAACAATTATGAAAAAAAATAACTATGTAAATATTATAAGATGAAAAAATTAATTCGTCAGTCATTTATAAAATATTAATAAAAACTATAAAAAGTCAAAGTTTATGATCGCGAAATATTTTGGCGCGCAATTCTCGATGTCCGCGCATGCGTACAGTGCGGCCGCGCGGTAATGGCTGCGCTTTACGCGGCGCGATGGTTTTGCTTCCCCGCCATCGAAGTGCAACGACCCAATACTGTTAGCTTACCTCAAACACTTCCTCGGCCCGCTGCAATGAAGGTGAAGGTAAAAGGTGAAGTGCGAAATTGTTGCCGAAATAGCGAGCCCACTGCTTGCTACAGTGCGTTCAGCCAATACTTGGTTCTGCCTCGTTCAGCATAGATGACTGATACCGGTAATGCGTTTCACGCGTTTCAGTTTTCACGGCTATTGCAAATTTTTGGTAAGATTGAGACAGTGACCTGATTAGGTATTGAGGCAAAGAGAATATAGCGTGCTGCGTCAATAGACGTTTACAAACATGTTTTTGTGAAGTTTATTTACTTATTTATTCCGAGTTAAGGGTCTCTGGGTCTTCGCTGAGTGAAAAACCTATCCATCTACATTTTAAACCACAAACACGACAGACTTGAGGTTTCCCACCTTAAAGGTATCTGGTAAAATTAGCAAGAATCAAGTCCACCCCATTATTAACGCGCCTATGTAGATAGATGACGACATTTTATAACTCGTCGACCTCTGAGGCTTTGAGAAGAAATACCGAATCACACTCAGAGAATCATGATCCCTTTTAAAATCTAGACAGGTACAGTTCTCACCTTATTGTCCGGGTTGAAGTTGGCACGAGCTAACTTTAACCCGGCCGTAAAAATCGGAGAAAGAAAAACATTGGATTTTAATAAATGAAAACGAAAGCTGAAGTGGTAGGTTGTCGTTTTAAATTATTTTCAATTATTATTAATTATTATTCCAAGATGATTAGATGAGTGAGTTGAGTGACAAAATGTAGGGAAATGAAAGAATTGGTCCTTTGAGGAAAGAACCTTATCGGCTTTGAGTGGACTAGTTCCAACAGACGGCACGAATGCATTACTCATTGTGTAGCTGTAGGCCTGTAGACTAGGTACTGTGGAATTCGGAGAAGGAAACCGTCCGTAAGTCGTCACAATTATTGGTTTTCAATAGTGTTTGCTAATAATTGTTGCTTGACATGTTAATTTATCTCTGCATCATGCATGTGATGTATTATGTCTAAAGCAGTGATAGCCTAGGGGGTAAGAGACCACTGGACTGCCAAGTCAAAGGTCTCGAGGTCGAATCTATGGCACGCAGCCACGCACCTCTGACTTTTCGAAATCATGTGCTTAATTATCACTCGCTTTAATGGTGAAGGAAAACATAGTGAGATAACCTGCATGCCTGAGAGATTTTCTCGACGGCATGTGAAGTCTGCTAACCCGCATTAGGCTAGGCTGGTGGACAATAGGCAATAGCCTAATTCCTCTTATACTGAGAGGAGACCCGTGCCCGTTGATGATATTTATGTTATTAACCGACGATCGAAAAACCGGAGGATGTTCTCAATTCGGATGTTTATATATTTGTTTTGTTTTTTTATGTATGTTCGCCGATTTCTCCGTCAGTTATGGTTTTTGAAAAATTTTGATAGTATTATTACATAAAAAAAATTTTTTTCTCATTCGGTCTCATTAAAATTTGACCGAAAAATGGGTGGTATTTTTCGTTCAAATTTAAATGAGACCGAATGAGAAAAAAAAATTAATTACGGTTAAAATTTAACTAAGGGTAGAAAAATAAGGGGTGATTAATTTTTTTATTACTGAATGTAAAGCGATTGTAGTTCTGATGTCCTTACAACATAATGGACATCTAGAGTTGGTCTGATGATGGAGACGGGAGACAAACGAAGGAAACCCTCGGTTTACAGCAGCTCTCTCGTGTTTGGGCTTATTTAATTGTGCTTCATGAGAACTTAAGACCTGGCTTAGTTAAAGTAAGGTAATTAAAATAACTTTTACTTTTTACTAGCCACAAAAAAAAAAAAAAAAAAACTATTTAACAAAAAATAGAAACCGACGAAAAAAGTAACTAAAAGGCCAAAAATAAACCAAACTTGGAGTCGGTGTCAAACAATCAATCAATGAGGGTCATATTATATTTAAGTTTAATTTCTTTGGCATCTACTCAAAGTTAAGGTTTATTTTTGGCTTTTTAGTTACTTTTTTATCGTTTTTTTTTATAGTCAATGGCTGATATATAATTTACCTTATCATCATATTATTTATGAAAAAGGCCTACCTATTTGTTTGTATCATACCTTCCGGTGTACCTATAAGTATAGGTACACCGGAAGGTATGATCGTAAATCTGTATTTTTCCTGCTCTAATTTGCAAAAATTGTAGGGAAACGAAAAGGATGCCAATAATAGTCATATATGCACCCGCATACTGCACATTTTCGCATAGGTTGCATTCTAATCGTGGGAGAGGTTCAATCGGTGATGTGATGTGAACGAGCCAGTCCAATGAATAGCACCATCTATTGGCCACTAGTCCAAAACTGATATTGATGTTAATTTGACAGGTGATTGTCAATTGTCATTGTCAGTGTCAGCAGTATTTGTCACTGTCAAGTCGGACGACAGTAATCAAATAAATAAAAATTAGTGATGCGACCCGAGTCAGATTCGACTCGAGTGACTTGCCCACGAGTCATAATCGAATGAAACTTTATAATGACTCGAGTCACTCAAATGACAAATTGAGTGACTCGAGTCATTATAAAGTTTCATTCGATTATGACTCGTGGGCAAGTCACTCGAGTGGCGTCGTGAGGGAACAAATCACTCGGAAAAGGTCACTCAAACATCAATCACAATTTTTTTGTATGAATATGAGAAAGTGAAATAACCAGATAAAGTCGATAATTGAGAAAGTCCGGGCACTGTAATTTTGACTCGAGTCGATATTTTTTTTCACTCGAGTGATCGAGTACGTGGATTATCAATTTACTTGAGTCACTCGAGTCGCCTCACTAATAAAAATTAAAAATCAATAGAAAAACATGTGGTCTTCGTTGGTGTATGTTTTATAAATATTAGTACTCAAAAATAGTTTACCGGCTAGATGTGATATTAGTTTTATGATTTTAGAATTAGATTCTATAATTATCCAATATGATGGAACATGTGCGACAATTTGATTGGTAAGTTGAACATTGCAAGTTATTGTATTATTGCTTGCTCTTGGCCCTCGTTTCATCAATAATTATTTATCTCTCTCGCCAATCTTATTGTCCGGCTTGAATGAAAATTTAAATCATTTTATTCCAATGTTTCTAACTCCGATTTGTAGTCTTTAAGCCGGACAAGAAAACTGTACCTACCTTCTTATTTTTGTTAAATTGTACCTACCACCTTAATTTGTCTACATTTAACTGGATAAAAGAAAGCAATTGGACAGAAAGTCGCCTGATTCAAATGAACATTTTCCACATTCTTTTAATTTTGTCACAAATTTCTTTTGTTACATTCAAAGGAGATGATTCTTTTTTAGGTGTTCTTCAGTGTATGACAGATATTTCGTAGATGAGGCTGACTTAGACAACTGTAACACTGAAAAAATACTTAGGAACAAGTTTGTAGACCCACTGCTGTCCAGTGACTCGGAAGATGATGACACGCCTAACCAAATTAACTGGGATGAAATATTTAAGGGAAAAGAAGTGAGTTCATTTGAAATATAAGTTATTGTTTATGATTATTTTACCTTTTGTAAGGTAGATTCAGATTCTTTTATTTCACCAAAGTAGAGTACATTAGGTCAACAGAAATTATAAAAGAGTTCTTCTATTTTACCACTGAGTAGTATGTGAAAAATTACATTTAATAACAAAAGCTTGCAATTATTATTAATATAGACATTATTAAAGAAAATTTAATTAAATGAATGTTGTTCATCATAATATATTGTATAGAAAGTATAGCCAAAGTAGTAGTAGTTAAAAAAAAAAAAACATTTTTAGCTGCTTATGTTCTTCAGACCTTATTTAAAAAAAAATCTGTATAATTTTCTGTCTTTTTTATGTATCTGTTAATAATTTGTGTATATGGGTTTACTTTGCCTGAATTAAATTTTATTATTATTATTATTATTATATAGTAGTAGAATAGTATAGAAAGTTATGCTGACCTTAATCAGAAGTACTGTAATAAACTAATTTACACACAAGTGCAGTCTACATAGCATGGACTTATCAACATTTTCTTTTTAAGGTTTTCAAACATAAATTATTTGTGCCATGCCTGAGACCAGCACCTCCATACCCAAAGTTATCAGCCCTGAATACTCGCCAGCACAACATGTTGCTGAAGGTGCTGTCCGCTGAGAACCCTAGAGTTTTAGAAGATCTGTTCCTGGGGAAGCCTACCAGATATGAAATGAAAGCATTTGAGGTATTATAGTGTTGTATTTATTTTCTTTTAAAGTTTTATCTTATCGGGGATCATAACACAACATTGTCTTTTATCATAAAAAAGCAGTACTGCTGTAGTACTCACAATTTGATGGTATATTTCTGGTGGCATATAGAGTTAGTCTATTGCCATTAATCAGGCACCAATCCAAACTCTGAGCTGCTACTGCTACAATTTCATAGAATAAGCCAACTATAATAAATAAATAAATAAATAATTTGTTCTGAGAATTTGCGCAAATCAAATCCAAGAGCAGTCATTCTTTAATATTATATACTAACTTTCCACCAGTGGCTTCGCCCACATGGTCTGGGTATTTCTTATAACTTTCATCCTCTATGTCAACCCCTTGCAGCCCCTTTTTCGCATTAAAAAGTAAATATGTCTCTGTGTACCAAATTTCATTTAAATTGGTTCAATAGTTTTGGCGTGAAAGCGCGACAGACAGACAGAGTTACTTTCGCATTTATTAGTAAGGATTATAATTATTATTCATTTCTATTCTTTGACGCCGCCAGGCACCAGGCGGGCAATCAGTGTTCTTGTTGGGATTATATTTGATTACCTATTTTTGACCAGTCATGCTTACCACCACTATCAGTCCTAAAATACTATCTTTATTACATCTATCAGACTTGCATACCTCATTCTTATGTCTGTTTTCTTGTAGGCTGCAAAAGAAATATACCTAAAAGAACAAAAAGAGTACCAAGATTGGGCGAAGACCCTGTGGACGACCGACCACTGTATCCGTGCGTTACGTCCCAAGCCAACCGTTGAGAATGTGTATGAGGCAGAGTACAAGGTTAAGGCGCAACGGATGCGGTCACTGCCGAAACAGTATGATGTGGCCGCTCAGATTGCTTTGGGGACCAGGAGAAATAACTGTGAAGCTGTGCTTAAGCAAGAGTTGATTGGTGTAAGTACTGCTATGCAACATACTAGTGTGCCTAGTGTTACTTGCAGTGTTCATTGGAAGTTTCATTCAAGTGGATCCTCTTGTGTGATACACACTTTATACTTCATGGCAAACTAAATGTTAAATTTCAGATTTAAAGCTTTTGAGATTTTGTATTTATCAGTGAGTAAATGGTATTTATTGTAATAAATTGCCGGACCTTTGTGTAAATGATTTACACATTCATCTTGATGATAGTTTGTTAAATATTTCTTAAATTAAAATGATAATTTAGAGTGTATTATGCATAAGGTTTTTGGAATGGTAACAAACTATATTGTGAAGTGAACTAGAGTTGATTACTATGGAAGTAATGCTTACTGGCCCTATGTAAATAAGCCATTTTCCTTTCAGGTAAGCTTAGCAGATATGCCACTAGTGGAGATCCCAGAAAAAATTGAGAGGCAGTTCAGCATCATGAGACCATGTACAGTGCCAGAACCCTGCCAGAAACATCCATATCAAATCATATTACCAAGTAAATATATATTTTTTATAACATGTTATAGGGTGTTTAGGTATTAGATTAGGTATTTGCTATACATCCTATCCTACTAATATTATAAATGTGAAAGCTTGTGAGGATGGATGGATAAAAAACAAATGGCAAAAACTACTGAACAGATCTGGATGAAATTTGGCACAGAGATAGATTATAGTCTGGAATAGTACATAGGCTACTTTTTATCCCGGTAAAATGTATGGTTCCCGTGGGATAGTGGGTGAAGCCGCTGGCGGAAAGCTAGTAATAAATATTTCTAAAATAAATAGGATGTTTTCTTAGCACTAAAATAGTAAAATCTTTAGTTAGAATAGAATTACTGACATATAGGGGAGCTTGTGGCTAAGTAATTAACTATGGTCTCTGGTCTGCAAAATTTAGTTGAAATTTTATAGACAGGTGACTATTTTTAACTCATCGATAATCCTCTGTACCTCAGATAGCATGTACAAGGCGCCATTGGTGCGAAACACTTGTGACAATCGTTAGTTTGTTGGCTGTCAGGCTGTCAGAAGCCTAAAAACAAGTCGGCAATCCGTCAATTCGTAGGATAGCTGTTGTGTCGTTGAGATCTGATGGCAGTCGTTTCGCGTACAATCCTGATATTCGGCTGCATTGCTTAGATGTGAAGCTGCCCCTATGATAGTTGGGAAACTTACTGATATATTTTTACATAATTGGGAAAACGCTAGGTTGAGGATGATTATATAACATTTTAACCAACGAAAAACCAGAAGAGGTTCTATTTTCGATTGTATGTTTTTTTTTATGTAAGTGAATCGATTTCTACGTTGTGTGGACATTTTTTAAATTCTTTTTTTGTTTTTAATAATAATTTCAGATGAAGACTCGCTGTCAATGCTCCCTATCACAGAGATACACAGGGAGCTAGCGTTGTACGCTCTGACCAACGGCGCTCAGTACATAGCGAGTGAGAACGCACTCAAATGTCTTGTGCAGTGGAACAGACATTGGATGCTGCCGCTCTCCGTCTGCGAAACTATTGGACCTGGTGAGTGAGGAACTTTTAACTGTATTGTCTTAACAATAAGGGTTAGTATTATTTGCCTCCTTGATTTCGTGATTCTCAGTATGAGTATTCCCAGGTGCTACAGTCGAGGTACTGAGCTCGATTCCCAGGTCGAAGTGTGGAGAAGAAAGTGTTATTGGATTTTTCAATGGAATTTCTCAGGTGTTTGGATATGTGCTCCTTTGGATTTGAGTGGCAATATGCTTACCCCACTAGTAAACTGTGGGAGTACAGTAGTACACCTTTGCCTAATCATTCGCGTGATGGTATGTGTGATATTATTAACAATAATGTTGGTGTTACCAGAGGGCGAGAGAGTGAACGTGCTTGTGTTGGACAGCGAGTTCTCGACCATCAAGGAGTCCGCGCCCATGAGGACATACAAGGCCTTCCGGCACCTGCTCGAACATGCGCTGATATCGTAAGTACTCTCGCCATACAACGCCTAAATAATACAAACTTTTTATTTTTTTGTTGGAAAAGGAGCTGAGAAAGCTGACTTATTACCGTATACAGCGAAAAATCATTTTCGCTTGGTAATAACATCAGCTACCTGGGAGTGAAAGTCCCTTCAAAATCGGTCCAGCCGTTTTAGAAATTAGCTGGGACAAACATACAGACGGACAAAAAAAACATATTAAATTTTTTGATGGAAGTACCATATATACTTTCATATGCATTTAGTGAAAAGCTGTTAATTTGAAATTACAAACAGACACTTTAATTTTATTTATTTGGATAACTTTGCCCTATTCAAATAAGTTCAGCCAGTGGTTTGGTCATTCAAAGTATCAAACAGACAAGCTATCACTTAAATATTATTTTTTAAATAATTAGGGCCTGTTTCACCGCTCTGGGTAGCCTCTAACTTCCGGATAAATTGAAATATGGAACAAATTTTTTATGAAATTATCTGCTAGCTAATTTAACGGGTACTTATCAGTAAGCTGTGAAACATATCCTTTAAGTTCTATATCATCGCTTTACTAAATAACTTTTTAACACAGCTCGTCAGAAAGAGAGAGAGTATACCAAAGACTGAACAGTACAGCTAAAAAGAAGGAGGGTAAGTTTGACGCGAGCGCGCCCGCCATCGTGGAGGATGTCGAGATGACAAGCGATGATGAAGACCACAGCTTGTTTATTGACACAGGTATGTCACTGTAGACCTAGCTATTGTATATTGAGGAAAAGAGATGGTATCTTTTGTTGTATCTGTGTTTCGTTTTTTTGTTTGATATTAATTAATTGACGACGTCTGTGGTCTAGTGGTTCGAGTACCGGACTGCTGATCACGAGGTCGTCGGTTCGATTCCCACAGGACATTAATATTTATGTGATGAATATAAGTATTTGTGTTTATCTGGGTGTTTTTTATGTATTATAGTATGTATTTACAAAAAGTAAATTAAAAGTATATAAGTATTGTATCCATTGTCTAGTACCCATAGTACAAGCTCTGCTTAGTTTGGGACTAGATGGTGCTGTGTAAAAATGTACCAAGATATAAAAAAAAATGCGTTTAATAATTTGAAATGCCGTAATTGATATGAAAGGTATTCTCTTCCGTGACAGCTAGGTCACGTGATTGGCTCAAGTGAGAAGAGAGTAAGAAGAGAACACCTGGCGTAGCTTCTTGTTATACCATGCCCAAAACTATCGGGCTCCATGTCTTGGAGTAAAAAATGATGGCAGTGATGGGTGTATGTAGTGCGACCTCTGAATGTGGTTTCTAGATGTAAAATGCTTTTTGCTTGATTGTACAAACTTACGTAAAATGCTTTGTGCTTGATTGTACAAACTTACTATTAGAAAAATATATAACATTGAAGCCATAATTGTAGGCCTTTCAGGGTACAATTGTGAAGTTCTGTAGCCACTTTATTTATGTAAGTGCGTTAAGTTGATATAAATCCATGTTTCTACAGGAGAGGAAGTAGACATGGATACTCAGAATGATGAACAAAGTACGCAACAGACTAAGAATGGAGAGAGCGAGGTAACCAAAGCGGTGTGCGCTCCTATACCCGTGCCGGAGAGTGGGGGAGGGGGGTACGTGACCAGGGCGGTCAGCCGCCGCATCAGCGAGGAGTGCCACGACATCGGCGTCTACAGCTGCACGTGCAAAGGTTCGCATCTGATATATCTGGACATAAGTGTTCAAAATGATCGGAACAACCAAGAAAATTAAACTTTGTCTCAATGGCACAAGGATTATTTCAGAACGAAGACACTACATGGCAACTGTCATTCTGAAATAAACATATTTGATTGCCATATTTGTTCGGTGGTCAAAGGTTAGGTTCACCATTCAAGTGCAGTAGTTTCGGAGCCTATTCAATACAAACAAACAAACAATCAATCAAATCTTTCCCCTTTATAATATTAAGTATAGATATAGATTTAATTAGCTCTAATAAGTTCAGCTTTTTCACAAGGATGTTGCAAGCGTCCATAGGCTATGGTAACCGCTTACCATCAGGCGGGCCGTATGCTTGTTTGCTACCTTAGTGGTATAAACAAAAAAAAATCTATACACAGCTCATAACCTTCACAGCAGTTGTCACGGTTAGGCTGTTCATTACATTTTTATTCTTACCCCCAGGCACGTTATACGAGAAGCCACCACGTCGCTCGTTCAAAAGATGGCAATTCCAAAACAAGGTCACCAATGAAAACCATGACATTATCATACATTGCCCACACAAAGCTCGGGTAAGTATACTTTACGACTTATAATGGCAGAAAGCCTAAGAAAAACCTTTTAAAACTCAATTTCTTTTTTCTCAATTTCTCAATTTTCAATTTTGCTATTGTGTTATACTGTCTATTAAACATAGTCATATAGTGATGAAAATTTTTAAAAAGGTAAATAATTCATTTTAAATCATCTGCTCTTGATAGTAGCTAACCGCCGAATAAATAAAAAAAGCAAAATTTGTATGAAATAACTAGAGTTGCCGCGAATAGTGTTTATAGCGAATAGTCGAATACCGATTAATCGCCATTCACTTTGGCGAATAGTCGAATAACTCGACATTACTATTCGACATAAAAAAAAACATTAAACACATTAAAAATATTTCTTATTTCTTCTAAGGTTGTGAGAAAAGAAAACAATAAAGTTAAAGAAATCTGTTTCATGTTATACATACCTACATATATGTAGTAAATTTAATTTTCCATTTTTAAAAGGATGATTATTTTTAACCCCCGACGCAAAAACGACGGGGTGTTATAAGATTATTTACGGACTGCTGATCACGAGGTCGTGGGTTCGCTTCCCACAAGACACAAACATTTATGTGATGAACTTAGGTGTTTGGGTGTCTGGGTGTTTCTTATATATTATAAGTATGTATTTACAAAAAAAAAGTATATAAGTATTATATCCATTGTCTAGTACCCATAGTACAAGCTCTGCTTAGTTTGGGACTAGATGGTGCTGTGTAAAATGTCCCAAGATATTTATTAAAAAAAAAAAAAAGATTAACGTGTCTGTGTGTGTGTGTGTGTCTGTGGCATCGTAGCTCCCGAACGGATGGACCGATTTTAATTTTGTTTTTTTTATTTGAAAGGTGAATTAGTCGGGAGTGTTCTTAGCTATGTTTGATGAAAATCGGTCCAAGATGGCCGCCGCTACAAAATAGCGAATTACATATTTTTTCACAACTCCGTCAATATGGGTACCAAATGAAAGGGCTTGACTAGTAGAATACTATACACAATGATAAATTACAAATCCAAGATGGCCGCCACCACAAAATTGCAAATTACATTTCGTGTCGGGGGTTTTCTAAATTTTTATATTATTAACTCATTAGTTCTTTTGTTCGTTAAAAGTTTATTTTCGACGACTATTCGCCGAATGCCGAATAATACTAGCTATTATTCGGTATTCGACGAATATCAAAAAAATGACGAGTAATGCCGAATACCGAATAATAGCGAGTATTCGCGGCAACTCTAGAAATAACCCTCCTTCGGCAGTAGGATAATTATCTGTGAAGCAGGCCCTAAGATACCTCACTTTGATCAAACAGATTGGATGACATTTGATGAGTACTTAAGTCCAAACGAGTAATATTCTATTCCATATTGGGCATTTTACCAGTCGCATATCACCTTCAGTCAACTCAAGCTGTGCACTAGTTTATCTGAGATCTTTAGCTATGTCGTTGTAGTCATAACGTCTTGCATTGAAATTTTCGACTACATATGTTGTCTTTCCGCTACCATCACTCCTCATTGATCCACTTTATTTATATCCAACATGTTTCCTCAGGACAAATCCGGCGAGCTGATACTGGAGCCTATACCAGAATACCAGATAGACTTAGGTGCGAGCGAGCAGTCCGCAGACAGCATACGAAGTTTAGCATTGTCACTAGCGCTTAGGAATAATGCTTCTATACTCAACGGTATGTATATTAATATAGAACTGGATCTAAATACATTATTTGTCACTGTTTTTCATACTAAAATAACCTAACCTAAATTAAAAATTTAGAAAACCCCTGACACGAAACGTAATTTGGCATTTTGTGGTGGCGGCCATCTTGGATTTGAAATTTATCATAGTGTATAGTATTCTCCTAATTAAGCCCTTTCATTTGATACCCATATTGAGGCAGTTGTGAAAAAATATGTAATTCGCTATTTTGTGTCAAACTTATAACACCCCGTCGTTTTTGCGTCGGGGGTTAAAAATAGTCGCATTTACTCAGGGTCGGATTAATCTAAAAGCAAACTAGATACCTGTCTACAGGTTCGGCGTCGCTTAGAGACTAAGAAAATAAGACTAGGGGCCTATGACATGTAGTGACATCACATGTTAGTACTACATGACTTAATTCGGCCCTGCATCTACGCGTGAATCACGTATTGTTTGTACTATTTGTAACACGCTGAGCGTCCCACATTTTTCTTTCTGTCATTTGAACAGACTTTTCAATATAGGTACTTACTACACCTTATTACCCCTTTAGTAACTCAATTTATGATGACGGAATGGCAGTTACGGTGACCACTTGCTGTTGTTGAGAGGCTACTGATGTGTTCTCTGATGGCTGATAATATAAAAAATTTTAGCGGTGAAAGATGTAGAACTGTTGGCACTACAGCTGTCACATTAATAATAATAATAATATTCGTCGGCTGGTGTCCAGTTCGCGTGGACGGCCCGACGGGTGACGTGGTGCGGCTGGACGTGGAGCCGGCCGAGCAGTTCGCGCGGCGCCAGCCCGGCGCGCGCCGCCACGTGCTCGCCGCCCTGCTGGCCGCGCTGGGGCAGCTGCAGGGCCTGCTGCCCGGACACTACGTCATGCAGCATGAGGTACGCCACATCCTTGCATATGCGTCACTAGCATTGCCCGCGAACTTCACTCGCATATATCTCTCTAGGTATATGTACGTGCCTTGTGTATCTACAATACAACACAATCTATCCTTAACATTTACCCCATTATAGTATAACCGTGATATTTAGAATTCCATGACCATGATATGTAGGTAATAGTAGGCAGTGCAGTTTTTGTCGGTAAAAGTACGATATACCCTGCCGCCTCCCCCAGATAGCTAGGATACATAAGATATGCAAAAAGGTTTCAGTAAGTTTATCTCAAATACTCTATGAAGAGAGTAACTGAATGACCTTTCTCGAGAAGTTATGGTGTTTTAAATAAACCACAGGTCAAACAGTGTTATTGAAGATTTTTTTTATAAAATTATCAGTAGCTGCGAGGTGTTGTGATTTTTGCCCAGTTATGGCAACAAGCTCACCCTCTATTACATGGGGCTTAAACACACTAGGGCTAGCTGAGGGTGTGGACATCAGTACACCCTGTTTTTTCACTATTTTTTACTCATTTAATTTTGAAATAGTCACTGTCCAGCTGAATCTCTTGAAGTTAGATGGTTGCTATTATTTTTTTCATTATTATTGTTGTTCTGATGTCAAATAGAAACAATCGGAATAGGAACATATTTTTTTATTATGTTGGTAATCATATGCTGACAGTATTGCCACTCAATGTTTTCTATAACTCTATGGTATGGTCTGTTGTGCTTCAGACGTACTAAAAATAAATATTTCTTTCTTTCATCTTTCCTACACTTCTACTTAATCCTTCGGGAAATATATTGGTATGTATGGTTTTGTCAGCCGAGTCACGGTCCGAACGTGCTGCTGCTTTCCCCGGCGGGGGCGGCGGCGGGCGGGCGGCGCGCGCTGGTGCTGCAGTTCGACAGCGCGCAGCTGGGCGGCGCCGAGGAGGCACAGCTGCTCAGGGCGCCGCCCACCATCACTACCGACCTCCTGCCCTTCCACAAGTTAGTACTAGTATTATATTATACCTCACAACATTATCAAACTCGACATTATAAGTCCCAGGTCGTAATAATATAATTCGGCAAAATGCGTAATATCCCAAAAATCAATAGATTTGCATTGTATCTGTAATTTGAAGGTTGTTTTTAAGGTTCCGTATCCGACTGGTGCCAACGGGACTTATTTTGTACTTTTTGTTTATTAGAACTTGATGATAAATTCAGTTCGTTAATATGCTTCGTAAACACATGACATTAACACAAAGTGCAAATAGTAGTGATATTCAACAACCATAAACAAATATAAGATATTTGGGACATTTTATGCAGCGCCATTTGTGTCAAACTAAGCTTGAACTTGGATACTTGACAATGGATATGATACTTACATACTTTTTATTGTATTAATACATACCTATAATATAATATAAAAACATCCGATTAATCGTGATCTGCAGTCCGATTCTCAAATCACTAGACCACAGACATCGTGATAACATGAACGTGTCTAACTTGTTCCTTTCTACAGATTCCGGAGAGTGCTCCCCTGCGCGTTCACATCATTCGAGAACCAGTTAGTGAAGGAGCCGAAGAAACCGCCGCCAAAGAAGAAAGCACCGCCGCAAGCGCTCAGGGTAAACATTACACCTAATAAACTTGCTTAATTCGTCCATCAGAAGTTTGACGACCCTTAACTGACGATGCTAAGGGTCGCGGGTTCGAGCCCCGCGCGAAATTATACACTACTAATATTTGTTCCGAGTTTTAGTGCAGTGCGTGTGAGATTTGAATGTAAAATCACAATTTTTAAAGGCGGTGTATTGGTAAAGTTTAATGCAAATTCAAACTCATTATTTGACATGTCAACTGTGTGTGTAGGTTGTATTCAAAATGGTAGCAGTCGGTAGAAAGCATTGTGCGGTGCTTGTTACGGATTCGATTCCGAACGTTAGCATGATTATAAACAGACTATGAAATTGTAGCCCGCTTTGATACTATGAAAAAAAAGTCTGAATTTTAAAAAAATGACCAAAACGTCTACAAATAACACTATTCGATTTAGTGAACACGAGCGAACCGAAACGCAATAATATATAAACACCCGAACTCTACCGACATCTATCATTTTGAGTCTGAACCAAACGTATACAGTGGATGTGTTGAGTGCCCCTAAAATTCGGGTTTGTATGTATGTAAGTTTGTTTGTATGTATGTACGTTTGTTCGTGTAACAACGGAAAGAAAGAAATAAAGTTTTTTAGAGGTCAATTATTTAGCTCTTCCATACAGATATGTTTATAATATGGTCGTTAAAAAAATAAAATAAATACACTTGTACAGTGAGACTGATCTAATTCTTATTTGCTACCAATAGTCTTGCCAAAATTGATAATCGCGGTAAATAACCAGATTTCCGGCAGCCGCACAATATCGGGGTGCGGAAATAATAACTTATTATAGAATATGGCTTTTATGACAGGCTGAAAAGAAAAAAAGTCGAAAGAAGGTCCACTTACAGCCGGATCACATCAGACTTATGTGCCCTGGCGAGATGCATCGGTACATCAGAAGCCTATCAGAATACTATAGGACTTATAGGATATACACAGCTATACATTTTCAATAAAAGCTGATCTCTCATTCTACGTAAAGCCTATATCTGCTATAGTGTATAGCCGAGATCTGTTAACTTTGAAAATGGATACGCAGCAATCCATAATGTGCCATTTCACTCACTATAAACCTAAATAATTGACCTTTAACGAAACACAATTTCTTTCATTTTTTTAATACTACGTACGGCTGAATTTTATCGGGTTGCATCACTAGTTCAAAAGTTGCTCTCGCAGCAACGTCTCGGATCTCTTGATATTATGATCTTGTATCAAGTCCTATATTTTTAAACAATAATAACACATTTTTAGCCTTGAATTGAACTATCGAAGTTGCATTGAAATTACTAACTCCAATTCATATCTTATTTGTAATTTTGCAACAATGGTGTGACACGCCAATAAGCACTATTGTAAAACAATATACAGGGTGTTTGGTAGAACGTTGAACATACGAAAATGGTGGTTAGTTGGGGTCATCTGCTACCCACTGGGCCCAATTTATTTAACCTTGGCCGCACTGTTTTTTTTTACTTTTTTTTAATTTCACAGAAAATTATCAGTTTTTTATCAATTTAAATTCGAATATCTTTACTTGTGATGGGTAAAACAGGCAGGATGTTGTTTTGTATTAATGTCTAATTATATTCGAATTTTAAGTAAAAAAAACTGGTAATTTTCTGTGAAATTAAAAAAAGTAAAAATGAAAACGGTGCGGCCAAGGTCAAATAATTTGGGCCAAGTGGGTAGCAGATGACCCCAACTAACCACCATTTTCGTATGTTCAACGTTCTACCAAACACCCTGTAGATTTAACTGTAGCGCTATACGTCCCAGTGTAACATCCCACAAGTGTGTAATACTAGTTGTTATACATTGAAATCATCAAATCAAGCATCTTTTAACCCTCATTTCAGTAAATGGTACGATAGAAGTTATTTTGAAACTAGTTTTTTATTTGCGTATTAGAATAAAGTAATTAGTTTGTGGTAGTCATTAAGAGATAATTTTTCTAAAGTAATGTTAATTAGTAATTCAGTCACGTTGTAGAATCATTCTGGAACACAATATTCTTGCTATAAAATCGATTTTATTCCGAGAAATAACAAATGTGATTTACAAAATTTATTAACCTGCTTCCCCGAACCTAGTGTTGCAACCCTGATAAAATATATGTAAGTGGAGCCGTATGTAACCATCCTAAAAATGAACATATCTCTTCCTTTTGACACCAGAAATCTAATGTTCCTTTCGGCCTGAAACACGGCATGAATTTTCAGGTGTTTCAACAGGAACATCAGACATTACAGAACTGAGTCAGTGTTTAAAATGTGCCTTTGTCGTCATGCCCGTGATCCCCGGTGCGGGGTGAGGCAGACCCACGTCCCGCAGGTCGCCAATACCGGTGTTAGGTCACATACGACGAAAGGCGAACCTGTGACCGATCAGCGTTTCT
This sequence comes from Acronicta psi, assembly GCA_946251955.1. Lineage (NCBI taxonomy): Eukaryota > Metazoa > Arthropoda > Insecta > Lepidoptera > Noctuidae > Acronicta > Acronicta psi. The sequence continues at coordinate 957,870 of OX276474.1, forward strand.
TAAAATATTTTTCCATATTATGTTCTTTTTGTTTTCTTTTGTTTACAGTTTCGTTAGGGACAACCCGCGACTTCGTCCTCGTGAATATACCTACTCTACAAAAAATAATTGTTATACCTATTGCAATATTTATTTTACTAAAGTAACCTATCTAATAAAAACGTGACTAAACATTGCATCCGTACCTATATACATACTAAACTAAATCGCATCACTATGCTGATTTACGTGAAGCTAGTTAAGAGCGATAATTCTGTACGCTATTGGCTATTACAAATTTAACTATATAATAACTATATAATAGTCTAATACGCTATAGGGTCACCGCAGACCGAGAGCAACGGAGTTGAGACCATTTTTTAAGACACTCGAAACTAAACTTTAGTGCTATTGCTATAAATTGCATAAATGTGTGCTCACGCGGCCTCGAACTGCGCGGACATATTTTGTCATGTTCAAACAATTATGCACTTGATATCAATAGATTAAAAGATTATTTTCGAGTGTCATAAAAATGCTCTGCGCTGGGTTTGCGTTGAGCTTATAATATTCTTGCGATTCTCTTCCACGTAAGATTTGTTCAATCAAACATAGAAAAGAAAAAATACTTTAACGATATAACATTTTTTTAAATAATTATTATACAATATAATTTTGTAAAATGTAATAATAAAATAATTTAGGAAAATAGGAAATACAATTAATTATATCACGACATCAATATACTGGGCGTGTGTATTCAAATATGGTTGGGGTAATAAGGTTAGTATAAAAAAAAGTTTCTATAACCACAAGAAAAAAAAACAAATACCTTAATTTGACGAATAATTAGAGCACGTGGGCGAAGCCGTGGGCTCTACCTAAGTTTCTTCGACTCATCGATACATCGAGGCACATTTTAAACGTCAGCTGTCTCAGTTCACACAGGTACCTATACGAAAAGTACTGAGGCAAGTACTCGGATTGTTTGTTTGAAATGTGGAAATCTACTTGTTGTTAGTTGCAAGCGGAGCAGCCGGATAGCGAAGCCAGTGCAAAGGTACAATTACGGTTATCCAACGATTTGTTAAGTGCCTGACGTAAGGTATTGCAAGCATAATGAAGATACTCAGAGATTAGAGTGGTAGTTCCACTGGGTACAGCGCCACTAATTTAAAGCAGCCGGTTTTAGTTGTAAGTTTAGCAAATGCATGTTATGTTTCGTTTTCGCTTTTAGTCATGTTGTAATGTAAAAAAATAAATGAAACATTTCGGCCCTTGTTCACATCACAATGTCCATCTGTCAAAACTACTACACTTCAATGTGTAAAAATTATGGTCGTTTTATAAAAAAAACATGTGTGAAAAGGCCATTATTTTTGTTGCACAATTTGCAATATCAAATTAAACATTTTTATTAAATTTGTTTTATTTTTATACTGTGTTCGTCAGCTAACATTGGCTCATTTTTTTTTATCAAAAGAAAGTTTCATACTGCTTGCCTGGAATTATAAGTTATGTTTATTTATTATGCTTTTGATTTATCCGAGTAGAACTATCGAACTAATCTCTGAATCAATATGTCGGTTCGCTAAGTCAGAGACCGGATACGCTTCACATCAAAAAAATATACACATCGTTCACAATCAACGGAGAAGCTTGTTATCTGCTGACTACAACAGCGGACTGCTATCTTGTTGTAAAATCAACTGGTATATCATTATTAACTGTTTATTTCAGTATCTATATTATTATAATAATAATTTCGACTTGAGTTCAACATAGCGAAAGTTAATAAAAGTAAAAGATGTTATTAATTTTATTATATGTTTCTTTATTATTATTATTCGCGTATTTAAAAAAGACATTATTTTTTATAATTTGTTTTACTTTCGCAGTGTGAGAACTCAAGTAGGGTTACACCATTAATTATATCAGTAGGGACAAAATCCCTCCGTTGATTGCAACTAATGTCAATATAAGACGAAGAAAAACCGAAGGTGTCCGAATGTAGTAGAAATTTCCATTGAGGTGGGGGTTTTTTTGGTCCGCCAGTCTTCTAGTGACGACCAGCTAAGTGGTATGCGCTGACGTTTTCAATAGACGACAAAAACATGTTATAATAATCTTATATTATTCAAATTTCAATAGTCTTATTGTAGATTAAATATTTTTTGTAGTTCAAGCAACATGTTTTATGGCGGCCAAAAATTGATGCTTTCTCATCGCTTGAGAACATCAGAAGTGGGTTATCGCGAATGACACCTATACTTCAAGCGCGTGCTTGGATTTGACTCTAGAGTTTCCCCTCCAGGGATATACCAGAACTAATATGCAGAGGAAACCAGAACTCATAAAATACATTTATGGTTGGCATAGCCACTTGTGGGCCAATGTGTTATAAACTAATGATGCTGTGTCGAAATTCATTATACATTTTGGGAAAGGCCCTTATCCAGCATTGGGAAAATTGATAACAATCTTCAATAGTTCAGCTGTTCTTACAAAATCTGAAACATCCCTATTCTCGGTTTTTAAAGCTTATTTAAATCTCTAATTATGTTACTAAATTTGTAGTCAAAAGTGCATTAGATTATCTAAATGACTGAGCGATTATTTAAGCGAATAAGTAAATATACTGTTAAGACAAAAAAAATTAACCTTAAATGATCATTTTAAAATAACATTTGTATTTACGAAAAAAATAATTATTATTGAAAGAGATTTAAACACGCTTAGAGAACCGCGACATTTTCCTAGAACTACAACATGTAAAGACACATGTCACTTGTCTGTCTGTTTAGAGTATTGATCCATTATCTATAAGACTTAGTTATTAGTGCGAAAGATTAAACTTTGACTTGAGGCATACTTAGAAGCATATATTTTTAAATACTAGTGTATTAAAAAATAATAATTACTATGATGTTACTAGATACAATAATTAGTAGCATCCATGTAAAATGCGTTATATTTAACAGTCAACTGCATTTGTTTGTATGAGATGGATTATTGTTGTTAAAAATTTTACTACCCGCACTTCTCTTATAAAGTGGGCTGATACTAGTTTCTGCCATAATAATAATAATTTAAGTTCAGAGATCACGTCACCCATAAGAGTTGAATGGTTGACCGTTTAAGCCGATTCACAAATGAAAACCGTTTGGCCTAAACTACTAGTTGTAACACTTGGTAACATTTATCTTTATATTATTACAGTATTCACTAATTTTGCAACAAGTCGAAGTTTATCTTTGAGTTCAATAACTAACCGCGAATGTTATGTAGATGTTTTTGTTTCAGTGGCCCAAGAGGAAGAAAAACCGCAGGAAGAATTGGTGAATTTATCTAATATAAATAGGAATAGAAACTAATTAATTTATTAATATTTAATGTATATAATATATAATCCTATTACTATAAAATCATGTGATTAAATAAATAGCGTCTTTAATATATTTTAGTAATTATCCTTATTGCAAATACTGTAGTCAATTATGCAGCTTCATCGAAATATCCGTCCAGTTGTGTTGCGATCTGAAATGTTATCCAACTACATTATTTATGGTGTCTGAAAAACAAAACGATGGCAACCAAAAACTAACTAATACAACTTTTAAGATACATTTAAGGAAAAAAGTTGTATAAGTTCCGCAAGTTGCGTATGGGCTGGAACCTCCTCTAATTAACCTCAAAATGACGTCACTCGCCGTACTTATCGGCTAGTGGTGCTAACGCGTACTGAGAGTGGTTACGTCATTTTTATGTCACCGAGATGGCCGCCAGGCCCATTATCAATGTGTGGGGCTAATAAGCATCATGTGCGTGGTGTAAGCGACACATGCATGGGGATATGTTATCAGAAACAATCCAAAAGACTATACAAAGTGTGGGACGTCTTTGAAAATGTTTTAGGGGTTATTTCTTCGACTCGGATAAAAAAGTATTAAGTATATTTTCAATGAAATAACACTAAAAAGTAGATTGTAATGAATTGTGACCTGCATGGGGGTGTACTTGACGTATTTGTCGGGGTTCTTGGAGAAGGGCAGCGCGGCGTGGTGGTCGTAGAAGGTGGTGTAGGGCGGCAGCAGCGCCTGCTTGTTGTCGCGCTTGAGGGCCTCGCGCAGCTCTGGGTCGGGCACGCTGTACTGCCGCTGCACGCGCCGCGCCTCCTCCCACTCGCGGTTGAACGACTGCACACGACACAATACTGCATTACTCTAATCACAAAGCAACATTTCAAAAGTCGAAATCGTTTTAAATTCAATGCAAACATTTATTTTACCACCTCTGGATAGCCATTAACCGGCGGATAAATTAAAAATGAAACATATTGTATGTAATTATTTACCAAGTTAACGGGAACTTACTAGCAGTAGTAAAACAAGTGTTTAGGAAAATTAATTTCATAATATGAAAAATCACATCACCTTACCATGTTACATAATATGTTTAAAATCTCACACCCTTTAAGAGGCCGTGCACAAATTTGACTCAATTTTTCAAAATTTGATTCAATCGAGTTCTATGTTTCGACTCGAGGTTGGGCGTAGTATCGTATAAACAATTTTGATCTTTTCAATAATAATTATCACAAATAAATGATGGCCCGATGGTTACTGGCGCGATCGAGTTTTTGCGCTCGATAATATAGCTCAATGTATCTATTAATTTCACAGTGAAAATATTACTTTTTTGAAAATATAAATTTACGTTCTATTTAAAGGATAACTTAAGTTTAATACACTATTTTTTAAATTTCGTAAAAGTGCCTCTAAAAAATAGAAAATAATACATATTTGACTGGAAGTTTTCCAAAAATAACATTATTTCATCATATTTTTTCTGGTATATTTTGTATAAAACTTGAAAAAAGTAACCTGGCTCTGTAAAAGAAGAGTATGTACTGTATTTAATACATATTTTTTACATTCATAATTACTTATAGTTTCTTGGCTAGCGACGATCAAACGTCACTCGAACGCAACTTTTCGGAAAAAGAGTTGTCAATATTCGTGATTTACCACTAATATGGAAATAATTTAAAAAATCCACTTTGGCTCTCTAACATAAAAGGAACTGTTTTTTTCAATTCATGGCTCAGTTTTTATTTTCCCCTATTCGGTTCCTTGCAATCGATGATCAAAATGTATCAAAATGGGTCGATTTGTAGGACGGACCCTTAAGTAGAATAACAACAGGAAAAGTAATAATATAAACACCACTTACTGCAAACTTATCCTTGAGTATCTGTCTGTCCTTGTCACGCAGCTTGGCAGGTAGGGGCTCGTCTAGCACAGTATGCGCCAGCAGTTTATTCCAGCTACAAACGAATAATTTATCCCCTTACTTATAAATTAGTGATGAATCTTCACGCGACATTGAAAAAGCTATATATATATGTAGCTAGACACGTTCTTGTTCATATAATAGGGAATATATCCATATGGCAAACCGGTAAACAAGTGAAATTTATTTTTATAAAAAAGTTCTAGTATCTTATTAAGTATTTTGGCAGAAAAGCTGTTTAAAATGGAAACTGGTAGGAATTTAGTTGTATTTTCGCCATCAGTACATACCTTTGTAAGTAAGCATTCTTATGTTCCTGTATCATGTCTCTGTAGTTGGCTTCACAATCCGGCTCGGCGAGCATCAACACGTCCAAGAGACCACTGCGTTGCAGACCCTAGCATAATAAATACATAATAATTGACGACATTCACTCCGCCACATAAACAATAAATTAAAAAATAATATTAATTTTACCTGTAGTAAGTATAAAGTATTGTTCAGAAGAAATATAGCTTTCAACGCGTCTGGATACTGTTCACTTTTGTTTCTTAGCGCAAAGTTCAACTGCGCTAGTACCTTACCTGAAACAATAATCAATTTTAGTAATTCAAGGGACGGATATGGTTGGCATAAACGAAAGGAGGCATATACCCAGCAGTGGATAATAATATGGGAATGATGAATGTTTTTAAGAGTCCCTGACATTATTTATTGACGCAGAATCCGCTCAGGCCGGTTGGAGAATGCTTTGTTGACGGTATATGCAGACAATCGAGAATGAGTTTGGCCGAGGGTAATACCGGCTGCTTTTAACTAAGTAGTGAGGAGATACATACTCGGCTATAATAGAGCTGTTAATTGTATGTACTTACGCATATACACAGACAACATGGCCGCGTTCCTGTCGTGTACCCCGGACAGCTGACTGACCGCCCGATTGTAAGCCGGCTCCGTAGCAAGGGCTGGACCTGCAGATAATATAAGACTAAAGGATTGATACCAATATTTTTACTATGGGGTTCAGTGCAAGTTTGTGCGTAAACAGGTAGTCTTTATGTCCGGTACGTAACGTGGACATTGCATTTGCTCGCTGACCCTTGATTTGCAGAAAACTTATACAGGTGAATTTTTCAAGAGTGTTGATGGTCAAATCTGAAATTATGAGGAATAGCAAAAAATACTCAAAGGAGTCTCGGATCCGATTTTGATGTAAACTGCATCATTGGATTTTTGAAAAATCTATATTCATAGCCAGTTGATTTAAAAAAAACAGTTTATTATTACACCATTCCAGAGTGGAAAATTTTGGAAAAAATAAGTTTCCGTCAAAATTGGGCCCGAGATTCTTTTGACATTTCTCTTCATAGTTTCATATTTGACTATCCACGCCCACTTGACAAACACCTATGTAAAACGAAGGGCGGGGAGCAGTGTGGGCTATCTAAAGTAAGGGAAGGGACAAGACTGACAGTTCCGTACGTTCTGTAAAAACATAGTAGTGCAGTGTGTAAAATTGTTATCTCAATGTGGCGTACTGACCGATAGTGTGTATATGTGCGGCGAGCGCGTGGCAGTGCGCCAGCGCGGCGGCCGCCAGCTGGTGCACCGTGCCGTCCACCGGGCCCGCCGCCGCGTCCGAGCGGATGCCCTCCACCCACTCCTCCAGGGACTTCACGCACTGGTGCCGCACACGAAACCATCAGTTTTAATAAACAAAACCCTCAAAAAATATTCCGCCCGCTTACAATCATCAGTAATATATATATGCATCAAAAGAAACTAGCAAGAAACAATGAAGGCCCCCCTATGGCCGTGGTTCTTGGTTTCATGGCCTTGGAGCAAAGGGGAAGTGCGGTTTTCGTCGGTATGAGTCCAACATATCCTGCCACCTCCCCAGATGGCGAAGATCCATGACCAAAAAAGCTACAATGAAGCAAGTGCAGTGTGTACTGACATTCTGCTGGCAGAGCTGCAGGATGGCGGTGTAGGGCTGTGGCGAGGCGGGCGCCAGCGCGCGCTCGAGCTCGGGCTGCAGGCGCAGCAGGCGGCACAGCACGGCCCAGCCGCCGCCCGCCGCGCCGCACCGCGCCGCCGCGCGCCGCGACCGCATGCACGCGCGCTGCACACAAACAACTACCATTTCACCAATATTCACTTTGGCTAAAAGATTAAATATTTTTTGCAATGTTATTATCTTGACGATCATCGAGAGCGACCTGCTTATAAACGATTAAATCCAAGGTCCAGGAATGCTGCCTCCTTTTGACTATGTGGTGCACATATTGGAGAATTTGGACACATAAGAACCTAGGTGGGAATGTTTACTGTTTATTCAAACCACCTCAACTCCTCAAGAAAGGCCAGCACACTACTGATGTTGCCGACAATCTCTCGGAGGGCACTGGTTTCCGAAGTAGCGACCTCCGGACAGTACAATAACACATGAGTCGCTGTTTCATCCTCTCCTAGACAAGATCTGCACGAGGGGCAGTCAGTGACACCTATCTATGTATACTAATATTATAAAACTGAAGAGTATGTTTGTTTGTTTCGTTGAAAGCGCTAATCTCAGAATCTACTGGTCCGATTTGAAATATTCTTTCAGTGTTAGATAGCCCATTTATCGAGGAAGAGGAGACCACAGGGGAAGAAATCCAACTGCTACGGGAACGAAGTCGCGGGCAATGGCTAGTAACAATATAATGTGTGATAACTAATGAGAACTGGACCCACTGACCTCGACGTCGCTGGCGAGGATGGTGAAGCAGTCCTTGAGCACGGCGGCGAGCAGCGGCGGCAGGCGCGGCAGCGGCACGAGCCCCAGCAGGTAGCGCTGCTCGTGGCGCGCCAGGCGGCACACGGCGGCGGCCACGTTGCCGGCCATCTCCGCCTCCCACTCGTCGAGAGCCTCGCTGCTGTCCTCCGTGTCTGTGTCACGGATACACTACACTGAAGATATGCAGTACGAGAAATACCACTCATTCCTGATGGCTTGTCAAGAAACCAATTTCATAAACGACCTATTTCACCACCTCCTAATAAGTTAGTAATCGTTAAATTAGTTGGATTTTTTTAAATATCATCCTTCCCTCATACATATTTGGTTTCATTTTTGTGTGCTAGTGATAAGCTTTAAATGTTACTGACTGACTTCTATCTGGCATATTTATAACTACAGCTCAAACCTAACTCACGCTGACGTAACCCTTATGACACTATATAATCTTCTAAGACATGATTTTTGAAGATTCTTACGAAATTAGGAAAAACAAGACAATCGCAGATCTAGATCGCCTATTAGGGACAAAGTAAATTATTGCTTTTATGTACGTACATTAACATATTCCAACATATGCCTACGCAAGATTTTAGAGTACCTACTTTGGGTACCTTAAGATTAAGAAATCATTTATTCAGACGGACAGAGAGACACAAATACATATACAAAAAAAATCTAATACATTAGATACATACATTACAAGAAAGACCAGTGACAATTTAGAAAAACTTATTGTTACTGGCAAAGCAGAAAGAAAGAGACATCGAGGGCGGAGTCCCACATGTTGGGACGTACCAGGTGCGTTCCACTATTTCCATAACGTTCACGACGCGGTCCAGGCAACGGGAGACCGAAATAGATGGCGAAAAATCGTCCGCGAAAAAAGTGATTCCTAGGGAAGGTCCCGATCCTCAAGCATTGATGAATATGACTAAAGGAGGGGGACATAAATTAAATACTTACAGGCCTCTGAGATGGATTTTCTAGGTCCTATAGCGAGTCCAGTCGACTGCTCCAAAGTCTGAGATGCTTTCATCATTATCTTATTCGCACGCTTCTCGATACTGCAGCAAATCATATATTTGGCATTATTTTTAGTAAGACAAGCTTATATTTAGCTAAAAGTTTTTTTAAGAATAATAATTATAATTAATATAACTTACACTTTTTGTAGTTTACTTGTTCTTCTCTGTGCGCTATCTGAGCGGTGCAGTAAATTTTTGGCTCTCTGTAAAAAAGATCTGTATTGAAATACCTACAGTTTTGTTAACTGCTAATATTTATACTAATATTATAAAAAGGTTTGTTTTCATTGAATAGACTCCGAAAGTACTGGATCGATTTGAAAAATTATTTTACCATCAGAAAGCTACATGTTTACCGAGTAACATAGGCTACAATTTATAAGAAATACCCAGACCACGGGGGCGAAGTCGCTGGCGGAAAGCTGAAAGCTAGTTATCTATACGTATATAACGTAAAATGGATACGAGGAGTTGGCGAAAATGGATACGTTAAAGGTTAGTCTGACCATGAGCGGCGAGGCAGCCATGGAGCGCGAGCGCAGGTGGTCCTTGAAGGCGGTGAGCGAGGCCTTGGCGGCGGGCGCGCGGGCGGCCCGCAGCGCGGCGGCGGGCGGCAGGCCGGCCGCGCTCAGCCAGCCCGCCGCCGCGCGCATGCTGTCCAGCGCCGCCGCGCCCGCCGTGCTGCCGCTGCCGCTCACGCTCACGCTCTCCACGCTCGAGTCTACGCACACACAACCACACATACATACCAACATCATAAACGCTAAAGTTACTCTGTCTGTTTATTTATCTTTTCACATTTAAACTGCCGATAGTGAATATCACAAAGAAGATTTTAACCATAAAGGTATACACAAGAGAAAAGATTCTTTTAAATGATGGATTGAGTATTGGAGCGGTGATAAAGCAATAAATATATTAAATTATGAGAAAAAAAAATGAAGTAAATTTAGATGAATACACACATTTGACATTTAATTTAATTCTCTTAAAGGTTTTAATTGACGTAAGCCCACTAATTAGTGCATAAAATCTTACCTTCTTCCAGCGCGATCATGTCCATGAGTGTGGTAGGCGACAGAGGCCTGGTGTTGCGACTCAATAAGTCTTCAAACGCAGTCTCCAGCTTAGACACACCAGTATTGTAAAGTTGATTCTGTTCAAGTTACATTATAGTTAAACTAAATACACATAATAAGTTATTTTGTTATCAAGGAAAAATCGGCTGGCAGGCAGGATTCGAACCTGCGTCTTCTGGTTCGGTACACCAGACCGACCGACCTAAAGCGATCTTAAGCCAGTTTTGTATCAGTGCTATTTATTAAAAGAGAGTAATTAAAATGGACAAGATAAGATAGGTATGTGTATAGTACTTACAATGTTTTCCAGTTCAACACTTTGAGGATTGTTTTTGTTAAAATATCCTTGTGCATCTGCTAATTTATCTAATGCCTGCAAAGAAATCATAATACCTTTAAATTATAAATTCCCATTCCCTGCACTCAAGAACTATAACACTCTTCTTATATTAATATAGACTAGAACATGACAGGTTACAGTTAAATATTAACCTTGGCAGTGGCTAAACATTAGAAATCAAAGAGGCTGACAGGGGAAACAATGGTCCGAAGATATAAAAAAGTAGCCAGCCTATTATAGATATGTGTAGTTAAGGAAGAGAGTTGAAGGAGGCTGTGTATCACAAGACATCAACAAACAAAAGAATAACAGCTTTCAACCTGCAATTATTACTCCTATGTAACAAAAACAAATGTAATATATCAAAAATTATGTATCAAATTATGAAATAACAATGTAAAATATGAATGGTACAGTATGCGCAGCATAGCTTGGCTGGGGTTAAGTTAGCTGTTTGAATGTACCGCCGGGGTCACGGAAGAATGTCCACACGTACCCGTGACCCCGGCCCTAAGGTGATGAGGCGAACACCCGTCTGTTTTTAGTGGGTAGACGTCCTTTTCAGGGCGGAGTCCCACACACCGCGCCGTCCTCCCCGAGGCGGCGTGACGGTGCATAAAGCAGTTTCAGACGATTAAAAAAAAAAAAAACTGTGAATGTGCAATGGATTGTTAAACAGCTAACGGTAGGCTGGCCATGTTATGTTGAGCATACTGTATTAGAGGCTTTAAAATAGAAACTACCTCTAGATAAATATTGAGGGACTCAGTAGTTGCAGTGTGTGGCCCAGCCTGTATGAGATCAGCCAGCTCTCTGGTCACCATGTAGTAATTGATCACATGGTCTAGAGAGCCCACTGTGCGCTCCATGTCTAGAAATAAATAGAAACATTATTATTCTTTCATACTTAACCCCATATTATGACCTGGGATCACGTCAAGTTGGGTTTTTTCGGTTGCATTCTATAATTATCTGCCACAAGGGCACAAAGCAAAATCTATTGTGTTGTGATAAAAATAGATTTTGCTTCGCACCCTTGTGCACAGGGCCATACACTCTTTGCTGAATGAAGATAATTCATGATGGAATCCAGCATAGCACTACTAACTTTGATGACAGCTTATAAGATACATAAAATACAATAATTACTGACTTCCTGTATTCAAGAAAGCATATAAATAAAAATTTATAACTAAATTCCCACTAATTACATTTATTGTAAAATGTTTCTTACTTTGATGAATGTGTTGCAGCCTGGCCGTGTCTCCATACAGAGGCAGCACAGCTGTCTCCAGCTGCTGTAGTCGTTGTTCACATGCTCCAAGGACATTGCACACATCATTAGCAAGACTGGAGCTGCGCTTTGCCGCTGCCTTAAGCTCTTGAATGTTTGTCATCTCCTAAAATAATAAAAAAATAATTTTATCTTGTGATAAAATCTAAATATTATTTAAGATGAAGTATTATTGATTAATAATATTCTAATAATTCTTACTTTTATTTAGACTACACCTTATTACTAAAATTATTTAAAAAGTGGGTAGTTTGGTCACCTACATTTTTTGAATAGGTACCTGTTTTGTATTATATTTTATATTTCCCAGTAATGGGACCTTTTCTCACAGATAGAGAGTAGCTGGAGTATTGTAAGTAAACTAAAACTAATATGACACGCCCCCACTTAACAGTTATCAATAATCTAAACATTACATTTAGAAAGAAAATATTTTGTAGGAACTTACGAAGGGAGTAATAATGAAATGTTATACGATTGTAAATGTTATAAAATATGTAATCATTACTAAATACACATAAATGTATAACATTTTATCTAGGTAAATAAAATCAAAATACCTTTCGTAGCTTCATTTCTATTTCGAATTTCTTCTCTACCGCATACATTTTCAAGCAATCTGTAGTATTTGTTTGTTAGTGTCAAAGACATTCAATACTACACTATAAATCTCTATTTTTACGAATTACGACGAAGTAATTCCAATTCGTACAAAATAATTAAAATACAAAATTATTTTCAATTCAAAGAAATAAATTCAATATTTATGACCAATGACAGTGACTGTGACACTGACAAGACAAATGACAATGACAACTGGTCATGGAAACTGGACGGTGTTGCCACCAAGGCTAGAGGCTAGCTAATTTTAAATTGGGTGCCCCCAATTAAAAATCAATGTTTGAATATCTTTTTTTATTTTTTAAGCATATTCCATGCTAACATTTCCAGTTATATTAATGAAGAAAAGAATCAACTGGCGGGTAGCACTCAAACCTGCGGCTTTTGGGTACATACACCAGACGCTATGACCTCTGACTGCCAGTGAAATAAATATCATCACCCAAAAAATATAAAGTTAAATGAAGTACAGTTCTCGCCAAACTTATTGTCCGGGTTGAAATTGGCACGAGCTAACTTTAACCCGGCCGTAAAAATCGGAGAAAGAAAAATATTGGATTGTAATAAATGTAACCGAAAGCTCAAGTCGTAGGCTGTCGTTTTAAATCATTCTAATCTAATATTTTTATTTCTCCGATTTTTACGGCCGGGTTGAAGTTATCTCGTCACGAGAAACTTATTCGCCATACGCCAACGGATACCCGAAGATTGGCGAGAACTGTACAGTGTATTTAACATTGACACGAAAAGAAGAAAAATGTTGAACCGGCTACACGGCAACGGAATAGTATATCTGTTAATGAACTTTACGAAAAAAGGTGACGGAGATTTTTATACCCATATAGGCTGTAGGAAGTAGGTATCTAACTCCGGAACTTTGTTCGACTATTCTGTAAATAGAGAATTTCCTCAGACAGCGGAATTTCAACGATCAAAGCGAGATTTTTTTGTAAAACATTAATTATTGTAATATTTATTCTGAATAAAATGTACTTAATTTGGTTTTTTAAGGAAATAACTGAATTGATTAAATAAACGTGAACTTACAAAATTCCAAATATAAAATAAAATATCTTCATAGTATCAATTAATTACATAAAAGACACTTCCAATTTTGTTTTTTGACAATAAATCCGAACGTGTAATGTATGGTGACGTGCCGTGAATCTCGAAACGTGGCTGACGTTTGGCGTTGTTTTGTCATTTCACTCACTCAGTTTTCTGTCCGCAATTTATAATATCGGGTGCTGTTATATTACTACAGTAAATTGCGCTTTGCATAGTATTATAAATTACAAACCAATTACTTAATTATATCAAGTAAGTAATAGTGTTTTTTTAAAGTTGTACCATTAGAATCATATTGGAAAAGCAAGTTTTGTCTAACTGTACTGTGTCCTATTTCTAGAATAATGGATCAAATTGCGAAATTCGTCGAACCTGGCAAGCAGTTCGCCAAGGACTCCATCAGATTGGTTAGAAGATGCACAAAACCTGACAGAAAAGGTGAGTTTAAAATCATATTTCATTGTCTCACTAACTTACGATGTTGGCGGTGTTCCATCGATGTTTCTGTTGTTTCTAATTAGCTATGAGTTGTACACACACTGGATAAATAATATTTCTGACAGAAACTTTCACTCAAATGGTTGAACTTTTCCTGTAACTGGTGTATTGTGCACTTAGAATATGCATAGCTTGGACATATGTTTCAAATAGGTTCAATCTCAACTTTCAACCTTCTTAGTTTGACCGTTGACTTGGTGCAGGTAAAGGAAACAATACACCATACAAAACTGTACTTCTGGATTCACATTTTAAGAAGTGACTGTCAATACTAGTTTTCTCAGGCCAATATGTTGACACCTCATCATTCCATGACCTACCCACAAATACTATTTAAAAGCTGTGTTATAACACTCCTTGTAATTATTATTATTGAAATGATTGGGAACCTAATTGAAAAAGTCACCAAAATAATCAAGTTTAAGTTTCTTGCCGGTTCTTCTCCATGGGAAACAACTAATTTGGAACCGTGCACCTAGTTTTTCATAAGTACCTGCATAAGGTCTATGTGTAAATAAAACTATTTTGATTTTGATTTTTGAGTCCTCATCAAGGGTTTTGAGCAAGGTTGGGCCCAATATTACCAATTTTTTTTTTTTTTTACTAGCCCACTTTGTCCCACTGCTAGGCACTGTCCACGCTTATTACCAATTACTTGATGGTAAATAATTGGTCAGCATGGTGGCTCGCTATTTAGGGCAATCATATTATGTCTAGTTGTAAAGAAAAAAAAAGTACATTATTGTTACTATCTTGTTCGCCAATTAGAAGACTTCTACTTTTACTTTTAAAACTACAAGAACTGTACATCTGTCAAAATAAATGTTTGTTTGACTTTGGCAACATTGAAAATAAATTTTGTTTTCTTCTATTTTATACATCTTTTCTATTATTACATTTTATTTATTTTTTATTTTCAGAATTCCAAAAGATCGCCATTGCCACAGCTATCGGTTTCTGCATCATGGGATTCATCGGCTTCTTCGTAAAACTGATACACATTCCTATCAACAACATCATTGTCGGATCATAGACTGCCTAGTTTAGTTTTAGACCTAATTCCTACACGTAAGAACTCAACAATCTTTAAGTTAACTGTCGTACATTTCATTTATATTACTGTTTCGTAAAAAATAAATTATTCAATTCGCAATTTTTTCTTATTTCTTCATTAGCAACTTAGTAGGACAGTTTATTTTTTTAATATCCTGTGATGTGAATGAAGAATGGGTAAATAGGTATCTGTTTTTTATACAATATTGATTCTGTTTGTGTAATATATTACAATAAATTACATATTAAATGAGTAATAGATCTTAATTTCTTTGGATTTTTATAATGTACAACATAAGCACATCTTTTTTCCACATATTACTGATCGATGAGTATAACAAGGGGAATGAATGACCATAGATCTACATCAAATGAACTTAATCAAATCAGGCAAAGTATGTTTGTTGGTATAGCATGAGTACTTCATATAAAACTTGGATAAAACACACCAAAACAACAAAAAAAACAATATAACAGTTTATTTTATCACAACATTGTCATATAACAAATTTAAAATTAGCCTATTATTGTAAATTATTAAAAGAAAACATTTTAGATTTAATTATGTACTTCATAAATAGAATTCAGAAAAAAATATTGATAATGTTTGGGTTGGGAAACAAGTATAACTATTTAACAATGTCAATGTAATGTATAACTATTTAACATAATGTCATATTTTAATACAAAAAATCTGCGCGCATTTTTGGGTAGCACGAGAATTCATTCTGTATAATAATTATCCTGAAATATCCTATTCCTAGCGGTGAAAGGTACAAAAGTTAAAAAAAGAAAATCTTCTAAATAATTAGAAATGTATGCTAATTATTTATGACTGTCAATCTCTAGCTTTCTCTAGGACGTGTATGTAGAAGCTGGGCACGGCCACTTGTTCCAACGGCTTGAAGTCAGCGTAGATCTGGTGCTTTGCGCGGTTGTCAAACGCTTCGTCCAGCATTTTGGTGAACTTGTCCAATTTGTGAGGGAAATAGCACAAACGGAACTCGCTGAAATATGAGGGATATTATTATTTAAGGGGAAAGAGAATTTAAACACATAAACCTGCTTTGCAGTATACTATTGCGTTAACTATGCAACCTTTTATATGAATACACTGTAAAAAATCTCTGCTTTATTATTATACATTTTGTCCATTTGAGTTAACATAAATGTCTGTCCGTAGTTTAGTTAAAGTTATCGATGAGTACAATAGTCCCTTAAATTTGATAGATAATTGCCCCAACTTAGAGACGTATCGTTAACAAACAGTGGCTACAATATCTTGGCCTATTTTTCCATCTTGAATTTGTTGTCAGTGTACTAAGATATACTGGGTCTCATTAGCTAATGATTCATTAGAAGTGACGTCTCTGAGTGCGGCCCAATGATAGTTGAATAAATGTCATCATCAGATCAGCTAAGAGGTCCACTGCTGAACAAAGGCCTCCCCATAAACTTCCAGAATACACATGCCAGAAACTCGTTCTTGCCAGTAACACGTGCATTTGTGCGAGTAACTAGTATGTGTATCACAAGCTTTAGATAAATGGCTTATAATGTATTGTAAGCTTAAGCGAGTTTAAACTGTCACCTTTTCTCGTTGTTAGTGTCGTCTGTGGTTATGCAGTAGTCCAGCGCGACGAGTTGAGGCTTGCCACCCACCACCAACACAGAGGTCTTAATGTCTACCGGGTATTTGCACTAGAACAGATAATGACAAAAAAAGGTTGGATTTTAAAATAACATTTATTGTTAGTAATGCAATACAATAATGATTTGGAGTTTGGGTTCCCAGTAGTAGGTACTGAGTATGCATAGTATCTAGCTCGGATTCAAATATAGCATTGTACATAGTACATTGCTCATTTTACATCCCATGGGTCATTTTACTGATCGTGAAGTCTTGAGTTCGATTCCCAGGTTGAGTAAATAAATGATTATTATTGAGGAATGGTGACTTAGAAGTACTCACTAAATGGATTTCCCGAAGGGTTGTATAGCAAAGACAGTTCACTTGACCACTTTCTGTGTCTGATAAGGTTCGCCGGTACGTATTTTATGTTTCATGTAGGTGGCGAGCCTTTCGTTATTAACCGGCCACTAATCCAAACTCCGTCTAATAACCTGAGAATCGAACCCAGGACAGTAGGTACGTATCAGTCGCTCACAGCCGAACAATTGCCGGGGGTGCAAGTACACCTCTTGCACCCTGCTGCCGGCGCCCCTGAGTAGGTACGTAAGTATCGACGTAAAGGTTTTATAGGAATACTGTACCTCAACCATGAGTTCTATCGAATGGCTTTCGATAGGTTTTTTACGCATCGAAACGCTGTATTATCTCTAGCGGTTCCTTACGTAACCGCTAGAGGCGCTGCGAGGGTTTTCCATAGAAATATTTTACGGCGTCGCTAGCGAGTCTAGTGAGAAAAACTCATGGTCGAGGCACAGGCTAAACAGGTGATCTTTTAAATTTTTGCCTACGTTACCATTATCAACCCATTTTGTGTCTCATTGTTGATAGGCACAACTTCTCTCAGAATGAATGGGGTTTTCACGCTGTACTTCCACCACGCTAGCCGGCGTAGCGGGTAGGCAGACTTCACATGGCGTTTAAAAAATCTCACAGACAATTATTACATGATAATTGTTTGTTACTGATTCTAACTCCAAACCTACGACTTGGCAGTTCAATAGTCATATTATTTATCACCTGGTAGAATGGTAGCCTACCTACCTATATCATTTTACCTTTGAATTAGGTACTAGGTAAATTAGGTAAATTTTAAAATTTTGTGAATAATTTACAGACGTGATTTTAGTTAAATATCTACACGAAATCCTTGAACTCGACAAGCTCAGTCTTGCTTAACATCATCATTATTAACTTGTTTGTCATCTTATGTATTATGTAGATAACATTTCAAACCCATTGACCTGTTATTTAATCATTTATCTCCGAATATAATAAAATAATGGTTCGATAAACATGCTATTAAGAAATTACTTAATAAAAACATTACTGATATTATATATGCGACCGTTTATATGGAATGCAAGAAATAATAAGTTATTCATGAAATTGTTGATAAAAGTTTCATAGTAACAGTTGCATGGCAACAGTGAAGGTACTTTCTTTGAACAATCTGAGGTTCAGCAAATAATTTAATTTAAATTTATTATAGGCACCGATTCAAACTGTTTACAGCTGGATTGTGGACGAGAGTATCGACAAGATTACGCGTTTATAGTTATTTCTAGCTAAGCGTAACTCTGTAACAGTGTTTTAGTTACACATGTTAATTTTATAATGATGTTTCATTAAATTTACTGAAGTAGTCTCGGGTTGTAAAGGTTCTCAATATTTTTGTAACGAACATTAATGAAGTATATAATCAATAATAATAATAATAAATATCTTAGGACATTTTTACACAGCACCATCTAGTCCCAAACTAAGCAGAGGTCGTACTATGGGTACTAGACAATGGATATAATTTATTTTTTTTGCAAATACATAAGAAATACCCAGACAAACACAAACACTTAACTTCATCACAATAAATGTTTGTGTCCTGTGGGAATCGAACTCACGACCCCGTCATCAGCAGTCCGGTACTCGAACCACTAGACCACAGAGGTCGTCGGTCAATCTAATTATCAAATAGCTAGACAATTTATGGTGGATCTGTCACCGATACAAGATTGTAAAGAATACATTGCTGTCATTAAGTTATGGGTTATGAGAACTTTATATTTAAAATCAAACGGATTTTAAAATTTTACGCTGACAGATACATTCGTTTATGGTTTTCGAACCAGGGAATCGAACTCAGAACAATGAGCGTAGTCCGCTTAGGAGCACTAGATTAATCATGGAGGGTAATAATGCAAAAAACTTACATTATAGTAAATAGAGTGTCCTGGCGTAGCTCCGCTGTCGATCATAGCGTCATAATTCCTATGGTCAATGAACAACAGACCACCGGGCTTCAAGCAAGTAGCAAAGTTCCTTAAGCACATCTTCTGTGCCCTCTGGTCACCGTACTCGTCCAGAAGATGGGCAAAGGAGTTACCTAGGCATATGACTGCATCGAATTTGGTACCAGGCAAGAAGGACTCAATGTCACGTGGCAATGTTTCCCAGTTTGCTTCTTCGATAACTGGAAAGGTGCAAAAAAGTAAAAATTACGGCTTTGTTCGATACATATAGGTACTAAATACAGAATTTTAGATATTGATCCTCATTTTTCCAAAAGGGATTGATAAGGAGGCTTCCTAGAAAGACTTAAAAAATCTCTTAACCGGCGCGGATGTATGACAAGAAGAATGAACATGGAGGAAGTTAAAGAAGTACCTATGTAAGAATCATAAAATGTGGTAGTCTCTAGTTTCTGCCTACCCCTCTGCGAAAGAGGAGTGAGTGTATGTCCTATGTATATTGTATGTCATTGGTCCACTAGATGGTACATAGGTACCAGTCATCTCCACATTTAGGTACCTAATATCTGCTACTCTACAAACTAACTAATATCTTCATACAAAATGTTCCGGATTCACGCACTCACTGCATTCCAATTAATTCAGTCACTCACTGCATCAATCGCGAATCGCCAGTGTATGTAAATATTTGATAACTGTATCAGTTACCTACCTTTGCGAAGATGTTAGCTATAATATACCTAGGTAATTTTATCCAGGTATAAGATGTTAGGTTCACATACCTTACATACCTATAACTAATATAATTTTCCTTCTAAGCCTTTATGCAGTTTTATAGAAAAACAAGGAAAATGCAGCGTGTGTCACTATGGTAGCAGGAAATCATAATACAGGTATTTTGGAGAATGCATTATTCAAGGAAAAGTAATAGTGTAAATAATTTAATTACGTCTGGTTCGATTACCGCACTGAAGATTAATTGAACGGCCTACAGGTTATCTTGATAAAAGATTGTTGACTAATGTTACCAGGTAGGCAGTATTTCCGGGTGTCATGTTTGTAAACGCAACCAATCGTCAACCAGGGATAGGCCCGCGTAGCTTAAACCCTGTGACTCTGAGAGAAGACCAGTGGGAAAAACCAAATTTATTAGTATAGAACTCACTCCATTCGTCATATTTTGAGTCTTTCCTCTTCTCCCACCTAGCTTTGAGCGCGTGTTTCAACATCTTGTCTGATGCGTCTATTGACACCAACTTGAAGCCTTCATCCACCAACATCATGGAGTCTATACTGAAATATAGATTAATAATAAAAAAAAATATTGTGATAAATATATTTGTATACAAGCACAAGGGGCCGTCTGGTGGCAAGCGGCAATACGGCAACAGCTGTCAACAGCAGCAGGTTTTTATAGACTGAGATTGCCGCTGGTAACACCAATGGTATTTAAGATTCACGCGTTGTCATTTTGAGACTTCAGTATTCAAGTCTCATTGCTCAGAAGATTTTGCAGTCTTCGAACTCTTCTGAGCAATGAGACTTGGGTGAAAAGAAAGTCTCCAAGAGAACTCATGACTAGCAAGATGCTAATATGTTTTCTTCGAGAATTATGTGTCTATGTAAGATAAGCGTGATGGCAATACTAGATTTCGTCAGTGAAATCTTATAACGGAACGATTTTAGTTCAAAGGTTACAAGTGTTTACACACCAGCAGCAAATAATGTATGCTTGATAAAATATTGGTGATAATTATCACCAATATCGGTCCGATTTCAAAACTTTATATGATACAAATTTCAATGTAGCCCTTTACGAGATACATGGAAAAAAACACAATCTGCACCGACCCCAAATAAACAGGGATACCTAAAGGTGGAAGGACAACGAAGATGATAGCTCGTTATTGCAAGATTCCACTACTGTGGTCTGATTCTGAATCCTGAACCTACTTAGGACAAATTGAATTCCCCTTACCCAGTACCACATGCTGTGTCTAGGATTTTCTGGCAGCCATTTTTCTTCAGGAGTCCAATCAAGAAGTTCTTGTAGTTCTGTGTCCTCTGGTTGCTGTCGCCAATGAACTTGTTCCATGTCCTGGCTGCTTTGCCATCTGCGTACTGGTCCTTTACACCCTCCGAAGGTATACCTTCAGATCTGGCGTGGAACACTTGATCGGCTGACATGGTTTACTGAAAGAGGAAATGTTTTTGAAAAGCTGTTGATTAATTTACGTTCGGTAGACATCGAACTGAGCAGTGAGAGTTACGGTAGGTTTGAAGGTTCATTTGACGGTGGACATAAATGAACCTGGACCAACCTGGTTATTAGAGCCAGTTCCAGTTCAAAGAAATGTTTTGTATAGAAAGTCTGCATCTCTGGCTGGGTTTCATGGTAGCGATTAAGGCTGCCTGTCCACTGGAGCGGAGCTAGGCTGCGGAGTGGAGAAACTGAGAAATATTAACCAATACTGAAGAGGAGTGGAGATTTTGTGCAATCCTATTGGTTAATATTTCTCAGTTTCTCCACTCCGCAGCCTAGCTCCGCTCCGGTGGACAGGCAGCCTAACGCTTGACAACGCTCGATAATTTTTGGGTTGTGTAAGAGAGATACTTGTCAACAGATAAAATAGTGCAGTCATTCTCTCACGTGTTGTTGTACTTATGGCCTCAGGTACGCTACCTGTACACTCACAGCTGTAAGGGCTGATTAATTATAGAAGGTACCTATCCACTTGCTTCCAAGGAAAGCCTGCTTTCTGAAGTTAAGGCTGAGAAGGTAGACGTAGGTAGGTGTTTACGAACATAAGGGTCTCCGATGTCCTGAGGAACATACCTACCATACCTATACCTACCACTATTATATTACTAGCTATTCCCCGCGTTCATTTTTTCCAAATCCCGTGGGAATTTCCCAAAATCCTTTCTTAGTGGATGCCTACGTCGTAATATCTTTCGTGTGCCAAATTTCAGCCCAATCCGTTCAGTGGTTTGACCTGTGCGTTGATACATCAGTCAGTCATCTTTTCCTTTTAGGTATAGGTACTTATATACAGATTATTTATGTAGCTACCTAAGGGTAGGTCGTTGAGTCTGCGCGTCAAAAAGTTATTTTCAGAACGGTTAAACACCCTACCTATTTGTAACTAAATAAATTACTTACTTAAATAATCACTCCTTTACATTCAACAGTACAAATGACGCAAGATGCTGCAATAAACATACCATTGATGTTATTGTCTCTTTATCAGCGTGATAACACATTTTCCTCACGAAATGATATAAGTAACACGATGGGAACAGTACCTAATTTGTTGTTTTAGATCATTATTTCCTGTTCCTACTCTTAGAATTATGTTAGACACGACTTGAGTATTAGGAGTAGAAAATTTTCACAATATTTTATATTCTAGACATGTTTCCAGAATCATTTATTTTTCTATTAGGTATAATATATCCACAGTGTAATAAATCCGTTGTTACATTATGGCATATCTATGTGCAGTTAAGTAGGTAAGTAGCCGATATAAGTACGTGTAAGGAATAATTATCATTTTAGGTAGGTACCTAATTAGGTATTTATGTTATAGTTATAAGTACCTAATTATTTATGTGTAGGTACCTACAGAAATGATTGTAAGTAGAGATCGTCAACAATAGCTGTAGGCACTCAATTAATTACTAATTGATTTATTGCCTATATTGGAGACAGTAGGAAACAATAATGACCGCGGCCTTGGGGAGATATGCCATTGAACTGTAGTATAGGTATTGACCAAGTAGTAAGCAACGTATATAGGTAAGAATAAGATAGATATAAGGATGCCGCAATTAAGGTGGCTTCCTACTGGGCTCGAACTCTATGACGAAATTGACTCAACACATTGATTTGCCATTGACACGAAAAGAAGAAGAAGAATAGGTAAGAAATGCATTGCTAGGGTTATGACGATTGCAATATGCTTAGCTAGTTTTCTTTAATCAAATAGCCTAGTTTTGAATAAATTGTGAGTGTCAATTTTTATTAAAGAGTGCGCGGCTTATTTTGAGACTAATCTAAATTCTACCGTTCCCAATGTTCAATTTTGTAAAATAAAACTATGGGTGTAAATTAGTACACCTCTGCGTAACCCTTTGGGGAATAGAAGCGTGATGGTAGGTATGTTATGAAAATAAACCTATAATTTTTATTCTACAATACCTCGTAATGGAATTTGAATACCTAAGTCCGTGTTTACATTAACACAGCGCTAATCAATGAGTACCATTTATTAAGCAAATTACAGAGGAAGGAATTATTTCAGTCATGAGCGAATATTTTCTTTTTTTCTATGGATATTTTCACCATAAGTGTCCCATGTAAAATCACAACACATTACATCAGATTCTTTAATACGGAAAACCATCTCGAAAACAAACATAAACAATATTCCCTCCGTTAAAAATAAAACTAGAGGCGATTTTCAATTAATAAATTCATATAAGTTCACTAAAACGTCGACTTGTGTTTAATAATCGCGTAAAGAAGCATGAATAACTTACAAGTATATAATATTATCTGAACGAACCACTCGCGAAGGCCCCGCGCATATGACTGATTGAATTTGCCACTGACGCGAATTATAACTGTTTTGCATCCACACTTGAACGCATTCTTAGCGAGCGACTAGTAGAAACTAAATGTAATGTTATAGAAAAGTGTTATGAACATTATATTATTATTTTTATTACCGTTCAAGATGAAACTTCCAATGAATATTGAGTCTTGAATCGAAGGGAAACGGTTGAATATACAACGTGGTTATATTCATGTGCTTTCATCGTCGCGTCGTGTAGAGATTATTTATACCGCGTAAGGAAAATTAATAAAAAGTTAGTTATCTATTCGTTTTTAATTTAATTAAAATTTAAATATTTTGGATACTTAGGTATTAACTGTTAAAGAGCCTCAACAATAGCTATTTTTTTGGCCTTGTGACATATTATGTGACGTAAGTAGGTACTGATCTACATCTAGAGAGCTACACGAAACTTTGCTACATACGGAAACGAAGCATTAGGGCCCTTTTCCTGTCACACGGATTTTCCCGTGCCACCCGGGGTTCACGCACGATACTGAAATGTATGAAATAAATTACACGCACGCGGGTGTGGTACCCATGCGGGCGCAGATCTGCATGACAGGAAAAGGGCCCTAAGTAGTGTAAGTGACAGTGCATAATTTTATGATAACGGAGAGTAACTGAGTAAGGACATAGGTAGGATCATAAGCATGCTGGCAGTATTACTTGCAGCATACATCGGTTGGGGGCTAAAATTGCCACTTTTAATAAATCATAGTATGAATCGACCATACGGGCGTGCACATCGTCACATTCGTCAGGACAAGCGGACCTCTTATAATACGAAATCTATCCCATAATGCGAGGTTAGTCCATATCGGCACGGCGTGTAACGGGATTCATATTATGATTCACCGAAACAGGCAATTTTGGCCCCCAGATTCCATGTAGGTTCTATACATGTATATATTCTGAGTATTAACATACCTACCTGTTTTTCCGACTCCTATTATCATAATGGTAATTCGCGCTGTCACCGCCATGACGTAACATAAAGTGATATTACCGAGATGTGTTATCGACAAATATTGTCACGTTCGCGATTAGCGGTGTTTATGTTACACCGGAGATGCGTGAACTTCGCCTTATCTTTGTTAAAACAATTTCGCGTTCAGTTTGGTTAGAAAAACTCGTGACGCGCGCGGTGAGCTTATCAATACCTATTAATTTGGGTAAGTATTTTGTTATAAGTATTAAATTGTCAGATTTTACAGAAGACCATGAGAGGTATTGATCAATATTTTTAACGGCGCAAATGGCAAGCACAGTGGCTGAGTGAGCGGCTTCGATCCGACACGATAAAACATTTGTATGATACTTAGTTGTTCCGGTATTTTTATGCATTTTCAAGAGGAAATCAAAAAAACAGTGTCTTCGAGTCGATTGGATTGATTTGGATTAATGTGTAATAAGGAAGGACGAGTACCTAATTGTAAGAATAAAATTTTCCTGAAAGGATGTGAAATAGCGTTACGTAATAATTGCGCAAGAGTAACATTTAAGCCGCACACGGGAAGAGCGCCAAATTTCATTTTATTTGGTTTGGATACAACTGCATAATATCATAAACGACACGACAAAAACTTTAGTACAGTTCGCGCCAAACTTATTGTCCGGGTTGAAGTTGGCTCGAGCTAACTTTAACCCGTCCGTAAAAATCGGAGAAAGAAAAATATTGGATTAAAATGATTTAAAACGATAGCCTACGACTTGAGCTTTTTTATTTTTTTGTTACAACCCAATATTTTTCTTTCTCCGATTTTTAAAACCGGGTTAAAGTTAGCTCGTGCCAACTTCAACCCGGACAATAAGTTTGGCGAGAACTGTATATAATGTAAAAGTACACACTGCTACACATCAAGCTAAACAACCACTATAAGCTGATCTGTCATAGTACGGGACGCCTATGAAATGCTAGGTGAGCTAGTAATGGTACCAATTTTTTTAGCTGATGTGCAGTACTTGTACTTACATTAATTTTCAGAATGTCTAACATTTATTATATTATTTTGATCTCCCAATGGACATAAATAAAAATAAAAAGGTTATTTACTGGTGATTGTTGGGGTAATAAAAACAAAAAAAAACGAAAATGTATTAACATGATACTTTATTATCACGAAAAAATACAGTCTCAACTTAATTAATGATGATTACTTGTCTGGACTTTGGACTTTATCCCAACAAACATAAGAGTTAAATTGATTCAGAATTTCACATAGACTTAGGTCAATTTTGAAAATTTTACAAAATAAGTATCTATTACCTCTATTACCTATTAATAGTTTCTAATACAGTAAATGAAAAAATACTGGCAAGACCTTGGCTAGTTATTACCATTATAAATAATAACTTTGGTTCGTCGCCTTTGCAAAAGTGTAAGAAAAATAATTCCCTCACGAACTCTTCTCGAGTTGCTAAAAGACGGTTTTCTTTTTGTTTTATTATCCAAAAGTATACGCAAGCTACATTGATTGTCTTGAAGTCGTCCTTGTTACAAGATTATTTATAATAGTATATACAACAGAATCCAAGAGCTTACTCACATTTTTTTAATAGGATCGTATTTTTATAGGCGGTAAAATTAAAAACTAAAACTAGGTATTTAACAGACGATTCATAATTCATTAGCAACTTTTTGACCATAGTATATTGTACATGGTACTGATTACTTTACATTTAATCGTTGAAAGAAAAAACAAGTCACTTTTCGTATCGCTACAACACGCCCGGTTTATTAATTTTAGACTTTAAAATACTTAAAACGCGACGAACTTTGAACGCGAAATTTCCAGCGATAATAAAAAGTGTAAACTAGTCAGTACCATTTTCAGGTACTTAGGCGATAAGATGCTGATAAATTAGGATAAAGAATAACTTCAACCCGGCCGTAAAAGTCGGAGAAAGACAAATATTGGACTATAATAAATAAAAACGGGTCAACGTAGGCTGTTATTTTAAATCAATTTAATTCAATACTTTTCTCTCCGATTTTTACGACTGGGTTGAAGTTAGCTCGTGCCAACTTCAAGTCGGACAATAAGATTGGCTAGTACTGTAGCAGTGATCGGACAACTCAATTAGTGAGACTGGAACCAGTACCTCTACCTCACCTCTATAAACTTCAATTGGCGCAAAACCGGCATAGATACTGACTGTACTCAGAAAATAATTTCCGTACAACTCAAATAATCCAACATAAGCCTCAGGATTCTAATTAAAAATAAAAACAATGCCTTATGTATAATTTTATAATATTATTTAATGATATAAAACAGTGTCAGTTCATAATAGAAGAAAAAATGCAACTGACAGTATGAATTACCCGATAGTCATAAACTTTGCATAAATGCTAATAATGCCCGCGCCAATAAAAAAAATGGAATAGTACACAACTGCCGATGCCGTGTCATCTCTATAGCACAAACACGGTATAATACTGTGCGAGAGAGAGGCGGAAATCGACGCACATCACTTATAAAGACAGCGCCCGTCACTAAAATGGACTTTCAATCACCCAAAAAGAGCATAACCACCATTAGCTAAGTATATTTAGAATTGTTTTTCTTTATTGGCACTTATAATGGTGTTAAAGTTCAAACTCGCTTGACATTGGTACGTTTTTGGTCGTTCACTAACGCGTATATCGATCAGAGAAAAGTATAACTACAATCTGTTAGATGGCATCTCGGTAGCGGACCTAGGGGGTAATTATTTGGGGAGGCATAAGAGCTTTAGCCCCTTAGGGGGCTCATGCCTCCCCAAATAATTTTATAAGTACTCCACTTCCTACATACACTAGACATCTCATCACCCTGTAGTACTTATACCTACCAGTACCTACCTAGTATTCTAGCCCCAAAACTGAATGCTAGATCCACCATTGCAGTAGCTCCTGTGTATTCCAACCAATGTTTAACACAGTTTTACGATACAGCCTATTCTCGGCCAAAAGGATTACCTAACGCCTATCAATTGAAGATTACATGACAATAAATTGTTTTATAATAAAACACGAATTAATAAGTTTGCGGAATAATAGACTTTTATCAGAATATAAGATCATTACAACAGATATTAGTTCTGTTATTTTCAGCTGTACACAGTTCACTGTCAAACGATAAAATATACGTGCAATATTAGTCAAATAAACTTGCGGTGTGAAGCTAGCTGCAAGTACCAACTAGCGTGTATACTGCTGCAGCCTGCAAACCTTCCTTATTTCTTCGGAGAGCACCAACATTTCCAAACACGAGTGGCAGCCTAAATACAACCCACATCCGAAGCATCAATACCCAACATCGCCAGGTCATCCATTTCTTCTTTCTTTTTGGCAACATTACCGTTCTCTTCTTTTTTAATTTCTTTAGGCTTCTGTGGTTCAAGTTTTGGCCTCTGGTGGTCATTTTTGTTATTATTGTTATGCCTGTTATTGTTTTTGTGTTGATGCCTGGGTTTCGGGCTAGGCACTAGGGGTACATGAGTGTCGTAGAGTTGCGTTCGGGGTTGGAACAGAGGAGAGTTCAGATCGAAGCCGAACATTTGGGTCATCTGCGTCTGCATGAGTGGGAGTGGCGGGAAGGGCGGCATGACCCCGCCCAGGCCGGGCATGAACCCTGGTGGCAACGGGAAGAGCCCGTCTCCTTGCCCGAGGTCTTGCCCCTTCACCTCAGTGGGGAAAATGATGTCAAGTGCGTCCTGGAAGTCTTTAGGCAGCGTGGGCTGCGGCGGTTGCGGAGTAGGAGGCCTGGAAATGTTTCTTTTTTATATTGTTGGCGTTTTAGGCGTTTTTATATGGTGGCTCGATTTAAAAAGATTATAATAAAAAAAGAAGAATTTTATAGAATTATTTCAGATAGTTATTATGTAATAATAAATTTTAGTAATTTAAAGTTGCAAATTGAGGAAAGACTTTATACAACTGCATGGTGAGATTTTGGTACAGTGTGGTAGCGAGTACATACGGCATGTGATGCTGCGGCGGCGGCAGCACGGGCGCGGGCTGCGGCGGCGGCGCGGGCGCGGGCGGCGGCAGGTAGGCCAGCGCCGGCGCCGCGCCCAGCTGCGTGGGCAGCGCCAGCGCGGGCGGCGCCAGCGAGGCCGACAGCTCGCCCTGCTGCTGCCGCTCCAGCTGAGCACGAGCTATCTTCTCCTTGAACTCCGCGACCTGACAGTACACCAATAACAATACGTGTCAACCAATTCACAGCTACAAACGCCGCACGCCTCAGAATATGTATAACCAACGAACAGCTCCGGCTTTGGTCGGGTTCATAAGTAGGCTTATTACAGATACTGTAAACTTATTAGATAGATTCCTTCTATTAAAATGCAAAAATAAATATCTGTCTGTAACCTCTTCACGCCTAAGCCGATAAACATTTGGCAAGGAGGTAAATTGCATCCCGAAGAAAGAGATAGACGCCAGTGAAATAGCGGCCAATAGTTTGTAAAAGAAAGTATAAACTCTAATTAAAAATTTTAAAAATAGTTCCTTATTTTTACCCGACAACATGGCTAAAAGAAAGAAAGGTTTTTGTTGTAAATATAACTCAACAACAATACTGAACTTAACAAAACGTACCTTTTTCTGTATCTCAGCATCCATCTCCTCTCGTCTCTTTTTGGAAACTTCCTCCTCTTCTTTCTTCTTCTGTTCTTCTTTCTTCTGCTCCTCGGTCTTGGAAGTCTTTCCCAAATGCTTGTAAACAGGCATTTTTCCTATAGCAAATACATCGTACAGACATGTTCCACTAATATAGATGATGTGTATATTCCCCCCATGACAAATAATAAATGTTCTGTGTAAAATTTTTTTTTAATAGGTAAGTTAGATGCAAAATTCAGATTCTGCTAAGTTACTTACTAAAATTACGTATATCATAAAATATTATTTCTCACACTGCATCTTTTATATATAATAGCTTACTTTTTAATTTTGACCATATTAAAGCGATCAATTATTTCTAAAAAAAAGTTGTGGTATAAATTGACATTATATGTTATACACAATAGATACTTTTTATGACAGTAAAAACTTTTTGACAGTAAATGTTAAACGTCTAAGAAGATCGAAATATGGAGGCATGGCCCAGAATTGCGACACACCAGTCTAACCGTAACGAATAACTTAAACATTAAAAGGTATCTTATGTGATAAAAGTTACCAATGAAGGGCATCTTCCTGATCTCAGGTTTCTTGGTGTCGAGGCGCGGCGGAGTATCGCGGTCGTCCCGGCGCCGCTCCTCGCGGGAACGAGACTCACGACGGTCACTTTCTCTGCTTACCAGTCAATTTATTTACATACATGTACAGACAGTTCTCGCCAATCTTATTGTCCGGCTTGAATTGGCACGAGCTATCTTCAACACGGCCGTAAAAAACGGAGAGAAAAATATTAGATTAAAATGATTTAAAACGACAGCCTACGACTTGAGCTTTCGTTTTTATCGATTACAATATTTTTCTTTCTAAAATTTTTACGGCCAGCTTGAAGTTAGCTCATGCCAACTTCAAGCCGGACAATAAGTTTGGCGAGAACTGTATTATTATTAATTATTGATATTGAAAAAAATAACAGTGTTCAAGTGATTTGAAGTGTAACTCCAGTAATAAATAGCAGATAAAGGTCAAAATCGGATCAAAAACAACAAAATAGAGAAACTTCTTTATTTGGAATTGGTTGAGAGTGTCTCTTACCTCATTTTTCTGGATAACTCTGATGTTGAACGCTCTCGATCACGGTCTGGTGTTCTTCGCTTGTCGTCATCCACTTTCTCTTTCTTGATCCTAGATAATTATGAAGGTTTTGTAAAAAAGTTAATTGGAGCTGGGCTGGCCATGTCTGCCGCATGTCCGATGATCGGTGGCCCAAAATTACTACTAAGTGGAGCCCTGAGATCGATCAGGGGCGAACCAAAAAAGAGATGGCGTGACGACATTGACACATTTGGCACAGACTGGACATAGCAAAAGACCAAGACAGATTGAGGAATCAGGGGAAGGCCTTCGCCCAGCAGTGGGACACACCGGGTTAATCGAAATCGTAATTAATTAAAAATATAAATACCTGCTCTTGAGCGTGTCCAACAGTTTCCTGTCACTATCGTTGAGCCTGTCCATCTGAATGTTGGACATCCATTCTGTGAGGGACTTGTCATCGCGCATGTCCACCTTACTTCTTTGTTTTTTAGCTAAAATAGAACAGGATAGTAAATATGGTTGATCGTATCAAAAGGAATACTTTTCTGACCCAAAAACAGTTAGTAACATTATG
Source organism: Acronicta psi (assembly GCA_946251955.1). Classification (NCBI taxonomy): domain Eukaryota; kingdom Metazoa; phylum Arthropoda; class Insecta; order Lepidoptera; family Noctuidae; genus Acronicta; species Acronicta psi. The sequence continues at coordinate 988,739 of OX276474.1, forward strand.
GGAATACTTCTCTTTTCAGCTTACAGAACTAAAACATCTTTACTTTTTGTATACAACTTCTTTTGTTCTGCTTACGCTGTCCCAAGATAGACAAATCACTCAAAAACACGGTTAAAATCAATCTTGACTACAGCTCACTATATTACAAACATACATCCAAGAAGACAAGCTTTGTAAACTTTAAGACATACTAACATTTAGTCATTTTTTTCTTCTTAACTGGTTCACTATCAGAACTGCTAGAATCACTAGATGAGCTGCTACTACTCTGTTTTTTAGTCTTCTTCTTTTTATCCTTCTTTTTCTTCTTCTCATCTGAAGCAGGAGTAGGGGACTCCTTCCTTTTGGTATGGAAGCCATCTTTGTTAAATGTGATTGTGTGTGAGGTGTACTGTTGTGGCTTCTCTTCTGTTTTATTGCCTTTGGAGGCTCGGGACTTCTCGAAAGACTTTTGACGATCCGACATCCAATCTGTCTCCCAGTGTGGGTTTTGTTCTACAAAGTTCTGGAAACAAATATTTACGATTATTGTATGCTTTATTAGGCAAACTGCTACTACATCTGGTGCACCATGGCAAAATATACTTTAATCCTTGACAATATAATCGGCTATAGTTTGCCATAGTTAGGTATTTATAGAAACATATTTAAATCGCTACGTAAAATAAGGGTTGTTATCAGTTAAATTTATCAATACTCACAGTATAATTCTTGGAATGTACAACAGATTTTAAGTGCGCAGACGCACAGTGCAAGTCTCCAATGAACTGATCGCACAATTTGCAGTACCACGCTGTGGACGGCACGAAGAATTGAAGACCTAAACAAGGAGTTAATTTTAATAATAAAAATCTTTCTTCAATAGATTACTTATTAAGGTCCATAAAGACCTGAATGAAGTCCAGAATTGTATGGGACAACTTTCATACTACTGCGATTCGAAAGGTTGGAAGCAAATAAAAGTCTTATATATGTTTTACTTTGTGGTATTTTTTCTTGACTTTCGACAAATCTTAGAATATAGGCTAAAATAAGGAGATATAATAATTTGTGAGTACATATAAGGTACCTTTGATAGGTGTACGTTTAGTAGGCGCCGCAGGATAACTCGGAAAACCCTCGTTCACGCCTGAGACAGTATGCCATGGTGCTTCCATATGCGCTGCCGCCATCCTAGAAGATAATGAGGTGGGTTATAACCAGTTACATCATCTACCTTGTGAAGAAAGAAAGTTTATTTGAAGTTATTTAGACTATACATACACTCTGTATGAGGCCATGAGAACCATAGTGGCCTAACTCATTTTTTTTACAAAATTGAGTTTATGATTTTTTCCAGTTCAAATTGATCATTTTGATAGAACCAGAGTGGCCTAAAAGTGATACAACGAATATTCACTAGATAGCAGCATAATCACTGTTACGGTTTTTAGTCTGTGATCTAAATTTAAATTTAAGATACTGTTTTTATTTTCTATGGTACTCAAAAAGCTTGTCCATTGAATTAGGCCACTATGGTTCTCATGGCATTATATTAAAATAGACAGACTATGTTTACTATAGTCTGCGCAAAACTAATTGGCCGTGCGTTAGGTATGTGAGCGGCGGGACGGAGGGAGTTGGGCCGCCTGCGCGCGGTGGGACGGAGGGGCGGGGCGCTTGCTTTTGTTCACAGTAACCCGCCACCTCACCCCCATCCCTAACTAACGCGCGGCCAACTAGTTCCGCGTTAGACTATAAAAAGATTTTTTTCAAAGACATGTAACACAATAAAACAGTACTCAAACAGATCAAAGTAGTGAGCTTGTCACCAGCCAGCATACATGTGCCTTACAAAGGCAGTGCCTAAGGATTGTATAAATGTACTAAATTCTGAGAGAATGGCTGAACGGCGACTAAAAATAAGGGATTTTTGTGGCGGCCATCCCAGTGCTTTCACTGACACTCCATAGAAAGACATAACAATAACGGAAGCATCAAAAGAAGTATGCAAGAATTGTAGCAAAGGCGTGAATGTAAACTTAATTCTATTACAGGTATACTAACTTTTGATGTGCAGCCGAGTGCAAATGGTTCAGGTAATCCTTAGCAGTTGGCGGGAAGTCGTTGCAGACGCGGCACCAGTGCATCTCCGGGTCGTAGTACACATAGTTGAACTTTTTGTTCGCCGGAGACCTGAGAAGCCATACATTGTTATAAAAACTTGTGATAATTAATATTTTAAACAAGTTTATTTTTTTTATGTTCACGGTGTAACATTCTCGCGTTATGAACAGCAGCTCCAATGTTTTTGGTTTAAATAAATTTTTGTACCGAGTTTTAGTTTAATATTATTATAATTTTGTTAATTGTGTTTGATTAGCAAAATCAAACACAAAATTAAATTTTAAGCGATATCGTCACAAATGTAAAATAGTATAATCTTTATCAGTTGTGCATTGTAGATGTATTTTGAGTAAGTATTTTTATTCTTTTAATATTTTAGACAGTTGTAGAATCTTCTGGAACATTCTCGTGGTAAGTATGGAGTTCTTAAAAAAGGGTGTGAAAAGATTTTTACAAGGTCGGCAACGCGCGAGTGAAACACCTAGTGTTGCAAGTGTCCATAGGCTACGGTAGCCGCTTACCATCAGACGGGCCGTAGCTTGGTTGCCACCTTAATGGTATAAAAAAAGCAAACAGTGGTAGATATTTACAAATTTGGTTAAAAATCTGTAAAGGAAAATCAAACACCATTATCAACCAACACCTTTAATTAATACATACAAAAAGTATTATATAGATGTCTTTTAAACATTACAATGTTTGTTTACATTTTGTGCTTACTTATTTAATTTACAATCTCAGTCCAATTGTAAACTTTTTACAATAGATTACAATACCTAGTCTTTACTCACAAATAATAAAGGCAGCAATCAGTTACAAAAGCATCATACAAAATTAGTAAACATACCTTTTTAGTATTTTACACTTAAAAAAGGTAGAAAAGTATATTTAAATTCGCACCCTAGCCAAATGCAATTAGGCTTACAAAATCCTTTCTAGATTCCATTTAGTATATAAACTGAGATGCGGACATAGTATTGTATTATTGAATGCATTGTAAAAATTGTACAAGCAGAATCCATCGGTGTAAACTTCAAGCATTTTCCCTCTTGAGGTAGGCAGTTCACTAAAGTTCAAAGCGAATAGCTCTCAAAGGCACGCGAAAGCTGTGCAGTCCTGCTTTTGGGAGAGAAATATAAAAACTAAAACTATTTCTATGTACACACATACTTAATTAATTAAATGCATAAATATTTCGAATGGTATGTATGAAAATTTATTTCTATGATTTATTTTTCATAAATTATAAACAAGTGAAAAATTAATTTTGGTTTAACACCAATAGAAATAAACTTTCAAATATTAAAAAAGAAAACTATTTTAAGAGAAAAAGTTAGACAGACACACACCTAGATTTACGTTTGCTGCGGTCCGTGGAGTCTGCATCCTCTTCAAGGATCTCGTGCACCTCTTCACCGATGATCCCGTTCAGCATGTCCACTACATTGTAGATAGTCTTCAACTTATTCTGAATCTCCAACTAGAAGTAATGCATTGACACCAAAAATTATAAATATTCATTCTGTAACAAGCCTCACATCAAAGCAGAAGTATAGACAAATATGAGCTGTAAGTAAAAAATGATAAGTAGTTATATTTTCGGGGATTCTAAGTCAAACCTGTAACTTTGTGTTTTCTTTCAAAAACCTCTTGGTGTCTGGACTTGGTGAACGTTTTGCGTCGCCTCGCAGTTCGTTCCGCTGATCTTTCAAAGTGTCCAACTCTTTCTTGAGTATGTTTGCTTTCTTTATGTAGTCTTCTCTCTGTTTGGACAATGCTGCTTTCTGGTGTCGCATTTCTGATTCTATTGCAGCTGTGAAAATATTCAGTTACTTTATAAACTATATTAGGTTAGTAGATTAAGTGTGGTGTCATATTGCAAATATATTTAAAAGAAATAAATATAGATACAATTCATTTGAAATATTGATTCTAATTTTCAATATAACACTACACTTAATTAAAGCAAAAGATATGTAAACATGACTTTTCTTAGCTGTTATGGACCCAATTCTGCTAATAAAGTTCTAAATTCAGATCCAAGCATAAGTACCTCTGTTAAGGAACATTTTTACTCAGTAAAATATCATGCAGGGATTGCAAGAAATAGCAGAATGTGTAGGCAGACTAATAACATTAGTATTCAAAGAAGCAAGATTGGTTCTTCTTTCCACTGTAGATTTCTTCACACCAGTATTTAATTATGTATCTTGTACAAGCACTTCCCTATAAATATGTTTACAAACTAAATGGTAACAGGAAAAATGTGAAGTCCTGGAATGCAACACATCATAGTTTTCATAGATGAATCTATTAGGGAAATTGAAGGACATAGTACATACATATTAAATAAGTATTCTATATAAATAAGTTTGTATATGTATAGCTTAATGGAACCTATTGTTTCTGAATTATATATTTTAATCATTTTTAAATGAAAATGTGTGTCATACTTAATAATAATATTAACTTGGTTTTGGTTAGTTCCAGAAACAATCGGTCTGCAATTAAAACTGGTAGTTTAATAGTTATAACTTGGAATAATAATGATATCATAATTAATAATAACATATTTTGTGAGGATTAGTACCAATGTTAAAACATTAAGAATCATGGAGAGCAGTTGACACATTAGAAAAACATACAAAATAATAAACAATACAACAAACAGTGCTGTGAGAACAATAATTATGATTTAATAATTGAAATTATCCTCCTACACCCAAAGTTACACCCTATTTCATGAACCAACTATTTTAATTACCACTCTAAGCATATACTATGTAATTAAACAAAATAGCACCAAATTAAACAAATTACATGTTTTTTTACAAAACAGACACAAACATCTTATTCCTATCCATAAACAGTAGAGAAATCTTAAAAATCCTATTTTAATTTAGATATGCAACCTTTTTAGATACCTGTAAAGGGAAAAAGAGGTAAAAATAAAGAAGGTTTATTTATTTAGCCTTACCTTCTTTCTTAATTTGATCTTCAACATTGTTGATAAATTGAGCTGGTGGAGCTGCCTGTGGTGGTGGTGGTAGTGACATTTGGTTCCATGCTGCCATGTCTGGAGGAAGTGGAGCTTGTGGAACACCTCCCACTGATGGAAAGTCGTCATAGATACCGGTGTATGATGGCTGATAGTTGCTAGAGAAGTTCGGGTTAGGTACCGCCTAATAAAAAAAAATATAACATCAATATATTACTTTAAGTAAAAATGTTGTGAGTTTTTAACGAATATAAAAGCAGTAGTCTTTAACTATTCACTTACTTATTAGGCACTAGTAAAGATAAGTAAAACAGGTCAATAATAAATAATAGATATAAATGGCTTAATAGCCAAGAGTATCAAATCAAATCAAAATCTTAGAACGCTATCATTGGGTGGTTGGATCAAAGGCTTGATACAGAAAGCAGTATTCCTTCGATAAGGTGCATATTCTCAGGTTCCTTTCACTGGAGCCCTGACTATTGGTAACTTGGACTCTGTTCCCGATGCCGGTGGGCTACTATATTTTTAAATTACTGTTCCTTTTGGATTTATTTTAAAAAAAGTTAAAAAAATAATATTAAAAAAATATTTGTAAAGGAAATAATACTAAGAAATTTGGTTGTGTTTCTCACTTCTTAAAGGTTAAATAAAATATTAAGTTAGTTGGAAAACATTTTTTAAGCAAATAACTGTTTAATCTTCAAATAGGTACATTGTTTTTTTTGTCTCCAGCAATTTATGATGCCAAAGGAATAGTTTTTAAATCCTTAGAGACTTTTTTCATACTGCCCCGTTTCATATCCACCAAACATTTACACGAAGATTGATATCCACCACAAACAAAGCTAAGCTAGTGTATAACTAACCTGAATAAGTTTTGTAAATAAAAGTTATAGAGTTGGCTATCATCAGAAATTTATATTTTGTTGTATTGTGATAATAGCTAATTAAGGTTTGTATTATTAAGGCTTTGTTCGCCCTGGATATACCTAGGTACCAATTAGTTGTCTACTTGTGCACTAGGATGTATAGATGAATACTACCCGCTAAAGTTATTACAATAAACTACTATACCTCCGGTGGTGGTGGCACGAACGAAGGAGGAGGTGGCTGCCCCGAGAAACCCGCCTCTTGGAACTGACTGTCCCACAGCTCACTGGGTTCCGGAAGCTTAGATATTTCACTTAAAATATTCTCATCAATAAGGTCTTTTTCATTCTTTCGTGGAGACCGGCTTCGGCGTTTGTCACTGTCTTCCCTTCTAGCAGGTGACCGGCTTCGCTTCCGCAGTGGTGGGCGGTTCCTGTAATCACCACGGTCCCGGTCGCGTTCGCGATCACGCTCACGATCGCGGTCCCTCTCGCGATCACGGTCGCGGTCGCGGTCTCTATCCCAATCGCGATCTCTATCCCTATTGTAGTTAAACGATCTTGAGTCTTTTCTGTGGTCACGGGACATAATCAGTACTTATTTTAACAATATTCACTAAAATTATTGCTTTGTTTGATTAGACGGTGAACATTCAACACACGCCTTGCTTGACGTTTGCGACGCCATTAAATTTTTTTAGACAGTTAGTGTTGCCATGCTAAATTATTGTCAAAGCTTGCTGTTTAATGTTAAGCGCCAGATAGACGCACGGTTTTAAAGACCGCGATCTTTAAGCTCGCTTATTTACTCGGCTCGTCGTCGGTCAGGGTTCCCAACTTAGTGGATTTCTCTCCAAGTTTAGGGGCAAATGAGTAGGATGATATTTTAAAGGGACTTTTTTATTTACAAGACCTATAGACCGTAACCTATAAACCCATATTCAGCCAGTAGGAGTTATATCAAAGGTATTAAATGCAAAATATTCGAATTTGTGATGTCAAAATGTCTTCAGAATCAGAATCTAAAATTGCAATACAACAAAATGTTTGTATAAAATTTTATTTTAATGAAATGGGTTCTAATTTTTCGGGTTCTCCTAAAACCTGGCAACATTGACAGGCTTTTGGGCTTACGGCTCGCGGCAGTGACAGACGTACGAGCCAACACGCCGACGAACTTACTCAGCGGTTTTACAGCTCGCGGTCTTGCGGTGACACACGGACGTGCCTGTCAATACACTCGCCCCGGGCGAGTGTTCTGAAACGAAACATTAAAGCCCGGATACACGGGTGAATCCATTTTCCCAGGCAGCAAGGAATTCATTAAAATTGAAAGCGCTGTCGCATTCTAGAGAAAAGGCATTAGTATTGGATAGTTTATAGGTAGGTACCTGATCGGTATTTTTTCTACAAGATGATTTATACATTGGCAAAGTGCATTGAGAAATTCGAATTCTCATAAATATAACACAAAGAGTCGAGACCGATGTAGGTATACCTGGGTCTAGTATAATAACTTCCAGTAGGCCATAAATACTTACCTAATGTTTTTGTTGTTCGGGAATCAAACTCGCGAGCTGCGACATTGAAGCTTATCTCAATTCAAACCCGAAACGTCATATGTGTCATGTATATTCGATTCGATGCCGATTTTTTAAACTTTGCCCCACCCTACATAATTATTATTAAATGATGGACCCTACAAGTTTGTGAAGTTTTATGACCAAATATTTGCACCAATATTCTTCTTAGCGTGTCGATGGCATATAAAAATCACACTTGACATCAATTAATTTATCAAAAGTCAATGTGCGTTTTTGGGATGATGTAAATTTTTCAGAACTAACTTAATAAATAAACGAGATATTATATACTTAAATCAATTGCTGTGCGTTAGCCTCGAAAATGGCCCAAATGATTGTGAGGACTGATGGTTCTCTACGCGACTAAATCAGAAATCAGGAGATCCCTAGAAGAACCAACATAGCCGAAAGAATTATAGCAAGCTGAAGTGGCAGTGAGCGGGGCACATAGCTCGAAGAACAGTTGGCCGCTGTGGCGGAAAGGTTGTCGAGTGGAGACCATGCACTGGAAAGCGCAGCGTCGGACGGCCTCCAACGAAATGTACTTACAGACTGATGACCTAGTGAGGGTCGTTGGGAGTCGTTGGATGCAGGCGGCTGGTGATATATTATGACCGGTCCTTTTGGAAGTCTATGGGGGAGGCCGTTGTTCAGCAGTGGACCGCTTAAATTTTGGCTGATAATTATGATGCTCAATGATGATTGTGATAAAACTTTTGATAGATGACGTCATTCACGCTGATATCTACTGTACTAGTACCTAGTACTTATTTTACCGTCGTTACGCTTCATAAAAGAGGTAGGTACCACCTCGACTCAACGTCCACATTGCAGATAGAGTCGTGTGTATAGTTTTATATAAAAGATTTGAGTGCAGAAGTTAGAAAGTGTAAACAATAACTTGGTCTGACCAAATAATGATGTCTTTTTCTTTATTTTCTTTAGGTCGAGGTAGGTACCAAATAAATTGGAGTTGTAGGTAATAGCAAAACTGAAACAATCTATAATTACTGTTGAGCTATCGTAATAACTAATTTACCCAATAAGTATCCTGGGATTCTATTTTAAGATAGCAATTACCAGTAATACTAAAGTTTGTAGGGAACTTCAAGGCGCGCCCATTTGTCGTTCAATGAAGCAAAAAGCGGAAGTTTGTGTAACAATTTTGTTTACATTTCAAATACGTCATACTCACTGATCTCCATTAAATCGTTCAGCCGAGCGGAATAGACTTTTAACAAATGAAGTGTGCGCGACAACAAACGTTGTGTTTGAGGGGGGTACATCACATTCAATGTTCCACTCGGTTTCATCTTATTTGACGGCTTAAGTGCGTCCCAGATTGGAATTCGCGCCAGTGCGACGCCATAGCAAAATTTAAACATTAAAGCCTGATGAATTTGCTATAAGTATTTATATAAGCTAAAGCTATTGGATAAATAATAAGGAATTTTTTAGTCCTTAGCGATTTTATAAAATAAAAAATACTTAGAAAATGGATCCTACTTCTAAATAAAATAAGAGTAGTTGAGAAATGATAGAAGCATGCTGATTTCTGACACTTACGCGAATACGAGACATTGAAATAAAACTACTTTTTACGGATTTTATCGCGTTATATTGATATTATTTTAATTCCGACGTTTCGGACCCTGTACAGCGTCCATGGTCACGGGTGACTAAGGTGGTAGGCGTCTTGACGTTTCAATTACTAACAGCTACCCTACATTTTTGTTAATTGTTGGCAATCCGATTCACCCAGAAAGAGCTCACCGTATCCTTTGGTCTTGCAGTTTTAGGCTTGGATTTAGATTTAATTGAATCTATAATAGGGTTCCAAGCAGGTGGTAAGACCCAGCCATCTTCTCTATTGAAATTTGGATGTTTTTTAATTTCAATGGCCTCACGAATCATCCTGGGTAGGAATCGGTTTTCTTTTGCGAGGACTTGTGGTTGATCAAATCTGATGTAATGCCGGGCCTTGTCAAGGGTGTGTTCACAAATTGTAGACTTTCCGGAACGGCGGTGTTTGACATCAGCGATGTGTTCTTTTACGCGGGTCCCTATGCTTCGTTTAGTTGGCCTATGTAAGAGAGACCACAGTCACAATCAAGCTTGTATACTCCCGCATCTTGTAGAGGTATATGACACTTTACAGGTGGTAAAAACTGACTGATCTTCTTCAGCGGGTTAAAGTAAGTTTTAATTGAAATACGCTTCAAGATGTACCCAATCTTGTCAGTGACTCCTCTCACATATGGTAGTACTGCAGGTAAGCGCTCGACTGTGGCACGTTTCACGCGGTTTCTGTGACGAAGGCGCGGTTTTCGGAGATTGTTGTCGTGCAGTACTTGCTTGACATGTTGAAGCTCTGCAGCCAGGTGTTACTCGTCACAAATCCCACGTGCTCTCTGAAACAATGATTTACCGACGGTAGATAACTGTGTTGGGTGGTGGTGTGATTCACCATTTAGGTATTTGTCTGTATGGGTTTTCTTTCGATACACAGTGTGACTCAAGGTGTTATTATGATTACGAATAACCAAAACATCTAAGAAAGCTTATTTGCCTCCGACTCCCTAGTAAATTGAATTTTAGAATTTAAGGAGTTGATGGTTTAGGAATGCTGTCACTTTGTTAGATGGAAGTATAGTGAAAGTATCATCTACGTACTGCTTGTAGAACTTCGGTGTTATAGGAGCAGATTGTAGGGCCATCTCCTCAAAATCTTCCACGAAGATATTAGCAATTAGGAAGATACAGGAGAGCCCATTGCTACTCCATCTACTTGCGTGTAGAATTGATTATTCCACAACAGATAGCCAGATGTTAGGTAATATTTTAGTAGTTCAGCATACTCAATAGGCATGTTGTTCTCTAATAATTTCTTACACACAACTCTGATGCAGTCTTCCATAGGTAAGCATGTAAATAATGACTGAACATCAAAACTGACCATAGTTTCATCATCAGTGAGTTGTAGGAGTTTTATTTCACTGACAAAATGGTATGAGTCCTTCACATATGCTGCTGTGTTTCCTCTTAGTGGTGAGAGTACTTTACCTAGACATTGTGCCAATCTGTAGGTTGGGGAGTCGATTTGGCTTACTATTGGTCGCAGCGGAGCATAAGGTTTGTGTATCTTAGGCAACCCATACAGATTTGGTGGTTTTGCACACCTAGGAATTAGATATTTTACGTCGAGTTTCAATGTGTCAGAGTGCTTTTTTTATCAAATCACTAGTTAATTTTAGTGTTTTTGCTGTCGGATCGGTCTTCACGAGTTTGTATGTACTTACATCCGATAAAAGATCTTGTATTTTGTCATTGTAATCTGACGTATCCATTACCCAAACATCGGGATTTAAATAATATCAATATAACGCGATAAAATCCGTAAAAAGTAGTTTTATTTCAATTATAGAAGTATGTTATTAAATTATACTGAGTGCCACCAGGCCTACTGTAAGAATGCGCGCAAAAAGGAAAGAAAAGTCATCCGTCAACCAGTGATGTGCAATAACAGATCTCTGGTCATCGTGAGTTAGTGCCTGGTGGATTGTTGACTTGGGGAGACCGCTGCCATTGGAGACAATGGCCTTAGTTAGTGTTTTCTGCACGGGCACATTTCAGTAAAATGTAATGCAACTATATTTTAAAATATTAAATATGACAAATAAAAAAAAGTATTTAAGTAGGTAGGTACATATTTTTTTTTTGGGATGGAAAATTTATTATTATTAAATATGAATATTTTATCGATATCCATGACGATTATTTTACGAACGGACTTAAAATCGAACACGGGAGAAATTCATTACATCTACTGATACGTTTCGATTATGTTGTCGAAAATTCTGGAATGTTCTCGTGAATATTCTAGAACATTCTGGAGAATATATACGTTCGACGCGTTGATTCGCGGAAGGTTTATGAATGAGTCAACCAGAATATTCAGTACCACAATGTTCGCTGATGCAATAACTAAAATCGAATGTTATAAATAGGGGTCCCACTGTCTGGAGGGGTTAGTGGAGTTTTGAATACAGCAGAGAGAGCATCAAAGCAACGAAATAAAGGAAGAAAGGTAATAAGCGTACAGAAAGAGAATTGTGAAATTAGTAATGATTATTTCATCATAATCATATTTTTTATAAAAAAAAATATTTTTATTTTACATTTCCAAAAATCTAAAATAAATTTTTGATGTTATCGAAAATAAAAAAATCTTTTTTGATTTAATAAAAAACCAAATAGGTAAGTATTTTACAAAAAAAAAAGATTAACGATGATTAATTGATTTACGAAACTTAAATTTCATCTGTTAATTGATAGTACCTGTGGTTCGAGTACCGGACTGCTGATCACGAGGTTCGATTCCCACAGGACACATACATTTATGTGATGAACTTAGGTGTTTGTGTTTGTCAGGGTGTATCTTATATAATATAAGTATATATTTACAAAAAAAAGTATGTAAGTATTAATATCCATTGTCTAGTACCCATAGTACAAGCTCTGCTTAGTTTGGGACTAGATGGTGCTGTGTAAAAATGTCCCAAGATATTATTATTATTAATATGCTACGCTATTTATGCTATGCAATAGCATAGCATAAATATTCTATACAAACTATGACCCGGTGGTGCTACCTGCATTGTTCTAGTAGGTGCTTATCCAAGCTCTGGTTATTTTCCTAAATGCCATCTACGTCGTATTAAATATATCTAAGAAAGGCTCTCCAAACAATATGTCAGACAAGCAATCAATCAATCAGTTTTGTTCCTATAAATACACTAACAGATTTGTTGTTGGACATAACTTTACTAAAGATAGATAGCCGATGAAGTACATACATTGAATGTAGGTGCTAATGCATACGGGCTATCTTTGCAAGATCCAAGATTTTTAAAAGGATTTAGATACGAGTACCCTAAAACCTTAATCGATACAGTATTATTATTATATCTTATGAAATGTTTGAAGCTCCTACGCACATACACCTAACTTACCTGCCGTAATGTAAATAATTAAAAGTTCATTTGTATATTATTAAGTCAAACGACCGCTAGTGTAGGTTGGTAACTAGGTATCTATTAAAAATACAAGTACCTACATAAAATAAGATGCCTTGCCCGGGTAATACGGAAATTTCCTGCGAATGTCAATACCAAATATGATACACGGAGATTGTGATGGTGAGTATTTGAGCAGCGAGATTGATTTATGTAAGGGGGTTTACTAGGGTGGTCACACAGGGCACTACGTCACACACACTGCGTACACAGAGTAGGTAGGCATAAGCCTACTCTAGCCTTGGAAGAACTTATGTTTACTAGGGATGGTAAGACTGATGCATATGTACCTACGGAGAGTGCGGGATACGGTAAATGAAGGTGAATAGTACTGAAGAGAATAAAAAAAAAAAAAACACGCTTTCATATAAAATCAAACTAGAAAAAAGTGAAAATAATTATTGTAAAAAAAGCTTGCGTTGTTATAAATATTTTATTGACAGATATTTGTAGAAATTCATTTTGAAATATCCTAAAAAGCTCTTATTTATTTATTTTCTACTTTTCAGTTTTATTTATTTTCTATTTTTTAGTTTGGTTATCTAAAAAGACAAACTATAAAAATTATTGCATTGTCATCGGTCCTTGACAAGTGTGAAAAGTTTCAAACCAAACCGTCGTGTTGAAATGGGTGAAAATCACGTTCAAAGATTTTGTTACATCGATTCATAGATACATACCAAACTAATAAAAGCGTTATAAAAAGCCATGATTTCAACATTACAATACCGTACTATGCTACATAATCGAAGACCTGGAATGCTATGATCATTTTTAAACTTATTCAGAAATAAAGAAAGAAAGAAAAGAAAGGTACAAGAATTTTGCGAAAACAGAAAACAGATACACTACTACTAAGTAATTCTCCGGCAAAAAGGCTGTCTTGGTTTAAATCTTACGGATCTAAATCCTGAGGAATCCTAATGGACAGTTTGATATAGGGGTATTCGCCGATGACAGTTCCCCGTTAAGCACCTTCGAGCTACTAGCCATGCGTCTTCGAATATTGAGCATTCGGTGATGTGGCATGTGTGATAGATCGAGCCTTCCCTCTGACTAATGTTCAGGATCCTGTTTTCAAGCAAGGGTGCAGGTTTATGGATAATTATTGTTGATTTATCGTGTGAAATACTGCAAGTAATTGTGTCATTGTATGCTAGTGGAGCATGTCAGTCGACTGCCGTGTATTCCCGTCCAGGTGCAAAACGGGGGCATGTGACTTTTTGAATTTGTATGCAAAGAAAATCTTGCGCTATTATGGTGTAGGAAAAACACGCAAAAGGTGAGCTCTTGAACATTTTCTCTGAGAAGGGATCAATGACAAAGGTAATGACTGTGTGATTGGATATATTTCCGAATATTCATACATATATTCATAAATTTCAAGAAAAAACGTAGACTGGTTACTCTACGTTTTTTTTATATTTATTGAAACCTTACAACTGCAAATGTGACGAGGGCTTCATAGTTTTATAATTAATCCTTTGATTTACTTAATCGTATACAAAGGTAACCAACTAAATCCAACCCTGTGTTAGCAAAGGTGTACCTTTACAAAATCCAAGGTCATACATCAGATTTCATTAACCACGTTATTGTATGTTATTGACGCGATCGGAATATTAATTATCCTGGAGGGGTATAAAACGGGAAATTTTACCCCGAGCATCAACAGTCGAGCAAGTTGTGTTCAGAGAAACTAAGGTGTTTAAGGTAAATATTTTACTTTAGTTATGTTTTGAGATCGATCTTAGAATACGTGGTTTAGAGATTTGAGTACCTATGGCAAGCTTACTCTAATAATGTGCACAAATTATATTTTTCTGTAAAAATATTATGAAGTAAAATATATTTTTTAAACATTTACTAGCGTAATTGTTTTCTGTTTACAACATATCGCTCAGTCTAACTCACTCTGCCATATCTCAGTCTAAAAGATATACGATATCAAATCAAATCAGAGTCAAAATCTTTGTTTGAAAATATTCATAATGTCCTTAACACTATAGGTATTAACACTTTGATAACTTCTTTGGGCCCCTACGGAACTATGAGACGCAAAACTGTAAAATGAACTGAGCAATTAAATAAGTAATGTCGAACAAATAATTATCTAAAATACCAAAGAAAATAATTCATGTCAGGATGACAGTTATCATGTACCTACTGTGTACATTCCGCGAAATTCCTTGTATCACTTTATCTATACTATATTTTAATTTGAAAACTTGTTAAGTACATTCACTCACAACTATGTCCAGATACATCCGATGCTAAACTGTACGATTTAAAAACTACTAAGAATACGAGTAGATTACCAACTATACCAAGCTGAACGCCAGTGATAGACCATTCAGCAGTTTGATAGCTGGACGTGCCGTACGACCTCTCTCTCTCATAGTGCCTCTACGACTAGCGAAGGTTGGCAGTCAATTTAGTATATTCATGCCTATCTCTAGCGAGGCGAAACAGTTCGGCAGCACTCGCTATCCCCGTCCACTCTCTGATGTTTCGTATGCAGTGCATTACCGGGGCGTCTGAATAGACAGAGAGTTCGGGGCTCTTTTAGAAAGTGCAATAATTGGCCTCTGGGGCCCTGGGGCCCTGGGCTTGTGACTTGTGAACTTACGGAAAAGACTTCCGTCTTGGCGATCCCTGATCTGTACTCCTGGGGGATTGTTAATTAGTGACCGTCTAAATAAAAATAAGTGTTTATATATTATATCCATTGTCTCCCATAGTACAAGCTCTGCTTAGTTTGGGACCAGATGGTGCTGTGTAAAATTTTCCCAGGATATTTATTTATTTAAATAAGTTTGGTAATCATATACAGCGTCCATGAAATATGAATTATTTGGAACGCTGATTTATTATCAGCCCTTTGCTCATTTAATATAATGAGACTTTATTATTGCGCCATTGGTATCATATTTCGATAAGTATAATCCCATCTGAATAAGTACCAGGTTAGACTCACGAACGCGGTTTCCGTCAATATTTAATACCTCAACAGGAAAAACTCATCAGGCTGAATAACATTTGCTAAGGGGTCATATTTTTATTTTTCATTGTTTAGCTGGACCATCATGGTCCTGCATCAGCTGTTCCAGAATTCAAAATCAATTATACTCTATATGTTGTCCAGGCTTAAAAGCTATATAACGAAAAAAAAAACATTCGAATCCGTCTAGTATCTCTGGAGATTAGCGTGTACAAACAGACATAAAGATAACCATTTTTCTTTAAATTCGTACTCTATTACTATGTCTCCATCGCCCAAAATAGTTTTTTTGTAAATATATTTAATGTACAATTACAAAATTTTACTGTTTTATTATAATTATTATTATATATGTATATTATATAAAGATGATGGCTAATGTGATTTTTTTCTGAATTCCAGATGAAAGCCCAACATACCACCATCCTAGTGATGCTGTGCACTATCACGCTGTGTTCCGCGTACATCGGAGGCGGGCAGGCGTACCAGGACGTCAACCCGCAGGTGTACTGTGGCAGGACCCTGGCTAGAGCTCTGGCTTTGTTATGCTACGATGACACCAAGTCTGAAAAAAACAACAAGCGGTCGGAATCTGGAACTATGTATAGTAAGTTGAATTTTTAGTAAATACTGTTGAATAAAACCCGTGTTCGCGCAACCTATACTACTGGTCTATGCTATTTCGTAATTATTAATTTTTCTTAATTAATTTCTTAATTTATAAAACAAAGTCGGGTTTGTTACAACACTTATAACTCGAGAACTGCTGGACCGATTTTCATGGTTTTTTATTTGTTGGATTTGTTTTCGCCTCGAATAACAGAATTAAAACAAATATAGGGTTTCAAGTTCAAACTTGACGCGAGCAGTTTTATTGGCAAGCAAGTATTATTGGACTTTCTTTCCTTTTTAATACGACCGTATTTACCATACAGGCATCTTGATATGTGTGCACCTTAAAATATTGGATACCGGTGATTGAACGGTGGAAACAATACTCTATCTATATAAGATTACAAAATATCTTTGAATATGTATGGTTTTAAATAAATTATACAAGTATGTTGGCCAGTAAACAAGCGTAACTTGTACCTAGGGACCAAGGAACACAATGCAAAATATAACTATGATCAATATCAAGATTATTAGAATATCTTCAAAGATCCCAAGCGGATCTCACAATAAAAGATAGCAGTTTTATAGTGTACCAGCTGCTTATCTCCACTGCAATTTGTTAAAGTCGACCAAGGGGAACGATTTATTACGCAGGCAGACTAGCTATCCGTCAGTATTTAATGCAATCTAAATGCATCTCCATAGTATATCGGCGAACATTTATCTTTCTATTGAATGCATTGAGCAAGAGTAATTGTTGCAATGCCGAGTCAGGAAGAATAGCAATTGGATAGCTTCAGTAAAAGTTGTAGCAAAACGGAATGATTGGAAGAGGGTTAGATCTAAACTACGCCTGTATACCTAAAGGGTTAGGCAGAGGTGTACACAGAGTTCACCGGTATGTTTTAGGTCCAACCATACTGCGATTTGCTACTAAGAATTTTACTAACTAAGAAAGCAGAGCTTGTACTATGGGTACTAGACAATGGATATAATACTTGCATACTTTTTTTTTGTAAATACATACTTATAATATATAAGAAACACCCAGACAAACACAAAAACTAAGTTCATCACATAAAATGTTTGTGTCTTGTGGGAATCGAACCCATGACCTCGTGATCAGCAGTCCGGTACTCGAATCACTAAACCACAGACGTCGTCGTTATCACAATACAGGTGCAATTCAGATAGACGAACGTTTTTCTTACAGTGTATTTATTCCTAATATTTCCTCTAATAACAAGTCGAATGATGATGACATGTACTTAACTTGATTTTATTATTTTACAGATGCAATCCTGTCACCCTTTTACAAAGAACAAGAAAGTCAACAATTCGGTTGGCCTTGGATTGCTCCTCACAAGGCTAGGGGATTGACTGTACCTTCCAGAGGCAAGCGGTTCGTTGTCAACGAGTGCTGTGACAAGGCTTGCAGCATCGATGAGTTGCTCTCATACTGTTAAATACATGAGAAGCAGGGTTGCTGGCTGAGGATTATTCTCCAGATAATAAGAATATTATAATCATGATCCTAAAGTTAAGGATGTAAACTGAACTTCAATTATGATTTTGTTTTTTAAGAAGAAATTATTCAGACGAAGAAGAGCGTGTATGCTCGTAAAGCTCTAATGTCCCAGCCCTATAATAACTTACACTGTAGACAGTTAAGTCATATTTTATTTTTAATGAACAGCTGACAATCAAGAGCTCGTCTCTAATGTCAATATATAATTAAATATTTATTTGATAACAGTTAAATATATTTACATATAAAACAGAAATTGTATATTCAAAATATCGCTCAGCGCATTTTTATGTCCACGCAGAAATGTTGTCTATGTAATTTTTATTTCGTAACATTAAAACCTTATATCATTTTTAACGTTTTAATAAATACCCCACGTCTGGCAACACAACGTAAACTATTTTTCTTTAATATTATTTCATCTCGATGGATGACCATAAATCATTATAAAACGGGTAATCCCCAGATAGGATCGATGCTCAGACAGTAGTTTATGTGGACGTTTTACTTTTCATAGTAGATAAATGTTGTTTATGAGTGAAAATATTTTAATAAAATTATTGTTTTGGCAATTTGGTTTTATTTTATCTAGACCTGAAAATGTTTTAGAGCTGTTAGAATAACCTTTTTGGCTATCATTGAAATTGCTATTGGGTATTTGATAAAAAAGGTGGGTGAGATTTCAAGTTTTAGAATTAATTGCCGATTTGTCATAAATACTTATATTTTTCATTGTATCGTTCGTATAATATTGTGACGGTATGCTATTCGATCATTTTTATAAAATTGTGGTGAATGTAATGTTATCACGATCAGTCATTAACCATCAAATTTGTCTCGGTCGTAGCAGTCGTATTTTGACTACTAGGCTAACAAAGCAGTTACAGTTACTTTTTAAGCGACCTAACCAATGTAATCACTGTGTCTTCCTAGGGTATCCCACCTCGAAATTTTCGCTGAAATTCGCTATACAAACTCCTTTTGTTCATCTTCTTAGTCAACTTTGATGGATGGACCTAGATATTTAAGAATTAAGATGAAAAGGTGATTTTTATCAGCGTTTAGCGTAATTCCGGCCGAGATTTTAAGTATTTTTTAACAACTTTTACATTTTCTTGCCCGACAATCATGAATTCTATAAGCTTTTACATTTCCTCGCTCTAATTTCGCCTCCTCCGTTTTATGGCGGTATTTACTCATAAAACTTTTAAAGCCCAGCTTCTTTCATTGTATCTTTTTGATGTTAATTGCATCTGCTCGTAATAATCTCTTTGTTTACGCCCATTACGGGCTAGGAATTCGAAATGGGATCCACTCCTTCACAACGAGACGCTAGAACGTGTGCTGAGCGATAACATTGAATTGTTCATATTTCATTGCTGGTTTTGTTTGTGATTCACTGGTCTTGAGTTGTGTTGAGTCGGTAATGGATGTGGTATTGTTTAGAGGTGTGAATTTGGTATGAGTTTTTGCGGTGGCGTAGTGTTGCAATATGGTAGTAGGTATGCATTTGTTAGTGATTCAGTATTCAAGTCACGGCGTACTCTAGGCGTTTGCCGGCGACGGCGAGTGCATTCGGTTTACCATAAAGTTTCTTTACTGTATCTGGTTTTTGCATACGAGCGGTCGGAACGTTCTTGTTACGAACTGTCTAATGGATGATTAAGAGCTTGAATTGTGAGTAAAGAACTTTCTGAGGTTGTGAGTTATATGTATAGCCATTATGTGTTATTTGTAAATTTAAAGAGTAAAGTGGTGGGTAACACTAATTTTAACCGAAGACCTTACAACAATCAACAACTAAAATATGTTAAAATGTTGCCTCACATAAAAATTGTTTTAATATTGCTTGTGTTTGTCTTGATTAGTGTTTGTGTTTGTCTTGGTGGGGGCTGGTGTTTGTTTATTTACAAAAAAAGTATATAAGTATTATATCCATTGTCTAGTACCCATAGTACAAGCTCTGCTTAGTGTAGGACTAGATGGTGCTGTGTAAAAAATGTCCAAAAACAATAATAATAATAAATAGGACGTTTACACGTGCAAACGTTTCTCCCGTCAGTCTGCACAGCTTAACAATAATAAGACAACATTTTCAAGCTTCCTTTTTGAAGGAAAACTCTTCAAACTCAGCGGTAAGGAGTTGTTGCACTCAACATATAAATTAGACGCGAAGTGGCCAATGTTCTGCAGTACTACTTTACAATGTCTTGTGGAAAAACATAATGGCCATCCTCAGCTTTTGCAATACCCATATTTTGACCTAGGGGTGGGGTAGAAGAAATAATCATTAACCCATGAATCTCCCACTGCTGGGCACGGGTCTCCTCTCAGTATAATAGGGGTTAGGATAAGTCCACCACGCTTTAGCCTAATGCGGGTTGGCGGACTTCACACGCCGTCGAGAAAATCTCTTAGGCATGCAGGTTTCCTCACGATGTATTCCTTCACCGTTGTAAGCGAGTGATAATTAATTTACGATAAGTCAGACGTTTTGGCCGCTTCACTTCGCTATCACTGCTTTTTTAAGAAGAAATTAATAATGGTAGGAGGATTTCCATCATCACGCATGTGTTTCCTCATACCTCTGCCAAACACTGAGCTGGTATGCTCAGGTCCTATATACGGAGAGCCTATTGCCCATTGATCATAGTTGGGGAGGCTTTATTACATGGTTACATATAGATTATTGCTTTTAATCGATTACTATTAAATACTATTACTTGCTAGTGAAAACATCTTATAAAAACCCAGTAGCATTTTGGGTTCTGGTCGACCTTATAATCGAACTCAGAGAAAGAGCAGTTCCATTATTATCAGATCACATTTTTGTGAATTTTTTAGAAGGTTCTGTGTGCCAAAGCAAACAAACTTGGCTTTATAATTTTTTTCCAGATAATTTATAAAAGTTTTCATTACTGTCTGGTCTCCTTTATTTACTCCTAGGTATATCAGTCTTATTATTACTTGTTATTTCGACGTATTTAGTACAAAAAATACCGGAGTTCTACATTGCTTCATTGTGTTCAATTCATGTTTATTACAGTTGTTCCTAATTGTGTGTTATGAGAAGAAACATAATACCATTACTCTGTTCATACAATTTTACTAGACTAGTCTAACTTCTATTTTATATACATTTTTCATAATATATCAATACTTTTTGAGCTTCGAATTTTGATATCACACCATACCCCAAAAAAGGTAGGCAGAGATATGCTGATTGTGGTTTTATGTCTAGCAGAAATCTTATAAGTATAACATCAAAGTCAGTTGCACATATGCACGCATCCCATACATACATACCATCACGCCTATAGTTCCCGAAGAGTTAAACAGAGCTATACTGGTGTTCACCCACAGTACGCTGGTATGTTTGGGTCCCATGTCATAGGGAGCAAGCCTATTGCCACCAACCGGGCACGAATCAAGACTCCAATCTGCTACTGGGAATTTCACAGAAACACTTAACAACATCTCTAACTGGGAATCGAACCCATGACTTGTAGCAGTTGCGCTTGGTTGGTAATTCATGCCGATATCGTCAGTGTATTTCTTTAATTTTAATGTTTTAACTTAGACAAGAAAAGGTGAAAATGGATTTGAATGAATAAATCTACTGATTGACTAAATTGTCAAAGACAATTTTTTTAATGTTAATAAAGTTCATAAAAAGAGATGCAGATAAATATTCAATATTTGCACGAACAAAGAAATAGAAATTTCTGGAATAATAATAATAAATAAGAAACACCCAGACAAACACAAATACTTTCTACGTTTAAATATTTGTTTCTTGTGGGACCCGTTATATAGAACTTAGTCATCAGTAATCAGCCTTCTGCCCTTATCCTAATTCACATGGGGTCGGCGCAGTGTTTTTTTCTTCCATATATCTCTATTAGCCGTCATCTCGTCATTCGACTCCTTTGTGGTCATATCCTTTCTCACACAGTCCATTCATCTTTTCTTTGGTCTTCCTCTTCCCTTATATCCATCCACATTACCTAATGCTCAACACCTTTTTGGTAACATGCTCTTCACTTCTACACATCATATTTCCATACCACGATGAGCCGTTATAGCACAACTTTTCAGTAACGGGTCTATCAATTATGAAGTCAATGTAGCGACATCTATCACGCTACATAAGAACTTCTACGAAGCGTCAAATCCTGAATCGCGCAAGTGAAGTTTACCGTGCAACTTGCATATATACAACCGCCCGACATCAACCGTCGGGCAGTGGCCCACCAGGCATAACACCCGCCTGGTCGGAGGATCCTCCCTTTGGTGCGAGGGACAACACACCTCGTCCCTCCACATCAATGTTAATTCCAGTAGCAGTAAGCTTAGATATTACCGTGATCAACACACATACAGCAACCATAAAGTTAAGTCGGTTGGTTTAGAGGCTCAAGGTGGGCCCATAAAGTGCTTCCCCGATGCATCGTCAGGGCTCGAACCTGTATCTGATGTCTGCGATCACTTCGGCAATCGAGAACAGTTGGGTAAAAAAGAATAGAGGCGGCATATATCGAAAAAAGTAGCCTTTTTATTTTACTAATAAGTTGAAATAAAACAAATTTTTACGGTTATTATCGCGTTATATTGATATTATTTTAATCCCGACGTTTCGGACCCTGTACAGCGTCCGGCGTCCCTGTACAGGTCACGGGTGACTAAGGTGGTAGGCGTCTTGACGTTTCAACTACTAACAGCTACCCTACATTTTTGTTAATTGTTGGCAATCCGATTCACGCAGGACGAGCTCACCGTATCCTTCGGTCTTGCAGTTTTAGGCTTGGATTTAGATTTAATTGAATCTATAATAGATTTCCAAGCAGGTGGTAAGACCCAGCCATCTTCTCTATTCAAATTTGGATGTTTTTTAATTTCAATAATTTACTAATAAGTTTTCATGGAGCGATTTCGCATGACTGCCTTAAATCTAACGGTCGTATGCGCAACTGATACGCTAGAAGTCTGGGATTCGATTCTCGGATCAATTTTATGTGATTCCTAGTGGCTGATCGGAATCTGGATTTGTGTCTGGTTGATGGTATTTGCCCTCCGGACTCAAATCCAGATACAAAAGCACACTGGCCGCCTGATGGTAAGTGGCGAAGCCTATAGACATAAGCGACGTCAATAGTACCTATAACTAACGCGATGTCATCTCGAGACCTCAGTTGTTGAGTCTTATATACCAAGTAATTTTAATAGCTTCACTAGCTTTTGCCCGCGGCTTCGCTCACGTGGATGTAGAAGCAAAATTAGGATAAGAAATTTATCCCAAAGAAGATAAAAAAACTCACTATAACAGTTTCATCATCCTCTTAGCCTATGGCGAAAATATGTTAAAGTCGGGTTTCAATCAAAACAGATGTGATAAAATATTTAAACATCTTACACACCTTCAGACCTTTGTAACTCAATATCTAGTTAAAACCGGTAGGTACCCTAACTAAATAAATTATTTGTCAGGTTTTTTGGCCTTCTCACTAACACTAACGATTATCATAGGTTTTCGTATGGAGTCTACTATGCCACATCAATTAACATTTCTTAACGTGGTCTCGATGTGTTAAGAATGGTCACCCATCTATAGTCTAACCGCAGAAACCGCTGCTTGAGCAATTGTTGGGCAAACTCCCCCTTTGCTCTTTTCAAGTAAAGGTCCAAGCACCTTTACGTTGCTTACTCTTTCGGGAATACAGTCGCGATGTTTTTTTTTGTTATGATATTTCTTTAGATTTCTTAATTGATGTGTGGGTTCGATTCCTTACAACTCGAACAAATATTTTAATGGTCGACGGACAATTCCGGGTACTGAGGTACTCTATAAGGTACTGATACTACTAAGGTGATGTTGTTTGTGAAAATGTGTTGTTGAACATCACTCCAAAAGAAAACGGAAACATCAGTTAGTCGTAATAACTCGTAATTCAAACTAAACCATACAACTATTGTTTAATTTAAGTCTATACCACTTTAAACGTTTATAACTAATCAACAATCACGATTTCTGCGCATATAACAACTTAATTAAAAACCAACAATAATGATCCCTTATATCAATAGGAATGCATACTACAGAGAGGTCAAGCTCTATCTCAGCATATACGCAACCAAGTGGAATGAGATTTACCTCATTTTTTTGGATGGACTTTTAAATAGAAAAAAACAACAATGATGATCTCTTCTTTCTATGGGCTTGCATACAACAGAGAGGTTAAGCTCTATCTAAGGATCTATACAAATAATTGAAAAAAGCTTTACATCAGTTTTTAAGTTGGAAATTATGCTTTACAACAGTTAACACAAAATTCAAATCTATTCAGTAGGTTTAGCGCCAACCCCTAACAAACAGACAAACAGACAAGAATTCTAAAAATCACCTTTTTGGGTTCGCGATCGTTTATATTCTAACCCAATTGTTTTTTTTTATATCTTCAATGTACAGACACGACTTTTTTACAATTTTATAATAGTATCGATTGCCCGGTTTTTTTATATCACATCAAGTCAATTATTATTGGATTGTAAATCATATTACATTTACAGTTCATACTATCCGTCTCGAAAGAATCCGCAGTTACGAGAGCGTAGCTACGCTTCAGCTACGTTGTAGCTACGTTTTGGCTACGTCGTAGCTGTACTTCGACTACGTCGTAGCAACGTTTCGGCTAACTCATAGCTACGCTTACGCTACGTCGTAGCTACACTTCAGCTACGTCGTAGCAACGCTTCAGCTACGTCGTAGCTACGCTTAGGCTACGTCGTAGCTGCAAGCTGCTATACGACTGATGTATTGGAGAAGTTTTTTTTCTACCCCCCATCTCGGAAAGAGTATTTTTACTCTTCGATATCTGAGTGCAAAAGTCGTTTTTATCATCTAGAGAGACAAAGTAAATTGAATTTAGAACATCGTGCTTTTACCCCCATGGTGCCGTATTTATCATACAACTTTTTTTTTATTTGTTAAAAACTCAGAGTTGGAACCTTCCCTAGGTTCCGAGTCTGAACAAAAACGCAACGAAGTATCGATATATGTTGTATCGATATTTTTTGAAAATATCACTATCGATACTGATATTTTTATTTAAAAATATCGATATAAGGGCGATATATCTTAAAAACCAAATTATAAAACAGCAAATCAAGTCGACCAAAAACAAAAAATACATTAAATATAATTTGTTAAAAAGATGTTAGTATAAAAAAAGTATTCCTTTTTGGGATTTTATAATCTTAAAATTATATTATAAATGTTTATTGGTCTGTAAAAAATATTGATTTTATTACCTTTTCGATACTTTGAATTTAATATCGATGCATCGATATATCGAAATAATAACGCTCAAAAATATCGATAAATTAAAAAATAATATCGATATATCGATGTATCGATATTTTTTCAACAAGCCTATCGGAACCTTCTTGGTGTACTTTTTTAAGTCACTAACACCAACATTACAGTACCTAACAAAAATATTACACTCAAGTAATTGTAGCAACGTTACTTTCAATAATAATACCAATAATACCTAAACTGAAATAAAAGTATCTTGTGGTTGTAAATGTTTTTGTTAGTCATTTTCTCGCTGAGGTGGGATGAAAAGTTACGTGTTGCACTCGAGTGCAAAGATTTTTCACCTTATGCTCTTTTAATTCCCTCGCTGACGCTCAGGATTCTAATTTTTGAATCACTCGCTGCGCTCGTGTTTCAATTTTAGGATCCTTCGCTTGCTCGGTCATCAAAATTGAGCACACGGTTAAAAAGCAACTTTGCACTCTTGTATAACAAATAACTATTTTTCTATAAAGTTGAATTTATCAAGTTGATTTCGGTCCATTAATAATTATTACCTATGACTGATGTTTTAGAACTTGTAATTCTACAGACAACAACAGACATTCATTTCGATATTCAGATAATCATTATTTCGTATAAAGTCTTTTTTTTAAGCATTTTCCATGCTAAGATAACCAGTTATTTTAATGAAGGAAAAATGACTGGCAAGCAGGCCTCGAACCTACGTATCCTGTTTAACTACACCAGACACTATGACCTCTAAGCCACCGCGAGTCCTACTCGCCCAGTCGAAATCTTCCTTCACATTCTAAATTTACGTCACAAGGTGACGTTAGCGACATCTATAAGAAAGCAAATGCTTCACAACTGACACGACTTACTTCACAGTTAGTTCGATGTTGTACGAAGCATCGTACCACCATCGCTTATGGCTTAGAAGTCAAAGCGTCTAGTGTATTTAACCAGAAGACGCAGGTTCGAGAGCCGCCCGCCAATCGATATTTCCTTCGTTAAAATACAAGGTGGAAGGGACATCGACGCACATCCGAATACCATGAGTTCTGTACATGATTCTGGACTCTGTGTAGAAATTTTCCGTAACTTTTTTCATCAATTTTTCAATTTTTTTTTGCAGTTTTTTTACTTGAATATATTAGAAACATTATTTCTATCTACCCAAATTAGATTTATAATAAAAAACAAAAAGGTATAATAAAAAAATCATTATTGCATTTAGTTCGGATCGCACGCGCAACAACTTTCACCGCAGAGCGTTATGATCGCGTTTTTAGCAATACTCTGTGCGCTCAAAAATGTCAATATCTGTAATAACCGATCATTTTCTACATGAATCACCTAGGTCAGTTTATTTTTGACATTGAATGAAACGTTGCCACGACGTTTGTGCGTCGATATCCCTTCCACCTTGTATAAGATTAACCAGTAATAACAAAAGCCAGTTACTATAAAAACTTTTTTGTACATACCATATCCAATTGAAGTAGCTTCTTGGTACCCAGTTAGGTAAATCCCGAACGTCTACAGACTGAAGTGTTGTCACTGGCCGCCGGGCCACTTAGGGCCGTGCCTTATCTGTAGATTTACACAGCCTCCTCCAAGTACCAACGACCGCAGGTATAGATAGGCGAGCTAGATATTACAGATTGGATAAGAGCCAATGTTGGAGCCAACAATGTTGGTGCATTTTGATGATGTGTGAGCCAACATTGGCGAATGTGCACCAATGAGTGATTAAGTGCATATTGTTATGTAAGAATAAGATAAGATATATTATATACGATATAATTATTTTCCTTCATTAAAAATAAGATAAGATACTCAAAATTTTTGCTCTAGTGGTCCCAAGCCAGATTGCTGTGCTAGAGGTCCTGGGTTCGAATCCCGGGTTGGGCCAAGTGTAGTTAATTTTTTTTGAGAAATTCAGCAGCTCGGAGCTTGGATTTGTGCCAGTTGATGAGAATAGGCTCGCCCCATGTGGGTGTACATTAGAATACCTCTGCTTACCCCCTTGGTATGTATGTAATGAAATATTATTTTCTTTAAAAAAAACATGTAAATTTACATTTTTATGTATACCTTTATCTAGTTATCTTGTATACAGTGCTACTCACGTCTATGATGTGAATTAAGGAAGAGACTGAGTACTAACTCACTAATAAAGTAGGAGTAATACTTCATCTAAATCTCAACAAAAAGATGGTTAGGTAGACATATTACACAAGGCGTTTCAAACAAACATTGAGTAAGTATTGTAACTAAATTGCAGATATTCATATCGGTGCGCTACGCCTCGCTGCAATCTTGATACATTGAATATACTCCACGCGAATGCTTCATCGCTCCCAGTAATCTTGATACATAACTCTCTATTCAATTCACTCAATCGATATTGTTTATGATTTATTTATTACTAGCTACCCGCCAGCGGCTTCGCCCGCGTGGTCTTATAATTTTTTACCCCGTTTTGGCAACATTTTTCATTACTACTCTGCTCCTATTAGTCGTAGCGTGATGATATATAGTCTATAGCCTTCCCCGATAAATGGGCTATCTAACATGGAAAGAATTTTTCAAACCGGTCCAGTACTTTTTGAGTTTATTCGTTACATACAAAAATACAAATCTTTCCTCTTTATAATATTATAGATTAGTGTAGATGTAGATAGTGTAGATAATAAACTACTTATCACGAACAAACAAAAGACAAAAAGACTGGTTTGTTAGTGTCGTGGCCGCAAACTGCTATACCGAAGGTCCTGGGTTCGATTCCCAGGTCGAGCAGTATTATTGAGTTTAGTTTTCTAACATCTTAACTAAAAAATAAAGTACTATAGTCCGCGCGGAACTAGTTGACCGCGCCTTAGGTAGGGGCGAGGGTGAGGCGGCGGGATACTGTGAATGAAAACAAGCGCCCCCGCCCCTCCGTCCCACCGTTCACATACCTAAGGTGCGGCCAACTAGTTCCGCGCAGACTATACCTACTCCTCCAATTTTTATAACAGATGAGGTATGATTGGAAACTCCACTCACAAACCAGATGCATCGGATATCGTTTCAAAGCAATCTTTCTATGTTCAACTGTTGCAATCCATATCAAACGTTTTGTATTGAATTCTGAAGATTGCAAGACATGTTACTCTTTTGTTCAAGTAAGAACAGTCATTGTTTATTTTGAATCGATCATTTTTGTTTGATTGATTCAATCTGCTGATTGATTTTTGGACAGACTGGGCGATAGGCTTTTGGACTAAGGGTTTTGGGTGAATACACAAGCGCAGTACTAATCTAGGGAAACACATTCTAAGCCCAGATGAAATAAAGAAGCTCACCCCTAAGCAAATCCTGCAGTTTGTGTCAGCCGCAGGATTTAGCGGTGAAACTCTAAATTTAAACCATCAAGCGGCGATCACAATAGACCCACCAGGGTCGCAGGGATACAGTAGCAGCGAAAAAAAAAATCGGGGTTTCGGGGGAAGGCAAGCGGAGATATATTTGTATAGCCTATATCCCACACCAGTGAGGCCATAATGTTGGCCAAAATTCAGTTTGAGGCAACGTTAAAAATGTTTAAATGAAATTCTAGTGTTGGTTGAAATTTCACCGATTCACGGGATTGAATTAATTTTAATGGTATATGCACCATGCATCTACAGTGCTTTGATGGCGAAGAAAAACAAAAGGAAACGTAACGTACGTTCTATTGCCATACATACGTTACTCACGCCG
Source organism: Acronicta psi (assembly GCA_946251955.1). Taxonomy (NCBI): domain Eukaryota; kingdom Metazoa; phylum Arthropoda; class Insecta; order Lepidoptera; family Noctuidae; genus Acronicta; species Acronicta psi. The sequence continues at coordinate 1,017,582 of OX276474.1, forward strand.
TTTCCCCAAAGGGGTAACCAGAAACTACAAATTCCTCGTTTTTATTTAAGAAAATGTTTATACGACCAAAACATACATAAACTTTTAGGACTTTTGCTACTTCCTATTTTTTTTTTCTCACATGACATAAAAGCGTGAAGGAAATCACGCAAAACTATTAAGTTAAGCAAAAAGCAGATGATTGATCGCTGCAGCATCTACTTAAGATCCTGGGAGGACATTAATCAAAACTTCTTAAAGCGCTATTAAAATAACAACCCTTTTCCCTGATGGTTACCGGTCACTCAGAACGCTACTGTTGGCGTACAACTCATGTAATTCTCACTCAGGTGAAAAATTATACATAACTACTGTCTTTATAACTAGTAACTGTATTTTGCGCTTTTACACCTAAACTGCTAAACCGATTTTAATGAATTATGGAACAGAGATGGATTAGAACCTGGCTATTTTTTGGTCGAAAGATAGGTGGAAGGGGATTAAAATGGATAATAATAAATAGGATATAGGTAAAGTTGAAACGATTCAATTGAAACTTTTGAAGATTACGATTACGATTTTTAAGACTTACAATTGAAGATTTTCAATTGAAACGATCGTGGCACACTGTTTTTGCTTCATCTATTTTTGGAAAGTTGGCTTTGAGAATTACTTCCAGTAAGGGACCATTTATCAAAAGAGAATGAAGACAGGACTTGAAGGAATTTCCTGAAGGGTTAGGCAGAAGTATACTGGTTGTATACCTACAGTTTGCCTATATATTTAGGCCCCATGTAATAGGGAGCGAGCATATTGCCACAAATCCAGGCTCTGAACTGCTACATGGAATTTCACAGAAAAACCCAGCAAAACTTTACTCAAACCCAAGACCTCTAGCGTAGCAGTCGCACTTAGTACCACTAGACTAACGAGGCAGACAAACATGGGTTGGGTTCTTCTTAAAATTGTTAATGTAGCCTCTTGTGTATCCCACTACTGGGCAAAGGCTTTCCAACTTAGTCCAAAGCTGGAAAAATTAAGTGAGAAAAAAAAATATCAAAATACTATTCCCATGGGCTCCCGAATTCATTTCTTTTACAGTAGTAAAACGGAGCTTAAAGAAGTCCTCAGCAGCATCGAGTTGCATCAAAGGCAACGTTAGTAGCTGTAGTAACATTTTTCTCGGAGCACACAACATAATATAATAAATCATTGTCAGCCGGGGCTCAGTTGCAGGAGTTCTGTCCATCTCCTTAATGCCAACCCCTTTTTTCCCAACTAAACTACGTAAATTAATTAATTTCAGGAAAATGGAAGGTATTACCGACCCTGTAGCTCTTTAAATATCGACTTAAATCCTTTGTTTTGCACTCTTGTTTCTTAGGGACTTTTTTGGTGTGTTCTCAGTTGCATTTTTATTATTTTTTTTATTCAGTAAAAAAGCAAATGGGTTTATTTTTCATTTGAGGGGCTTGTGACTAAGTTATAACTACGCTGATCTGCTAGGTTAAGCTGAGCTTGCCGCGGTCAATCTGTGGATGGGTGACCATTCTTAATATATTGAGACCCCTCCGTGCCTCGTAGACCACGTAAAACCGTCGGTCCCGGTTGTCATACGAATACCTATGAAGAAGAAGAAGTCAGAAGCCCAAAAAGCATGACAACCAGTCTATCCTTCGAATATCGGTTTGCGGATGTCTGATGGCAGTCACTTTTGTGTTGGACAAAGGTGGTTGGGATAAGGCTAGGTAGAAGGAGGGTTTGTCAGTTGTCTTAAAGGATATTTTTTTTAAGGTAAAATACAGTGTGGAGGGACGAGGTGTGTTGTCCCTCTGTTGCTGTAAATACATACTTAATATATAAGAAACACCCAGACAAACACAAATACATAAGCTCATCACATAAATGTTTGTGTCTTGTGGGAATTGAACCCACGACCTCGTGATCAGCAGTCCGGTACTCGAACCACTAGACCATAGACGTCGTCTAAAGATAGGATTCTGTAACAATCGTTCATTAAAAGAGGCCTACGTCCAGCAGTCGAAGAATACGGGCTGGTGATTATGATTATAATGATGATGGCTTTGTACCAGTACTAATTGCTCCATTTTGTGCCGAAACAACGAACATTTACATACATTTTTAATGTGTGTGTGTGTGTATGTATGTATGTCTGTGGCATCGTAGCTCCCGAACGGAACCGATTTTGATTTGGTTTTTTTTTTATTTGAAAGGCGAATTAGTTGGGAGTGTTCTTAGCTATGTTTGATGAAAATCGGTCCAAGATGGCCACCGCCACAAAATTGCATATTAGAATTCGTGTCGGGGGTTTTCTAAATTTTTAATTTAAGTAGGTTAAGTTATTATTCATTAAATATTTTAGTTACCTACTCAATCATTTTTACGGTACTCGTAAATAGACACAGTTTCTCTTATTTTTGCTTAAATCAAAACCCTTTTTTCTTGGAAACTGTGCAGCATAAAAAACTACCGAGGCCTCAACGAGAACAGCTTCCTATTACATTATTCAGATATTATACATTCGGCAACAGTAACAAGGTACCCATCTTATTCTAGATGTAAAATAACTTTCAGAATTCAATATTCCCAAAACAATATAGCAACACCTGTGCTATATTTCCATTTGGGCCCGAGCCCCGTATAAATATTCAATTTAGATACTTCACCATACACTCCTGTATATATTGATGGGATATTTAGACGGTGCGGGTATTGGTAGAACTAAACATTGGTCGATCATAGTGGTGGAAAGGTTTGAAATGATATGGGTTCAAACTGCAATGGGTAATAGTTTATTTTTTGTTTTTGAGCAAATCTGTATTGGATTGGTATTGTAATAGACGGAGTTATTTATCTATATCTATATAAATAAAAATTAATTGCAATTCTGTTAGTCTCGCTAAAACTCGAGAACGGCTGAACCGATTTGGCTAATTTTAATCTTGAAATATTCGTGGAAGTCCATGGAAGGTTTGAACGGTAAGAAAATTTTTATTGGCGGTACGAAATTCGCTGGGTCAGCTAGTATATAATAAAGATAGACTGGATGTACATGACTGGGTGAGGCGGCGGAATACTGTGAACAAAAAAAGAGCCCCCACCCCTCCATCCCGCCGCTCACATACCTAAGGCGCGGCCAACTAGTTTCGCGCAGACTATAGCTAGACCAATAAGGCAGTTTAATTATTATTCTTCTTCTGAGAGTGTCCAAGGCAAAAAAAAATTATGGCCTTAAAATAAAATAAAATATTATAATTTGTTTAATAAAGGAAGCCTTGGACAAACTATGACCATTAATTTCTATAGACAAAGCAGAAAGCCAGCCGTACTTTATCAACAACTTTACAGGTGACAATGACGTAACTCAAAGTCAAAACTGTTCCATTAGTTCATTTGTTTCATTCGCTCGTTGCGGTCACCGTTCATAATACCATACAACTCGTATTAAGGTGCGTCCACATTTGAAGCCTCCTTTTGTAACTTTTCTATTTTTGTAAATTTTTTATTTAAACCTTTTTGGTTTCGCATCATATTTTAATCGGTCATAGAGAAAATATAAATGGTACTTGACAGTCAAAAAGATAGCATTAGTAATCAGAAATTCACAGACTATTCTGTTTGTTCAGTATTTGCTATATTCAGTGGTATATTATTATAACCGTATATACAGTACAATCACAGTACAATACTGCATATTTGGATCAAGAAAAATCCAATACACTTATTTCGTTAAAATTTATTATCGCTTATATTGATTTGAAACAATTGAATATCTATGTAATAGTATCTAGATAAATGAAATGTTTTATTTATTAATAATACGGGGAATAAAATAAAGGAAAATAAAATGTTATAAAAAACAGAGCCTGTAACAATCTACTCAGTAGTTTTTGAGCTCGTAAGATCTAACATCCAGATATAGACACAAAAGCTGTTAAACTCTCTTCTTTTCCGTAGTCGGGTAAAAATATACAGAGCGCCTTACCCTTTAACTTTTGAGCCCTTTTAGACCATAAAGGTATTTATGTAGATTGACACTTCTTTATCTTATCTCGACTCAAATACAGTTATTGCGAATTCGCATTCGAACAGTAGTGCGCACTATGAGGATGCACCCTTAAGTCCCTTAACCGATTTTATCATTTTGTGGCTTTTTGTTTAACTTATAACGTAACCAGAAAGCCAGTTATTAGTTATTTTGCACCCCCAAAAACCTTTTGATGTGGAGTTACAAAACAATGTTCGAATACTTTATTGTTTTCTGCGGTTTTGTTGAATTAATAGTTTAGAAATTTTACGATTCAGAAACTGTTTTGTGGAATCAAGTTGTTTTTATTTACTTTTAGTTCGTGGAAATAATATCATAGTATATATATTTTTTTAATATATAATATATTTTGGACATTTTACACAGTACCATCTTGTCCCAAACTAAGCAGAGCTTGTACTATGAGCACTAGACAATGGATATTATACTTATATATGTATATATGCTATATTTATTTTCATCACATTAAATATTTGTCCTGTCCTGTGGGGATCGAACCCATGACCTCGTGATTAGTAGACCGGACTGCTGATCACGAGGTCGTCACCGACACACGACTCGAACCACCAGACCACAGACGTCGTCATTTGATTTGGTATCGTTTATTAGGTGCGAAATTATTTTCTCTGCACAAAATGTCTTCATATATACGGATACCTTGATGGATCAAACTATCGCAGATTCAACCCAGAGTGGCTTGCTCTAATTGCTTATAAAAAAGCGAGCAAGAGGTCGCGAAGTTCTTTTCATATTTTTAAAGTTTAGCAACCTTTTTTAGCGGGACTGTGTGAAGCCCTGGGCAATCGTTTTCATCCACGCCCCAGCTACTTAGCTTTACCATAGAAAACGTAAAGGAAAACATTTATTGAGAAAAGCGTGTAAGCGGTCACTGTGTTAACTAGGGCACAGATTTATTATTTTTATTTTAAGACTAGCGATAATAGTACCAGCGGGTTATTATAATATCATAATTAAGTATATGGAGCCTATATTTTATGTTAGGGGTGAACAATACATTGGTGAAAACTGCATTCATTTCCATTCAGTTGTTTCTGCGTGTTGCGAGTACAAGCAATAAAAACACATTTTTTTTCTATTTTTTTGCCGAAGCGGTCAGACGCAGGTTTGAAACTCGCCCACTAGTAATTTTTTTCCTTAATTAAAATAACTGTATAATAACTTAGCATGGAAAATGACAAAAAAAAAGGAAATCAAAAAGACACGTTTTTACAGCTTTTTTTGGCAATCTGATATTAGTGTTTAAGATAATATACCTACCAGTAAGCATGTTTTCCGGATTTTCACCCGGTTTAGGCCAATGAGGCAGACAATTATATTCTCAAGGCTAATTTATTATTACTCTAATTCGTTCTAAGGAAATTTTACCACAGAGCAAGAGAAAATAATTGGATGAGGCCCAATTCACCGAACCGTGACGCCAACAACACCACAACGAAATTATCGCATTTGTAACACAAAGCGGTGCGGTAACCGACTTGTTAATTTCCCAGCAATGATTAATACTTAAAGCGCAAGTAAATAAATGAATAGCTACGGATCAAATGTCCACGGCGGCTTGCTAACGACTTCAAAATGATAAATCAACTTTAGGAAAACAATAAGATGGACTTAGTTTGGAGTAAAGTATCTTGTGTACAGATAGCTAGGCGATGGATGCTTCGTTATTTAATAAATTAATACTAAATTAATGTAAGTAGCTATACGCTAGCAGTGATAACCTAGAAAGAAACAAAGAAGCAGAAACATATTTATTTTGCTCTCATAGCTGAACACGAGACATAATAGAAAAAGGAAAATTAAAAATTATTTAATCTAATCTATGGATATGCTGATTGGTGAAAACAAAAAAGGACCCTAGCTCAGCATAAATAAGCCACTTTATTATAATAAATGACGTGGCGTTGGTATTCGCTAGGTCCTTGAGTGAATTCACATATCGGACAGCTATCACCTATACCTAGGGGTATGACCACTGGACTGCCTAGTCCAAGGTCTCGAATACGATCGATGACACGCACCTCTGACTTTTCGAAATCATGTGCATATTATCACTCGCTTTAATGGTGAAGGAAAAGATCGTGAGGAAACCTGCATGCCTGAGAGATTTTCTCGACGGCATGTGAAGTCTGCCAACCCGCATTAGGCCAGCGTGTGGACTATGCCTGACTACTGATCTGAGACTGCCTCTCAGTATGAGAGCGATTCTCTCATGCCCAGCAGTGGGACAGTATTGATGGGTTGATGATGATGATGAGATATATATGTACAATCACGCCCTTCCCACGGGGCAAGCAGAAACTACAGACTACCACGTGCTACGATTCATAGTCTCTGCCTACCCCTATGGGAAACAGGCGTGAAGCTACGTATGTATGTATGAAACAGCAGCCGGCGGAGCTGAAAATTATTATCTATTATCAATATTATAGCAAAGCTTCAACTGTACAACCAGCTTATACATTCTAGGGGTTTGAAATTAATCAAATAGTCTGTAGTTATGACGGCGCGGACATTCCGCCGGAGATTGATGGGCCTTGGGGAATAGTTGGTGTCTAGTCCGGGCCCCGGCTGCAGCATTGTCTTGTTACAATGTTAATTGATTAACTGTTGATTTTGTTATTGGATATTGTTCAGTGCTGTTTCTCTAGATAAACTGTAATCACACGAAACAAGAGGAGTTTGAATTCAGTTAAAATTATTTACCAAAGTTGTTAATGGGAAATGGGAATTGTGTCCATTAGAAGGTTTAGGTTACCGTGGGCTCCTAAGCGCTACTACTACGCTCGACATCATGGGTTCGATTTTCAGGTCGAGCAGTGTGTTTCTAAATTCTTAGTAGCGAGTCGACGTTTACGTTTCTGCCCGGTTAAAGGCAATACGCTACTCCTATTACATGGGCCTAATATACCAGCGAAGTGTGCATAAATGCATACCTCATGCCTCGTTGGTCTAGTGGTCCCAAGTGGGACTGCTACGCTAGAGGTCCTGGGTTCGATCCCCGGGTCGAGCAGTGTTGTTGGGTTTTCTATGAAATTCCCAATAGCAGCACATTTAATGTCACCCACCAATGTGCAATGTACACCCACATTTTGCGGGTATGTTTAGGTCCCATGTGATAAGGGGCGAGCCTTATCATGGGACCTAAACATACCGGCAAAATGTGGGTGTACATTAGTACGTCTCTGCCTACCCCTTCGGGGAATATGGGCGTGATGGTTTGCGTACCTCATGCATCCCCTTTTTTGGTAACGTATGCCGAAAATCCTCATGAATCGTCTACCACTACCACTACCAAGGAGATGGCCCGGACTCAACAAAACATATACTATCACGTCTGTATTCCCCGAACGATTAGGCAGAGACGTACTAATGTACACCCACATTTTGCCGGTATGTTTAGGTCCCATGATAAGGCTCGCCCCTTATCACATGGGACCTAAACATACCGGCAAAATGTGGGTGTACATTGCACATTGGTGGGTGACATTAAATGTGCTGCTATTGGGAATTTCATAGAAAACCCAACAACACTGCTCGACCCGGGGATCGAACCCAGGACCTCTAGCATAGCAGTCCCACTTGGGACCACTAGACCAACGAGGCATGAGGTATGCATTTATGCGTATAAAAGTAGAACTCGCTGGATAATCATTTATACATCGTCATTCGTAAAGGCTCTTCAAAAAACTTCAAAAAACTATTGACTAAGTACGCCAACATTTACCGTCTCTAACATACACTTAAGCGATAGCTACATCATCAAAAACATCCTAAATCTCGCAAGACGCTCCCCGCGCATGTTCAAGACGTTCTGCGTTGCACATTTAGCCATGTTTGAGGTAGTAATTGGGCCCTAAAGTAGGGGCTACACGGTCTACATCACCCCCGGCCCGCCCCTTCGCTGTTCGGTGCCCGGCTTATATGCTACAAGTCTGATGTACTCGCGGCTATTATCTAGTTAGTATAAACTTATATGTTGAGTATTTAGTTACATAAATTACATTTATTTCTGTTGCTTAAGTAGTACTAGCTTATTAGCCTAGTGGCTTTGGGTTGAATTCTCAGGTCGAGCAGTGTTATTTTTAAGAGCAGCTTTGTTAATGGTAGTAGGCTCGCCCCATACATACATGGGACCTATACATACATACCATCTGTGATTGTATATTAGTACATCTCTTGCATTTAAGGGGACACCCTTAAATGCGAGAGATTTAAGCCCACTGGGATCAAATTCTATAAATAGGTTTAAAAAGCTTTCCACACAAGTGCAAGATATCATACCATGCAATAAATTCTATTATACGTAAAAATAACAAACAGATACCGTCCTAATCGTCACGCGTCGCATCACACTGTCGTATCGTGAACGCGACCGGCCACCCATCCATCAGGACACCCAGCGTACCGTGGCTGACTGATACCTCCATTCTGTACCCAAATTGTCTCCTCTATCATATGGAGTGGAGTCACAGCGCTTAAGTGGAACTATTTGTCAACTATCGAGGAATGTTTAAGTCAGGATTTTTTTCTGAAATACATTGTCTTTTATATGCACCGTTACATAAGCAATTTATGTAACGTTTGTAGCAGTAGGTAGATAGAATAAGAAAAGACTGGTCCTGATTTAAAGCACACTGTGCGTAATGGAGCTTAAACGTAGAAAGATACAAATTATGTAAAAAAAATATATTATTAATTAAAATTATTTTTTTCTTACAAAACAGTTTTGTATATACTTATATATTTTAAAGCTTTTTGACATATTTTGCGTTATATGTTTTATGTTATTGCACAATCTTTGCCAAACCACAGATGTAATTATATAAAAATATTACTGTATCTGAATCTTTTTTGTCGACTGTACATTAAGTTATAGCCTGCACTCGTAACACCGCGGTAAACAAAAGCAGGTACACCCAAACAGCATTTAGCGAACTAAAATCGAATAACACTAAAAGCTGTTTTGGCGAAGTCGTTGTCCGGCGTGGAGTATGTAAGTAATTCCTAGTAAACGAGTTAGGCAGCCCGAGAACTTGTTCCCGCTCCACTAAAAACTATGGCTGGATTGCACCGCGTAACTGCAGTTAACAATTCGTCAGACTTGTTTTTGGAAAGTTTCACGCTTATTTTGACTGTCTCGTTAGTCTAGGTCCTAAGCGCGACTGAGGTCTTGGGGTCGATTCCCCAGTCGATCAAAGTGTTGTTTGTTTTCCATTTTAAAGCCCAGAGTTTAGATTTGTACCTGGTAAATGCTGCGGTTGCCCCTAACCATCATAAAATACGAATTGTGTGCACTTTTATAATTCACATTTAAGTAGAAACAAGAGTTGCGATGTTAAAGCCTTTTCAAATGAATTTCTTTCTTTCTTGGAAAAGTACTGAGACACACTTGATGTATTACTCAATCTATACTAAATAGCTTTAGAGCTAATGTCAAGTGCTTAATCATGCCTCTTGACATTAGTCTCTGAATCCTTAAGAGGATTAGAATCAAAAGCACAATACTATCATTTATTTCAAAAGAGCCTAGTATTATTTTATTCATGTAAGTAAGATTTAGGCCTTAAGACATCTTTTTGTACAGGAGATCTGAAGACTAACCTAAATCCCCGTCAAAGAATGTGTTTTCGTATGTAAAGCGTTCTTTAAACTCGGTGGCTCTCATTAGCGTAAGTAGAGAGGTGGATGTGGATATGTTTTTTTTAATAAAAAAAACATGTTGTTGCCAAAGTTTGCATAGCTCCAAAGAGTTACTGTGATTCGTTGTTTGTATAGAGTCTGAGTACAAAAGAGTATTTACTTGAATTGCTCCATCTTTTTCTCTGTTCTTAATCAAGATAAAAATAGCGTCAGGAAATTACATTATATAAATAAAATACATATAAAGAAATTTGTATGTAGACATAAAAAGCAACTATAGAACCCAACTTGCTACGATTCTTGCACACTTCCTTTACTTCGTCCACGTACATAAATCTTGTAAAGAATAAAACATGTATATAAACATACACACAAATACTTTTAATATAAATAAAATGCCTATTTATAAATATAACACGCATACCATAAATGTTTACGTATGTTATAAGAGTGAACTTTTCTGTGCGTATTAACTAATAAAATATCGCGGGGAAACCTATGTAGCAGATACACTTTCTTGATGGTGGCGTGTGAAATCTACAAGCCCAGATTAAGGCAACGTGGAGGGTAATAGCCTAACTCTTCTAATTTTAAAAGGAGACCCGTGGCCAGCAGTTTGACAGTACAGAGTTTGATGATGATACACGCACTGGGGGTTTAAACGTGTTACAGCTAATCTTAGATTAACAAACCGTGTTCGGTGCGATCCAAACAATTGGTTAACGAATTTATCAAGAGTTAGCAAGCAGGCAGCTGGTACAACTAGTACTTGGTTTTACTTACTACACACGCACGAGTAGTTACGTGTAGTTTTGAGTTTACAACAAGAGCTTTTTTAAAGGTGAGAATTGATAGTAGAGAGAGAGTAGTAGTTAATTTGTTTAGTAATCTACACTAATATTATAAAGAGGAAAGATTTGTATTTTTGTATGTAACGAATAAACTCAAAAAGTACTGGACCGATTTGAAAAATTCTTTCCATGTTAGATAACCCATTTATCGGGGAAGGCTATAGGCTATATATCATCACGCTACGACTAATAGGAGCGGAGTAGTAATGATGTAAAATGTTGCAAAAACGTGTTGCAAAAATGTGGGAAAAAATTATAAGACCACGCGGGCGAAGCCGCTGGCGGGAAGCTAGTTGTTTATAATCATGAAATGTTCGCCTTAATGGTCAAGCACGAAGTCCTGTGTTCGTCGAGTAGTGTTCTTGGGGTGTTTTTATTACCGATCAAACGGTGAAGCATGCTTGGTTTGTGGTATGATGGTATCACTCAAGGGGTAATTTTATATGCAGTATGGGACTTCTTAGCTCAGTGTTTGCATTTGTGAATTGTGCCCAGGTCATGGCAATAGGCTTGCCCCCTTATTAAATGGGACCGCTACTGTGGGTCCTCTGTCCTCCTCCCTTATTGGAATTAAGACGTAATGGAACGTAAGAAAATGTTTAGTATATTAAAATCGTGTTTTTTTTTTTTTACAGAACATTCACTTTTTTACTGGAAATTGATGAAATCTGAATGTATGTTTTTTAGCATTTTCCATAATAATATTATACCAGTCTACGTCACCTTAAGACGTAGGAAAATTTCAACTCTGCGGGTAGGACTCGCGGTGGCTTAGAGGTTACAGCGTCTAGTGTATATAACCAAAAGACGCAGGTTTTTTTCTTCATTAAAATAACTCCAAAATAACCTTCAAGAAGGATAGACGGAGCAGATAGAGCCTTAATGAAGTCCTTTAATTGTTCTTCTATACATGTAGGAGCCAATAGTGAATGTTAGCTCAGGGAATGGAATAACTATGCGAGCATGCAGTTAATCAGGCACGCGTGTTGCAGACAGCGGCGCGGCGTCCCCGCGGTACTGCAGCGGCGATGAATGCCGACACGTGGCGATGTATCGCCGTCTCATGACACGGTACACGCTGCAATTGTTACGTTACATACTGGAACGCTTATTTGTAACATACGATCACGCTTATATTCCCCGAAGGGGTAGGCAGAGGCGTACTCATGTACACCCACATTTCACCGGTATGTTTATGTTCCATGTAATAGGGGGCTCTCCGTGCCTCGGAGAGCACGTAAAGCCCTCGGTCCCGGGTGTCATACAAACACTTATGACAATCGTTAGTGGTAGTCAGAAGCCTAAAAAGCCTGACAACCAGTCTTTCCTTCGAATATCGGTATTGCCTAGAAATTGGGTTGCGGAGGTCTGATGGCAGTCGCTCCGTGTAAAATACTGATATTCAGCCGCATCCTGGTTAGACTGGAAGCCGACCCCAACATGGTTGGGAAAAGGCTAGGAAGAAGAAGTAATAGGGGGCAATCCTATTGCCATAAACCGGGCACAAATCCAGACTCTGAGCTGCTACTGGGAATTTCATAGAAAAACCCAATAACAACTGGGAATCGAATCTCGAGCTCAAGGATGGGAAAGATATAGACCTCGTTTCGTCCCCAATTGGCAAACGTCCATTAGATTTTCCGAAAGATAAGTTAAAATTAAAATAATAAGTTATTTGAAGAGCACAGTCAAGACTTTGAACCCGTTAAAATTATTATTAAAAATTCCGAATCAAAACTTTAATTTTTTATTATCTTAGAAGATTTTATATCTTTATCTAGACGATACCTAGACTAAAATATTCGCTATTTTACGAAGATAATATTCAAGAAATTCAAAGAAGTGTTCTAATAAAACATTCAACGTAATGACGGGTGCTAATTGCATTACTGTTTTAAATGCCACACTATTCCACAATATTAAAACTATTTTATTTCATTCAGTGTCCCTAGGGTTGATACAGAAATGACTTTAGCATACATTTATGCAAGCCAATTTGCCCCTAAACGGTTAGTTTTTATTTACACGAAAGCACACTTTTTACTAAGAAAAAATTGCGTAAGCAGGTCATGTGATTTTTTATACTACAAACACATTTGAAGGTAAATATATTAATTATATAAATAATTCCTAATAATACCTACATATCTCAATTTCAAATTTGCTTAGCTCCACATAGAGCATATTTATCGTTTATCTACAGTAATAATAAATCATTGAATGACAATAAAATTGAGTATTGATATAGATTATTGTATGGTACATAGTCGAAGTTTTTTTTTTCATTTTAATATTTTTTTCTTAGCCATTGCTGTCCCACTGCTGGGTAACGGCGTCCCCAGGTCCTTCCATGTACTGTTTTATCGTATTTAATAAAAATTTGATAAAAAAGACTTGGATAGTGTAAACTAAATGTAAATCAAATGCGTCAGCGTGGCAACCTTAGATGCAGTAAGCATTCGTTTGATAGTGAAACGTTATTGGTTGATTGTAATATTGTTTTTATTGAAGTGTGCCTGCCAATGTTATTGGTTGAGTGTTACACAGCGTGCGTTCAAATTGTATTTGTATTTTATACTCTCAGGGAAAAACGTGTGTACTTATGTTTGTATTGAAGAATTTTTATTCAACAACTAAAACTAAGAAAACAAGTTATTTAGGCTACAACATACCATCACGCCTGTATTCCCTGAAGGGTTTGTCTGTAATGTACACCCGCAGTTTGCCGGTATGCTTAGGTTCCACGTAATAGGGGGCGAGCCTTTTGCCATTAACCGGACACAAACCGTTGTCACTTTTAAATTCTTTCAATTACAACTCTTTATCTATCGGCACACTTGGCTGGGTGTGTTGTAAATCTCATAATACTCGTGGGCCCGGCAGTTAAGTGTTATTAAATCTAAAATGCAAATGTTACATCTCCGATACTGACTCGCTCTTTTGTAAGTAACAAGGAGATTGGACGTAGATCTGTACAGTGCACTCACTGGATATGGTTCTGTATATCAAGCACAATTTAGTCCTAGTACTTAGTTAACGTAATCGTATCGAGTTCGAATTATTCGGCGGATGTCAAGGAAACTAAAAAGTTGCCAGCATAAGTTCACGAAGTTAGTATTCGAATAGTTAAAGTTAAGTATTTATGGAGTTAGCTAAGGACTTGTATGAAAAACGATAGCATTGGTTAGCATTTCTGACGGATAGTAAAGTTAAAGTATCGTAAAACTGCTGGTTGGTTGCCGGCTAATAGTAAGATTTTACTTTAACAACTCTATTACTACAGTGACTTGTGCTTGAGCCACTGGTGTAAAGTTGGTAAGCATAAAAATTTGAAGTTGGCCGACAAGCATTCAGCCCATTTTTTAAGTCTAAAATTGCTATTGAGTGTAAATATTTGGAGTTAGTGCCACTTTCTGGGCTTTCAGAAGCACAAGGCATACCTAAGTCAAATGTCATTCACTAAACCTTTCTTGTCTTTCGAGAATTCAATATGTACAATGTAGCCCGCTTATTATATTTATATTTATTTTAATATTTTCTATCACGAGGTTATGTGATTTGCTAGACCAATTATCATTATTTGACTTTTCGTTAGTATATAACATTTTAATAAAGGAAATAATCTACTAGTCAAGTCTGCCCGACTTGAACCGCGTCTTCTGGTTATATGTATACCTCTAAGCCACCGCGAGTGTTACCCGCCAAGTCGAAATATTCCTTCACATTTACGTCTCAAGGTGACGTTAGCGACATCTATTGGAAAGCAAATGCTTCACAACCGACATGACTTACTTTGCATGGAAAATGCTTAAAAAATATAATAATATAAACATAGTATTTAACAGTAAGAAAACCCAGTCCCTGTAAGCATATCCGTACAGAAATTAAAGCAATGTCTGATTTTCAGTTCACATAGGTATACCAGAGCGTGACCAGACAGAAATACTGCTAGTACTGACTAGCAGCACCAACAAAATGTGTTCTACCGTTTCCATTTCCCCATACATCTTGGAGCTGCATTTATTCCTTGTGCACACCAGGAGAACTAATCTGCTAATGCATCTATACTTACTGCGGACGGACTTCTATTTGCAGGGTTTTGGGAACCATTTCATTCCTCCCGACTTTGGTTTCACCGGTATTAATAGACGAACACGTCTGACAGACGTACTCGTGTGTTTGGTGGCTCGAAAGCACGGGCTTTTGGCCTGCTTTCGAGCAGAGTTTCGAGCGCATTCAGTGTATGGCTGTATCAATTTCTTGATAAGATGTAATGGAATAGTGCACATAAAGGTAGAAGGCGTCTTTCATTAAAATGTTTCTGGAAAAGTCAATGTTCTTGATACGGAAAATGTATGTATGAAATATGATTTATATGATAACGATGTAGTTCATAGGTTAGATATTTTTATAAGACCTACATTAAGTAGATGTATTACGTTCTCTTCCGAAAATATGTTTTTTTAAAGCGATATTTTTGGAGAAGATTTTCTAGAAGAAAAAATGATTGGCATATGTATTTGGCAAAATTGACATTATGTTTCTTTTCTGATATTATAATAGTGTGTGCGTTTTAAAGACATATCATCCGAATGTATTCTGTAAGATTAAAAAAAAATGTGGAAATCAAACTGAGAACCCGAACCCACTTAGATAAGACATTTTCCCTTGCACGTTAATCGACAATTACCTTTGTAGACTGATTTAAAGCAGCTTATGGTGTTACTACTGAATAAATAACACTACTTAAATTGTTCTTTAAATTGGTTTTGGTGTGAAATAAAGAATATTCTATCTATCTACTTAATAATGACGTATTACTTCCAAATCTATAGACCTAGAAGGCAGTTTAAAAGTTCCTGACGAATGCCTTGTAAGCCACAGGTCCAAAAACAAGCAGTTTAGTTCGTCGGCACTAACAAGAAAATTAACACTGCGTCGAGTTTAATGGCACTTGCAACGATATAATGGACGTCCGCTGCGGAGACTTGAAAACTAATAGCTTTTACAACCACTATCATACCCACAGCCGTGAACGATGTAATGACAACACAACCTTGGATAACGAGTGCGGAGGGAAAGAATTTTAAAGAGAAGAAGCGGGAAAAATTCCATAATTCAAATTCAATTTGACGACGTCTGTGGTCTAGTGGTTCAAGTACCGGACTGCTGATCACGAGGTCGTGGGTTCGATTCCCACAAGACAGAAACATTTATGTGATGAACTTAGGTGTTTGTGTTTGTCTGGGTGTTTCTTATATATTATAAGTATGTATTTACAAAAAAAAGTATATAAGTATTATATCCATTGTCTAGTACCCATAGTACAAGTTCTGCTTAGTTTGGGACTAGATGGTGCTGTGTAAAGAATGTCCCAAGATATTTATTTAATTCAAAATTCAAATGTTTTTAATTCAAATAAGTTGTCGAATCCTCTCTTTAATTTGCCCTGAACAAAACACCCAATATACTTAAGCTTATTGCAAATAATTCATATTGTTTAGATTATCTGTATGTTAGCTCAAATTTTGTAAAAAAATATTGAATATGTGTAATTTCCAATCTAAATCGTATTTTGTGTCCATTACGACTCATTACATAGGCTACCTGTGTAATCAGTCTAGTCTAGAAATTACATGATTCTAGTCGATGCATAACATATTATAGCATCACGCTTATTTAATAACTACGCTAACTACTATTTAATAATTCCCCGAAGGATTTTTCAGAGGTGTACTAATGTACAACCATAGTTCGCAGGTACTTTAAGGTCCCAGGTAATGTAATTAGGTCTCAAAACATTACCGAACCATCTCTACATCCTTTTCAATTCATGTCACAACACTAAACAATTATCATCTTTCAAACCGGTTCACTTATCACTTATCACACTGTTTCTCAATTTATTTCTTCAATAATAGTTCATGCCTTGATAAAAAGGTGAGCTAGTCAACAGGTTGGTTGGCACAGACGATCAATTTATACATCGTCACTCGTGGAGGCTTTTAATGCACTGTTAAACAAAGTTAAGTCTTGCGCATCAGTTATTTAGTACCCACTCAACTTACACTTATAAAGTCACTTAGCTCGATTGAGTCGCCCCACACACTTTACTACCTGCACCCACTAATGGCCGTTTTATTGAGCCCCGCGCCCCTGCTCACCCCGTCTTATCTTGATGATGCCGATCAATAATGGGCGCACGTATCTTTGATTAACAGCTTTTAATGTATTGCTTCTGTGTTTTATTGTTTTACTTAGGCTTTTGCGTTCGTGATTTCGTTGGTGACGTATTCCAAAGTGTTGCTTTAATGCGATTGTGAAAAGTAATCGCACTGAAGTGTTGTGTCTGTGTATGTTTATTCGTTGGAACATGAACTTTTGAACAGTTTTTTATTGATTAAGGCCAAGTACTTGGTAGTTAAAGTGTCGTGTGTGTGTTGTAGTCTTTTTTAAATAATAAATAGCACAAGTTACAACAACCAACATCAAAATAGCGCATGTACAAACACCTAAGAAATTCTATCGTCTTAGGCTAATCCTTTACAAACAAGTCTTGCACGCCGCTTTTAAGAGCGTAACAACAAATCCTCAAACACACGTATTCCTTTTTATTTGTCGAACAATAAAAGAGAAAAAAAAAACGCTCGCGAGAGCACAAACAGTTGCTGAAGTACCAGGATCGCAGACATACACGAGAGATGTTTAACAATTCAGCTGGCCGCCTTTGTGCGCCATCACGGCTTGCTGTTTGCTTTCAATTAGACGGTGCAATTGCGCCGCACCTATGATACCCTGGTACCTCTGTGAATTTTGGTTCGATTAATAGGGGACAAAAGCGATCAAGGCTTTTGATCCCTCCTGCATTTATTTCATCCAACTCTTTTACAGAACATAAGCTAAACCCACTTTAGTAAACTAATTGCTGTCAAACTGTGGAATTTATGGTTTCGGTGGAAACTTTGGGATTCAAATTTATTATATTAAAATTTTTAAGTTTCAATCGATCACCTTTCCAGTTTTACGAACATACGAATGTTTAAAAGCAATATTTATACTATATGAAGATTTATAGAGCATAAAGAATCGGAGATGATTCTATTTCAAAGCTTTATTTTGATGAAGATGTTTGCAAAACTTAGCGCAGTAATTTCAAAGTCCATTTCTTATAGATACATTAGTTAAGATTTAAGCATAAAAAGGTATTTATAAATATTGTATTGTATAAATAGGTTGAATTTGTTAAATTGTTGGCTTTGTGTAACATCACGATAATTGAGAAATCAGACTAACTTACCTTAAGTGACGTCTGATGGTAATTTTATTAACGGCTCATCCTGAAAACAATTATTTTACATGGTAGTATTCGCCTCCAGCGAACTCGGCCGCGTAGTTTTTTAGAACTAGAAAACAAACTGAAAATCCACTTATCCAGAGTAGCTGTCAACGGTGACGTTTCTCTCTGTAAAATCACTTTCTTTAGAGTAACAAAAAGGAGTTGCCATTATTTGATGGGTGGGCGGTACCTTGTAGGTAAGAGCCAGGGTGGGAACCTAATTGTTTTCAGGATGAGCCGTTAATAAAATTACCATCAGACGTCACTTAAGGTAAGTTAGTCTGATTTCTCAATTTTATTACACGGCTCATCCTGAAAACAATTATTTTACATGGTAGATGTTTAGAGATAAGTAGATAATGGCAACATCAGTGTGTGTGTGTGTGTGCAAAAGGGTTAAAAGTAAAATCCGATCAAAATTAGATCCGAATAAAAAAAATACTCCACAATGTTATTTTATAGCTAAAATGAAAATATAGAACGGTATTTAAAACATAAATACCAAACAACTCAGTTGTTATAACAACAAAATTGATTTACAAAACTGTTAGGTATTACTTATTTACACGATTTTGTTTAATATCATATTTTAACGTTCATTAAAAATAATCAACTAATAGTAACCTATCACTATAGTGTTGTTAGTGTTATATTTACTTAAGCTTAACCTTAAGTAGTTATGATGATAAGGTATTTCCTATTTTTATATCATTTTATGTCCCGATGACATGTGTCACAATCCATATTTGATTGGCCTAAAGTTCAAACTTTAATAATCCAACTGCATTCGTGCGACAGAACGTCCATACAATGCTGACTCATTATTGACATTATTTTGGGGCATGTACTAAATTAACAATTTTATCCTGAAATAGAATTGGCAAAAGGTCAGTTCTACCACTAACAGGTGAATTGTTATGTCATGTAGGTATGACAAAAACAGCTGACCCGTCTGACTAGCCGGCAGTTTTTTTAAACTTAATTGGCACCCCTGATATTTTGTCTTAAATGTGGTGGATGCATGTCTAGCATAATGTAAAGGAAAAATACTAGTGTCAACGCCATTATCTGTAAAGATTTATTTTATCCAACGGCTTACTTACTGTTTGCCGATTGCATTTTCTAAAAGATTTTTAGTGTCTATTAATAAGAGCAAGTGGTACTGTTTTACAGTCGTTATAGTTTTTTTTTTTTTTTTTTTATCATCACGTTTTGATGATGGCATTATCAGCAGTAACGTCAGTATCTTAATATTTAATCGACGTTAGAGTTTGAACACTGTGGCCAATAGTAGGAGCCAAAAATAAATAAATCAAATAATAATAATTACAAGGTAGGTAACCAATTATTTCGATATTCCTTTTAAATCTGAAATAACTAGCATCTTACTTCTTATAAAATCGTATATCACTGTGTTATCTGTGTACACATTACCTAGTAATCTGTGCACATAGGTCCATATGGCCCCTTTCTGGAAGCTCCCTTCAACAAACGCTTAACATTCTCATCCATCCCAACTTCAGAGCTCATTAGCAGTGGCAGCACTGAGTAATGTGTAATCAATATACAAGTTATAACCATTATTTAATGCTTCCAACTAGAAGCATATTAATTGGTACTAAAGCTACTACACTGACAGTGGCTTTATAAACATTAATACTGTATTGTGGCAGAATGCTTACCATCTTTATAAGGGCAATCATAATGTTTTAGGGTACCTGGTGCTGAAGGTCCAAGCATTACCTCCAAAGAATCTTAATCCTGGTTGGTTAGTCATCCAGATAAGTTTCCTGCAGCTATGGAAATATGGGAACTCTGGCAATGTTGTATGCTAAAAGTAGATGAAAACAACTCTGTTAGTAACAAATATTGTTTGTTTAAAATATCATCAATAATTTTGTTATGGTAAACCATTGCTGTGCTAGCCATCAGGGAAAGACAAGAATACTTTCAGCTTGGTTATCTTAATTTTCCTAAACATTAGTCATTATTGAAATAGGGGAACATATTAAAACGGGGAAAATGTATAAACAAAATGTTTTCCAAACATATGCGAATGCATTCTATGTGTATCAAAGGCTATTTGAACTCCTTTCCAAGAAAATTACTTTGTACACTTGGTGTTTACTTAGATAATAAATAGGTTATAGATAACAAATACTATCTGGTATTCCAGTGTTGGGTATTTTTATAAATGGATAGTCTACTTAATACAATTCTGTTTCATGCTTTTAGTTCCTAGATTTGTTGGACTTAATATAGGAAGAGGTCACCCATATGTTTCTATTCTCACACCATTGGTGTAATTTTTGAGAATATTTAAGTGTACTAATAGAACACTATTCATTTCTTTCATTAAAATAACTATTCATTTTGTTAATACAATATAGGTACATAGCTGTTGTGTTGTCATGCAGTAATAGGTACAAGACAGTTTGACATTATCTTAGCAAACCATCTTAAGCCAAAACAAGCTGATACTAGTTGCTCTTTCTCGTCTGAGTTCCAACATCCCCAAATTGAATCACTTATGACATGAGACCCCAACCTGTAAGTGAAGAGTCTGTAAATATCCAAACAAATATTTTGAATAGCTGTGAAAGCAAATATTTTGTGTAAGTGATCCTTTAGCTAAAGTATGTTACACAATCACTATTTTAGTTCAGGAATGATAAGTGAAGCAATATTCATATCTAGTTCTTAGAATTTTCATTGAATGACTGTAGCACTAAGAACTGTTCATTCTTAAAGTTTGGTATGCTGACAACCATAAGTAACTGCCAAAGAAGTTGCAGACAATATTCCAAGTACATTAGTAGTTGGATAAGGTTCTTAAAATTGCATTGTCTGTGAGACCAAACTGGTTTCTCATAATATTATTATATTTCTTCTTTTTTTGGTAAATGTTGAGGAATAAATTCAAAAATTCACATTGTTTACTATTCATATTAAGTTACTTTTCCATAGGTAGGTAAGGTTAAAACCTAGAAATACAGAAACATGAGTGATATGATTTGTTTGATTTTACATTCTTGTAAAATTTAAAGGTTTTGAGTACTTGCTAATTATTGTCATTTAAATAAATTATTGTTACATAGACCAAACTCCATATGTGTGACATGACATCTTGTACTGGCTGTAAACACACTATTATGTGTACATAAGTCATATTACAGCAGTGTTGTAAGTTCATACAAAAGTTTAATTTAAGATATTTAGGTACTATCTTCTACAGCAACTGGAACTAAAAAGTAAGATTCTTTTAAATCAATAGTTGTCATAGGGCAATCTTTATGTTCCCACTGAATAGACATAATGTTATCTTCAATATAGCTTTGGGGAACTGGGTAAAATAATCCCAGCAAGATTGCTGCTTGTCAGCCTGGTGCCTAGAGCTGTCCCCAAGTATAATAGAAATGAAAGAATTTTCCATCTTAAAACAAGCTGTGACAATAAAATTATTTAAATGTTTTAAAATTAAAACAACTCAAAATGTTAACATAGGTTTAAGTACCAAAATATGTTTGAAATGTATTGCTCACTCCAGTTGGCGGAGTGTAATAGTACCCAATTTCAGTAAACCATTGTTTTATTAATATTGAATCTCTTAGATTGGGAGTAATTATTGGACGGAGTTGTAGTTTGAATCAAACTTATTAAAGTAATTACAATATTTGTAACAATCCAACAACAAATTAAGTACTTAGCCAGATTACCTGCATGTTGTACCTGTTGTGGAGTTAGCCTCAAGGGCAAGCACACTGGTAATCCCTCTCGGGGTGGTTCACAGGTGCACATTTCAACAGCGTGGTTGGTATGTAAGACTTCTTGTCTGCAATGCTGGACACTTATTTGTGTTTGGCATAAAGGACTGTTGAATAAGGTTTTAGTTTTCCAAACAGGTAGGGAATTATATCTTGGTAATAATTCAAGCCTTTATGAATGATTTGTCAAGAAGCACTAGTTGCTGCTTCGGTCTCTTGTAGATCTTGTATTACTGAGACTGCTGAGCGCTTTCAATACTTAACCCAATTGTTGTTTGGTTTGTAATACATGACCTTGGTAATGGCTAATATAACTATTATGGCTAGTGGCCTTGACCTGGGTATAATTCCATGCCTCTAGGAGGTGGATAGATTTTGGAATATTTATATAATTTCAAATTTATGTATGTAGGTATAGATGATTCCTTCATTATCATTAATTTGATAAAGTGCTTTCCCACCTTGAGCCAATATGGTTGTTGATATTTAGCCCATACTTTCTTCTAAGGGTTTATCATTTAACCAAAATAATTTGCAAAGCACCTGGAATAATTGCCTTGTCCACATTGATAGTGACAAAATCTGAAAACGTAGGTACTTACCGATTATCTTCTTGTAATTATAGGGCAATAGGTATGCTGGCCGTAGGTGGGACCGTACGCATGTCGCTTTGTGTCACGCACAATACGGTAGGGTATATCAGAACTGATATCTCGTATCAAAATCTGATCTTCGTGCGTAAGTATCTCGTACTGGCACGGGTGGCGGTCAAGGTCGTTTTCTTATGTACAAAGGGTGCATTTAGGAATCTCGTTCCATGCGTTTTAGAATCTCGTTCATTTCCTCGACGTATGAATCCAATTAGATATTCCTGTAACCTAGAAAAGGACGTAGGTACTTCGTACGAATTCCTTTTGTTCCGTACGAACCGTGATGGGACGGAACGGATGAGTTGACATCGAGTGGTTACATTATGGAGTGATTGTAATAATCTCGTCGAGCGTGATCTAGTCGTAGATTGTGGATCTGGTCCGAGATTTATAATGCCGGTAGGGTCAGTGGCGTCGTCGGCGGCGTCGGCGGCGGCGTCGATGACTTATTTCCTTATGTTTTTTCTTCATTCTTGTGATTTCGTCCAACACAGCGTCTTGATTCCAACTTGATCCAATCTTGAGGTGTACAATGAGGTGGTTAAATACACAATTATAATTTAAATAACACCACACACAATTTTACGCGGTAGCGCGAGCGCGCGAAGTCGAAAAGTGATTTTACAGAGAGAAACGTCACCGTTGACAGCTACTCTGGATAAGTGGATTTTCAGTTTGTTTTCTAGTTCTAAAAAACTACGCGGCCGAGTTCGCTGGAGGCGAATACTACCATGTAAAATAATTGTTTTCAGGATGAGCCGTGTAATAAAATCACGGTATGCTGTTTGTTTGTAATTCCAATTGATTGCCTGATTGTGGTTTAATTTCGATGTAATTAAAGTTATATGAACTATAGAATTATCTTAACGACCGTATTACCTATTTATGTCAAGGTTATCAGTATAACCTATATAGAAGAAAAAGGTGACGGACTGACTGATCTACCAACGCACAGCCGAAACCACTCAACGGATTGGGTTGAAAGCACACAAATATTTATTACTAGCTTCCCGCCAGCGGCTTCGCCCGCGTGATCTAATAATTTTTTCCTCCATTTTTGCAACATTTTTCATTACTACTCCGCTTCTATTAGTTGTAGCGTGATGATATATAGCCTATAGCCTTCTCCGATAAATGGGCTATCTAACACTGAAAGAATTTTTCAAATCGGTCCTGTAGTTTCGGAGCCTATTCAATACAAACAAACAATCAAATCTTTCCTATTTATAATAATAGTATAGATGACTAGAAATCCGCCCAGAAACAAGTTTGAGAAATTCCACTTGATTAAGAAACATAAGAAGAATGCGAGTAACACCGCGGGGAAAGCTAGTATTTATACGTACAGTCACGAGCATAAATATGTATACACTAGACAAAATTCAAGTGTTTTTTCCTGATGTGTTACGATGTGGTATTACGAACAAAGTATTTACCAACCAATACTATAATTACATTAGTGTTATATCAAAGTTGCAATGGTTTATTCATGAAATAACACTTTAGCACATTTGTAAGTGTTTATATATCTATGCTCGTGACTGTAGGTTGACATTTAGCAATAAAAATTGTCCTTCACGTCATATTTGCTTTTAGAGGGTGGTCCTAGTAAGCGTAACTTTTAATTGCATTGGACGTCAAAGCGAGCGAGCGGTGCCTTCCCCGGGGAAAGACGTGAGCAGCTTAAACATCTACACACTACACAGATAAGCTGACGTTTTTGACAGTAACTTAGCTAGTGATGTCGTTACTGTTTTTATTTATAGGCCAAGGGAATAGCGTCGCCTTTAGTAACGGTGCTTGGGATGTGATTTAATTTAGCAAGAGACTATGTTTCCAAAATTCACTGAAATGAATTTAATAATATTCAGAGCACAGAAGTAGAAGATCATCCTTATACTATCTAGAAACAATTACTCGGCTTTTGATCGATTTGTGAGGGAATTGGTAAGCTGTATACGGAATTACGGACCAGCAAAGGTTCCATACAAAATAAAGATGACGGCATTGCAAAATAAGAGTGTAAAAGTTTATGGTATAAACAAAATAATTATAATTTATTTTGATTACTACCAACCTCACGGAGGCATACAATGTACACGAAGTACTTAATTCAATGAAGTATTTATTACTCATTTACTATTGTCTATGGTTAGAAGACCACAGTAAGAGGCTGTTTCACAAATGAGATCGATGTCAAGTTAATCTCTTTGAATGTCTAACTCAAAAAAACAGATGATTGAAGAGGTATGAAAACTCATCAAGCAGTAATCGATCTGCCTTATGCGTGCGATAGATATTACTTGTGTGTTTGTCGATCGATTTATTGATACGAGAGAAATGATCATGTTTCATCAACCATCAAATTTCAGATCAATGTTCAATCAGTTATAAAGTCAGATCTTGTTTGATCAAGCACCCCGCTCATGTACAATTTGAATTTCGATTGAGCGTTCAACAATATCGATTATCTCATAATACTATAAATTATCATGACAATCGATTCTGGGTCATCATAGTTTGTCAGGGGTATATTAAGCTGATATTGTGATATTGGTATTATTAAACATAGGTACATATACAAATCTTAAGCTCCCTCGTCCGCCGCATTAAAATTGAGACCTGGCATTGGAAATTTGAACTAAAAGCAATTCCAAAACAGTTGTCAAGTAATGAATAACGATCGAGTAAAAACAAGACGTTTACCAAAGTGGGGCCGTAAGCATCTCTTAATTGGTGCCCCGCGGCCCGGCAGGCGCAGGGCGGGGGCGGCCCCATCTCTAAACGATACCGTCACAATACAGGGGTCTACTCCCAATCTCCGTCAACGAAGTAACGGGCCCGACCGAAAGTAGCCCAGATATAGCGCTCCGTTAAAACAAGTATCAGGTTACATTTTTCGGATGGGTAAAAACACATTGAGAGTAGGTACAACTGTCAAATAGTATCATTCTTAGTTCGGGCCCCGAACGAATCATCCGTCCGTAGGTGATACGGAGTAGGAACCGCCCGTAACGGAGTCCGAAACTACGGACTTCGTGCTTAGGGAGTAGACCCCCTGATCACTCAGTACTTTAGCGTTAAGATATTTGGAAATGAGTTAACTACTGTTTGTTGAGCTTAATTTGTATTTGGTGGAGATAACTTCATAAAACCAGCCTGGCTAGCTCGAAGATAGTACGCGTAAATACCACGCTCGTGGTCTTGGGTTCGATTATCAGGTCGAGCAAAGTGTTATTGGTCTACTTCTTGGTTTGCTTAAAACTTCGCCACTGCCACAGCGTCGTGGGTAGCAGCGCAAAGGTCGCTTTGAGAGTGTTTGGGTTTGAGTTTGAGGTGCACGAAAGGAGCCTACCCGAGTTATAAAGCGATACCCAATCCACCAATCGTCCGGCGCACCCTGGACACCTAGCACTCGGTAACGCAGAGTTTAGGCACACCTGTGACACTCTATACAAACTTTCCGGTACCACTGCACACTACAATACCAAATGTCAAAATTGTCAAAATTACGTTTGTACACGTGCAAATGTGTGCGTGACGGTGAGTAGGGTTTGTTGGCAGTCCGGCAAGAACACCGGCAGAATGCGGGGGACTTGAGGTATCTGACGTTAGGGAGGGGCGTAGAGTGGCCATTCTGTTATTTATTCTGTGGTTTAGGTGACTAATCCTTTCTACACGATAGTACGAACCGATCTTTCTCAAGACCTATCTCAAACGGCTCTTTTAAGAGCCACCACGGAATCTAAATTCACCAGCTCTGTGTGTCATTTGAATAAATATCGCAGGAGTGTTAATACAAGATTTTTTCAAACTTTTTCTTTTCATTTTATTTATTAACATCACAGAAAAAAGCGTCATCAAAAAGTTCTATGTAAATTCTATCGAACAAGCCTCAAAACAGGATAATTACACAGCAGGTGGCCAAACACAACAGTACATTACCAGGAAACTTTTTAAAACCTTTCTATTGTCAATTCATTTCCTTTTTCCACAGTGAAGCTATATTAACAAAAGTTGGCAAGCGTGAGCTGGAAATATTTCAGGGGCCTGATGACTACATACCATCACGCCTGTATTCCCCGAAGGATTAGGCAGAGGTCTACTAGGTTAGTTCTCCATTATGTTTGATTAGGTCCCATGTAATATTACAAAACAAATCCAGACTCCAAGCTGCTATTGGGAATTTCACAGAAAAATCCTATAACACACTTTGCTCGGACTGGGACTGGGACCCAGGATCTCCAGCGTAGCAGTCGCGCTTGGGACCACTAGACCAACAAGGTAGTTTCCGAGGACACCCAAAAGACGTATAGGAAAATAGAAGGAAAACTCTTTTCTATCAAACAAACAAAAATAGGCGGTGACTAAAGAGGTTTTAATTTTTGAAGGGTGACCAAGAGTTCTTCATGATGTAGATAATCTTTAAGTATTCATTATATATTTATTTATTTGTTCTTTTTCCTTTTCTATTGTCCGACAAGGACTGCTACTCTAGAGGTGCTATTGTTTTGATACGAAAAATCCTTATCGATGCCTGCCACCTAGGGCAGGGTCGCATTTGCATTCCCTTGCCCTACATAGCATGGCCAAGGGAAGATCTAGATATCCTGTGTTCTGTGACTGCTAAGATAGAGGTCCTGAGTTCAATTTCCGGCTAGAGAAATTATGGTGAAGACTACAGTACTTAGTATTCTTAATCCAAGAATAATTTTGGGGATCTCTAATATTTATAAAGACAGTAACAAAAGCATGTCCGAATCCCATTGTGGGCTTCCATCAACACTTTTATAACTAAGTTTTATATTGTGTTTTTAAGTGACGAGCTTTCAGCCACTGCAGCGCTTTATTTGTTTACTAGCTGTTTCTCGGGGTGTTGATTATGTTCATATTTTTTTTCCCAATCCCATAGGAATTTCCCAAAATCCTTTCCAACCAAAATCCTACGTCGTATACTATTGAAAAATTGATGGAAGATAGAAGATTTTTTTCTTAAATTTTGTTTCTATTCGTTTGTCAATTCGAATTTCAAATTGCAACTTGTCTACAGGCCCAGGGCATGATGGTATTTTTTCGTGGTTGGCATGTCCAGCAGTTTATAAATCTGCCTTGTTGCTCGCGGTAAGTTGGTATCCTGCCATTGCCAAAAAAATGTTAAAAACTTTTTCTCCACGCACCTTTTCGAGCCCACGCTACAGTCGCCATGAAATATAGATAGGCAGGGCATGATTCAACGAGTGTTGCCCTGCCCATGCGTTATTCACGAACGACTAGCTATACTTTTGATGTTTTGATAGCGTTCCCGTGTATGTTTATTTGTTCGCACTTAGCTGCAAATGTTTTATTTGGAAGTTCCTTTGCTTTTTTATTTTGTTTTGGTTTTACTAGTAAATGGATTCCAAATTGTGTTGACGAAGCAATGTCAGTAGTATAAAACTATTTTGGCCTTGGGTACCAACTATATTGGGTTCTCCTTTAAAATGTCCAGTGGAACCTTGGAGTCTAGGTTCGTGGTCAGTTAATGGTAGTAAGCTTGCCCACTATTACATGGGACTTAAACATACTATACTATGGGCTAACACTTCGGGAAATACAGGCATTCACGTTATTACATATAAATTCCAGTACACTGGACACATACATTATATACATTACATAATTATTATGTAAGCAATAATTACCAATAATATTTTCGGTGGAGCAGGCTTCAAACGCAAACAAACGCAAAAAGATAAACATCATAGGTTTCCAGATCAAAAGGCTTGCATGCTTGTGTAATTACACGAATTGGGGGATCAATTGATTTTCGTAGCTTTGAAGTGAGGCGTCGCTATTTGTTCCGTGTTTGTTTTAGTACACACGAGTCTGACATACCCTGCGGCCTCACCAGATGACAGGAATCCCTAAGGATTTGTCCAATGCCATCCATGTCCACTGCTTAACAAAGGCCTCCCCCATAGACTTCCACAAGGACTGGTTATATGCCGCCTGCATTTAACGACTCCCAGCGACCTTTGCCTATGTCATCTGTCCATCTTGTTGGAGGCCGTCCCATGCTGCGCTTTCCTGTGCGTGGTGTCCACTCGAGGACTTTTTACCTCATCCAGACTGACCATACCAACTCATTTTTCCTTTTTCTACATTACATGCAACACTTGCACTATTGAACGCTATTCTTGCTGTGATTCTTTTTTATTTGTTTTGCTTCTTTATTTGTTCGTTCGTTCAAACGTTGTCATACACGCGCGCCGTTTGCCAATACTACGCATGGGACCTTTTTGTAGGACCTCACAAAAAAAGAAAAAAAAAAGAAATATTTGACTGTTTGTTTGTTTGTATTGAACACTCTCCGAGAGTACTGGAATGATTTGAAAATTTCTATCACCATTATAAAGCACCATCATCTTTACCGAGTTACATAGAGATTTATAAAAAATAGCTAGACCCCGTGGGCGAAGTCGCTGGCGAAAAGCTAGTCATATGTATCATCATCACTTCACTACATATTATAAAAGAAAGTCCTCCATCGCGTCTGTCTGTCCCTATGTATGCTTAGATCTTTAAAACTACGCAACGGATTTTGATGCGGTTTTTTAATAGATAGAGTTATTCTTAAGGATGGTTTATATGTATAATAACATACCACGCGCGTGAAGCCGCTGGCGGGAATATAAAATAAAACCCTTCCTTCGGCTTTTTGCCGTGTCGTCGGGTAAAAAGATAACAACTGCGTGACACGAAGAAATCAATAGAATCAGACAATACCCCCTAGTACTTGGAAAAATATACCTAGTCAAGTTTCATAAAATATAAGTTTTGCAAAATTTTGTTCTTTCGGTCGTAAAAATGAACGTTGGGATATTAAATGCAAATATTGCAATAGTGAGGGTAAGTAATATAAGATTGATTGCTTATTGCTCCGGGCCGAAGTAATCCATTTTCCTTGGTTAACTTTGAATTTTTTGCATTTAACGAACTTTTTGCCGTAAAAAATATGGTAGGTTGGTACTCAATATTCATAGCGAATATAAAGGGACGTGTCTTTAATAAATAAAGGTTATTGAAATCTGATTATTTTTACCAAAAAGCAAGTAAATCTAAAAAAGACTAAATAAGACGCCTAGCTGAATTTAGAAGCTTGAAATTGTGCACTGTTTTTGTCCTGAGTATAATAAATGTCCAAGCAGTGAAATTGTAAATATCTTGATGATGATGATGATAAACATAATTATATCAGCCTTCCTTGGGTGGAGAGACTTCTCCCAATGAAGTACTGAATTAGTAATTAATTTATGATGTTTACATTTTGTGCATTTTAGGTGTCTAAATGACGTCATCTTTCTAGTAAACATTGTACAGTTCGCGCCA
The DNA here is from genome assembly GCA_946251955.1 of Acronicta psi. Lineage (NCBI taxonomy): Eukaryota > Metazoa > Arthropoda > Insecta > Lepidoptera > Noctuidae > Acronicta > Acronicta psi. The sequence goes on from OX276474.1 coordinate 1,047,260, forward strand.
AACTTATTGTCCGGGTTAAAGTTGGCACGAGCTAACTTTAACCCGGCCGTAAAAATCGGAGAAAGAAAAATATTGGATTGTAATAAATAAAAACTAAAGCTCAAGTCGTAGTCAAAGTCGCTGTCGTTTTAAATCATTTTAATCAAATATTTTTCTTCCTCAGATTTTTACGGCAGGGTTAAAGTTAGCTCGTGCCAACTTCAACCCGGACAATAAGTTTGGCGCGAACTGTACATTTCCAGTTCTTTAACATTTTCTTCAACCCTTCTAAATGCACAACAGATAAACAACAAACAAAGCTGTCCGAGATGGGCAGGACTTTAAGTAGTATTGACACAATCTGGCACCACGTGTTGCAGTAATGCGTTAACGTAACTTTAACGCGACGGTTAAAGTTTTGTGTTAACTTGTTGGGACAAGTTGGGCAGTGACGGGTTGTTACCATGGCTATCCCATTGTGCAGAGCCAATATTTAATGGTATATGTATATCACAGTTTGTGAAACTTACCATACTGTGCTAAGGTTTTCACCCTAACAAGCTGACCAAAAAGTTTTATTCCAATCCCTTGTAAATACAATACTCCGTGGCGAATCCAAAACATTCTATTTTCAAATAATATGAACCGTTTTCGGAAAAAGAAGACGACCTTATCGACTTCGCTTTTCGAAAAAAGAAAATAGTATCGTAGAATAGTGTCCTTCACTTTTCTTTTTTATTTTACGAGAATATCGGCTGTGTGAGACCAAAGAGGTCGGAGTATAACATTGTGAGTTACATCTTTCTATTGTGGTATTTGCATGGCAAGATATTTTTATTGTTCGCGTTTTGAACTGTGGATTTTTATCAGCATGATGCACCGTCTTAGGTCGTTTTCTAGATTTATTGCGGTCCTTCGAGTCTTTTATTTTGATATCGGAGACGTTATTTGTTCATGTTTATTCTTGTTTATGCTTATGTTGAAACCATAAAGTTTGTATATTTTTGATAGCTTTAAAGACTACACAATATTTTTTTATACTTTACATCAATGACGAGTGTAGATGTCTAATCATAATAACCGTATCTTATTCATCGTTATCAACTGTTTCCCTCTATTCCATGGGACCTAAACATATCGGCGAACTGTGGACCTCTGCGTAACCCTTCGACTCAACCATTTCAACAACCAAGGACTAATTTACTCTAATCCTGGGGCCACACTAACGAGAAACGGTAAAGCGCATTGTCGCGAGAATTTACCCGATAAACAACGCGTCAAAATTAACGCCTAAATTGAGTGGCCACACTTGAACCGGCAGTCGGATATCGCCTAACGTCACCGGCAATATCAATGCCGTTGTAAAATTATCGCGAAGAGTCGTGGCTACACTAATGTTACGCGTCCATTATAGCGATAATGTTGTGCGTGCGAGCAGATATTTCAACAACCTGTGTGAATAGCACGACTTCGATGTGTTGAACACTAGTATAGTTACGGCTAGGAGGTGCCTAAGTCTTGATTTTTTCAGTGTAGAGTAGTTTTCGCAGTACTTGGTCTAAGGATTACTCTCATATTTACTCATATTTAGCGTAAGTTCACTTTTCTTCTTTATTAATATTCTAGTTGTAAACGTGAAGACTTGTTATTGGCTGTCAGATCACTGTTCTAGAATGTTAAATGTTTTAATTTGCTGTAAGTCTTCCGTGCTGTATAAATAAATAAATAATTATCGGCATTTCTCATTAGTGTGGCCCCAGCATCAGAATACTCAGTACCGCTGTCCAATTAGAGACGGGTATATTTATACCACATGCCTCCTACAACTACACGTGTCTATATATCGGTTACTTGGTATCCACAAAGGCGAGTGTTGACATTCGATTACGGGCAAAGCAGGCCTTTAGGTTGCGTCGTGCATAATTCACACTGCAATTGTCCCCGGCCTGGTTTATTCAGAACCGCTATAAGACTGAACGTGTTTTCCGATGGCTTTTTGAATAAAACAATTTGTACTATCACGGGATAGTATTGTTTCTATATCGAATTTTATTTATGTATGTATAATACGGAGATAGGAAATTGGAAATAAATATTAGGTGTCGTGAGCCGTTGTAGGCGCGACTGCTGAGTAAGTCCTGTGTTTGATTACCGAGCAAAGGGTTGTTGGGTTTTACTGTGAAATTTCCAGTAGCAGCTCCAAGTCTGGACGATTGCCGGCTCGCCCCCTATTACCTGGGACCGAAATATACCAGTGAACTGCAGATGTACATGTGCAATCTGTTATGCAGTAGACATCCTAGACCTAGAGTCCTAGACCTTTGAGAAATAAAGGTTATTTTATATAATATTTCTGAAATTAAATAGCCTTTGCTTTTAAGTTTCCGTACCCGAAGGGTGCCAATCGGATGTTCATACATCCGTCCGTCGGTCTGTCTGTCAGAGGGCTTTATCTTATGAACCGTAATAGGTAGAGAGTTGAAATTTTTCTAGAGTTTCCATTTCTACTGGCACTATAACAGCAATGAATACTAATTTGATTGATACTAATAAAAAAATATACAGAACCCTGTATGTGCGGGGCCGACTTGCACTTGACCGGTATTTATTGAACAAAGAGACAATGATATTATCGGTTTATAGCGATATTAATCATTATCATCTCTGAATACAATACATCTACTTCCATATAATTGCGCAGATCTAAAAAAACTAAAAACATTATTTACTTAGATCAGTTGAATGGCTTGCCGCCAAGTCTGTGTCGCGGTTACGAGGAACCATTCCAAACGGAATTCGGTACTCCGTACATTATTATCATGTATCATGTCCCCGCAAATTTATGGGAGCCACCAGATAGAGCCGGCGTCTACAGTCTTAGAATCAAAGTTATGGGGTGCAATGAGTATCTCAAGAAATTACGTCGTTCAGTTAATGTGAACAAACTTCTTTGACAAACAAAACAAGCCGAACTGGGTCTTGGGGGAACGGGATCTTGTATGATTATAATATTAACAGAGACGTTGCTGGGATACTATAATTTATTGACAATTTATCATTTGACTTCTCACCTATGTTTAATAAATAAAATGTGTTAATTTGAATTTAAACACTTGCAATACTTTATACAGCGTGGGCAGAAAATCGTGGATCAAACGAAACAGGGCGATAGTTGGGGTTATTTGCAGCAAAATATATCTGTAGGGCAGAGCTCTAACTTGATTTCCTTAAAAGTTATGACTATTTTAGTGTTTTCTTAAGAAAATACCAAAATTACTAGTAAATAGGCAATTAGAGTAAAATGGGTACCTATTTTAAAACAATAAATGGTGTCTAGTTGCTTCTAGGAAACGTATTATCACTACAAAAGTGCTTTTATGATAGTAGGTGCCAAGATTTATGAGTATTGGAACTGTTTTCAATACCTTTCAAGTTTCACGAAAAATTATTTGTGACTTTAGAACGTTACTGTAAAAAAATATGTACTACCAAAAATTACCCTGTTGTAGAAAAACTTGCCTATTTAATAAGGATTAAAACGAGGTATAACACATAGCTGTTGGTAGCTAAATTAACATTTTATGTTAATTTTTTCATAGCAAGGTCTAAATAAAGTAAATCAGAGAATAGTCAAACATTAGTTAAATCTGACTGTAGTATTTATTTCATGGGTCCTTTATTTTACGAAACGGCCTGTTTACCTTCTGGATAGCTGCTAGATATATAAAAAAATGGAACAACATTTGTATGAAGTTATCTGCCAAGTTATTTAACGGGAAGTTATCAGGAGCTGATGAAACAGGCCCTAAACATAAGTGCTTTCCGATCTATTCCCACATGAGCAAGGCAATCGTAACGTATCAACAAAAAGTATCAATATTCATCGAAATTGGTAGGCGTTTAATTTATCGTGGGCTGCTGTGACCACACGTCGGGGTCGAATGGTCCAATCCTTTTACAATAATGAACAGAAAAAAAAACAACGTGAACTGATTTTGATTACATTCTGATAGGCACAAATTGTTTTATTTTTTTAATAGGTACACAAACAGACAACAAATCGATTGATTTTGCTACCTGTAATATTTTTAACTAATTAATTTTACTAGGCACCTTAAACCTTGCACACATCGCTGGAGGGCTATGTCTATACTAATATTATAAAGAGGAAAGATTTGATTGTTTGTTTGCTTGCATTGAATAGGCTCTGAAACTACTGAACCGATTTGTAAAATTCTTTCTGGCGGAAAGCTAGTCAGTAATAATTACGAAAGCACATTATACAATTTCATTCATAGTTTCCGTGATTGTCAAAGAGCCACATCACATTTGTATGATGCTCATCATTTGAGTATGTCCTAACGTTTGCATAAACCATATGCACCCGCGCACCTATTCTGATAGAACATTGTTCAGTAATTGAAATTTTTTGAAAATTCTTTTGCGAGATATTTAAATTGGGTTGCCAGTGCGGTGTTATGGAAAATTCGAAATTATTTTATGGCTCCAGCTAGCTATGTGTGTTGAGCATATTTAAAAAAATATAATTTATTGATGTTTTGATGCTTTCTATATTTAATTTACGGTGTTATGAGAGATAAATGGAAGAAATGAGGGGAGGCCTTTGCTCAAAATTGGGACAATACGGGCTAGTTAAAAAAGAAGAAGATATAAGATGAGTTGAAAATGAAGTACTTATATTTTGTGAAATAGAACATTCGCTGAAGTAGATCAGAGTGTGAAGTTGTGCATGTGGGCTTCAAGCATGGGTCAGCATGGTAAAACTCGGGTGTAGCTTGACAAACAAGGCATTTTTATCTTTATGTATCTAGAGCTGAAATAACGTGCTAGAGACAAGAACTTCAATGACGAAATTGCGTCATAAGAAGCATGCATGCAAAACATCAACAATGCTATTACATAATTTAATAAAAATACACTCTATTCGTATAAAATAGTATTCATAGAATTTCTAGAATACGGTACACACAGCGTCGCGTGGAGTGCGATACGTCAGCGCTATGCATTTAATAAATCATGAAAATCGTCCGTCCGTCTGTCATCGCGCACGGATGACAAATTGCGAAACTACCCGATGCCGCCCGACACCCTCCCCCCGTACGGTGACTCCCTATCGTGCCGCCCGATTGATTACTAGCTATGTAATTGCATTGTTTGAATTTTTTATCATACATTGGTATTGTTAGAATTTGGCGGTCAAAGAATTATGTATCTATTACAATGCGATTTCAGTGCTGTAGTCTAAAAGGACGTTACCGAAATCGGCCCAAATGATCTACCAAAGGTACGTGTATTGGAAAAAATACCCTGTATTACGCTGGTTAAGACTCTAGTAGTATTTTTTTTTATGTTGACTGGGGGATGAGAATTATAACTTTTAATTTGAGAAAAATCACGCCATTTTGGCACACTATTATCTGTTTCATAGTAAAAACCATGTAAAAACTGTCAACTTGACTGCTATCTGCTGTCAGTGTCAGTTTCGGAATGTCAAATGAACGCTATATTATCAGTTTCATAGTGATTTCATGGTAAAAACTGTTAACTTGACAGCTGCCATGTACCTCCGGAACAAATTTGGGCTAAGTTGTATGGGTTTTTGATGACCTCCTTTGAAAAAATAAACTGTCGCCTTAGTTTCAGTCAGTTTACTTTTTGTCAGACAATATTATGCCTATCAAGTTTCTATCGACGTAAGATGAAACTTAGTACGGTTTATCAGACGTCTACGGAACATTCTAGGCTGAATTTTCTAGGCTAACAAGAATAACAGTATTAAAATTACAGTTATATACACAACAAACAAGATGCCTAAATAATATTGTAACCTATTTAGTTGACGTATGACAAATTATTTATTGTTAATGTTTATGTAATCATCGAGGTAGGTCTCCTATTGGTGCGTGCTCGTCATTATAGAAGCAAATATAGTGCTCCATGAATTATTAATAAATCGATGTAATACATTAAACATTTTGATGGTATATGAGGTGAAGTTGACAAATAGACTTGTCTTTATCACGCTTGTATTCCCCAAAGCATTAGGCAGAGGTATGCCACTGTCCATCCATAGTTTGCCATTAAGTATTATGGTCTAATGTAACAAAGGGCTTATTGTCATAACTCAAAACTCAAGCTGCTACTGAGAATTTCATACACAATACCGTATATAACTGCTTGACCTGGGAATCGGAACCAGAACCCCTCGCTCAAGTGCCGGGATATATCTTTTACAGTATTTGTGATTTCTCTTTCATATTTTAACAAAATATAACTTTGTGATATTGAAAATCAGAAAATTGCGCAATTCTTATTTATATGAATGTCCACGAAGTCTTCCCACATAAAAAAAAACCGTCATTGTATGAAAATATTAATTAATTAAAATACCACTCCTGTCGGGTGCACATTTAACGTAATTTTAATGACCAAACGACAGCTGGTATTGTCAGCATAAACTTAAAGAGTAATTTATTGTTTGGTAACATATACACTGTCCAGTTACCCATGAAATCAGCAAATGAATTAATTTTAAATTATATTTATGTTTTTGTTATATTACTAGCTATATCCTGCGGTGTATCGTTGTATCGTAGTATGTTAGTAGTCTCTTTCATCTAATTAAATCTCTATATAAATAAAAATCAATCACTAATTGTGTTGTTTGTTAGTGTTAAACACCAAACTAAAGAACGGCTGAACCGATTTGGCTGATTTATTTTTTGTTGTGTTTGATGAACTCTGAGGAAGCTTCTTATGGAGAGTTAAAACGTAAGAAATACGAGGAAAAAGTAAAGACCGTGAAATGCAGGCGAAGTTGGCGTATTTCGGTCTCACGGGTCGCTAATTTGAAATAAAAACATTTATCGAACTTTAAACCGAAGTAGCAGAATCACCCTTCTGGACATCGGTTATACAAAAAAATAAGAGAACGGGATAAATATATCACTATCACTACATATTATAAAACAAAGTCCTCCATCGTCTGTCTGTCTGTTCGTGATAAACTCAAAAACGACAGCACCGATTTTCATGCTGTTTTCACGAATGGATATAGTGGTTCTCGAGAAAGGTTTTTAGTATATCATTTGTCAAGTTTTAGTATACATTGGCTAAAATATAAAGGGTGAAATATAAAGCGGGTACGGCCGCTGACGGAAAGATAGTTAATAGATAAATTAGAAATCTCGTACTAGCCACAGACAGGTCGGTAGCTGTACTTGGCAACGTATTACACGATACCGATATTCTGTGTGTGATTTAGCACCGCGGGCGGTTTGATACATCGCTTTCCGATTCACTCGATGTGTGACACATTACAGTAATTGCGACCATCTACCAACTCACCTAGGACGTCCGACGTCTAATTCTAATATATCTACTGTAAAAACATTGAGGTATAAAGTACCACCGTAATAGAAAAGCAATGCTGCGCTAATTGAGAATGGACTGCTAATACTGCTACATAAGACCTTGTATCGATGTGACTTAATATTTAAATATTTTCCTATTATAAAAAGAATACCTAATACCCATAGTGATCAATTTTTTATCATTTTTCTAGTACCTATGGTTTAACCGTTCTTCGGTACGATATTTCTACTTATAATTATTTTAATTAAAGTAATAGATAGTTCATAATAAAGTTCTTTGTCGTCTCTTGTATTCATTATCTCAATGTACATAAAAAAAGAAGATTGATAATTCAATGAGGAATTATTTGTGTGGGTTGTGCGTCATTTGTTCGTAACTTATGTCGATACTTTGGGTTCCAACGAGCGTACGCTTAAGTTTAGGCTCTTTTATTCCTAAGTATTGATCTACGCTCGGATATTTGTACTATGTGTATGTATTTTTATATCTATGCTGTTATTTCATGATTATGTAGAAGTGAAATAAAAATAAACAGGCCTGTTTCCGAAAGGGTAGGTAACGGAGTGCTGATTATACTTATAGGCAACTTCCCGAATATTTTATAATACCGTAAGTTTTTATATACCGCAGCAAAAATGTCACCCATCAAGCCATCCACCCACAAGCCAAGTCCATAAATAGGTACAATGTGTAACTCAGTAATTCCAAAGATAATCTAAGATACCACAGATTTATAAATTGAAACCTGCAGCCTTGAGTGGTTATTAAATAAAATACTTATTTAGCGAAAGTTTTTAGTGCAGGCTACTAATACCTCCATAATTTTCAATTGACGTTTAGATGCAAAAAGAGCAAGCCACGCTGAAAATATGGCCAGCAAAATACTCGGAAAATGTGACAATGCACAGTGTTATAATATCTTTGACAATGCATACATTCACACACTTAATTTAAATGTCACTATTTTCGCAAGCTTCATTTTATTTTATTGGCAAGCCTACGCTATTTTCACACTAGCAACTGTAATAAATCCATGCTTTAATTGTCCAAGCTTGAGACTACTGTGAAATGTCACTACAATTTTCTCTAAAATGTTTTGTCCAAAGTAAATCAAAAGATAGGTTATGAAAAGTATAGTCAGCGCAATAATTAAGATTTATATCAAACTATTGCTCCCCGCAGTGCTAGTCGCGTAGGTACTTATTTTTTTCCCAATCCCCTTGGGATTTCCCAAATTCCTTTCTTAGCAGATGGCTTACGTCATAATATGTCTTAAATTGTATAATTATTGTTGGTTTAGGTTTTCAAATGGTGTAATATTCGATCAATATAGCGCATTGGGTGTAAAGCCTGTTAGGCTATGTTGATTTTTGGTAAATAAATAAATAAAATGAATAAATACCTACCTATATGTGTGCCTCATTCCGTCCAGTGGTTTGAGCTGTGCGTTGATAGATGAGTCAGTAAATCTACCAGTCAGTCACTTTTCCTACAGATTCTCAGTTTGGAATTTTGCCCGGTAAATGGCAAAAGGCTCTGAAAAACTGCGGATGCACTTGTCTTCTAGTCAGTTCATTTAATCAGTATCAGTCAGTTAGTCAGCCACCTTTTCCTTTTTGTGTATGTTACAGATTATTAATTTTATCGTGTTGGGATGGGAAAACACTTAGTTTACAATAAAATGATTTGATTTTGAGACCATAATAAATTTCATACCATTGGCAGCCGATTGATACCAACTAGCAGGCTGACTGCCTGATTCTAATATCAACACTTGGATATAATATTAGATTTACTTGCAGTATGCTTTGTTGAATAGCTGTTATATTTACATTTCCGCGCCAGTAATGCAGGTGCAGGTCGGCAATCAAACGCGAGACGCCGCTCCGTCTACATCAGCTGCAAGTGCTGTTGCTCCATCTATCACAAGAGCACGCGGTAACAGCGTAGAGCACACGCGAACACTATGAGTTCCAGAGTGTATTAAACAAATATTTATTAAAGAAACCGTTGCAAACCTGAGGGGTCGTAAGGATCGATTTAACTATCGACATTCAGTCATTCATTGGTACAAAAGTGTCTGCTAATTTATCCTTGATTCTAAAAGGAAACCTACTTCAATTGTTTTGTGATGTATCTATAGAAGAAGACCAACCCAATTTATATGGGCAGAATAGGAAGTTCATTACATATAAAAAAGGAAAAAAATTAATTGGTTCATGATCGGTAAAGATATTGCGTAGGAGAATGTAGGTAAGCGTGCTATTATTTTTAAAGTTTGTTAATAATTAAAATTACTTACATTAAATTGTTTTTGAAAACAAATCGAATAAAATGAAATTAATTAATGAATAATATCATCGATGAATGGCTAATTAGTTACTTCATTATGCTTAAATGCAGGCTACCACCATTTACTAACGATAGTTTGAAAAATATCCCCGTCTTTGTCATATTGATAACAATAAAGTGAGACGGCACTAGCGATGATATCTACTTTAGATAAAAGATTCCTAATTAGATATCGTTATTTATAGCAGTGTTTACAGTTGTTTTAGTTTAAGTAGATAGAGCAATTTTTCTTCCCCACTATATTCTAGATTCTTAGTAGGTACAATTCATTGTACTTCCTTCATTCTAGTGAATGATAGGTGGACGTTAAACGAATGAGTTTGTCTAATTTCTCAACAGCAAACCTCCTGTGTATCCTTTACTGATCTCTGCGCGATATTTCAGCGCTCGCACCTAACATTTGTAACTGCGGCCGCCGTCTGACGCGAGCTCTGTTACTGTTGGGTTGATACCTCCCTTTACTTATGTTTGCTTGGTATTTTGAATCAACATTTGTATGGGAATTTCCTAGTTTTGATCTATGTTTCTAATGCTAACATAATAACAAGTTATTTGTATGATTGCTAGACACTTTTTAGTAGTTATTGTTATTTTACATTTTGAGCGATTGTATTGTTGGTGTGCTTATTATAAATAAATAAAAAATAACTATAAAATATCCCACGTCAACGCACGGCGGAAAAGAAAATAGATGAGAAACTGTTAACTACTAAAATTGTGAGGGAGAAAATACAGTTATGGAGAACATTGGATCGAATTTAAAGGGCTCTGACTTAACCAAATTATTTAGGTATTAATAATTACTTTACACGCTTAAAACTATCGCATGGAAACCTTTAAAAAAACTTTACCTATTACGGTTCATGAGATACATCCCGCTGACAGACAGACAGACGGACGAAAAACGCAGGCTTAGTAATAGGGTCCCGGTGGGTATGGTCCTAAAAACTATACCGGCCATACAATCTTTAAGGGGTTAGTTGTCGAACCATTTTGAATAAACGAAACTATTAAAATCGTTGAGCTTTTAAATATTATCCTTTTTTAACGGATTACGTGAACGTGCGCGTTAACTTTCAAAGCACCTTATTTGCTGTCATGTAAATAAAATCGGATTATCTGAACTTAAGTTTTGACTAAACCGTCTAGAAAATATTACTTTATATTGCTACTCTTTACCTACACCTATATTTACTAAAAGTCTGGAATATTTATTGAAAACGTGTACTGGGTTATCCATTGTACCTACTAGAAAAAATGCCTTCTTTGATATAATATGATATAATGTTAATTTTTTTTATTTTAATCCTAAAGTTGTAACCATAAATGTGTAATTTAACATTTTTGTGAAAATACAATTTTTAATCCAAACCTTTTTTTTTATTCAGAAATAAAAATCTGTTTGTTAAAATTTTGCACGCAAAATACCGCAGAGTAGCAAAGTTGCAGATAAACAACCCGCTATACTATACGTATATACTACACTATACCTAATTTTTGCCTTGTGGTTCAATTCGCAACGGCTACGCTAGAGGTCCTCCTGGGTTCGATTACCAGGTCAAACAAAGTGTTATATTTTCTACGCAATCGTCGGTAGCTGCTCGGAGTTTGGATTTGTGCCCGGTTGATGGCAATAGACTTGCCCCCTCCTACATGGGACCTAAACATACCGGCAAACTGTGGGTGTACATTAGTAGGTACACCCCTGCTTGTGAACTTTGAACCCGTTTCCCGTAGGAACTTTGAATTTTTCGCCATTAAAATGTAGCATATGTCCTATCACCATTACCATTTTAACTTTCAGCCAAATCAGTTCAGCCGTTTTGACGTGAAAGCGAAACAAACTCTCGCCTAAAAATATTAGTAAAATTTGTAAAATTTTCTGGACGAAATATAATATTATCTACAATTGTGCCCTGCTCCCAACATAGGTTAAATAATGTGAAGTGAATAGTACATAATGTTTTATATTAGCTAACAATAAACAGAGTATATCCAGGGCCGCGACGTGATCCGCGGAGTCCTGCGAGCCCAGGGGATCGCGCACGTACTGCCGCCGCGTACACGGAGCGCTAAAATGACGCTTCGAGACGAATGGAACTGTCGCGTCAACGCGTGTCGAAACGTAACGAAAATGATTAATGATAAATTATTCGAAATTATTAGCTTTGTAGACATAGCATCATGCCTTCATCAATCATTACTCATCATATTCATGAACCATCAGTAAATAATAACGATTAGATATCATTATTAGAATTACTTGCAGTGTCAGTAATAAGTTAAGTGTGTCAAGTGAGCGAATGGTATACTAAACAAAATTTTACAATGTGAAAAAAAAACTGCTTGTCCTGAGAAGCGAACCCAGAACCTCGAGCGTAACAGTCGCGCTTACGACCACTAGGATAACGAGGCCCACCTAAATATCCTAAATACCTACTTAATAAATGTGAAAGTTTGGATGGATGTTTGTTACTCAATCACGTCAGTACGGCTGATCTGGATGCAATTTTGCACAGAGATAGATTATAGTCTGGAATAGCGCATAGGCTACTTTTTATCCCGGTAAAATGTATGGGATGAATGTATAGATTTGTTCTAATAAATTTTAAGAAATACCTAGACCACGCGAGCGAAGCCTTTGGCGGAACGCTAGTACCTAATCAATTAAATTAAACAGCGGTCATTCACCTTACCAACTTTGCATCTTGGACAATTCATTATCCAACAACATTTTAGTCACAGAAAAACTCCAGTAAATTCGCTTATAGCGTCACTAACAGCAAAACAACTCGAGGGACCTACGTGACACGAACAAATAAAAACTACTTGTTCAACTTTGATAGCAGGAAATTGTTTTAAGCAACGTTCAAGAGGAGATTTCGTAGGTGGACTGTCCCAGATGTAGGTAACTTGGAACCCCTGTTTTCTTGAACGGAAAATAAAATAAAGAGTTTGATGTTGACTCTCTGTTTGTTGTTTGTTTTAGTTAGTCTTTGGCGGGTTCGTTAAGTCTCGGCTCAGTAGATACGGTAGTTCGAGTTATGTTTGTGTTTGTCTGTTAAGAAAAAGTCTCTGTATACATATATATAAACGGCGGTGTTACATGCAATAAATAAAAAAAAAACAACCCATATTCTGTCCCACTGCTGGGCACGGGTCTCCTCTCAGTGAAAGGGATTAGGCTATAGTCCACCACGCTAGCTTAATGCGGGTTGGCAGACTTCACATGCCGTCGAGAAAATCTCTCAGACATGAAGGTTACCTCACGATGTTTTGTTTTCCTTCACCGTTAAAGCAAGTGATACATTACGCACATGATTTCGAAAAGTCAGAGGTGCGTGCCTTGGATTCGAACTCGAGACCTTTGACTTGGCAGTCCAGTGGTCTTACCCCTAGGCTATAAATACTGCTATAAATAAAATAAAATATTTATGACGGTTAAAGCTAGGCTTTTTCTATAATTATCTCGCATAATTTCTAAAATTCTCTCACAGGTCTGCTGGAAGAGATTTCTATAGAAATAAGCAAATACCTTTACCTTTGTACTATATTCATTCCTAACTATTTATGACTTTCTGTTTTCTTCAGTGTGTAAATTAATAACATATAATAGTTTCTGATATAGGTAGCACCAAACTCAGCTTTATTTTTATGAAATCGTGGAGTGTTAAGTGGGATGAAGGTTTTATTATACAAATCATACTTTTTTACCGTCTAAGGGGTAGGCAGAGACATGCCACTTGCTACAACTCTTATAAATTTATTTTGCTACGTCCACGTTCAAACAAGTAAATATTGTGGGGACATCTGGGTAGCTTGTACTATGGGTACTAGACAATGGATATAGCAATAGTTAAATACTTATTTTTTGTAAATACATAGTTAGTATACATAAGAAACACCCAGCCAAACACAAACACTTATATTCACTATATTCATAAATATTTGTGTCCTGTGGGAATCGAACCCAGTACTCCAAAAATCTTGTAATGTGTAGTTGTATACTTTAAAAAATATAATCCTTTTTCTAAGTCTAATATGACATTAGTTATACATATATCAATACACAGACGTACGACACAACCTACACGTTCTCGTATGCATAAGAACATCATTTCAGAATCCAATTTCCTTAGAACGTGAATATTTTCGTTTACACCCAAAAGATCGATATTGTCATCTGTCAAGACGTGTTGGTTGTTATAATAAAACGCATTCGTCAGTACTATTTGAAAACAGAAGCTTAAAGCGGCTTTTGGCTATAGTCTGCGCGAAACTAGTTGGCCGCGCCTTAGGTATGTGAGCGGCGGGACGGAGGAGCGGGGTCGCCTGCGCGCGGTGGGTCGGAGGGGCGGGGGCGCTTGCTTTTGTTCACAGTAATCCACCGCCTCACCCCCGTCCCTACCTAAGGCGCGGCCAACTAGTTCAGCGTGGACTATAAGTAATAAGTATAACGACTATGCTGATTCAACGATTAATGCGGTCAGTTTAGGCAAAGGTGTACTAATATACACCCACATTTCACAGATGTTTAGGTCCCATGTAATAGGGGGCGAGCCTACTGCCATCAACCGGACACAAATCCAGACTCCGAGCTGCTACTGGGAATTTCACAGAAAACACAACAACACTGCTTGTACCGGGGATGGAACCCATTACCTCTGGCGTCGCAGTCGCGCTTGGGACCACTATACCAACGAGGTATTAATTTTATAATAACCACAAGGTATTTAAATATTACAAGAATCTTGTCTATTTCTCCAAAGCTAAATGATAACAAAGCAGAATGAAGGGATGGACCCATTTAATTTTAATTAATTCAATTTGGTTATTAGGTAAGAGTTATTTTGTTACGAGTTTCAAAATTAGCGTTATTTAAATCGTAATCACATTTCTGCGCCGGGTCACTTCGAAAACCCAAAACACTGTTATAATTTTAATTACACTCGTTTTGAGATGAGAACGTTTAATTAGATATTCTAAGGGTTAATTTGTTTATGATAAATATAAAATATCGTTGGTCTAGTGGTCCCAAGCGCGACTGCTACACTAGAGGTCCTCGGTTCAAATCCCAGGTCGAGCAAAGTGTTGTTAGGTTTTTCTGTGAAATTTCCAGTAGCAGCTCAGAGTCTGGACTTGTGCCCGGTTGATGGCAATAGGTTCGCCCCCTATTACATGGGACCTAAACATATCGGTGAAATGTGGGTGTACATTAGTACGCCTCTGCCTACCCCTTCGGGAAATACAGGCATGGTGGTTTGTACATATAAAATATGTATTTCTGCATAATATAGATCTTCGACATTTTTACAATTCAATGTTGTTTTTAAAACTAGATAGCACCTGCATTTCCTAACTGACGACGAAAAGAAAAAAACTATATAAAGGGCTAATAATTATGCTGATTAATTTTATTTGTGTTTGTCTGGGTGTTTCTTATATATTATAAGTATGTATTTACATAAAAAACTGTATATAAGTATTATATCCATTGTCTGGTACCCATAGTACAAGCTCTGCTTAGTTTGGGACTAGATGGTGCTGTGTAAAAATGTCCAGGGTTTGTTTATTTATTTATTAGTAAAGGTAGAGAAAGAAAGAACGTCCGCATTATAAAAATAAATCACCGCAGTACATAATAATTGAAGACTGCCAATTTTATCAGTGTGATTTCACCCTCTCGACTCGCCGACATTGCATGCGCCACAGTATATTAAGAAACAGTAGGTTCATTGGGCACTAGAATTTTATTTTTATAACTATACTAATAAATGTTGAATATGCTGTGTCAAGCATTATTTTAGCTCATTTCGGTCAATTCCGTCTGTTACTATACGAATTATATTTGTTCTTATATGAACTGCGTCATTGGTCTAGTCGTAAGCGTGATTGTTAAGCTATAGGTTCGATTTCCGTGTCATAAAGTGTAGTTGCGTTTTTAGGTCTATATTTGTGCCCAGTTAATGACAATAGACTCGTGTCTTATTCAATGGGTGTCGTGTCTAATTCAGTGAACTGTATACAGCAGTACACGACTACACGTCCTGTGCCTAAGAATTTGGAGGATTTGTTATGTTCTTATATGCATCTGTTGATCTGTGTATCAAGAAAGAGTTAATAACTATTTACCTAAAAGGTTGGTAGTGCACCGAAGACCTCTTTGGTAATGCTGGTGTAGTTACGTTAGGCGGTGGTGAACACTAAGGCTAATATTCAGAGACGACCCTAAGCGTAAACTTACGCTTCGATATGTCAAATTGTAACGCAAATTTGACCAACGGAACCGTTAGTTTACACTTAGTTTCATCTCTGAATATTAGCCTAAGATAGATTTCATACATTCATACGTTTTGGGCACACCAAATTTAATTTAAAAAAAAATCGTACCATCGACACGAAAAAAAAAATACATTCTCGAAGTAACATTGAGGTTCACCTACTGTTCCTACTGTTACAATGGCGGCCAGCGACGCAGCACAGTAAGCGTAGATAAGTTAAATTGAAAAAGCGATCATCTTCGCTCCGCTGTCTCCCTAGTACACTGCCGAGAATATTATAAATTGTGAAAAATGACAATATAAAGGGACAATAGAAAAAAATGAACAGGATGGTTAGTGCTACGAGGTTTAATTTTCACATTACTAGAGTGAAAAACTGACTCAAAATCAAGCATTTGACGACACTGTAGAAGACACTGTAGGCAGAAGCCAGTGCAGGCAGGATGTCCTTTGAGTGGACTACTACTTCAAATCTACATTCTATAAAATAATAATAATAACCACTTCTGAATCATTATTAAGACCTTGATCCTGCTCCCGATGCCTGTGGTTTACTATGTATTTTTTTTATTTTATTTTTTAATCAAATCTTTAAATTGCATTAGTATTTAAAAAAATTAAAAGATAAGATCCTACATAAAAAAACTTATTAAATCCCGAGTCACAGTCAGTATGCCATTTATTTACACCTCGTAATCACGCAATTTATGATCCGCAACGCTACAAACTTCGCAAAACTGTCACTTTATTAAACTTACTCCGAAATCACGTCATAAATGCACAGAAACACGAAAAGTATAACTTAGAGCACGCATTAATCTTCTACGTGCTAAATAGTCACGAAACGGGTGTTACGTCATTGTAAGGGCAAGTTCACACCTAGTCGGGTCACGTCGTGTTATCAAAGTAATTTACACGGCGCGCACGGCAACTCCATCTAACTTGTGGAAAGTTGGTTGATTAGGCGCGTGAGGCGAGACCCGCCGCGGTAATTATTTTCTTAGTTGAGGTGCCGATAGATCGGCGGTTGTGTGTGAACCGTCTTTTATAGAAAATGGTATCGGTTTAAGGGTTTTTATTGGACAAGCTTCTGTGGAAAATAATTTTGTTGAATGCTAAAGATTATCCATATCCTTTCTTACTAATATTATAATGCGAAAGTAACTCTGTCTGTCTGTTTGTCTGTCGCGCTTTCACGCCAAAACTACTGAACCGCTTTAACTGAGATTTGGTACACAGATAGTCTAGAGCCTGCGAAGAAAGGGCTGGAAGGGGATGATGAAAGTTATAAGAAATACCACGCCACCACGTGGGCGAAGCCGCTGGCGGGAAGCTAGTTTTTCTTATAAATAAAAAATACCCTAACAATTTGACTTTAATTTTGAAGGGATCCCTAAATGTCCTTATTGACACTTAACACTAATATTAATAAAGCTGATGTGTGCGCTTTAATCTGTGGAACCATCAGTCGGATTTGAAAAGATCCTTTTGCATTTGATAGTCCAATTCTTAAGGAAGGTTATAAGCTACTTAATATCACGCTATGATAATTAGGAGCCAAGCAAGGCTGGTGAAACCGCGGGCACAGCGTTTAAATGAAACCTTAGTTTGCTACCTCTTTGTTGTGGATTTCATTGAAAGCATCTAAACCAAATTACACTGAACGATTTGATCAAAATCAAAGTGAGTGTCGATAAACTTTGAACATCTTTAAAAATACTTTAATCCTGGCTTTCAACCAAATCTGAAACTAAATTTATTTGAAGGAAATGCATTTATCGGTACGATGCCGTTGTTTTACTTGACTCTGGTTTTTGGCAAAGTTCACATTCTTTGTTTAGGGTGTTTGTTGATTTTTTCTGTTTAGGAGCAAGTTCGATCCCATGGGAACGTATTGGGTAGTATTTGTATTGAATAAAACAGACTTAAGATGTGTTTCCTGTAAGGATAATAAAAATAGTTTAGCTCGTTCAGCGAACGGGGAAATGCGGGCTTGGTACAAATTGGGATCGTTGACAGCTGGCTGGACTATAAAAGAAATGTTTTTTTTTAATTACTGGAATGTTGCCTAGCACTAGGATTTTTTCATTTTTTCATGGTTATATATAATTTCTTAGATACACCCAAGAACAATTACCATAATTACCTATGTCATACAAATTATTTTGTTCCGTGCGGAAATCAAACCCACAGTCCTTGGTGCTACGCTACACGTGTCGTCATTATGATGAATTAAGTATTATTAAATATATTATGATTTTGTTTGAAATCTTTTTATAGGATAACTAACTTTGCACTAAGACAGAAATTCTGGATAAGAAAAACTAGATCATCGGGTGCAATAGCAAGTAATTTATATTCCCAGTAAACATAAAAGCATCTTTCTTCTATTACTATAAGTAGAAAACTGGTAAAGATGCAAAATATTCTCTTTCTATCTTCTGACAAGTTCAAGATAATTATTCCGTTATTAAAACTATGAACTTGCTGAAGGAAAAATTATTTGAAACTTTTCCACGAACAGGTATCAAGTTCTGTGGAATACATTTAAAATTAAACTTGTTCAAAAAGAGATGTAATGTAAGAAAGAAATGTAAATTAAAGTAGGTTCAGAAGAAAAACAACATCGTTATGAATTAATGGAACTGTTCCGGGCTTAAGTTAAAACTATACCACAGTGGCCAAGCTATAAGATATTAATTAAGACTTCTCAAATCAGTTCTCAAAATTAACATGTGTAAAATGATGCCGATATTTTTCTCCAGAAACCGACTTATCGAAAAAAAAACGGCATTATAATAGTTTTGTCAGAAGATATTTTACTATCGACGCTTATAAAACCGATACGCTCAAATCTGGCATCGCTAGTAGTAAGTAAATTCTCTCAAAAGTACAGTGAAGAACGCAAAATATTCCGTTAATTTCAGTTATTTATTCACAGCATAACTGAATAGTTACCACTAATGTTGTACAGTTCTCATCAATCTATTTTTCCTGCCAAAAGAATTTTAGAAAGAATAATATTTGATTAAAATAAACAAAAACGAAAGCTCAAGTCATTTCATTCATTTCATTCCAATATTTTTCTATCTCCGATTTTTACCAGTTAAAGTTAGCTCATGCCAACTTCAAGCCGGACAAAAAACTGGCGAGAATTGTGTAGCACAGACTATGGTTTCGCCATGGGCGTCAAATTCAAATTCAAAAGATTTTTTATTCAATTAGACCATATAAATAGTTACTTTTGAAACGTTAAATTAGTTGCACGGTTCCAAAAGAGTGGGTCTTATGGAGAAGAGCCGGCAAGAAACTCCATAGATACTCTTTTAAAAAAATACCTATGTGTGGTAACAGTAACAATTGTTGTGAATAGTAATGAGGATGATGCAGCTTGATGTGTAGTGTGTGCGTCATTGACATACCCCTATTAAAGTCGGTGCTACTTTCCATCTAGCATCCAGATAACTTAGCTTGAAATAGCATATCTTCCTGTGAGTTTAAAGCCTATTTTACCTACTCCACATAAGGAACGCCGCAAGTTCAGACATTAAGATAAGACAAATTGTTCGCTTGTTATTACAAATGGTTTTTTAATGCGCACTAGATACGTTTGCGATCTAAATAAACCTAAGTACAATTATTATAATTTTAAGTAATTTCAGGCAACTGGTTCCACTATTTATATTATATTCTTTGATATTACAGCTTGGAGATTTGATTTGTTAATAGGGTCACTCTATTATATGGGACCTAAACGTTAATTTTCCAAAAACCTATTTATTTTTTTACCTGACTAACACTGAATACTTATTTAATCTATACATTTCATACGTTCTCCATTCATACTTATTTCAAAAGTTTTTCTTTTTTATACATTCATAATAAAAAATTATATCCATGAACTCTTATTCAGTTTTTATTTTTGTCGTACAGTAATATCAATAAATAAGGCAGGCAACACACAATAGCATTAAAAGGTGGAGCTAAAGCATGAGTTATGCGTAACGGAAGCAGTGGGCAATGTTCCAGACTGCGAATTTACTTGCGCAGAGATGCCCCCAGCTATGTCGGTACTTGTGTACTGTGAACTGCACGAATTAACTGTTCAAATATAACATACTAGCTTTTCGTCAGCGGCTTCGCTCGCGTCTTATGAATATTTCCCCCGTTTTTGCAACGTTTTTCATGGCTACTCCGCTCCTGTTATTAGTAGCGTGATGGTATATAGCTTATAGGCTATATATACACCATAATGAAATGCCCATTTATCGAGTCATCTAACATTGAAAGAATTTTAATAATAGTAGTCAGAGTGCTTGACTTCGCACGGTGACGGTGACGCACTTCTGATAATTCAGATTGGTGAATAAAATATAAATAAATAAATATAAATATAAATAAATATCCTGGGACATTTTACACAGCACCATGTAGTCCCAAACTAAGCAGAGCTTGTACTATGGGTACTAGACAATGGATATAATACTTATATACTTTTTTTTTGTAAATACATACTTATAATACATAGGAAACACCCAGACAAACACAAACACTTAAATTCATCACAATAAATGTTTGTGTCTTGTGGGAATTGAACCCACGACCTCGTGATCAGCAGTCCGGTACTCGAACCACTAGACCACAGACGTCTTCAAAAAAAAAACTTCGTGTAGACAACAGAATCCAAATTTAACAACGAATTCTGGCCATGCCCAGCGGTGGGGCACTTTTCTGATGTTATTTTATAAAATAAATTTACTCAATGTATCTGAAAATATCTATAGAGAGGCCATTCTCTTTCATTATCGGAGAATAGAAAGATAATTACCAATTTGTATCGTCGATAAGTCAAAGGGGAGATTGTGTTACTTGAGAGTACAGTCACGTCCATAGGCCGGCCGGTGCAGCTATTCTGTCGAGTCACGGATTTTTGATAGCGAGTGTATCCGTGTTGTGTTTTTGTTGACGTTTTATTTCGTAAAGAGGTTCCTATTGACAAAGTGTTAGGTAGCGTTTGACAGTATTTGTCGATTGATTTTTCGTAGTTAGGGTATTTGTATCTTATCTGTATCTTGGGTGCGGAAAATCCTCGTGGAGAAGTTCCCCCAAGCTTGTTTTACTAAACTAGCTGTGCCCTCGCGTGTTACTCGCGGTCATTATTTTTTTTTCCATCCCGTGTAAATTTTTCATTGATACTCCGCTCATATCTGTGGTAGCGTGATGGTATATAGTTTTATAGCCTTCCTGGATAAATGGGCTATCTAACACTGAAAGAATTTTCAAATCGGTCCAGTAGTTTCGGAGCCTATTCAATAAAAACAAACAGTAGTTAAGTTAAGTTAGTATAAATAAAATAGTACGACTCTGTCTTGACCGAAACTGAGTGTAGTAATGTACAAAACCTGGTATAATATTTTAATGCTTTCTGAAATAATTTTATTCTAATCCAAAGAAGGGACACATACTTCCAAACCCTTAAAATTTCGCAAACCAATACCAACACTCCTTTGGACAACTAGAAACTTTCCTAGATAGTGCTGCATAAATATTTAGAAAAACCGAAACGAGTTCTCGCCTTACTACAGTGGTGGTACTCGAAAGTGATTAGGGTTACTGCCAACAGTGCTTCCTGCCAACGATCTGATATATGTAATGGAGGTAACTTCAAAAACTATTGCCATCCTTGCACTGAAATACGGGATAATTTCTGAAGCAATTAGTAAGTAGTAATTTCGATGTTGAATTTTGTATGCTACGACAATTGCTACGGTGCAACGCATCGTAGCTTTTGGCTACGCTTCGTAGCGTTTGACCAATCAGTGCTTTGCATTCTGTTTATCGATTATTAACGTAATAGGTCTAGTGGTCGTAAGCGCGACTGGTAGATTAGAGGTCCTAGGTTCAATTCCCAGAGGCAGCAAAGATCGAGCAGTGTTATTGAGTTTTTCTATGAAATTCTCAGTAGCAGCTCGGACTTTGGATTTGTGCTGGAATAATGGGAATGCTCGTCCCCTATTACATGGGAACTGTCAATGAACTATGAATGAACTATAAATACATTAGTACAGTGCCTAACCCTTCGAGAAACACAGGCGTGATAATATGTTATCTAAAGACAAGTTCTAAACAATCAATCCTAGATTCAAACCTATCTTCCTAAACGTGTTTTCGACGTTTGGTTCCCAACAAACATGGGTTTGTTTATTCCCAGTGTGATCCATTAGTAAGGTGCTAAGAGCATTCCTACTAAAAGCATTAAAGAATACGCTTGTAGACGGACGGCGCTGAAAACACAATTGTTTATTCAAAATGCACGTCCTTCTTGGACTTTACTTGACTGTAGAAATTGAGGGTAGTTTGTGTTGTTGACTGTAGTTGTGTAGGTACGTATCGCTGTGCCCGACAGGGTCCATAATTGACACTTACTGCAACTTGAAACCAACATCTGTAGACATTATAAGAATAAGAATCATTTTATTTACCAAAAAGTTTACATTTCCATTGATTGTATGCATATTATGGAATGCAATAAAGATTGAATTGAATTGAATCGTGAAGTAAATTAAAATCCCAACGTATTCTACAAAATTTACTGATAAATTCTTCTTGGTACACGGTGGAATGCGTTACCACTTACAGTAAGATGAGCACAATCACTACATCTTTTTAAAAAGCTTGTAAAAATCACTACCTGGGACTATGTTTTTAAAGTATTACTTTTAATATTGATCATTTATTTGTATAATTAAATAATATATATTATATGTATGTTTGTTTCATGTATATATGTATGTATATGTTTATAGTTTATAGAAGTTAACTGCAATTTTTAAGTACCTTTTTAGTACACTAATTGTACACTATGCCCGTTATCTTTTTCCAAGATTCCTAATATCACTTTGGTTGCCTGGAAGAAATCGTTTTAAGCGATAAGGCCGCCCATTGTACATAAGTAACATATTGTATTTTGTTTCTTTTTATTTTATTTTGTATTTTAAGTGTACAATAAAGTGTTTATTAATAAATAAATTGTGAATGTACGGTCGCGGTCATAAGTCTATTATCATTTTTACACATCTATTGCATGATACAAGTTTCGCTTACGACCTTTTTCTATAACAAACATTGCATATATACATGATCTTGTATATCGTACTCTTTCATAATTATCTAGTCGGAAAGAGAGCGATGTAATGATCATTCAGTGCTGTGATGTCGCGACGGCGTATTAAGATAGTGGTATTAAATTTCAAATCACTAAGTATATGTTTATGTATACGCGCAGTAACGTGCAGGCAAATACGATCCTTGACATGATAATGGACTTAAGATATGTTTTAAACGAATGCCCACTTCGCTGGTTCTCCGGCGGAATATCGGAAGTCCACAAGCACACACCCACCGCCACAAACTGGCTAAAAAACTTAGACATAACCCTTATAAAAGTTATGCACACAAAAGTAATTCTCTAACAAAAATATTAGAAGTTATTTCTCTACCATTCTGCACACAAGCACAAATGAACAAAGAAATTATAATGTAATTAGACTCCGTAATTACTTTCTTGCTATCTCTTTGAAACAGTCCGCGTATAACACACAAATTTGTTTTAACACTTAGAAACGTCTCTAAAGCCGACAATATGTAAGAGTCAAATTGTTTTCAGGTAGAGCATTCAGCGTTCATTCCATACAAAATTAAAATTTCATTTATCAAGCTCAACTGATATTGAAATAAAAGGGATTTTATCATGTCATATTAATATAATTCAATAACATAATGGGATAAAATCCTTAAAAAGTGGTTTTATTTAAATGGGTCAGAAACCAGTTTAAAACTCTATTGATGTTCATTTTTTTCGCAGTATGTTAAGACAATGGGGTTGGTTATTCCAAAGAAACTATTATTTTTAAGATACAATAAATAATAAAAACTACATTATCAGAATATAGCGCTGCAACTTGCTCCGTGCTTGCTGCATCATAGTGCTGAGATCGGAGCCTATCTGACGTCACCCAAGATGACGTAACTAACATTTTTAATGTCAATTTTACTGTTTGTGTTGTGTCTATTAGAATACACTTATGGGTATGAGCAGAGGTGTATTAATGTACAATTGTACACCCACAGTCCGCCGGTATGTTTAGGTCCCATGTATTAGGGGGCGAGTCTACTGCCATTAACTGGGCACAAATCCAGACTCCGAGCTGCTACTGGGAAATTCACAGAAAATCCCAACAAAACTTTGCTCGACCCGGGAATCGAACCCAGGATCTCTAGCAAACCAGTCACGCCTTGGCGGCCACTAGACTAACGAGGCAGTTCTTTACATAAATTACAAAACAGGAGAATTGCTAATTTAACTTACACGATATAAATTAAAATAAATACCAAAAACTTTACGTATGGAACGTCTACAAGAGCCTCCGTTACTTAAGACAGAGGTAACGCTAATCTACGTATTACTTAATTTGTAAATGTTCAAAGAAGACGTAACTCTTTCTCGTTAGGAAGTCACATAATCCGGCAGACGGCACGTGTGTTCATTCGTTTTAAATGCTAATTCTCATGGCAGCGTTCATTAATGACGTTTTTGTTTAATTCGACTGCTTTGAAACAAATGACGTTGGAGACTGCTTTGAAACAAATGACGTTGAAGACTGTTTTGAAACAAATGACGTTGGAAACTGATAACATGTTTGGATTGACTTAAGTATTTTAGAGATACAGTTTTAATTTATTAATTGGAATTAATTTTAGTGGTTTAAGTGGTGATGTAAAGTGTTACGTCGCGTCTGTATTTCCAAAGTGTTAGGTAGAGGTATATCCCTGTCATGATCGTGATGAATGTTACTGATCCTGATTATAGGTAGGTAAATTCGGTTTTTAGTCGTTACGAGTTCGATGCACTCTGCCGCCTCACTGGGTGGCACCATGAGATTTCCAGGAAACTCATGAGGATTTTCCACATAAAAAGGGGAGAGATAAACTAGTCTATTTTTTTTCTAATGTATGGATGGCCTCCAAGTCAGGAGGAGTCTCATCAGGAGTCGAGATCATAGGTTTTTTCTTGAGATTGAATGCCTAAACTAAGTCCAAGTCTGTATTCCAACAAACATAATATGAACAATACTACTTATAAGAAGCAATGTAACCAGACAAAAAAATAGTATAGTGTTACGCGTATGGTTGGAAATCTGCTAATAAATAACCAATATTTGCGATGAATATTCCTCCTAGTAATAGTTTGATGAAACAAACAATCCTCCATTATAACAATATACGCAAATTGCTTTCCAAACAACAGCAAAGCTTTGAAAAGTTATTAATAACTAACATTATTTTATTGAGGTAATAAACGTAGGTACTACAGAGAGTATCTCTAAATCGAAAGGATGAAAGCTGCATTCATGAGTGTCACTAAAAATACAAAGTGAATGCTTAATGAAGAGAGAATTGTAAATATATAGCCTGTTCTTTTAGTCTACTTAGGACTTGCCTCTATATACATCAACTTGCAAAGAATTACACTCTATCAAATATTTTTAGATATCTTTAAATATTTCAAGGACGTAACTATAATATACGACTTTGACTAGGAAAACGCCGAACTTTACAAACCATTAAAAATACTACATCTAGAAAAAACTTAAAAAAAAATTTGACTAAAAATTCCTGTAAATTAAAATTTCGTTAGAAGTATGATTGTCCTTAATACCTCAATGGAATTATTACGAAAATTCATGTAATAATAACCACTAGCGCGTCCCTGTAATAACTGTAATCTAAATGTGCTACTAATCAATCACCGGCTTCGTAATTACTATATTGTATTAGTGAAAATTGTTTCAAACATTATTTCGACACTATACAGTTAAAAGGCCGTGAAGTGCTTTAGTTTTAATGGCACGTAACATTTTTACCTACTATTTTAAGCTCAGTAAAATTTGCTACTATAGCTTATAGTTGCACGGTAAATTTACTTGCGCGATTCAGGATTTGTTGCCTCGTACAAGTTCTTATGTAGGGTGATAGATGTCCTACTGATTTCAATTTCTAATTCACGCCGGTTTTTCTATGAAAATCTCAGTAGCAGCTTGGAGTTCGATTTTGTTCCCGGTTAATGCCCCCGCTAAATCCCGCCCCCTATTACATGGGACAGCAGCTATGTCTAACCCTTCGAGAAGTCAATATAAATGTTATGTATTATGTTTTGATCCCTTCTCTTCAAAAACCCTTGCAATAAAATGCTAATTTATCTTAGTTCCAACTTTCCTTCTAGTTAGAACCTCTTTATCATTATGCAGTAAACATTGCACTCATTGTCGAGTCGGCAAGACGGCGTGGTACCTGTCAGGCTAATTTTAAGTTCAAACTAACCTATTTAGCTTCTCAGCGGCCCCGGGGTGGCCGGAGTTAGGGCAAAGACATAAAGAATATTTTTAGTTTTTTTTTTTTAAATAGGATAAGTGAAATTGAGGCTTTTGCTTAGCAGTAGGACATTATCCGATACTTACAGATAAATTCAGAAACTGCTTATTTAAGAAAGTCGGTTAAAGACGCCTTTGGAGGATTTTATTATTCGTTATTAAGTTACTTGCTAGTTGCTACTATTATACTAAATTTTTCACGTGTGTCGACATCTTTAATCGAAATTATTCCGAATGGAAATAAATGGAAGTCAAGTCATATGTTTTATTGCAATTAGCCGATATTAATAGGTGTTTTTGAAAAGTCATTGCATGGTTTCAAAAAGTGTGTCATAATAAGGAGAAGAGAAGAAGGAGAAGAGAAGAAGAAGAGAGAGAAGAAAAGGGGAAGAGAGAGAGAAGAGCCGGCAGGAAACTCCATAGACACTCCTTTAAAAAAACATGGTTACAATGTTTTTTTTTACAATTTTGTTTTGAATAGTCATTGAGAATAGTAAAGAAAAAGATTCTGCGCCGACCTCAAACATATTGAAATAAGGGTAGGAAGATAGTAAGGTGATGATGATTAGGAATGAGGATAGGATTTTTCAACTTAATATTATTTCATCTTCCTTAACTATAAAAACTGTCCTATATATTTACGCATATTAACGCTGAACCCGATAGCAGGTCAGCAATAATATGGGTGTTTGCAACCCAGCGTTTCCATGATTAGGTTCGTTTCCCCGCTAATTCCCCGGGGAAACCGCGGCCATGAATACAAATAAAAGAGTACATTTGTTCCTCTTTTAAGCTGTGGTTACACTGTTCAAATAATTGTGGCAAGGAGGTTAAATATCACTAATGCTTGACGATACTTCAATCTGAACTTTTCTTTTAGAAAAGGTAAAAACATCTTACCTATTAGCACATTCCAGTGGGACAAGCATGCCGCTATATAATTTTGTCGTTTTCCGTGATAGCTTCGACACTAGATAAGCGTCGACAAAATTATTTCGTGGAGTGCAGGTTAGGCGTGTTGATCGAGATAAGTAATTTACATTCGCTACGATGCAATAACTCCGAAAGCGGGGTTACATTACGGGGTACCATTACCCCTATATTCCCCGAAAGGTAAAGCAGAGGTGTATTAATTTACCCCCACAATCTCATGTCATAGGAGACCATTTACCGGACACAAATCCAAACTTTACTAGAACTGGGAATCGAACTGACGACCCCATGCGTAGCAGTCTAGGTCAAAGAGGCAGTTTGTGGTAATCCATTAACATAATTATAACAAGGTAAGGTTTCACAGCTCAATTTGTTGTAAAGTTCTTAACGAGTAACCGTATCCTCGCTTGTGAATACTCAGCTTAAGTTTACGATACTAATTCGGTGCTTATGAGGCACTACTTGTGTTAGTGACCATGAAATGTTACAGTTTAGTGTCGATAAAGCTTAACTAGATCGAGGAGCTAATGCGATAGACATTAAATCTGGTTGTTTACATTGTCAATATGACCCAGATTTACTATTAAGGTATTGTTACGTCATAACTATGTAAAATGACTCGGCTGTGAAGTGAAGCAGCGATCGGGTAACTTCACAATGTCTTTTCGTCAACTATACCACAGTTAGACAACATTCAAATATAAATAGGCACTTTTGAAAAGTCTAACTAGTTGCACGGTTTATAAATCTCGGGGAACAAAGATTCCAGCAGTGAGTTCCACATTAGAGCAGTTTACACTATATATGTAGAGGCAAAACGTTTAGTGCGAGTTGTAGGCACTTCCACCATGTAGCCGGCGCCTTGCCGGATCCAAAAAGGGTAGGACTAATGGAGAAGACTCGAAGAACATATGGCACAGTGACGTGGTTGCTCACTGTGCATCTAGCTAAGCTTACAGTTAGTCAGCGAGTTATGGAGAGAGCTATGCTTGGTATTTCTCTACGCGACCGAATTAGAAATGAGGGGATCCGTAGAAGAACGATTGCTCAAAAGATTTGCAAGTCGATGTGGTATGGGCGGGGGACATAGCTTGCAAAACTGACGGCTGCTGGGACAGAAAGGTTCTTAAGTGTAGACCACACACCAGAAAGCGTAGTGTAGGATGGCCTTCAATGAGATGGACAGATGACTAGGAGTCGTTGAGGCCTTTGTTCAGCAGTAGACATATTATTCTGGCTGATATGATGATGCTGATGTATATAAGTATTATATCCATTGTCTAGTATCCACCAAGTTCTGATAAGTTTTTGTCAAGAGCAGATGGTGCTGTGTAAATTGTCCCAAATATTTATGTATATTATTTCGATATTGTAGTGGTCCCAAGCGCGACTGTTACGCTAGAGGTCCTGGATTCGATCCCCGGGTCGAGCAGTGTTGTTGGGTTCTCTGTGAAATTCCCAGTACCAGCTCGGAGTCTGGATTTTGTGCCTAGTTGATGGCAATAGGGTCGCCCCCTATTACATGGGACCGTAACATTATGGCGAAATGTGGGTGTACATTGGTATGCCTATCCCTTCGGCGAATACAGGCGTGATGGTATATTGTGTTTGTCTTTGCGTCTCGTCTCGTCTTGCCGTTTTAAACTGATATATCCGGTCCCCAAGAGACATGCTCTGCCTAGTTTGGGGTCCACCGTCTCAATCATTGTAAATGTTTATTAGTTACAAGCAGAAATTCCATGTAAAACTATTTTTAAGACCAAAACTGTAACAATGGATCAATAAATTTATTATTATTATTACTATTTAATGGTAAGGAAACACTACAGTATGACCGTGCCTTAGCCAGCAAAGTTTTAAAATAGATAATCAAATATCAGAGGCAACTTTTAGCGAGGCGGCGCGCCGCCCCCCGTGCAACTGTGAACTCACTTTTAGATTTTTGCATAAATTGCAGCAGTGACGCTATAAGGTTACGTTTTTATTTTTAGTAGCTAAGTAGTTTTATTAAACACCTCCTTCGTTCTTAAATCTACACAATTAAATCAAAATTTTATGTCTGCTTATAATGTCAACACTTTACTAAATGTATTCATTGGAAATCAGTAAAAAATGTTTTCTTTCACACGTGCAAAGCTGTTAGTTTTTAGTAATCACTAAATAATAATAATAAATATTCCTAGAGTCCCAAACTAGCAGAGCTTGTACTATGGGTACTAGACAATGGATATAATATTTATATACAGTGTTTTTTTTTGTAAATACATACTTATAATACATAAGAAACACCCAGACAAACAAACACTTAAGTTCATCACAATAAATGTTTGTGTCTTGCGGGAATCGAACCCACAACCTCGTGATCAGCAGTCCGGTACTCAAACCACTAGACCACAGACGTCGTAGACTAAAGTTTTAGGATTCGTTATTTCCTTCGTTTAATCAGTTCAGGTAAGCGGGGGACAAAGACATATAAATATTTGGCAGAGGATCATTAAAATATCTAATTTTGTATCAATCAAATCATGAATTACTGTGATATATAACTAATATAAATTTTAACTTAAGCTTTATTGTATATTGCCGACGGGCAATTCGTATCCCAAAGAACTTTTTGAGATAAAAGATATCCTATATCCTTCTCGAGGATGTAATCTTTGCCAAACTTTATCGAAATCTATTCAGTGGTTTAGGCATGTGTAGATAACGAACAGACAGAAGTTACTTTTGCATTTATATGAATATAGATATTACATCACTTTTTACAAAGGTGTAACATGAAAGTCTGCTTTCTTCTGTTTGCTTATAAAGACGAATTGATTTTTTTATATTTTCTTCTGTTATTTTGTGTTGTGTGCTATGTCAAAACAATTCCCATTTTTTGTGTGATGTTTGTTGACAGATGACATTCCCGTATCGATAGATCATGAGGGCGACAGGTGACACATTTTCCCTCCTTTAAATGGAAATGCACTAAGTTAAGTAGGTATATTGTATCATACTTGTAATTTGCAAGATGTACTGACGTATTTGCCTTATTTTCACTGTTTCATACAAACCATCAGGCCTTTGTTCCCCGAAGGGTTTATACCACTAGGCTGACGAGCAGTTTCACTATCGCTATATAATACATCGGGCAAATAAAAAAAATATACGGATTTTCATTTGGTTTTCATAAATAGAAAGAGAACGTTAGAATTTATGAACCTGTGCGAATCTGTTGTTTTTTTCCCTAATTCCACACCATGTATGCATAGATTGTATTTACTCCTAAGTAAATAATTAATGCTAGATGCTTCAGTTAAATAAACGATTAATGCTTAATAGATAGGGGCAGTCGTTTAATCGTCGTAAGCTTAATGAACGGGCTCCCCATAAAATCATGCTTTGAAATTTTAATAACGCCCGTGGGCGATTTGTTTTTTCATCGAGTTTTGTAAGAACAAACAGATCGGAAAGGTTCAGAGTGGATCGGATCGGAGGGCTACTACGAATGTTGTACCTTCGGATCGAAACGATACAACTCAACGGCGCACAAAAATGTAACAATTGCACCTGTATTAACCAATTAACATTGGAAATAAAAGCGCTTACGATCCGTCCGCCGAAACTTCTAGTTTGTTTTTCAGAGTAGGCCCCACAGTTGCCGATACATGCCAAAATCATGCTATGTTTCAGACGTTGTGGAAAAAATGCGGGAACACGCATGCATGCGTGCAGATGTGCACTTGTCATGGAAGTATTAAGTATAATTACTACGTAGATAGAAAGATCACACACGTTTGAATTTGTGCCCGGTTCATAGCGGTAGATATTATTACATAGGACCTAATATGCCCGGTTAATGGCGATAGACTCGCCCTTTATTACAGGGACCTAAACACACCGGCTAACTATAGGTGTACAGAAGTATCCCTCTACCTAACGCTTGCTAAAGGTAAGCATAAGATACACAATACGTTTTATAAATGTAGGTTCAAAAACAAAATAGTCACGCTATATTATTCTAATATGACAATTATTAACCATTATAATGTTATTAAAAACGCATAAAGTGATTTTATTGTGCCTTTTTTAAACTAAAAAACATATACGAACGCTTCGCTCTTGACCTTTTTCATTTCAACTCATAAAATAAAATGAAGTTTGAAATATTAATAGCAGGTTGTACCCGTGGGAAGGACGAAGCCTGTTTACAATTCACGATTGGGTAATCATTTTATAATTAAAGGTATTCGAATTTGAATCTTACGCGTATATTAGACAGTAAAATAAAATAATGTTTAACGAATTTTATTGCGCGCGACTTCGTTCGCGTAGAAGTTGAATTTTCCCCCCGTTTTTGCAAAAATTTTAATTTATACTCAACTCCTATTGGTCGTAGCGTGATGATATATAGCCTTCCTCGTTAAACAGGCTATCTAACACTGAAAGAATTTTTCAAATCGGAGAGACCAGAGATTAGCGCTTTCAACCAAACAAACTCTTTCAAAGCTTTATTATATTAGTATAGATTATTTATACCACACAATATAAGGTGATAAAACCCGTAAAACGTAGTTAATTTAATTACTTAAATATTATTGTATTTTTTTGCACTTTCCATGCAAAGATTTTTTCTTTAATTAAAATAACAAACAGAAATTCTTTCGAAATTCTTGTTACGAATATCGTACACTATAAAAGCCCCTTCCGACTGCTGCGTCTGGGATCCGAGGGCCAATTCGTATGAATTGTACACACCCGGTTAACGATTGTTGCGAGCGCTCCCGGTTCGGTTCCACCCGGTTATGCCCACCAACTGATAAGACACGTACTGCGGTTAATTTGTCCGTGTACACGGGGCATAAGCGCACAGTTTTAATATACAAAGTACGGGACAATTTGTTTCAATTGTTTGTGTATATTTTTATTGTCCAACTGAACAAAGTAAGGCTTGGATAATGTTGGTATTTAAGGGCGGTTCAAACATACACAAAGTTTGTTGCAGAATTTGTGCGTATCCCTCTAATTACTAACCTAATATTGTACCGCAATTTTTTGTTCTGTTTTTTTTGTGTAATATCTCACAGACCAGACCTAAAACAAATATTATCTGTTCTTCTTCTTTCTAGTCGCTACTTCGTGACTGAGGGGCGTGAATATAATGGGTATACATTCTCCATACTGCTCTGTTTTGTTCCAAGTCTAGCAAACAAACTATATGATTTGTTGTGATGTTAGACTTACAGATTAGCAAGTTAAGAGTTATTCAAAGGTACATTAAACATATTCAATTACAAGTGTGCATGTAGCCAGAAATAATCTTAAGTGTGTACCCACCTTAAGACGAAGAATTACCCGAAATAATAATCTTAGCTGTAATATCGAAATACAAGCAAAATATGTTATTAAGGGTCCCTGCATTATCTCTGCAGTACAGTCTGTATTAATTTTGTTTAATGACCAAGTGCTAAGCGATCAAATAGCGGCCAGTGGGCGTGGAGGTTATAGGTAATGCAGGACCTCGTAGCTAAAACCGCTTGCTCAGTGTGTGTTTAGTGCATAATATATAATTTCTCCCTTCTCCCTTCCACCTTGTATAATTATATATTTTTTACACAGTGACTATCAAATTGTCATCCCCTATCCACCTGAATGTTATCGCCGTTTATTAAAACTAAGCGCCAAATATATCCACATTGTGTTTAGCTGAAAACCGTGGCATCACTGTCATTTGTCACCGCAGCCATACATCACGGTGATATGACAATATCGGTTGTCACGCTATGCCATTCTACTTTTAAATATGGGTTTTTAGAACCCAAATGTTGCGAGTTGCTGAATGTTGCAGTTGATGCAAAAATAGCAGTCTAAAGGGCCAGGGGAGCTAGACAAGTTGCATTTTGACATTCGAATCGACAAACGAATAGACACAAAAATTTTGGAAATGACACAAGCTTTCGAAAAGTCGGGCTGTCACTAATGTCATTTCCATACATTTTGTCTCTATTCGTTTGTCGATTCGAATGTCAAATTTTAGCTTGTCTAGCCTCCCTGTTTCACCACCTCTTGATAGGTTTGTGCTGTAGGCGACCGTCTCGGGTTTATTATTACCTACTAACAGTCAAAAGCTGAGACGGACGCTTACCACCTTAGTCTGCCCGTGACCATGGACGCTGTAAAGGGTCCGAAACGTCGGGATCTATCTATATATATGAAAATGAATTCCTAAATGTGTTGCTAAGCGCAAAACTCGAGAACGGCTGAAACGATTTGGCTGATTTCTTTTTTGTTGTATTTGATGACACCCACATTTAGCCTGTATGTTTAGGTCGCATGTAATAGGGGGCGAGCCTGTTGCCATCAACCGGGCTTAAATCCAGATTCCGAGCTGCTATTGGGAATTTCACAGTAAACCCAACAACATTGGTCGACCCGGGGATTAAAACCCAGGACCTCTAGCCTAGCAATCGCGACCACACTTGGGACCACTAGACCAACGGCTATATGATAATAATTATGTAATAGAACGTGATAAAATCTGTAAAAAGTAGTTTTACGAGTATTTCAATACTATTTATATGTACTCTTTAGTCTTTACGGAGTATCTGGTGGTCGGGACGCGGTCGCATCGATTTTAATAAACAGACCACTAAACTTCGGTCGGCACGACTGTGCTAATGAATTTCTGTGCGGTTGCTATTCTGCGCATAATTAGTTGTTAGTAAGAGCATATAACTGTGCTTTATTAACTGTCACTGTGTTTTATGACTTGATAAACGTATTTGAACTATGGGATTGTGCGAAAAAATTGGGCTAAAAGGCACACAGTGCCTTGACCATGATTTTTTCTCACTAGATTCGCTAGCGACGCCGTAAAATTTTTGTACGGAAAACCTTCGCAGCGCCTCTAGCGGTTACGTAAGGAACTAAAATCTGCTATGAGATTACAGCGTGTCGAT
Source organism: Acronicta psi (assembly GCA_946251955.1). Lineage (NCBI taxonomy): Eukaryota > Metazoa > Arthropoda > Insecta > Lepidoptera > Noctuidae > Acronicta > Acronicta psi. The sequence goes on from OX276474.1 coordinate 1,081,574, forward strand.
GCGTAAAAAACCTATCGAAAGTCATTCGATAGAACTCATGGTTGAGAGGCAGATCGTTATTATAACTTAAGTGCCCGTTACACAAGCAGTTTCGTATGTATGTATCGCCATACAAATACTTACCTGTAGTGTAACCAATGCATGGGGCGAGTCTCGCCTTCGACACTCGAATCTGATTATCGCTTAGGTGATACGATTATCGCACAAGTGATACGGTTACGATTATCGCATAAATTAAATTAAATATCTTTGAACATTTTACACAGCACCATCTAGTCCCAAACTAAGCCGAGCTTGTACTATGGGTACTAGACAATGGATATAATACTTATATACTTTTTTTTTTTGTAAATACATACTTATTATACATAGGAAACACCCAGACAAACACAAATACTTATATTCATCACATAAATATTTGTGTCTTATGGGAATCGAACCCACGACCTCGTGATCAGCAGTCCGGTACTCGAACCACTAGACCACAGACGTCGTCATAAGTGACAGTTTTGGTCATAGTGTAAATACCAAAGAAGAGAATCGCATGGAGAGTTTCGCATACGATTTTTTGCCGCTCGCATTCGAGAAATAGTCCTAGTGTAACTGCGGCTTCAGGCATTCGCGGAAAACTGATTAATTATTGAAAATTCACGCGTAAACGTCGTAAGCGCCGCTGCTATACGCCCCAAATGTTATCTCCAGGTTGACCAGTGTTGTTAATTTTGGAACGCTGCTGTTGCGTTTTGCAGCAGCGTTGTGTTTGGATTTGTGCTCGGTTAATGGCAATAGGCTCGCCCCCTTTTACATGGAATCTAAATATATTATTGGTGAAATGTGGTATTTACCTTTGTCCAAGTGCCCTTTGAGGAATATAGGCGTGATGGTATGACGGTATGTTTATATATATATATATATATATACATAATGTACTACGGCTACCATCGTCTATTAAAATATGTCTACATAGAATTTATAAGTATCATAAGTGGCGGAAATTTGAAGCTAAATCCTAATATTATAAATTGATCAAAGCTTTCCTCAAATTAATAAAACAATCCCGGTATAATCTGATTGATGTCGAAGTAATAGGTAATAGTTGAGGAACATAATTCACGATATTGATCACCGCCGCTCTCCCGAACTGATGAAACCTTCGCATGACAGATCTGAGCTTACCACGACCTAAGAAAGCTTTACAATAAAATAGAGTGACCAGTTATTTACCCAAGTACATAGTTACCTATTGCGACGTCTGTGGTCCAGTGGTCCAGACTGCTGATCATGAGACAACCTCGTGTTGGTTCGATTCCCACAGGACTCAAATATTTATGTGATGAACATAGGTGTTTGTGTTTCTTATAAAATAATTATTTAAGTATGTACCTATTTACAAAAAAAGTGTATATATATATACCTGTTATATCCATTGTCTAGAACCCATAGTACAAGCTCTGTTTAGTTTGGGACTAGATGGTGATGTAAAAATGACACAGAATATTTTAAAAAATTCGAACGTAAGTCTACTTATTACCTTTTCACTCCTAATAATAGGCTCGTTGCATGTTAGATGGGAACCAAAAAAATATCCTCAGCTCTCATACGTGTTTTTTATCGATTAGATAAATAATACCTACAATGTAACACGTAAGTTTTTTTAAGAAACATTACTCGTACAAGTCAAACAGACAGAGAGTAGCGAATGAAGACTTGGGAGGCCTTTGCCCTGCAGTAGGATATTACAGAGTTTAATAAATAAAAATAATTCCTGATTCAACAACAGCTTACTACAAATCACATTTCCAATTCGTAGCTCTACGACAGAGCGCTGAGCGAACAATGATTTGGTTTTATGAAGGCGACATCTGTTTCTCGCGCTAAACCGACGGGAATTAAATACGTAGCGATTTTATCGCCTGCATTTCACTTTCTACAATGTTGTCATCTTAATTTTGCATTACGGTTTTGCAGCTAATCGACATATTAGACAAATATTTTGTGAAATAGAAACTTATTTGAAGTAAAGGAAAATTCAACGACGACATTTTGTTAGTGGTCTAGTGGTTCGAGTACTGGATTGGTGATCACGAGTTCGTGGGTTCGATTCCCACACGACACAAATATTAATGTGAGGTACATAAATATGAACACAAATGTTTGTATTCGTCTGGGTGTTATGTATTATGTATTGTAATTACATAATATGTAATAACAAAATATATCTAAGTATTGTCTGGTGCCCATAGTACAAGCTCTGCTTAGTTTGGGACTAGATGGTGCTGTGTAAAATGAATGTGAATATTGACTTATTTATTACATATGTTTGGATGTTTGTCATACCTACAACGGCATCTCGCTGCAACGCATAATTTAGAATAGTGTTAGTTTGTTCCCTGAATTTACATACGTGATTTTAGGACATAATTTTTTCGATAAAAAGGTAAGTTCCCACGGGACGAATTACTAAAGAAACTACTATTAATTGTATATTTTTATTAATAATTTGAATCCATCTTTATTTATTTCTAGGTATACTTATGATCGCGCGTTCTCTAATTTATTTCCTCTGGATCGAGCTTTTTTGATAAAATATCTACGTTGTAATACCGCCCCTGATTTTACAGTAAACAAATCACACTGTTACCTGTTATGGTTAAGAACCAGAAAATTAAAGTCGTGACATTTGCCTCCACGCATTGGATTTGCGTGGATTATGGACCCATCCACCCTGCAAAGTGGTGGATTGAGTTTTTGTTAGAATTTTATACATATCAGAATTCCAGAAATAGACGAAAATAGAAACGCTTAGAATATCAGGTTTTCTTGTCCCACGGCTGGACTAGGCAGTATGAGAGAGATTAGGCAATAGTCCACCACGCTGACCTAATGTGAGTTGGCAGACTTCACATTATGTTGTTTAAAAAGTCTCCGATGTAACAAAATTAACGTCGCATCTGTATTCCCCATAGGGTTAGGCAGAGGTGTACTAGTACTCACAGTTCGTTGGCATGTAATAGGGAGCGAGCCTATTGCAATTAGCGGGTATGATTCCGAACTCTGAGCTGCTACTGAGAATATCATAGAAAAATTTACAAGACCTGGGAATCGAACATAGAACCTCAAGGATAACAGTCACGCGTACGACCTCTAGACCATTGAGTCAGTTATTATTAAAAAGTAAAATTTTAAGCTGTCTTTGTTTTCATCAAACATAAAAAAAACAACTCACAAAAGCGTACATAAACTACAAAACTTCAAAGGACCCGTCTCACTAACCCATAAATTAGCTCGGAGGTTGGGAGTGTTCAGTCATAGGCACGTCTCGGCTCCCCAAGCTAATTCCGCGAACAGTTTGTACTTACAATGCGTTTCTCCGTCTATCGGGTTTCCACCCCATAAACGTCCCGCGGGACGCATTGATTGCCGCCTCAGATTTTGTTCAATTTGCATTTTATAATTAAAGAATTAGATGTCGCTGATAAAGGTGTGGTGCGAGTGGTTAATGAGCTAAGCTGTTTTAGTTTTGTTTTATTGTAATAAGATGACAACCAAGCATCCATTCTTACTAGCGTGTTGTTATCTTGAGACTAGCTACTAGCTTGCTGTTCTCTTGGGACGTCAGTTGTTTCTCATATACCCAATAATTTCACTGACTACATTACCTAACCTTTAATCCGGAACATAATAATGATAGCGCATTATTGCTTTGCGGTCGAATATTTGTTAATGCAGTGTTACCAACCTAGGTGAACCCTAACTTTATCATTAAACATTAAAACTTAATACGAAAACGTTTTTAAAAGACGTAATGAAGAGCGTGTTAAAATGTCGTCCATTATCACATTTTGAGCTCAAAAGATCGAATTATTGAAATAGGAAATTCCTTATTGTTTAGATAATTAGCTACGTTATTAAGTACACGGCTACTTGATAAATTAATGCTATATCCTGTCGGGTTTTCTAGAAGATTTCGTTATATAGCTAGCTCAGCTCATTCCTCGCTCATCTCGTGTTGGAGCCACACACCCCGTCGCAGGTCGAAGACAGTTTATTTGTACTGCCGCGTCGACTTTTACATTTTAATGGCGCGTTTTCGTCGACGCCTTACTTAAGTGTCGCGCGATGATTTGAGGGTTGAGACCTACGACCTCTTTTAGCCGGTTTTTTTAAATGTATACTTTAGTTTTTTCGTCTTTTTTTACTGAATATTTTAGTGAAATGAGCAGTTGGAGAGTTTCAATAAATCAGAGTATGAATAGTTTATAATATAATGTGAAATGTGAATACATATTTTTTTTCCATAGACACGAATTTACGACAATTCAAATACCGTTTCATTACTTGGCAGATACTTTTACACACATTTTGTTCCATTTTCAAATTTATCTGGTGGTTACTGCGGCCATCCAGAGGTGGTGAGACAGGGTTCTGTTTCAGGGATTTTGTAAAAAAAAAAAATTTTTTGCAAAAAACAATCGCGCTAGTTTACGAGTCATTCTCAGGCTAATATTTAGAGATGACGCTAAGCATAAACTCACGCTTCCGTATGTCAAATAATAATACTAATTTGACATACTTTACGGTTAGCGTCGTTTCTGAATCTTAGCCTAAAATTAGACTCGTTTGCTGTCAAATATCTTTACGAATTCAAATCTACGTATCTCGAAATAAATAACGACAAACACCGGTATAATTAATCATAGGTCTATACACATTGTATGAGTTGCCAACCCAGCAATTCATACATCAGAATGTATTATTTAAAACAAAATGCATATGAATAGTTGCGGGCCCCTAGGGGCGCATTCTCCCGCCTAATGTTAAGATATAGCGAACCTTTTCTTAATATTTTATGTTCCATTTCATATAATACTGTCGTGATAAATTCTCTTAACTTGAATTATGTAACGGGAGGGTGATTTATTATGTGCGATTCGGTTTGTGAAGTGCTAGACATGCGCTGTATATGACTGTTTTTACATACTATGTTGTTCAAGGATCGTCTTTTTACAGTTTACAGTTTTATGACTGTATACAAGAGAGGTAGGGCACAGCCATTTATGGCTCAAATCTGGAGCAGCCCGTCTGGGGAGGTACCTCCACCTTACAGAAAACTGCAGTCAAATAACACACTTTATTGTGTGTTGTGTTTCTGCAGTGAGTAAGGTCGCCAGAGTCTCCTAAGGATGCGCTGCGATGGCAGCAAGAGGAATATTCTCTCAAACTGTCAGCGCAGTGAATCCTTCATAAAGAGGTTTTTCGGGTCGGCAACGCGCGAGTGATACCCCCTGGTGTTGCAAGCGTCCATAGGCTACGGTAACCGCTTACCATCAGGCGGGCGTTGCAAGAGGTAGGTAGATACTATAGATTTCCACTTGCTACTCTTACAACTACGTTGCTACGCTTGCTACACCAGGGGGTCCTGGTGTTGCAAGCGTCCATAGGCTACGGTAACCGCTTACCATCAGGCGGTCCGTATGCTTGTTTGCCAACTCAGTGATATAAAAAAATAAATAAAAAATATGAGCCATCTGACTGTGAGTAGTCTGCAACGTCCATAAGAAATAGACACCAGATGCGTTGCCGATCTTGGCTTTGTAGCCGATCCTTTTAGAGGCCTACTGCTATTTTACCCCCAACTGCCGAAGGAGGGTTATGTGTTTGATGCGTATGTATGTATGCCCGTTCCTATGTCCACTCGTAGATACTCAACGGCTCAACTGATTTAGATGCATAGATGCGTCTTTATGGCACGAGTGTCATTGGGTAATAAAAACATCAAAATTGCGGATTTTATTTGCTTTGATGTGCGAGCTTATTTTGAAAATGATCTTGAGTTGTATCAATTTTCATTTTAAATTATAATTTAGGATCTATTTAGTAATTCTATGACAATTTCGCAGTCGGTTTAAGAGAGGTAGGGCATAGCAATTGATCGTTTAAACCTGGAGCAGCTCGTTTGGAGAAGTACCTCCACCTACCAGAAAATTGCAGCCAAATAACACACTTGTGTGTTGTCTTTGCAGTGAGGCTCCTTCTAAGGATACACTGCGCTGGCAAGAGGAAAATTGCACTGAATGCAGGGTCGGCAACGCGTAAGTGACGATTCGGTGTTGTAAACGTCCATAGGCTGCGGTCACCGTCTACCTCCAAACGGGCCGCATTCATGTTTGCTACCCTTGTTGTATAAAAAAAACACTAAGTCACCTGATGTTAGGTGCCGATGTGGTCTACGATGGAGCACGCTTGCCTGGAATAACCTATTCACTCGTGACTTGAGGCTCGTAAGCCACCTGGGAGGGCCTAGATGGCTTACTTACTTACCATCAGGTGGTCTGTCTGCTCTTTTGCCCATTTAATAAATTGTATTGTATCAAACATTTCACATTATACCTATATAAACATTAGACATTATAAAGCGCTGTCACATTTTTTTCCTTTCTGTTAAAGCAGTCTCTTCGTAGTAAATTATAGTTTCATATAAAAAAACGGAAATTGCATCAATAAAGAAAAAAAAAACAGAACAGGATGTGATCGGGCTTCCGTTCCAAAACGACGGCCACGGAGAAGTAAGTTAATGGAGTCATAATGTCCAACAGCGCTCGCGCTAATAGCAAGAACCAACAGGAAGAGGTGTTCCAATATTATATTCCTTTTGTGATTTATACCAATTTTACAGTCCATTGGAACATTAAATATTACTAGCATAAATGGACGAAACATCATGAACAAAATTATCATTTACTACATGATTTCAATATGTAAAATGAGTTATGAAATCAAATCGATTAGAAGTTTTTACATGAAAACGACTACGGCAGAAACTGCCAATAATACACTGGGTTAGTTTCAAAGTCCCTCTCTTTGTCGCCATTTTATCTCATTGATTTCAACACGAATATTGTTTCTAGTAAAATTTTATTGTATTTTTGCATTAATTAATGCAAAATTACAATAAAAATGTATTTGAAAAGATAAAATAAAGCTTTGTTTCTGTTAAATTGATTCTATCACTGCGGTATTCGATTTTCGTCACTGTCACCACGAATTGATCAAAATAGAATGTCGAAAACATTCACATAATCACACAGTGTACATTAACACTCCATTGACTTACTTCTCTATAACAAAAAGTATTTACTCCAGACTGTTTATAACCAAACGTAGACACGCAAAGTATTCGAATTGTTTTCTACATTTTTTCATCTTCCCCGTTCTTACGTTATTTCCCCGAAGACTTACTGAAACAAATAATGACCTATTCCGTGTATAGGAAAAAGTGGCTTTGGAATGGCAAATAATTGAAGGATTCCACCTGTCTCGAACAGACAATAGATGTATTACTTTTATATGAGATTTGGGTAAATACATTTTGGATAAAATATAATGAAATTTTTATACAATTATTTTATGTCTTTTGTTATAGATTTCGTATTTTCTACAGTTTCAGATTAATTTTGATGGTTGATGATGATTTACTTTGATACGATGCACAGATGTCTATCTCGTGGCTTCTTTAAAGATTGGTACACGTGGGTACACGTGGTAAACATGGTCCAAGGAAAAGACTTTAATTTTAATATAATAAAATTAATTTACGGTCTTATTTAGGGTCAGTATATTTTTTTTTTTTATTCCTATAGAATAACCAGTAAAATATAATGCAGCTTCTAAATTAATTGTACAAAACTAAAAAGATCCATGGGAAAAAACAATTCATATTTTAATTCAATAATAAAAATTCATATCTTCACCCTTCATGCTGAGCTAATGAGGTGGTGAGCAGTAGGGGAGGTTCACTATAATATTGCAACCCCATAGATCATGTCTTGCATTAAGGGTGTGATATTGGGGTGCGAAAAGCCCCATAGTACTTAACCCCTATGACATTCCGCGATTTTGAAATACGGGGTAGTTTCGAACCCCTATAGCGTTTTGTACAGAGTAGGTACCAGGGTACCATGTTTATAAAAGCAGTTAAGTTTATTATGTCCTTTCTGTGGGGGATCAAAGATGAATGCGTAATGTCATTAAATATTTAACAGACTTACGTGAATTTATTTATTGCAGTGCTTTAAGGTTTATAAGCTGTATCTTTTCTTATTAAAACAGTCGGTTTTCTCTGTTTTTTATGTAGCCTGTATTGTCCTAATCCTGAGCAAAGGCCCTATTTCTTCCATTTATATAAAATAAATTATTTATTTATATTGTTTTTATACCACTAAGGTGGCAAAAAAGCATACGGCCCGCCTGATGGTAAGCGGTTACCGTAGCCTATGGACGCTTGCAACACCAGGGGTATCACTCACGCGTTGCCGACCCTAAAAACCTCTTAGAGGTTTATGGAGGGGATGGGATTATTAATTGCGCCGACAATTTGAGGGAATATTCCTCTTGCTGCCAGCAAAGCGCATCCTTAGAAGGAGCTCTGGCAACCTTATTCATTGTAGGAACACAGAATAAAGTGTAAACACACAATAAAGTGTAAAATTGAAATAAAAAAGTCCGACGATTGCGTAACTCCGTATGTTCTTTTAAATTATTAAGTATATATATATATGCTATTATTCGGAACAGAATCCCATTGCTATGCCTGCTATCAGTCAGTTTTTAAAGTTAAATATGAACATCGTGTTATATTCAGTGAAAACCCAAAGAAAAATAATGTAAATCGACTTTACAAGTCTCTATTAGCTTTAAAATTCCAAAACAACTCTTCAAAAGCCAACGAATTCATTGTCCTATAACACAAAAACTTTTCCCGCAAAATACAAACTCAAACAACCAACGATAAGACATCATTCACTCGCACAGATTCCATTCATTAAAACGAACTACAACTTCACTCAAAGCGAGTTCGTTTGGACCGACATGTGGTTCTAAACTTTCTTTAAACGGTTCACGCCGTTTGCATACCTGCATACTTAATCTATACATCACCAAACACTATTATTGCGACATAATAGGGTTTAAAATCAACTGATTCAGCTGTAAGACTGCTTGGTGAGTAGTAAGATGTTCTGAGAGAAGAGTTAGTTGCACCACGCATGCGTAGTCCTCACTGCAGCTCGGTCTCCCACGTTGTGTTGACCAGTTGTGACAGTCGATAGCTGACTGCCGAAGGGGAGGGACGCGCGCGACCCATCCTGAAATACGTCTTACGTATCGTATCGTGTTAATTTTTTTCAGTGTACGTAAATTTCACATTAAGTGTAAATAATTATTTTATAATAATGTGTTTTAACGTGCCATATTTAACATTCAAAGGATTTCAATAGGTAAGTGAGATTAAATAAGAAAATAGGGATAAGAGAAAAGCTTTGTGAATGCGGAAAATAAAGTATAATTAGTTAGAGGGCCTTTACAGAAATCGTTCTTTATAAGCCGAGAATTTTCTTTGGCGGGTTGTTTTATTATCTTTGCTTTGATTTGTTTCCGATTAAAAGATTTCGATTTATCTTTCCATAGTGGGTTGATAAAAACGTGAAAGAACATCTTATATTTATTTATACATTTTGTGTTAAAGGAAACTCATGGTTTTCAAATTTCCGCGAACATTTAATATAAAAAAACAACAATCGTATAGCTTTATTTTCTCACAAAAAGTAAACATGAAAGAAACGGAAATTGTAAATAAAGCGAGGAAAGTCGAAATCAATTATATTTTGGGATTTTAGAAATATGTTTCAGATAGAATGAGCTGGGTTTCCCAGAGTGGGTGGGAAAACCGCTTAAGTTTGGTACTGTTTAGGTTTCATTTTTTCAGGTTTGTTTATTCGAATAGAAACGTCACAAAGATTTTACCCAATGTATCTCATTCCCTATATTTTTCCAAGAGTGAAAATTGGTGTCTGAATTGTGATGTGAAGTGTGACTATAGCAAGCAGGTTTGCTTAAAAATAAATGTAATGTTACATATATCACACATGTTTCTGAAGATTAGGATACAAATTTAATTACGTACAAGAATTATATGACTGTCTCTGTTCATCATAAGGAAATAAAAACAAAATGTGTATATTTTTTTTGCATTAAAATGTTATAACTCAATACTTCCATTCTGTCTTTCATTTATTGGAAAAATCTAATAATCAGAAAATCTCTGGCTCTCTCTAATAGTGTCGGCTAAAAAAATTAAACACATCATCATCACATTTTTATGTTATCAGTATCTAATCGGTAGGTATATATACACGTTATATTTTGGGACATTCGTATGAAATTATCTCTCAAGTAATTTAACAGGAACTTAATAGTTGGTAAAAAAATACTGGTATTTTAGTGGCAAAAATATTCTAACATTCAGTAAAATTCTGAACAAGAAAAGAATGACAAAAATAATACTGACTTTATAATATTTTATAGTCTGCCGGCTTATTAGATCAATTAATTTCCCATAAAAAAATCAGTGAAAAGTTCAGAGCTTACGTAAAAAAGTTTAACAACAACTTTAACTAACATAAAGTTGTAAATATAGCGTGTACGTAAATGTCAGCTGTTTGTTACGACTTGAGCATGAGTTCTGTTAAATTAATTATGTCAAGTTTAAGCTCCGTTTATTGCTATACGTGACTTGAACTTAATTTTACGACTGTCGATGTTATACGAGTATGTCGGTTCTGACTTGTGATATAAGTTTTTTATCACTTGAATAATAATAAAATAGGAAAGTAATTTGTATATAGGACCGTAGGCGGTTCGCAAAAGTAATATTTACAATACTTATCTCCTTTTATTTGAGTTTTAATAAAATTATTAAAATAAAAGTAATAAAAAATGTCTCCTTTGACTACTCCATTCGTTTAGGGGATATATTATGTAACACATACATAAAAATATTAGGTTCTACTAGCTAGCCGGTTGTTGCGTTATGGCAATTTAATGATCACAACTTAAAATAGGCTTACTGATTTCTGACACTTACGCGAATACTAGACATTGAAATAAAACTACTTTTTACGGAGTTTATCGCGTTATATTGATATTATTTTAATCCCGACGTTTCGGACCCTTTACAGCGTCCATGGTCACGGGTGACTAAAGTGACCATGGATGCTAAAAATAGGCTGTTTAAGTTAAGTATGTTACGTTTATGAAATTTAATGAATGAATTCCGCTACTTATACATACAAGATTCTATAAAAATAATTATATTTATTTAAATGTTTAATAAGAAATGTGTAGATACTGTGGTAGTTGAAAGTGGCTGCCAACCCACGAACATCACTGCATATATTATGTCTCTTAATATTAGCACAGCCCTGAACTATATTGGCGTTAGTCTAGACCGAAACTGTGCTATCTACGGAACAATCTTAAGTAGTTTCTGGATTTAGGTATGTAGATACTACACGTGGTAGTTTAATAATGATACTAAGTTATAACTTGGTGTTATTTTGAATAGTAATATTAGGGATACGAATGTTTTAACATTTTCTAAATAATTGCGAGTAAGCGGTGAATTTAAATTCAATGAATGGAATACTAATTCAAATATTTAAACACAGAATACAAAAGTAATTCGAAAATGCAAATTAAATTTAAAAAAAGAAAGTTATTTTTTTATTTGTTTTTTAACTCCAGTGCGTATTTTTTCACTTTTTTTATAGAACTGTTACAAACGAATAAAACCTTTTTCATCGAGTGCCAAACATTCACAGCAAAATGTTTTATTTTTACACGTTTGTAACTCGTAACTGGGTTATTGGTTTAGTGGTAACAACCACGGTGGTTGAACGCCAAGGCTCGATGTTTAAGTTGGTTTACGAAAAATAGGTGTTTTTTTCTTACATACATAATTATGTATGCATGTATGAAAAAACACCTATTTTATGTACATATCTTCACGCCTGTTTCCCATAGGGCTAGGCAGAAAAAATTGAAAATTGGATATTCTAAATCTAGACACAAATATGTCATGTATGTAGGTACGTAGGTATGTATGTACATGGTTCGCTGTAACAAATGCGTCGCAACGTTAGTACGAAGGAATTTCATCACACAGCTGGTCGAGACAAATGTCCGCAGACCACTTTAGTTATTTACAAGATTCACTGCGATATACAAACCTATGTACATCGAGTAGGCTAGTGGCTAAGTTATAACTGCACTGATCAATGGATCTGCAAAGTTAAGCTACAATTGTCGCGGTTAGTCTGTAGATGGGTGACGATTCTTAACACACCGAGACCCCTCCGTGCCTCAGAGACAACGTAAAGCCGTCGGTCCCGGTTGTTTTCATACAAAACTCTATGACAATCGCTATAGTCAAAAGTTTAAAAAGTCTGACAATCAGTCTACTCTTTGAATATCGGTATTTCCCAGGAATTGTGTTGCGGAGGTTTTATGGCGGTCGCTTCATGTAAAATACTCATAAAAGTTATCAAGACTACGCGGGTGAAGCCGCTGTTGGAAAGCTAGTGTTATATTATGGGGATTGGGGGTTATATATGGGATGTGTACTACCTCGTTAGTCTTAGGTTTTACGCGCAACTTCTACGCTACGCTTTGCCCAGGCCGAGAATTTTTTTTTTGCGTAAAATCTCAGTAGTCTTAGAGTTAGATTGCTCGCCCCTTAATTCGTGGGACCTCAACATACCAACGGCTGTCTAACCCTTTGGGGAATACAGGCGTGATGATAATGTTATAGTAAGGGTGGGCTTTGAACTCGCAGTTCATCTAAGCAACAACTACACTACTACCGATTTAATAAAGGAAAACGGTAACATTAAGTCTAATTGTAGGTCTTTATATATATGCCTAGGTTAGACCCAAGGAATGCCTAGTCATTACGCTGGGAACGATTTATTGTAAGTGCCTACGACACACGATTTTCTAAGAAAATACCTCGTTTCAGTAACTTGTTTTTTGCCACTATTGATAGAAATACACCTATCTGCGTCATAGGATCAATTCTACTTTATTGTATCTTTAATTCAATCAATCAAATATTTATATTCCGATAGAAATTTATTGTATTATGTTTTACATACAAACATTTGATTGATTGAAATAAAGATTCAGTGAACTAGAAATCCTATGCTAAGCAGTCTGCTGTCGATTTAACAACTAGTATCTAGTCTGTTACCAAGATGTTGTTTAAGTCTTATTTTACACAGTTACTTTTCTGGCTACATTACATTAATTATGCGTTCGTAAAAAGACACACCAACCCTCCGTCCCGTGTGATATTCACACCAAATATCACAATAAATTATAACCAAATATCCATAAAAATAAAATCCCGAAGGAGTCTTAAGTCACCGACCAAATTGAGAGTAAAGCCTCTTTGCTTAAAAAAATTAAAAGCTGTTAACGCAAGAGTGCCGATTACAGTACGGCTGGCAAGGAGCTCTACTTAATCCCGTACGCGGATGTAGAGCCACGTTCTATTTGATTAACTATTTGCTCTAACGAGAGCCTTTAAAAGGGTGCCGATGGTGTAAATAGAGTTCGATATCTTAAAAGACTCGAGGGTTTGGTTCAAATGGAGCGGAGTTATAAGGTAAGCGTAATTAGTTAAATAAATATAAAACTACCTTTTGCACAGACCAAGCGAGTAGGTACGTATTTATTTTGTTGAGAAAACGTTGCCACTATAGTTTTACACATAACTATTTGAGAATTACTGAATTGAAATAATAATTATGACTTTTGTGAAAATATATTTCTCTTTTATTTTTTCCATTTGAATTAGGTACTATAATTACGGTCTAGGATACATTATGTATAATATAGTACCGGGTTTCTATTGTAATAAAATGAGATTTCACCACTACGGTTTAGAAAAAAGGGGTGATGCATTCCGATGTTTTTTCACTTCTCTGAAAATTCTCACAGATGACCTCCGTCTCTTGGATGTAAAGGCGGAGTGCTGTGTCGGGCTACAACCGACTAAAAACACACGGCAGCACATTGAAGAGGGCTGCGAGATCTCCAATAAAAACACCGATAGTCTTCCCAAAAGTAATAAGAACTCATTGCTTTAATTTTAGCACTTGTCCGGCTTACCCACAGACGATATTCAAACAAGAATCATAATTAAACGTAATTATACTTGCTCGCAAGCGTCCAGTTTAAAAAACAAATGTGTTTTTACATGACACTCATTTGTTACAATTGTTGTTAGGGCAAGTCTGCAATATTTTGTGTAACATTTTTCTTTTTTCAAAACGTTTGAAATAGATGTTGCAACACGGAAAAGGAAATGGACCGGTATACAAGAGAACATATATAAGGACTGTTACACAAATAGGATTAGAAAAATCGTATTTTGTTTAAATTTTTTGTTACAATTATTACAAGTATACTTTGACGACGTCTGTGGTCTAGTGGTTCGAATACCGGACTGCTGATAACTAGGTCGTGGATTCGATTCCCGCAGGACACAAATATTTATGTGATGAATATAAGTATTTGTGTTTGTCTGGGTGTTTCTTATGTATTACCTATGAGTATGTAGGTATTTACAAAAAAAAGTATATAAGTATTATATCCATTGTCTAGTACCCATAGTACAAGCTCTGCTTAGTTTGGGACTAGATGGTGCTGTGTAAAAATGTCCCAAGATATTTATTTATTTATTATTATTAATTTATTTATATATTATAAAAATTATTAACGACTTATAAAAGTTCTAAAGCGATTTTTTTCATGAGTGATTACAACTTTCGAGATAATATCAATATCCCTAAAGTATTGGTTCGTTAATACTATGTTCATGATACCACAAAATTCAATTCGGTACTTTAGGAGACAATCGCTTTTGGATTTGACCTAGTGTATACATAATTACATATTGGTGCTCGTGGCTGTACCCAGACTTGAAAATGATATCCGTACCTAGCTCATAAATATATTTTTCATGGGTGGGAATGAAACCCACGCACGTAAAAGGCTAGGAGCTTGATGAGCCTAAAATGTCAGTTCAATAGTGGATAACAACTATAATAAACTCTCTTCCTTAAAGATTGTTTCCTTCATTAAAAATATCTTGTAATAAGATAACTATAATAAATTTTATTTATTTTTCTCATCACAATAGGTATCGGTCTTATAGTTAAATTAATTTATAATTTCTTAAATTTCACCTATGTGAGAGACTGGTGCCTGGTGATTTGTAGGTTTAGTTAAAAACCTGTGTTTTTACCAAACAACTGTTGAAGTTTTGTTAGCAAAAAAAAACCGCACATGAACTAACAACAACGTTTGACGTAGTGGTTAAGGAGAGAGTACACCCCGATAGTTCGCCGATATGTTTAGGTCCCATGTAGAGGGAGAGACTATTGAATTTAATTTTAAATTGTGTATTTTGTAACTATACTGCTTCGTCACCAAACTCACTCATATAAATTAAAAGGGTTGCAAACAAACACCCGTACGACTAACGTTACGTCACGCCGCGTTTATCAAAGCGAGGGCCGCAACGAATTTCAATTGTAATCAAATATGGCCGCCCGGACTGGGTAAACAAGATAAAACGGTGTGAACGCGTGCTTTGACAACCCTGCGGCTTCCTTGCGTGGTGTACGTGTGTACACGTGGGATACGTGGAGTGTAGAAGCTTTGCTTAGGAACTAACACACCGAGTTGAGTAATTATTAGACTAATCTAAGGAGATGACACGAGCGTAGAGAGAGATACTTACAAGCCTATCAAATATTGTAATACATACATACACGCTTCACGCCTGTTTCCCATAGGGGTAGGCAGAGGGGTACTACGATCTTATCTTTCAAAGTTACTAAATATTGTTAGTTTCTAAATATTGTAATGGAATTAAATATGCTTGGGACATTTTTACACAGCACCATGTAGTCTCAAACTAAGAATAACTTGTACTATGGGTACATACTAGACAATGGATATAATAATTATATACTTTTTTAGTGTAAATACATACTACATACTTATAGTTTTCCACAGAATTTTCAAATGACTTCATTGTAACTAAAATAAGGTGGAGCGATTTTCGATTAAACGTTGTTATACCAATCAAGGGTGAATCCATATTTATAAGGTATAAGTAAAACATAGTAGGCACCTCAGTTCAGCACTAGAGGCCCTTTATAAGCTATAGTAGCCTAGTACCATACAGCCTAGCGCTGATACAGGTCACTTCCTAGGTCGAGCAAGGTGTTGTTGGTATTTCTATGAAATTTTTGTCAGCTCGGAGTTTGGTTTTATGCCCGTATACCGGTCAACTGTGGGTGCCTCTGCCTTTGCCCAATCCTTTGGGCAATACAGACGAGGTGGTGTAAAGTTTTCCATAAAATAATTGTTTGACAGATTCGCTAGCGAATCTCCCACTAAACTCCTAGACAAACTTTCGAATTGATACAAAATGTATGGAAATGACATAAACATTTATCAAATGTTCCATGCAAATTGACTTTATTTGTCGATTTGAATGTTTAATTGGAAATTTATTAGGGCCCCTGGGAGGGTTATTACCTATATTAGTATTACTTATAATTATCGTTAATATTAATCGTGCAGGCAAGCAGAAATCTCAATAAATTATGCAAAGAGTTCACCTTTGATCCATTTGTCATGAAAAGTTATACGGCAAGAAAGATGCTCAACTTTAATTTTTCTGATAATTAACTATTACTTTGAACATAACTGCTTAAAGTGTCCTTTAAGGTTTTTTGATTTTAAAGTCTGTCGCAAATCGTAAAGACCTGTAATTTGGCTTTATGACACATACCTATTATAATTTTCTTACTCCAATTTAATGCTGTTGGTGTTCCAAAATAAATAACCAAAGTACGTTATCGTGTACACTTAATATTCTATTTCATTCTTCAACATTCGAGCTCGAAATATAACCTGTAAAAGCGTACCCGAATCCATTATAGATGTCAGACACATATTGTTGTATTATTTGGAGAAAGAGCACCTATTTTGTGGAACAACCCATTGTTAGTCTAATGCAAGTTATTATGAACTGAACAATCTATATGCTTTCCATTAGTGACGCGAAAATATGCAGTATAGGGTTAAAAGGGAGGCGAGTAGCATTGTTGCTATGTGTAGGTTAAATTAGGCCAGAGAGATTTGAAAGGGTTGTATAGTGGACATTGGGAACATTATCTAATTACTCTAGTGGTATGCATCTGCTACGCTACAGATCTCAGGTTCGATTCTCAGGTCGGGCACTAATATATAAAATAACGTTGTGGCGGTTTTTGTTATCAAACTCCTCCGAAACCGCTGGACCAATTTGAATGAAATTTTGTGTGCATATCGGTACTTCTGAGAATCGGCCAACATGTATTTTCATACCCCTAAATGATAAGGGTGACCCACCCCTATATAGCAAAACAATGTTTGTTGGGTCAGCTAGATTTTCTACAAAATTCGCAAAAATAGCTCTGAGATCGGATTTTTGCCGGTATCGCCCTCTCTACATGGGACCTAAACATAGAAACTATGGATGTACAATAAGTACATCTCTGCCTAAACCTTCACGTAATACAGACTTGATGTTTAAAACACTGCATCTTTATAAAACCGCCTGCTAACTTTACATAATTAAGTATTTTTTCTTTCCATACAATGCTCCGGCTATTAACGTAATTAAACGGTTAGCATAATTTTAAAAGAACCTTAACTGGACCCTTTAAACACGTATAATCCCTTGGACTACTTTCTCTACATTTATTCATAGAGCCGTGTTGTGGGTAAGGTCTAATTTATGGCATTATCTTACCTTCCCTCCGGCTAAGGGTAAGCTTCTAGTGTTACGAGTAGCTACCGTTATTTTTGGAGATGCAAAAAGGTTGGTTGTGATTGCTATAAAAAGTTATATTCGACTATCTCAAGAGTTAATAGATCGACGGTTAGAATAAACGAATGCATAGTAGAATAGTCTATAAATACGTAAAATAGCTTCATAACATTGTATAATTATAGGCGAAACAATAATAAGAATAAGGACCTGTTTTAACACCTCTTACTAAGTTTCCGTTAAATTAAATTAATTGGCAGATAATTTCATATAAATTTCCCGATTATTGTCATTGGTCCCATTTTTTTTATTTATCCGGCAATTAGCGGCTAACAGGAGGTGAAACTGGCCCTAAGTATAAAATAAATAAATAAATTATAAATATCCTAGGACATTTTACACAGCCCAAAACTAAGCAGAGCTTGTACTAAGGGTACTAGACAATGGATATAATACTTATATTTTTTTTTTGTAAATACATACTTATAATATATAAGAAACACCCAGACAAACACAAACATTTAAGTTCATCACATTAACATTTGTGTCTTGTGGGAATCGAACCCACGACCTCGTGATCAGCAGTCCGGTACTCAAACCACTAGACAACTGACGTCGTCAAAGTGCTGTGACTGTGCCCATTAATTTACCAAAGTTACACTTTTTTTTTTCGAGGTTGAAAATCCTCTTGGAAATCCCCCGCCCCGGGGAGGGTCTGTCAGACTCTACTGACTAAAACCAACCCCGGTGTTCCCACTCGCACTTGCGTCGGTGGCTACGGGAACAACGCATTCTTCCGCGGCCCCCGACTAACCAAAATTACTCTTAACTTAACATTTTGGGCGGAGTGAATTATCTTTAACTAATTATACACATTCAAATTACATTTAAATAAAATTTAGAACACAATTACTTTGAAATATAAACTTTTTGGTCTAAAACTATTAATAATCGCTTGACCTCTAGACAGACTAAACTGTCTAAGTTTGCCAACTGAAATATTTGTTTAAATTCAAACTTTTTTATGACAACGGAATGATATCGTTAGAATAATAAGGTTTATTTGAAAGATTACCTGATGGCACGTTTGGCGCAGAATTCGGCTGCTGAGCAGTTGAGAGTTTGATGCCTGCACAAAACAAAGGTTTATATGGCATACGGATAATTGTTCCTACTCTAGATGTTTGTGCATATGGGATTTGTATTTGTAAATGTTCAATACAAGAAAATGTCTTAGGTACTAGCAGTGATAGTCTGACTGTCAAGTCAAAGGTCAAAGGCACGCACCACTGACTTTTCAAATCATTTGCGTAATTATCACTTGCCTAAAACTGGCATGCTTGAGAGATTTCCTCGACGGCATGACAAGTCTGTCAACCCGCACTAGACCAGCGTGTTGGACTATAGCCTTATCCCTCATTCTAAGAGGAGACCCGTACCCAGCAGTGGGACAGTTAATGACGATAAATGATTGTTACTAAAGTTATCTTCTTCTACTAATATATAAAACAAAGTCAGTTTTGTTACAGCACATAAAACTCGAGAACTGCTGGACCGATTTTCAAGATCTTTGATTTGTTGGATTTGTCTCTGCCCCGAATAACAGAATTACAATTAAACGGACGTTCAAACGTGGCGAGAGAGAAACCGCGGGTAAAAACTAGTTTTTTACAAAATCAAATATTATGATCGTATGACTTTTCCCATGCAAATGAATGATTTTACAAAGCTATCTCGCGCCCCTTTTGAAGCGTACAATACTACAAGGGGAGCATGAAAAGACATTCGGTATTCCGTTTGTCGACACCGGTGGGGCGCAGATTTTATTGAGCCCCTTCCGCCCCACCCCGCCGGCCCCGTACTTATGAATGATTGATTCATAATGTACTTACGTTTGTATGAAACACGAGACTATAATAATTACTCGTATATTGTACAATTGAAGACTATTTGTCGATGAAAAGCAAATGCTTTTTGAATTACCTACTCGTGATAATTAAACAAATGTTAATATGATATACACCATCACGCCTATATTCCCTGAAGGGGTAGACAGAGGCGAACTAGTACACCCATATTTCGCCGGTATGTTTAGGTCCCATGTAAAAGGGGGCGAGCCTATTGCCATAAACCGGGCACAAATCCAGACTCCGAGCTGCTACTGGGAATTTTACAGAAAAACTAACAAAACTTTGCTAGACCCGGGGATCGAACCCAGGACCTCTAGCGTAGCAGTCGCGCTTGGCACCACTAGACCAACGCGGCAGTTATAATTAACAAATGTTAATTAAAACAACTGCTTCATTAGCGTAGTGGTCGGAAGCGCGACTGCTATGTTTAAGGTCCTGGGTTTGATTCCCAGGTCGAGAAAAGTGCTATGGATTTTTTCTATGAAACAACACAAAGTTTGGTTGGCACAAAGGTTCGCCCTTTGTTATGTGGGGCATACACATACGGGCAAACTGTGGACAGATCTGCCTAACCTTCCGCGGAATACAAGCGAGATGGTATGTTACGTTCCACACATACATACATATCATTAAACTTGTTTTTTAATTATGATCACGTACGTACTGCGTTGCAACATGACGCATTTTATAATAAATTAAAGCCTCCTTCCTTCATATAAATTCCATTAAGTTATGGCAACGTATTATGAATGCGATGCAGTCGTGTGAAATCATGTTGTTATCTGTATGGCGTGTGTATCAACGCCATGCCTATGCGGCGACCCCTTACACCATTTCCAATACTATCCGACACGATATTAGCCTATTATATTATCAAACCCTTTAAAACTTCAAACAGGAATTTGTTTTATTTATGATGATGAGGGGAAAATTCAAGTTCTCGTAAAAACTTTAATGGAGGTTGGTTCTTTAGTTAGAATCACTGACGAGCTGCATGTCAAAATACTACCTTTAGCTACCAAGAGGTCACGCATTTTAATATCACCCGAGCACTTTTGCGAATTAGAGTTTTAGAATTCGTTGTAAACGATAGAAAGTCTATGTTCTATCAGGTTTTATCTACATCATCAGTGTATTTTTTTTATCTCAGGATCTGATGCACAGCTTACTGATAAGTTCCCGTTAAATTACTTGGCAGATAATTTCATAGAAATGTTGTTCTATTTTCGAATTTATCCGGCGGGTATCGGCTATCCAGAGATAGTGAAACAGTCCGTAAGTTTGTATTGTGAAAGTGTTAAATAGATAGATAGAGTATTCTTTATTGTACACTAAAATTATAATATACGCCTTTTCGAATCGAATAAGTCGAATTTTTCCCCTGATTTTGCAACATTTTTAATTGATACTCCACTCCTATTGGTTGTAGCGTGATGATATATAGCCTATAGCCTTCCTCGATTAACGGGCTATCTGCTATCTAACAGTTGTTCCTGAGATTGATTCCTGAGACAAACTCTTCAGCTTATAATATTAGTATAGATAAAAAATAAAAACAAGCTTAAATACGTAGGTACAATTAGCTGTCTTATCGGTAAAAGCAATTTCTTACAGACAACCATTAAATGGACATAGATCATGCGAGAAAAAATAACAAAGAGTTGGCGGTGTAACTAGAAATGCAAATATAATTGCAATAAATATACTATTTTCTATTGGGTTTTTCTATGAAATTCTCAGTAGTAACTCGGAATTTGGTTTTGTAATCGGTTAGTGGCAATAGGCTGGTCCCTATTACATGGGACCAAAACATATCGGCATACTGTGGCCGTATATAAGGACACCGCTGCCTAATTCTTCAGGGAGTATTCCTTGAAGGGTTCGGGGTGTACTGCTCGCTTCGCTCGTTCGGCTCATGTGTTGTTTGGTCGCAGATCTATTGTAACCTACCCGATACTTCTATTTTTTTCCTATTTCTTTGTTTCAAGACCGAAACTGTGTTATAATTTTATCGCTAGTTAGATTTTTGTGATCTGAAATACTCTTATGACTATGTCAACTAATTGTATAGTTATATTGTTAAGGTATACATATGTATATATCCCGGCTTACAACTATCTAACTGCTACATATACAATTATACATAATATATACGTTCTTGTTAGGAAATAGGAAGTCGAGTCATCAGAGTACTCTCAAGTTCCATATCGTTTTGTTCCAAATAACATAATTTTCATTTGCTCACCTTGGCAAAAGTTTGTTCAACACAAATACTATTTATTCAGAATCAACGACGCGACGTATCACATGAAACGAATTTGGTACACACTGCTATTCATCAAACTCTACACAATGCAATACCAACCGTAACTCTTAGATACAAAGTTCAAAATCCTTTGTGTACAAACCATCCGTCAGTCCGAATAGGGAAAGAAAGCGCGAATAACAACATTGTTATCGCTAATAAGTCATCGTTAGCAATAAACGGTGTTCTTTTGACCCGCCATTAATGGCGGAGGAAGTGGAAAATAGACCGTGTTAACGCATTAACAGGGTCCATTGTTGTGTGACCTAGTTTACATTCAGTATAAAACGACGTTGTCTGAACAAGGAAGTGTTCTTAGTAATTCTGGTTAATTCTATTATCGCTGTTTGTTTGTTAGAGATGCGTATCTTTGAAGGTACTTTATGTTGGTTTTAGTACATTAACATATTTAGAACTAATAATAATAATAATAATAATAATCTTTATTTACCCAAAAATTGTCAAGTACATTTTGATTGTGTATGGAGCCTCCTTTTAGGCAAACAATGCCTGTGTTAGGAGACTCCGCTCTTCCATATCATAGAATGATTATACAAGTATAACAATTTCAGTACAGTAATCTTTTAGTTCCATTGAAGGTATGTACTAGGAGATTTAAAACATGTATAATAAAGATATTATAACTAGCACTAGTTAAAATATAGTTTATAAAAGTTTGAATGCGAGATGAGAATTTGTGTGATATGTGGTGTGATGTGGTGTGGTGTGGTGTGGTGTGATGTGGTGTGGTGTGGTGTGGTGTGGTGTGATGTGGTGTGATGTGGTGTGGTGTGGTGTAGTGTAGTGTGGTGTAGTGTAATGTAGTGTGGTGTGGTGTGGTGTGATGTGGTGTAGAGTAGTGTGGTGTGGTGTAGTGTAGTGTGATGTGGTGTAGTGTAGTGTGGTGTGGTGTGGTGTGGTGTGGTGTAGTATGTGTG
Source organism: Acronicta psi (assembly GCA_946251955.1). Taxonomy (NCBI): domain Eukaryota; kingdom Metazoa; phylum Arthropoda; class Insecta; order Lepidoptera; family Noctuidae; genus Acronicta; species Acronicta psi. The sequence goes on from OX276474.1 coordinate 1,104,455, forward strand.
TGTCGAGTATGGTGAAGGTGGTAGAAGTGTGTCTATTTTCACTACTCATGATAACTACTCCAGAAGAGCTTCTGTATCCTCATAGCTAAGAGACTTTATCCATTGCATTATTGTCTTTTTACAGTCATAGTGGTTTTTATTGTGAACATATGTGTTTTTATTAATCCTGTTGTATAATTGGGCTGAGCGATTGTGAAATTGTCTGCTTGCAAATTTCGTTTTGGTTTGGGGAACTTCTGCAATGTTGTCTTTTCTTCTTTTAGTTGTCTTGCTAGTGTCATAAGGGATTGTTTTATGTTTTTTTAGAATCGTTTGGGTTATGTATAGTTTTCTGACGGAGAGTAGATTAGTAATTTCGTATAGATTTTGCGTAGGATGTCTCATTTTTTTAAAATACATAATTTTTAGAAGTGCTCGTTGTGACCGTTCAACGTCCAAGAATCTAGTTTTGGCTGCACCACCCCAAATGGGGATACAGTACAGCAGGACAGATTGTGCAAGGGCAATATAGATTTCGTTTAGGAGGTTTCTAGGTCGGTTGTCACTACTCATCATTTTAGTTGGTGCTACGTGTCTTAGCGTTTTAAACATCCAGGCAAGCTTTCTAACCCTACCAATCACTTGCTCAAGATGAGGATACCAGGTCAGGAATTGATCAACGATCACACCTAAGTACTTCGTATTGGAGACTCTATTTAGACTTGAGCAGTTACAGCATGTGTTGCTTATTTCTCCACATGTATGTACTTTTAGATTTAAATCTTCACTGGGTTGCGTCCGGCTACTAACACTAAAACATATGTAGTTAGTCTTGCTGGTATTTAGTGTTAATAGGTTATTACCCAGCCACTCAGCTATGTTGGCAATTCCTATCTCTGCACTCAACTTAATGTCTTTCCAGGACGCAGCAGAAAAGACAACAGCAGTGTCATCTGCGTATGCGAAAATTTTTGCACTAGTTAAATTAATATTACATAAATCATTTATGTATAATAGAAAAAGGGTTGGTCCTAAAACACTACCCTGTGGTACGCCGTATGTTACCTCTGCTTCTTCACTAGTGCATTGTCCTATTTTCACTTTTTGCGTCCTATTAGTAAGGTAGTCTTTAAATAAACTAAGCGCAGTACCTCTTATTCCAGATTTTTGTAATTTGTTCACAAGGATGGGAACAGAGACGGTGTCAAATGCTTTTTTTAGGTCTAGAAAAACAGATAGGCATTTGTTTCCCTTATCAAGTTGTTCAATTATATAGGATGTAAGCGCAGTAACCGCATCTTCAGTACTTAGGGCCTTTCTAAAACCAAATTGTGAAGTAGATAATAGATTGAATTTGTTTAGATAATTTGTTAATCGAATATTTATAATTTTTTCAAGAACTTTTGATATGGACGGTAAGACAGAGATGGGCCTATAATTATTGACATCGTCTCTGTCCCCTCCCTTGTGAACAGGTGTTATTATAGATTGTTTAAGAGGAGTCGGGAAAACGCCCTTTTGAAAACAAAGATTAGCAAAATGAGTTACGACTGGGGCGACTTCACTTCTTACAGACTTTAAGAATTTTGATGAGATATTGTCCCATCCCGGCGCACTACTACTTTTTAAATTCATTATTATATTGTTAACTTCCGCTTCGTCAGTATCAAAAAGGACAAAGGTGTTTATTTGAGCTAATACAGACTGATTAAAGCTAGGGATATTTTTTATACTTGGATGAATTTGTTGGGCTAATTTTTTTCCAATATTAGCAAAATAATTATTGATGTAATTTACCGATTCATGAGAGGTAGGTTTTATATGAAGCAATTCAGAACTTTGAGTTTTTATTTTATTAGAGTATGTAATATTTTTTATATTCTTCCAGAGTAAATTATTATTTGTAACCGAGTTTGCAAGTAACTCTCTTTCATATTTCCTTTTCAATTTCTTAATTAGATCATTACAGTAATTTCTATATCTAGTGTAAGTTATTTTTAGTGTCTCATTGTATGGGTCCCTGCGACTTTGTTTTTGTAATTTGTTTCTGTTCCTGATACAGCGTAAGATGCCCATAGTGATCCAAGGCTTGATGATCCTTTTACTGTTCGGAATAGTTTTTATACTTGTGTTTTCATTGATAACTGTAGTTAAAGTGTTTATGAGGCTATAAATTAGTGCGTCTGGATCATTACAAAATAGAAGGTTAGATAGATTTTTCTCCTGTAGATCTATTAGAGCTTGTTCGTAGTTTAGTGTAGTAGTTGTTTTGTTTGCGGTTGGAATATTTTTTATTTTTGTTAGAGATAGAAAAGTCGTGTGATGGTCGGTGATGGAAGAGTGTAAAACAGCAATGAGAGCAGTGTACTTCTTTTTATTTATATTCAACATAAAATGGTCAAGACAGTTACGTTCTCTGGTAGCTAATGTGTGCCCCGGGAGTATACCAAAGTATGATAACATATTAAGATAACTAACTCTATTTTTGTGATCTTGGGATGATTCGTTCTCTCGTGCCTTGATGTTAATGTTTATATCACCAGCTATAATGGTGTTTTCCTGTGACGACCTTACGTTTAGATTTGAGCTAAGAGAATTAATGAATCTATCAATATTAGAGTTAGAGGGCGACCTGTAAATACAATACACATCACTACCTAGAATATTCACACGTAGACAGGATGCTTGTTCAAGCTGTACTTCTTCAACTTTGTGCTTTAGGGAACATTTAACATACACAAAACTACACCATCGTTCTGGTTGAGTTGGCGAGTCGTCATATAAGAGTGGTAGTTATTTATTTGTGGAATAGGTTTGTTAGGCGCCAACCTACATTCTGTCAATATAATGATATCCAGTTCATGTTTAAGGATAGACAAGTTTACGATAAAATTATCAAAGTTACGATATATACTTCGAATATTTTGTGATATGATAGTTAGGTCGTTTTTATTTATTTTAATATATTCATGCAGATTTGAGTAATCGCATTCGATGGAGCGGGCTATTTCAATGTTATCCAACTCAGATGCAGTTTGTAAAATATTATCCATTACAATCACGGGACTGAATGATGGCTATATTTATCAGGTAAGTGTATATTTCAATATATTTAGATAGTAAATAACTACTTACTGTAAAAACGGTACTACAACATTTAGGTGGGAAATATGTTTTTTTTGTGCAAGTTCTTGTGGTGTGTGAGTATTTGAGTGTGAGTGTGAGTGTGTGTGTGTATAGTATATAAACCCTGTGAGTATGTGTTAGTATGGATATGGTTAAATTGTGTACTATGTGAGTATATGTGTAAGTACTGTTTACTTTAACAAAAAGGCCTAGATGAATGCCAGGCAGAGCAACTTCAAACACCTTAATTACTAAACAACTTATATGGCAAAACAATGTCAAATAAAGGTTCGCTGACATCTGTAGAATATAAATTAATGAAAATACTAGTAATAATTTGATAGTTACACGTTGTTTCACAGACTTATCGTAAAATAGTCACTCATCCAGCTGAAGTTTATGTACCTGTTCCTCACTTCTAATTAGGATAGTGGGAGAAGTTTCGTGTTTTTTTACGTAGACCTTACCATATGCTGTCCAACAGAACTTATAGGTTCCAGACTTCGTTAGATCTCGTGCGAGGAAGTGGAGACGGGAGCCCTTGGCAGTCAAGTGTTCCGATATGTAGACTGGGGTGTCTTCTTCTCCAGATTTAAAACCCATATGCTTGCAGCACAATTTGTTTTTGTGCTTTATATTAAAAGCTTTAGCCATCTTCAATATCTCTGTCTTCAAGATTGTAGACCCAGTTTCCACAACAATGGGCGAGTTTTCTTTATCTGCGGTCTTACCGCGTACTCTGAAGATGTCCTTGATATCGTTTTTTTTTATGTTGCATTCCATGTTTTGAAAAAGACACATTGTCATTTCAATCAGATCGTCTTTGGTCTCACCTTTTTTTCTAGGTACATTTTTTATTACTAGATTACTTTTCCGGGCTCCTGTTTGCATTTCTTCAATCTTGTTTTCAAGAATAGAGATATATTTTCTGTCTTCTCTGCTCTGTGTTTCTAATTGAGTAATTTTATTTCGTAATTCCTCGTTTTGTGTAGTCAGAGATGCAATTGAATTTTCTATACTTATGTTAGATTGTTGAATCTCCTGTAATGTTGAGTTCATTTGTTTTATATCTTCTCCGTGTTTTTCAGAAAATGTTGTTAGCATTTTTTTCATTTCTTCTTTGAATTCGTTCAGTTGTATAATAAGAGATTGTTCCATGTCATCCCTGTTTCTTTTAACACGCTGAAAAATAAAGCTCGGCGTTTTGTCAGCTCCCACCTTGTTTATTTCAGGATCCGATAGCGATTTGTTCATCGGTGAATCCATATTAGATACAAGGCAAAACAAGCATATAAGAGGCAAAAAACTCAAGCAAAGGCACTGCGCAGCTTATATCGTAGAAGCGTGATGTAGTCGCATGCGCGCTGAAAATCTCGTAGCAAATGAAGGTGTGAGTCACTGCACAAGTCTCGCAGGCCCGCAGCGATGTCGTAGTAACTAGTAATGAATGGTGGTACGTAGCGTAGCGCAGCTATCGTCCGCTAGTGCAAGCGGGATAGCAATTATTTGCAACACACTCTTCTCGCGGGGGTGAGGGCAGCTAGAGAGGCGCGTCTTAGCTCGCGCGGCACGCTACACGCCGGTTAGGGAAACAATGCACTTTAGCTGTAAACTTTTACTGTCGTAAATTGTGTAGCCGCGCTCAAAATAATTTAATTTAATTTAACACACGTCTGCTTCGGAGCGCGATCACGGACGAAGAGCATAGAACTAGCGGATGCCCTTAGTTTCTCTTCCATTATGAAGGACTTTTTGAGATGTTTCCTCCACAAACCCCTTTCATTTCAAACAATTTGTCATTTAAGGCTACAGATGCAGAGATTTATTCGGCTCATTAAAATTTTTCAAAGTAAAAAATCGAATGTATTATTTTAATGAAACTACATAGTTGCACGTTTCCGAAAATTGGGATTTACGGAAAAGAGCCGGCAAGATACGAGAAAGTTCGAAACAAAGTCAGAGAAAGATCTGCCATACTCCCAAAAACCAAATCAGTAATTTCAGTCTAAAACAGCCCACTCCATAATATGCATCACAATTTTTGGTTTCCACATCCAACTAACCCCATCCTAATATACTTATACATACTGAGCACAATGGCCTATTAAGTGGCCTTAAAAATCTAGAGGCCATTATATGACACACAGTTCACTAACACAGAATTTATTAGAATTTTGAATGTAATTTAAAATAGTTTTTTTAATGGTATGAGTTTTGAGTCAAACCTGTCTTATCAAAATGATTGATGGTTATGAACTGTTGAATCATCTATCTAATAACCTGTCATATTGGTATTAAACGCTTAAGTTAAAATAACTAAAAATATAGCATTATATATCGTTGAAGTATTAGAATTATTGTACTAGAAGCAGGTATAAACCTGATTTTTTTAGAAAATATTTCATTTTATTAATGGTTCATAAGTTAAAAGAACAAGATATATTATAGTCACCAAAAGTGTAATTACCATACCAACACCAAATATTCCAAAAATATTGTCGTAGTAAATTTTAACGACAAAGTTCCGTATTCGAAAATCGTGATAGGGATTAAACGACGAATTTTTGGTAATGGCATTATAAATACTCAGGGCTAAAGCACTCATTAGATATTATGACACGGATTCTACAGTATCAACTCAGCTGAACTTGTGATTAGACATATTTATATTTATTCCAATTATAGGTCTTCGCTTGTAAGTACCATATTCAATTTATAACAGCATGTGGAAAAAAATTATATATTATTATTATATTGCACCGCACAATTTTGTTTGTTACAGGTACATATTACCTCAATGGCAATGATACTGTTTCTTCGCGACTATGATGAATCGAATAAGACATCATTTGTCAAACGCGATGGGTTTCCATAAACTGTGGCATAAATATATCGTTCCAAGGCGGATTTCGTAGAACCTATTAGCTGGCGAGCAGTATAAATACATTTAGTTAACCGACTTCGGCGAAAGGGGCTTCAATCCGATTCCTATTTCAAGTTAGCTTTGGCATTCCTGAAGACATTTTTAATGAAATTCTTTAACCTACAACACGAGTACCTACTTTTGGCGTGTTTATGTTTATTAAGCTAATGAAAGTTTTTATATCACTAGTTTTACTAATGTCAATTGTTTGAATTTACCGGTTTTTAATTTATTTCGACGACGATATTAACCTACAAATACAACTCTTATTTTAAAAGAGTGTCCATGGAGTTTCTTGCCAAATTCTTCTCCATAGCAGCTTTTTGGAACTACTAATAAGAGCCATAAATACCCATAGAAGCTTTCGAATACGAAATAAAAACATTTGAACTTGAACTTGTAGGTACTTACAGGATTACTGCTCGATAAATTTCGCCATTACAATCAGCCGTTTACCGATACCACCGATAAAATTATCGAAATTTGTCTTTTAATTTGACAATACCTTAATCGTTGTTCAAGGCTCGTGTTGCGACTGCTACTCGTATGCTAGAAGTCCTGGGTTCGATTCCCGGGTGGAGCAAAGTGTAGTTAAGTTTTCAGTGAAATTCCCAGTAGCAGCTCGGAGTCTGGATTAATGATCCAGTCCGGTTGATGGCAACATGCTCGCCCCCTATTACATGGGACCTAACCCCCCCCCCCTGTCCTTTTCGACTGCTCGAACAATGCTCGACATTACGAAGGACCAACCATTCGGGGACCAGGCGTGATGGTATGTTAGTTGTGTAACTACATAGATGCAGCCGAATATCTGTAAACGTCAAGTGGAGGTAGTTAATCGGGTGTCTCGCCGTCGCGGCGTTGGCACTCGGTGAATTCAGGTCGCGTGAAACATTTTGTGTAGATTTTACGTTTTAGGCTAAACATAACGTATGAAATGTAAATAATAGGGGAGAAGACTGGTGTTGAATTTGTTAATAATCACACCCTTATTGAAAAATATCATTAGCATACTTCTTATATTGAAAATAAATAATTAATCGATCAAGAAATTTCTGAGATAAATGCGTTAAAAGTTTTTGGTGGGGATTGAGAGGGGATGCTCTGTCCCTTTCCCGCAAAACGAGTGTTAGTATAGAATTAGTATGGCGCACGCTACTTTTGTCGTCATTTGTAAGTATAGTGCGCTCTCTTTCTAGCATAAAATTAAAATGCTATTAACTTCGTTATTTTTGAACCAAAGTTAAAATTTTATTTTTGGTAATCGACTCTATTTATGGTCAACTTTTTCATGGGGCCATAAAACATAATTACTCGCGTAGCCTATTATGTAGTGTGTACATATGAATTCATGACTCTTTATTCGTATTTATCATTTACAGAATGGGCTGTAATCATTTAAATATAACTATATTAGGTTAGATATATTGCGGATTTACCTATAAAAAATCCATATTTTTATTTTTACCTGACTACCAAAAGTGAGTAATATTATTCTTAATAAATATAGCTTCTGTAGTGGGGAAGCCATAATTATTATAAATAATGATAAATAATCGTGAGAGACTTTAACATAAAACATAATTATCATCATTTAACAAAACATGTAACCTTTGAAACACCACAAACACGTTTATTTTAAGTAAAAATCGAGCCCATGATACTGCACAAGCATCTTTACCTACATAACATAAACAAACATTAATTATTTTCCGTCCACATTAACTATGCCTACCAAAAATGGAATTCAAAACATATTTTTTGACCAACTTCGTAACTTCAAGGCTACATTCATTATAACTGTAATTTTCCTTGAAATAGCACAATGATTAAAGACCATTCACTACTTAGCAAAAGGCTGCTTACAGACGATCATTCAAAACTTGTACAGTTGTCAAACTTTTACATAACAACATGTATTTTTCAATTCGGCGCTGTACCTAATGCGAATCTCATAAGGGCGGCGCGAATGCGGCTGACACGCCGAAAAAATGTGTTTTACATTGCGCTGCGCCAGATTAATTTATATCGAAGCTCTGGGCGGGTTGACAGTTATACATTTTTACTGTTGGACTTTCCTTTTTACTGTTGGACTAGTATATTTTAATTTATTTGTTTAATTACACAAAAGGAAGTGGTCTGGTTTTTCCTTATAACTTTCATCCCCTATTTCAAACCCTTGCAGTATTTTTTCCATTAAAATGTAGTCTATATCCTTTCGCAGGCTGTAGACTATCTGTATACCAAATTTTATTTAAATCGGTTCAGTAGTTTTTGCGTGAAAGCGCGACAGACAGACTGACAGAGTTACTATTATAAGAGTTAATGTTATATTTATAATATTAGCAAGGATAAGGATATATACAGATAATAAAATATAGCATTTTTTGTCAGTCTATCATTAAATAGAAGAGTCTTGACTATTTCTTGTAACTTATTAGTAGGTACTGTCCAAATAAATATTTCAACAGTTTGGCTCGTATTATCATCTTCGTAAGAACTCATTAAAATAGCGGCCCGAAAATATGTCTTCACAAGGGAATTTTGAAACCGTGTTGTTACACGACCATCCTGAAGTTCAAGTAATTTGGAACTGTGAACCCATTTTTTACATCGTAGAATCCTTAACTCTAATTAAATGAAGGCTTGTTTTTCTCAACAAGTTTGTCAAGCGAGTTTGATAGTCTGTAGCCCGCCTAAGAGGGCCGAGAGTTGTAAAACTTTGCGAAACAAAGGGTCGCGATCATTTGTCATGTTTTTGTTCAAAAGACTTAAATTAGATGCCTCGTAATGAAAAGGGTATTTTTGTGTAATAGCACTAAATAATTTGGGGTTAATGTAGTCACCGCTTTTTATACTGAAGAAGTTCGTAATTAATTATTTAGAAGGTTTATTAAAAGTTTGCTATAAATTTGCAGACTCATTCGCTAGCCAGTGGCCGGCGGGTCTGCGGCTTATAATTAAGTGGGGAGATTAATTGATTTTTTGTACGTTGTTACATTTTAAAGGCGAAAACAAATAAACTTTTAATTTAGTACAGCGATGAAAAACTGTTTTTTGCTGAGTAAACAGATGTTTCTAGTTAGACATACATCCATAACGTGGAGTAGTAGTAGCTACGCGTAAATCTTAGACGTTTTTATAACCGTGCTACAAGCTACGCTTAACTCGTAATTATTTTTATAACCGTGCTACGAGCTACGGTTAGATCGTAGATATTTTTATAACCGTGCTACGAGCTGCGCTTAAATCGTAGATATTTTTGTAGCAGAGCTACGCGTAAATCGCAGACGTTTTTGTAGCAGTGCTACGAGCTACGCGTAAATCGTAGACGTTTTTGTAGCAGTGCTAAGAGCTACGCGTAAATCGTAGACGTTTTTGTAACAGTGCTACGAGCTACGCGTAAATCTTAGACGTTTTTGTAGCAGTGCTAAGAGCTACGCGTAAATCGTAGAGTTTTTGTAGCAGTGCTACGAGCTACGCGTAAATCTTAGACGTTTTTGTAGCAGTGCTAAGAGGTACGCGTAAATCGTAGACGTTTTTGTAGCAGTGCTACGAGCTACATGTAAATCGTAGACGTTTTTGTAGCAGTGCTACGAGCTACATGTAAATCGTAGACGTTTTTGTAGCAGTGCTACGAGCTACATGTAAATCGTAGACGTTTTTGTAGCAGTGATAGCACTTAACAATTTTTACTCGAGAATTTTATAAACTAGTATAGGCAGTATAGTAGTGAGTAATCTCTCACTACATATATGCAAATATAATATTGTGATGATGTTTACGTTTTAGTATAGAAAAGATATATTATATTCTACCAATTCGAGACGCACAAAAAGCAAATGCTCTGTCACTACAAAGACTTGTCAAATGGCTCAATAAATCTTCTACTGTTATGTAAATACTTTTCTTTGATCTATTACTTTGAATTAATGAGCGTGTTTTGTGTAACGTATGGCGGTCTATTACAATAACAATTTGTTCAAGTTGCAGGAATATTATTAATACAGTTTTTTATAACTAACGCTAGCAAAAATTAGAACTAAACAGGATAGTGTCAATTAATTATTTTCTTTTAATCAAGCGTGATAATTATATGGTTGGCTACTACATTTTTATAATTTTTTTCGGCAATATCTTTAATATTCCTAATGACTACAATATGGAGATTAATACCTCTTTAAAATTATCCGTAATCCTATTCCTAATCTTTCTCACCTTAAGAGGATACCCGTGCCCAACATTGGGTCGCCCATTGCCCAGTATTTGGGTTGGTGATGATGTTATTTTTTTACTTTTGTTACTAGTATTGTTTTAATAAACCGGTAATTAACAACATCGCTGCAACATGTCTGAATAATGAGTTGGTGTCTAGTTTGTGAGTTAATGTTCTATTTAATGTGGACTTGTTGAAGATTGATGTTGTTTGATTATACAATATTTTGTTTAAGTGTGTCACATAAAATGTTGAAATTGCCTTCATTATTATGGGATGTTACAACAACACATTTAATGATATGCTTTAGTCGGTAAAAGTTACTCAATTAATTGCATTGTTTACTGTTACCTTATTATGTAAGAACTACAGTTTATATATATTTATATTTGTCAAATAAAGAACTTTTAAAAACAAAACAATGATATGCTTCAAGTTCATTCCTGTAATTGAACCTCGAAGCCTAGACGTCTAAAATCAAGTAGGCATCTAGTCAATATAGTTTTGACCAATTCATATTGTAACTTTGACGCAAGCAAAGAAAGAATCAGTAATACCTAGTACTTAAAGAATATGCAATAACACTCGCAATGTCTGTAACGTTATTTTAATGTTATCCTTTGGTGCATAATAAAGAATATTCTGCCTTCTGTCTATCTAAACACTATCACAATATCTTCTTAAAAATGTACGTCATCGAATATACCATACTAACAGTGCATATAGAATAATAATCATAACGCCATACGAATTGTTACTATGCCGATAAAATCCCAGAAAAGTCATATACAACGTATCATTTGTCGGACATATCTCACGTATCTGACGTGTCGGACTAACGAGTTAGAGCATGCTCGCTTGCATGTCGGCTTTCAGACATAATGTGGGTCATTATTGGACATTCATTACGTTTTTATGCATTGTCACACTAGAACCATGTAGTGTTATAGCAAATGTAATGTTATGGTGAAATAATTATGTGCTTTGAGTATGGTATGAGAAATGAATTATGGCGTTTTTTTTTCAGAAATATTTATAAAAATATAACATTTTTATGAAACTATCTGTCAAGTAATTCTACGCGTACTTACCTTACGAGGTGGTGGAACGGGCCCCTATTTTGTACTCTTCTAATTGGCAAAGCATAACTTTACAATCATATTTTTGTAAATTCGAAACAACTGTTTAAAAATAATGAAAATTATAGAATATTTTATATTACATGATTGTTCATTTTTATGTTAAATTAACAATTTGTTTTCTAAAGACCGAGCTTGTTATTATTATAATATTATAATATTCTTCACTGAATATTAGGTAGAACATAGACATTAATTTAGATACATTTCTATTTTAGAACTAATTAGTGTGATTTATTCATTCGTTGTTTAAAATAATAATATAATAGTCTGGAAGATGTTATTAATTATCTGATATTTTATAAATTATCAAATAATATTCGATAATTGATGAACATTTGGAGTAAAATACCTACTTATTGCTTCAGGTACGTACAGCAACTAGTCGACCTTACCCCATCTATCAGGGTGATACTTAAACGAACATAAGACAGAAATTAAACGGATTTTAAGGTGGTGTGTGAATAAATCCTAGAAGTTAGATAATCAGTAAACTTAATCCTAAACTTCAGTCTGTTCAACATGGCCACGGTCCGAGCATATTATATGAACAGCATTATCAATAATAAGTACAATCAAATGAAATGAAATCCAGATATTCAGCCGCATCTTTTTAAACTGGGAGCAGACAACCCCAAAAGGGCAAAGGCTCTGCCCGCAGTAGAAGGCGCGCGGTAGTCCACACGCATCTTAGGTAGGAAGCGAGGAAAGTTGATGACGAGTTACTACAACCTGAGATCCCATGGCAATGACGCATAGGGAAATTGTCACTTAACCTTGTCGCCTCCATAGGCGAAAAAAAAAGAATAAATAATAATATACATACATAATTTTTTTTTGGTAGGGTTTATACTAAAACATTATTTTCTTTATTTATTTAAAAATATAATTGTCACCTGGTTGTCCTAATATAACTGGGTGACAAATGGGTGAATGAATCAATTAATTTACAAAAAATATTATACATTTAAGCACTCTATCACCCACATAAGCTGATGCGTGTGTGTCATACAGATTTGGAGATTTAGTGTAGTCTGTTTTCAAAGCAATTGAAAGTAGGTGCCGTAACAACACTTTCAGAGATTGTTTGAGATTATACGGTTACGAATGAATAAAAGACCATATAAAAACACAATTAAAGCACGCTGCCTCTTGACAACTTGACACCACACTAAAATAACAATACGTAGGTAGTGTAATATTAATTATAAGCGCATTGCAGTTATTTCAACTGCGGGGTATTTTAAAATAAATACCTGGTCTGTATGTCTGTTATTATAGACATGTAATAGTACTGTTGACACACGCATGGTACTGATAGCAAGCTGATTTTGTAAGCGATAGTCATTATTGGTAACATAACATACCATCACGCTCGTATTCAAAGGGATAGGTAGCACTTAAAAACACCTAACAATTTGTCTAGTTTTATGGTCTTATGTAAGGGAACTTATTGTTATTATTTGTCTATGTACAGAATAAGGCAATAAGTTTATTTATTTACTAAACCATTCAAATTCTGAATTGCTACAGAGAATTCATAGACACAGCCAATTACTGAAAATTCTTTGATGAATCAGGAAACTTATAACACTCGAAAATATGACGGTCTGTCCTTTTTCATATTGTCACAAATGTATGTGCTGAAGAAGAAGTAAAGTTAACTAGAAAGAAAGAAAGATGATTTCTTTTGCAAATATGAGTGCTAGTGAAATAATATTTGTGATTCGCCATTTTGTGGCGGCAAACATAGCTAAGAACACTTCCGACAAATTCACCTTTCAAATGAAACCATTTTTTATCAAAATCGGTCTATCCGTTCGGGAGCTACGATGCCACCGACAGACGCAAACACGGCACACACTCGCACTCACATCTGGAGTATATTACATATCTATGCTGACGTCAAACTTATAACACCGTTTTTGCGCCGGGAGTTAAAAATAAGCAAAATAATATTACCAATTAAAATAGTCGTGAATCAGACCCCAATTTTGTAAGACTCTTTGTTTAAATCGACAATATTCAATACCTACAGCAGAATAGTAACCAATTTACTAGCTCTGCTATTCAGTCTACTATACAATTATGTTTTAATATTAATAACATTAGAAATTCTACAATTTCAAAACGCCAGTAACTAGGTACGATTAATTTCTGAAGATTGAGAGACTTGAATAGTTTTATAGGACGTAAATTCTAGTTATGTTAGAGTCCAAATTGCTTTGAAACTTTGTCTCGAGATCAAAATATACGTAGTATAAAAGCGTACAATATTCCAAGACGTATTTTAGTATTGTTAATAATTATATAATGATACTAAAATATATCAAAAAGGTTTAGAGGAGAATTGCGATGTGATAGCTTACTAAGGCACGCAGGTTCAAACCCTGCCTGAGATCGTATTTCTTTTCCCCAAAAAAAGTTTATAACTTTTCAGAGATGGACTGATTTACATAAAGTGTTGGCAGAGATGACAAATGTATTGCATTGTTATCTACTTGGAAATTGAAATAAAAACGTTGCAGCTATCGGTAATAGCCTTCGACAACCCTAATCATAGGGTTGCCACTACACATAAAATTGAGCACTTATTGGTTAGAAAATAACTCCAATCAGTATTATAAAAACATTTTAAAGAATGATACTGGGTGACGTGTAAGCTATAAATACCACAATATTATCATCACGTCTGTATTCATCACAAGGCTAGGCAGAGATGTACAAATTTATATATTACATCAACAGTTTGCAGAAATATTTCCAGGTGTACTTGCACATGAATTACGTTCTTGCAAATTGAAATAAGAACGTTGTAACCATCGGTAATAGCTCTTGACAACCCTAAACATAGGGTTGCCTCTGCACATAAAATTGAGCACTTATTGGTCAGACAATAACTCCAATCAATATTAAAAAACCACTTTAAAGCCATTATAAAGAATGATTCCCGATTGCGTGTAGATATCGCTTTTGTATGAATAAATAAGCGATTCGCGGTAAGGCTGCCTACACACGTGCGGCCGGGACATAAAGCTCGGACGTGCTCCGTAATTGTAGCAAATGATCGCGTGTGGACTGCCGAGTCATGTTTGAGTACAATTGGCTTTTATTAAGATTTTTCTTGATGTTATGAAGGTTTTTGCTACATGTTATTTGTTTTTGTTCTCAAATGAACTTATATACGTTACATTACGCCTAAAGAATACCAAATATCTATTAGTTATGAAAATTATTCTGTGGCTAGTTATTTCAACAGTAAATCTATACTAATCTATATTTAAACTAAGATTATAAAAAGGAAAGATTTGATAGTTTGTTTATTTGGATTGAATAGGCTCCGAAACTACTGGACCGATTGGAAAAATTCTTTCAGTGTTAGATAGCCCATTTATTGGGAAGGCTATAGGCCATCACGCTACGACTAATAGGAGCGGAATAGCAATTAAAAATGTTGCAAAAACGGGAAGAAAAAGTTATCAAAACCACGCGGGCGAAGCCGCTGGCAGAAAGGAAGCGTATGATACACGGTGGTTCGCTCATTTTGATTAAGAACTCGCTGAAAGGTGTCTCGAGGTCAGTTGAACATTATATCGAAATCTCCTGTGTTGAGCTGGATAAGCATATTCCTTGAACAATTAGAGTTCACAATTCGCCGTATTTTGGTCCTATGTAATAGGGGACCGGCCTATTGCCATAAACCAAACACAAATCCCAACTCTAAGCTGCTACTAAGAATTTCATAGAAAACTCCAATAACAATTTACTCGACCTAAAAATCGATCCTAAGACCTCGATCGTAGCAGACACTTTTACGACCACTAAGCTTACGATGCAGGTTTTGAAATGAAGTTCGTGTTAATTATATATTTGTTCTCATTAAAGAAATTAATTTCTTATACATGTACTTTGCGTTTTGCATAGCAAATAATGATGTTTTTAATATTTGCTATCGTGTTAATGCATAACAACAGTTAATTGGTTTGTTTAATATAATTATTAATATCACAATATAAACTCGACCATGCAGACCAATGAACTAAAATGTAAATAATATTGAAATGATTTATAATAAAGACTGCCACATTGGTCTAGTGAGCGTAAGTGCGAGGTCTTGGGTTCGATTCGCGGGTTGAGCAAAGTATTGTTGAGTTTTTCTATGAACTTCGCAGTATCAGCTCGGAGTTAGAATTTGTGCCCGGTTGATAACAGTAGGTTCGCACCCTAAACATATCGGAAAACTGTAGGTGGATATTTATACACCTCTGCCTAACCTTTAGGGGAATACAAGCGTGATAGTATGGTATGATTAAATAATACTTATTACAACTAAGATATAAACTAAGTTATTACACAATAGCTACTCACTATCCGCTTATAATTGAGAAGCGAAGAGGTTTATAACTAAGAGTTTTCTTTGAAACTCCTCACCTCAAGGCTGCTACCACGTCACGAACTTCATGAAACAATTTTAATTAAATTACCTTAAACTTC
This sequence comes from Acronicta psi, assembly GCA_946251955.1. Lineage (NCBI taxonomy): Eukaryota > Metazoa > Arthropoda > Insecta > Lepidoptera > Noctuidae > Acronicta > Acronicta psi. The sequence continues at coordinate 1,120,332 of OX276474.1, forward strand.
ATCGAATTTGAGGTCAATTTACCTAAAGGTGGTAACCCTGCTAGGTATACGAAAGGTATTTACTTAACGATCCCTTCATTTGACAGCTGTGACGTATGAAGTAGTTCCAAATATAAATATTTCGAATTAAGTGACGTTATGCAGAGTTGATTAAACGTTTTCGGAACATTGTTAGGATTGTTGGTTGCCACATTTTTGGCTTAAATATTTGGTTAATTTTGTAAAGAAACCATTAAATTAATACAATTTTTACATCTAAAATTAGTACATTCGCAGTAACGTTTGTGGGCGTCTCGTGGGCCGAGTATTGTTAATTATCAAGTGATCAATATTTAACACTCAAAAATAAATTATAATTATCATAATAATCATATCATTAGTATACTACTACAGTAAATAAAGTCTGCTAAACTAAAGAAGTTCGATGCTTTCAAATTGCTTACAACGGGTTGCCTACATATTTAAAACTTACCTACGTATAAAATATAGGCATTCATTTAGACGGTAGTACTCGTATTTGAGCTTTAAATTGTGTAAGAGTTTTCTTGATTACTTGTATTATATGATTAAATACGGGTCTGTACAGCGAAATATAATTAGTAGTCAAAAAACATAAAGCAATTAAAACACAACTGATTACGGAATCAAGAAATTCAATATAATACAGCTAAGTCACAACCCAAGAATGATCGTGAAAAAGAAAAATTAACCAATCAAATTTCAGGTTGTCCTAAATACTTATATAAAAATGTCTAAATGTAAAAGCGAACCGCAAATTAAAATCAATCTAGAAATATTTTAGCAAGAAAATAGTTGCTTGCTCCTAGTCCATAATCCCACTGAGCTTTAATACGTTCATAGCGAACAAATGGCGTGTTAAGCGTACATTTGGTCATGTCTCAACTGCGCCGCATTCCGTGCCCGGGATTACTCAATTAGGGGACCTCTCTATTGTTTACGATTGAACAAAAGTTGTACGAATAAGCCGCGGGGCGCAACACTACTCGTCGGTAACGTTGCGCGACGTTGGGAAAAGGTTTTGCAATTTAAAATAATAAGATTATAAAACATGTATAGTATTGTACGTTTCATGTTGTTGGGGCCCGTTTCAATACCTCTGGATAGCCGCTAACTGCTGATTAAATTAAAAATTGAACATTATTTGTGTGAAATTATCTGCCAAGTAATTTAATAGGTACTTATTAGGTGGTGAAACAACCCCTTTATATTCTAGCCGTATTAGTAAGGTTAATCTCAGTATCTAAGCATTAACGATAAAAAGAGAGTAACATACCATGTCTGGATTCTACGAGCATATATCCGAATTCCTGAAAAAAAAGAGAAAGAATATAAAAATCATTATTTGCATTGACAACACGCACATAAAATTAGAGAAGTTATAGAGAAGTAGGTAAACTATTAATGTTTGCCGTGTTATTGAAGAAAACGTAAGAAGTGTTAATTTTCTTTTTCGTGCGTGTTCATAAATAAAATAAATATTGATACTCTTATAGCAGGGAGCGGCGAATATCAGTGCTGTGCAAAATTATTGAGATGGTTTCTTTACTGCACATATTATTATGTAGTAGATTTTTTTTTCTATGTGTTTGCATTATGTGTAGTAAAATAAATGATTTAAAATAAGCGTAAGGTACTGCCACGCAAACCGGCCATCTCAGAACAGAGCCACAGCAAAGGTATATGGGTAATTTTCCCCTTTTTTCTGGTTTTCAATGGCAACCGTAGCTGATAGACATTGAGAATTTTCTGGCGGAAAAATAACACTTGCTCGCATGTTTTGCTAGCAAAACTAGTACGATTTTCTCAAATTTACAGAAGCTTGTTGAATTGTAAAGCATCAATTGTTTACAAATCAACAAAAGTTTCAGATTACTCTTCAGCAATCCAAAACCTCTTAAAATCATGTAATTTAAAACCCATTAATTTTAAATATTTACATTTTGAACGGGGTTAATTATCATTTGGATATTTACGAAGGCCGTGAGCAGATAATACTGTTAAACCTTTTTCCTATATTTACCACCCGGGCAGTCTAACTACTGGGCAAAAGAGAGTATTTTAGGATCTATTATTGGGCAATAAATAGTCTTCGCCTCATACCTCTAACCTGCTTCAAACTGTCTCTCTAGTGGTCATAAGCTTTACGCTTCGATCCCAGGTCGAGCAGTGCTATACTGGTTTGTCTATGAATTTCTCAGTAACAGCTCGGGATTTGGATTTGTGCCCGGTTTATGGCAGTAGGCTCACTCTCTATTGCATGGGATCTAAAAATACCAGCGAAATAGATTAGTAAATCTCTGCTTATCAGTTCTGAGAATACAGGCGCAATAGTGTTGTTTATTACTCCCCGCACCCAATTAGTTATTATAGTAATATCTTACTCTTACTAATATTATAAATGTAAAAGTTTGTGAGGATGGATGGATGGATGTTTGTTACTCTTTCACGCAAAAACTACTGAACGGATCTGGATGAAATTTGGCACAGAGATAGATTATAGTCTGGAATAACACATAGGCTACTTTTTATCCCGGTAAAATCTATGGTTCCCGTGGGATAGCGGGCGAAGCCGCTGGTATTTATAATTTGTGACTGGCCAGTAAAATATATATTATCGTTTCAAACCTTCATTTAGTTACCTCTTCACTTATTAATGGATTGGATGGAAAAACAATGGATTTAGGGTTTTTACTTTTTTTTCTAAACAGGGTAATGATGCAATACCGACCTATTACATTAAGTGAACACTTTGTGTTCAACAATCACGTGCGCCACTCGCTAGTCGCGATCTATCGCCGATCGGCAAATGTTTGCCCGTCGATTACCAGCCCCACCCTCTGTCAACATACATTCAATATGTCTCTCTACTACCTGGAAAATGGAACTTGTTTCGATGTGGAATTTCATTACAATTGAATATCACGAAGGGTTATCAAAAATGTAATGTCGGTCATCAAAGGGTAAAGCGGAGAGTTTTTTTTATGCCTACAGTGGCAGACGTACAGGTGGCCCACTTGATTGATGGTAAGTGGTAACCACCGCCCATGGACATCAGCAACGTCGAGGACAAAGTCGAGCCACCACCTACTGTGTATGGTAGAGAGCTCTTTTTAGGCCTCGTTTGAAGAAGAACGTCATAGCGCAAGGGAAACACCGCAGCAAGTAGTGCATTTCAGAGCTTGATAGTACGGGGTAGGAATAATCTCTGGAAGCGGACTGTGCTGGACGAGATCGGTTCCAGGTTCCAAACAGTTCTTCGGAGCACTCTTCGTGAAATAGACGGTAGAGCACACAGAGAGAACTAAAGTTTCTCCGCTGCTTTAGAGATTCCAGTCTATCTGTGATTCTGGGAACTCCAACGAATTAGAAATAGACAGATTATTCTGAACATAAAGCGGGCTACAGACTTTCAGTCTTAGCTGAACGTTTGAAGCCCGCTTTATTTATACAGATAGTAATTATAACATCAAGACGCCACCCACCACCTTCGCCACCCGTGGACACTGTATAGGGTTCGACGCTTCTGGATAAAAATAAATCAATATGACGCGATAAACCCGACATCATATAAATATCGCATGTGATGTTATGTAGCGGTTAAGGCAAATGCATCGAATGTCGTGAGTTCTAATCCAACCTGAGACAAAACATTTATGTGACCTAGAGATACTTATTTTGAGTCAGGATGTACTTTTATGTTATAAAGTACATCACGATAGCAGAGCTAGTCTTAAAAGAAAAGATACAATGAATAGACACCCGTCATTCGATCACTATTGCGTAAGAGTTCTTATGCATACGTATACATAATTATATTCACGCTTTTCTGCCATAGGGGTTGCTATGGCAGAAAAGCTGGGGGCTGCCACACAGGTTAATTTAAGGATTATTCAGATTGAACGCTATACGGTACGCAAGTTTCTTCAGTCATCGTACAAAGTAAAAAGTCAAAGTTAAGATAGTCAAATCTAAGTAAAATCTAACCTTACTGTGAATAAATATTGGGCGGTTATTGAGATTATAATTTAAAGATATTCGTATTTAAAAAAAAACACGTCAACAATCTCAAACAGTGCCCCAATAATTAAAACCTTTGAGCGCCAAAAATTTAATTTCGTAAGCCCCCTGTCATTCATTAAAACAAGCATCTCGGGAAGCAATAAGGCGCCGATACGGCAAACAATCTCTGAATATAATCGCCGCTTAATCCACAGCACAGCGAAGTAATTTAAAGAAAAATAACATTAGCAATTCAGATTACTCTCTATCGGGTGCCTTTATTAACTGTCAAACTGGGAAAAGTGAGGGCCAAAACAAATTGACTTTAAGAAGGTCGCCGCTTGATCGCCAAACTCGATTCATCTGAAGTTGATGTCATATTTCTTTACACTTTTGCCGTTGAGATTATTATTTTGACGGAGTGTGTGAAAAGTAGCCTATATTGACAAACAAAACAACATCAACGTAACATACATCTTTACACATACATCACAAACCTACCGGTTTCAATTCTGTTCTTTTCTGTTCTGCCCAGAACTGAACAGAACAGAATTCAAGCCGGTAGGTGTGTGACGGCGCTTACTCACTCACTTAAAAGTTAAGTGTAATTATAGGCAACATTGTTTAAATAAAAATCATTTCATATTTCATAATTCTACATACATACATACGATCAAGTCTGTATTTCTTGAAGGGTTAAGCAGAGGTGTACTAATGTACACTCACATTTAGATTGGTTGCATGGGAGATTATCACTCACTTTAACGGTGAAGGAAAACATCGTGAGGAAAACTGCTTGTCTCAGGTATTTTCTCAACAGCAAGTGAAGTCCGCCAACCCGCATAAGGCCAGCGTGGTGGACTATACCCTCTCACACTGAGAGGACATCCGTGCCCAGCAGTGGGACAGTTAATGGGTTGATGATGATGATGATAGGTAGCGAGCCTATTGCCACTAACCGGGCACAAATCCTAAAAATGGATTTGATATTGATTAAGTGACCTTACGGCACCTCTATCTACCCTTTTAAGAAACCTAGGAGTAATGATATGAAGTTTTTATGCCTTACGTATTTTGGGGAAAATGTTAATAAACGAGTATCAGAGCTAATTGGAAGTCGTCGGGTAATGGCGCTGGGAGATTGCGGATGGTATGTGGTCGTAAATTAGAGGGGGTGGGGGGAGAGCATTTAGGGCTGCCGTTGAGGATAACCGGCAATTTCGGGCAGACTTTTTACAGGCTTAGTGTTGTGTGAGATGAATGTGTCGAGTTGATTAGCGGGACGGATTGATTACGTGTTACTTTTTTGTTGGACAATAGTGTAAGCAATGAAAGTGATGTGTACGTCCAAAATATGATACAAATGCATGGATGGATGGGAAGAGGAAGACCAAAGAAGAGATGGATGGGTGGACTTTGTAAGGAATATGGCTATAAAGAAATTGAATGATGAAATGATGGCTGTTAGAGATGTATGAAACGACAAGACGCAGGTACTGCGCTGACGCCAAGTCAATTGGAACAAGGATAGGAGGATGATAATGATGAAAAATAGTACTCTTATCGCCTGGTTTATTAGCCAACTGGTCTTGAATGTGTTAGAATATGTAGATATATATATCGGATATAATATAATTATATCGTATTCTAGCTGAAATATTACTTCAATGTTTTATTCTTAATAATTTCTGCAGCATAGATCATAATTTCTGAACGAAAGTTATGATCTATTACTGTTTATTTATTACAAAGTACATGTTTACTTTTCTATTTATGTATGATGAATATAAATTACGTAATGATATTTAGAATGATCCTCAGGTTTTATTTTGTTGATTCAATTTAATAAGTACTTTCTTACTTCATACAGCTTTGCTTACAGTAAAGTCAATTGATAAATGTTTTTATTCAATTGAGGTTAAAGTTAACATTTTGTTGGTTTTAAAGTTACTTAATTATCACACCATGTTTTAAAATAGTTTTACTGAATTGGATCTGATTATCATTGCCCATGTTTATGTAATTTTGCTAAATTGTTTAACGAATTGTGATTGGCATGAAAATGGCGCCTTATAGGTAATATTGTGCTATTGTTTGGATAAAGTATTTAAAGGGAGGTAAGCCTCTAAATCAGTTAGTCAAGACAATCAAGATAGTCAAGTTAGTCAAGGATCGATCGCTGGATGTTAAAGTTAAGTACTCTGATTGTTACTATGCTGTTATTATGCTGTTACTGTGCTATTGTTAATTGTGTATTAATCTTGTGTGTTGTGTATTTCTCTTAATATCTTTATACTGCTGAGAGTAGGCTGATATAATAGGAATAATGTATTAATGTATGTTTAAAGATACTTGTGTAAGTGTCCCTAAAGTATTGTATCAATGTCATTGTGAATAGCCAAACATTTGAAAAGAGTAACCATGGAGTTTCTTGCCGGTTCTTCTCCATAGGAAACGACATTTGGAACCGTGCACCTAGTTTCCATTTGATTTTGATTTCGTTATTGTACTACCTACTTACCAGAAATAATAATGAAGTGGTAATATAAATTGATATAATGGTATTTGTGGTTTTCTTAAATTATCTATAGCATATTTCTAGTTTAGCACCCCTGGTTAAATACAAAAAGTAATATTATCATCCTGGCACTTTGAATATAAATATCTTTCGTAACTAATTACCCCCGCATTCTGACAAATGCGATCGCTAAGCTTAAGGCCCTGCATTCAATTCTCAGGTTAATGACAATAGTCTCGTTTATCTCTCGGGTGTACATAAGTACACCTCTATCTTGCCCATAAGCAGGGAGTACAGGTGTGATGGCATATGTAAATGTGTATATTTCAAAACATTTAATTACCGAGCTGCTACTGGGAATTTCACTGTAATACCCAATAACACACTACTCGACCCGGGAATCTTATAAGGTAGCAGCCATGCTTTTAACCACTAGACCAACGAAACAGTGAAAAGGCTTTGGATATCGATAAATCCGATAAAAGTGAAATAATAAACCGTTTCCAATCGGCGTGGACAGGGGCCGAGAGTTTTTGTGTTACCCGACACCAATTCAGAGAAACCAACTTGATTGTTTGAAATAGAATACTTCGTTTTAATAAATTGAAATCTATACGTTTTTTGTTTGGCAATTCCTTTTTGTTTTCTATTTTGCGGTTACTGATTGAGGATTTGGTTTTTGTTTTAATAAACTTTTTTTATTTGTTTTCCACGTTAACGCGTTTAGTGTTTTCAGTACCTAGCCAACCGAGCTTAAAATAGAAAAAATGATTTTTTCCAGGTATGAGTTTGAGCTAGATGGATTTACGGGAGGCGGCATAACTATATTGAAATCGAAACACAGATACAGATTTTGATAAAAAATATATATAAACAAATACTGCTCATTTAATAGAAAACATATCAGATATGTTCTATAGAAATTCTACTGTGCTAAAAAAATGCCTACAAAGTTATGTATTTTTAAGTTTTTAATAAATAAGTACTTTTATTAAGAATTTAATCTTCTCTCTCCGGTCTATTCTAAAGCACATAAAATAAAATAAATATATTGGATAATTTTACACAGCACCATCTAGTCGCAAACTAAGCAGAGCTTGTACTATGGGTAGACAATGGCTATAATACTTTTATTCTTTTTTTTTAAGCTATTGCATAGCTTTTATCGCGGGCCTTGAGCGTGGGGACGGAATCCAGAAATTCGACCGTTCTGTGTGTGTGTGTGTGTGTGTGTGTGTGTGTGTGTGAGTGTGTGTGTGTGTGTGTGTGTGTGTGTGTGTTTGTGTACATTAATAAAATTAATAAATAATTATAATTGCATAAGTTGATAAAAAATGCTATGCAATAGCTTTACCGCGGCAGTCTCCGAGTGCCACATTTGAATTTTTTGAAAATACATCGAATAATATTAAAAACACCCAGACAAACACAAATACTTATATTCATCATAAATATTTGTGTCTTGTGGGAATCAAACCCACGACTTCGTGATCAGCAGTCTCAGGTTCGAGTACCAGTGGTCAGGTTCTCGGACCACTAGACCACAGATATCATCAGAATTAGGACTAATTACTTCCTACCATATTTTTTTATTTTGTACGTTTTGCAACTGTTATTGTATACTCATTAAGCAAGTAACTAACAATCCCGTTTGAAACTACGTATAACTTATACATATATAAACACATTGTTGCTTCACTACAATATAATACCAGACACATTATATTACATAACACGACGTATTCACTAATTAATTGATAGTTACCGTGAAGGAATAGTGTTACTTTCCCAATTAACGAAATTGATTCGACGTATCGATGTCTCAAATATTATTAGATTACATTTATGACGTGTTATATCGTAGTGTCTAGCTGTAACAAGCATAGGTCCCTTCCAAAAATGGTACATATACAATCACGCCTGTATTCCCCAAAGGGTCAGGAAGAGGTCTATGGTGGAGTACTATGTTTTCTTCTTTATTTTTTTAACCTTACATATCAAACTGCATTATACTCATAATATTCACTACAAAATGTTATTGTTACTATTATTTTTTTAAAAGAGCGTCTATGGAGTTTCTTGTCGGTTCTTCTCCATAAGTCCCACTTTTTTTGGAACCGTGCAACTAGCTTGACTTTCCAAAAGTGCCTATTTGGTTGAAATGGTCTAATTGAAATGAAATAGGCACTTTTAAATTTGAATGGGATCAATAGTTTGTCGGTATGTTTAGTTACTCATGTAATAGGGAGCGAGCCTATTGCCATTAACCGGGCAAAAATCCAAACTGAGAATTTCTTAGGAAAACTCAATAACACTTTGCTTGACCGGGGAATTGAACCAACATTGAACATAGAATAAATTAAAAAATGAGGATACACTAGGAAGTGGTGAATAGACCCTTATACTATATTCATTCGTATGTTACACAAATAAAAAATATCTTGCAAAAAGTAAAAAAGAAAAAAACTCAAAATGCAGTTAGTTATTCTTAAAAACAAACTCATTAATTAACCTCCAACCAAGTAATTACGGACTTTTCAATAATCTTTGGCATTTAACGTCATGAAAAAAAATAACTTTCTTTAATTAGATATTAATTAGAAAAGTTTTTATTGGCTATAAAAAGAAAGTATGATTAATCGCGACAAGTAATTATTTTGAATTATGCTGCGTGAAGTTGGAAGAACCATCTTGGTTTTTGTAAGAGTATCTTGCATAAATAATTTATATTTTTGTTGACCTTATTTGTGTAAAAGAAGGGTTACGGGCCCTTAAGTGTTTGTCCGGGTGTTTCCTATGTATTAAAAGTATGTATTTACAAAAAAAACGTATATAAGTATTATTTCCATTGTCTAGTACCCATAGTACAAGCTCTGCTTAGTTTGGGACTAGATGGTGCTGTGTAAAATGTCCCAAGATATTTATTTATTTATTTATTATTTTAAGTGACATCTATTAGAGACGGATATTGCCAATTACTGGGCACAAATTCAAACTTCGGTCTATTGCAAAAAAAATCTTTATGGAAAATTTTAATAATATTATTCCCGACCGAGGAATCGAACACTCAGCAACTGCGCTTGTAACCACTAGACTAAAGGTCACTTTTTATATTGTTTAGAGCAATTGTACCATTAATAGTGCGTAGTAAGCCTACTATTTAAATTATTAGATTTAGATAAAGTTATTAGATTTATGAAGAATGTTTGACTTAGAGCCGCACTCAGAAACGTCACTTAAATATGAAAAAATACGCCAAGATTATAGTAGCCACTGTTTGTTAACGATTCATTAACGTAAGTGACGTCTCCGAGTTCGGGCCTTAGAAACACAAGGTCTTCAAAATTTGCTGAAAATTCAAAAGCTATTATAATGATTACGCTATTTTTGGAGAGTATTATTTCTATAAAGCAATACCAAACAAAAACTTCTAAATAATTATCATGAATTACTTGTATTCCGTGGCGAGGTGGATTTAACAGGAATAAAAATAGTTGGCACCCTGGATACATACAGGATATTTTTTATTACGGCCGCGTGTTGCCACAGAAAAAAATCTAAAGTCCACACAGATGAAGTCACGGGCAGACCCTAGTAGTTTATAAATGCTTAGACATGTAGCATATGTAAAGTTTTATTAAGATATCCAGAACGATCATAAATCATGGTTGGACAAAATGCAATAGTAGCGGCCGACTGTTTTTGCCGACCCTACTCGGCCCGACCGTCATATTGTACGGTTTGCAAAAGACATTACCGAACGTTTCTTTTTCATTTCATACGTGAACAGCGTCATGTGTTACTAAATTGTGATTTTTATTTAAGTAGTGTTTTGTTTGTGTGGTATAAAAATATAGTAGATAGACTTTCTGTATATAGTTTAAATTTAATTTTGATTTAATAAACTAGAGATCCTAAGTGCGACCACTAGAGGTCTTGGATTTGATTTCCAGGTCGAGCAAACTGTTTCTATGAAAGTCTCAGTAGCAGCTCGGAGGTTTGATTTCTATCGGGTAAATGGCAATAGGCTCTTATTACATGGATCCTATTACATGGGAATTGGGACCTACCTAAACATACCGACTAACTTTTGGGGTACATTAGTAAACCTCTGCCTAACCCTTCGGTGAATACAGGCGTGATGTTATTTTTGATGTTATGATTGATGTAACAAATATTGCTAGTCACCGGTAGGTTTTTTAACCCTAAAAGATCGGGTAAACCCTAGAATGAAGATAGAAGTAACAAATGTGGGGAGTGATATTAAGATATCCGATGCCCCTAATATATCATCGGGGAAACGCATTTGCGGCGACAATGTTTTTGTCGACCCTACCCCGGCACGGACAGGTTATTACTATAAGTACATTTGTACACACACACATAACCAACTATAAATATCCAGTATAGGCTGACCCCGCATTGGAAAGCTTTGCCTGAAGCCTGAAAGGTCATTTTATACTGGTATTGTACATATAGCGGATACCGATGTATTCTATGTTTGTGAACATACTCTTGACAATCAGACTTGATAAACTACTAGTTCTTGTAAAAGAAAACCGATTCTTGCCCAGGAAGATCCGCGAGACTATTGAAATTAAAACCCCTCAATAGAGGAGATAGCTGGGTTTAACCCTATTATAAATCTCTTATAATGCTTTGCTAGTGGGACGCAAGTTGGAATACTGCCTGATAGTATTTTTCTTTCGTTAAGTGTATGTATGTCTTCTATCTCGTGATATTGTAAACTGACGAAAGTTTGTGAACTGGAACTTCATCATCATCATCATCTACTGTCCAAAACCTGGGCACGGGAACATACCTCTAAAAATTTTACGTATTATTTTCAGGTTCCGGTCATTGTTTGGTCACAATTCTAACTAAACCCAATACAAAAATAATCAGTGTATGCAACAGTTTATAATCTTACTAAATAGATAAAGAAAGAAAGACAAATCATTTATTCTATTTAATAATTTATAATCTAACGGTGTTCACAATATTACGGTTACGGTGTAAAATTCTCGACAAAACTTAGCTCCACAATATTGTTTATATAATTTCTGGTAGTGTGGGCCTTATGTCCTAAGATACAGGCGTCGGCTTAGTTTAGGCATATATCAGTCTCTCACAAATAATTTTATTTTCTAGCTTAACACTTAAACACTGATGTAAATTGCTGTATAAATAATTCATGGAAGAAAAATAAATGAAATATCATTACATATTCATAGTATAACTAAGTTTAGCTCAACTTTCTTTATAAAATAGTATTATATGAGTTATAAAATAAATTCTTTCCACCATTTCCCACACTAAAAGTCCACAAGCGCAGTTGGTGGCAGATATATAAACTATCTGCGGCCGTGCCGGCGCCGGGAACAGATGACCTATACTTTATGTGACTGCCTCAATGTGGCGTTCATTCGGTTACACTCGAACGGAATTTTCATTCCATAATTTTGTTGAAACTTCTGAAATTGAGACTTAAGTTAGAGTATAAACTACTTTTTACGAATTTTATCGCGTTATATTGATATTATTTTAGTCACCCGTGACCATGTACGCTGTAAAAGGGTCCGAAACGTCGGGATTAGTCTAGTATTCGCGTAAGTGTCAGAAATTAGCATTTTTATAATTCATCCGTTGTTTTATGATAAATATATCATCACACCTGTATTTCTCGAAGAGTTAGGCGCAGGAGTACAGTCACGACCAAAAACATGTATACACTAACAAAAGTGCGATTTTCTCCTAAAGCACTAATAGAACTTTTGTCATATTACGACCACAGTATTTACGAACCAATACTTTTGTGACATTGGTGTTATCAAAGTTGCAATCGTCAATCCATGAAAAAATTGCTTGTGCACTTTTGTTAATGCATACATGTTTTTGCTCGTGACTGTACTGATTGAACTGTACCCACACTTCAGTATGTTTAGATCCCATGTAATAGGGGGCGAACCTATTGCCATCAACCGGACAGAAATCCGGATTTCGAGCTGCTACTGGGAATTCCATAGGAAAAACCCAACAATACTCGAAACGAAAATCGAACCGAAGACCTCTAATATAGCAGTCGCACTTGAGACCACTAGTTCCACGAGGCAGCTTCTATAATAAACCTACTTAAAAAAAGATCCTCGACCCTAACATTCAGAGGCTCAAAATATTTAATCCGATCCCCTACCACGGCTATAAAGTCCGCAGTAACGAGCTACGGAAGGGTCCAACTATCATCATTTTACGCGTGCCGATAAACGCGAGTGGTGACGTTAACTTCGCCCTCACGGATGGATGGAGCGCCGCGCTTCCTGAGTAGGGGATGCGGTTAAACGGTCATGATGCTTTTTTTTTCTTCTTTTTTAAATTTAACTTTTGCGGTTGCGTAAATGTGTTCGCTAGTTGAAGAGTAATTTTGCTATTCTATTAAATTAAATTAATTAATTGGTTTAAATTTCTGCTGTATCGAACTAGAGGATTCAGGTTTGAATCTAGTTTGTAATACTTAATAATAGTACCCGAAGTGAAGCGAGGGCGGGTATTATCTTTTAATATTAATAACTTGCAAGTTATTTAAATTTATAAAAAAAATACCCGCTACTTGTTAACTTGCAAGTTTTTTGCAAGAAGACAAAATTACCACAACATTTCCATAGATTGTCAGAGGTGTGTCTAACTGTCTATACAGTTAGTTTAGATTGTTTGAAGTGTGTCAACTGTCCAGCTGTCTTACCGCACAACAAAATGGCACTTTAATTCCGTCACTGACAGTAAAACGCGCAAAAATCCTGCGTCATTGTAAGTAAGCCACACGCACGCGATAACAAGGAAACGGTGTTCAAAGTCTTAAGTGTTTCACTTACGTACTGCAGAAGAAAACACCAGAAACTTAAGTTAACGCTCTGATATTTTTGTCTTACCTTGAGCTAGTACAAAGTTACTTAAGTAAATGTTTGTCTGTATTAGAAAGTTATTTTTTAACGCGACTGCTACGCTAGAGGTCCTGGGTTCGAATACCAGGTCTGGCAAAGTGTTTTCACAGCTCGGAGTTTGTATTTGTGCCCGATTGATGGCAATACGCTCACCCTTTTTTTGTATGATGTAGTTTCTAAGGGGGGTTTTAGAAACATAACTGGGTTTGGTGGCGAGGTACCGTGTGCCTCCAGCCAGGGACACTTATAAACTAAGCAACAGCAGCTAAGGGCATCCCCTAACGGGACTCGGGCCTCAGCTTAGGGCGTTGCTTGGGGGGCAGCTAGGGACAGTTGGATCTGAATTTAATACGCTCTCCCTATTACAGGGGCCCTATACATGCCGGCGATCTGTGGGTGTACATTAGTACACCTCTGCCTAACACTTTGGGGAATACAGGCGTGATGGTATAGCACCATTTGAATAAGAACAAATTTGTACGACGAGACTTATTTCTTAGCCTCAAGTTTATAAATATTTTCTAAATGAATTTTATTCTCAGTTCATTGCACTAATAAAAAGTTCTAGCTCGTTAAAACGTCTCGTCACTCCACTTGTGAGTTGTGACACATTTAACAAGGCAGGCTTTAGAAAGTCTAACCACCATTAGGGCGGAGCATATGTATATTAGAGGCTTTTAAAGCCGCGGCCCGCAGTAATTTGCGACTAAACGTCGATGGAGAGATTACGGGCGTCAGCCACTTGACTGAATTCACGGGCTGCGGGAAATGGTGGTCTTTATTTTGGAATATTATTTGTCTTTTGGTTACGTTGTTTACTTTTTTTTGGGTCAATAAGTTAATGTTGAAAAGGTGTAGCTGATTTGTAACGTGAAAATAGTTGCTCCATTCAAAAGCACCTAATTCACTTATTAGTTTAGTGCTTATAAGAAAATTTGGCCTTTTACTTTTTCTTCTGAATCATCAATTGTGCATGAATGCATTTTTAATCGACTTCAAAAAAGGAGGAGGTCCTCAGTTTGTTATATATTTTTTGTATGTATGTTACGTTTTTATTTTTCTTGTTTGAAACTCTGACCTACCACCGACCGACACCAAATTAGTTAGAAATCATAATGTAAATATGCACCCGTTATTTTTTGCCTTTTAGTTCCTAGGTGTTTTTTGGAGGCGGTTTATTTTTCGTTTAAAAATAATTGTAAACATATATCTTATAGGCCCAATAACAACAGACCCAGAACTTTTACAATCTGTAGGCCATACAAATATATATTTCTAAACGGGGATCGAATTTCGCAACTCGTACCACAACTACCAACCGCCCGGCCGTTACGCATAACGGGCATTCAGGCGTATATAAGCTAAGCTGGGCGAAATTTAACTTTTAACAAAATAAAAGATTGACTTACAAAGCCTGTTTAATTAAAAAAAAACTTTACAAGATTTGCGAGTCTGACTCGCGCACCGAGGTTTTAGTACAAACTTGTAATTAGATAGTTCGTCTATTGAGGCAATCGAGCCTGGAAGATTCTTGCCCATTTTATAATCGATAGATTTTTAGAAAGGTATTCATTTGTTAATATAATATGGCATTCAGAGAATTTTTATTTGTATTCATGTAAAATGTAGGTCTTAACTTAATCAAATGTATCTCACAATTTCTTGAAAGCACTTAAATTTGGAGTCACGTAAATAAATAAGGATTAATACAGACAAAAATGTAGATAGTATACAAAAAACACTCATTATTATTCTAAAGCCTCGCAGGAAGTAATCAAACGAAAATGTAATTGTCATCGCAAATAACATCTGCTGAATCTAATTTATTCACTCTGAGTTTGCGACTGTACTACTATGAGTTCTCATGTTATAACCGAGATATATCGTTTAGGTGATTTATGAATGAGTTTTTGTCGAGGTTTTTCTGTTTCTGCTTTAACGCGGCAACGCGTGAGTGATGCTTCGGTGTTGTAAACGTCCATAGGCTGTGGTAACCGCCTACCATCAAGCAGGCCACATGCTTGTTTGCCACCATTGTGAAAAAAAAGAAAATAATCATTGCGAATATGTGTGCTATTCTCGGGATGAAATCTATCTCATTGCCAAAATTTATCGTAATCCGTTCAGTGATTTACATCTATCATCTATATTTTTACATAAATAAAAAATAATTATGTTTAAGCCGTTTGTTAGTCTCACAAAAACTCAAGAACGGCTGAACCGATTTGCCTCATTTTGGTTTTGAAATGATTGTAGATGTCCAAGGAAGGTTGAAACGGTGAGAATGCTTTTATTGGTGGTACGACGTCCGCCAGGTCAGTTTATTTATAATAATAATAAGGATTAATAATAAATATAACACATGGTCTAATTTATGGTAATTTCAAAGAAGTATTTTTTTTCCATTGCGTAAAAAAACCGAATTAAAAATATATCATACTAGTGGCACTTCATTGCGATAGCGAGACAAATTGTAGCAGTAATGAGTAATTGGATTAGAGCGGGGAAAATTCAATAGATGAAAGCTTTATTTGCGTTATGTCTTTACCAAGCATTTTGTTTGTTTGTGTGATTGTGTGATTTGTATGGGACTGCTTCTAATAAGTAGGGACACAAAGCAATTAGTCTTCTTTCCGGTTTTATCTACGAATGTAAGTTCTTTATTAAGTTTTTTCATAAGAAATGAAGAAAATAGTTTTTATTTGTGTTCAGTTTTCCTATTATATTATATTACTTATGAGCTCATTTATCATTACGATGGTTTCCCTAATGTTGCGACCTTTGAAAGGGTTAAATACCGTTCAACTGTGGGTGGGTTCAGTACATCTCTGCCTATACCTTCGAAGGAACAGGCTTAATGTTATGTTATACCCCATACACGTAATATATCCAGAATACAACACCGGTACCGCATAAACGGATAAAATCCAATGTTATCACCAAATAGATTCATTTAATCGTATCAAGCGACCCTCGACATCGTAAAGTGATGCTACGGTCACTTCATGGGTTGGCGACAACTAAACGGCCGTGAATACACGACAGACATAATGTAATATTATTCCATCCATACTATAATGCCTGTTTTTCTCAAAGGGTTTGGCAGAGACCGACAGTTCGCCGGTACGGACACAAATCCGAACTCAAGCAAAAAAAATTGCGGAGGAATTTTTCGACGCTTAGTTTCACGGGTTTTTTTCTGTAGCTGTGTATATTAAGGATATAAATAAAAAATGGTGATATCCGTAGAAGAACCAGTGACTGACATAGTCGAAAGGATTGACAAGCTGAAGTGCATACGTCCGATCCCTGTGGAAGTCTATGGGGAAGGCCTTTGTTCAGCAGTGGACCTCTTTTGGCTGACATGATGATGATGATGTACATCTATATATATTTTGTTAATATTTTAATTATGTTATTTAAGTATTTCATTCATAAGTCTCTGTAGGTAAGTATATTTGTATTTGTATAAAAAGTGAAAGTTAGAATATATATTTACGTATGTCGGAAAATTCGGAATATTATGGCATTCGAATTCGAGGTATAGTAACCAAAATTAGCCTTTAGAAAAAAGGCGCCTATACCACATGTCGGAAATACAATCCAAATTAAACTCTGTGACTAAACCCGCATTGTTTTTATGTTCAAACAGACACGCAACAAATTCATCGTATTCCTACCATTGGCTAAACAATCGGAGGGTAACCACATGAGCATTCCACACACACAATTTAGGACAATGTCGATTGTATTATTGACATACCTGTTGACTTATATACCTCTATAGCGTATTGTCCATGATTGGGAATTAGTGAAGCTTATTTTGAGAATTCATTTGTTCTATCAATAATATAAGGTTTACCTGTAATGTTTGTATGTATGTAACCTTTAATGATGTATATACCTCATTGCAGCTTAATCTTAAGGTATACCTTAACTTTATATAGAAGATGAATTACGTAATATTATTTATGAATAAATTGATAGAGTAAATCGAATTCTAAAATCGATAAAGCTTACTCTGCTATACTGCTTATTCTTAATTAGGCATTTTTAAAGTAGTGAAAAAAGGCAAGTAAATGTATTATAAAAAAATTGTGGTAGGCACATTTATAAAAAACTTACTGCTTGTTTCCAAATTGAATATCTAAATAAAATTACAATAAAATTCCATTTTTTTTTATTTTTATTATATTATCATCAACCACTTGCTGTTTTACTCCTGGGCATGGAAATCCTCAAAGTCCTCAAGTCCAAAGGAGCAACAAACACCCAAACCAACTTTCATATTATTTAAGATATTAGTATGTCCAAAAAAAAACATAACTGGCATTGCAGAATGCAAATATTCAAAACTTACATACATAATTCTCTCATCCCAGGTATCGAGTACCGCATCTCATAATCCACTATATGCTCATGAATTTAATTTAGCCGCCATCTTTAAAGACCTCACGTCACGCGCATAAATGCTAAAGGCCCGGCCAGCTGTGCTCCAGCGACGTCGTGAATGTAAGGTTATGTAAAAATTAGAACGCCACAGTAGATACTGAAGAGATTTTTTTTTGCAGGAAAAGTTTACATTTAAAAATATGATATGTGGGTATACATTACCTCTGCCTATCCCTTCGGGGAATACAAGCGTCATGTTACATTTCGTTTAAGTATTTTTATTTTAATCTATCTCTGTGCCAAATTTTACCCAGATCCGTTTAGTAGTCATACCTCAGAACTTTCGACTGGGTGAACCGATGATTCTTTTTTTATCAAAATCCGGTGAGTGGTTCTAAAAATATCGACGAAAATTAAAAAAAAATGTATACATAGATGATATTATGGTTCACTCCAACCCCCCCCCCCCCCTATTATATAATATATATTCCACTAAAATTTTTAAATCAATTATTTTTAAACATAAAACAAACCGCCTCCAAAAAGACCTAAAAAGCAATAAATAACATTTATTATTATGATTTCTAACTAATTTGGAGGCGGTGCCAAACTACTAATTTAATTTAAATATGACTTTCGTTGATTATCTGTTTGGAGGCGGTTTGTTTTTTGTTTATTAGTTCCTATGTCATTTTTAGAGGCGGTTGTTTTTTGTTTAAAAATAATTTATTAAATTAGCAGGTTATTCAATTGCGGTATATTCGCCAAACTATCATCACTGCATTTTAAATAAAGAAGAAGGTAAATAACAGAAAAAGGTTAATTACATATTTATGTAAATTAATTATTAAGAATGCAATCTCAATTTATAATTTTCGGAAATGCAAACTAAAGGCTATGCTATGCGGTACAGGTATTGTAGAGGTATTATTCATTATTTTGAACATAGTTCAGAGCTACACCGGAGAACAATCCCAGGTCCATTATGTCCGTTCTCGAAATGCATCAATGAGAATAAGCTTATTATGTATAAGCTTATTACGTCACTGTATGCAATATACATATTATGCATGTTCATTGTACTGGTTCTCAATTGAATAAATAAAATGTTATTTATTTATTCAATGGAAAACCAAAAACATTTAGCAACTTACGAAAGTAGTATTTCTAAAAAAAAGGTTTTTGAAGAAACTTTTACTAGTCAATGAATACTTTTTTTACCCGACTGAAGGAGGGTTATGTGTTTGACGTGTATGTATGTATGTATGTATGTCCGTTTCTATGTCCGCTCATAACTACTCAACGGCTCAACCGATTTAGATAAATGATACCTCATTAGATTCGTGATTATGGCACGAGCGTCACATGAAAATAAAAATAAATCAAAATGGCGGATTTTATATGCTTTAATGTGCGAGCTGCTTTTGAAAATGATCTTTAGTTATATCAATTTTCATTTAGGATCTATTTAGTGATTCTATGATGATTTATACACTAAAAAGTAGGAAATTAAATCAATTGTTAAATGAAATAAAAAACCCGACTGCGTAAAAATGCTTACTAAAAATCTAAAAACAAGCTCTGTGATGTTGGAAAATATATTTATATAAGTAATTTTTAGTTTTAGTAATTTTTTTAATGAAAGAATAGTTGTCCCGCCTGCAATAGATTTTCCAACATCACGCAGTGGGGTTTTTTTCTTCATTTATTAAATTAGATCTATTTAGTATTTGAGCAATACTTTCTTTAGCGTCACGTAGCCGAAACGTCAAAAATATGTACAGAATGAATAGTGTTATTACATCCACGGAAAACTTCTAGCGGTAACAATGAACATAAAAGCCGAGTTTCACAATAAACGAACGAATTCACGTGGAAAAGTTAGTTGTTTATACGTATTCGCAGAAAAATCGTTTCAATTTACTTCGTTAGGAAACAAAGGGTCGTACGGCTTCGCTGACGGAACGCCTAAATGAAAAATTAGGGGAAAAATATAATTTCGTATTTTTTTTTAAGAATTTTCGTGCAGGTGTAGGGATTCTGGCTCTGGTTACTTGTAATGAGATGTTTTTTTTTAAATTACTTTATAAGGAGGTCCTCAATTCATCCGTGTACTCATATTTTTATGTAAATATATGTGTAAGTATACCTACCTGTTATGTTGAAGCAGTGATAGCCTAGGGGTACTATCACAGGACCGCCAAGACCTATACCTCGAGTTCGAATCCAAGGCTCTTGTACCTCTGACTTTTTGTAATCATGTACGTATTAATGATTAATGGTCACTTCACTTACAACGGTGATGGAAAACATCGTGAGGAAACCTGCATGCCTGAAAGTTTTCTCAACGGCTTGTGAGGAAACCTGCATGCCTGAAAGTTTTCTCAACGGCTTGTGAGTCTGCCAATCCACACAAGGCCAGCGTGGTGGACTACCCTCTAGTCTACTAGCCTAACCTCTCTTATTCTGAGAGGGGTTAGTCTGCTGTAGTGTATCCTGTCCAGGATATAGGTTGATGGTGATAATATACCTATGTTTGTGTTTACCTTTGTAATTTAATGAAACTATCTCGTTAGTGTAGTGGTTCTAAACGCGACTATTACCCTCGAGGTCCTGTGCCCGATTCCCGGATCGAGCAAAGTGCTATTGGGTTTTTCTATAAAGTTCTCAGTAACAAGCTCGGAGTTTGGCCACTTAATGGCAATAGGCTCGACCTAGAATATTATATTGGGATCAAAACGTATCTACTGTTGAACGTGGGCGTACAACCCGTACAATATATACTCAAATTTTGTAGTTTTTAAATTTTCTAGCCCTTCTAAATTCTTTGTAGCCCAAATAAAAATTATCTAAAGAGTTCTCAAGGTTATATTATAATTATTTAAAATGCGCCTCCATTTTTTCTGGAATTTAAAGGTTAGACAGGCTTTGACCGCTACCATTTTTGATGTAGGTAATATTAGAAAAACCTTAAGCCCTAAAACTCTCGGGATTTAGGTATTTTATTACTTGCTGTCTAGATCTTGGTACTAATAAAACCTGGTATATTTACTACGAATAATTTTGTTTTTATTTCACACTAGCTTGTTGCCAGCGGTTTTGCCCGCGTGGTCTGGGTGTTTAAATTGTTACAAATTATAGCGTATGTCATCTGGGGATAGCGTAGCTTCTCAATGGTGAAAGAATTTCCAAATCGGTCCAGTAGTTTCGGAGCCTATTCAATTCAAACAAACAATAAAATTTCTCCTCTTTATAATATTAGTATGGAGCTTGAACTCCCAATTACTGACCCATCAACCCGGTTTCTCTGACTTCATTGGATATGACAAAAAATAATTTGTCCAGCCGTTCTAGAGTTTTGCGGCTGCGAATTTTTTTTTGTCTTGCTTACAAAAAAAAGCTTAATGCTCTGGCAATATGTAAGTGATAACAAAAAAAAAAAAACAATTACGCATTGTCAATCATAGCAAATCTAAGTGAATGGATTAATGGTCAGCCAATCGTGAGAAATAGGATTCGATGCCCGGATTAAGTATAGGCTTTCTTTTAAAATTTTCAGTACCAGCTTGGAAGTCTGCATTTGCGCCCGATTATTGGTAACTCCTCAGCACACTCCTCTATCTAATACTTCTGTGAATACAAGCGTAATGGTACACAACATAACATACCAGCACGCCTATATTCCCCGAAGGGGTAGGCAGAGGCGTACTAATGTACGCCCAAATTTCTCCGGTATGTTTAAGTCCAATGTAACAGGGGAGAGGGTAACCTATTGACCTCAAAGCTGCTACTAGGAATTTCACAGAAAACCCAACAACACTGCTAGATCCGGGGATCGAACCCAGGACCTTAGCGTAGCAGTCGCGCTTGAGACCACTAGACCAACGAGGCGTAATGGTATTATATCCTATCTTATAAATCTGCTTTTAATTTTTTCTCCTAATTTTCTCTTCAAAATTCCGCAGCCTCAAAAGGGTCTTAAGAATATTCATATCACGAACAAACCCGAAAGTAAAAACTAGTTCAGAGTACCTAATTTCGTTCAAAATTATTTAGTAAGCTTTCTGGAGATGAATATGCTAATGTAATGTATTTTTTTAACCCTAGGCTTTGAGTGCGAGGTACCTGAAATAAATTACTAGACTTAAATACCTTTAACGTAACACACCATATCATCACGCCTGTATTTCCCAAAGGATTAGGCAGAAGTGTACTAATGTACACCCCTGTAGGTCGCTAATTTTGCAGAAATGGCTAATATTCAGAGACGATGCTAAGCATAAACTTAGGCTTCCGTATGTCAAATTGTCATACAAATTTGACATACGGAAGCATTACTTTACGCTGAGCATCGTCTCTGAATGTTAGCCTAAGGCTGACATTCAGAGATATTCATGTAAGACGGGCTTAGATCAGTCTAAGACAAGAATCGGCTTACCGCATCTTAAAAAGTGGTATTCAGAAACATAGTACGTCTCAAACTTCGTCCGTCTTAACTTAGCCTACGCTCTGTTATAAATAAAGGATAGCAATATATGTAATGTCATAAGAGTGAGCGAAACAACAATATCTGACATAGAAATTGTTTTTGTTGCAACATTGTCACAGTAAACAGCGCTAACATCTATTATTTTCGCCAAGAAATATCTTTTTTATAATAATGATAATATTTTTAAGTAGATTTGGTTTCACAATAAAAGCACCACATACACATTTAATGTAAAGTTATATGGTAAGATAAAAAGTTTTTATTGACAAACAATATTTACTTACATCGACATATTATCTATTCTATAAAAAAACTAAATAAAATGATATGAAACAGCTATTTAATAAATCTAAGTAAATAAAAATATATCAAACTACCAAAAATAACTACAGCTTTGTCCGCCGGGTGGCGCTAGATCCACTGCTTAGACAGCTAAAGTAACCGATATTGACTACTTAGGCTTAGCATAGTTTACGCGAAGTTTAAGCAGTGTTCCGAACATCTCTGAATACAAATTTGAACGTAAGCACTCAATTTTGACATACGGAAGCATAAGTTCATGCTGAGTCTCGTTTCTGAATATTAGCCTAAGACTTTTATTCAGAGCCGATGCTTAGCGTAAACTACGTCGAATTGTATTACAAATTTGACATTTGGAAGCGTTACTTTACGCTGAGGCTCGTCTCTGAATATAGTTCTAAGTATTAGTTCTAAATAAAGTATTCCATAGAAGGTATGTCTACATAAATTAAATAGACTTTATAAAACATACTAACTCGACTGTATTACCTAAACGGTTAGGAAGAGTTGTAGTAATAATATACCCACAAAACGCAGGTATACAAGGTGGAAGGGACATCGACGCACATCCGAATACCATGAGTTCAGTACATGATTCTGGACCCCCCTGCGTTGAAATTTTCCGTAACTTTTTCATCAATTTTTTATATTTTTCTTTAGGTAGTTTATTTACTTGAATGTGTAAAAAACATTATTTCTATCTACCCAAATTAGATTTATAATTAAACATTTATTATTTCATTTATTTCGGATCGCGCGCACGATAACATTCACCGCGGAGCGTTATAATCGCGTTTTTATCAATACACTGCGCGCTCAAAAATGACAATATCTGTAATAACCAATCATTTTCTACATGAATGACCTAGGTCATTTTATTTTTGACATTGAATGAAACATTGTCACGACGTTTGTGCGTCGATGTCCCTTCCACCTTGTATATTTAAACCGATTAATTATCATTACCGGGTACAATTCTTAACTTTAGTAAGAATTTCATAGAAAGAACTGTTACTCAACCTGTTAATCAAACCCGAGACTTTATACTCGGCAGGCACCCTTGTGACTTAGTTGAAGAATTAGTTATTGATATAAAGTTAACATACATACGCGTCAAACACATAACCCTCTTTCGGGTAAAAAAAAAGTCGGGTAAAAAAGTATTTTTGTGAAAATTCTAAGGAGATTTTAGCATGAAGGTTTAAATGCTTGTAAACTTTACGACCAGACCAAAACATACAAAGGCTAGACACCACCGATTTAATATAACGGCTCACAGTGACTTTTTGATATTATTTTCGAAATCCCTTTGATCTTTTAGCCTTAAACACTGTTCAAATCTGCCCTTACCGTTGTGTCCTTTAATCTTTGACTGGTTGATAGGTAAATGTTTAAAAAGGCTTACTTCATTACACG
The DNA here is from genome assembly GCA_946251955.1 of Acronicta psi. Taxonomy (NCBI): domain Eukaryota; kingdom Metazoa; phylum Arthropoda; class Insecta; order Lepidoptera; family Noctuidae; genus Acronicta; species Acronicta psi. Next base: position 1,144,405 of record OX276474.1, read on the forward strand.
ATATTTCAATATTCTAAAACAATACTACTTACTTTCGGTATCCCCAGACCTATCGACACAACTGTCGCATCGCATAATCTGAGCCGACCTGAAGCAAAGAGATGCCGATTACACCCCTGTAACATAAGTAATTTGCCTACCGAGCTAGGCCGAAGCCGCATCAACAAGACGTGACACAAAGTCAAAAATACTGCATGTCCTAATGCAGTGTTTTTGTTAATTTTCTCTTAAATTATTAATTTGAGCATTGCAATAAAAAAGATACTCCTATCTAGCAAAAAGTTCTGTTATATAGAATTATCACAAGTTACTTGTAAACCATGCTAATAATATAAGGAAAATAATTTAATAACAAGCCAATAAAGGAAAAAAATACATTTCACTTCAAGCCAAAAAAAACACCCAGGAAAACATTATTACTCTTCCTAATAAAATTGCCGAGTATTTTTCTTAAAACGTCGCCAATTTAGCGACATATTTCTCGGTATATTGGATGAAATTATGAACCTGCTTCATCAAGCAAGTCATGAGGTGGTGTTCATTAATTTTATGAGCCTAATAAACATGCTAAAGTACACTAAAGGCCATAAATTTAGTACAAGCTACCTGTGAATTAGCCGCGTGTAATTATTAAAGCGTAATACGAACGGAGTGGGTGAAATGTGTGGCCTGTAGTGTAATAAAGTATTGTTGCATAGTTTATATTGTAATTAAATTTATAGTTTTCATCATATTTTAAAATGTATGAAAGACTGATGTCGACAAGCTTACTCACTAGTATGCAGTACGGATTACGTATTGATGATAACATATAGTGAGAATTTGGGAATTTGAGTTGAAATAAATTACACGTAGGTATCCACAATGTGTAGGCCCTTTTTCATACAACAGAAAAAAGAACTTACATGAGAATTTATTAATAATTCTCTCTATGTTATATTCTGACAGTGTTGTTTGAAGTATTTTAATCACGCAGGATTTTCCAGTTTTCAAATAAAATTTCATGATGGCCGTCCAAATCTCGTCGAAACATAAAAAGAATCGCCCTTCAACGAGCTGTCAGTAGCGTCACTGGCATAAAATAAAACATTTATACACCCTAAAAGCTAAAACATTCCCAACCATATCCTCTGGAACTCGAAATATTTATATTTAGTGCTATCCGAATTTTGCGGACGGATTTTTTCCCTTTAATATCTTATATTTTGGGCACGTACCGCGTTCTGAGTAGGCCAGACGAAAATTCATAACTCGGCGATATTGCGGGGGCTATATTGAAAAATAGTTATTTAGATTAGCGTAGGAATCATGCGAACAGATGGATGGCATTTGAAGGTTTTATTCGTGATAAGATTCCTTTAGAATACGAGATGCGTATGCCAAATTAAATTAAAAGATTCTGTGAGTCGTGTTATTTACCTCTGTAGCATACTATATCGCCTGTAAAACGCCGAAGGGTTAAACAAAGGTCTACATATATACCCACAGTTTGCCGGTATATTTAGGACCCATGTAGGGGGTGATACTATAGCCATTAACTGGTTAAAAACTCCGAGCTGTTGAGTTTCATAGAAAACCCAATGACATTTTGCTTAACCTGAGAATCGAACCCAGGACCTCGAGTGTAGCAGTCACGTTAACGATCACTAGGTTTAAGAGGCTGGAGTTAGCGACTTTGGCACTAGAAATTGTGACTTTTGCTTGTGTTAGCAACAGAAAAAAACAATTGACGCCAAAAAATATTTAGCCACTTATCGGGCGACTTGGACTACTATCAAAACACCTTTAGGGCTCATTATGGTGTGTGTGTCATCCCCACCACTCTGTTTCAGACTTCACAGACAGAAATTTCTGTTTAGGCGACATTTGTTGGCGAGTCTCTCGCCTCGTCGACTCGGATTTATAGAAGTTGGCAACACTCAGAACTATATCTACATATAATGTTTTATATTAGGTACAACTTACATTAGAATCTAAATAAAGAGTGTGCATCTGGTAGCGGATTTTCAGGACACGAATCAAAATATAATCTAATATTATAATACTACAGTTAGCTAGCTACAATAACAATAAACAAACAAAAGCATAAAAGTAAAAATATTGTTTGATAATAATTATTATTACCAATAAGGATAACAAAGCATAAACCCGTCGACATTGAAAGCCGAACAATACTTACCGCTACATACAATGGTTTTAAAAAAATACCTTCTTTTATGGACTTTTCCATAATTGACTAAGCCGCTATGAAAAATTAGATTCCTCAGTTTGTGATAAAGCTTTTATTTACTCTAAAAACTTTTGTATACTTTTCAATCTGAGATAATGCTATTATATAAATCCGCGTTTGGTAAATACTGTTTTGTCAAAAATGTTTTTGAGTAATACCTCATTTTAAATGACGGAAAGGTTATTTTTTTATTGTATTTGGCAATACTACTACTACATAGTACATTATTATTATTACTTTATGGATTTTATATAAAATAAAAGTTTTATTATGTCCTTTATTTATTTATGTACATATTATTTGCAGTTTTAAATATTTTTATAAAAAAACAGAGAATATAAAAAAATAGTAGCCCACCGTCACCGGTATCGGTAACAGAGTCCAAGCTACCGGTGGTCAGGGCTCCAGAGAAAGGAACCTCCTAACAATACGTGCCGTATCTAGGAGTACCGCTTTCTGTATCAAGCCCTGGACCCAGCCACTCAACGAGAGCCTCCTTAGATGTGCCTCCTTATTATTATTATTAATAAATGCTAAATATCTTTAAAGATACCTATAAATTTTAGTAAAAAGTAAAGTTTTTTTTAGAAAAAATATGATCTCAGATACGGTTCGAACTTGCGTCCCTCCGGTTATGCTTTAGTGGTCTCGCTAGCTTAGTTAGGCGGTTAAAGCGTCCACTGTAAGCCATGCCTAAGACCGTTTTTTTACTAGAAAAATCTTAAAAGAAGGTTCATATTTGTGTCTTTTTACTGATACAAGAACACTGGCTCAATATAATAACAAAACCAATTTCCTTGTTTCAGAAACGCCACAATCAAATGTGCAGATGTAGAAATGTAACACTTAAACTGCGGATCTCTCCAAAAATGAAGCGGCGATCGCTGACCACAGTCCGAGAGGATTCGCCTAAGTCCCTGTGCAGTGACTTTACCATCTACGTCATGGTGACCACCACAGCTGTTCTTAGCTACATGAACAGTCTGAACGGTGATTTCGTCCATGACGATATACCAGCGATTGTGACCAATGGTGACGTGGTCGGCACGAATTCTTTGAAGCAATTGTTCCTGGATGATTACTGGGGGATGCCTATGGCTGATGTCAACAGTCATAAGTCCTATCGGCCGTTGACAACGCTATCTTTTAGGTGAGTTTATGTTCATACTTTTTGTGGCTAAGTATCGTTTTAGAATAAGTAGTATCATATATGGTGACACATTGTAACTTATAATAGAGAACTTAGTTAAACTTTTTACTTTTGAGACTAGGCTGGGGTTAATTAAGAACATCATAATTTCTATCTATCTATCTATCCTATCTGTTCAAATATATTTTGCGAAATATAATAAAAAACGCCTACTATCCTACTAATATTATCATACATGTAAAATTTTGTATGTATGGATGGATGTTTGTTACTCTTTCACGCAAACACTACTGAACGGATCTGGATGAAATTTGGCACAGCGATAGATTATATGGAATAGTCTGGAATAGCACATACCTTGGCTACGTTTTATCGTACGCTACGCTACGTATTATAAAATGTAAGGTTCCCGTGGGATAGCGGGCGAAGCTACTGGCGGAAAGCTAGTAACATCATATTTTTTGTAAACATTATTCACATTGTTACAAGCTATGGTTTAGGACAATATTCCTGTCTGTTTTCATGATATAAGATATAAGTCATATAGGTTTGAATCTTAGATCTGACAAGGGCTTGTTAGATTTTGTTAGGATATCCTCACTAACTGTATGGATGACAATTAGGCTTGCCTTGCCTTGCCTCCTACCTACCCCTTCGGGCAATACAGACGTAATGATACATCGAGTTAAGAACGAGCTTCACAATTTGACTTTACATTGGACATCTTTGCCTTACCTCTAGGGTAACACAGCACGTTGATATGCCATACACCAAAAATAACAACTGTTTAAAACAACCAAACAGCATGAATATAAGTTCGTAATAATGTTCACGAGAAAACAGTACAGTTGGTTTGCGTAACATGAATTTATTGCTTCATATTTGAACTCGCTTCGAAACGGGCGCCAAACCTCCGACAGCACTATTGCCTGGCAAATCCGGCAACTGTACGCCAGTGTATTGCCAGTGTATTTCCAGCAATACATAGCGTGTATGGCAAGGCGTGCCAACTTGCAATTATGCGTGTCGTTTCAGTGTTATGAGTTTTAAGTTTTCGATGAAAATAGTATTGGATTTGAGTGAAACATCTGTTTCGTTGTGAGACATTTATCTTGTCTTATTGGAATAGTTCGTCCAGTTTTGGTTTGATTACTTACATAAGTATATACATAACAATCATTCAATTGAGTTGAAGGGTTTTAGAAAACTTACAGATACCAAAATTACCACTAGGTACCAATTATTATTAGTAGGTATAATTTTTTGTAAAAGTAAGGGGCCAATCTGCTTCATTAGTTTCGTATTCGTAAGCGCAATTGCTGCACGAGAAGTCCTTGGTTCGATTCCCAGGTCCAGCAAAGTGTTATTAGGTTTCTCTATGAGATAGTAGCAGCTAGAAATTTAGGCCCGCCCCTATTTATGTGACCCAAAAAGCCTGGCAAACTGAGTGTACATTGGTACACTTCTCCCTTACCCTTTAGGGAATATAGGCGTGAAGGTAGATATGTTACATTAAAATAGGGATTCACAATTCCACCATGTCTTCGCCGATTGTGAACTGATTTCGATTATATTTTTTTAGATTCGACGACGTCTGTGGTCTAGTGGTTCGAGTACCGGACTGCTGATCACGAGGTCGTGGGTTCGATTCCCACAAGACACAAATATTTATGTGATGAACTAAGTGTTTGTGTTTGTCTGGGTGTTTCTTATGTATTATAAGTATGTATTTACAAAAAAGAAGTAAATAATTAGTATACCCATTGTCTAGTATCTATAGTACAAGCTCTGCTTAGTTTGGGATTAGATGGTGATGTGTAAAATGTCCCAGGATATTTATTATCTGAATGATTCAAAATGGTCTCTTATAAATTTGGTTGGGTTGCGACAATTGAAGTCTTAATACACAATACTTTATTGCCCCATAATGTATGTACGTAGGATGTTGAAATAAAACTATAAGCTATAGAGTTATAGCAAAGGAAGGTTCATGCAGTTCAGTAGAAGAGAGAAAAAGCGTATTGTTTCTGAATCAGTAAGAGAATCACAAAGTAAAGTCAGTTTGTTTTTGTAGTAAAAAGTCAGACATTATATTTTTTTCCTTCATTAAAATAACTAAAGTAAACTAAAGTCGGTTTTCTTTTCATTCAAAGTTAAGAAATATCAGGGTTATTAATAAAATACTTGCCAGATCTTGAATATTATTAAATTGTTAGAATAAAAATGAATTTACAAAAAATATATAACATCTTCCTTCCTCATGACAGAAATTAACTTTTCTTGGAAATACTCGTAAGTATGTATTTATTTTCTCTTGTTAAATTAATAAAAAGTATAGGTTAACATATTATCTCAGATAAGTTAAAGTAGTGATAGCCAAGTGGTTTTATGACTGTTGGACTGCCCTACCCAGTTTGATATTTAAAAAAATAAAAATCATGGAAAGTGGCGAAGAAGAAAATCGTCATGAAAATATTTCAAGCCTAGCTGTATTTTATTTCTTTAAAAATTTATTCTACGTATTAGATTTTGCAAACGTTTCTACGGTTCTTCTCCATAGGAAACGACTAATTTGGAACCGTGCACCTAGTTTCCATATTTCATAACTGCCTGCATAAGGTCTATGTGAATATAATACGAAAGAATAAAAAAGAATAATATAAATAGCAAAAATAATACAAACTTATAATATTACAAAGTATATATTATATAGTCATAAACACAAGTTCCTCCTCTCTTCTACATTTGCCGTGCCTGACAAGGCCCACACATGTTTCTTCTTATATTATTGTTATCATCTATTTAACTTGTGGAGTGCAATAAATGTATTGAGTATTGAGTATTGAAAAACTATTTTGATTTTGATTTTGAAATGCTTGAGAAATTTTCTCAAGGATATCAATTTTGGTAACCTTACACTAGGGTTTTCCTGTAAAATTCCCAGTAACAGCTCGAAGGTCGGATTTGTGCCCGGTTGATAGCAATAGGCTCGGCTCTGGTCGCGTCGCGACAAAGACAAAAAACCGCGACAAGTGTCTCGGACTCTTCTGCATGTACTGTTGGTCGACACTGAGACCGCAACCAAAGAAATTTATTCAGTATCGGAGAATCTGTCGATACATGTGACATAAAAACATACCGGCCAACTGTGGCTATACATTAGTATACCTCTACCTACCTCCTCGAGAAATACAGGCGTGATGGTATGTTTTGTTATAAATATACCTAAGATAAAACTTAAAGCGTAATGTCTGCAAGCTGCATCTATAGCTATTCTGTTAAACATAATATAGGTAAATTTAAATACCACAAACGCCCTGCCCCTATATCATTTCTCCTGCAATAGTTACAGATAAGTCTTACGCCGAACAATACGCGAAGGTACCCCAACCCATTATATGCGCGAAAAAAAAGCACCGAATGCCATAAATTTACATTTTGGTAAAGTGCGAATGCCGTGCGAGATAAGAGCGAGTCTTTGTAGAGCGTGCTATCGTAATTTATTAGTGCGGTGTTCTCTGGTAATGGGGTGGGCAGGTATTGAAGCTATGTTAGTGTGGATAAATATTATGTAAACGTTGGTGGGATTCACCAACCTATCTTCTTATCATAAGTTGACGAGGTCTGTAGTCTAGTGGTTCAAGTACCGGACTCTTGGATCACAATAGGTCGTGGATTCGATTCCCACAGGGCACAAATATTTATGTGATAAATATAAGTATTTGGATTTTGTTTGGGTGTTTCATAAATAATAATTAGTATGTATTTACAAATACATACTAATTATTATTTACAAGATCGGCAACAGTGGCGTAATAGAGAAGAGGCCTTTACTCAGCAGTGGGTGTTACAGGCTGAGTAGATAGATAGATTTACAAATAAGTGTATAAGTATTATATCCATTGTTTAGTACCCACAGTACAAGTGCTGATTAGTTTGGGCCCGACTTATGATGTTTATTCATATCATTAATAAATAAATTACCCTCTTGAATATGAAAAACAAAGTGAATTCTTGTCCCACTTAGAATATTTGTCATGAACCATACTTTATAATTTGTATTTATAATTTTAAAAAACCATGTCAATAAATATTGTTGTTATCATATTACACATTGTTTAATATTTTCTTCCATATATCATTTTTCTGGAATAATGTTCTTATTATCAGGTTAAATAACAAAAATAAAAATTCAACAAAACGAAAAAAAATAATGATAATAATGCAAAAAGTTAGCGCCGGGCCGGCGTGATTTGATCCTAAGACTAATGTCACACCAGCCGCTTGCATATACACCTATGCCACGGTATCAGTTGATAATACCTTTGAATTTATGCTTCATATTCTTTGTTTCATATATAATGTGGAGCAACAAGAAATTGCAAGTGTGTGAGTGGACAACGGGTTATTGTAAAGCTAACACTAGTAAATAGGCGAAGTAATGAACGCATTGAGGTTACGCACACCAACATCTACGTTGGTGTGCCCTGTAAACCGATCTATTTTGTTTTGTGTACTATTTGACATTAACATGTAAATGTATCTTTAAAAATATATGACTGTATGAGAAATAAATATCATTTGAATAAATTGAGATTATGATATAAATCAAATGTAATCAATCACACAGATAATGGTTGATTGTTGTATCAATCGTGGGGGACTATTGAATACCCAATTGTTACGAGTACACGAGTGTATTGGAGCATTGAAATTATGTCTAATGTTTTTTTTTTTAAAGGGTGAGATCTTTTATTTTTCTTTGACTAAAACTATATATTACAATGTATCTACTAAATTAAAAATAAAACGGGTACCCTTCCAGCTGATAGCGATGCGGAGGAGTTTTTTGATGCCTTATTGTAAATAGTTATTTTATTTTACTTATATTTAGGAATAGATTTTTAATGTTAATTATATATTAGATTTTTTTTTCAATATATATTAATTTGGTTAAACGGAACTAGTGGTCCGATTTGAAAAATTCTCTCAGTAGATAACCCTATTATCGAGGAAGGCTATAGGCTATATATCATCACGCTACGACCAATGGTAGCGGAGTATCAATTAAAAATGTTTAAAAAACGGGGGGGAAATTCACACTTACACGGAAACGAAGTTGCGGGCAAAGGCTAATGTTTTTTAATAAAACACACATGTAGAAGATCAAAACTTTCACAACTTTCATAAAAATCTCGATTTACAAATAAAATATTTTAACATCGCAATTTCACGTAAACTGCGTGATTCCTTTTAATCATATTTCAATTTCCTGAATTTTTTATTTATAGCATTTTTGACAGTTTGTAAATTATACTGTCACTTTTTCATGTTTTCGCAGTTATATCTCAATGTGACAAAAACTCAATTTATGAGTAGGCATAAATGACGGCAATTCATCCGGGTATTTTTATTATTCCATAAAAAATATTGGTCGTACAACTCAAAGAGTGATCAGTGTACTATTTTGTATTGATTGTGTAGCTTTAACATATTTTGTTTCCGAATTGACCTTATTATATAATAAATAACAAAAATAATAACATACAATTTTTGGATTTTGAATAGAGCTGGGAATTCAACAGATACACCCAAATAAAATTTTGCTTGACCCAGGAATCGAACTCAGGACGTCTATCGTAGCAGTCGCGCTTACTACCACTACGCTAATGAGGCCGTTAATTAAGTTTTTAACTTTATTGTTGCTAAATAGCTTATAATTCAACAATAAAGTGACCTTTCTGACTACAATATAAACTAACACAAAAGATTTCAAAGCCCACACGCCACCACGAAGAACAAAATATTTTCGCCAAACTTAAACTAGTACAAAACAAACGCAAAACGTATAAGTTCGCTAAGACTATGAAAACAAACACGAAAGCGGCCGAAATCGGATTACACGGGGCGCTTTTCAGCAAAAACCAATAGCAGGGACCAACTAGTGCCGCCAGCATAATAAAGCTCCGGGAACGGGACGGAAACGCGGAATTAAAGGAGTGGGGATATGGGGTGCGAAGTCACGGGGTTTTTGGGTGGTGTAGTTTTTATGACTCGTGAAAGCTAGTTTATGTCGGGATTTTCTGTTTATTATATTAGAACTGCCTCGTTTGTTTAGTGTTCGTAAAAGCAACTGCTATGTCCCTGAGGTTGATTTCCAGGTCGAGCAAAGTGTCTAATGTTTTTTTTATTCTCAGGATTATTCTTTTTCCCAGGATTTTTAGGATTTGTGCCCGGTTAATAGCAGTAGGCTTGCCCGTAATAGACTCGTGAACTCGCGTTACATTCTCGCGCAAACATGACTGCGATCTGTAGAAATACATGAGTACATCTCTGCGTAAAATTTTGCGGAATACGGGCTTAAAAGCACTATATTACGCAAGGAATGTTGAATACAATAATTTCCTGGGGTCTAGATAGACTGAAGTTTATCTTTTCTCTAACTTAATGACTTTTTCGTAAGGAATAATTCCTTGAGATAAAGTTTTTAACTCATAATTATTATCTTAGAAGTTCATAAGTATAGTCATCTCATGTCCTTTATTTACTTCAAATTGAATTATTATAACAATTTAGTCATCATACAAACTAACGAGAACTATAAAATACAAATATGAAATTCTTAAGAGTACATCTATAACTTCATCCAAAATTGTGGACATCGCCAAAAATCCCCACCTTTTCAATATCCCGTGGTGCAGCCGTCGTTCCGGAAAAACGACGTCCCGGGAATTCGAGACACGTGACAACACTATCGAACAACGAACACCCAAGGGGCAGACGTATAGAGGTCGTGTAATCTTATTTTTTATAGAAACGTGAACATTTCCTTACATCTGATAGTGTGAATGTTCGGATGTGTGATAGAGGCTTATCACTGTTTTTATTGATAATGGTGCGTGAAGGGTGTAGGATGATACTGTTATTTACTTTTTGGGGCTTCACTTATAAGTTAAAATTCGGTCTTTAAATGTAAGATGACTTTACCTATACACGTGTACTAAGCAGTTGCCAGAATAACACTGCACTGAAGATGATGTTAAAAAATTAAAACAATTTTTCTTAAAGCAGATAATTAGTAATTAGTGAACAAGAACACAAAAACGATATATTATGTTTTTAATGATCGAATGGCTGTTTGAATTGAGATCTCTAAGTTCTTTTTCTTTCATAATATTTATACTGAGGACTTAAAAAATGATATAAAGATTATTAAAGTTAGAAAGCTTGAGTGGTAGTTGTGATTTAATACTGAACCCTTGGTAACTTTTGAGACAGTTGGTAATGCTTTATATATTTTTATCCAATAACAACTTTATTGTACAAACTTTTCATCTCCAATAAATAACAGAGACCGACCACGTTTCAAAAGCTGACAAATTCACTTCATAACTTAAACAAAATAAACGCTTTATAAAGACTTTTTTCCGAGCTAACAAGACGAAACTCGATTTATTTATTACTAACAGTAGCTTTGATAAATAGGAAGTTGGGGTGTGTGCCAACCGCGCCAACCGACCGAATTAAAGAGACCGCGCTCCGCAGCGGTGCCCAAATAAATTGGTGTATATTAATCTTTGTCACCTAATACTCCATAAAGTTCAGCGTGATGAATTAGCTTGCACCTGACAGAGTCGCCAATGAACGCATAATGATGAGATTGGGGAAAAAGATGAGATTTTGAATAATGTTGATAAGATGTTTGAAATGACGGAGTTTGTGACTGAACACATTTTCTGTTTATCATTGGTAAAACTTTAAGTGCTACCAAGATACCAACATGTCACATTCTGTGACAGAGGCTTCTTATGTGTCTATGGAAAAACATTACCAAAAATTAAATTGAATGCTGTTCTATAGACATCACCAATCCTACTAATATTATAAATGTGAAAGTTTAGATGAATGGAGTTCAACTCTTTCACGCAAAAACTACTAAACGGATCTGGATGAATTTTGGTATAGAGATTTCGCGAGATATCCCATAAAATAGATTTGTTTTAATAATTTATAAAAAATACCTAGGCCACGACCATGCGGGCGAACCTATAAAGTATCGCATTGTAGGTAAAAGCTTTATTATAATACAAAACAATAAATAAATAAATTATCATCATCATCATATCAAAGGTAATATCAAAGGTATAATCGGTCCTTGTGGAAGTCTATGGGGGAGGCCCCATAGACTTCCACAAGGACCGATTATATGCCACATAAACGATGACAATTAAACAATCATATTTCATTAGTCATCAAACATTTGGCTGTGTCAACCTTCACGGTCGAACCAGGCAAAGTCTCAAATTAACCCACGATGATGCGGTCGTAAAAATGAGATTAGATTATGAATAATTTGGGAACAATTTTTGCTTTGATTACGTTGAGGTTGAAAGGGTGGGTTTCCGGGTCAGTGTGGGATGAATATTTTAAAGTTCATTTTAGCGTCATCATGTTTCAAATAACAAGGGCCTTAAAAATGAAATGAAATTCTATTAAAATATTATGTCGCTATTACGCTTGAGGTCAATTCCTAGGTCAAGCAAAGTGTTATTGGGAATATTTTCTATAACATTTTCGAAAGCAGCTCAAACTGCATTTGTTGTCCGGAGCTCTCAGCTCTATTACATGGGACCTAACATACCAGTGTACATTAGTATACCTCTGCAATTCGGGGAGTACAGGCGTAATGGTATGTATTTACAGGCATCATACCATCACGCCTGTATTCCCCGAATTGCAGAGGTATTGCCATCACGTCTGTATTCCCCTGTAAATCTTACGTATCTTTAATAATAACATACACATTAATAATTCACAAACAACATAACAGCAACGCATTTCCCCGAACAATCTTATATCAATGGAGCCAAACTCCCAACGCGATCTGCAGGCAATTTGCAACCAACCGCACGCGTATTACACGCGATCCGGCGGGGTTGCGTTATTGGTCGACCGGAACGCGTGCGATGTGTTCCCGTGTGTGAAATCGGTAACGGACAATGAGTTTTAGGTTGAGATTCGGGCTTGTAATGGCTGGCAGATCAATGATAGTTGCGGTGTGAAGTGGCAACACAATGTAACTTTGCATTGTTTTAAAGCTAACGTAACTATACTTGATATTGATGACAAGATACCAGCCCTTTTTTAGGCATAACTACATGAGGTTAACGAGTTTGATGGTAACATAATAAACACGTTTACGTTAGTATTAAATAAAAACTCAATATTTATTTATCGGCTTTATAAAAAAAATAAACACTATTTATTTTAATGGTACTATTTATTTTTTGAATACCGTCTACACGCTAAGAAGAATGTGGTACTCGTAGGCCAGGTATTGTAGGTTGGTATTGTTAGGTCCAAACTGCACTATTTTTATTTTTTATTTTTTATTTCTTTAGGATAACAAACAATTACGTAATAACGCATAATACAGAGACAGGTAAAAAAAATATTTTAGGTAATTACGCAACCAGCACCGTTATCCACAAATAATTGTTATACTAAAAACTACAAACTAATAACTAATAGGGCGACCATGAGTCCACCAGCACTCCACTGAACTACCACACAATGTATTAAAAACGGTAAGTCAGTACCGCCGCCGCCGGCTCAGGTGGGAACCAATGAATACAAGATCACCTCTAGGTAAGGGTAGTTATGACAAAGTTAAGATAATTTAATTTAGACTTACAGTGTAACATAAATACCTTAAATTAAGACCCTAGGTGATACTAATACTTTTCTTTAAAACGCAATTTTTATATTGTGTTAATGTCGAAACAAATATGTCAATATCAATGATGGTTCCTCAACTGCATTATCAGTGCATAAACCATATAATTATACATATAATTAATACTAAGTATGATTGTTACTCATTCATAATTAGATTAATCATTAAAAATGCATGACTCATAAAAACTATTTACCAGCAATGTAGGTTACACTAACATAATAATATCATCTAAGTACACACGCTATATCTTTGACTTCCTGTTATAACTTACTTCAACTTACACGAGGAGATAAGCTGTGTGTTTATCTTCCATACCTATCCAGATCATCCTCACTGCCAATATTTTTGCTTGTAATCAGAATTTATCTGATATTCAGAAAGTTGGTACATGAAGAAAGATTTGAAAAAACCTTTTTGTTAGATCCACAATTCCACATTCGAATAATTTGAATATAATTATTATTTAATATAGTGCTTATACTGTTCAATATGCTTATTTAAGCATATTGCTGAATTATCTGTAGTTATCTCGATACCGATATTATTTTACAATTCAGTAATTATAATGTCCAAATAAAAAAATGATATGCACGATTTTACCTTTAATACCATCGTTCTAAAATATTTTATTATAAATTCTAAAATTAAATAATATGTTCTAAAATAGAAATAGATTCTAAAATCTTAATATTCGTATATATGGTATAACAATCTGAAATAAAAATTGTAAGCAAAGATACACCAGAGTATTGTTGATAGTATGGAAAAACGCAACAACACTTGTTGACCCGGGCATCTTACCCAGGACTTCTAGTGTAGCAGTCGCACTTACGATCAGATCAGATTCTGTATCTATCCATCCTTATTTGTTCATCCTTATATCAGTACTGTGTAGCCAGTTCAATGTCCATGTAATTACGAGCCGCAGACAGGGAATTCATCCCAGTTGTTAGCACCAGATGAGGTTGGAAACGATATTTCGTTTAGATTGATTGATGGTAATTGGCGTTTGTGGGCTTAGCTAGCTCAAATGTTGTTCGGTGATTTGTGGTCGGATATAGCTAATGTTGACTAGAATGTTGGGGTTCATGTTACCTCAACTGAATGCATGGTTCGATTAAATTCGTTAGGAATGAGAATTAAAGTAATTTTGAGTTGTTAGCAATGAACGTTCTCGCTAAGCTCGAGCTTGTGGAACATAGAGGGAACGGAGTATTTCTATGGGATACCAAAAAGCCGAGCTCATAAACACTTACGGATTCATGCTCTGAGACAAGCTCTAGACGGAATCGTCAAGAAAGTACTTAGTAGTAGTACTTCAAAGTTTGGCATTGCCTTAACAAGTATGTTCAACCTAAGACTGCGCAATATGAAAACCTACTGATCATCATTATTAACCCGGCGTCATGGGGGTGGAAAAGTGTTACACGGACGTTGGGGTGGGTCTCACCGACCCGTTCGTTAATGTTAAAATTATTTCAATACATTATAAATAATAAAGATTATATTTATTCTTGTTTAGTTTTTTGGGTATTTTTATGTAAATAATTGAAACACAAATATTATGTTATATTATTATGTTTTAATTATATTTAATAGAGCTTTAAAAAAAGAACGAAAATTGTCAACGAAATTTTTCTCTAGTACTTAAATGTAATTATATTATTAATTAACAATCAATCTTAACATTTTAATGGCACTTTTTTGTAGGAAACTAAATTAATGTTAGAAAAAAATTAACAATTTAATCACTTCGAATCCATTATCTTTGGTACAGTGAGCACAGAAATGTACTATATGTTTTACACAGATATATTTGTTGCAACTCTCGCAGGTTTAGTTAGTTTTACGGTCTTTCTTGGCTGAACACACTTGGCACCTTTTGCGAACATTAGCCTTTTTTGCTGGAGGTTCTGAAGATTCACCAACAAATTTTCCAATTTTCTGTCGCAATTCACATGGAAGCACTGATACATTTTGGCGAAGTTTTAGGTGTTCCATGACAAAACTGAGACCTAGTTGTTTTACTAGGATAACTACGCTCGCTCAAGTGATCTTCTTCGTCACACACATCCTGGTCTGACAACTCAGAATCAGAGTCAGACTTGTAAAATTGCAAGAATACGCTGTCGTTCTGCCTCTTCACGGTCCATTTTTTACTAAGTACCTACAAAAAATACAAATAAAATACAGTGAACTATATATAACCACATATAATTGTAAATAACAACAAAAAATCAAATATAAAAATGATAAATACACAGATAATAAGTAAAACAATATCTATACAAAGTGGCGCAAAATTGTTACACTGACTGCGAGGATGGGTCTTACATACCTTTTTAACTTTGTGCACCTGTATCTCCCACTGCAGCTGTGGCACGACCAACGTGTTGCTTGCGACGCATAGAAAAACTCAACAGCTCCAGCTATTGAGAAGAGCGGCAAAGTCTCACTTATAGTAACCGAACTACAAGCGAAATAAAACGTGATGGGTCGCACAGACCCAACCCCCATGACGCCGGGTTAATTTGAATTCTTAAGATACCGTAGATTTTTTGCGAATAGTGATATATCCACAATTTTATTATTATTGATCTTAGAAACTGTTTGTTCGTTTTCTCTGATTCTTCTATTTCTCCCCTAAAAGCCTCCAGCACAAACAAAGGTGAGAAATACTGGTTTATACTAAACAAATGTAAAACAAGTGGAGTACCTAAAAAAAGGAAAGAAAATATAACGAGCAATGGCATTGCGATGTCGACTGAAGAATTAAAAGCTGTTGCAACAACCCATTACAATATTGCTTACTTCGTGTTACTTACTTTGCGACATTTTAAGTGCAATGGTGTATTTTACTGCAATAAACATTTTAGAAATAAAATGCATTTTGAGCTACACTTTGGAGTCAGGGTCCGAATCTTACATTTCCTATTTGTCTATTTTGAGTTATGTTTAAATATTACAACAAAATTCTTTAGATACTTTAAACAACGCACGGTGCATCTTCGATGGCATTAACATTAACATCATTTGTAACCTAAAATCACGTTTGGTAAAAAACTAACAAGAGATTTCCTCTTAGAATGTATATTATTACTTTCTCTCCTAAAATGTATATTATTGTTATTAAGTTAGAGAAGATTGGAAGAATCTTAGCAAGGGGAGGTCTCTAGTTTCTGTCTATTCCTGTGGGAAAAAGGCGTGAGTGTATGTATGTATATATTGCTAATTCAACATAAGTATAATCTACAAGGTAATCAATGAACTTACTGAAAGAACACAGTTGGTATACTGACTCATTCAAGCTTAACGTAATGTATTCAAAATTCAAAATATTTTTATTTCAATTAGACCATATAAATAGGTACTTTTGAAACGTTAAACTAGTTGCACGGTTCCAAAAAAAGTGTGTCTTATGGAGAAGAGCCGGCAAGAAACTCCATAGATACTCTTTTTAAAAAAAATATGTGTGGTAACAGTAACAATTGTTGTGAATAGTAATGAGGATGATGCAGATTGAAATATTTACCGTTTCTTTAGAATTACTACTAAATGCAATGTATAGTTTTCTACATTTCCCTTAGTAAACCACGACAACTTGTTGATAAGTATCAGGTAAACACATTCACATTTCCGTTTCACCGCCAAACTAGGGCAACAATAATACAAACAGCAAAGCATATCAGTAAAATAATATTGTCATTCTCTTATATAAAATTCTTACAACTTATGTCGTTTTCTCTTGAGGGCCAAAGGAATTTACTTAAATAATAGGTATAAGGTACATTCAGAGTTTCTACATAGAAAGGATAAGACAAAGATTATTATCTTGGTCTTAGGTATACTTATGTGTAAAATGCGTGTTATTATAAAAAAAATAGTTGGGATAACAAAAGGCCATAAAAATGGCTAAACCCGTTCCACAGCACAACGCTGTTAAACACATCAAAATCATGCCTTTTACGAAATTGACTGTAGTAGTGTATTAAAAAAATATTTTACATAATGTTACGAAGCTATTTCGAAACTAATATTTTATACACATTCACCTCACTGAAAAACCCTGTTGCTCTCTGTAAACAAAAGATAAAAAGATAATTTTTCTACAGCCGTTAGTTTCTTTCTACATCCATGCATCTCATACATGATAATACATTTTCAGATATACAAATAAAATCTGTATACAATAATGAAAACATTCCCGTAAAGAACTGTTGGAATTTTACTGACGTAGCCACAATACCCGCGTTCTTTGGCAAATATATTTTTATTTAGTCTTGTCCCCTGTGCGACGGTCGGGGTAGCAATAAAAATATTATATACCTAAGTGCTCTGCGGTCGATGTGTGGTCCAAGGTTATAGGATAAGCGAATATTATTAAGTGAATTCTAGCAAAAGAAACGGTGAAATAAAATTGCAAGGAGACTTGCCCGTTGTCTCTGCAACTGGCAAGCATAACTTGGCATCTAGTAATATAATATATACTAGAGACACAGACTGCTATTACTTTTTTTCTGTTTTTAAAGGATTGCGTTTCACCACTACTTCACCTGATGATATTATAATATGTCAACTTTTGACTTTCAAACTCGTTCCATTGTAATATTTAATTATGCCGTTGACGTTATTTCTTTAATTTAAGACGATCGTGGATTGAAATATGTTTTATATTACACTAACTTAGCTTCTGACATCTTCTGAATATTCATCATAATGTGTGGAGGACATTACAGTTTTTACAGTTGAATAAAAACGAATTAAAGTATGACAGCTTAGATTTAAAAATTATTTTCGCAGATGTAATAATTGGTTCCATTTTAACGTTATGAGATACATACATTTACAACTACTTTCCCGCTTTAATCTTATGCCTTGAACCATCATGAATGAAACATAGTCAGTATACTCATCCTTTATGCCAGGTACCAGTTTGTAGTTTGCGGTTTTCCTAGAGTTTCATTACGCTGGAGTTTATCCTTAGCTTAATAAGATATAGCTGCGATATGTAATATTATAATGACCCAACTGCAGTCTATTACTTAGAGGATTGCAGGATCTTGAATATTAATTAATTTCTTTATTATAAAGCGGCAGTAACTGTGTTAAGTAAACCAGTATTTTAATAATGTTCAAGTTTCTCAACATTGTTTGTTGTTGTCATATAGAACCGTGAAATAAAGGTTTGAGTTTACTAGTACGATTACATATTTGAGGATTTCTAGTTTAATAGCAACTAGTAAAGATATTTCTATTAAAAATGTAGAACATAATTTAGGTTTTGATTCAGTATTGTAGCGATAATACCACACACAATATTAAAGGTAGGGTATATTATAAAGAGAAATGATTTGACTGTTTGTTTGAAATGAATAGACTCCCAAACTACTGGATCGATTTGAAAAAATCTTTCACCGTTGGGAAGTTACACTGTTCCCGGGTGACGCAGACTCTTATTTAAGAGAAGATCACGCGGGCGAAGCCGCTGGCGAAAAGCTAGTATCTTAAAGTGCGGTCATTATTAATGTCAAAGTTACTTAAGCCACTGAACAGTTTTCAGTAAAAATTGGCAAAGAGACATATAAGCGTAAGAGGAAAGACTGTTTGTCAGAAGTGTTTTGGGATACGAGTAAGACCAAATATAGCCAACAACAAGTACTATGATATATCTACATATTGATGTTAGGTATCTTAGGGTTGTTTCGAGAATAGGCTTTGTACACAAAGACCTGAAAACCTTTACGTAATACAATGTACCCAGCCCATAATCCCTTACATAATATTTTCGACAAAAACATTCTTTTTCTAACCAAAACCAACAAAAATATAATAATTTCTTTAACAAAGTAAAGAGCTAACAAATTGCAAGCAACTCAGAATAATAAATAACACGTATAAGCATTGCAGGGATTAAAACAACCCCTTTTGTAAGGGGCCGTTGAGGCACGAGTTATGCTATATTTTATAGTACGGGGAGATCCTTTGGGAGCACGGCTTGTTCCAGGCCAGAATTCTTTTTATAGCTGCTAATATTCATATTAGAATAGATGTTTGTTGGCAAATCTTTTCGTCTGATTACACCGCTAGTCTGTGCAGGTAGGTGTGTAGTGTTTTTTTAGTTCAGCAAATCATTTATCACCTTTTTCTTCGTGTCGATGGTACGATTTTTAAAAATTAAATTTGGTGTGCCCAAAACTTCGCCACTTCCACATCATCATCAGTGGCAGCGCAGAGGTCGCTATTGCAGGTTGCGGGGCACAGAGGACAGGATGGAGGTGCACCATTGTTTGTGGCACAGTTCCACAACCACACCCTGCAGCCGTTTCATCGAGATATCCCCACTTTTGAATTACACCTCCCCACTTGGGTTCCAATTACCACTTTTTTTATACAGCGCATTACTTCACACATGAAAACCTATTTGCGTTCGCTTACCCTATGTCAAGGTCATGGGATTGGTTAAAGCCAGCGCTGACCATGACAATCTGTAATCATGACAGTCTGTAATGTTATAAAGAATCGCAAAAGAATTCACTGTGTTCTTATTTTAAAAAGTTTCCAGTGAAATAAGGTTTACGTACGCAAGTCTAGACGTCACGGGTACCTGCGGGTACATAATATAACGTAAAGTGAACGCGACAGATTTTCTCGAAGAAATGTGGTGTACTCGTGAATGTGGTATGTCTGGCAGCTGTCTAGATAATTCTAGAGACGCTTCTTCTTGTCTTATCAAATTGTTTTACTTTTCATTGAATCCTTTAAGTAAAATGTGGCTTTTGTTTATCTGTATTATTTATTATTATTATTTTTATTTATTTATACTTTTATGTACACTAGCACATAAGGCGGACTTAATGTCATATGGCATTCTATGCCAGTCAACCTTTTGGGTTAAATATAACAAAAAAAAATAATTGAATAATTAATGTAACTACACGAGGGAGACTGGATCCTTAAGGCAACAGACAGACCGGCTTGGAAGGAGGAAAGGGAGGCCTTTGCCCAGCGGTGGGACAAAGTGGGCTAGTAAAAAAAAGTTATGTAACACAATAGCGTAACCTTTAAATATTTAATTATAATATTTTTTAATTTAATTATGTTGTTTATTGCTTGTTGTGGAGCGAAATGGCCACGTTTCTTTTTAACCAATTTTTAAGTACCGGTTTATTGTTGCGGAAATTCCTCATAGATTCCCGCCACCCGGGAAAGTGTCACGGCATGCGTAACCATGGGATTAGGATCATTCACTACAATCTCGACAGGAATTTTTATGTACCTAAGCTCTGGTCCGTTTTACATTTTTAATTTTGCAAGGTGAGTCATGAGTGAGGATTTAATTTCAAGGCTGAGCAAAGTGTATATTGGGTTTTGGTATAAAATTCTCAGCAGCAGCTCGCAATTTTGGATTTATAGGAACTCAGTTCAGTATGTTTAGGTTCAGTTTGTTGTTTATGTTTAGGTACCACATAATAATGTGGTACCTAAACATACTGAACTGTGGGAGTACATAAGTACACCTCTGTCTAATCCTTCGGGGAATACAGGCGTGATGGTATGTTGTAGGTTAATCCGTCACGTCACGTGTACAGGTTATAACAACAAATACACTGAGACACATTGCAGTGTCTCCGTTAAACTGCGCTCCCGGGTAAATCAAAACGAAACGCTTGATGTTTGCACAGCAGCAAGATTATGTGATCAACCTGAGTTAATAAAGTAAAGAAATAAAGTTTTACTAAGTCGGACAAATGAAACATGTACATAATTAATTTAAGCTGGTTACCTATATATTTTAAAACACTTATCTTTAGATTTTCTTTTTCTGGTTTCTGGTTTAAGACATTTATTTCTCATAAGAATATAACATACATTCATTTAACGCTTTTTTATGCTGAAACCCTGTTTTTTTAAATTCTTACTAATAACTAAAGTAAAATTTTACTTCCCTAATAAAAAACAAGAATATTTAAAACAAAATAAGGCGCCTCACGGTTGCCCTAAAAAGGATCTGGTTCAACAAATCATTCTTAGCTTTTTACTAAAACTACTTAAAAATTCCTCATTATTATTATAAGCCAGTATCTCTCATATCAATTCAATAATGTTTGTTTACCGAATAGCACAAAAGCGGTCAATTTCAGCTTAATAACAGAAATTAAGCAGCTTATCTACTTATAAGTATAGTATTGACGTAAGCGCAGTGGTCGCGGTCGCATGCCACTGAGCTATTACGTAGACTGTACTAGAACAAATTTTTGGAAACATTGAGTATTAATTAAGACTGGAAATGGTACTCGTATCCAGTGGCGGATTTACCCTAAGGCCCAGTTGGCCCAAAACAAGGGCGGCCAGATATTAGGCGGCCAATTGTGACGAAAATTCACTGATGCTAACAACCGTTTCGATTTTCGACTAGTAGCTAAAAAAATTCTGAATTGATATGATTACGTATACTTATGTGGGTGCTCAGAAAGGGGCGGTTGGTACCTATTACCACTTGGCTTGAAGCCTAGGGCGGCCAACACTGCAAATCCGCCACCGATCGTGTCTTATGTTTTCTTGAACGTTAAGAATGTGGATGGATATAGGAAGACCAAAGAAAAGGCGAACGGATTTTGTTAGAAAGGCCACAAAGGAATTGAATGAAGATGATGGCAGAAGACACACGGTACCGAGCCCAATGCAATTGGGGCAGGAGGATGATGAGGATACTGATGGCCTTGGTAGCTCTTGGGACCTAAACTAAAAAGGTGACACGTAAATTTATTTTAAAAAACGAAGTTTCTATGAAGCATCGGTGTTTGCACAAGCTCATCCAGTAATACAGCTATATCAACAACAGCAAGCTTTATATTTCCTTCACCGTGAGGTACCACCTCGTGGTACGGCCTGCCACAGCGCGTAATTACAAAATTTACAACAGCACCAACGACTCAGCATAATTGTTCACATTCATGACTTAATGCCGGCCGTGAACCGGCGTAGCTGTTTAGGTACCAAAATAGGATTGAAAATTACTTACGTAAGGTTGTTTTGTGATGGAATTCGAGTTGGTCCGTATGAATTAGGGAGGGAGGGTAAGTAAGAATTTAAACTTGATTTTTGAATTTGATATGTAGTAATATCAACCTGTACTTACGTCACTGGAGACGAGGAAAGATACCGGCCATCGTCCCTCTTGAATGTATTATACCTGTAAAAATAAGAGTTGTGTTAAATTCTAGATTACATACGCAAGTCGTTGACGTCATAATTAAACGACACATAATTAAAAATAACGGGTTACATACATTCATACATACACTGACACTTCCCACAGGGGTAGGCAGAAGCTAGATACCAACCCTTGATATGATTCTTGTTCAATTCTTTTGTTTCCTCCACGATCACTATGAGTAAATTTAAATAAATATTCACATCAGCTTTAATCTATTCGAACTTAATACAATTTTAATAATGAATCGATTTGAAAATAGGTAATTCCAAATAAAATAAAAATACTCCATAAATAATGGAAGCAATTTGTAAATAATTACACAAATGTCTAAAAATCAAACTTAACTGACTCCAATGTTTCAATGTTACGGTAAAACTTTAAAATCGATATGAAGCGTAATTTCACCACTGGAAAGGGATTGTAAATTAATGCCCTGAACATGAAGTTAATTAGTCAAAGTTACAAAGAGAAGATAATTATTCCGTCAAGGTTGAAATGTAGATAAATATTTTAGACTGTATTTTAGGCACATTTAGATCTAATATTTATTGTTTTAGTTATAATTTACATACAGTGTATGTACATCGAGTACATCGAGTTAGTACTTGTTTAGCTGGAGAAAGTTCTTTACTTGTGTTTTACTCTTGGGCAGAATTCTAAGTGGTTTTTTGTACTATCGTGTTACCATGAGCTACGAGGTTAAAAAACGTGCGAGAGTGGACCAGAATCGCTAGCGTTGAAGATCAGTTTCCCTCGGCACACGATCAGGAGAAGTTCGTTGAGCTGACGGCCAACCTCCAATATGGAAAGGCACCCGAAGAAGAGAAGAAGAAGATGATGAGCTACGTAATAAATAATTAAATTAGGCTGCGTTTCTTAACAATGAAATAATCTACCAATCGCCTATGTTTAAAATAGATGCAAACACAGAATATTGGTGGAAACATGTCCTTAAGCTGCTGGTAGAAAACAACGCATGCCATACATAGGTTCAAAGGCAACATCACTTATTATTACTATATTTAAAAACAAACATAAATTAACAAATCCTTTTTAGATTCCCATAAAAAAGATTCTGTAACAAATCAACCATTCAAAAAAAATTACAAAAAATACAATTTGACGTTTTCAAACGCAGTGCAAAATGTGACACTTGACCGACATATTTCTTACAGCCGGCGTTAATGAGAGTTCGCTTTAACCAGTTAAGGGCACTACAGTTGTCATTATTTTAATGAACAACCCCCACCTCCTTAAACCGCAGCACTCTCTTATTACGGTAATGACCGTGTCAAATATTCATGGTAAACTAACGGTGAAATACTATAGAATGTATTTTTGTCATAAATTGTACCGGTATTCTTTCCGTTGATTTGATAATATAGGCTTGGTGTACCAGCTGCCATTCTTCCCGTGTAAATGATAAAAATCTGTGGAAAAATATATCATTATGTCGTTGAGGATTTAACGATATGCTCTGTACTTATTTATTAATGTTGGTACTAATGTCTTTTTTTATGTATATTTCCTTTGTGATTTAAAAAATGTGTAATAGGTACTTTGGATAACGAAATACATTGACATATGTACGTGGCATACTGAGTAGATGGGCATAAATCTCATTTCTGAAATTCTGACATATACCTACAGTAATTATTCAAATGAAAAAGTAATGAAAACTGAATATTTAAGCACAAATAAGGTGTAACATAACTCTAGCAACCGAACTATTTTTAGAAAATATTTATTCTGTGCGTCAAACACTGTGAATATACTCGATAAACGATCTTATTATAGGCATTTCCCCCCAACCCCCGTTTCACTTCTCAGGCTTGAAGACTTTTCTGCCCAATCTTTCGAGTCCAGTTGTCAAAAAAACGTGTCTTCCTTCACTTTCATAAAATACAGCACATAAATGGAGTGCTGGCTATTGATATACCTACCCATGGCTATATCATTTGTCCATTGTTAGGCGACAATACCTAAAGGCTTGTTAACAAACCATCGAGTGGTTATAACTTCAATTCCTATCCCGGTCAACTATTGTGCGACGGCGGTACTCCTAGGCAAAGTAGGTCTAGCTTTATAAGGGGCATACCTAGCTAGTATTACTTGTGTTGTGGCTTGGTCTTAATAATATTGAAAAAAAACGAAGATTTTTTTAATAGTGTTTTTCAAATGGAGGTTCTATCAATAAAAACAGTGGACATATTTACCTATCTATATCTACTAATAATATTATAAAGAGGAAAGATTTGATTGTTTGTTTGTATTGAATAGGCTCCGACACTACTAGACAGATTTGAAAAATTCTTTCAGTGTTAGATATCCCATTTATCAGGGGGGCTATAGGCTATATACCATTACGCTATGACTAATAGAAGCGGAGTAGCAATAAAAAATGATGCAAAATCGGGGGAAAAAAGTTATCAAGACTACGCGGGTGAAGCCGCTGGCGGAAAACTAGTATACAATAAAGTAGGATTGTTTATTTTACCAGAACATATGTTTTAGCTCAATGCCTCATTAAGTTTAAAAAAATTAGAAGTTTAAGCTCTTGTTTCACTACCTCCTAGTAAGTTCCCGTTAAATTACTTGGCAGATAATTTCATAAAAAAAAAATCTTATTTTTAATTTATCCGGTGGGTAGCATCTATCCAGAGGTAGTAAAACAGGCCATAAAAGTCGTTAAAGATACTAGTCTTATGTCCCTTACATATCTCTAGCTTAGGGTAGCCATAAATATGGGGACGTCAACCGGGACATTTAAAAAAAAGAGTGAAGGTAGAGTTTAAAAAACAACTTATTAAAAAATACGAAACATAATACATACAGGTTTGTCACATTATTTTTTTCAAAATATTCTATGACTTGTTATTTTTGAAAAGAAATTAAAAAACAGCCCGTAAAAAAAATTAACAATATCAATTAAAAACAAGTGATCTGCAAGTTGCTTGATCTCTATTCAGTGCTTCTTTTCTGTGTCCATTCATATCTGATACTCCGGCTTTTCGGAGCAATTATTTTTACTACGCTTCGTAGATGCATGCCTACAAATAACTTTGGTTTTCAAATCGGGTCAATTTTCATATGCGCCGAGATACCGGGACACCATGCTTCAAAACAGGACATGTCCCGGCGTACCGGGACGTATGGCAACCCTATTCTAGTTTCAAGTATTGTACAAATAAAATATTTGCTGTCTGTTGACAGTTACTATCGCAACCAATACTATATTATTATAATGTCACATAATATATTCAAACTCTTTAAGGTACACAAGCAATACATTACATACACTTATTTTATTTACATACGACACAAACGACCTTTAGATATGTCTCAAATAGTGTCTAGACATTTGTCTAAATAACGTATTTCAAGTAAGTGACCGCGTCATGAATATTTAAGTAGGTGTTCTAAAATATATGTCTCTGTTTGAATGTTTTGTATTCAAAATTTGATTTATAACTTCGTAGTTTGTAGAAAGATGAGAGATGAGCAGGATTCACTGGGGGTATAAACGAAAAGAAAGAAAATGAATGGAAATAATATTAGTGACCGCCTGATTTGTCGCAATTGTCATTTCCATAAATTTTCTTTATAATTGTTTGTCGATTCTACTGTCAAAGTGCGACTTGTCTAGGCTCCCTTTTTTATGTTATCTAACGATCTGGCAGGTATATGAAAAAACAGATAAACCGAAATCATTGATTAATGATGCTTTCTCAACATACCATCACTAACTAACTAACATACTGATGTGTACAGCTCCACTGCTATTGGGAATTTCACAGAAAAACTCAACGACACTTTGCATGACCACTGACATGACTAATTGAACCCAGGCCACTAGTGTAGCTCTTGCATTTACGTCCACCAATGAGATATTACTATCTAATTCGAGACACAAGACAAATATGATATACATACAAACAATAAAAGTTTAAAACAAAAAAAAGCTAAGTTAGATAAAACTATGATAGTTCGTAGGTATACGGTGATTGCACGGCAGTTGGCAGTGGGCCACGTTTGCTGCAAATATCAGAATCTAGTGCGTGACACGGTGCCCAATTTAGAGATCCACGAAATTATTTAAATGTGTCGCGCAGTTAGTGTGGTAACCATGATTTATCGAAAAATGGGACAGTCAGTCGAAATTATTGATGTAAGGGCCATATTTTAGAAGTGGAGAAATCAGTGCTCTGTTCTTGAGCATAACTTGAAGAACTACATTAGTATGCCTCTGCTTTAGCTTTCGGCGGAAACAGGATGGTATGTCATGTTATGTTAAATGTTGAGCAGAGACTTGACTCTCTTTACTCCTACTAGTATACTCATGTCATAAAAAATGTTAATTATTAAATGTGGTGTTTACCTGACCAAATTGTACACGCTAGATTGCATTATATATTGCTTAAGTTTTATTGTTGGTGAACCTAATCAAGTAGTTTTATTTAAGTTTAATATTCGAGTAAGTATCAGAAACCATTGTGAAATGCATTGTAATAATAAATATATACATAAATAAACTCTATAAAAATAAGTTTGTGCTCTTGCGCCACTTTATAATAACATTGACTAGCATTCTCTCCTATAAAAAATGTCATTTCGGTCATTGTACCAGAAATAAGTAAATTATTTAATATAATTAGGTTATATAGTAGTAAGTGAATTGTTATTAATAAGCTTTTTCTTTTAGT
Source organism: Acronicta psi (assembly GCA_946251955.1). Classification (NCBI taxonomy): domain Eukaryota; kingdom Metazoa; phylum Arthropoda; class Insecta; order Lepidoptera; family Noctuidae; genus Acronicta; species Acronicta psi. The sequence goes on from OX276474.1 coordinate 1,171,444, forward strand.
CGCAAAAGTCATTATAACACTAATATACGTTTTGCTGGAAGTTTCTAAAGCCACAAAATAATATATTTCTATAAAAACTTAAAAAGAAAACAGTTCATTTTATTGTTAAAAGGTACAATTTCGTTTTACCGGAACATGACTTTCCTATAACAGCCGTAGCGAGCTCAGTGATCGTATAGTGTAATCAACTGCGACCAAATTAGTAAGTTTGTTTGTCAATTGTTCTATTACACCGCTGATTACATTGTGTTGTATGGATGCGCCATTAGGAAACCAAAGCTTAATAATGATAGAATAACGTGCACTATTTGCAGTGAATTATATCAAATATCTAGAATATTTTATGCTTTACAAATTCTTTCGATAATAGATTTCAATATGAAAAAATATATTACTCGTATGAACCTCTTATGAAGAAAAAGATTAATTTCTCTGATGAAAGATTTACTAACCCTTATCGTCTAGAAATAATAAATACTCAAAAGATTTTGTTGGCGAAATTGACTAAGTAAATCTATTTATGACAAACGGGACTGAGGGATTATCTTTTTTGCTGAGCCCCGTAGTGAAACATTTCTGAATAGTCCAGACTCTTAGACTTATCCTGAACCAAAGTGTAAGCGTGGCGTCCCTATATTATATAAGAGTAGCCGTGCCAAAATGGTTCACATTGTTTTGTACTTATGTGCGGAACCAACTCTGCCAGAAAGGATTCAATTCACCGCTCTTATTATACTGAAACTCAACATATTTATGTTACTTACTGAAGTGGTTATTGTTGATTGCTAAGAGTATTTTGTATACTATTTTCCTTTGAGAGTTTCGGAGAAAAATGAAAACTATTTCGTAGGGCATTAAGTCACGTATTGTAAAATCCAGGTGGATAAAATCCAGGTGGTGAATCTATCACAATTTCTGACACTCCCGCGATTATAATGAATAAATAAATGAGTCTAGTAACGTACCTCGGAGAGTACGTTAAGCAATCAGTCTTGGTTGTGATACGAATAATCCTAATACTTACTCTTTAATTTCTACATCTACAGATCATCATTCTCAATCAATTGTTAATATAGTTTTTTTTTAGAAGAGTGAAGTGAACTTTTTGTTGGCTCCATAAGACCCACTTCTTTGGAACCGTGCAACTAGGTTGACTTTTCAAAAGTATCTATTTACTATATGGTCTAATTGAACTAAAAATATTTGAATTTGAATATCCATGAAAATATTTGTGGTGCTTTGCTTTATTGTCTTGTTGCCGATGCAGCACCTGCTACAGTTCTCTTTGCTGAGGTAATTCCTATACTTCTTTATGCGTTGTGAGCTATATTATATAGTTTCCAACAACACCGTATATGTATATGTATATGATACGTGTATGTATCATGGCATAATTAGATACTATTCCAACAAAATCTAACTCGTTCTCAGAAAAAGTAACAATAATTTATTTACAAATAGCAAAAATACCGGCGACCTCGCATAAATAAAAGTAGTCTAGAAAAATATTCATGTTGAGCAATAATTCCCATAGTTCAAAGGGCATCTATTATCATTCAAAGAGTCGTGTCGTCGTCGGCCCGTCGTCGTTGCTCGTCTCGTTCCTTTCACGCACTAAATTAATGGTGGGACTCACGCGAACGTTCTTTTTATATAATATTTTGGTACAAGGTGCGGGCGGATAGCGGGTAACGATGGGATGCGTGTTTTTTATCTTAATATAGATTTTAAAGGTACAGTAGTCAGTACTATTTTCTTCTAGCAGTTTTTTATGTATTTTTATCACTTACCATCTAACCTTTTTGCTTCTTATTGTTTCAGGTACGTAATGTTTTATTCATCAAGAAACGGTGTCTCGACTTTTATTCAGTAACGATAGTTTATAAGGTATGTCCGTTGGTATGTTTATAAGGTAGTCCTATGAAAAAAAAGACTTGGGATTAAAATTTTGCTTGTGTTAGAAATGCAAATGTCTTTTTTCAATCAAACTGCATTACATCAATCCTCTAAACAAATTATGGCGGCAAAATATTACTTTATGTCAAAAATCCAACCTTATAAAATTTTTGTGTGGGTATCTACTCTATAAATTGGATAAAAATAGATATAACTAGCTGACCCGGCAAACGTTGCTTTGCCCTATAGGGGTGCGTCACCCTCAGGTTTAATTTAGGGGTATGAAAAATAGATGTTGGCCGATTCTCAGACCTACCCGATATGCACACAAAATTTCATACAAATCGGTCCAGCCGTTTCGGAGGAATATGGCAACTAAAACTGTGACACGAGAATTTTATATATTAGATATAACTTTAATATAGACGCGTTACACATGCTTAAGGCCTTAAAATTACTTCACAGCGACAGATGTAAAAAAATATATAATTATAAAACCGCTATAAGCTTATGAATTATACCAGAGTATACAAGGAGGTTTTTACCATAGCGTAGTTGGGCGTGTGCCATTCAGTGACTGTCACAGAAATATTATGTTTGTAAATTCACTCGTGTTTGACTTGATAATGCTAACGACGAAACCGGGACTTTATGGCACTAAATTTTAATTTCTAGCTAATGACTTATTTGTTCCATTTTCGAATGTTGTCAATAGAAATGCAAAAAAAATATGCGCTGGTACCATATTTTTTTAAGAGTGTTTTTGGAGTTTCTTGTTGATTCTTCTCCATAAGACCCACCTTTTTGGAACCTTGCAACTAGTTTGACTTTTCCAAGTTTTTATAAATATGGTCTAATTTAAATCAAATTATAAAGAGGAAAGATTTGATTGTTTGTATTGAATAGGCTCTGAAACTACTGGACCGATTTGTAAAAAATCTTTCAGTGTTAGATAACCCATTTATCGGGGAAGGCTAGAAGCTATATAGGAACAATCACGCTACGACTAATAGGAGTGGAGTAGTAATGAAAAATGTTCAAAAACGGGGGAAAAAGTTATCACGACCACGCGGGCGAAGCCGCTGGCGTGAAGCTAGTGTTATAATGATTATAATTATTAATTTATATTATACTAAAACTATGACACACAAAGTTAAGATACTCAGGAAATGCTATACAAATCATTTTCTACATTATATACCGAATATCTCTTTTGATCTAACAGGAAGCTAGAACTGTAGTTTAAACTAACTCTATAATTACTTCAAACTAACTGCTGCTCAATCTAACTACGAATATATGGAGCTGGATGAAACTTGCACATGAAACGCATTGCCCCACCGGGGTTGAAATCCACTAGAAATTAATTTCACGCTTCAATATCAGCTTATTCGATGTGTAATGTATAACTGTAGTTATAGATCGTAAATAGAATATCATCGACTTCAGTCTTCTGGGGGGCTAGACAAGTTGCATTCCAATCGACAAACAAAATGTATGAAACTGACACAAGCTTTCGACAAATCGGGCTGTCACTAATGTCATTTACATACATTTTGTTTATCGATTCAAATGTCAAAATGCAACTTGTCTAGCTCCCCTGGGCCTGTTGCAATTTGAAATTCGAATCGACAAACGTATAGAAACAAAATGTATGAAAATTACACAAGCTTTCGGCAAATCGGGCTGTCACTGATATCATTTCCATACATTTTTTTTTGTCGATTTGTATGTCAAATTGAAACTTGTCCAGTCCCACTGGACGTAAGCGCGATTGCTACGGTAGGGGTTCTGGTTTCAATTCCCAGGTCGAGTAGTCCGCCTCACCCCCGTCCCTACCTAAGATGTGGCCAACTAGTTCCGCGCGGATTATAGTACACAGTTAATGTCCCATAGCATGTTAAGGTCCCATATATTGGGGTTATATGGGACCTAAACATACCGGTTAACTGTGAGTGTATTATGTATACCTCTGCTTAGCCCTTTGGGGAATATCTAAAGTCGTGACGGTATTATAGAATATCCTTTAGTTCGCCCTACCGAATCTTTATTTCTGGGCAATAACGATATTCGAAGAATAGAACGGTTGTCAGGTTTTTGGGGTTTCTGACTACCACTAACCATTATTGTCATAGAAGTTTGTGAGACCTGGGAGCGATTTTGCGAATAATAATGCCTTTTATTGTATCATTTCTTCGGCAAGTGACACAGTGCCAACTAGTACCGTCTTATAACTATAACGATTCTTTACTGTCAGAGAGCACGCAACGCAAAGTTAATATTGCCTATGTAGAAATAAATTCCTGTATATAAAACGTAATGTATTTTTATGTAGAGCTATCGAATATTTAGCACATTTTACGTAGTACTATCTAGTCCCAAACTAAGCAGAGCTTGTACTATGGATACTAAACAATATATATAATACTTATAAGTATACTTTTTTGTAAATACATACTTATTGTAGGCGTTGGGCACTTGTGAAAGGGGTGATACAGCAATGTACAACAATTTTTGGAAATTATAGAGGAATTTACTGGTACACTTATTTACTCGAGACATACAATTGGGGATTTTTTCTCACAGACAGAACCGACTTGACATTTGACTTTGACACTTTGACGTTTTGACAGATAAGATGCAGTCATAGCGAGGCACGTCGTTTACACTTATAATACATAAGAAACGCCCAGACATATTTATTTCCCATAAATTTTTGCTGCACAAAAAGTAAGTAAGTATTAGACTGCAGTCGGCGGCGTCACTTCGTAAACGCACCCTTAACAAGGTACCAATTGCAATACTGTCTTCAGAGTAACATCCCAAATATTACAAGTAGGTACACATATTACAGCGTACTACACAAATACGAGGCGTACTCACGATTATGTAAATACGCCGCGAACAAACTAACTGAGCTACGGAATAGGGATGTGCCGGCTTAGTTTAAATACCGGGTACTTATGTGTTCCAATATTATTATCTTAAATGTGTATGTTCTGTGTACTTTAATGTCATTATGTTGTTACACGTAATTATTTTAAAGAATTTAAATTCAATTGCTTTAATTAAGTTCAACATTATTTACTACTTCCCATGTTGAGCAAAGTGTTAGTTTTTTTTTATCAAATACTCAGCAGCACTTTTAGTTTGGATTTGTGCCCGGTTAATGGCAATAGACTCGCCCCCTTTAACATGGGACCTAAACACGACGACCTGAGTGTACATTAATACACCTTTGCCTATTTATGTTTTTCTTTATCTTAACAACATCAATCCTTATCAACAATCCCGGGTATTCCTGCCAACAAATCTAAATCAAATTAAAGATAAGACAAACACAACATCGCGCGAACCAATACCAAAGATAATCTACAATGTAAATTGACTCAAAACTCGAACTCAACACAAACAGCCACAAGCTCTGTCAATAAATACACCGTCACCAATTATTGATACAACCCGATTTCATCCCGATTCAACCCCTCGGTGTAACGCCTTTAATAATAGGGGTTGAAACAATAGGGCATTGTTAGACATCCCACTTTTCAACTTTATCTCATACGGAGCGATAGCATTGTTGTTATGAGTGTCAGGAACTTGATATTGTAAGTTTGGATCTAGTGTAGTGCACTTAGTGACATGATTTGTGTCATGGAACACTAATAATCCTTCTTTTCCATTGTCCCTTAATTGGGTTTCATAAGCTTCCCATGTAATAGGAGGCAAGCCTATTCCCAGCAACTGGACATAAATCAAAACTACGAACTACTACAATGAAAATGAAAATTGGTTTGTAAGGTTAAGCTCCACTTCTCTAAGGATGGGTGACCATTCAGGAGGATATGAGAGATAGGAGGGCTTTTGGCAACTTTCCCACTGACTGTAATGGCTAAATACTGCAAAAATAGGTACATAGTTTTCTTTGAAACAACTTGACCTTGAATCACTGTTTACAGCATAGCAAAAGTAGCGAGAAGTTACAAATCTGTAAAAAGTAACCGTGAATGATCTATTAACACAAAGGTCGACCCACTGAACCGAAATTTGGCACACAGTTAATACAACGCAAGCATTAGACACGAACATATTTTTGGAAACTCTAACCCAAAAAGTGGTACGACAGGTGCTTAGACTAGCTGTGAGCGAAGCCACAGGCAGAAGCGAGTCACAAATATTTAGCTTAAGTGATAAAGAACCTTCCCAAACTAACCATAGGTCCCGTGTAATCTTCAAGTAAAATATTAGCGGGTTTCGAAGTTAATAGTTTGATATGGAAGAAGCGACTTTGTGTTAGTAAGTTATTATGTTCATTATTAAGTGGCTAATGCCCAGGATTTTAGAGGATACGCTGATAAAGTAAGGAATATTTATGTGTTTCTAGATATTAACTAGTAAATTGAGGCTTAATAGTATCATGTCTTGGTCGTAGAACCCTAAAATATCAGGACACGTTTGGTGTAGTGCGTTTTTTTATGCTTAAAATTCCCATGGATTCCTGCCACCTAAGGGAGCGGCAGAGGATGTCGGGCTACCGACTTAAAATGTTGCTATCTCTAGCTCCATTTTTCATGGCCATGGGATCGGTAACATTCACGACCATTGGCCATGATCATTGCCTGAGCGATCGGCGCATAATACCTGCAGGTACTTGTTGCAGATCTGAGTATTGTGCGTGTGTGAAAATTGCGCTTGTAAAACACTTATGATACAGAAGGAAATTCTTGTGTAACAATATAGTTTAAACAGGCTTCTTTTGCCTCGTAATACTGATGGATAGCAAATCTGGCAATACCGCAATACCCTCCCAAATACTTGCCTGACACAAAATACAATTCTCAAAATAAAAAATGTCTAAGGTAAAAGTCCCAGTTTTCATTACAAGTCTAATCAGGACACCGATTGCAATTCCTGCAGCGATTCACTGGCTCGAGCCCGGCTCGTTACGTAGACTTTTACTTATTGTATTGTTGGGGACCTTACTCTACACAATTTGTCGGTCGATCGGTTGCCATTGCAAAGATCGCTTTTTAAAGATACACCCGGAATGGGCAAGTTGGAAGGATGCTTTAGATTCTTGTCGTGAATCGAAGTTTATTTGCAGTGCAGGTATGAACGTTAGATTGGAAGTTCTTTTTTTTGTTTTTATATCTAAATCTACCGCAAACCGCTTTTTATGGTGTTGATGTGTGTGATGGGTAGAAGTAAAGAGTATGTTGCCAAAAAGGTTTGCATAGCATGAGTCTGAAATTCTGGATAGATGTGAGGGAAGAGAGAGACCACACAAAAGGAATTGAATGGTGAGGTGTCGAGTAATGTATGGGGAAAAAATGCTAAATGAATTGGAAAAAGGGCAGGAGTCAAGAGAATATTATAATTACTAGTTTATTATGTTAAATTGTTTTATTTAAAGCATATGAAAACAGAGCGACTTCCCTTGATAATTCACTAAAAACCAGCCAAAACATAACCTATCTCCCGCTTTAATTTCTTGAAAAGTCTAGTTATTCTATGATAAGTTTTGATGAAATTCACAATTAATATTTGAATTTCAACATCATGTCTGGCTTTATAATTCACAAAAGCGCATTTATTAAAAGCAAGAACTCGACCTACAATAGAGCGATCGCTATTTGTAGCTATGTTGAGTTATTTGGAATTTAATTTAAAAACTTTTTTTCAATATAAATTTTGCGCTCCTTTTTAAATTAAACAAATACTGAGGTAGCCGCGGTTTACATTTCAAAGAGTTGTTTTTAAAAGAATGTATTTTTAAAAGTACATTCTCACTCAACCGGAAAATTAATACGAAATCTCTTGTTTGAAAACATGAGGTTTGTTCAAAATATCACTGCTTTTGTCTGTGTGGACTGATGGCGAGGGGGGTCGATGACTTAGAAAAGTTTATTTAAAAGACCTGGGGGCTGATAGATAGCTTAGACCTTAAACTATTTTTACCTTATATACCTTCATGGATGTATCCTCAAATAGTTAGGCAGAGTTTGTGATGTCAGGATCTAAAATCATAATATAACGCGATAAAATCCGTAAAAAGTAGTCTAATATTCGCGTAATTGTGGGAATGTTGAATATTGAATGTGTGATGTTTACCCATATTCAATTTTTTTAAGTCGCACATAGTAGGGGGCGAGTCTATTGCAGTTAATCAGGGAGTGACATATATTTTTGTGCCCGGTTAATTGCAATAGACTCGCCCCCTACTATTTAAACAACCAAAATAATCATTTCTCTAAACGTTGCCTGTAGCTTTCTCATTCTGACAATAAGCCCATCGGCAGCTGTAGGTACTAAATAGATTGTTAATGAAATAATTAATGATAACTTACTGCTTTTAGGCATCTTTATGTACCTTTATGATAAAAATGCAAAAGTTCCTCTGTCTGTCCATCTGTTTGTTAACTTTTTAGGTCTAAACGACTGACCAGATCCTGATACAATTTGTTAAGGAGACAGATTGAATCCTGAGGAAAGACATGAGGGATACCTTTTATCTGAATAGCTCCTTCGGGATACAAGTGAAACAACAGACAATAGCTAATATAGTCCGCGCGAACTAGTTGGCCGCGCCTTAGGTAGGGACGGGTGTGTGGCGGCGGGTTACTGTGAACAAAAACAAGCACCCCCACCCCTCCGTCCGCCGCTCACATACCTAAGGCGCGGCCAACTAGTTCCGCGCAGAGTATAAACAATATCGCTACTACGCAATAAGCAAGCACAGTGATTAATACCCGTTCCTTTTCCGTCAGTTCACCTCGCTATGGTAACGTTACCGACTGATATTGATAGTTAGATTTACGTTCGGAAACAAAGAAAATTCCGTGATGAGAGTGACACGTAATAAATGTTGGTGGAGTCGTGCGTGACAAGCTAAAAATGGTGATAGCTAACGCAACCTGTCATCAACGATGACTTATTTGTAATTTTTGCTGGTTCCGTGGCTTAAAAAACAAAGGTATTTTAGTCACAGTTCGCCTTATGAACATGGAACATTATAATGGATGTAGCTATCGCATATCTTTTGTGCTAGGTTTGAAACTGAACTAGATAGTAGTCCAACATTATCCAAGCATGGACAAGAGGAAAACTGGAGAGGTGACTGACTAGCTAACTGACCACAGAACGAATTGGTCTGAAATTGGGCACACTGATAGTAATTATGACGTAGGCATCCGTTTAGAAACAGTTTTTAGTAATACCTCTGCATTTTGAAAAAGGAAAACTATAATATAAACGCGAGTAGCACCGCGGGGATCAGCTAGTAAAAATATAAGTATTAAAAATGCAATGAAATTTCAGCGCAGTAGATTGTCTTATGTAAGGCATCTGCATAGCAAAGAGACGTTATTCAAGTCAACACAAGATTTTTAAAATATGTATAGTGAAAAATTGATGCTTCCGCTATTCTCTGTAATGCACGACGTATCTAGGAAATGCGCTAGTTATATTGAATTATGCATGAAGAATAAAAAAGAACATTATATGCATATTGCATAGTGATGTTTTTAATAGGTTTTTTTCATTTCCGATACTGATGCTTTTGATATTAGGTACAAATATTACGAGTCTCGTGTTTATTACACTGTTTTAAATTATCTTTTTTTTTAAACTTAGATATAGACAAAAAATTGCATATTCAATAATTCCTTTGATCAAAGCATTGCCTTTGAGGTTTCATATTTACTTTGTCGAGTTAATAATGTAAACATCGTATTGAAAATACACCATCAAGTTTGTTATTCCCCGAAGGGTTAGGCAGCGGTGTACTAATGTACGCCCACAGTCACTCGTATGTTTAGGTCCCAGGTAGGTAGGGGGCGAGCCTATTGCCACTCACCAGGCTCAAATCCAAACTCCGACCTGTTACTGAGAATTTCATAGAAAAACTCGACTTAGAAATCGACATCGAGTGTAGCAGTTACGCGACCTTCACGTCTTACGAGGTAGTTACAATAATATACATAGATGTAATAATAATATATTATGTACTTAAACGTATGTTCTGTGAAACTTTTGATCTGTAGTGCTGTAAAAACCAATCGCCCAACTGTTGTGTGAGTTATCAAAAAACAACTTCGCGAGATGAAAATGTAATGCTGAGTCATCTCCAAATGTCAACGACCTTCACCCAAAAAGTATTGATATCAAAATACACCGTACACAATATCTTCCATAACCCGATACTGTAAGCAATACACTCATGCACACAATTCACCCCACACCAAAAAAAAGTATTCAAACGCCCCATTTACGCCAAATGCTACCTCAGCGCTACGGCAGCCATTTTTCATCCGATTTCGTGCGAACACGATCGAATACGAACGTTAGGCAATATGTTCCGTATGTCATACAAATAAAACAAGTCGGGTGATAAACTACAGTCATTTTCGTTCGTAAGGTGATGTACATTCGTCATGAAGCCTTGCCTCACTTTTCATTCGGATCCCTTATCGTGGGAGACTGCGTAAGTGACTCACGTAAGCTTCGGTAAGTCTGTAGGTAAAGACGCGGGTACGAGATGTCGTTGAATTTGAATTAGGGTTGGTACTTGTTGATGCTTCGGTGCTTTTTATAGGGATTATTCTTAAACGATTCTTTGAGAATACTGGTTTCATCTGAAATCCAATTTTTTTCAGGTGTTATAGGTTATATTGATACTATTACGTTTGTATGATCTGAAATAAAATGAATATTTTCATTATTATTATTTTAAATCCCAATGTTTTGACTCCTTTCATATTCTTTGTTCATGGATAGACTATTTGTTCGATACGGATGCTTTAATAATTAAATGACTAAAATGTATTTTATATTTTTATGCATTATTAACACTATTATTATAGTAGAAAAAAAGCAATAAAACGATCCTAAACATACAAATTCAATATTATTATGTTATAAATTATAATTTTGAAAACGTAGATCTTCTTTATTATAAGAAAAGCATTAAAAGAACCTCCTCATTATTTTCAAGTCGCTTAAAAACTCATCAATTTGTCTTGTAAAACATTGATTACGTAAACCAACAGTATTAAGTAAGCTTCTCCAATGTAATGTAAAACAAACAATTTCACAGAAATACAATAGCTACAATAAAATCCCTAAATTCAAACACCCCACGAAATATTTGAACATTATTTAAGTGGGATTTAGTCGTTAGCTAAACTATTATAACGTCCATTGTACAGGCGGTAGTTTCGTACAATTTCGCGGTACATTTGCGGTGGTGAAACTGTACGGGTAACAGCGCTCTCTAGCGGACGAAGTGTGGACTAGTCTGGAGGGAATTTGGACTTGTTTAGAGTCCTTATTATGTACTATTATGTAGTACTTACTGTGTTGTGTAGAGAAAGGCCTTGGTATATAATACGTTTTTGACGTTGCATTGTTTTGTTCAGTTTTTTTAACCCCCGACGCAAAAACGACAGGGTGTTATAAGTTTGACGTGTCTGTGTGTGTGTGTCTGTCTGTGGTATCGTAGCTCCCGAACTGATGAACCGATTTTGATTTTGATTTATTTATTGGAAGGTGAATTAGTCGGGAGTACTCGGGAGTGTTCTTAGCTATGTTTGATGAAAATCGGTCCAAGATGGCCGCCGCCACAAAATAGCGTAATACATATTTTTTCACAACTCCCTCAATATGGATATCAAATGAAAGGGGTTAATTCGGAGAATACTATACACTATGATAAATTTAAAATCCAGGATGGCCACCACCACAAAATGGCAAAATATATTTCGTGACAAGGGATTTTCTAAATTTTTAATTTAGGTTAGGTTTTTAATAAATGTCTTTTTGTTTTTGGGCAACATGAGTATGGTGTAAAGAAAAACTATGCATTTTTGTTCACGTGGCAAAGGTTAACAGCAATTTCGTCAACGAAAGAATATGGACAGTAAAAAATCGTCGTAGATAAGCATGATTTAACGGGATGAGCAATAAAAAGTAGTGCTGTTATGAGTTGTATTTATCTATACTAGTATTATAAAGAGAAAATATTTGTATTTTTGGATGTTTGTAATGAAATTGAAAAAAAAATTATGCACCGATTTCAAATATTCTTTCACCATTGGAAAGCTACATTTTTCCCGAATGACAGGCTATAATTTTAAATACTAAGCGGAAAGCTCGTTTTTTATATTTATTTGAGCTTGATACCGAAGTTAATCAATGGAAAAAGGTTCATTTTATCAATGGAAAGATTTCTGTACCTAAGGAGTTCTGAGTGCACATCCCGCTGACCTAATGTTTGGGGCCATGGGAGTCACAATCAACGGTTCATTAACTATCGTCATCAGTTCATCACTCCATTTCCCCTAAACGAAACACATACCATCACCCCTGAAATCCCCAAAGGTTTAGTCAGAAGTGTACTAATATTATGCACCTACACCACAATATACCGGTATGTACAGATCCCATATACCTAATAACCAGCAATCATCTTAACTACAAGCTATTACTGGGAATTTTATATGAGAACAGTGCCTCGACCGTGAGGTTTTCTCACTAGACTCGCTAGCGACACTGTAAAATATTTGTATGGAAAACCCTCGCAGCGCCTCTAGCGGTTACGTAAGGAACTAAAATCTGCCATGAGATTACAGCGTTTTGTACGTAAAAAACCTATCGAAAGCCATTCGATGGAACTCGTGGTTGAGGTACAGTTTGTTCAACTTGAGTATCTCAAGCGTAGCTATCGAAACATACACGATAACTCTATCCAAACAAAAAATGGAGCAACATACATGCATTTAACAATAAACATTTATGCCCTGAACTTGTGAATACACAAAAACAACACACTAAACACAGTAATAAATAAGTATAAGTGATGCGCACATTCCCAGACGTTAGGGCACTTACGTTTGTTTTATGTCTCTGTTACAGCTAAAAGCCGATGTGGAGAACCTACCTAGGTTTAGCCATATACATGATGTGCCTTTTTTGCTGCCAAACGAGGCTTATTCATTTAATTCATCACTAGCGAACCGCGCAAGTTTGGGGGGCTAGACAAGTTACATTTTGACATTCGAATCGACTAACAAAATGTATAGAAATGACACAAGCTTTCGGCAAATCGGGCTGTCAAAATGCAACTTGTCTAGCCCCCCAAGATAAAATACTAAATTAAAAATTTTGAAAACCTCCAACAAAAAAAGGTTATTTTCCATTTTGTGGTGGCAGCCATCTTGGATTTTAAATTTATCATAGTATTCTACTAGTCAAAGCCTTTCATTTGATACCCATATTGAGGGAGTTGTGAAAAATATGTAATCCGTTATGTTGTGGTGGCGGCCATATTGTACCGATTTTCATTATAGATAGCTAAGAACCCTCCCGACTAATTCACCTTTCAAACAAAAAAATCAAAAATGTTTTATCTGTTCGGGACCTACGATGCCACAGACAGACAGACAAACACACACAGACACGTCAAACTTATAACACCTGTCGTTTTTGCGTCGGGGTTAAAAAGACTCATAGAAATCTTAATTACGAATTCAACAAAAAATTGCCGAATCGGTCGAGCAGTTCTCAGGTGAACTGAAATGATGTTCTGCAATGATGATCCTACATACATTCGGCAATTGTTTTTTATTTATATGTATAGATTGGATTGGGGAGTACCATGTACCGGAATTGGCCTCCAGATTTATGGACGATCAACATAAGTTGGTACCATTCGGGTATACCCCTGATTGGGTGGGCAGAAGTATGCTGATATTCACTAACTTCACTGGTACTTTTATAAAGGATAAGCCTATTGCAACCAGGCACAAATTGCAACTCCGAGTCGCTACATAGGTACTGTGAATTTGAGGTCTGCTCCACCTACGAATTAAACCTAAAATCTCTCACATAACAGCCGCGATTGCAACTACTAGACCAATAAGGCATTTTTACTCCTATATTCACTTAATTTCTGTCTACCCTTATGGAAAAAAGGCAGGAGTGAATATACAGGGTGTTTGGTAGAACGTTGAACATACGAAAATGGTGGTTAGTTGGGGTCATCTGCTACCCACTGGGACCAAATTATTTAACCTTGGCCGCACTGTTTTTTTTTTTACTTTTTTTTAATTTCACAGAAAATTATCAGTTTTTTATCAATTTAAATTCGAATATCTTTACTTGTGATGGGTAAAACAGGCAGGATGTTGTTTTGTATTAATGTCTAATTATATTCGAATTTTTAGTAAAAAAAACTGGTAATTTTCTGTGAAATTAAAAAAAGTAAAAATGAAAACGGTGCGGCCAAGGTCAAATAATTTGGGCCAAGTGGGTAGCAGATGACCCCAACTAACCACCATTTTCGTATGTTCAACGTTCTACCAAACACCCTGTACATATGTATTTAATTTTTGTTAAGTAAATGGTTAATTATTTATTCTCGGCTGATATAAACGATAATTTTCATTGTGAGATCGAGTTTCTGGTGCTGTAAATAATCAAGTAGCTTTTCAATAAATAATGATAATATCGCTTGGTTGAAACGTAAAATAGTGATTCATGATTTTCATTTTCATTAAATTCAGCCTTGTTTTTTTAATGAAGTCGTTAATCCTTTGCGCAGGTGTATTCAGTTCGATCTTTTTGACGAATAATGTTTTAACTAGGTGTAATAATTAAATAGATAATGGATATTAAAGATAAAAAAGTAACATAAAAATATGATAATTTTGAGACTAGAAACAATGAAGTACCTCATTATCTAATATTTTATTTTAACAATTCTAAATATTAGTGATTCTGGCAAGTTAGAAAAGTAACAAAAAATAAAATAAAAAGGAGGTTCACGGTTACGCAATCAAGACTATGATTTGGCAGTCCATGGGCAGTTGGTCACTAGGCTGCCTAACTATAGCATATTAAAAATATATATAGGTACAAGTTTAACCTATATCCATTGTCTAGTAATTACCCTTAATACAAGCTCTGTTTAGTTTGGGACTAGATGTTATGTAAAAAATACCCAAAAATATTTATTTATTTTATTATTTACTAGCTTCCCGCCAGCGGCTTCGCCCGCGTGGTCTTATAATTTTTCCCCCGTTTTTGCAACATTTTTCATTACTACTCCGCTCCTATTAGTCGTAGCGTGATGATATATAGCCTATAGCCTTCCCCGATAAATGGGCTATCTAACATGGAAAGAATTTTTCAAATCGGTCCAGTACTTTTTGAGTTTATTCGTTACATACAAAAATACAAATCTTTCCTCTTTATAATATTAGTGTAGATTAAATTTCCGAAAAATATTTACTATAATTATATGAAAACTGATTTTCTCTACCAAAACCCAAGTTATTTTCAAAAATTCAAAGCGTATGGTAATAAAGAATTCCGCTGCGCTTCGTCGGCTTCACACGGCGCAAGATAGCCGATGCTTTATAGCCGTGTCGGGCTAAAATTTAGAGCCATTTCAGACAGGCGAGTGCATGCCACGTATTGTATGTTATAATTTACGCGTCGCTTTGTGACTGCATTGTGACTTAGTAGAGAGATGGGGGTGTTTAGTAGGGTATTTAGCTTAAAACTGTGATGACAGTTCATAATAGATTTTAACTGTACAAAGTTGTACGAAACGTGAATTCAAATATGAAATTCAATCGGAAACACACAGAGGGAGGGCGGATGCGGTTCGTGTACCGCCGTAGCCTAGCGGACCCGCGCCCGACGTCCGTTAAATCTGCATCATCTCTTTGACATCTGATTGAGTATACCACCCCAACATGGTTTTTCCTCTTCAACTTTCCTCAACCATTCTTCCTCCAACCTCCTTTTTCCCAACCATGTTGGGGTCAGCTACAATCTAACCAGATGCGGCTGAATATCAGTATTTTACACGGAGCGACTGCCATCAGACCTCAGAAAGACCCAATTTCTGGACAATACCGATATTCGAAGGATAGACTGGTTGTCAGGCTTTTTGGGCTTCTGAATACCACTAACGATTATCATAGGTGTTCGTATGACAACCGGGACCGACGGCTTTACGTGCTCTCCGAGGCACGGAGGGGTCTCGATGTGATAAGAATGGTCACCCATCCACAGACTGACCTCGGCAAGCGTAGATTAACCTTTCAGATCGGTTGATCAGCGTAGTTATAGCTTAGCCTGAACAATGATCAGGGTCGTGATGAATGTGATCTCAAGTACAATGACCCTGACTCAAGAGCATGGGAGGGCAAGTAAGGTTTATATTCGATAGTCCGACATCATCAACATTATCATCAACCCATATACTGTCCCACTGTTGGGCACGGGTCTCCTCTCAATATGTGAGGGATTAGGCTATAGTCTACCACGCTAGCCTAATGCGGGTTGGCAGACTTCCGACATACTTAGTTACTTACCCTTTTTTTTGGGTTCGATAAATTCTCATACTGATTCTCCTTCTTCTGTTAGTATCAGTGATAAAGCTCATTACTTGTATTTATATCATTTGAGCCCAGTATCCAAGTAGGTTATTAACTATCGTACCGATTAAAAACCACAATTGCCTTCTCTTGTTCTACTAAAAACATTTTTAATTCTTTTGTGAAAATTTTGTTTAGTATTTTATTTAGTAAAAGTTTTTATTATTATTATTATTATTCAGCCATTATCGCCCAACTGCAGGGCAAAGGCCTCCCTACCCTCTTTCCATTCCTCACGGTTAAAGGCTATTTGGGACCAATCCTTCCAGAAGGAATCAAGCTCATCCCGCCATCTTCGTCTGGGCCTCCCGCGCTGTCATCTACCATGTTGTGGGAGCAAAAGTTTTACTAAATAAATAATTAAAATATAAGACACGTTGTGTTGGTTGGCTTATGAAGTCATGACGTCACATTCACCGTATTTTACGATTACGATTCTGTGCTAACACATGGAGCTTAGTTTTAGTGGCAACTTGTTGATGCTAATGATCCTCATGAATAGTAATAGGTGGCTTTTGTGAACTATGATCACGATTACTGAATACCTACTGCTAAATATTTGTTCAAAACTTTTTATGGGAAAATGTTTGGAAACTTTACTGTGTAGTTTTTGCTTTTAAAACATAACATAGGATACTATGACGCCTGTATTCCTGAAAGAGTTAGGTAGAGGAGTATTGTTGTGCACCCATATAGTTAGACGTAGGTACATACCTAATTTATACCGAAATTGGACTCTGACAATTTCTTGATGACCTACCATCGTAGGTCTACTGTTACATGGGACGTAGACTTTTACGTCCCATATAATAGGGGGCGATCCTATTGCCATTAACTGAGCTCAAATCCTAACTCCGAGCAGTTATAAAAAAAAACTCAATAACACTTTGCTCGACCTAGGAATTAAACTCGGGAACTAGCGTAGCACCACTAACCAAACTTTCACCATCTCTGGATAACGGCTACCCGCCGGATAAATTCAAGAATGGAACAACATTTGTATGGAATTATCTGCCAAGTTATTTAACAGGAACTTATCAGTAACCAGTGAAACAGGTCCTTATGCTTTTACAAATATTTATCAGTTATAAGTATACACTCGAGGTTGTCTTTGACGATCAACCAGATTAAATATTAGTCTATTTACTCATCCAATATACCTACTTATTATGCACTACTGAATCCTCTTTAGGCATCTGTTTACAAATTCTAAGAAATAAGGGTAAAAGGCCTAAACTCATTTGTGCCTTCTGAAATCTATCGCAGCTCGTGCCTGACCTTTGAACTGTGTAAAATTTTACTAATTCAATTTATCATGGTTGTATTAGCATCTAGTGTACATTTGTACACGAACTTTGTCTCAGTTTTAGGGATAGGATTTATTTTTGAAGGCGCGATGGTGGGAGACTTGTTTGATTTGATGCTTTAAAGTTAAAAGCCGAAGGTATACTTTTAATTGAGTTACTCGTTTTATTGTATGACCGAGTGGTCAATAGCGCAACCTCTATCGAGAGCTCCTAGGGTTGTTTCCCGAATCGAGTAATGTTGTTGGGTTATTTCTGTGAAATTCCCAGTAGCAGCTCGGAGTATGGATTTCTCCCCGAGTAAGAAATAGGGTCGCCCCCTATAACATGTTAGGCCCCTATAACATGGGGCCTAAACATACCGTCGAAGTGTGGGTGTACATTAGTACATCTCTGCTTAACGTTTCAGAGAATACGGGCATGATGATGGTGGTATGTTAAGAACGGCTAAGTATGAGAGTAATGTAGGTAATCAGATATTGTCAAAAACACGATGGTCTTAAAGGCAAAATCATAAATTGTCGATCGAATAAGACTCTTGTTAGAAAAGCTAGTTAAAGAAATAAATCAAACAACTTATAAAACAATATCTCAAACTTCACACGGCCAATTCAATCTAAGTACTCGAAAAACACGGCCCTCCAGACATTTCTCAAGCCATTAACTATAACAGACAAACAAATAAAATATTTTCTCTCTCCCAACTATTGATACATTTCTGCCATTGTTTCAACTAAACTACGGCTATGACAAACGACGCCAATAAAAAATAAACGAAAACGTTAAATTTCCGAACAATGGCAATAATAACCGGCGGGTATTGCGCAATCATCAGCCGAACACCGGACAGGCCGTGGCCTCGACGATAAGGGTGGGGCCACGATATAAGCACAGGTGAAATAAATTATTTACTTAAGTACTTAATCTATCATCTAGACCGCGTGAATACTTCTCTAGAAGTTCTGTGTTGGATTTTCGTTTCGGATTTTTCTAGGAAATTCCCATAGCAGCTTGGAGTTAGGGTTTGAGTTCGGTTAAAGGCAATCGGTTCGCTCCTATTATAAGACATATAATAGGAGCGAATGTCGGCGGACTGTGTATACATTAGTACAATGCTTATCTTACCTGTCGGAGAATACAGGCGAGATGTATATGATTGTATATACAATAGTATAATACATTATTATAAGAGTTTTAACATAAACATTACTATGCAAATATGCTACGATAAAAAAAAACACACACACACACACACATCCTCCCCGCACGCAACCACTTCTCTTACTACACACTCACGCAGTACACACTCAACCGTACTCCCATCCTGATACTAACAATAATAAGTAAATATATATATATCTATACAAATATAATCTTTATACCTAAATGTTAACATTTCCTAATTGCATACCGTTTGTACGAGTACATAACATAATTTGTTAAATTTAAATGGAGGAGTCCTGGTGACCTAAAATACAGGCCTTGAGCCTAGTTTAGGCACCAGTCTCCCACAACATAATGTCCCACCTATATGTCACTGTAGAAATAAGGCTGGCAATTAAGAGTAATATTGTGGAGAAAAATAAACAATTATTATTATTATTATTATACACACAATTATTATGTATTAATTTTTTATTAAAAGTAGTTAATGACGGGGATGTACCTAATCAGCCAAATGTCTATCTAGTGGACTGCCCCAACAGAGAAATGCTTGGATTTTGAAAAAAAGGTACCTAATTAATTATATAACGAAGCAAACAGGAATACTTATTTACGTACCTATAAGATTTTGAAATGAACGTGTTTCTCGAGGCCACAACCTTACATCCTGTTACCGACAAAAGCGTACAAGTGGGTCTTGCCCGAATCATAAATTAATATTATAATATGTACTAAAACGAGTAATCTTTCAGTTAAGTCACTCCCAATGAAACACCGAAAGGAATCGATCGAATAAGTACCTATTACATTGGTTCAATTTTTATTTCGCTTTTAACTGGTACTTTAAAAGAGTTGTTTCGTAATCTCAAGCTAATACCTAAGCTAATATAAATATCCATTGTTTGTAATAGCAGTATACCCTTAAAGTTCTAATGCTGAAAAAGTTAAATAGAAATCTAACTGACAAATTATACTTTTTTTCCAGCGAAAAGTTCCATTGCTGAGCAGTGGCCTGCACTGACCTCCGTCTTCTATCTGTCGATTTAAATATCTAATCTCTATCGTGAGAGTAGAATCGAGAATTATAAAATAGAACTAAAAAGTACGTCAAACTGTAATAAGTCAATTCATTATTCTTCTTATTCTCTTTGAAGTACAGCATCCGCAAGAAATTGCACTAATAAGGCCACACTACAATCATTCCGCTCTTATTCTGCGATCCGCGAGGCCTTGGCCTAGAATTCCCACTTCAGCAATAAAAAATGTCAAAAGAATATTATAACGTACCTACAAAATGTACACCGATAATTATAACAGATTCATATCAATTATTTGATACTTGTAATGTAGTGATAGTTACCTAATACATAATTTTAAAAGTTCCTACTTATTTTGACAAAAGCACAAAAGCTTGTATAGGACTGATTCTATGGATAGCTATCTATATCTCAAAGTTTTAAATAGTAAAAAAAACTTTAACACACAAATCTTCCAAAATTCCATATTCTAAAACAAAATCAATCCGCTGTTGATTGTCGTAATAATTTTTATACTGCTTATTTCACGACCGCCAGGCTGTGGCCTGGCGACGTATAGAGGTGGGCCACATTGGCAATAACTGTAAATCAAAATATAAAAAGAATGGTACCAATCTTTTGGTTAATCCAGCCCACTATGGTGGCAAAGAAAATTGTGCTACGTATTATTTTACAACGAATAGTGGCTTTTGTATGATTTATGATTACGACTGTATTGATTCGTATGTTTTCTATGGTGTTTGTAAAGTTTTAGTCCGAAATAAGATAGGACTGATACGATAAATGCATAATTTTTTTAAACTTACGATCCGCCCTAGATTCGTCCAGCCGGGCTAACATGCACGCCGCGAGAACATTTTGTCGACGCTTATGTCGTGCTTTTGTTTTTTTTGCACGAGCAAGAGCGAGGCAAAAGAGTAGACAAATTTTGTCGTGGCGCGCATGTTAGCCTGGCTGGTTCATAAATTATAGCCTACCTTTCTAGATAATCGTTCTTTCTTATCTTATTTTAAGAGAATATCCATGGCGTTTCTTATCGGATTCTTCTCCATAGGATCAACTTTTTGGAACCGAGAATCTAGAATCATTTAACGTTACATACTCGTCGTGCTTGAAAGAGCTTATTTGAAATAAAAACATTTGAACTTGAACTTATGTGAAAATTCTATTCGTGAAAATCGTATGCAAATACGTGTTGTAGTTTCTGAGATTAACTCGAACAAACATGAAGATACTCGTAATATTTAGGTACATATTTCTTTTACTATACTTTAAGTAACACTAGCAAGTCAAGGCGAAAACAAAAAGTATAAAAACAAAAAAGTCCAGATTACAAATTCTTAGATCCACAATCTGAGAACTGGGAGAGCTTTGTTCTTTTTTAATAAGCGCTCTGGTCTCTGCTTTAATGTCTCCATTGTATGCGTAATTACGCGTTCTCTTGCACTGTCTCGCGTTTACTTACTGTTTAATGACGCTGTCTTGTTGTCCTGACAATTCCTTGCTTGTGTTACGTTAAAGATTTGTTTGCTGATCGTTCCTTTTGCTAAAAAAATACGTTTACAAACATATGACTAGACTAGTCATATAGGTTTGGGTATGCATGTTGCACTAACGACGTAGTTCTCTCTGCATGTGCATAATTTTGCGGGCGGGAGGGCGGTGCTCTTGCATCTCAGCATAAGCGGAATTAACACTAAATATTTTCATTGCAATTTTTTGTCATGGATTTCCGCAAAGTAACGCCTGATTCCATTAATTTTGTTTACAAACATGTTTGTGATGATATTGTTTTGTTTTAAATGACATAATTACACGTATTTTTGCACTGCCTTGCGTTTTACCTATACTGTCATGTTTTTCCCCATAAGTGGCAAATAAGCATGCGGCCCGCTTGAAGAATGGCGGTTACCGTAACCTAAGGACGTTTATAACACCGAAGCATCATTCACACTTTGCCGACCCTGCAAAAACCTCTTTACTCCCTCAAAGAACCCTGTCTCTATGTCCTGACAGTTATTTGCTTATGTATCGCCAAGAGTAGCTTGCAACAAGCTTATCATTTTCTAATATCATTGATGCGCCTGAATCAAACTGATTACGATACTATTTGCTGATTTCTAGGACGTCACGACAGTTTACTCATAACATTTCAATCAAGGCGAACATCCAAGCAATTTCGCCCACCCAATCTTCCCGCAATCTATCTAAAAAACCGCTGTCACATCAGAACATGACAAACAGCTGATCAATACACTTTCCTCTTTGAAATCACTAAAAAAAGTACATTAAATATCTTTAAGGCTGAAAGTCGTCGCGATCTTTTCCGTCACTCGCTTCTGTAGTGACACGTGAAATCAGAGCTCGTTTGTCAAGCGAACTGCCGTGCTTGGGGAAAAAACATGCCACGACATGGCGTATGAGACAGACAGGAGACAGTAATACAAGTTATCGGGGAGTTGACACAGCCTGGCTATATAAAGGGTACCTAAGTAGAAAGAAAGAAAGTTTATTCTGACAGTTCAAGTTGAAATGTTTACAAGCATTTATGAAACGTTAAATGATTCTAGATGCTCGGTTCCAAAAAGTTGTTCCTATGGAGAAGAATCCGGCAATAAACTCCATGGATACTCTTTTAAAATAAGAGTTGTTACAATTTTACACTGGTACAATATTGCGATAGCAGGATGTCTGGACATTGTAGGTTAATGCCCTAGTTACAACAAAAAACAAAATACCAAACAACAAAACAAAAAGTAGATACATTCTTAACCTAAGTAAATAGGTACGTTGTATTGTGTGATGTCAGAATGGGTCCCTATCTCAGCACTATGCTACAAGGAAATCAAGCTGCAGCGCTAATAATCTGATAGGGTCTGCTGATCAATAGGATACTGATAAAAAAAAACATACAAACGAATTGAGAACTTTCTCTTTTTTTGAAGTTGGTTGAAAATTCTGGAAGAATAAGAGAAGGTATAAATAGCCCTGAACCGGTTCTTCGGCATAAGACACATTTTTTAGAACAGTGAAACTACGCTAGAAAATTTCTTGATGGTGTGTAAACTCTACCAACACACACACTATAAAGATCTTCATGAATTCTGGGTCTATCGGTCTCCACTATTAAGTGACCTGCTTACCACTTGTCAACCGCCACCGTCACCGGAACGTCACCGTCTACGAGATGACGGTGAGATTATTTCTTATCGAGATTACGTTGACGTGACGTGCGCGCGGTGGACACACAGCCATAGTAAATGTATGTATCACGGCGCCGTCATCTCGTTGACGGTGACGTGCCGGTGACGGTGGCGGTGAACAAACAGCCTTACTCTTTTCGCTACCCAATGAACACAATAAATCTGATTACACATAACATGAACTTCTGCTGATCATCTGTACAGTACCTTAGCGGTTCAGTGGTTACATTCGTTGAGTCCGCCTTGCTTACTTTGAGTGTTTGAAAAATTGTTTTGTGTGTAAATAACTGTTTGTTTACGTTTACACTGGGTTTGTAAACGCAATGTCAGCGGTTTTCGCTTCAGTGATTATAATGGGTTTTAACCCTGCAATGTGTTATTGGGTACTTTTTGGTCGGTTAATTTTTGCAACGTTTTCTTTATGTCTGTCTGTTGTTTTATAAATAGCCTGTAATGGTTTTGCTGTGTAGTATCAACATAACAAATATGGATATATTGCCTGTTTTCCCTGAAGGGTACGGCAAAGATGTACTTATGTAAATCCACAGCTTGCTGATTTGTTTTGGTCGTGGTAGTCGTTATGCTCCCTCCCCCCCCCATCATAACTATCACGAGTTAAAGCTCCGAACTGGTAGAAAGAATATTATGGAAAAACCCAATATTTTTTATTGGGTCTGAGAATAAAACCTGAACCTCACACTAAGTCCATTTGCTACCTGTTAAGAGTCAAGCTCCAGTTGTGTGTTATAAAGTAAATAATGTATTATGAATTGTTACTATTAGCTGTCGGTTGATTTAAATTGTTGTATGTAAAATATTTCGTATTTCGTTCGGTAACGGCGAGTGAGTGTTGCCGGCGGAGTTGCCCGAAGGTGGGGGCCGCTGCTAAAGGATGGAGTCGATCCCCATTGGCTCCTCGGCACGGCTTGATGTGACGCAGTAACACTACCACAATACCAAAGAAAGACCTTCCAGTTAACAAAAAAAAATATATATCTGTACAGGTACAACTTCCATTTGGCCTGTTATACTCGTAATGAAAACATTACAACATTCCTTTAAAATTGTACAACAATAGTACATACTTTTAGGGTCATCACAAGTCACTTTTGCGAGTCTAGAAACGCAGACAATTTGTTAAAGAAGGACGCTATTGAGCCATCAAGTTCCAACGCGCCGTTGGATCGTGACATCCTTGATAAATGAAGACTTTGTAGATACCGACGTCTGTTTGTATCTAGACAGTTTTGTGAAGCTTTAGTTTCAAAATCACTTTAAAGTGGTTTATTATCAAAAATAAACTTTAATAACAAACATCTCGCGCTACACCCAAATATTATTCGTTATTTATGAAGGAAAATACAAAAGGTGATTAATACAACTAACTTTAAAATTGTTAATAAATTAATCATAGTGTTATTTTTATTTATTGTAATTTAATGTAATGTATTCATTAAAAATTATATGTATACATTTAATGTACTCATCATGATCATCAAACCATTAAGTTAATGGTTACTGTTAATAGTATTAACCGTCCCACTGCCGGACACGGGCCTCGGGATAAGATTATAATTATAGACAACCAGGTTGGCCTAGTGCAGGTTAGCAGACTTCAAATCATCAGCATCATTAACCCATTAACTGTCCCACTGCTGGGCACGGGTCTCCTCTCAGTATGAGAGGGATTAGGCTATAGCCCACCACGTTGGCCTAATGCGGGACTTCACATGCCGCCGAGGAAATCTCTCAAGCATGCAGGTTTACCTTAGCTCGATTGACTTAAACAGTAAAAAGAAACTTGACTTGCCCACGAAATAGATCTAATATTATGACGTTTTAACATCTGTCCTTAGCAGACCTCAGTCGGTGTAATTCAAACATGTAATCTGTATAAACATAGCTGAAAACAAATAACAACATATTGATACAACATCAATGATTCACAGTAAACATCGCGATGCAATACCGCTTTATTTATTCACCGACACAATTCAGCCGCTGTCAATAATAAATGATAACATATCATCATGCATGTATCCCCGAAGGGGTGGGCAGAATTACTGATGTTACACTAACAATTAGCAGGTATGTTTTTGTCTTTTATATATATACTAGCTTTCTGCCAGCGGCTTTGTCCTGAATATTATAGCCTACTAGTTGATCCGCAAACGTTGTTTTGCCATATTTGGGTGGGTCACCCTTATCAATTAGGGGTATGAAAAATAGATGTTGGCTGATTCTCAGACCTAACCCATATTTCATACAAATCGGTCCAGCCGTTTCGGAGGAGTTTAGTAACGAACACTGTGACACGAGAAGTTCATAAATTTTATGTTACTCGGTAAAGATGTAGTTTTCTAATGGTGAAATATTTTTTCAAATCGATTCAGTAGTTTCGAAGCCTATTCAATGCAAACACACAATCAAATCTTTCCTCTTTATAATGTTACTATAGAAGTATAGATTTTTTCATGACGATACATCTATTTGTCTTTCGGAGATCCGACAACTGTCAAGGAAACAATTTCTTGAATGCCTCTCCATTCAAGAATATAATAAGGAAATTAAAAAAAATCTGCATGACCTGAGTATCCAACCCCACGCTCAGAAGACGCGCTTACGACCACGAGAAGAATGAGTGAAAGAAAGAAAGAAAGAAAAATGGTTTATTCAGCACAATTTTAACTTAAATACTACTAACTATCTATAATTATATTCTAATATAAATTGCGCTGAAACGGCGCTGGTTCAGCATAAGCCAGGCGGAATGCCTAAGTGAATGATCAATGAAAAATATAGCTTATATATAAAACAAAGTCGGGTTTGTTACAACCCATATAACTCGAGAACTGCTAGACCGATTTTCACGGTTTGTGTTTTGTTGGATTTGTCACCACCTCGAATAACAGAATAACTAAAAAAAATTGGTGTAACGGGGTTCAAACGCGAGCGAAGTTGCGGGATTCTGCTAGTATTATTATATTTTTTTTACAATGCTTTTATAAACTGAACTCGAGTCACGCATCCAATGTGAGTAGTACCCAATTTGGTGTAGCACTAGCTGTTACCGTCGATAGATCGATTCAGAATTAATTGAAAATCCAATCAGCGATGACAACCGGTTGGGCAGGCCACTACGAAAACTGTGCACGTTTGGAATGAAATCTTTTGTTTTTTTTTGATATCTCAAGATAAGAAGATAGCCTAGGGGTATGACCAGTGGACTGCCAAGTCAATGGTCTCGAGTTCGAATCCAAGGCACGCACCTCTGACTTTTCGATATCATGTGCGTAATTATCACTCGCTTTAACGTTGAAGGAAAACATCGTGAGGAAACCTGCATGCCTGAGAGGTTTTCTCTAGCGTGGTGGACTATAGCCTAATCCCTCTCATACTGAGAGGAGACCCGTGCCCGGCAGTGGGACAGTATATGGGTTGATTATTATTATTTATCTCAAGATGAAAAAAAATATAAAGGCACATTACTTATTATACGTTATACGTACCTACAATGTATAAATATTACATTGGGTCCTATTCCCAGGTCGTGCAAAGTGTCATTGGGTTTTTAAAAGCTTGGATTTTGGAGTTGTGCTCGGTTTAATATAATTAGAGCGGCTATAGGCTCACCTCATCCTCTATTACGTGGGACCTAAACGTACTGGCGAACTGATTAGTGCACAATACAAATCTGTTTCTTCTCTGCTCTTCCTTTTAGGAATAGAGGCGTGATAGTCCAATGGTTATTGGGTTTTTATTTGAAACTAGCTTTTGCCCGCCACTTCGTTCCAGTAGAAGTTAAATTTTTTTCTCCCGTTTTTGCAACATTTTTAATTGATACTCCGCTTGTATTGGTCGTAGCGTGATGATGAGCCTATAGCCTTTCTCGATAAACGGGCTATCTAACACTGAAAGAATTTTTCAAATCGGACCATTAGTTTCTGAGATTAGCGTGTTCAACCAAACAAACAAACTCTTTAGCTTTATAATATTAGTAAGTATTCCCAGTAGGAGCTGAAAGTTTGAATTTGTACCCAGTATATGGCAACGGGAAAGAGAAGCCGAGGGAGACCACTAACCAGATGGGAGGATGATCTCAGACGGACAGCTGGCCCAGACTGGAGAGACTTAGCACAAGATAGAGACGCATGGACATCTTTGGAGGAGGCCTTTACCCAATCAGGGGTTCTTGCTGACAAAAACTAATCACAATAACTAATTAGGATAACTTGTTAAATTAATTTAAACGACTTATTCAAACCACATACATTTATGTACATACACTTATTAAGTTCTCTTAAACAGTCGCTTTCACTTTGTACTTACTTAAATTTTGTAAAGCAAGAAATAAATGGCTTATTATTATTATTATTATTATAATTATATGGCAATAATAATACTATAATAATAATAATTTATTTACCAAAACAAAGATTTACATTTTTAAATGGAAAACCGCTTTAATTAAAATTCGCTTTACCGATCAGCTGATGACATTAACTTATAGATATAATCAATATATTTCAGTAGCTTCCCCTTATTCGTAGAATAAAACCAGTTAATATAATATTGTCAACAATAAAACGCCCAGCCACTTGAGCTAAAGTCAATAAGGAACTGCGACCGATAGGGATTCGACAATTATAATGGCGTAGGCTGAGATTTTATGAGCCATTATTTAACTAAAGGGTTCTAAGGACTTTTTTTGCTGATTGGGACCTTTTTTCGGTAGTTTCCTTGTGTGTGATACAAAAAGAAACATGTTAAAAGATTTACTTTGTTTTTCTAGTGTTATTGAGAGCCGGGATGAAGAGTTATCGGATCACCAGCGTGGTCTGGCTATTCCTTATTAATTATAACTTATACCGGGTACCCGGGGATAGTGTAGCTTCCCAACGGGGAAAGAATTTTTCAAATCGGTGCAGTAGTTTCGGAGCCTATTGAATTGAAACGAACAATCAAATATTTCCTCTTTATATTGAGTATTAGTATGGTTACTTAAGTCACCAGTCTAATCAGTCATGTTTGAAAATATGAAAAATAGAAATTACTAACAGTGTTGTCCTTTAGTACTAAATTCGAAAAGGGTACATTTTTATCCATTTTCCTTTCCGCGTAACAGATCATTGCAGTATTTCAGTGTTTCGCTACATATTGCCAATGGGTCGGAGACAGCGGTCGTGTTTACGATGACATGAAGACTGCACCCTCGTAAACTAGATGCTGAGGCCTGAGGGCCAGAGGAGAACTGGCGTCGTGTTACCTAGTTAGGATATTATGGTGGATTTGTGATTATTGTGTGGGTGTTTTGTTAATCGTGACATAAATACGTACTGTGGAGGCTCTTGACCTCCACGGTACTAGGGAAAAAACCACAATTATATTGTTAATAGACTTTTATTATTGGGAGCACTGAATCAAGATCACATGTCATGGTGTCCGTGACACAACTACTTCTAGAACAATCTACGTCATTCTTATTTTTATATGAATGCTTGCTAACCTGCCAGTTGTATACCAAATATTGGGAGCGACCTTTGTGGTCTCTACAGTACCATCCCGCTTGTATCCTCCGAAGGGTTTTTTTAGCCTCTTTTGTGTCCCACTGCTGGGCAAAGGCAGTTTTATCCTCCAAAGGGTTAAATAATAATAAATAATAATCAACCCATATACTGTCCCACTGCTGAGCACGGGTCTCCTCTCAGTAGGCTATAGTCCACCACGCTAGCCTAATGCGGATTGGCAGACTTCACATGCCGTCGAGAAAATCTCTCAGGCATGCAGGTTTCCTCAAGATGTTTTTACCGTGAAAGCGAGTAATAATGAATGGTTAAATACAAAAAAAAACTGTAATCGGACAAATCATTTCCTCTTATTAACATTTGAATACGGAACCTTTAAAACAAAGGAATGATCCTCTAAACGTATTATTTTGTAGATACCAAAGCAATCGATCGCAGATATTGGCGAAACAGAGAGCTCTTTATAAAGTAGTGACCCGCGGCTTTATTGCAGTGGCAATATTCACAGTTTCATAGACGCAATGTGATCGACTCTCACAAGCTTAGTGTCGGGTTCCGCGGTACTTGTGATTCAATGAGCTTGTTTCTTGAGCTTATTGTTAATTTTAACACTAGTTTATGTATTTTTACTTTATAGTTGCATAAGCTGTAACCGTGAGGATTTGTAAAAGATTTTCGGATACGAGAACTTGGTAATAGTGACCAGAAAATATAAGGTAATAAATACATATCATATTTCTAAATGGACACATCATCATCAACAACCCATGCTAGTCATGGGTCGATGATTGTTGACCTGTTAAAATGAGAGGCTATAGTCTACCACGCTTGCATACTCCAGATACCGACAGGCAGAAAATTCCGTTGAAAAAAATACTCAATGCAATATATGCACTACAATTTTAAATTTTATACGAATCTAAAGTTAGAATTAACACTTGAACAGCCCGATACATAGCATACAAATGAAACGACAAACAAATTATACACGTAAAGATTTTCACAATCAGCACATTAAAGTCCATCATTTTAATTTCGAATTTCATGTACCCAGTGGCACTCGTGCTATCAAGAAGAATCCAATGACGTATCATTAATTTATTTATATTGGTTGAGCCGTTGAGTAGCTACGAGCGGACATTAGAACGGACATACATACATACACGTCAAACACATAACCTTCCTTCGGTAGTCGGGTAATAAAAATAAATCCCTACCATGTCTGCTCGTCGAAAAGCATTCTAGTTCTTTAAACTTTAATAGATGGGAAAGGCTCGCGTGATTCTCGAGGTATTAATATTTCCTATTCGCTGACACCGCGCAAGCCAACTCTTTCATTGCGGCAAGCAATTAAGTTGGTTCGTTGAAAATGTACGAACATTGTACTGCGTTGCGCCAAAATTACTTTTTGTCTTATGATCTTAGTTTATGTGTTGGAATGTTCTACATTTGTTGAAGAATTTGGGTAAAAACTTAATATTACTTATATTTTATTCATTGGATGATGGAAAATTTAATGTAATGGCAACGATATAAAGATTATCACACAGGTCTTCATGAAGTAAGATTACTATACTTACCCGTTAAAAAGTTATCGGAACATAATTTTAAACGTCCTAAATAAAATATATATTTATTACTTTATTATTATTCAAATTGTGTATGATTCTAAATGCCTAAAATGCTATTTATCTATGTTTAGCTCTGTTTGACTTTCCTAAGTCACTGAAACTAATTCAACGGACTTGTTCAGAATTGACTTTTCACATAATTATATTATGATTTTGACGACGTCTGCGGTGTAGTCGTTCGAGTACCGGGTTCTATTCCCACAGGACACAAATATTTATATGATAAACATAAGTGTTTGTGTTTGTCTGGGTATTTCTTATGTATTTATATGTATAACAAAAAAATATATAAGTATTATATCCATTCTGATTTCTGACGCCTACGCGAATAATAGACATAGAAATAATAAAACTACTTTTCACGGATTTATCCGGATTTTTTACTAATAAAATCCCTAAAATGTAGTTTTATTTCAAATGTATCCATTGTTTCTTATCCATAGTACAAGCTCTGTTTAGTTTGGGACTTGGTGTTAAATATCCCATAATATTTATTTAATGTTGTAGCAAAAACAAAAACAAAAAGGTTAAGCACTAAAAACACACACTGTACACAAAATCAATTCTCCCGTAGATAAAAAACAAAATCGATCTTGTAACATAAAAAAGCTAAAAGAACATCTTCGCAATTTAGAAGCGAGTAATGGAAAGGTATCCATTTTAGATCGCAGAGAGGTTAGGTTAACGAAGCGACCCTTGATTGCTTTTTAATAGGCCCCGCTATCATCCAGGGACGGGGCTCTAAACCGATAGGTGGTCTTATTTGTTTTTTGATACGTGATAGTCGTTGCTTCCTATTGATTTTTAGCGTTCTGTTTTGGTAAGACTTGCTTTTAGTGACAGTTTTTATTTAATTGATTAATGAGAGAGGTAGGGCACAGTCATTTATGGCTCAAATCTGGAGCAGCCCATCTGGGGAAGTACCTCCACCTTACAGAAAACTGCAGCCAAATAACACACTTTATTGTGTGTTGTGTTCATGCAGTGAGTAAGGTCGCCAGAGCTCCTTCTAAGGATGCGCTGCGCTGGCATTAAGAGGAATATTCCCTCAAACTGTCGGCGCAGTGAATCCTCCATAAACCTCAAAGTGGTTTTTCGGGTCGGCAACGCGCGAGTGATACCTCTGGTGCTGCAAGCGTCCATAGTCTACGGTAACTGCTTACCATCAGGCGGGCCGTGGGCTTGTTTGCCACCTTAGTTGTATAAAAAAAAAAAAAAAAAATGTACTGCCTCGTTGGTTTATTGATCCCAAACGTGACTGCTACGCTAGAGGTGGTTTTGTGGTGTGTAATAAAGAATATTCTATTCTAATCTAAATAACAGACAGTGAACAGTCGATGTGTCTGATCGTTGAATATAGCCCAACAAAATACACAGACAAAGAAAACTCAATTCTACGAACAACAAACGACAGTGACAAATCAGTCCACTGACATTATTAATAGTCACAATCAATAGTATGGTAATAAAACAGTAAACAGAAGATCGGATTGGACAATGGACACACTACAGTTCACTGTTCACCGGTATGTTTTGGGTCCCTTGTAAAAGAGGGCAATCTTAGAGTTATGGCATACCTAGGGATTAAGCTCCAATCTGAATAGCAATGGATATTACACTTTGTTTGACACAGGATTCGCAGGAACTATTGGTCCGATTTGAAAAATTCTTTCAGTATAGAATAGCTGATAGCATGTTAAGGAGAGGCAATAGGCTATATACCATCACGCGAAAACGAGGGAAAAATCAACTCCTAGGGGAACGAAGTTGGGGGCAAAAGTAATTTTATATTTAGGGCCTTTTCAGCACTTTTCATACATAATATACACAAAATTCATACATAATATTTTGTACCAATTTTTTTTCCGGCATTTGGCGGCTATCCAGAGGTGGTGAACCAGGCCCTTAGTGTAATTTTAACCCTCGACACAAAGAGAAGGCTAACATGTAAATCTGTGTATACATACGTGGCGTCGTAGGTTCAAAATGGGAGAACCGATATTGACAATTTTTTTTTTGTTTGAAATGTGACTTCTTTATATTGTTCTTAGCTACTACTCAAAAAAATCTACACAGCTGTTTAAAGATCGTCAGGTCTTTTCTAGTTGATAAAGACATGTCGCACCTCCGATAAAATAGGGTCATAAGTCCAAAAATGACAATTTTGATGAGAGCCAAAATAAAGCCACAATCTAAACTACAAATGTACAAGACAGTCCATATTCGTTCTAATATTTATTTAATGTATACGAGTATTATAATTATATTAAAAATGCTTCAAAAAATACTTTTATACTTATGGCAAATTCAGTTTTTCAATTTTCCTGAAAAGGCCAGTTTTCGAGTTGTGACCTTATTTTTTATCGGATGTGCGATGTGAGCAACTTCCACAGATCTAATCGATTAGAAGTATACTTTTACTTTAATGAAATTGCCAACAGTGTTTCTTTATAAAAAATATTTCGTTGCCATTTGGGTCGTTATTTTTAAATATTACCTAGTTCTAAAAATACAATAACAATATGTGTTTATGAGAATGAATCGATTAATGATATTTAATCCCCTGACATTTAAAATTTACATCACAATCAACTGTAACCCTCAATTTGTAAAACACAAATGCCCAAAACAATTAAAATCCATCAGCCAAAATCAACATCAGCCCACAAATCAATGAATAATACAACACAAAACGAAATACTATACTACAAACACACAAAAACGCAATTAAAGCACATTACAGTGGACAACACACCAAAATGATCACAGTTGACCATTCAACACCGATGCCCATTACCGTACCGACGACCGATGTATAAAATGGCCGCCGCAAAGAGGTATAAACAAAACCATTTAAATGCCTGTGTCATTATAAAACATTTAGCAGCACGGCATATTACAATTTAAACGGAAATTATGTGTGTGTGTGTGTGTGTGTATGAAATGCTGTGTGGGAATTGGTTGGTGCATGTAATTGTAAATAGTTTCGTTTCAAATGAGGATGAATAGGAAAGATTTATGTGGATATAACAATAAGTTGGACGCTGCAATATTTGACAGAATTTATTTTTGGTCTAACTCCCTCGGTAGCCTAGTGGTCCTTAGTACGACTGCTACATTTGACGTCCTGAGTTCGTTAACTGGATCGAGTAAAGTGTGATTGGGTTTGGATTTGTGCCCGGTTTAGCACATATGGCCTCATAACTTGAGACCTAAACATACTGGCGAACTGTAGGTGTACATTTATACAAGTCTACCTACCCCTTCGGGGTATATAGGTGTGATTATATGTAGTGCTTATTTTACTTATTTTTTATACAGAAGTGTACTAACGTACAAACACAGTTCGCCGGTATGTTTAGGTCCCATGTAATAGGGGGCGAGCCTATTGTCATCAACCGTGCACAAATCCATACTCCGAGCTGCTACTGGAAATTTCCCAGAAAACCCAACAACACTTTGCTCGACCCGGGTATCGAACCCAGGACCTCTAGCGTAGCAGTCGCACTCGGGACCACTAGACCAACGAGGCAATGTTAAAGGTATATTTTTAAATAAATTAAGTTTTAAAATCAGAGATCGGAATAGGTAAAGTCATCATCATCATCAACCTATCGTTGGACACGGGTCTCCCCTCCGAATGAGAAGGGTTAGAGTATCTGCCACCACTGGCCTAATGGGGGTTGGCAGAGCGTTGAGAAAATCTCTCACGCATGGAATAATGGTATTGTTGACTATGTCTTACTTCCTTAAAGTTTAAGTAAATGTACTGTGCCTATTCAGACTGACTATAATGAAAGGTTTGTCTTCTATTGCTACGGAGCTACGAAGCTACGGAGTCGTAGCATCGCCTACGACGTAGCTACTGCGTAGTCAAACTTCTCGACACGTCGCGTCACTTGCGTCCTTAAAATTGTATTGTAAATTCACAATAACGATTTTGTACTGCATTCCTAAAATTATAAGGTTTGTGAAAAATGACCACGGACTGGACTTGAACCTACATTCTTCGATTTAGCACACCAGACGCTTTAGCTTTTCTTTTAATGTCAATAATGATAATATTAATGTCAAAGAAAATGTTTCTACAGTCAATTTTCAGTTTTACTTTTCTGTAGTAAGAACTGGAAAAGCCTCGTGTATACCAACGTGAACTCCAGCCTTAAAACACCCCCATTTATCGGCCATACAGGTGTCTGTGTAACAAAAAAGGTATATTTTCCTCCTCATTTTATAAGGACCACACGTCTCGGAGTAAATTGCAGGGAAGAGGTCCCACCATACAGTTTACTTAGGGGAGGAATATTATGGGTGTGCATAAGTAATAATATTGTTGCTTAGAATGACATAAATTATGTGT
Source organism: Acronicta psi (assembly GCA_946251955.1). Taxonomy (NCBI): domain Eukaryota; kingdom Metazoa; phylum Arthropoda; class Insecta; order Lepidoptera; family Noctuidae; genus Acronicta; species Acronicta psi. The sequence continues at coordinate 1,206,008 of OX276474.1, forward strand.
TTAGGAATTCCTTGAGAGAACAAAATATCTGTTATTCAATGTTATCCGTACCTAAAGGGTATGGCAGAGGCGTACCATCCACAGTTCGCCGGTATGCTTAGGTCCCATGTAATAGGGGGCGAGCCTATTGCCATTTACCGGGCACAAGTCCACACTCCGAGCTGCTACAGGGAATTTTCCAGAAAAACCCAAAAACTCTTTGCTCGACCCGGGAATTGAACCCAGGACCTCTAGCGTAGTAGTCACGCTTGGTCACACTTACATAATGTTTCATGCAAAAACTGGTTCACACTGTTTCAAAAATTCACGTTTACTGTTAACGTAAAATGTAAGTAAGTAAGTAATTATTATAATAAACCATTTACACAAAAAATCTCGTTAATTTTATAGAAGAAAGGACAATCTTTAAAAAACGCCTATTTGTATGCGTTCTAGCTATTTACAGACGTATTTTTAATAAATCTAAATTTTCATATTCCCCCTAAAAAAGTAACACAATTTCCCAGTAAAGGAAACAGCGGATTGTTATCATCGATAGCAATCTTTATGTCAACAATAGCGTTACGTAATTGCTCCACATTACGATTACACTATAATCTAGAACAATAAAAGTTGATTGTTTCGTTTTGTGATGGCAATAAAAATAATATTGCTATCATGTGTATGGAGGTTGAGTTTTTCCTATTCTGATAAATCCCTGAAGACATATCAGTTTCATCTGTGTGCCCAAAATTATAGGAAATAAAAACTAGCCAGATTTTTCCGTAGAAAATTGGATGAGTTTGTGTTTTTCTGGGATTGACTTTGGTGAGTATCTGGCGTATTGTTGGGGAAAAGGTCCATTCAAATGGGAAAATGGATATTGTAGTGAATGGGGCAGGCATCGCGGCAATACACTACGTTTTGATTGGAGGTTTTATGGTAACAAATATCTATACTTTCAATTATATTTGAAATAGCTTCGGTAGTATGGTCAGCTTTTTTGAAGACCACATAAAACTTAACTATAATAATGTTCTCTTTTTAATTCACTTAGCGACTCAGGCATATTTTTAACGATTTTGATTTAAAGTATGAACATACCATTACGCCTGTATTCCCCGAAGGGGTAGGCAGAGGTGTACTAATATATGTATAACCATATTCAGCCGTACGTTTTAGGTTCCATGTTATACGGGGCGAGCCTATTAAGGTATGTATTACCAGTTAATGCTGCCGTTTGCTGATAATGAGCAATTTTATAATACCAATCAACAATACACACCTTCTGAAGCAGTCGGGTGAAAATTGTACCTAAACCTTACTCCTCATTCTAAAGCACTCCAACAAAACTAACCAAAAAGCTTAAAAATACAACCATCAAAAACAAATTCAAGCGACTCAATCAAACTTAAATAATTTCACTAAAGTTAAAATACTTCAATTTTTTACTTACCCTTTATCGAAGTCCCACAATTGATTCCAAAGGTTTTCGTCAACTGAGTAAGCAAGACGAAGTTTTAAGTTAAATTAACGAGTTGAGAATAGCCGCGGCTTTCAGAACAAACAAACAAGGGCCATTAATCATAAAACTAAGAACCAAAGGGTTCTGTACACTTAATTATTGAATAGAATTCAGAACAAGTTTGATTCTAAACGCCGAGTGTAGTTTTATTCTGGGATTTATTTAGGACACTGTTCTTTGTATTATCGTTAACATAAAGTTTTGTTTATTAGATACTTATACCAGGAAAATGTGTAGATAAAATAACGTATTAGGACAGGGTAGTAAGACGTGAAATTTTATTTAGCTTTGTAGCTTAAAAACACAGTTATTATCTATTTCAAAAAATATAATATTTATACTATAAAGGACTTTTAGGCATAAAGGCTTTTATTACACAGGGTGGCCGAAGAAATGACGTCCAGCGATAAAATTTGAATACCTCTAATCAGGTTGCATCCAAATCAACCCCATTTATGTTCCACTATTTACAGTAGTTTAGAAGATACAATGATTTCAATGTGTTTTTCTTTATTTCCACCTGACATTGGTTTTGTGTGTGTGTTTTTTTTCTTACTATTGTATGAATATGAAAGTTTTTGATTACTATGATGTCAAATACATAAATATTAAATATGGTACACCTGGGCCTTTCGGAACATGGCTAAAATTGAGTTTAAAGTATACTAGTCACTAATAATGCATGTTTAATTTTCTCAAAACTATTTTTAAAGAAAACCCATTCTTTTGTTACAGATTGAACCACGCTCTCGCCGGCCTAAGGCCGTGGTGGTGGCACGCGTGCAACGTTGCATTGCACGCTGCGTGTTGCGCGCTAGTTGCACGCGCGTGCGTCACTATCGCGCGGCTGCAGCGGCCGTTCGCGGCATTAGCGGCACTGCTGTTTGCAGTGCACCCTGTACATACCGAGGCGGTGAGTAACATTCAGATTTTAACACATTCATCACGTATTCTCCGAAGGGTTAGACAGAGTGTATCGTTGTACACCCAGAGTTCGTCGGTTTATGTCTCATGTAATAGGGCGAGCCTTTTGCCATCAATCGAGCACAGATTGAGTCTCTACTAAAAATTTAATTAATTCCACAGAAAAACTTAACAACCTTTACTCTACCCGGGAATTGAAACAGAACCTCTGGCATAGCAGTCGCGCTTCGGCTAATGGTCAACGAGGCAGTCATTTAGACAGACAATTAAATTTTTAAATTCGTTATTTGAGGATGAGCCTGTATAATAGCTTTAGCGCAAGTCATAGCTTTAGCGCAAGTCTCTACTTTCTGCTTACTCCGGTGGGAAAAAAGCGTGCGTGAGTGTATCTATATATATTTATAATCTTATAAGCCTAATCAGTATCTAGTAAGTGTTTCCGCGAACCTATGAATACAAAAAACAAATTGTTTTTCATTATTAATCATGTTAGATAATTAATAATGGGGCTATGTTTTCTAAGAGAATATAAACTATATACAATCTGCGTCTTAATTGGCTTTACGTAGATAACTTCGTTTATCCAAGCAAAACCTCCATACCCCTTGTAATAAGCCTCGATAGGTCAATATTATTTTTAGCTGTGTACTGTAGTAATAAAAGGTCAATGACACGTGCCTATACAAAAAATGTCAACCACCGAAATAAACGAATATTAGCTCCAGTTTTGGACAAATAGACAAAAAAGTCATATGAAGAATCTTAGTAAGAAATTAACTGCCTAGTTAGCCTAGTGGTACTAAGCGCGAATGCTCGATATCCTGGATTTGATGCCCAGGTTGGGAAAAAGACATAGGGTTTTTCTATAAAATGTTCAATACCAGCTCTGAGTTTGGGTTTGTGCCCATTAAATTGCAATAGGCTCGCTCAGTTACATGGGACTTTAAGTACAAACGGTACCTCGATTTTTATGTCAGGGTTGAAGTTGGCGCGAGCTAACTTTAACCCAGCCGTAAAAATCGGAGAAAGAAATATATTCAATTGTAATAAATAAAAACGAAAGCTCAAGTCATAGGCTGTCGTTTTAAATAATTCTAACACAATATTTTAATTTCTCTGATTTTTACAGCGGAGTTAAAGTAAGCTCGTGCCAACTTCAACCCGGACAATAAGTTTGGCGAGAACTACATTATTACACCTCTGTGTAACCCTTTGGGGAATACAAGCGACTACAACCCTTCAGGGACTCACGGAGATTACTTTGAAATTCCCGTCTTGAAAATCTTAAGAACTGCATAACATACAAACATACCATCACGCCTGTGTATTATAGGCATATGTAAATGTAATTTAAATAACGTGTTATTGTCGGCAGGTAGCCGGAGTAGTGGGCAGAGCCGATGTATTAGCTTGTATATTCTTTTTATCATCACTTCTAGTGTACCATAGGTAAGTAAAAAGACTTTCCCATTATAAGTACTGGGTGATGTCCTGCAGTGTAGTTATAACAGGCACCTCACAATATACAATCATGCAAAATAATAATTATAATTGGGTAATTATAATTATGATAAAGCAGTGATAGCTTAGTGATATGACCATTGGAGAAGTCAAAGGTCTCAAGTTTGAATCAAAGGCACGCACAACTGACATTTGGAATTCATGTGAGTAATTATTATCACTCGCTTTAACGTAAGGAAAGCACACTACATACCTAAGAAAATACCTTATTTTTCGGGCCGTTTTTGAAGCGCATATTGGAAATCTAGTACTATTATTGATCGAAGCAGGCACCCTAGGCTGCCTATCCTATCCTAGCCTACCCTAGACAGGCTTGCCTAGTGTGGGGCCGCAGGACATTTACTAATATTGAAATGTTGTTTCTTGCTAAATAAAGAAATTTAGTTTTTTTATTTATTTTTATTTTATTGCGGGCTCCAATTTAAGCCCTATTACCTTTTTGTGCTTTCAGGATATAAGTGTCAAACACATTGAAGTAAAAAAATATTTGCGACTTAGTCTCGATCAACATCCAGATTGAGATATAAGACAAAATATAATCAACCACCTCATTTCCTCTACGTTCCTTTCAAAGCCCTATCCTAATAAATATACCATATAAAACATCGTCCATTTTTTCTAGGCCCACCAGCAACAAGAAGTGTGTTTGGCTCAGTGTGGTGCTCGGAGCTCTAAGTATGCTGGCTAAAGAGACCGGCATCATGATATTTATACTCAATCTAGCCTTCGACTTTTATAGATGTTGGCCGTTTGTTAAAAGGTATTGTAAAAGATTTTAATCTTTTATGAAATTATTTATTTTGCTGGCTGGGTTTATGTTTTGGAAAATCTGTGTTATCTAGAATATGATATCATATTTTATAATGACACGTAAGAGAAAAACTCAATAAAAACTGTGTTAGAAGATACTTTTGCAGTGGGATAACAAACTTAATGGGGGGATCATAAAAAGTCGTTCAGTCGTTAACGTTCAAGCCTCCTACGTCACGTTATAAGTCAGGAAAACTAAGAAAATATATTAAACGTTGCACTATTTATTTACTCTGTGGTATGGTAATGAAAGAATCTCATAGATGTTTTCTATATGCCTAAAATCTGAGCCATTTCTTCCCGTGGATTTTGTTAGTGATGATCCGTCTCGCACGGAATATATAAATTTCTTACGGCCTGTCTTGCTATCCATATATTATTGTCTTTAAAATCGGGTAAAATTTGCTGGTCATAAATTGATCTATGGAGAATTCTTAATAAAAAATTCCAATAAATAACTTAGCTCGTCCTAAGCATCAAGCCATGAACCTCACACTGAGCTTGAAATTTAACCGCTACCGACCAATGAGGCAATAAAGTCGAAATTTGGTCGTAATTAAAAACTTTTCGAGCCAACAAAATCATAATACCACTAATTGGGCATAGTTTTCAACAAAGTATGCATCTGTTAAAACTGGGTCGCCCACAATAATTCAATAAGGTTTATAATGAACTCTCGACCTTCGACCCATAGCACCAACTACTTGTTGGACACTTGTAGCTTTTATTTGCTTCTCATTTGTGAAAGTGCTCGTCTAGTTTTTCCACAGACCACTACGACAATAAAAGTCAGACAAATATTACGATAGCGTTCCTATATTTTAATGAGACTTTTATATTGTTGTTTTTTCTAATGTTTTCTGGGCTTAATGTTTGTTTTCGTTGACTCGTTAGAGGATATTAAACGGGAGAATTTAGTAAATGATATTAATGTCTGCAAATATGTAGCCATTTTTATCACTCAACGTCTTTATTATCGCTAATAATATGTGGCGACCGCATTTCTTAACTCTTCGAGATGAAACTAGTTCAGAGAGTCAATATCTCTCGTAAAGTAATATATACATTGTACACTCATAATTGTTATGTAAATTCTTATTAGCCTTAAACAGCTGTTAATCACTGAAGAGACCAGGCATTCATTACTTATTTTATGAGTCTAAAACGACATTATTTTGTTTATCTGGATGAATGAATGTTTGTTACTCTTTCACGCAAAAACTGCTGAACGGACCTGGATGAAATTTGGCAGAGAGATAGATTATAGTCTGGAATAGCACAAAGGCTACATTTTGTCCCGGTAAAATGAATGGTTTCCGTGGAATAGATTTGTTTTAATAATTTTTAAGAAATACCCAGATCATGCGGGCGAAGTCGCTGGCAGAAAGCTAATTATTACATATTGAAAAAAAAAATAACATGTGACTACCTCATTTAATTGAGAACTGTTTTGACCTTCAAAAACCGGTCATTTCCGTGCAAATATGCAAGCTATAAATCTTTTCGTGACAAATTACTGCATACTCGTGTACAAAAACGCTTGTTAGTACAACATAAATTAATGTTCCTTTTAATTTATTAAAGTGACATTTCAGGTCAATATGTTCGTTGAAAATTGAAAAGAAATGTACAGGGTTGTCAATACGGACTATCAAGGTTGTGGTGTCGCTAGCACTGTTGGTCTGCTTGAGACTAGCGCTGTTACAGGGGACGTGGCCTGCATTTTCAACACAAGACAACCCTGCTGCTTTTCATCCAAGTTTTATTGTTAGGTAAAGTATTTTACAAAACTCTTCGTTAAATATACATTTTTAGTGGAAGAAAAAGTTCTAGTTCAGTACAACGGACAAAGTATAAAAATATATATATAAATTTATGTACAAAAATATAATGTAAATAAGTAAAAATACATCAAAAGTAACTCAGGAAATGACGAATTAATTTCAGCAAACCTGAAACCATAACAAGTTCTCCACATTTTGTCGACTGAATTCTTCAAAGTTACGAAAGACTAATGTTAAAATTTGTATTGCTGCCCATTTTCACGAATAAATATTTATCTTTCCCATTTTAAATGTTTCATTTATTCACAATCAATGTTCAAAATGTTTGTACAATATTTTAATATTCTCTATCATTATAAAATTTAAAGTGCTCTGTAAATATTTGACCTTATTTAAATAAATAATTTACATATTCGATACATCTATTTATAAAAGAGAATTACTGAACGATTTTACATACGTAAATATTTAGGAACATATATGTTTGATGTACATATATGTTTGATGTATATTCTTATGAGGAAATAAAAATATCGCCAATGGAATTAAATATTTAATCTCTAGACTCAGAAGGAGGCTTTTACCAATTTTCCTTATAAGTAAATGCTTATTGCTTTATTTGACACGTTAATATTCCTTTTCTGCAAAAATATACTTCTTGATCTATAAAATTTGCTTTATAAACAATTAAGTAACCAATTAGTATGAAATACTATTTGCCTACAATGTGGTTATAAGAGAAGAAAGATGGTACATAATATAAAGATCAGTCTCATTTTGCCCTAATAAAAATCATGCAAATTTGAATTATACAGAATTTAAAAAATATAATTAATTAATTACTATAATTTCAATAGACAGAAAGAACTGGAAGAAGAGGTGGGAGGCCTTTGCCCAGCAGTGGGGCATTATAGAAAAATATAATTATAATATTCCAACTAACAGTATTATATTTTAAGACAACAAGTAGATAGAATTAAAAACACCGATAAACTTTCACCTACACCAAGTCTATTTCGTCGTCGGCGACGTCTGTGGTCTAGTGGTTCGAGTACCGGACTGCTGATCACGAGGTCGTGGATTCGATTCCCACAAGACACAACCATTTATGTGATGAACTTTGGTGTTTGTGTTTGTCTGGGTGTTTCTTATATATTATGAGTATATATTTACAAAAAAAAGTATATAAGTATTATACCCATTGTCTAGTACCCATAGTACAAGCTCTGCTTAGTTTGGGACTAGATGGTGCTGTGTAAAAATGTCCCAAGGTATTTATATTTATTTTGTTATAGATTGATGACGTTCTGCTACCTAGCAGCATTCAATTGGTGGTTACTATTGTGCCCATGGACGTTAAGCCATGACTGGCAGATGGGGTCGGTGCCTCTCATTACCAGCGGCTGGGACCCGAGGAACCTGCTGACCTGTGCAGCCTTCGGGGCACTGTTACTTTTATGCTACCGGTTTATTGCTGATTTGGAAGTAAGTAACATGTTATTTAATTTATTTGTAAATTATATTTAGAAAACGTGCAGGATTACTGGTCTAACTTGAGGCACTCAATAGTTATCGAGGAACTCACATGAAACAAAAAAGTAGCTTTCCGATATTTGGCATCTTTGCATTCACTTGTTTATGATTTTGGAAATTGCCTACAAGTCACAAGTGCTGACGCTAAAAATAAAGGATTTTTAAAAACTTCCTCGTAAAGGCTGCATTCGAAATCCTGGGTTCGATTGCCGGGTCGAGCAATGTTATTGGGTTTTTCTATGTAATTCTTAGTAGCAGCTCGGATATGTGCCTGGTTAATGGCAATATACATACATAGGACCTAAAAATGCAATCTGTGGGTGTACATTAGTACGCCTCTGCTTGATTATAAAAAATATTAACCGATTCATACAGATTCTAAAATTAACACGTATAAAAACTAGAGTCAACAAATGATACTATTTTTTTAATGTTTTTATGTTTAGTGTTTTCTTTTTTATTGTAGGTACAGAAGCACACTCCAGCGGTGATTGGTCTTCTCCTAATGGTTTTACCCTTTGTGCCTGCAAGCAATCTTCTTGTAACTGTAGGATTTGTTATCGCCGAGAGAGTGCTGTATATACCGAGGTAAAATGTTTTACACTACGCCAATACAGCTGTTTGATTAGTTTTGTTACAATTTTAGTTTTAAGTAATTGAAAATTTTGCAGTATTTTATTTCTATAAATAGGTATATTATGACATACTGATATTTCACCCTGATAGGTCACCCGTGACCATGGACGCTGTAAAGGGTCCGAAACGTCGGTATTAAAATAATATCAATATAACGCGATAAAATCCGTAAAAAGTAGTTTTATTTCAATACTGATATTTGTTTTTTTTTAAATAAACTTTTGTAATACTGCATCGTTAGTTTAAGTGCGACTACGCCGACTACTAAGCTCGAGGTTCGATTTCCAGTTCGAGCAAAGTATTATTGGGTTTTTCTATAAAATTCTAAGTAGCAGCTCGGAGTTTGGATTCGATAGGCCCTGTTATATGCGATCTAAACATACCTGCGACTTGTAGGTATACATTAGTACACATCTGACTAAATCTTCTGGGAATACATGCTTAATGGTTTATTAAAATTCCAATACAAAATTCAGTTTCAACTGAAGTCTTTCATGAAAATATTCAATTATTTGCAAAATACTTGCAGCCTCATCAAAACTGTTGGTATTGACGTCTGTATTAATTAAGCAATAAATTAAATTTCTGCGTAAAATAATCAGTTTCAATACATGGTATATTTTGTTAATAATAAATACATGAAACTTATATACATTATTTTGTAAAACAACGAAAAAAATACCGTATTTTAAATTTTTCACACGTTACTTAAACGTTACGTTGATTGATACGTTGTTTTCTATATTCAGAAACTCTGAACCATTTTCTTCTTCTGTGTCAACAAAAAGGACACAATATGTAGTTTTGCCCTACTTTAAATCTTTCTAGTATTGCATAATTACTAGTTCTAATATATTATTTTATTGCAGTGTGGGCAGTGTAATAATAACAGCCTACGGTGTGCAGTTAATGTGGTGTTCAAAGCCTGGCACCAAAATGTTTCTGGCTATTGGTTTGGCAGTACTAGCTGCAAGTGGAGTGGCGAGGACACATCGGAGGAATGCTGAATGGAGAGATCGGGCGACCATATTGAGGTAAGTTCAAAAATTGTAGCGCTTTGGGGATATTTCCTGAGGCGAGGTTTGACGCGACTGCCGCGGCATCATCCGAAAGCAGTGAAAAAAAAAGAACGACTAAGAAATTTCTGAGATAAGCGCTTAAAGTTTTTCGTGGGGATTGAGAGGAGATACTTCGTCCTTTTCCCGCAAAACTATTGTTGGTATAGAATTTGTATGGCGTTCTGGGATGTTACGTCACAGCTCAGTATAGTTCGCTCTCTTTTTTAATCAAAATCAAATGCAAACTTTTTTGTTTTTGAAGCAATTTTATTATTCTTTTGGTTCATTGGCTCTATTTAATGTCACGGAAAATATTAGGCAGCCTATTTTAGACCAATCAATGCCATTACATCATTAAGAGTGACCTTTTCATCCTAATTGATATTCCAGACACCAGCTTTCAGACTTATTAATGACCAAGACTACTATAAGTGACTTGTCTAACTATGACCTTCAAAGTTCCTATCAATATTTCAAGAACTTACTACAGTATAATAACTTTGGACCGTAACACTCCTCAAGTTTTGAACGTGAACTATTTAATTGCTGGCAAATTGTTACTTTATAAGCCTATGATTTTGGCCGACGAAGTTGTAATAATAATTTAATTGTTGAGGAACTAAAATGAGTTTTGTTTCAGATTTATTGTTATTTTTGCCAGTTTTATATATATTTCTATTGTATTCATCATCATCAATTTAATTACTGTCCCACTGCTGAGCACGGATCTCCTTACATAATGCTAATTCATTTAGGCAGACTTGATGCGCTGTCGGGAAAATCTCAGGCATTCAGGTTTCCTCACGATGTTTTCCGTCACCGTTGTAAGTGAGCGATAAATATTAATTCGCCTATGATCACGAAAAGCCAGAGGAGAGGAATTCCTTCGATTCGAACTCGAGACTACGACTTGACAGTTCAATGATTATATATTTTGTACTTGTTTATGTTTTGAAAGATAATGTTCTATGTAAAAGTATGTTATCTTTTTCTAACATAGTAAAATAGCTGTGTTCGCGATTACCCAGCGTTCGTGTTTACCCTGCCTTCCCCTACTAATATACACTTACATTTCACCGGTATGCTTAGATTTCATATGATAGACAAATCGGACACAAATCTAAACACTAAGCTGCTACTGAGAGGTTCATAGAAAAACCTCATAACACTGATCGACCTGGAAACCACCTGGACCACTTGGTTGACGAGGCAGTTTATTCAATAAAATATACCCAAAATATCACTTTCCACATATATAATGGCTTCTGCAATTTCCGTGTTATGTACGCGTTGAATTGAGATACTTTCCTATAGCTTTACACCAGTTCGTAGAAGTAATTACTTTACGGACGTTTCTCGGTACATTTTACTATCAATATCGTTTTATTGGTCCATTTGATACCAGTTATTACTGTAAAGATGTGTATACAAAGGCACCTCGTTATTTACTTTTGGGAGGAGAAAATGTGTAAAAGCATAAATTGGTCTATGTAGTTCTGTTATTACCCCCGTTAAAGCCAGTGATAATTACGCACATGATTTCGAAAAGTCAAAGGTGCATACCTTGGATTAGAACTCAAGACCTTTAACTTGGCAGTCCAGTGGTCATACCCCTAAGCTATCACTGCGAGTGTAAAAGTAAGTATATTTCCAAAAATAAAATATAGGCTTTATATGAGGTACTGAAAGCACGGTTGCATGTAATCTACAACCTCTCAATGCAAGGAAAGCCTACACAATGCGAGGTCAGCATAAACTGGCTCTTACTGTGTGTACTAGCCTCAAAACCATCTTCATTACCTCGGATACCATACCAAGGAACTCTTTAAAGGCTGGAACTACATAAAATACTCGCTAATGAAATATCGGTTATATTCAATTCTATCAGCACTTTATGAGTCCATTCAATTTTCTTTAGGAGCCGACTTAGAACTTGTTTATGGTGGAGTAGGTACATGACTGTGTTCGGGTATTGCGTAATAGTTTTATTTTGTGGAAATACTGCTGAAACGTTTGTGGCTTCGAAAATGCCGTTTTATCTAAGTGTCTGGTATGTTATTGGCCCACAGGGCTCGCTCTCCCTTTTCCGCACATCTCTCTTTGGTAACCATAGTCAGTCTTTTAGATAGGAGTCAAGCAGAAAGCATCTTTGAGAAAATTCAAATGCCAAAATCACTGTCTGTCCTTACCATTTTACCGTGTATACTTACTGTGGAAACTATTTTGGATTACGTAAGGTTTACTTTGTATAATACCTTTTTTTCTTTTTTTTCCAAATAAAGTAAAATAAAAAAAAAACGTTCTCAAGGGAATCCTGTTTAGTTATTCATTTTGCTAAAAAAACTGGTACTAGATGGCACCGGAATTTCATAAAAAAACCTTACAGAAGAAACGTCAAAATAAAAAATCAGAGATTGATGATCTCGTAATGGCCGGACAGTGTACAAATATGAGATTATCACAGTGCAGGGATATACAGAATAGAATATTCTTTATTATACTCCAAAAACCAATGTAAGGAACAATCTTATAGAAATAGATGGTACGTACAATGGGCGGGTCTTATTGCTAATAGCGATCTCTTACAGATAACCTTCAATATTTTTCAAGGCTTTTTGAGGAAAGAACCAAGCTTTGAGTAGACTAGTCCTAACTGGTAGCATGACGCTTGTTATCGTTAAATGTGGCTCAACCATAATTTAGGAGGCTCGGCTCTAACATGAAGTAATAATTTCATTGGGCTTCATTTAATCAAAATTGAGTTCTAGGAAGCTCTCCTGTTTATAATACTTGTTTACGAGAGAGGAACGGAACTTGAAGAGTAATTAATTTTATCGCATAATACCCGCAGATTCTGATTTCTGATTAAGCTCCGATTTAATGAGATGAATAGTTTAAATGTTGGGGGTAGAAGCACGTCGGCTGAGTATGGTGGCTTCGATTCCACAGCCAAGCAAAGTTTTATGAGTTTGGAATTCTGCATCGTCAGTGGCAAGAGAGAGAGAAAGGGAGATGGCCTCCTTTGGGGCCTAGGCCTAAAACTTACTGGTGAAATTTAGGCGTAAATACATATTAATGTAACTTTTTCCAAAGGTATTACAATATAGTCAAATAAACTTTACATTATAGTCAAATATTCACTTTGTTCTCCCCGCAGTGTTCCGAAAATTGTTCAAATACTGAGTTAGACCCCATAGTTCCACCCAACCTGTTTTAAATAGTTCCAAGTTGAATACTTGTGTAAAGTGTGGGTGCACGTTGCAGCAACTTCATAGGGTGGGCAGTCGTTACCCTCAACTAAAGTTTTCGGCTCCGAAAATTCAATGAATTCCGAGTGCAAGATAAACTTGTATAACGATTCCTTCTATACGGAGCGTTTGAGATCCCGACTCTTTGAACAGATATATCTTCAAAGCTAAACGCGAAGTTCACTAATAAAGTACAAATAGATTTTGGAGATATTGAGTTTGTAGAACTAATGTTTGTTTGATGTTTCTTTGTAAATGTATTGATAGACGAAGTTGACAAACATTCTAAGAATTTGCTTATTTACCCAATTTATTATTCGTCTGTTTGGATGATTTTTGTGTTTACTTTGAACTTTATAGTTTGGGTATTTTTATTTATCCATAACTACTAATTAAGGAGATGGATTGTTGGTTAATGTCTCAAATTTTAATAAAAATAGCCTATAATTTATTTTAAAAATCTCCGAAAATTGAGTGTGCGATTGAGACCGAAAACTCTACTCTTGACGATTCCTTGCTATTCTCTTCAAATTGTAATACTTAACCTTAATTAACTTTAACTTTCAAACCTCTACCGGTCATTCGTCAAACAAACAATACCAACAAATCGTTTACCCCCCAAAAAAAACAATTCTCACGAGGAAACACCTCAGAATTTTCATTTCCAAAAACATTGAAGATAAATATGTAAAACATGACACAAAATGGTAACCACGATTTACAAGACTTGCAATATTCGCCTTACGCGCCCCGCATTCGCGCGTAAATTACCTCCAAATGTGTTTTGTTTGTTACAGGGCGGATTTAGTGACTTTGCCGCAAAACGCTAAACTGCACTACAACTTCGCGAACTTTCTACGCGAGACAGAGCAACAAGACAGCGCCATCAAACATTACAAAGAAGCTTTGAGGTAACAAAGCCGTTTGCCTTAACGCGAACTATCGCGGGTCGAGTTCACTGAAGTTTATTAAGCTATTCGTCATGTATGCGAGATATTTAGCCCGGGAGCTGAGCTTTAAGCAAAGCTAACTTTATCTTTAGCAAATTTTCGTTGAAATAATACTAATAAACAAAAAATAGAAATTATCTACTAAGTAATTTAACAGGAACTTATCAGGATTTTAGATTTCAAGCTACAGCGGCTTCAAACATAGAAATAAAAATAATATTGTTTTAATACAACAAAAAGATAAGTACGTTGAATAGATGTACTCTTGTAATAGATAGGTATCTTAGACATATATGATAAAGACGAAGTGACAATGAATTCGAAATGCCCATAGACCAATGAATGGTGAAGCCTCTTGCGACGGTTACGGCTTCAATCAAATTGCGTTCCAATCGCGTTTGATTGCCTTGAAGTAGCCTTGCTGTGATATATGCCAGGAGCCCAGGCATTGTGGGGAGGTAAAGACAGGCTTGAGAACAATTGAATGGGCAATAGATCGGTATTAATACTTGAGACGTAGGCAGAAAGCAAGGTATTGAAAGCAACTGCTGTTCCAAAAGCAATCAAAGTTTTGATTATCTACTAATGTTACAAATGTGATTTGTATGGATGTTTGAATGTTTGTTGTTACATCCCACTGCAAAAGATGAATGGATTCGGTTAAAATTTGGAATAGATATACTTAGAAATTTCGTCTTGATCGTGGGTTTCCAAGGGAAGAATGACTACAAAAACCAAATTTGACGAGGTCGGAGCCGCGGGCTGATACTAGTCTTTAATTAAGTTGTGTAATCTGGATAATGGTCTAGATTTTAGAAGCATAGAAATGTGCCTCAAATGTAAAGTGTGTAGGCAATTTTGAAAAGATTTTGTCTTAAAGAAAAAATCGTAGTCAAAATGAAGTTTGCTTACAGATTGCGTCTTTCTCCAGGTACTCAATCAATCAAATCCTTGAAGAACTTCAGACAACTTTTTTTGTTCTCAGGTTATGGCCAAGCTATGCAAGCGCTCACAACAACATAGGCACCCTGGTCTCGGGTATAGAGAACGCTGAACACCATTTCTTGCAGGCCATAAAATTTAATAAGTACCACCTGAACGCACATTACAACCTCGGCAAGCTCTATAAGTAAGTAAAATGTGCTAATGAAGATATGTTCTGAGCTAAGTGATGGAGGACTTTGAAAACTTAGAGCTTTAAGTAATAGTGTGTTGGTTTCTTTTTTATAAATGAAAATAGATTTTAGATAGTTTTAGTACCTAGTGGTAGGTAATTTTAGGTTTTCAAGACAACATTCATTTGAGCTAAATAAATAAATATTTTTGGACATTTTTACACAGCACCATCTAGTCCCAAACTAAGCAGAGCTCGTACTATGGGTACTAAGCAGAGCTTGTACTATGGGACAATGGATATAATACTTATATATATTTTGTAAATTCATACTTATAATATATAAGAAACACCCAGACAAACACAAACACCTAAGTTCATCACATAAATATTTGTTTCTTGTGGGAATTGGACCCACGACCTCGTGATCAGCAGTCCGGTACTTGAACCACTAGACCAGAGAACCCTGTAGCTTAGCACATGCTAGGTAGAAGTCGAGCTTCAAACTTATTAGCCCCAGGTTTTATAACCGCTTTTTTGTCAGTAATTTATTGCATTAAACTGCAGTTTTATGATTTGAATACCTTTTGTGCCCATAGAAGGTACTATATACCTGTCATGAAGTGCATATTCAATCTCGCAACTATAACACTGGGGAACAGAAAAAAAAATTGGATGGTGTTAGGGTCACAACTATAATTAAGTAATATTTTTGTCAGGAAAAATGGCAGAATGCACCAAGCTATAACAATGTTGGAGAAGTGCATATGGTTACAGCCCAGATTTGTCCAAGCTCACGTGGAGCTCCTGACCCTGAAGACAGAGAATGAGAAGCAGAGGATATTGAGGAGACTCGTCAACTTGGAGCCGAGTAATTGGGAACATTATGTTCTCTATGGAGACTGGTTAAGAAGTAGAGGTAAGTATGAAGTACCAAAGCGTTAAGCTTGAAGCGTTTTCATTCGTTCAGAATTCATATGGGTAATAAGAGTTCAATGAAAATGATCGCTTACAAAATGTACATCATACTAAAAATTTTAGTCACGCTAAGCCAACTGAACCATAAATGATATAACTATAGGTATATTATAGATTTAGTTGATTCGTTCCGTGAATCATGGAAATATAATATTATGGTTTAAAACAGTTCAAATTACAGGGTTGCCAGCACCAGCTGCGAAATACTACCTAGAAGCCACAAGACTGAGCTTTCGGTTTCGTGGCGCGGAGCGAAACGTCAGAGCAGATTTAATATCCTTTAGATATACAGCCCTTATGTACCGGTCACTAGGACAAAAGTCTAGGATGCTACAATTGTTAACCAGGTGAGTAAATACTACAAAATTCTAGGCTAGAGAGAGAGAGAGAGAATCACACTATTTTACCAACGCAAGAATTTTAAGAGTGCGATGCAGGCTACCAGACGAAATTGTGAATGTTGTTCATCTTTGTTCACATTATAAAATTCCTAAAAACAAACCTTCTTGATGTAACCTTTTTAGACCAACTTATCCGAGATAATAATGGCAGGCTGAATTATGAGCCCGTATTTAGATAAACTTCAAACATTTCCACTATCCAATAAAAATATCTTCGATAAATTAGAGATGAAAAAATAAAACCATTTCAAAGTTCAATAATTGAGATCGATTTAAATTATTTAAGTACTTTTTTCGAGTTTGTTGTCGTTTGTGTACTTTATCATTAGTAAAGATTAGTTTGCAAACAAAAGTACTATATTGTAATTGTTAAAGAATGAAAAGATTGAAGTTTCAAAAGAAAAAGAAATATTTCATAAATAAAATAGTTTTCAAATACTATTCTACTAATATTATAAATGTGAAACTTTGTTGTATGGATCTTTGTTACAACTACAAAACGGATTTTGATGAAACTACAATATTATAGCACCAAAATAACACGTAGGCTATAATGGAGATAACTTTAGGATACAGCTATTGAAAATTAACTACAATAATTATAATTTGGGCTAAATAAATGAATGTAGTTATTGACAAACAATATTTATGTACAATAGTAAAATGGTAAATTACGATAGTGCAGTGTACTACTTTATTTATTTATTTATTTTCAAAGGAAGACCAACAGCATATAACAATTAAAGTAAACAATAATTTTAGGTAACAGAAAGCCAATAATAGGTCTTCACGAATAAAATACAGATTAAAACAAAAAACAAAGCTATTTTTGTGAACAAAGTTTTTCTAAATATATTCCAAATGTAACCTTAAACTCTTTCAATCAAACAAATTGATGTGAGATACGTCCAATTGCACACAATTTCTTTAAAAGCATATAAAAGCTAAGTCTTTATCGCAGATGGCATACTTGGCGACGAGGTTGGCCGAGTGCAGCTGCAGCCCACATGTACTTAAGAGACTGGCGACTCAAAATGGAGTTGGAAGGTCGAGCGCAGTTATATTCAAAGGCTGTCAATCCAATAGTAAGTATTTATAATCATCAACCCATCAAATTCTGACCATTATACCTCAATGGCCCCACCATTTGAGCTATCATGTTTTGAATTTTCCAGAGTAATTGAAACTTTTTTATTATTACATTTTAAAAACATTTTTGAAGTTAGTATTGATTAGTAGAGTAAATGCATAATTATACAAGGTGGAAGGGACACCGACACACAAACGTCGTGACAAGTTTTCACTCAAGGTCAAAAATAAAATAACCTAGGTCATTCATGTAGAAAATGATCGATTATTACAGATATTCACATTTTTGAGCGCGCAGTGTATTGCTAAAAACGCGATTATACCGCTCCACGGTGAATGTTATCGAGCGCGCGTTCCAAAATAAATGAAATAATGATTTTTAATTATAAATCTAATTTGAGTAGATAGAAATAATTATTTTTTATACGTTCAAGTAAAAAATAACTGAAAAATTAATGAAAAAAGTTACGGGAAATTTTAACGCAGGGGGGTCCAGAATCATGTACTGAACTCATGGTATTCGGATTTGCGTCGATGACCCTTCCACCTTGTATAAATTCGATTCTTTGAAATTATATCCAAGATCGTCTTTTAAATTTTCTCTTCCTCTATTCCATCAGCTAGTAGCTGCACTTGCTTGTATATTGAAATTCAGAGTGTGATAACGGTACAGTTTACGATGAGATACTCGCAGTGTTCTACAATGTTGATCTAGATACTGACGTTTTAGTCCACTATGTTGCACACGAGTTACAGGTGGCTATTCACTAAGATACGATTTCACTAGATCGATATAAATGCGATCACACTCTATTACTACTCAAAGTTGTATCTACTGGACGTAGATATTAGTTTGAGTAGTAAGAGTTGATGTACAATAGTAAACTTAATTGTAAAATCGATAGCAAAGGCCTTACACTGAACGAATATAGAACCAGTGTTAAATTTATAATATAGTCGTCATCAACGTTGTTGCCTTTGGGAAGAAAATATTTTTACTACTAGTAAAATTATAAACAAATTTAATATAGAAAACATGACTTAGTACCATCACATAATTTCTGTTTCATTTCCTGATGTACTGGTTGGACTAAAATTTGGCATTATTTCACAGAAATCAACAAAATGCTTCGACCACACGCAGCTAGCGGTTGGTACTAAAGAAGAACGAATACCACAAAAAGAAGAAAAAAACAAAACAGTGGACACAAAAAGTGCTACTGAACACGCAAGTGATAAAAAAGATAGTGACAGTAGATCATGTGGGAGCAAAAAACGAAATTTATCCGTTTCCTCACAAATAAAAACAACTCATAACAAATCTGACACTGGACTTAAAGACAAAAAGTGTACCTTGCATAGGAAAGATAAGAAAAAGAGTGATGGTGTTATAGCTACTATTGGTGCGCCTCTAACAGAGCATATACTTATGAAAACGTATTAATTTTATTGCTTTTTTTATCACTTGAGACAAGCAATCGAGACTGGCAGCTACTTTGAAGTAATTGGCAATATCATTGTACGTATAAAATTCGAGGTAAAAGAAATGTTTTTCGAAGAATATTTTTGTAACTAATAAGAAGTCCTAATGATTGGTTTCCAAAGTTACGTGATGTTGAGACAAATTGAATACAGTCCAAACTATTACGTACATCAAAAGACAAAAAAATGTCATATTGTTTGTCTAAAGTAGCTACTGAAATTCACTTTAAGGCTGCATTGTTCAAAGTCTAATGTGTTTTTTTTATCGAAGATTACAAAATACTTGTTGGTATCGGTCAATTCACTGTTTCTAATTGGCAACCAGATAAAAAAAAATTTGAAGCTTTGTTTTGGAGTGTGCTATTCTGCGCGTGAACGTTTCCTTTGACGTAGAAGATGCTTGCCAGTTTTGTTAAACCGAGTTAGTTCTAGATACGCCGACAATATCGCAACATGTAGATAAGTGAAGGAACCTACATTGACTTTGGAAACTTCTGGAAAAATTGGGGTCTCCAAATTTGATGCCTTTAGATAGAAAACTAATTTAAATGATGTGTAGTGATAGTGAAATGGAGAACAATCTATTTTTGTGAGTGTGTCGAGGGTGATTTATATGAAAATGCACAAAATTTTTTACGCTAGCATTAGTGATAATTACTATCAAGTGTATATTTGCTCGAGCATTCTCATTTACCTCTGATACTGTGTTTGAATGAGTTATTTTCTGTCTTTACGTCTGTATTCTTATATCCTAGTATTTTTATTCTTTAAAATGTTTATTAACTCAAATTGAACGCATTTTTTAACTTTATCCACATTTAAATATTTATTTTTTGGAAATTATTTACTTTATCCACATAATTATATTAATTTTTCGAGAATTATTTACTTTATCCACATAATTATATGAATTTTTCGAAAATTATTTGCTTTATCCACATGATCATTAATTTATTTTTCAAAAATTAATTTTGTTTTTTAATAAAATTGGTGTCTTTCTTTATTCCGTCTAGTCAATCCATGTTGATTTCGCAGATCAATAACCATGTAGGTAATGTGATTTCAATATATTCAAAGGAATATGGGCTATTTGTTCTGCTGTTGACAGCAATATTTAGTGATTTACCATCATTGTTTTATTGTTATATTATTACAGATTGTAAACTTAAACACTACGTCACAGATTATTTAATAGTTACTTGTCATAAAAAGATTTTTTCAATACGCAAAGTACTTAGTTATTGTTTGAATGATTTATTGTTGGTTATTAAATATCACAGAAAGGCAGTGTTTACGTAATATTGATAGAAAGACTGACAGTAAATTAATGAAAAAATTTAAATTATCCTACTAAAGAAATTGTCTCACATTTTTATTACATTCTACGTTTATTTCATACATTTAATCAATATAACGATATGAAGAATTTTGTATGTGTTTTGAATAATATATTGGCAAATAACATCGCTGTTGGCGGCAGAATAATAGAGAACGATCTCAATACTATACAATAAGATGTAAATAATATTTATAAGAATAGACTTTGGCACGTGACAATGCTTTGAATGTACTGAGAATAAACAATTGAATTATATTTGTCTTTTATTATTTTTTCTTTTGTCTGATTCTATTGGTTGCCCAACTGTTGGTTATGCTGTCATAAATTTAGTCTCTATGGCACACAATGTGTTAATTTGAAAAATTGACAATTCATTTTTGGAATTTTGTAGGTTTTTTTTTTTCAAAATAAACTTTTATGAACTTTTCTTCAAAACAAAAGAAGCCAAATCAATGCAGCCTTCTCATGGGATAAGCTTAGCAACGAACAGCATATCTATACTAATATTATAAAGAGGGAAAGATTTGATTATTTGTTTATTTGTATTGAATTAGCTCCGAAACTACTGGACCGATTTGAAAAATTCTTTCAGTGATAGATAGCCCATTTATAGGGCAATGCTATAGGCTATATACTTTCACGCTACGACTAATAGGAGCCGAGTAGCAATGCAATGAAAAATGTTGCAAAAACGGGGAAAAAAAGTTATCAAGACCACGCGGGCGAAGCCACTGGCGGGAAGCTAGTCATTTATAATTACACAGAATTTTCTACATACCGTAAAAAAAGTCTCTTAAACAACATAAAACAAAGTTAACATACTCGTAAAACTATTAGTCTGACGTAAACACATTTCACTTAACTCAGTAACAATGTCCACATATCAACAATGCTAGGTGTTTCCCCACTAACACCCATCTAATAATACCGGCTAATCCTTTAGATTGAATCTCACAACTGAATCCTAGTACTCGCAACAAGTGGCAGGTTAACTGAACTTCAAAAATCAACTTTGAAACTACAGTATAAAGTTTGATTTTGAATAGTGAAGTGGATTTTTACTGTACCTTCGTCTAAGATTTCACAGTGTTGAATGAAGCTCAGAAGTTAAATATTATAATGTTAAGAAAAACATCGTGAGAAAATCTATATGCGTGAGAGATTTTCTCGACGGCGTGTGAAGTTAGCTCGCCCGTACCTACTAGGCTAGCGTCCGCATCGAACGTGGCATGACAATCAAAACATTTTTTTATAAGAATATTTCCAAAATATAGTAATGTAGTACTTTTTAGATATTTTACCACATGATTTTGATATTATAATTTCAATCCTGAAGAATATTTAGACCACTTATAGTTTATAGCGTCCATAATTATCGTCACTACGATAAAATCCGTGAAAAGAAGTTTTATTTCAGTATCTAATATTCGCGTAAGTGCCAGAAAATTGTATCTAATACCTACCTATATCATTTTAAAATTGGTATGGTATATATTCATGAGTAAATGTTCAATATACCCCAGAGTTAGAATATATTAAGCAAGTGATGCCCAACACGACACAGATAGCGCAACGTTAGACAAACTTTGTAGTTTGAACCTGGGACGTCTGCTTTAAATAAAACACCCCTAAACTTCTACTCCTGCTTGCAAACTGCTGCTGCTGCTGGTTGGAACTGCTGGTTGCAAACTCTCTGAATAGAATTTAGTCCATGTGGACGACATCCATGTCAAGATTCAAAGTGTGTTTTATTTTTATACCACTTCTTCTTCTTTTTGTGCCAATGGCAAATCAATGTATCGAGTCAATTTCGTGTCAATAAATTACCACCTTAGTTGCGGCATCCGTTGCGTTTATCAAGTCCTCGAATGTGCAGGTGCATGGACACTTAGGGCACTAGAGTAAATGAGACATGTCCTGGTCTGCCCCACACTCGCACTGGATGATCGACGGATCAATAATCCCCCATTTTGGCAAATTGTGTTTACAGCGGCCTACTTGGGTGCGCAGTCGATTGAGTGTTTTCCATATAGACCACTGCAGGTTGCGTCCGAGTAGCAGATGTTCCCTAGGTTGGACAAAGTTGATGGTGGATACTGTGCTTCCCATAACTTTTTCCTGATATTGGTAGGTTGGTCTTGTATGGCTTTTTTGGAGCGAAGAAAACTCCTTCGGCTCTTGAGTCTACCCGCCCCTACGGTTTATACCACTAAGGTGGCAATCAAGCATACGGCCCGCCTGGTGGTACGCGGTTACCATAGCCTATGGACGCTTGCAACACCAGGAGTATCACTCGCGCGTTGCCGACCCGAAAAACCTCTTAGAGGTTTATGGAGGATTCACTGCGCCGATAATTTGAGGGAATATTCCTCTTGCTGCCAGTGCAGCGCATCCTTAGAAGGAGCTCTGGCGACCTTACTCACTGCAGGAACACAACTCACAATAAAGTGTGTTATTTGCCTGCAGTTTTCTGTAAGGTGAAGGTACATCCCCAGATGGGCTGCTCCAGATTTAAGCCATAAATGGCTGTGCCCTACCTTTCTTAAAAAACTCTCTTCCTCTCCTCTCTCTCATGTTGTTGGTATAGTTGTCAATAAGTAAAATGTTAAAAGATCAGTTGAGGAAAGAAGTTGAGAAGAAAATGTCGTTATCATAACGCTTTCAGTAACTAGAACGACCTAAAAATAAATCACACCAGCTTATTGATACATACAATTTGCCGGCACCTATATTTAGGTCCCATCTATATAGGGCCAGGGCACTTTGTTTGTCCTGAAAATTGAGCTCCGGATCTCGAGCATTGCAGTCGCGCTTAGTACCACTAGGCAAATGAGGCAGTTTCATACGTATATCTAGAATACATACCTACTTTGATCATTCGCCTAACATTGTCAACTATGACATTGCAAGTCGACCTTCTACCTCTTCATACGGGGACACAGTTCCCCTATTGTTTTATGTCAATGAAATTTTCGCCATAAACCCTTTGCAATAATATTTACTCATTTCATATTTCTATATATATAAATAAAAAAATTAATCACTAAATATGTTGCTAAGCGCAAAACTCGAGAACGGCTGAACCGATTTGACTGATTTCTTTTTTGTTGTGTTTCTTGAATTATGAGGATGGTTCTTATGGACAGAAAAAACGTAAAAAGTACAAGGTAAAGGAGGAAAGGAAGGGAAATGTAGGTGAAACTGCGCACGGGTCCCTATTTTGTAATAAAAAAACCTTCAAGCTCACTACAAAATTCCTTTTACATAAAACAATACGCAAAAAAATTTGAACACAAAAATGCAATAAACTGTTTACTCTTTAAATACTTGACGAACATCGGCGCTTCGGCGATCAAAGTTTAAATTAGATGGAATAGTTGCACGCTCGCCCGCCGCCGGCGCACTGGTGACAAATCCCTGTTAATCACCACTTTTAGTCTGCACACTAATTGAAAATTTGTTGCAAATTATGTTTAGCGGTCGGATGGCGGGACGTGATGTACAAACTTCGATGGTGGATGGGTTTAATGTGTTTTTGTGTGCATAGCTCGAGATGCTTTTACGGTTAAGCTTTGTACTAAGTCGTGATATAGTGCAACGCCACAATTATTCTTGTTTGAAGCGTAATGTTGAAATTACTTTCAAAAGATCCCCGTTGAGAGAAATTTAATACTGTATTTTATTATTTCAAAAAAGTTAAAAACGTTGCTCTATTAAAAAAAATACTAAGTATTCGTTAGCTTAGTGGTCGTAAGTTCAACTGCTATTATCGAGGTCCTGGGTTCGACTCCGAAGACGAGTAAAGTTATATTATAGTATATTCGGACTCACATTTACGTCCGAAGAAAAACATCAAGCCCGTTTAAGTATGGGTACATCACCATTCCCCCTAACTAATTTTTGACTTAACGAATGGGGGCGATGCCGCCATGCCGTTTACCGGGGCGGAGGAACGCGGGGCGCCCAACAATAGCCTTACGCAAACACCACGTTCCGAAGCATGACTGAGTTCCAGTGCAGTAATGTTTGTTGAATTCCCTAAGCTGTTCGTACGTTTTAGAATGGATGCGCATCTTTCGGAAATGTAAGTGTAGTTCTTATATCAGGAAAATGCGTCTACTTGAAACTTTTACTAGTATTTAGCTTGAAAATTAAGATTATCTAAACTAATATTATAAAGAGAAACTTTGTAATTTTGTATGTTTATAATGAGTAAACTCAAAAACTACTAGACACTATCTTTCTGTATTTTTTTAAGCATTTTCCATGCTAAGATTACAAGTTATTTTCTCGGGGCTCGCGGTAGCGTAGCGGTCAAAGCGTCTGGTGTACCGAACCAGAAGACGCAGGTTCGAATCCTGCCCGCCAGCCGATTTTGCCCTTCATTAAAAATAACTACTAGACACCATTAAAAAGTTACATCTTTCCAGGGTAACATAGACTATAATTTAGAAGACCACATGGACGAAGCTGCTAGCGGAAAGCTATTAAAAATAAACTCACATAAAACATAGCTCAATAATATCTGAGATACACTGAGCGCGACTGCTACGCCCGAGATCCGGAGTTCAATTCCCACATCAAACAGCGATAGTTGGATTTTCTATGATATTCCCAGTAGCAGCTTGGAGTTTGGATTTGTGCCCGGTTAACAGCAATAGGCTCGCCCTCATTGCATGACGAACTGTGACATACAGTAGAAGATAGTAAACATACCGGCGAAATGTTGGTGTATATTGGTACACCTCTGCCAGACCTTCGGGAAATACAGCCGTGATGGTATGTGTGTATTGTGGTAATTCTCTTAGTTAAATTAATAAGTGGTTCAATTTACAAGCTTATAATTGATACAGTTATCGTTTTAAGTTTCCTCGCAGACGATATAATATAATAATGCCATATTATGTACCATTTTTGTGCATATAAGTTTAAATAATATAATGGAGGTATATTATTTCAATACAAGTACATAAAATCGGCCGTAGACGTAGAGTAGTTACGCGTCACGATATCACAAGCTAGAGGTGAACACAGAATTAACGAAAGGGGTGTATTATGGTAGCACACGATTTGAAGTGAAGTGATATTATTCGTGTACTCGATATTTTTTAGGTAAAATTCAGAACACGTAGGTACAGTGCATGTAAATTTTGCTTCGAATTCTCAAACCGACATACCTACGCCTTGCCGTGTAACACCCCGACACGTCAACTTAAATTAATGATATGTAAACTTAAATTAAGAAAATTAATACTACGTATTACATGATATCAACATTTATTAAGTATCATATTTTAAGTATCATTTTTTTTACATTTAAGTTAGTAAATAGTAAGATAACAGGGGGCGGAGTATTAAGTAAATTTATATTTTTTCTTGAATTAATAAAATGTATTAAACGTAATTATATTCAGGCATTCACGCATTAGGGCTTTACATAGATCAAGTCATTCCCTGAAGCTTTTCTAAAAAAAAGTCTTTTATTTAAATAAATATCGACAGACGAAATGTAGCTATATGAGTCGAATTTCGAGAATAGGCAACCCGAATTTAAAATGACACCGTTGCATGCCTACCAGCAATAACTGAGGGGGCGCCACTGTCTTCGCAGTAAACGGATGCGATTTATTATAATAATTTTCTGTTTAAATGGCCGCTCTTCGTTTAAGGCTGTGCGTTCGCGTGATGTAGCGTGGGAACCCTAGCATGAACGATAGTGATGTCTCCAAAAGTAATTTGATAATAACGTAGATTATAATCTATGTTATTTGTTTCGTCATTACAGTTAAATGGATTAATTACTTTACTTTAATTTAACTTATCTCTTTTATCTTACTTTACTGTTTCTACAGAAGAGATGTAGCACAAAAAGTCTTGAAGAGTTTCACATTTTTGTGAAAAGTAAAAGATAACCATTTCACTAGTTTACTGATAGCGATGAACGTGACTGCTACATTCGTATTATCGTATAATCGTATTATAAGAATTGAACCCAGGACCCCAGGTCCTGGGTTCAATTCTTATAATACGATTGTAACATCTATTTAACTTGTGGAGTGCAATAAATGTATTAAGTATTCCCAGGTACAAGGTCGAACAAAGTATTGATGTATTGCCAATGACATTATATATTATGGTTAAAAATATATCATTGTGTATTGCTATATGGATTTCTTAGTAATAGCTTGGATTATGGATATGTGCCCAGTTAATGCTAAGAGTAGTCCACCACGCAGGTGGTACTGTGTAAAAATCTCCCATAAATATTTACCTATATATATTTATAAATATAAATAAATGTTATTATATCATGATGTCGAAAAGAAGTGCGTGTCTCGGATTTGAGAACTACAACTTAGTAGTCCAGTGGTAAATAGGCTATCAATTTTTACAAATAAAAACATTTATGTGTAGTTATAAACTGTCGAAATATTGTGAACTGTAACATACTGCTTTAAGGCATTATTTAGAACGGTGTTCAAATGTGACAAATGTATTGTATACACAAGAAAAATAGAGACACAATCTCACACAAAATATACATTTGTAGCGCACACCCTGACAGAAGCATCTGTTGAAAAGTTAACAAGAAAATTAGCAATGCATTACGTGCTACTAGCTCGCTCGTAGAAAAAGAGTGCATCTCTCAGAGATTTGTTCAACATTTCCATATGTTTGTTTACTGTTTCTCTGCTAGTATATAATAAGAATGTTTTGCACGTAATTTTATGCATAAATAAGGGCCACTTAAAGTTTCTTTTGATGAGGTTCTTATTTGTAAAAAAATTGTTACCATTTGTGCGTTGAAGTCCAAATAAAATTATATACCCATCACGCCTGTATTCTCCGATAGATTAGGCAGCAGCATCACTCTTTTAGTCCCACGTCATGGAGTAATCCTATTGCCATTCACCGGGAACCCATTACTTTTATTAACTGGGCACAAATTCAAATTATACGCTGCTACTGAAAAAGTTCCCACGAGAAGAGACACCATTTAGCTTAACATGAGAAACAAACTCGGGACAGGTCGGTATGAGTCTGCACTGCGGCCTCCCATAACGTTAGGCAACCCATAGACATTATACAAAAGAGGTTGTATACAAGCAGTTATTATTTACGAAAGATTACCGATGAAAAACATTATGCAAACTCTTTTTGCTTACTTCACTAGCCCCCACAGACTGATTTTATCGAAAAGTAATATACATTACATTCTATAACCGACATTGAACTCAAGTACTAACCAGTTAAGTAGACGATTACAATTCGCGACGATCGCGACCTTATTTCCTAAGGTACATTACACATAAGAAGTGGTACGACACGACGCGATTTAATGCGATAAACGGGTTATATTGTAAAGCTTACGTGTTTACATCAGCTTCACAAGTACCTCGGGTATAAAGACTAGGTACATAAAGTTTTGTTCCATGCAATTTGAATCTTTAATTATAAGGGCGAGAATTCCCGAGAAATATGTCTTACGTCGAGATAGGAAAAAAAGCTCAACGTCTCAAGAACTCAAGAACATTACGTGCGCTAAGAAATAAAAAAATATGTATTAAAAGTTATAATGAAAGACTGATATTAAATCAAATAAAATCATTTATTTGCCTGAATATGGGTATACATGAGGTAAATAAATGATTTGATTTGATTTTATATTTGAAAAAAATATATTTTTCTAACTACCTTGAAACTATCGACCGACGCCTCTATTACCGATGCCTATAATACCGACGCCTATAATACCGACGCCTATTATACCGACGCCTATATTACCGACGCCTGTAATACCGACGCCGACAATACCGACGCCTGTAATACCGACGCCGACAATACCGACGCCTGTAATACCGACGCCGACAATACCGACGCCGACAATACCGATTCCCTTTAATACCGACGCCTATAATACCGACGCCTATAATACCGACGCCTATATTACCGACGCCTATAATACCGACGCCTATAATACCGACGCCTATAAAACCGACGCCTATAATATCCACGCCTAATTATAATACCGACGCCTTTAATACCGACGCTTATAATATCGACGCCTTTATAGTACCGACGCCTACAATACCGACGCCGACAATACCGACGCCTGTAATACCGACGCCGACAATACCGACGCCTATAAAACCGACGCCTATAAAACCGACGCCTATAATACCGACGCCTGTAATACCGACGCCGACAATACCGACGCCTGTAATACCGACGCCGACAATACCGACGCCGACAATACCGATTCCTATAATACCGACGCCTATAATACCGACGCCTATAATACCGACGCCTATAATACCGACGCCTATAATACCGACGCCTATAATACCGACGCCTATTATACCGACGCCGACAATACCGACGCCTATAAAACCGACGCCTATAATATCGACGCCTAATTATAATACCGACGCCTTTAATACCGACGCTTATAATATCGACGCCTTTATAGTACCGATGCCTACAATACCGACGTCGACAATACCGACGCCTGTAATACCGACGCCGACAATACCGACGCCTATTATACCGACGCCTATAAAACCCACGCCTATAATATCGACGCCTAATTATAATACCGACGCCTTTAATACCGACGCCTGTAATACCGACGCCGACAATACCGACGCCTGTAATACCGACGCCGACAATACCGACGCCGACAATACCGATTCCTATAATACCGACGCCTATAATACCGACGCCTATAATACCGACGCCTATAATACCGACGCCTATAATACCGACGCTTATAATATCGACGCCTTTGTAGTACCGACGCCTACAATACCGACGCTGGCAATACCGACGCCTATAATACCGACGCCTATAATACCGACGCCTATAATACCGACGCCTATAATACCGACGCCTATAATACCGACGCCTATAAAACCGACGCCTATAATACCGACGCCTATAAAACCGACGCCTATAATATCGACGCCTAATTATAATACCGACGCTTATAATATCGACACCTTTATAGTACCGACGCCTACAATACCGACGCCTACAATACCGACGCCTACAATACCGACGCCTATAATACCGACGCCTATAATACCGACGCCTATAATACCGACGCCTATAATACCGAAGCCTATAATACCGACGCCTATAAAACCGACGCCTATAAAACCGACGCCTATAATATCGACGCCTAATTATAATACCGACGCCTTTAATACCGACGCTTATAATATCGACGCCTGTAATACCGACGCCGACAATACCGACGCCTATAATACCAACGCCTGTAATACCGACGCCGACAATACCGACGCCGACAATACCGACGCCTGTAATACCGACGCCGACAATACCGACGCCTGTAATACCGACGCCGACAATACCGACGCCTGTAATACCGACGCCGACAATACCGACGCCTGTAGTACTGACGCCTACAATACCGACGCCGGCAATACCGACGCCTATAATACCGACGCCGACAATACCGATTCCTATAATACCGACGCCTAAATTACCGACGCCTATAATACCGACGCCTATAATACCGACGCCTATAATACCGACGCCGACGCCGACAATACCGACGAATGGAATACCGACGCCGACAATACCGACGCCGACAATACCGACGCCGACAATACCGATTCCCTTTAATACCGACGCCGGTATTTTCGGCGTCGGTATTACATTCGTCGGTATTGTCGGTGTCGGTATTACAGGCGTACCGTAATACCGACGCCTATAATACCGACGCCTATAATACCGACGCCTATTATACCGACGCCTGTAATACCGACGCCTGTAATACCGACGCCGACAATACCGACGCCTGTAATACCGACGCCGACAATACCGACGCCAGTAATACCGACGCCGACAATACCGACGCCGACAATACCGATTCCCTTTAATACCGATGCCTGTAATACCGACGCCGACAATACCGACGCCTATAATACCGACGCCTATAATACCGACGCCTATAATACCGACGACTATAATACCGACGCCTATTATACCGACGCCTGTTATACCGACGCCAATAATACCGACGCCTGTAATACCGACGCCGACAATACCGACGCCGACAATACCGATTCCCTTTAATACCGACGCCTGTAATACCGACGCCTATAATACCAACGCCTATAATACCGACGCCTATAATACCGACGCCTGTAATACCGAAGCCAACAATACTGACGCCTGTAATACCAACGCCGACAATACCGACGCCGACAATACCGATTCCCTTTAATACCGACGCTTATAATATCGACGCCTTTATAGTACCGACGCTGACAATACCGACGCCTATAATACCGACGCCTATAATACCGACGCCTATAGTACCGACGCCTATAATACCGACGCCTATAAAACCGACGCCTATAATACCGACGCCTATAAAACCGACGCCTATAATATCGACGCCTAATTATAATACCGACGCTTATAATATCGACACCTTTATAGTACCGACGCCTACAATACCGACGACTACAATACCGACGCCTACAATACCGACGCCTGTAATACCGACGCCGACAATACCGACGCCGACAATACCGATTCCTTTTAATACCGACGCCTATAATACCGACGCCTATAATACCGACGCCGACAATACCGACGCCGACAATACCGACGCCGACAATACCGATTCCCTTTAATACCGACGCCTATAATACCGACGCCTATAATACCGACGCCTGTAATACCGACGCCTATAATACCGACGCCTATAATATCGACGCCTAATTATAATACCAACGCCTATAATACCGACGCCTGTAATACCGACGCCGAGAATACCGACGCCGACAATACCGACGCCTGTAATATCGACGCCGACAATACCGACGCCGACAATACCGATTCCCTTTAATACCGACGCCTATAATACCGACGCCTATAATACCGACGCCTGTAATACCGACGCCGACAATACCGACACCGACAATACCGATTCCCTTTAATACCGACGCCTATAATACCGACGCCTATAATATCGACGCCTAATTATAATACCGACGCCTTTAATACCGACGCCTATAATACCGACGCCTATAATACCAACGCCTTTAATACCGACGCCTATAATACCGACGACTATAATACCGACGCCTATTATACCGACGCCGAGAATACCGACGCCTATAATACCGACGCCTGTAATACCGACGCCGACAATACCGACGCCTGTAATATCGACGCCGACAATACCGACGCCGACAATACCGATTCCCTTTAATACCGACGCCTATAATACCGACGCCTATAATACCGACGCCTGTAATACCGACGCCGACAATACCGACACCGACAATACCGATTCCCTTTAATACCGACGCCTATAATATCGACGCCTAATTATAATACCGACGCCTTTAATACCGACGCCTATAATACCGACGCCTATAATACCGACGCCTTTAATACCGACGCTTATAATATCGACGCCTTTATAGTACCGACGCCAACAATACCGACGCCGACAATACCGACGCCAGTAATACCGACGCCGACAATACCGACGCCGACAATACCAACGCCTATAAAACCGACGCCTATAATACCGACGCCTGTAATACCGACGCCGACAATACCGACGCCTGTAATACCGACGCCGACAATACCGTCGCCAACAATACCGACGCCGACAATACCGATTCCTATAATACCGACGCCTATAATACCGACGCCTATAATACCGACGCCTATAATACCGACGCCTATAATACCGATGCCTGTAATACTGACGCCGACAGTACCGACGCCTAGTCTAAACTTAGTCTTAAAGCTGCATCGTAAGGCTACTGTTCCTAAGCCTGACTACTACGCTCAAGGTCCTGGGTTCAATTTCCGGATCAATCAAAGTGTTGTTGGGTTTTTCTGCGATATACCCAGTAGCAACTCTGCGTCTGGATTTATGCCCGGTTAATGGCAATAGGCTCGCCACATTACATGGGACCTAAACATACCATGAGAACTGTGGGTGTGCATTAGTACACCTCTGCCTTAACCTTCGGGAAATACAGGCGTGATGGTGTGAACTTCGTCATGGTAGAATTTATCAGAAATGTATTTAATTCTATTACTATTAAGTGCGCGCATCAAAGGCGTTAGTCATAAAACAGAACACTCAAAAATTATTCAAATGAGCAGCTGTAACATCAAGACACAAATATACAAGCTTTCACGATAACCAGATGCGGTTGAATATATGTATTTATACACGAAACGACTGACATCAGACCACAATTTCTACAGAACACATCGGTATTCTGTAGAAAACATCGATACATAATGGTTGTCAAGCTTTTTGAGCTTCTGAATACCACTACCGATTGCCATAGGTGTTATTATCAACCAAGAGGGCGGCTTATGGTGCCGAGGCATGGAGAACTCTAAGGCTAATATTAAGAGTCGATGCTAAGCGTAAACTTACAATTCCGTATGTCTAATTTTAATACAAATTTGACATACGAAAGCGTTACTTTACGGTAAGCGTCGTATCTGATACTCATTATGGTAGACTAAATGCGGCAAATGTCAGCCATGTCAAATCAGGGAGGCTAGACAAGTTGCATTTTGACATTCGAATCGACGAACAAAATGTATGGAAATGACACAAGCTTTCGACAAATCGGGCTGTCACTAATGTCATTTACATACATTTTGTTTGTCGATTCGAATGTCAAAATGCAACTTGTCTAGCCCCCCAGTGTAGTTATTATTTACAGTACGCGCGACATAACATGGCCGCACAGAAGTTAGCTGTTCGTCAGTGTTTAGTTGCGCAGTACACAACTATAACCTAAACAATCCATTGCGCATTCAAACGGCCAACTTCACCCCGGCCAAGATATTTCGCGCGTACTGTACCCATACATTAGTTAAATAAGTGTACAACAATATATTTCCAATATGATAACCAAAATCTATAAAATCACATAGAAATTCGATGTCAAAGCCCATTATCAATTACTTTTATCGTCCCGTCTGCAGTCGTAGACATAAAACAACGTCCAAATCTACCCTAATGTGCAAATCCCTTAAGTCGAACTCAGCGCCGCCTCATTAAAGGTTACATCGGCGGATTTAAAAGAGATCTCAGATCCACTCAGTATGGGGAAATGGAAATGCACTTAATGCATACGTAATCAAATTATCCGGCGGGTACGCCCAGTGGTGGAGCGTACGTTACACCGAACCGTAAGTTAATAATGTTGAAAATAATTTCAAGTTTAAATGTTTTTATTTCAAATAAGCTTTTACAAGCATTCATTAATGATACTAGATACTATATGTATAGCATAGTACCTAATTCGTAAAGGTAACATAATATGGGCAACACATACACAGTGTATAAAAATGTTGATTAGGCTAATCGCAACGTATTCTTCTGAAACAGAGACTAGTATCATAATAGATAAATTAATTAATGGATAACGGAACTTTATAAACTGTCAAAGAAGGAAGATACATATATAATTTTATATGTACTTTGGGTAAAAACGTGTATGGATATTATAATTAGTCCCGTCTTACTTTATTCATAATATTAATATTATTATATAATATTATATTAAAATAAGGTATCATAATTTAGTGTTAATGCTTTGAAAGAATGAGAGTTGCCGTAAGTATAACTTTGTGTTTATTGCGAGACAAGGTTTTTTAATTTAGATTTATGATAAATTTTTTTTTAGTTTGTACGATCTGACTAACTGCACACATTTCAGATACATTGAAAGTGTTACTACAATACGCTTCGGTGTGACAAATTCCCTAGGTACGTAGCACGGCGTCGTTGGGAACAACCTGTCAGTTACTAATGAGGACTTGGTGGCATGAGAACACCACTTTTCATTACATTTTTATACGTCACACGAAAATATAACCTTTGTTGGCGAGGGCTGCATGCAAATGGAAAATCTAATGCACTGCGCACGATTTAAGCGGTTGACGTGAGTGAGTTTAAGAATTCTATTTTTAATGTCATGCATATTGTGTTTATTGAAAGAGCAGGTAGTTGAAATACCATAATGTTACAGTAGTATAGTTTTAAAATAGGTACCTATAGGTAAAGGCTGTTGGATATTTTTGTATGATTTTCAGTAATAAGTGAGAGTTTGAAATAGATTCGCCCCGCTATACCATGAGACCTTGCTGGCAATCTGCGGCTTACATCGCTATACTTCTGCCTGTATTTTGGAGGAATACAGGCACGATGGTGATTTTTTTTACAAAGTAAGACAAAAGAAAGACTAATTCACCTTTTGCAAACTTCATGTTACCTTCACTTTATTTTTTTTAATTCAACATATATGTAACTGATATACTTATTATGTAATACTAACCTTTGCCCGTAACTACGTTCCCGTAGAAGTTGAACTTTTTCCCCCGTTTTTGCAGTATTTGTAATTGATTCTCAGCTCCTATTGATCGTACCGTAATGATATATAGCCTATAGCCTTCCACGTTAAACAGGCTATCTAACCCTAAAATATTTTTTCAAATCGGACCATTAGTTCCTGAGATTAGCGCTTTCAACCAAACAAACAAATTCTTTAGCTTTATAATATTAGTATAAATAGAAGTATAGTGTGTACCTGGGTGACCGAGCTCTGCTCACCTAAAAATACGGAGAAATCGAATTTTCCTGGATATGAGAATTAGCTACATTGGTTTTTTTTATACACCTAAGGTGGCAAACAAGCAGACGGCCC
Source organism: Acronicta psi (assembly GCA_946251955.1). NCBI lineage: Eukaryota > Metazoa > Arthropoda > Insecta > Lepidoptera > Noctuidae > Acronicta > Acronicta psi. The sequence goes on from OX276474.1 coordinate 1,241,108, forward strand.
GCCTGATGGTAAGCGGTTACCATAGCCTATGGACGAGCGCATTGCCGACCCAAAAACCTCTTAGAGGTTTTGACGCGATTTTGCGTCAAATATCTATAAAAATGTCCCGCAGATATTGTGTTCTAATTTTTTTGTTATTTTCTCAAAGTTTTTTTAACATTTCTCCGATGAGCTCGGCGGATTATTATCTAACTCGTGCCGCGCTATGTTCAATTTCATTATGTTGTGGTATATAAAAATTCTGTTTTTACCGTTCCACGAGTAAACGTATTTTTGCTGCCTAACACGACTTCATAACAATATACCATCTCGCTTGTATCCCTGTGAAGTCAAGCAGAAGTGTAGTGCTGTACACTTATAGTTTTCTAATATGGTTTTAGGTTATCCTTATCCTTATCCTTACATATTATAAAACAAAGTCCTCCGTCGCGTCTGTCTGTCCCTATATATGCTAAGATCTTTAAAACTACGCAACGGATTTTGATGCGGTTTTTTTTAATAGATAGAGTGATTCAAGAGGAAGGTTTATATGTATAATACATGACCACGCGGGCGAAGCCGCTGGCGGAAAGCTAGTCCGTAATAAAGGGCGAGCTATATAGCGGGCATAAATCCAAACAGATTTCTCCAGAATCCTAGACACACTACTAGATCACTAGATAATCGAACACCCTGCTAGGCTGCCGGACTTGCGAGTGCCTATGAGGTAGCACTAAACAACAAAAATTAACATCTATTTAAAACAAATAAAAAGCCTAGACATTGTTGAATATTATAAATATTTTAAATAATCGACGTAGTTTTTGCTTTGTTGTTAGCAAACCATAGACAAATGCCTAACGAAACAAATGCTTAAAACTGTGGGGGCTAGACATAGACAAGTTTCAATTTGACATTCGAATCGACAAACAAATGGCAACAAAATGTATGGAAATGACATAAGCTTTTGAAAAAAATCGGGCGGTCACTAATGTCATTTCCATACATTTTCTTGCCTTTAGATAAACTCAAAAACTACTTCGATTATTTAAAATACTTTTATGTAATATTCCACAAAGAGCAAACAAAAACAAATTCATAGTTTATAATAAGCATTTCAGAAAAGTCAAGTTAAAAATTACTTTAAATAAATTAATCAGAAAGACAGTTTTTAAATTACACTTTAAATGCAAAAGGGTTTCGGCAAAAAGTCGGCAAAAACCGAAATCACGTGTGCGAACCACCGACGGAAACTTATGAATAAATAAATAACCTAAAAAAAACAAAATAACTTCGTGTAAAACGCAACGAAGTTTGGAAAATGAAAAAATAGCGCCAGTACTACGGCCGTGCGAAAAAATCAACGTAATTTGGACGTAAGATTTGCATTTTTGATTACGTAAATCGTAACGAGAAAGGTCTCGGGCGGGTTTTTTGGTCAATCTTTAGAATACAACTTTGGTATAGAATTGTGAAAGTTTAAGCTAAATAATTCATAACATAACATACCATCAAGCCAGTATTACTTGAGGGGTTAATCTGAGGTCAACTAATACACACCCACAGCTTGCCGGTTTTTTGAGGTCCCATGAGCCTGTTGCCATCAACCGAGCACAACTCCAAGCTACTGAAAATTCCATAGAAAACTCCGACTTACGTGTGAAAAATAACACAACCAAACTAAGACACAGATTTTATTGTTATTTTTGACGAGAATTCTTCGCGTCTCAAAAAAACGCTTGATATGATTTTTATCTAGGGGCTATCAAGCTTTGGGGACAGATGTAAGAAGTAAAATATAAAATTTGTAAGATGTAATTCGATTATTTGCACATAAAAACAAATTTTCCTCTAAATCAGACGGCTAAATCGAGATCTATAGGTAATTATTATACATCAATCATTATTTTATATTGTAACATTATTTGACGTTAAAAAAGTAGGTATTAACCGATTGAAGTCAAAAGCCCTTGAAGTCCGATAAACATCAGTGTTCTTTAAAAAAGTAATAAGTCATAGACTAATGACCTCTAACGTTATCTCCGAGTATCAAATTATCAGAAACAAAAGAGCGGAAATGTAATTTCCTGCAAATGCTTTGAAATATACCGCCTGTTAGTTAGGTGATTAGTTAACTATGACGACGATTAATTGGCTATTAAATACACTACTGTTTTCCAAGAATTGTAGAGATATTTATACAGAGGTGTTGTAAGAGAGTTCAAATCAGCTAGTTAATAATTAAAATAAATATTAACATTACCACAAATATAATCATATACATACATATATATATACATACCTTTATATACTTATAATCCAATATATATCATAATATATATAAATTTCTACCAATTAATTATTCAATAAAATAATCATCTGCTTGCTACATTTTAGTTTTAACAATAATTTAAAACTTAAATAACATATAATAATATTTAAAATACATTACAATATTTAAATACTCATTTACAAATTATTATTCCAGTCAGACTTAAAATAATATAATAAAAATACAAAACTAAATATCAAACTCTAGCAGGTATAATTACTATAATATATAATCCCAATATAGTTCCCAAAATTCAATTAAATTAGTAAAATAGTATGGAATACCTACATATTATAATAATAAATGAATAGTAAATAATAATACAAAATATAATATTATGAAGTTTCAAAGTTCCTCCTCTCTCCTACATTTGCCGTGCCTGACAAGGCCCACGCATGTTTCTTATAATACCTACTATTGTAACATCTATTTAACTTGTGGAGTGCAATAAATGATTGAGTATTGAGTATTGAGATGTCTGGAGTGAAATCTGCAGTTCTTTGAAAAATAAAACTGAGATACTTTGAATAATCATCATTAATCCGTTTACCATTTACTGCTGGGTTTCCTCACGATATTTAACTGACATGGGATGGCTTAAAGGTTTAAAAAACCGAAAGTTTTCTATTGATATTTTTATATAATTGTTCACGCATAACTATGTATGTTGTTTAAAAATAAAAATTACCATATACCTTGACCATCCCTCCCAAATATTGTAAAGATAAAAAATAATATTACTTACTTGATTTGTCTTTGAAAACAACCTAGAAATAATAATGACCCAAACTTTGTTTTTCTATTTCATAAAATAAGGTTGCTTCAAGAACTACTTAACAATAATTAAAATCTGCAAAACTAAGATCATTAATTCATACGAGTAGCATTATAAACTTTTTACTATTAATTTTCATTCCATTATAATTTAGATGATTAGGTAAAAAGTGACACTTCGAAAAAAAGTTTTGTATGAATAATTTATCTAATAAAATCAAGCAAAAAAGTACCGTCAGCAAAATTCAAATCAAAAAACTTCCAAAAAACGGCAACACGGGATTCCGTTAAAAAAGTAAGCAGCGATTCCCGCAGCGGATCGCCATCTTTTTTTAGTTCATCAAAAATGCAAAACTTCATGGAAATGTATGCAGCGCTGTGCGTTGCTCGTCGCCCCAACAGAAAAATTGCTCGGTGGTTTGTGATGCAGACCATACCGTGCTATTGAGAGTTGTTTAAGCGGAGAGTATCGGTTTGTAGAGTGGTTTTTGTTACGGAGAATAGCCGTATCGGCCATATTTTATGTTATTTTTATTACATTGGTAACTGCCTGATATTAACTTGTCTACTGATACAATGTTACAAAATATCCCAGGTTATATAGTAAGAATTACCAACTTATTAATTGTATGGGAATAAATATAACTTTCTTTCTACTTCGATGGTACGATTGGCACAGTGGCTGGGTGATTTCTGGAGAATTTTTCGCTAGTTCCATTCCCGTAAACAAATATTTGTTAATGTAAGAAGTGAGTTAAGTAAGAGGATTTTGCAGAGTCGGCAGTGCGTGAATGATGCTTTGATGATGCAAACGTCCCTATGCTGTACCAATCTACCATCTCTCTACTCATAATATGTAAATGGCCTACATAAAGTTGATAAACAATTATAAGTTTATAGCAAAACTAATATTGCAACGCGTAGCAGCTTGCGTAGTTTGCTACGCCGTAGCAACTATGGTGCTACGCGCTACGTTCTATCGAAGCAGTAGTTATAAAATCCAGTAAATAATCATTGTTTTATATTTATCAAAATGTGTTTCTCAGGAGATTTTGCGACTAAAGCTTTCGTAACAGAAAATGGTGAATATATTTTTAAATTTAACTGTCATAACAAGGTTGATTTATCTGCCCTCTAAGACCTCTGGGGCCCTAGAATTTTTATTTGACATGTCACTCAAAATAAATAATATTATATTCAAAGTAAATATGCTAAGTACACGCTATGTATTATTCAGATGGAGTGCGGCTGATCCAAATGTGTTTAGGTGCTGTGGATGTCAAGAGTGATAATGGGTTTTTTATAAACATTTGAATAAATCTTATCTTATTTTTTAGAAATTATTAAGGTTCCAGATATTTTTTCTGAATATCTATAAGACGAAGCATGACCTTTTTGGGTTTCGGGGCCAATAAAGACTTAAGTTTCAAATTCGATACAATCACTACATAATATTATAAATTCAACATAAGTACAGTTAATATCAAAACTACTTTAATTCTACTAACACAATTCGGTGGATATACGAGGACTTCCAAAATATTATGGTAATGAACGTGTCTTCATGACGTGTCTCCGCTTTTTGGAGTCTGACCGTGTAAGCTGGTCCTTATTATGGCCATAGCAGATTCCGCCAAGAATGAGCTGGCGGACTGCCAACCACGGCTGGCAACAATTAGCCTTCACACTCGCACCGTCTGTTGCATACCAAATTACGATACAAAGACAAAAGTCGCCAGAAAAAAAGTTCGTACCTCAGGACCAACTTTTGTTGAGCGTAGCCGTTCTGCGGATTATCTCGTACCAAAGCTTTTTTTTCTGTAAAAAAAGTTTGTTTTTTATTGCAGCGTTTTCGGAAAGTTGGGTTATTAATTGATCGGTGCGGTAGTAAAGTTGGGCTTAATGTTGGGATTTTCAGATTCCTTTTTTCAGTATAAAACGTAGCCAGAATGTTTCAGTACCAGGATTAGTATAATGCATCTTTTGAAAATTAAGACCGTTTTAATTGGGAAAACGTTTAGCTATTTTATCAATGACAACTAGGTTGAATAAATTGTTTGTCTAGAAATAGTAAGACTCTAGACTGTTTTTAAAACTAAAGCGACACAATCAATATGCATCGTCATAAAACCACTCCTAGCCAATATTTTCCATTTAAACGACGACGATGAACTTAATTTAAAAACTGCAGCAAATAACTTTATCTGCCAAAACTTTCTCAAGCACGTATATTCTCGAGTATCACTCGATTAAATTATAAATCTATAAGACACAGTCACCGAGCACAAAAAGTACCGCGTTGGCACTACGCCATGAACTCATGGTACGTATACTAAATGCTATATTTTATCCCATCCTCCTGTCCCTGCACTTACGACCTGTCAGGTTTTTAATTTACTTCGGCAGGCTAGATTTATATGTTCGAATTTTGAATTTTTGCGTATTTTCTGCAGTGTTGATTGTTACGATTTGAATGCGATATTATTATTGTGTGTCATATCGATTTCAGAATCGAATAGAAAATTTTAATTGTCTGTTATTCGACCTCCTTTGTTGTAAACAAAAGAGTATGTTGACTTTATTGTTCCAAAAAGGATGCCGAGGTAGCTCTCAACCAGGTAGAATGGAACGCACTGAAAATACTATTAAATTAAATAATACCGAGAGTGATTAAGTAAGCAACTTTTTGTGGTTCTAGTCTACCTTGGATACCGAAAGACTAGATTTAAACATTTTAATCCATTGTTGGTAGCTAGCCAAAATCTAGAAATACTGTTTCAAGGATGCAGATAGTTTTTTTTCAGGATTGAAAAGCTAAATGAAAATAGAAGAACAGAATAAAAAGAACTACAAACCATAAGCTTAAGAACTATTAGATACTCTTTCATGTGTCTCTACTGAGTATGCAGCTAAATCAAGACTTACAGAATTTTAACTAAATCTGTATGATTAAATAATACCTACTTCCATCTTCTAAAATGTTTCCCATCAATTTGACGTAACGAAAAACACATACGACAAGGGTTGTGTTATATTTAGAAGTTCTAAACAAACATACATTAGGACTTTGTTTTTAATACATCACACGTCAAGAAGATAAACCGATCCTTAAAAATCACTATCAACAACAAAAGTTAAGAACAAATGGTGAAGGGTGAGAAAAAAAGTGGTCACAAACCTTTAATAAATTATCTTGTCGCTTCTAAAGACGCTAACATGTCCTAACTTGGGAAAATTTAACTTTGATCCTTATTTAATAAACAATAGAGTCCACAAAATCCGTAAAATTAAGTTCGCAGGAAAAAACATATCAAACTGAAGACATTATAAGTCGTGTCAATGGAAATTGACGTTTTTGTGCAAGATGTAAGGTGGGTTTTAGATTGAAACAAAAGTTTATTGGTTCGTTCGTTCCAGAGGATTCAACTAGCGCAACAATTTATGTGTTTGCCTAAGTTGGGTCTTTTTGGGTCATTATTTTTATTTAGTTCTCCTATTTGAGGTCCATTTTAAGACGTATGTACTAGGTTTAGTTTTACAGAAAAGATTCTGAACATAAAATGTTCAGATCTTATCTTATTACCTTTTTAAACTGAATACCTACTGTAAGAAGTGCTATGTACTGTTAAGAATATAATCATATCACCTGTAAACTTGTAAATTTTATACTTTTTAAATTAATCTAACTACAGATTTTTTATATAAGCGACCTCTATACAACGAGAAAACTTTTTTATTAAGAGAAAAACATCTATATGTAGCATGCGAGGTTTTACTAAATATGTAAATTTAGTCGATGCTATTAGTGTATTGAGATATGATCCGATTCGATTCCACATATATAAATGACTTTCATACATAAAATTACATGTTTTCTAATAACCACAGATCAAAGAATAACATATAAAACAGGTAAAAGCTAAAATATACAACGGGGTAATTCATTACTACTCCCCTCAAAGTCACTCTTTGCTATAAAACTTTTTAATTTCTTTGAGTGTAATGTAGGTAAGTTTTAGTTTTATATGAACTTTAAGTCAGGGGAATAAAGATTAATTTTCAACATTTTTATTATAATACTGCGTGTGTTTCGTTAAATGCAGAAATCATTGCTGTGTAAACGGATTCTTTCATTTGTGTTTAGGGTTCCGCACGTAAACGTAAATATTTAATAATTAATTTATATAATATTGAGTAGTTTCTAAATACAGTTTTTTTATACCAACTAGCTGTTGCACCCGGTTTCAGTCGCATTCTAAAGAACTTATTGAGGTGAAAGGTAGACTTGATCTTTCCTCAGGAAGCCATCTCTGTTTGTCAAATTATATATATAAAAGTTCGTTTACAGATTAGGAACAAAAAGGAAACTGAGAGAAATAATCCGAGTTAACATCAAACACAATATGAATATAACACACTTGTATCCTTCGGCGCGATGATCTTTAGGGATGTGATAATAATATTGTCCACTAACAGTTGTTGACCGTATTTATTAAAGGCCGGGCCAGATAATAAATCGATAGAGGTTGAAATAATATTATAATTGACACAATTCATAGCCATCATTGCTAAGTAGAAAAAAAAAACAAATTTCAGAAACTTTTATCTCAGTAAAAATTGCTGCCACAATAAAAATATTTTAATTTTCGTACTCACCCATGCACCATTTGCATCTGGCACGGAACCCATTAATTTATCCTTCAAGAACTTAACTATATTTTAATGGGCGCTGTATTTCTACCTCAGCCTCTTGCTTTGGCTCTAATACACCGTGGCTTGCACAGTAATTAAAAAAATATTATTCAAGAAAAACCAATGGGCAAGGTAAATTTCTCGTTTGTACGCTGGTTCTAAGTGTATTATGGGTGTGAATAGAAATTAAATGAGCTTCTATTTATACGTATGTATGTGTTCTGTTTTCTTTTCTTGTAGCAATAAGTCGATGCCTATCCTGTACGTCAACCATGAGTTCTACCGAATGGCTTTCGATAGGTTTTTTTCGCATCGAAACGCTGTAATCTCATAGCAGATTTTAGTTTCTTACGTAACCGCTAGAGGCGCTGCGAGGGTTTCCCATACAAATATTTTACGGCGTCGCTAGCGAGTCTAGTGAGCAAAACTCATGGTCGAGGCACTGTTAGTTTTTTATAGTGACAAGTAAATAAGCAATTACTAAATAGCTATTATAAAAGTATCAACAAATCTTTCAGGTATTTCGGTTTCCTCGAGATGTTTTTTTTTTTCACCAGCGTATTAATTATTAACGTACAGCATTTTAGTCTCTAGTCTATCCTTTAATCGAAGTTCTTCTCAATTGTGTTAGTATAATATTTTAGATATTACGTCGTAATTGTATACTTCCACTACTTTAGCTCAACTTGTATCCCAAGCACTATTTGAAGAGCACCACATTTTAAAAACTTGAACAAATATTAAAGTAGAATTCACTTATATCTAAAACTTCAGCACTAAAACTGGTGTGGTTCAAACCTGGTCGAATACCAAAGTTATACCGTAATGTAGCCGAATACGACTACACGGAAATTGAATCCAGAACTTGGCGATACTCCTGCACTCCAAGTTTGATCATAGAGATGATAAATCACTGTTTTGTTCACTGTTTAAATGGGTATTTTATTAGGCTCGAAGTAATTTTGAATAATTTTATAAAATAATCAAATGTAGTTTGTCAAATTTCTTGGAGTTATTTATAAGAGTTTGATTTCCAATGATTTGGATTTGATATGTGTGTTTTCTAAAACGATTTTTAGGTTCCGCGCCCTATTCAAAATTGGTCCTTTTGTACGTACTGGAAAGATTATTCATAACGTTTTATTTTAATGTAAATGTATCTGGCTCTGTGGCGTTCACTAAAAGACGTCTAGCAGTGCATCAACGTCGAGTACGGGCTGATGACGATGATCCGCATTTTACCAGTCTTTTTAAGTTCAATGTAGATTATTATTATTTAGTCTATACGTGAGGATTTATAATTGGCTCTCTGGTGACTATGGTTTCCTTTTTTGTCGATTTTTATTAATAAATAGAGGTTGAACATATTGCTATCAACCAGCATAATTCCGCACTCCATGCTGCTATTGAGTATTTTCTATCGGAAATCCTAACAAAACCATAAAGTAAAATAGAACTTCCTATGTAACTTCAAGCCTCGCTTCAAATTCCGTACTTCACTATACATTTTACCTTCTTATAACGTCCATTCCATACCAAAAGCTGGAATGCCACTCTCCCTCTAAAAGAATTCCAATGCAACTGGAATGCGCTTTTAAATTCAACGGGTCGCGTTTAAACAAAAATGAAATGCTGTATACACTGAGAGTATAATTTCTTACATGACTGTGTTAGCTATGCCAAGCAAAATATTGTAGGTTAACTTATAACAGAATTAAAGGTTATCTTTAAGAGATCATAGGACCAGTCTTTCGGAACTGTACTCATTGAGGTCAAATTGTTTTAGAGGTGACTTCATTGCTTTGAAATATTGGAGTTAACAAGACCTAGAAGCATTGAAGCTCATAAAACTGACCCTGATCTGTACTTTATTTAGGTATTTTTAAGTCTTTGTTATATAAATAGGGGCCAAGGTGATTACATAAATGTTCTCATCTCCTCGTAGCCTTTTTTTCAGTAATGTTAGGTTAGACTTTTAGTCTAACCAAATGTGGCTCAATATCAGTATTTTACGCAAAGCTGCCATCAGACCTTCGCAACCCAATTTCTGAGCAATACTAATCTTAAGGATAAAATAGTTTCAGGTTTTTAAGGTTTCAGACTATAACCGACTGTTTCACTCTGACACTGATTCACGAAATCTATTAGGTTATCTATTGAATAACAGCGGCAAGCTCAGCTTAACCTCAAGCTTAACTGCAAGTCACTTAATTTCATTAAATTCTACACTACCAATAACATTAAAATTTAGTCCCAGATCACAAAAAAGGAATATCATAATAATGTCTGCATAAACAAAGCCTAAATACCATACAAATGTAGTTATCACAAACATGAGCAGACACGAATGTATTTGCAGAACATCTTACATATTGATGCGCATATGAATACCTATCACTATGACCCAGTTCCATACTTCGCTGTGTGCCGATTATCGAGGAATGTAGGTCTTCCATGCGTTATGGGCTAGGCTGGACGTGACGTCAGATTCCAAATGAAATCTGCTCGGTTATAAAAGAGACGTTTTTGATCATATTACGATTCTGACTAGAAATTTGTGAAAGTAACTTTTTTAAGAATGAAAAAAATTTAAGCCCGTATTTGAAACGTGCGCGGTACATTGAAATCATAAAAAAATGGCAACGAAGTGTTTGTCTTACGCACTAAAAAGTTTCATTTCCATATTTTTCTACCGATTTTATCGCGTCATATTGTGCACAAAGTTTAAGAAAGTTCATAAAAAGAACTTACTTATCTATGTTTTTGACTAAAAATACACTTCTCTGCACTCTGGAAACAAATAACTGTTATAAGGTCAACTAAACCCAGCTAACTTGGAGGTAGATAAACAGCAGGTATTTAGATAAATAGCTATCTAATAAAAACTGACTAACCCTGCAGCAACTTTTTGAATATTCAGCAGTGGCTTGATGCTTCTTATATTGAAATGAAGCTTAACACCATGACAGTCACCATTACTAATATTATAAATGCGAAATTCTAAAAATCTCTGTCTGTCTGTCTTTTTGTCGCGCTTTCACGCCAACACTACTAAACCAATTTAAATGAAATTTGGTACAGAGGTAGTCTAAAGCCTGATTAAGGACATAGGCTAGGCGAAAAACTAGCGCTAGCGCTGTACGAGATTGAAATAAGGGATTAAAGTTATAAGACCAGGGGCAAAGCCGCTGACGAAAATTATTCTAAGGAGTTTCCCGGATCAACTCTACGAAATATCCTTACTACAGATTAGTTATTCATCTCCAATATTTCATGCAGTAGTTCCGTACACTATTGTGAGAAGTTTTTTGTCTCATTATGGTCGCGTTTGAATTGCTGATTTATACGTTTAGTTTACTCGTATGAAAAACTTGGACTTGTTGTGATGTCACCAATCACCATATTACATTGGTTACATGATAAAAGATTATAGCGATATTATTTCAATAAAAGCTTTTAGCGTTTGTTACTTAGTTGTGTTAAGTAATTGAGCATGGTTAGATTGATTAAACATTGATTGTGTAATAAATAAAATCAGTTGAGTAGTTTTTTTATTAATTCATAACAAACAATCAAATCTCTCCGCTTCACAAAATTAGTGTCGATGGATAAGCAGATTTGAAATCACGTGGAAGTGAAATCAGTTTAGAGATTATTATATTTTCAAGTGGTACATGGTATTATTTAAGGACTAACGCAGTCCCATAAAACTGACAGTGGATATGCAGATATCCGCTCTGTGCTGCGACCATGAATTTTTCTCACTAGACTCGCTAGCGACGCCGTAAAATATTTGTATGGAAAACCTTCGCAGCCCCTCTAGCGGGTACGTAAGGAACTAAAATTTGCTGTGAGGTAACAGCGTTTCGATGCGTAAAACACTTATCGAAATCCATTCGATAGAACTCATCTTTGAGGTACTGATCTTTGAACTTTTTATTTTTTACACTACCTACAGTCTTCAAGTCTACATATCCATTAAAACTCCGGGTAAAAATGAAATCTTCCTTCGAATGGTCACAGGCAAATTACTGTGATTATTTAAGGACAGTGTACCATTTTTGTTCGACCTTCACTTAAAATGCAAGTTCACTCGATGACTCATTACTATCGTTATATGTGACAAGTTTATAACACTACTCCCACTTTTCAATGTTATATCCATAACATTCCTTCCCTCATATGAATACTATGTTAATTTAGAAAATGCAGCCATCGGCCATAATTAACGACTACACTTTCAGCTGAAGTCATTAAACGGCTCAACAAAACTAGAGCAACAACATTTGTACCATTAACGATACTCGATTCAAATTAGAACAAATCGTTTAGGGTCGCAATGACACCACAGTCCCCCGGTTACAATGATTGTAGTTGGGGGACTATTATTGTGGACACAACGGCACTTTGCTGCCGTTCCAACCGCTAATGGTTGCAAGATTTGTTTAATGGTCCTTACGTCTTTGTAAATTGTATGTATGGATTTCGACGGATTTATTAGAGGTATCTACAGAAATGGGTGTGGTTTTGCGGTGTTGCAATTATGTGAAATAGAGATTTGTGATTTGAAGACTCCCAGGTTGTACGTAACTGGGAACACAGATTCCGGCCAAAAGTCCTAATCTTCAGTAGTACGCAGAAGAAAGGAGGAAGCACAAAGCTTCTTGCGTATAGGTGGAGAGTATTTTAAATGTTAGTACACATTAAAATAAATAGCGTATAAGGTTGACTGGCATAGAATGCCATATTGCATTAAGTCCGCCTTATGTGCTAGTATACATAAAAGTATAAATAAATAAATAAATAATTTCCGCGTGAACGCCGCGAAAAAAAACATCCAATCGCATAAAGTACTTATTCTACTGGTAACTAAGCAACGCGAACCAACGTATTTTTAAGACTTAAATAAAAATGTACGAGCAAAGTTTAAAAAGTTCTCAGCATTTTTCGGGTTATTATATTACAGTTAGAAATTTTTTGTCAACCGGCCAATTCGCAGTGAAGTAGTTCGCAGAAAAGTAATTAGTTTAATGTAATAACGAAATTGAACATAACTTACTATCTCGCCTGTATTCTCCGAAGGGTTAGGCAAAGTGCAATAAATGTTTTGAGTATTGAGTATTGAGTATTGAGTATTGAGTATTGAGTATTGAGTATTGAGTATTGAGTATTGAGTATTGAGTATTGAGTATTGAGTATTGAGTATTGAGTATTGAGTATTGAGTATTGAGTATTGAGTATTGAGTATTGAGTATTGAGTATTGAGTATTGAGTATTGAGTATTGAGTATTGAGTATTGAGTATTGAGTATTGAGTATTGAGTATTGAGTATTGAGTATTGAGTATTGAGTATTGAGTATTGAGTATTGAGTATTGAGTATTGAGTATTGAGTATTGAGTATTGAGTATTGAGTATTGAGTATTGAGTATTGCGTATTGAGTATTGAGTATTGAGTATTGAGTATTGAGTATTGAGTATTGAGTATTGAGTATTGAGTATTGAGTATTGAGTATTGAGTATTGAGTATTGAGTATTGAGTATTGAGTATTGAGTATTGAGTATTGAGTATTGAGTATTGCGTATTGAGTATTGAGTATTGAGTATTGAGTATTGAGTATTGAGTATTGAGTATTGAGTATTGAGTATTGAGTATTGAGTATTGAGTATTGAGTATTGAGAATTGAGATGTATGTATGTATGTACGTCTTGTAGGTACATGTAGGTACGCTTACAGAACCAATATAGGATATTTATTATAAAGGATCTAAAGGGATATATTTTAGGTTCCATGTAACAGAAGAGTCTATACATAAACGGCCGTATACTAACAATTTTATTTTAACACCTATTGATGAGTGTTGGTTACCTCGTTATTCCAGTGATCCTAAACGTAACTGCTACGATCGAGGTCCTAGATTCAATTCCCAGGTCGAGCAAACAGTGTTATTGGGTTTTGCTATGAAATTCTCAGTAGCAGATACGAGTTTAATGCAATAACGATTTTAAACATAACTTACTATTACGCATATATGGCCCGTCGGGTTAAGCAGACATGTACGCTCAAAGATCACCGATTTGTTTTTGGTGTACGTACATTGATTAATCCAAATAGTTATAAAATGCTCCATGACGACATGATATCTATACGTACTAAGCACTAATATTATAAAGCTGAGTTTGTTTACTTGTTCCGTGTAATCTGATTCGAAAAATTCTTATATCCCGTTTATTAAGGAAGGCTATAAGCTATAGTATAATATATCATCACACTATGACCAATAGGAGCGGAATATCAATTAAAAAAATTGCAAAAACTTGGGATAAAAATCAACTTCTTCGAGAACGAAGTCGCGATTAAAGGCTAAAATATATTTAGGATAATCTCTAGTAGAAATAAAATCTTCGTCGCGTGACACAAAAAGTTAATCCTAACCAGTTTTGTTGTTTACCCACTTTGTGACCTACGAAAGCAGGTTAAGGCTTTTCGTGTAAGCTCCAAAGCTTATTAAGTTCTCTCACCACCAACGCCATTCTTGGAGGGTAAGTACTCTATTTTAGACTCTAGAGTAGTTTGTAGTGGCATTTTTCGTTCCTACTTATAATAGCGTAAAGATAATTCGATCAACCCTAATGACGGGAGATCGGAGAACGCCTGAAACCAATGACATATCTGGGATGAATTAAACTAAAATACATATTTAAATAAAATATACGAAACATTTTAATTTAGTGCGTGTCTCAAAGGTTAGTTGATTACACGATAATGCTTATAATGTATTAAATTCACACATATTAGGCAATTTATATCACAAGATATTCACCGTGTTTACATTCAATTGCTCATGTTTTATCTATTATCGACTCTTAACAATATTTACAGTATTGACGCCACCAAATCTCATTCAAATAAAAAAAAAACTAATATTATAAAAGCAAAAGTAACTCTGTCTGTCTGTCTGTCTTGCTTTCAGGCTAAAACCACTAACTGATTTAAATGAAATTTCGTACAGAGATAGTCTAGAGCCTGAAAAAGGACATAGGCATATACATATATACTTTTTAATGCGAAAAAGGGCTGTAAGGGGTTGAAATAGAGGATGAAAGTTATAAGAAATACCCAGACTACGCGAGCGAAGCCGCTGGCGGAAAGCTAGTTTTTAACCCCCGACGCAAAAACGACGGTGTGTGTGTGTGTGTGTGTGTCTGTCTGTGGCATCGTAGCTCTCGAACGGATGGACCGATTTTGATTTAGTTTTTTTTATTTGAAAGGTGAATTAGTCGGGAGTGTTCTTAGCTATGTTTGATGAAAATCGGTCCAAGATGGCCGCCACTACAAAATAGTGGAATACATATTTTTTCACAACTCCCTCAATATGGGTATCAAATGAAAGGGCTTAACTAGAAGAATACTATACACTATGATAAATTTGAAATTCAAGATGGCCGCTACCACAAAATGGCAAATTACATTTCGTGTCGAGGGTTTTCTAAATTTTTAATTTATTAAATAAACATAATGTTATTACTTAATTGAATGTCAAAACTCCGATTACTGTCAACGATAAGTCTACACGCAGGGGAAGTTAGTCTAGACTTTCGGTAGTTTAACTTAGTTACTCTGCGCTAACCGCTAATGCTTAACGTAGACTTTAGCAACAGGGTCACACCTCGTCTAGTCCTAGAAACTGTTTACTCATCGGATCAGTGCTGATCAAAGGACCAAGAAAGAGAAATATATTGGAGCTTTGAGCCTAATTACTATTTATATATAGCCCAAGTTCACTAAGGGTTTATGGAAATGTTATGGTGCAAAATTGAGAATTCATCTAGGTGGTAGCAAACGCAGATTCATTGGCTTAATCTAACGACAAGACCAAGGAGTTTTCTTTGTCTTTCATTATTAATCAAAATTAAGGTTTTGTGAAAATGGGCTGGTACTGAAATGCAATTCACAAATTAATAAAGATTGTAGTGCATTATATTAATATAGAACTAAAATGTCGCATTATGGTAAGACCAGTTTATTCTCAGTCAGTGTAAGTAATTCTTTTTCTGTTGTATTGGCATAAACTACATAAGATGGGTAAAAAGATCAGCTAGTCAGTCAATAACATACTGTTATCGCTCCTCGCTTTAATAGTGCAGGTTAAGTGTAAATAAATAAATTTTCAACTGAATTTTTACCTAGGAAAGTTGACAACCTGAATCATTATTACATCCTGTACAAAATGTTCTCAGGAGAGGCCGGTCCCGTAAGCATATGAATTTATAATAAATTGGATACTAAGCCTTCCACTCGGGGCTAGAGCTACTGAATTTATTCAGAAATACAACCCTGCGGACAAAAGGACCAGCGAAGATAAATTGTATAGAAGTGCCTTTAGGTTTAACAGCTTATGTTAATAAATGGGTCTTTTGGTAATTGTTGACCCTTACTTTACCCTCCATACTCTACACTCTCTTCACCGATTATTACAGTAAATGAATCTGATATAAGGAGATTTACTTAATAAATCAACCATTCATGTTAAACATGTTCTGATTCAACTGAAAGCCGAACCTAAATGGATAAAAGTAAACATGTTAGTAGTTTGATCTTATAGGTATCTAGTCACATCCAGCAACTCTGCTAGCTACTAACACATCATTAACGAGAAAACAATGGGTCGAGTCGACGCAACTGACCCCCACTTAAAAGCTGAAAAACATAGTACTCTAATATACGGAATGATTTTTGAGATGGCTGTACAAAAGTATTCTTAAACAGATACCTGAATTCAATCGTTGGTTCATGACTTATCAGGCAAAATACCCGTTTTCATAGAGACTGCTCTCTTTAGCTAGAGAAACACCACATCTCGATCTTCAAGAGTTTATAAATAAACTAGCGACCCGCCCCGGCTTCTTTGGGTTTGAATTTCTTGTATTTTCTGTACTATAATATGTATGCACTATACATATAAACCTTCCTCTTCAATCACTCTATCTATTAAAAAAAACCTAGTAGTTTTAAAGATTTAAGCATACATAGGGATATAGGAACAGAGAAAGCGACTTTGTTTTATACTATGTAGTGATAAAATAATTAAATCTTTAAAACCGATCTAAAGACATAAAATGTATTAAATTTTTCTGCTGAAACAGGAAGAACAAGGAAGACTTTACCTCCAAATTAAATCAAAACAAACACAGTCAAGTGCTATAAGTTAGTATAAAATATACGGTGCACATCATTTGAGCTCTTTCTGCCGCTGTCTTAATGTTGCCGAGACAAATGACAAGCCAAATGAATGGGTATTAAGTGGAGCTACCTATAGTTGCTGGTGAGGAAGTCGAGTTGTTAGCGAGATTGGGGTTTATTGAGTCTAGTTGATGTACTGTTGAAGTTTCTTGAATTACGGGAAAGCTATTTTTAAAGCATGTTTTTTCCTTTATTGCATTAGTTTAAAAGGATTTTTTAACTTGCTACTCGAATAAATCGATCTAGAGGTTGCATTTATATAAAAACGGTGATTTTAACTCAAAGGAAATAACCGTAAAGAAAAGCTTATGCGAGTAAATATATCTTCATTTTAGTATATAATTCTATCAAACCACGCGCCATAATTTTTAACTGTACCCATAATCATTTACTTACAACACTTTTATTTTCACTTATAACAAAGTAATAAATATACGGGCTACTACTAAATATTAAGATGTAATCTTCAGAAACTACGGTATTAATTTTCATAGTCACAAGTCACTTGGGAGGGTAGATAAGAGTTTAACACTTATGAGAAACGTTATTTGAGAGACTTAGTTGCTCCCCAATGCGTATTTGCGATGGTCCCTATACAGAATGGACAAATTGATGTAACAACATCATCATCTATATGGTCTTATATGTATATCGTTCATAGTTTTAATATTGAGCATTCTTAGGTCAATATCGAATTTTCAAATTACAGTAATTTTAATCTCACAATGTATTTTCATAGTTAGAAAAAATGTTTTGGTCTTTTTATCCGAATAATTCCGAAAATCATTATGTTAATTGTTACTGTTGTAATTACAATTGTACTAAATCGACTAAACGTTTATTAGGTAATTAGTCGAGTTTAGGTGGCAAACGAGAAATTAATGTTTGCGAAATTGCTGTTGTAGCTTTACATAAAACGCGAGAACCTATTTTCTGAAACAATCTAGAATATTAGATTGTTTGAGTTAATAGGTCCTAGACACTAATCTAGGAATTAATCTGGCAATTAAATAGTGATGAGTTGAAGAGAGACAAGTCTTTGAATATGACTCTTTAGGGCATAGAAATTAATTAAGTAATATATTGTAGCATCAAAAATAGCGTACTGCGCTCCAAAACCCAGATCGCTGACATAGACCAAAAAGCTGCCAGCATAAAGTGGGCTGGACACGTCTGCCGCATGTCAAATGAGCTGTGGGCTAAACACATTACCGAATGGGTCCCACAACATGGTAGACGACAGCGCGGGAGGCCCAGACGAAGATGGCGGGATGAGCTTGATTCCTTCTGGAAGGATTGGTCCCAAATAGCCTTAAACCGTGAGGAATGGAAAGAGGTTAGGGAGGCCTTTGCCCTGCAGTGGGACGATAATGGCTAAATAATAATAATAAAATCATAATATTTGGTTCTTTGAGCCGATTTAAATATGAAATTTAGTAATGCAATATTTTGATGCTTTTCAAAAATTGGAGAATAAAAATAACTGACTAAATAAGAAAGTCTGCTATAATCATTTACTGCAAAATAACCCAAGCTTTTTATAGAAAATCAGGCGCAAACTAATAAAATAACGCGACTAGTGAATCGACTGACACATCAGCCGTGACTACAACTCGCACGAACTGATACGAAAATAGACGAATTTAAACGAACGCTTTTGAATTGCTTTCGTGGGATCAGAAATGCATTGATATTACCTTGTTTCTTTGTCATGTATATTTTTGAAGATCGGGTTGTGTTATTCCAACTGTACAAAGACTACAAAGTTATTTAAATATTTTATTCAAATTGTTTGTATGATTGTTATTGTCTAACTTTGTATTTTCAGCATAATTTGATAGTATTTAAATTATAATTTCAATACTTTTTAGCTGCTAAATGAATACTGCCACACTTGAGGTGCTGGATTCAATCCCCAGGTCGGGCAGTATTATGAGAATTTTCTATGAAATTCTCAGTAGAAGTTCGTAGTTTGAATTTGTGCCCGGTTAGGAGCAATAGGCTTGCCCACTATTACATAATATAGGCCTAAATGTACCGGTGAACTGTGCGTGTATAGCAGTACATCTCTGTCCAACCTATCAGAGATAACAGGCGTAATGGTATGTTATGTCAATCTCGACTCAACTGCTATAAAAACTCCTTTAGATATAAAACCTATTTAACTTTTAAGTCGAATAAAATTCGTTCTAATTTCAAAAACGCATAAATATAAATGCGCTCTTTATTACTTGATTAGTTCGCGCACATCACTAATCGCTAGGTACTTGTAGTGGGGAGGGTGTGGGGGCTATTAGCGTTGCGCCATTCTCGATCACTAGTATTATGTAATTACGTCACTCCTTTGATTATATGGATCATATGCGACAATTGAGCGTGGGAATTTGGGGTTCGATGTAAAATTTCTAGGCATAGCAAAACCATTACCACGAAACAACGTTGTTAAAATCTAAGCAGAAGTTAGAGAGGAGTTTAGAAGTATCTAAAAAGTTTCTTTGAAATCCTGTAGGTAAGATATAAGTAAAATTAATCGCATTTTTTGACAACATGAATAGAGCAATGGCTGCATGGTTAGCTTGTGTGATACGGATCGTGTGTTCAATTCCTGTATGGATCATTTATATTTGGGTGATCCGCGATTTTTGAGATGTTAAAAAAAAACTATCAAAGTAATCTTTGGATATTCGTATTATATTTACGAGTCCCTTCAACCCTATTCATACAGATCTATTCGCTTGACGATTGTGTTCCTGGGTTCGATTTCCAGGTCAAGTAGAGCTATTGGGTTTTGCTGTAAAATTCTCAGTAGCAGCTCGTAATTAGTATTTGTGCCCGGTTAGTAGCAATATAGGCTCGCCCCTATTACATATAATCTAAATTCACCGGTGAACTGTGCGTGTAGGTACATCTTTGTCCACCCTCCTGGATCCAATCTGGCTTATCCTTACTTGTCCTTTTACTCGATATACTAACCAAATACAATAAATAAAAACTAAGCCTTCAACCTAACCAAAACTTTTCCCCCACATCACAAAAACAGGTCTAAACTCGCCAATACGCAGATAGCATTGTCTAAACTTCCACCCGGTTTCCATAGAGCAGGTACAACTGGAGTCAGGCGAGCAGTTTGTAAATTTGCCCTGCGGAACCCTGCGGCTGTTTGCGAAGTCGGTTAAGCGCGTTCCGCCGTTTTGAATAAAATCCACAACCGTAAAGGAGCGTTTTGTGAAGGTGGCGACCACTTGCGACCGCTTTGCGACTAGTCGTAGCTACGTTTAAGTTGATGCAAATATTTCTTGTATTTTTTAATAAATAGTAATAAATATCCTGGGACATTTTTACACAACACCATCTAGTCCCAAACTAAGCAGAGCTTGTACTATGGGTACTAGACAATGGATATAATACCTATATATTTTTTTTTTGTAAATACATACTTATGATACATAGAAAACACCCAGACAAACACAAACACTTAAGTTCATCACAATAAATGTTTGTGTCCTGTGGGAATCGAACCCACGACCTCGTGATCAGCAGTCCGGTACTCGAACCACTAGACCACAGACGTCGTCAGTCAGTCGTCGTCATTTCGTGCGTATGTGTGCAGATTAAACTCTTTAATTGATTGTCAAACGATCTTGTAGTCTATCTACAAGTGGATTATATTAAAGACGTATTTTTTGAGATGATAACGTCTGTGGTCTAGTAATTTAAGTACCGGAGTACTAATAACTAAATCGTGGGTTCTATTCCTAAAGGACACAATTAATGTATTCACTTATATTCATCACATTATGTTGTGTTTGTGTTCGTTTGTGTGTTTTTTATGTATAATAAGTATGTATTTACAAAATAGTATATACAGAGTGAGTGAAAGTATATAACATTGGGATGTCCTAGATCCAAAAAAAAATTTTTTGCACCACTATAAATAGGTCCCTCTGTATAACTATTATAATTATCCATTGTCTAGTACCAATAGTACAATCTCTGCTTAGTTTGGGACTAGATGGTGCTATGTAAAAATATTACCATTATTACTACTACTTAATAGTTACCATTAGACTGCAAAGTTATGAGTCTCAAGTTTCGATCGGGGCACGCACCTCTGACCTCTGACTTTTCGCAGTTATGTTGAGAATGAATAATCACTTGCATAAACGGTGAAATAAAGCTTCATTTTCTCGACAAAGTGTAAAGTCTGCCATCCCTCACTAGGCCATGGTGGACTATTACATAACCCCTCTTTTTCTGCGAAGAGTACCCATGCCTAGTAATGTTACCTACAATAAATAGCATCTAAACAATAAATTTTTCTCTTGTTGTGTATAAAAATAGAATTCACAAGAATGAATAAAAACTTTACCCATTGTTTTTTTTTTGTTCATTGGAATATAACAATGAGTCTTATTTCTAAAGTCTTCTTCAAGCATTATAATTTGACATCCCACGCGATGAAAATCGATTTCATTTAACTTCGAATACAGGACTGGATAGGCAGGCCGGTCTTCTTGTCAAATTTTATCGAAATGACAGAGTTATATCGTTTTATTATCCTATCCTACTAGTATTATAAATGTGAAAGTTTGTGAGGATATAGGATGAAAGGATTTTGATGAAACTTTACAGTATTATTGTTTATACAGAATAACATAATGATCGGCTTTATTTTATATGGATACTTTTGGAAAATCTTCTCATCTAGTATTATATGTGATGCGTTGATAAATATTTGGGACTCTTTACACATCGCGATCAAGTCCTAAACTTTTTTACTATGGTAAAAAAAATTGAATTTTTTAAGTACCCATAGTTATAATTTATTTTTTATCTTTTTTTTATTATGGTTTATAAGAATCGCCTAGATAAACACAAATACCTATGTATTGAGGGGCTCGTGGCTAAGTTATAACTACGCTGATCAACCGATTTGCAAGGTTAAGCTTCGCTTGCGCGGTCGGTCTGTAGATGGGTAACACAACGAGAACCGTCCGTGCCTCAGGGAGCACGTACAGCCGTCGGTCCCGGTTGTCACATGGACACCTATACTATGACAATCGTTAGTGGTAGTCAGAAGCCTAGTCAGTTCGTGTAAAATACTGATATTCAGCCGCATCTGGTTAGACTGGAGTCGTCCGCAACATAGTTGGGAAAATGCTAGGAAGAAGTAAGAATCCAGCTCACGACCTGGTGATCAGCAGTCCGATGATGATGATGAGTAGGAACTACTACACAGATGTGGTCAAAATGGATGAGGCATGGATTGGCAACCCAGTATCAAACCCCCCATCACACAGCGTCACATCTGCCACTCAAATTCGTATTGTATTTCCTTGTATTTTTTGCCTCCCGTCACGGGTGACCTTACTTCATGAATAAAACATTTCTGACCTCAATATCGCGGAGAATATTGAATGTTCGTAATGCAGATCTGCGAACGAATGATTTGATATTTTCCTTTTCATATGAACACGGGGTTTTGTAACGTTCTTTTTGCTTTTGCGGTACTTTTAAGGCTTCTGTTTAGGTATTTGTATTTATGAATGCCTCACTATCCTTAAGCGTGACTGCTACGCTACAGTATTTGGGTTTGATTCCCAGGTTGATTAAAGCGGCAGGAGCATAGTGTACAATTTTCTGTAAATAAGTTCATAAAAACTGCCATAATTCAATGCATGGACATAGATACTTTACCTATAACTGCGGCTCATAGAGCAAGAAGAAGAAAACTTATAAGAATTCGATCAGATACAATCAAATCGATAAAATCAGAAGCAACATACGCGAAAGCATCAACTTACTAGCTTTGTGCAATCGAGAAAAATAAAAATAAACACAACGCTTACAATCGTATGTAGTCACAGTATAGAGTTGTACCCGATGTAAGATAGAACACGTACAACCCTATAAAGTTTTATTATAACAAGTCTGCAGACTTAAAACTAAACTCTGCAGTTCTAAATTCGAAATTGTTGAGTCTCCGGTGAACGTAAAGGCGGCAAAGCAGAGGAAATAGTATGTAAACGCAGTGCTCGCATTTTGTGCCCCGTTTGGTAAGGCCAGTGCACTTGAATAGTAGATTTTAGAGGAGAGTATAATTTTAATTTCAGAGATTATTTGAGTTAGCATAGCACGCTACTGCGAGAATATCAAGCATTCATTAAACTGTTGATGACGTCCAAAATTAATAAGTATTTAAATAAGATTAATTTTAAACTGAAACTTGCATAACGAGGATAAAATGTAAACAAAATTCTTAAGTATTACAATATGGGCCCTTTTTATCGAAAATCATGATTTTTTATAAAATTGTTGCTCCAATATTAGTTTGTATATGATACATTTATTCAAATTCCTAAACTTTTGCAATTATCTCAAACATGTCATCTATCATGTTTCAAACTGACAAGATATAGTTATAAAAGTCAAGACCTGACTCGTTTGAAAATGTGAGAAAGATTTGATCTAAAATTTGTTTGGATTTGGAGAAAACTTAATACGTTAGAGTGATGGATTAAGATACAATGTTTGAGTAGGTTTGTTGTACGTCATATACTGTAATCAGTAGGTGCCAGACGACGGAGGGTTAGGCTTGTTTAATTTTCTATCGATAAAGTGTTATTAGTTCTATTCGTGCCCATCCAATGGTTGTCTGTAAGAAATTGCTTATAGCGAAAAAAAAAACACCTATTTATATTACTTTAACTGTAGGAAAAGGGTTGGTTCCATTTAAAATACCATCTTCGATAGCCATGCTTATTTATTCAAGATAATTAGAAAATAGTTATATACCAATTTAAAAAACACAAAATCAAATAATACTACTACGTAGGCCCGTCTAGCTTGAGCGCTGACAAACGAAAGAACGAACGAAACGAAGAACGAGACGAAACAAAATTTAAAGTCATAATCATCATCATCACCATCAACCCATTAACTCTCTCACTGCTGGGCACGGGTCTCCTCTCAGTATGACAGGGATGAGACCATAGTCCACCACGCTGGCCTAATGCAGGTTAGCAACTTCACATGCCATCGAGAAAATCTCTCAGGCATGCAGGTTATCTCACCATATTTTCCTTCACCGTTAAAGCAAGTGATGATTACGCACATGATTTCGAAAAGTCAGAGGTGCGTGCCTTGGATTCGAACTAGAGACCTTTGACTTGGCATTCCAGTGGTCATTCCCTTAGGCTATCTATAATATAATAAAATAATGAAGAATGGAAGGCTTTGCTTGTGGCACATAAACCAAAGATATGTTTTTTGTATATGTGGAAATGCTTATAACTTGCCATAGCTTGTCGGGGCCGTCACGAAAGGATCTTGAGTCATAATGGTTCTGACCGTAAGGAAAGGGTAAAACAGTTCTGGTTTTAGTTGGTGTTGGTTATTATCACCAGCGGCGATAATAATGTCTGCATAAGGATCCATGGCGGCATGACAATTTGTCGCACCATGAAATGATAATATAAGCGATGTACTCGTTGATTTTATTGTATGTTATTGCTTTTGTTGTAAAAAATTTATGGTGTCTATCTAAGTTATGATCAGTTTTTATAAGTTTGAAGAAATAAGGCTTATATTCAGAGACGACGCTTAGCGTAAAGTAACGCTTCCATATGTAAAATTTGTATTGCAATTTGAAATATGGAAGCGCTAGTTTACCCTTAGTTTCATCTCTGAATGCCTAAGTGTAAACGCATGGTGAGTGATCAAACGCAGCACCACGTTTCAAAAGTGGGGGAACTTATAACACTGACTCGCCCCACTTTATTCCTTTTGGTATAGCGAGATCGTGCCAAATGAGTATTATAGCCCAGGGCCTTGTATTTCTTCCACTTGACAGATAATCCCGGTCTGTTTGCTTGGAACTAACTGTGATAAAACATATAGATTTATTGTTTAGAATAATTGCCAAGAGTCTTGTCTCAAGAATTGTCTCGTTTTTGTCGTAGCGACGTGGATTTCATTGCTGGCGAACCCTACAAAATATTTTTATCATCGAAAGAATGTTTTAATGTAAAGCATAGTCAAAGTTAAAATCATTTATATAAGATAGACTACTAACGTCATAGCCTAGGGGTATAACCACTGGACTGCCAAGTCAAAGGTCTCTTGTTCAAATCCAAGGCACGCACCTGACTTTTCAAAATTATGTGCGTAAGTATCACCGTTAAAGCGAGTGGCTTTAACGGTGAAGGAAAACATCGTGAGGAAATCTCCATGCCTAAGAGATTTTCTCGACGACATGTGAAGTCTACCAACCCGCATAAGGCTAGAGTGGTGGACTATAGCCTCATCCCGCTCATACTGAGAGGAGACCCGTCCCCAGCAGTGGGAAAGTATATGGGTTGATGATGAGACTACTAACATACCTAGCATCTTTTGAACGTGATTTTTACATTAATAAACAGCCCCCCAAATGCCCTTCACCGCCTCCTAGTGGTTTGCTATCAAGAACAGACTGTCTAGAAACATTTCTATTACACATTATTTATTGTGGCGTTACAAGTTACTAAGTACAGTCCGCGTGGCATACCTAGACCGGGCTGAAGTTGGCCGTTAAAGTTCTAAATTGTGTACTGTGCAACTAAACGGCTAACTTCACTCCAGCCAGGTTATGCCGCGTATACTGTATGTCAATTGACGGCTCTCCCGCGAGCAAGGAAAGCGTAGCGATGACGTAAAGATCCAGTGGAAAAAATACAATCAAAGTCATGCATCAACTTACCGCAGCTGCCTCGTTGTGGAACTTCAATGACTCGCCTTCATGCAATTCACACAATCACTATCACTTCACTAGCATGTTCGAGTAGATAAAGGTAGCATAGTACTGTTTGTATGAACATCACGACACAACACGTATGCTACTACCGTCTCTTCGCGAGTCACGACATCACAGAATATAAGATTCCTTTGTTGATCCCTATGCACACGAGAATAATTTAAAAGGTTTAGCAAATTATGTACACTAATATAAATAAATCACAAGAAACTTGATATTAAACACTCCAAATACAATATTTTCTTTTTTTTGTCAGCCGCGCTCGCTGCGCGTCACCCGACATGGACGCTCAAACTGGGTGGATACAGAATTCATTCCTTTTTTGAAACCACCCGCAAAGCATCGCCAAAATGTGCGTTCGGAAATTAATGATAAAACTATAATTAAGTTTGTATGTAATTATTACAGTAACATAATTTATTTAATTTATGTAAGCATGTATTTAGTACTGGTTTACGCACACAGATTTGCTCGCATTAAATATGTCAATAATAGGTAGTACATAAAATTTACATTTATATCGATTTTTATTATTAGTCTAATAATTTAGTATCAGCGCCATCTAGTTAAACTTTGAAGAACTAATATTTAATCAATATCACCTGTGTCAAACTAAACTTGTTTTAGAAGGATAGTCATAAATAATGTTTAATTTAAAAAATAATTTTACATTATAAAGTTAAAATCAATAGGTACCTATAATTTAAAAAAAATAATTGCATATATTAACAAAATAATAAATAAAAATAAAAACCAAAATTTCCGCAGCTAGGCGTCAAAGTACTCCTCATCGCTGTCATCTGGTAACGTGCCCAGAAGACTGGCAGCATTGCCATAAATAATTAATTAATTAGTATAGGGAAATTGCAATTTAATAAAATGATTGCTGCTGCTACTACTATGGTAAATTAGATTTGCCATAAGTGGCCGCAAAATCAATCACATTTGCCTTGTTATCCCTTTAATATCAAAATTAAGTTCTTTTAGAATCAAGATTATTATAAAACTACAGAGCAAGGCTGCCTTATTGGTCTAAAAGTCACACGGTCCACGGCTGATAGAAAGGCTTTGAGTTCGATTCCCAGGTCAGGCCAGGTCGAGAAAAATACTCATATGTAATTGGACTTTTTTGTGAGATCAGTAGCAGCCGGGATTCAGAATGTGTGCACAGAGAGTTTGATATTTGTTGATTGAACAAGTGGTTGCCAGTTTTTATTTATCAGACTCAAAGAGATATTTTAATATTTCTATTTATTATTCCAAACCGATCTACAACACGAAAGCCATTTTACCACAAAATCTTCACGATATCGTTTTACTCAGAAAACTTTCTCTTTTTAGATATAATCCATGTAGCAGACGAATATTGAAAGTTCTTCGAAATCAAAAGCGTTCATGCTCCGAGGAATAAAATTTAATAAATTATTATTCATATTTTTTTAGCTGCACTAAAAATCTAGAGTAAAGTCTGTACCACACCTACGAAAACATAAAAATGCGTAGTACCAGCCTAAGGCCCGTGATCTGCGATAGAAAAAAAAACAAAATTTTATTTCGATGCCACTATCAACTGACAGCAGCACTGTTTTACCGACACGAAGACAAATCAAATCAAAATTGAAATAATACTACTTTTAGGATTTTATCGCGTTATATTGATATTATTGCCAGTAGTTCACATAAATACATTAAAGTTTGCTCCGGTGACTCGGGCCGTGAAAATAATTAACAGCGTCGCGCAACAAATAGATCTGTTCATTATGTTCTTTGGCGGAATTAGAGAAGGTAACACTAAATGTGTTATCAAATACCTCTATATAATTAATATAATAATATATAATTAATTATAAGTGACTACATTGTTGTATTGGGTCTTGGCCTGTAAAAACAATTGTATTTGTTTAAAATAAGTAAATATTTTAATTAAATGTCAGAAATCAGCAAATCAAAATTGTTTAACACAGCAGTTCTTAGACAGACATACGAAAATCCTTTTATTTCTGTATAAAGTGATAATAATAACATACCACGTCTGTATTCCCCAAAGGGATAGACAGAGGTATGCTAAAATGTTATCTGTACTGATTATTTACGCCTAAGCTTAGTACCGCCTTTATACTAAAAGATATTTCTTATCATTTATGATTTATAAACGCGATTCTTTTATCCCTTCTACGTATGTAAGAGCGTTGTCATAAGTCAACATAAGATTTATTGTTAGTGAATCGTTTTGTTAAATGTATACTTTTCTTACAACATAAATAATATTTCTCGAAAAGATTCGGCAAAAAGATTAAGGTTTTAGTATTACCGTTTAATTAGTTGGAGGAAATTTAATGTATATATATATTTTATTTATCTGACGTTTGGCAGCTATCCGGACTTGGTGAATTTCTTAGTAATTTGAGCTTTTAATAATGTATAAAATACTAGCTTCCCGCCAGCGGCTTCGCCCGCGTGGTCTTATAATTTTTTCCCCGTTTTTGCTACATTTTTCATTACTACTCCGCTCCTATTAGTCGTAGCGTGATGATATATAGCCTATGTTACTCGGGGATAATGTAGCTTTCCAAAGGTGAAAGAATTTTTGAAATCGGTCCAGTAGTTTCGGAGCCTATTCATTACAAACAAACAAACAAATCTTTCCTCTTTATAATATTAGTATAGATATTAGTATAGATATAGACAATTACTAGTGAAACCCACATCAGACGGTTCTAGCAGTACTTAAACTCGTAAATGCGTCTGCTTTACTAGATTGGGTTGGATTCCCGGGTCGAGCTTTTTTGGCAAAATCCCCAGTACCTACTTGTCATCTACTATGAAGGTGATTGCAAACTTTTTCAGAGGTTTAATAATATACGTAATTATAAGTTAAGTTGATAAGTTGGATGAATAGCACCAGAAACGATAACATCGCAACATTACAATTGCAAATTTCAAAAACCATTATTGCAACGTATACTGTGTTAACGGCTTTTAACTTTTAAAACGGCTATTATGAGTGGTGATAAATTTCTCGCATGCACTGTGTACACAGATATAGATTATGTTGAATAACTATCTTATGCTTTTAATGTATTCCCGTTGCAAATCAGCGCCAGTCAGCTCATGAGTGGTTTGACTTATAGCTGAACTGGGCCTCTTTGGCGCTGCCTGCACAATATTTAACAAAAAAAATATCTGTATGTAATCATTATTATATTTATATTTTGTGACTGTGTCAATAAATCTTTCTTTATTTTATTTTCTTTCTTTCTTTCTTTTGCCTTAAAGAAAAAATTATCACGTTTTTTTTTTAAATTCTGGTGTCCTGAGTTTGTTCGGTTAGTTACCGGGCCAGTGTTATAGGTTTTTTCTGTCTCGGTGACGGCTTCGAGTTTAGAATTGAGCTCTATTAATGCAACAGGCTCGCCCCTGATTAAAAAGAACCTAAATACCGGCGAATTGTAAGTGTATAGGTACTACAGGTACATCGTTACCTAATGGTGTGTGATGTGATTCTTTATTATAAACATGTCATTTCAAAACCTTCTGTGACATTGTACATATAGGTAGGTGTTCTCGAACCTACAAATTTTTTTTTGACCCAGTTCCTTCTAGAAGCTACTTTCTTTATATCCAAGGTTTTAGAAGCGCATCCGAATGCATTTGCATCGGCCATTCGGCACATTTCGTGAACATTCGGCTCTCATTTGTTACCATGTTCGATCGTTACAATTCACGATGCATTGTAAAATATTATACATATCATTTTAATTTGTAGTGTTATGATGACGTCGTTTAGTTTAGGTAGCATTCCATTTCTTTATGATGGATTCTATCTGCCTTTGATAATTATTTTGTTCTAGCTTTCCGCCAGCGGCTTCGCCGGTCGTAGTCTTGGTATTTCTTATAATTTGACGACATCTGTGGTCTAGTGGTTCGAGTACCGGACTGCTGATCACGAGGTCGTGGGTTCGATCTCCACAGGACACAAATATTTATCTAATGAATATAAATGTTTGTGTTTGTCTGGGTGTTTCCTATGTTATTACAAGTATGTATTTACAAAAAACGTATATAAGTATTATATCCATTGTCTAGTATCCATAGTACAAGCTCTGCTTAGTTTGGGACTAGATGGTGCTGTGTAAAAATGTCCTAAGATATTTATTATTATGATTATTATTTGCTATTATTAATTATAGCCTATGTTAATCGGTACAGTGCCTCGACCATGAGATTTTCTCACTAAACTCGAACTTCGAGGCCGTAAAATATTTGTACGGAAAACCCTCGCAGCGCCTCTAGCGGTTACGTAAGGAACTAAAATTGGCTATTAGATTAAAGCGTTTCTATGCGTAAAAAACCCTATAGAATGTAGTTTTTTAATGGTGAAACCATTTTTCAAATCGGTCCAGTAGATTCGGAGCCTATTCAATACAAACAAACAATCAAATCTTTTCTCTTTATAATATAACTAGCTTCCCGCCAGCGGCTTCGCCCGCGTGGTCTTATAATGTTTTCCGCCGTTTTTGCAACATTTTTCATTACTACTCCGCTCCTATTAGTCGTAGCGTGATGATATATAGCCTATAGCATTCCCCGATAAATGGGCTATCTAACGCTGAAAGAATTTTTCAAATCGGTCCAGTAGTTCCGGAGCCTATTCAATACAAACAAACAAACAAACAAATCTTTCCTCTTTATAATATTAGTATAGAAGTATAGATAATTTTTTTTTAATGGTCCCGCTCTGTAGAATGATAACTTAAGTCGCGAAGAATTAGGGAGAGGCGTAGGTAGGTACTGTGGAGGCTTACCAGTCCTCCACAGGAGTGTTACCTGCAAGCTAAAACAAAAGGAAACACACGTTTTTTGGAACACAGCTGATGCTGCGGTATATTCAATCTGAAGGCTAGTACTAGAATGACATTCAAAATTTTCTTCAAGTCTTCTAAACAATTCAACTACGATTTAAATTCAAAATATATTTTTTTCCTACGATGACGGCTCTTCATACCAACCAGGGCTTTTACAAAGCAGCCTCTGCAGAAACCTCCTTGAGTCTCTACAGTACCTACTTATGCACACCCACAGTCCACCGGCATGTTATAGGGGCGAGCCTATTGCCTTTAACCGGACAGTCAGTGTTTTTGTCCACTGAAAGTATTTTGGATCGCAACAAAAGAGTTGTTTGGGTATTAGATAGATATTTCATTATCTTACAAACATAACTCTAGGCATCATAAAGCCTGTTTTCGTTCCTAACAACCACAATACTATCATAATACAGACTTCCAAGACATCGAAGTACAATAATAAACTAGTACAGCTGCCTATTTGATGTTCAAACACACTGCTATCAACACACGGGTAACTCCACATAAATATTTGCCATCAATACTCTAGCGAACATACGACAATGTTGAACAAACAATACTACAGCTTTTCATATTGAAAACAAACTGAGGGGAGTGTTTCGGAAAAATATTGAAATGAATTCAATGTTAGAAAATACAGATATAAGGTTTTTGAAGCGGATTTTGTTGGTATAGTTAACTGTTTCATTAATCTAGTGGTAGTAAACGTGACAGCTACGTTTGAAGTCCTAGGTTATGTTCTCAGGTCGAGCAAAGTGTTATTGAGTTTCTCTATTAATTTCTCGGTAACGGCTCAGAGCTTAGATTTGTGGATGATGGCAATAGGTTCGCCCCCTATACATAGGACTTAAACTGATTATAAGATAATTATAGGATAAGTGCCTAAGATGGCTCGTGTGTAAGCTATAACTACGCTGAGCAACCGATCTACAAGGTTAAGCTGCGCTTGCCGCAGTCAGTCTGAGGATGGGTGACCATTCCTAACACATCGAGACCGCTCGGTGCTTCAGAGAGCACGTAAAGCCGTCGGTCCCGGGTGTCATACGAATACCTACGATACGTTAGTGGTAGTTGGTAGCCCAAAAAAGCCTGACAACCAGTCTATCCTTCGAATATTAGGTTGCCCAGAAATTTGCCCAAAAAACAGGGTTGCAGAGGTCTGATGGCAGTCGCTTCGTGTAAAATACTGATATTCAGCCGCATCTGATTAGACTGGAAGCCGACCCCAAAATGGTTGGGAAAAGGCTAGGAAGAAGAGGAAGAGCCTAATATAACCTAAGGTAAACTTACTTTCAATAATAGTTAACAAGTGCAGTAACTTTTTGCTAACTGAACGATTAAAATGTAACCCCAGAAAACTTTATTCAGAGGTTAAAGTTACTGAAGACGGTGCGCCACGGTAGTACATAGGTAGGTGTACAATAATATCCGTTACATCACATCATGCCGACTTGAGACCTAAGTGTTCCTATTACACTTTCCATCAACTTTCCACGGAATGGAGCTGTCTGCCGGGGTCTTATTCTGAAGACACGAAACAGTAAAAAAACAACGGTGAAATGATATTTTTATCATTAAGTCCGGCCATTCATTGTCAAAAATTGACTGTCAGAATAATTATAACTACATACCATCACGCCTGTATTCCCCGAAGGGGTAGACAGAGGTGTACTAATGTACACCCACATTTCGCCGGTATGTTTAGGTCCCATGTAATATAAGGCGGGCCTATTGCCATCAACGGGGTACAAATCCAGACTCCGAGCTGCTACTGGGAATTTCACAGAAGAATCCAACAGCACTTTGCTCGACCCGGGATTCGAACCCAGGACCTCTAGCGTAGCACGCTTCACGGACACACACAGCAACACGGACCACTAGATCAACGAGGCAGTCGACAAACGAGTTATTTTAACTAATAATAAATAATTCATCACTAAATCATTAATCATCCCACTGCTGGGCACGGTTCTCCTCTCAAAATGAGAGTTGTTAGGCTATATAGTCCACCACGCTGGCCTAGTGCGGGTTGGCAGACTTTTCATGCCTTTGAGAAATTGACATTCGAATCGATAAACAAAATTTATGGAAATGACACAAGCTTTTGACAAATCGGGCTGTCACTGACGTCATTTTCATACATTTTGTTTGACGATTCGAATGTCAAAATGCAACTTGTCTAGCCCAAGGTTTCAGTTGTTTCAGAGTGTTATTTAATTATTAATACGCTCACTAAAATAATAATACCTACTTTATATCAGTAATCTCCTGTAAACAATTACTTAATCGTAGTTTAGAAACGATGAAAACCATTATATGTAGGTACCTACTAGTAACTTTTCACTTACCAGAAGTCTTAGAAAAAATATTATTTTTCCAGGAAATTCACATAGATTTTTATCAGCAGCTTTCACAAGCTCAGAATAGTCTTCCAAGAAAATATATTAGCATCTTAAGGAGCATAATTTTCTGTGCATTCAGAATAGGGCGGCGGAGGAAACAGCGCTAAAGTGCATTCTCATCGCACCATCTTTTGTGTTAAGCGGGAACTACACTAACAACTGTTGGTTCGCTCACGTAGACAGAGGCTTTTTACTCGCTACTTATGGTAGAGAAAAAGGTAATGGATAAAATATTGTGATTTTGTTGTAGAATTGCATTTTTCTAAGAAACTAGCTTTCCGCCAGCGGCATTGACCGCGTCTCCATTAATATTTATGCCAGTGTATAAAAAAAACTTGACAAATTATATACTAAAACCTTCCTTAAGAACTACTCTATCCATTGATGAAAACAGTATGAAAATCGGTGCACTAGTTTTTGGGTTTATCGCGAATAGACAGACAGAGAGACGCGGTGGAGGACTTTTGTTTTATAGTATGTAGTGAAGATTTATGTCACTCTGGTTTACAGATTACAGACTGTGATGTATTCTAATTTAAAGATGTCTGATTGGTCTAGCTAAGCTAAAAGGACCTGTGTTCAATTTCTAGGTCGAGTAGTGTTATTGGGTGTTGCTATGAAATTCTCAGTAATAGCTCGGAGTTGGGATTTGTGCCCGGTTAATGGTAATAGGCTCGCCATAATACATGGGACCTAAGATATATTTTGGGTAATTAAGGCAGACCAGAGAACTGTGAGTATACATCAGTACAGCTCTGCCTAACCTTTCGGGGAATACCAGCATGTACGGCAATAACAGCTAGATCTGGGTATCAAACCCACGCCTTCTAGAGTAGCGTTTGCAAAAAACACCTACTAACGAGGCAGTCGGCATAACGATAAAATAGATAGATAAATAAGCATCCTATAGACCCATCACGCAACAGCATCCATTTATGTCAAGGAACACCATGTCGAGATAAAATCAATGTCAACTAACTCTAAAAGTAGAAAAAGACACGTCTGTAGAGTTCACTCTATTTCACGAGGCACCCCGTCACGTCGGCTAGTGAAATATGTCACGTTGAGGGCCGTGACGGGACAGGACGGGACAACTTTGTATGTACACTGAAGTAGGTATGTAGACTTTGTAAAGACATTGCTGTGGTCAAAACAAAGACAAGTAGAATATTTTTTCAAAAGATTATTCTATTTTCTCGTTGTTTTGAACTCAGAACAATTTAAGCGGATTCACACTGAAGTAAAGAATGCTTGATTTATATGTTATCAAAAAAATCATTACAGGAATGCGTGGGTTGTAAAATACAATGTGTTAAGAAAACCTTGTCCGACCCGTGAAGGTGTTATTAGGTATCAATATTAGATTGCATTTATCTAATCCTTTTCAGTTTTCAAGTAAAAAAAAAATATTTTGAATAAAAGTACCTAAATATTTATTTTCAAACAATGAAACTTATATACAAAGCTACAAGGGCAATCGTCGCAGATGCCTAATACACCACGGCAGGTGATAGTGTTGTCACATTCAAGAAAATTGCTAGATTTTGGGTAATTTTGGTAATTTTTGTACAAAAATCGTGAATTTAAAACTACATACTTTTATGAATATTTTATTTATTTTATTTTATTTGGTAATGTGATTGTGATAACTATATACCCCTTTCGGTTCGGACAGGTTTTTTTAACATATTGTATACAAAAAATAACGTTACCTTGTTTTAGTGGCCAGTAGGTAGGTGTAATATAGATGGATTATGCAACGGTTATCCCACCTCCGAAATTAATATTAATACCTACCCTATCCCTCAATTTTTTCGCCTACTAGAGGCAGAAATTTTACATTACCTACTTCTATGGATCTTATGTTAAATTTCGATCTCCAGTTCCTACGGCAGTCGAGAGATACGTATATATAGTGTAAATATAGAAAAAATTAAGACGGAAGATGTGGTAACTCGAGAGTATCATTTGGTTTAATGTTCAATAAGCCTGAACTTCAACTTTCCCAGTGAGCTTTACCAATCATGAATTTAAAAAAAAGCAATCAGTTAAAAAGTCTACTTTACCAAACACGTATCGTTTACACACACAAAATCTGGCAAAAACAATAGACTACCAATATTTCAGTTCGTTATCTAGTTTTGTTTACGTAACAATAATTTGATGCAAGTTTTTATTTGTTTAGATACCATTCCGTAACGAGCTACAAAAAAATATTTGAATTTACATTACCTACTTCATGATATTTGATAGATTGATATTAAAGTGAATTCACACTGATTGAGTTTTCACCTATAATGATTTGTTTGAATTCACTTTTATCAATTAAATGAATTGTAAGAAATACATCCCAATAAAATTTGGATTGAAAAAACTAAATAATGTTTCTTTCCTTGACAGTGTTATATAGAAAAAGCTCAATTAAATTACTAAGTATAATATCATCACGACTTTACGACTAGAAGGGTTTAGCAGAACTGTACCTACTGTTACTTTACACCTACAAATCAGTAGGTATATCGGTCGTATGTAATTAATTCAGA
Source organism: Acronicta psi (assembly GCA_946251955.1). Classification (NCBI taxonomy): domain Eukaryota; kingdom Metazoa; phylum Arthropoda; class Insecta; order Lepidoptera; family Noctuidae; genus Acronicta; species Acronicta psi. The sequence continues at coordinate 1,276,728 of OX276474.1, forward strand.
TTTTTTTATAAATAAGTAACATTACTTGTTTTCCCTTGTGAAATCAAAATCTTAACGATTTTGATTTCACACGGGAAAACAAGTATGTGTTAAATACATGAGAAGTATTAAATTTTAAATTTATGTTTGTTCTCTATTAATCTATTCTATTCTATATCTATTCAAGCTATTCGGTAGAACTCATGGTAAGCTCAACTCAAATAGCTTTCGATAGGTTTTTTACGCATCGAAACGCTTACGTAACCGCTAGGGACGTTATAGGGCTTTCCATACAAATATATTACAGCGTCGCTAGTGAATTTAGTGAGAAAAACTCATAGTCGAGGCACTGTTACTCACTAACGATAGCTACATTTCCTTTGGTATTCATTAGATTTTCCTTTGGTGGCTTTTATCACGGGGAATTTTTAACTGCACCTCTAAAATTTAAGCAAACATAATTTCTCCACTAATAAACCTACTGCATATCAAATAAATGACTGTACTACAAATTAACTACTTGATTACCTAAACATGTTGTACTAAAAAATGTTTAAAATTCGTCAAATCTGATGGCTTTTTTATTACTCACCGTAAAACAAAAATACTGATTTGCACACAAATTATTAAATATTACAACGGAATTTCCAAAATTATTTTCTAAAACTGCATAACAAATATATTTTTTTAGTTTAGGTTAGGTTAGAACTGCGACCACAACGCCAGAACCATTTGCCAGAACCAAATCGGTACTATAGTTGAGTAAAAAGTAGAACGTTATTTATGCTGGTAGAAAAGTATTAGATTTACTTTTAGTTAACAGATAGTAATTCAGTAAAACAGTTAAGCTTTAAAGATCTAACAGTATAGTATAATTGAATTATTTGATGAGTAAATTTTGTGTGCAATTCATTATTTTTTTTGGTAATTTTGAATATTTTGATTGAAAAAAGGGAATTTACAGATAACCTATTACCACCACCCTTTTATTACTTCCCATCAAGTAAGTAACAATAAGCACTGTAACCAAATTTATTATTTAGTATGGTGTTTATAATATAAACATTACAACGAAACCATAACAATAATATACAAAACCTTTCAAAATGAAACATTATGTAACCACAATATCTCATTAGTGCATCATATTAATAAAACAAAGGGTTATTTAATACCCCAACGCGACCAGAACAATCACAGTGGATAGTTAATAATGCTTTTAAATCATTTAGGAACAAAATATTGTATTACCATCGTAGCCACAACATTGAATGGGCATTGTGGTCCTTTGAATAGTATTGTGTCTATCTATATATTCATATTGAATACAATGAAAACCGTAAGCCGTGAGTGGTGTACATTTCATGTCAATACCAATACCGTATTTTTATTTTTGATATAAGAAATAGCATCTACTCTTTATATAACACAAGTGCCTTGTTGAACTGGTCCTAAGCGCGACTGCTGCTCGTTCGATTCCCAGGTTGAGCAGTGTTATTATATTGGGTTGTTTTATGAATCTTTCAATGGTAGCTCGGAATTTGGATTCGTGCCCGGTTAGTGGTAATAACGGGCCCAATGGGCCCTTAAAATGAAACCTAAACATATCAGTGAATTTCGGTGTAAGCTTAATATGTGGATGACTTCAGTAGACCTCTGAGCCCCTAAGAAGATACAGGCGTGATGATAGGTTAACGAAGGTACAGTTAGGTGTGTGATTTCTGAATTGGAAATTAACTGATGTCTGCATGTAGTGCTCTAAGCCTTAGATGTAACTATACTACTACTGCAGCCAAATAACACACTTTATTGTGTGTTGTGTTCCTGCAGTAAGGTCGCCAGAGCTCCTAAGGATGCGCTGCGCTGGCAGCAAGAGGAATATTCCCTCAAACTGCCGGCGCAGTGAATACCACTAAGAGGTTTTAGGGTCGGCAACGCGCGAGTGATACCCCTGGTGTTGCAAGCGTCCGTAAGCTACGGTAGCCGCTTACCTTCAGGCGGACCGTATGCTTATTTGCCACCTTAGTGGTATAAAAACAAAAACACACAGTGATATTATCAATGTCTCCAAATACCAACAGATATTGGCCCAAACTTCCTCCAATCTAAAGCTATCAAAGAAAAATATGAGCCAAAGATATTCGATAACCGCAGCCTAACATACCAATAAACGGCTGCAATGTATCACTAAAGCAATAAAGACGAGAAAACCTTAAGTGTCTAAATAACGAAATAAAATATTCAATGGTTTGGAAACTGACACACATTATTTGTGCCTAACGTCCCTTGTAAGTTTAACTTCGGGAAAAAAGCCGCGATGGATACACACGGGCTCGAAAGGCGGCTCACATGTTGCTGTTTGGTTCAAAGATATCTGTGGAACCTACCACGAACATAGATATATAGCTATAGCAAGATAGATATACTTATGTAGGTATTATCAAAGATAATTTATATTACTCGTACCATAGATATTCACCTCCTTATTTATATTTATATATTATATTATCAGACCGGTTGGTCCCACTGCATGGAAAAGGCCTTCCTACTCTCCTTCCACTCCTCACGGCTTAATGCTTTATGAGCCCAATATTTACCTTATTTATTAATTACATATTAAATTAAATTATCATAGATATTCACCTATATCATTGTTAACTATTAACAATTCAATTCATAATTATATTCTTTTTACTTTTGAACAAAGGATGACAAATTATTACCAAATTAATAAGCGGAAATGCTTGAAAGAACGAATGAAAACTACTGCCTACCTCGTTGGTCTAATGGTCCTTAGCTGATTGTTACGCTAGAGCTCCTGTCTCGATCCGGGTAGACCAGTGTTACCTATTTAGATTTTCTGTGAAATTCCCACTTGTTCGTAGTTCAAAGACTGGATTTGGGGCACGGTTGATGGCAATGGGCTTCTATTATGTGACTGTGAATTGTGGGTGTACATTAGTACACCTCTGCCTAACCCTTCGGTGAAAATACCGGTGTGATGGTATGTGTGAATGTAAGCTTTGCTACTAATAATTGTTATCACTACTTTAACGTAGAAGGTTTCATGTATTTTATATACAGGTATTTTACGCCTAACTTAGATACCAACTCCTCACATTGCTAATATAGAAAAAAAAACAATACCTATGTAAAATCTAGAATAAGTTTGTCATTGTGAGGAGAAATAAATAACTTATTATTATTATTCTCTTTATTTATTTTCATACACATTATGTGTATTTTTAAATATTTTTATAAAAAACAGAAAATATAAAAACACAGATAATATAAAAACAATTTATTATTATTATTATTCAACTTAAGAGATATACCGTAAAGCCTAAAATCCTTTTCTTACCTTTGACTCTTTACCTCAGGAATCCTTTCCAGTTGCTCTAACAGCTTGGTAGTATGTAGCAACAGTAAGCTAAGTGTAGAAGTGTGAAATAACAACGGAATGGTCGTTAGCCGCGCCCGCGCCACCGCCGCGGCCCGAAACGATACTACTTTTTTCATTACCTACGCAACCTTTGTGCGGCCAGGAAATACGCGAGCTCTGATTTCAGCGGCAAAAATCTTGTAGATTTTAAGTATCTGCGATTAGTTGCTATTAGCTGATACGAGTATAGTAGTTAAGATAAACATATAGCTTATGAATTATAAATTACAAGATTGTTATTTTGGTAGGTAATAATGCATTACTCTGAATTTCCACTAGAGATTTGCGAAGCTGAGCGGTGTGTGAAGAAAATTTCTCCTATAGGCTAGGTTTGCTTATGTTTTAAAAGCTGCCTCGATAGATGACGCAGCTTTATAGGTACTAAAGAATAAAACAGGTACCTATTAATAATAATAGGAAATTATTAGTATACAAGATTGTATTAAAATGCATTAATAACCATAATAAATAATGACTACAAAATTGGGCGTGGCCCTGACATCGATTGCTCATTCGTATTAGGTACTTTGTCAATTTCTGATTGTAAAGAGTGTTTTATGAATTTCCTTTTTCTTCTCTTCATCTTCCAGTTCTATATCGCGCAAGCTGTGAGCGTAACACGGAAGTAACCGGCGATATCGCTGTTTTCACAGCCCCACGCTAAGTGCTAAACTGTCGCAGCTATTTTATTGTCGCGGCACCCAGCGGCAACTTAACACTCTTGTTTGCAACTTACTGTACTGTTAGCTTTTTTGTTACTACTTACGATTTGTGGCACCCCCGTAATTCGTAAAGCCGATATTGGGAAAGTTTGGTGCTAGAAAATTCGCGTGCCCTTTAATGGTTTAGGAAGCTGTAGCCGCATTTTCGGCCTTGGCCAAAAAACTGGTAAAAATGTAGCCAAAGACTTTTGAATTGGTGGCTAAATATGAATAGCATAAAATAATATTGAGTGATTATGTCAACTGTAAAACAGAGAATATAACATACCATCACGCCTGTATTCCCCGAAGGGGTAGGCAGAGGCGTACTTATGTACGCCCACATCTCGCCGGTATGTTTAGTTCCCATGTAATAGAGGGCGAGCCTATTGCCATCAACCGGGCACAAAGCCAGACTCTGAGCTACTACTGGGAATTTCACAGAAAAACCCAACAATACTGCTCGAGCCGGGGATCGAACCCAGGACCTCTAGCGTAGCAGTCGCACTTGGGACCACTAGACCAACAAGGCAGTCTGTCAGTCAAACAGAGAATATAGATACTAATAAACTATCACGCCCTCATTCCCTGAAGGTTTTGCCTAAGAGGTTCTAAGGTACACCCACAGTTCGCTGTCAACCGTCACATGTAATAAGCCAGGGGGCGAGCCCCGAACATAAAACCAAACTCCAAATTGTTACTGAGGATATCTAACAATGAATTGTTTAAAAAGAATTCTTAAGATTTTCTCTGTAGATATATATTCTTCGTTTATGTAAATATTTCAATTATGTTATTTATGTATTATACTAATTGTCGAGATTGATTAAAAACTATTACATAACATAAAGCAGCAAAATGGTTAAATCTATTTTTGGTTTTTATTTAAAGAAGTTGTACTAGAGGAATCGAGGAACATATCCATCTTTAGTGACGAGCAAGCTTGCGATATAAAAAATAAAACCCAAGTATGTAAGTCTAAAAAGTTGACGAAGATTGATGACAGAATGGATGAATAATATTACTAGATAGCACGTTAGTGCCAAAAAATTATAGCCACTGCGTTATTATGATCTAGAGTGAACGTTGCATGATACTAGATTTCTATTCATGTGGTGTTCACCGAGATCGTGAGATTACAACGTTAATAATAATAATTAACAAACAACCATGATGATGATGACTTAACTATTGTAGAAATTGCTGTTAAATCACTTCGTAACATTAACAATCCATCCATTCTCAAATGCTTTAAACACAAATTGTTAGCGAATTTAATTTTAATCACTAGTTTTAGTATGAGTGTAATTATATCTCAATGGTCACAGCTTTAGTTGGGTATTTTTTTATGCAGATGCCTAAGTAACCGAGCGTGTTCGAATACCGACGGCGGAGCTATGTTTTCTCTGATATGATTGATAGTGAAAGAAATAATATTCTAGACCGAATATACGAAAACCTAACGCGTAATAATGTTTTGCTTAAATCATGAAAATCATTTCACTTAGATCAGAAAATATCGGCGCTGTTGTGTAAAAAAAAAGGTTTTACCGAATTAGACCAGTACCTCGACCATGAGTTTTGCTCACCAGACTCGCCAGCGACGCCGTAAAATATTTGTATGGAAAACCATCGCAGCGCCTCTAGCGGTTACGTAAGGAACTAAAATCTGCTATGAGATTATTGCGTTTCGATGCGTAAAAAACCTGTCGAAAGCCATTCGATAGAACTCATGGTTGACGTACTGATGATGAGCAATGCAAGTATTGCACTTTCATATTACGAAAGGTCATTTCTGAAAGACTGCCTCGTTGGTCTAGTGGTCCCAAGCGCGACTGCTACGCTAGAGGTCCTTGGTACGATCCCCGGGTCGAGCAAAGTGTTGTAGAGCTTTCTGTGAAATTCCTAGTAGCAGCTCGGAGTCTGGACTTGTGCCTGGTCGATGGCAATAGGCTCGCCCCCTACCGGCGAAATGTGGGTGTACATTAGTACGTCTCTGTCTACCGCTTCGGGGAATATAGGCGTAATGGTATGTATGATAGTATATATGTATTATGAAGGGTTCAAACTAACAAAGAAATATGTCAGTTTGACAAAAAATAGTCAAGTTCATAATGCTTCCTTGACAATAACTCAGACTTCCACGGCTGTCATTTCATAATATAAATAATAAATTTTACGACCTCTGTGGTCTAGTGGTTCGAGTACCGGACTGCTGATCACGAGGTCGTGGGTTCGATTCCCACAGGACACAAACATTAATCTGATGAACTTGGATGAACTAGCCACTAGTCGCTTACTCGCCAGGATAAATTTAAAATGGAACAACATTTTTATAACCTGCCAAGTAATTTAACGGGAATTTATCAGTTAGTTGTGAAAGCTGCCTGTGTTTTTTCAAGTTTGTACTAAAATGTTATTGTAAACAGTAATAAAAATGTATGCAGAGCTCATCTCCTGTTCTGAGAGTTCACGGGATGCCAAGCAGGACATCCTGCTTCCGTTCCTTATAATATAAAATAATATATCTTTACAGTTAATTGAAAAATTCTTCCCAGCGTGCGGATATTAATAAAATAAATAAATATCTTGGGACATTTTACACAGCACCTCGCAGTCTAGTCCCAAACTAAGCAGAGCTTGTACTATGGGTACTAGACAATGGATATAATACTTATATACTTTTTTTTGTAAATACACATTATACATAAGAAACACCCAGACGAACATAAACAATTATATTTATCACATAAAATACGACCGAATAAGATCTTTTGTGCGATTTGCAACAAAATCAACACCAAAAGCCTGACCCACATTCCATACATCTATTTCCTCCTTCATATCTGGTGCTTCAAATCTATCCTACCTACCATAGAACGGCACAGTGGGATGAAGATAACAATGAATAATACCGACATGAATAGACCGAACTAATTCATACACGTATAACCTAGCCTAGGCATTTCATTGTGATGTCAACGGAAACTTAATATCTAGTGGAGATCGAGGATCCATTGTGCGATGCTCATCATGGCGGTATTGCGCTCCACCGCCGTTCTGGAGATTAAATGCATTCAGACTGGTGTCTTTTATGTTTGAATGTGTGCGCGGATTAGAGATCGATCGTTTGTCTGTGTGTGTGGGTAATTAGTGACTGTGTGTAGTGTAGATGTAATATTAAACATGCGTGTTTTGTTTTTTGTTCCGATTCCGACTGTAAATGCTTATATTTAGGTACGGCCGAAAATAAAAACTTGTTTCTCAATTGTTTTACAGCCTTATAGGCTAGGTCCTTCAAAAAGGTGAGGTGCGTATTACTCGCAAACAGCGCGTGTGTATGGCAAAATATGTGAATGAGAACGAAGCAAAAGAAGTAGGTGTGCAAGAATCGTTGCAAATAGCGTTCTGTTGTGTAATTATGTATGCTCACCCCTATGGGAAAAAGGCGTGAGGGTATATATGTTTTCCCTTGTTGTATTGTGTTGTTTTTGCGTGGAAAATCCTAGTTTAGGCAACGTTTTTATTTTAAACAAAAAACAAAACAAAAACACAAGACGAGCGGTTGTTCTCAGGGTTGAAGATTTAGTTTTTAATAACTAATTAGCTTTTACCTACAGTTTCGCCCGTGTGGAGTTAGGAGCTTTGAGCCTGTTTCCCGTAGGAACTTTGAATTTTACAGAAATAAAATGTAGCCTAATGTCCTAATCCAAGCTGTAAGCCATCACCATTTAAATTTTTAGCCAAATCGGTGGAGCCGTTTTGCCGTAATAGAGCAACAAACATCCAAACATCCAATTATATTTAAGCCTCATCATCATCATATCAGACAAAAGAGGTTCATAGCCTCCCACATAGACTTCCACAAGGACTGGCCATAACCCGGCCTGCATCCCACGACTCATCGACCTTTAGGGTTGGACCTCACCTGGCAGCAAGGAATCGCCATTTTCCATCGCCCTTTCTCTTTCTGTCGCTTAGAACTGCCATTGGCTAGACCGAGACAGAAAGCAATTTTGTCCGTGATGCCGATCGCCTCGAGGATTCCGCCGCGTGCTATCGCATTATGCTTTCGCATTATGAAAGAGGCGATTCCGTGCTGCCAGATGAGGTCCAACCCTTATCACGTCATCCGTCCATCTCGTTCGAGGCCGTCACACGCTGCACTGCTGTTTAAGCTTAACTAACTATAATGAGCTCATAATTATTGTCCATTAATACCCCTAAACAAACAGGTGAGCTCAATAATGACGGTACACAATAGTTTGTCAGATTTAGGCTTAGCTCACACTGTACAGATTATGTGCGTTCATGCGTCCAGTGTAATTCTAACTGTTATTACATAATCTATCTTGGACACGTGTCATTTTCCGGTATTAATTTCGGGTGTATTTAGGTCTGCAACTAAGCGAGTTCAATTCCCAGGTCGAGCAAAGTGTTAATGGCTTTTATGTTTCGTTTGGATTTATGTTTAATGGAAATTGGATGCCTTACCATAGTAAGGTTTCAAAAATTCGAACTGATTCTCAATAAATAAACGTAAACGGTTCAAATAAAAATAGTGAATGTTAATGCTCTCCAAACATTTTACAGATCTCTCGTTTATTTACAGAGAAAATAAGTGGAATTCATTTTCGGTTGTGGTCTAGACGTTAATTTACGTTTACCTATATTTATTTTTGAAAATACATTTTGCAATATTATGTCCGAAATTATGTCCGATTACCGGTGCAAGTGCGGACTTGGCGAAAGCCGACGAAGCAACTGCACAAAGCGCAACTAGCGCACCCCCGACCCGGAAGGGCAGCTCTGTGGTGAAAACCGCGAGCGTCATTCCGGGCCTCACAGGCAAAGGTCCGAACCCGGCGAGAACCGGTTTCAGGACCAAAAACGCCAATAAACGAGGGACCTTCAGTCCTTCCTCGAAGATTTCGGCGCTGGGTAAAACCAGTACCGGTCCTCGCACATCGCCGAAGGCTTCGGCGCTGGCTGAACCTAGCACCTGCTCACAGGCGCCGGGCAAAGCCAGTACCGGCCCTCTGCCGACAGCGACACAGCAGCCGGTCACCGCTGGTAAGACGGAGGGGATCAGCCGCACGGACGACGCGTTCTCTGCCTCCTGGCAGTTAGTTAGCCGCAAGGGTAAGGGCAAAGGACCTAGGGCACCCCAGCCTCAGGTCAGCAAACCCTCGAGCGTAGCGGCTACTGACAGCGGGAAGAAAAAGAGGACGAAGAAGAACAAGAAGCAGCGACGCCAGGCGCGATTAAACGCTGCTGTAGTAAACGAGGCCAACACAACAGGTGGTAAGCTTCAATTCTTCAGTGCTGGCAGGCCAACGCAAGGTCAGGCTGGTGAAAACCAGCCGAAGCCCAGCGAACAGCAAACCAGTGCTGAAGAGGAACCCACGGCCTCAGGAACAAGGCCAGGAAAACCGCGCGCAGGAAAGGACCAAGCCGCGGCCAAACGGGCTCTCAACGAGACGACATCGCCCCGTGGAGAGCACAAACGGCCGCGTCTCGACCAATCAAAACGCGCCGCCAACAGAAGCTACGCCAGCGCCGCTAAATCGCCCCTCAGTGTTGCGATCACCTGCGAACGCACGGGGTTCCTCTCACAGGACCTAGCAGACAAAGTGCTCGCTGAGATCCAAAGGAAGATCCTGAAGGAGGCATGGGCACCCAGAGGGGACCAACCCAGGCCCGGACCGCAATTTATAGGCAAGCCAATATATGGAGCGGGGGCCCTAAAACTCTGGTGCAATGATGACCACACACTGGCGTGGCTCAAGACAACGGTCTCTGACCTGGCTCTGCCATCTAGCGTCTCGCTGGTGGTGAAGAGCCAGTCGGAGCTCCAACAAAGAACCCGCTGCGGTATTCTGATCCCGGATGAGCAGGGGATCCTTGAGGACCCACGAGACATCGGGCGCGCTCTCGCGTACCAGAACTGGGAGTACCAGATCGATAAGTGGGTGCTCCTGAAAGCAGAAAGGCAGACAGCGGGGTGGTTCGTCATCGTCGGGATACCTGAGGACCAGATTCCGGCCCTGATGAAGGCCGGGCGACGCCTAGGCATAGGGTTGGGATCTGTGTACGTCAAATTCCAAGGCGTGAATGGCAGATTTGGCGACGTCCCTCAGGGTTGGGACCCAGAGACATGCACCATATGTGCGGACCCCGGGCCAAAGCAACCACCCCCGCAGGACACAGCAACAAACCCCCAAATCGCACAGGCAGTAGAGGGAAGAGTGGACAACACCGTTAAGGAGTCAGTCCCTCCCGCCACAACCGGATCGGCGAACACACCTTTGTCGTCGGGTGAGGACCTCAGCGATGTGCTGTCACCGGGTGCAGACTTTGGTGACGGCATGTCGCAGGGTTCGGACCACACCCTTGACGAATTCGCGACCGGGGACCTACTTGCCGACTTACAGCTTGGAGGAGACGGAGAGGAGGAGTCCATCAACGATGGCGTCCCCTTCGTCAACCCTTAAAATCCTCCAAGCAAACCTCCACCACAGTCAAACCGCGACGGCTCAACTGCGGAAATGGTTGGAGGTGCAACAAACGGCCATTGCCCTAATCCAAGAGCCGTGGATCAGAGCCGGCCAAATTAAAGGACTCTCCAACTTAGGAGGTAAGATCTTAGCAACTACAGATCACGAACACCCAAGGTCGTGTATCTACGTAACAAACAACATCAAAACACAGCTTCTAAACGATTTCTGTTGCAGAGACTTAACTGCAACAAAGCTGCTCCTACAGCAAGGCGCCACACACACGGAGATCGTCTTCGCCTCGGTCTACATGCCAGAGGCGGAGACGCCGCCGCCCCACGACTTCGGCCGCCTCGTCAACTACTGCGAGGGGACTTCGACCGAAATTGTCGTCGGGACCGACTCCAACGCACACCACCCCCTATGGGGCATGGAAAACCAAAATGAAAGAGGTAAGACACTAGTGGATTTTCTTTTCACGACTAACCTTTGCCTCCTAAATACAGGATCTGAACCGACTTTCGTCACCAGACGGAGTCGGACAATCATTGATTTAACACTAGCATCGGAAGGCGCAGCAGGAATCACCTACGGGTGGCACGTCTCCAATGAGGCCTCCTGCTCCGACCATAGATGGATCCGGTTTGACATCCGGTTATGCATACCACCAACACCGCCCAGGCGAAATCCGCGCAACACGGACAAAGCAAGGTACTCCAAAACTCTCGGTGACAAACTGGCGCATGCAAGCCCACCACGAGTTGCTGGCAACATTACACAAATTGATACACAGGTTAGCCACCTAACCAAATCTATGAAAGACAGCTACCACGCAGCATGCCCCGAGACCACCGTACCCAAGACACCGGGCAAACAGCCATGGTGGGGTGCCGAGTTAGAAAGGAAAAGGAGGAAGGTAAGAAGGGCGCTGAATAGAGCAATGAATACAAGGGCGGATGAGGACTGGGATGACTACAGATCAGCCAAATCCAGCTACAAAAGGTGCATCAGGTTCAGGAGTACCATGGGATGGCGCAAATTCTGTGGGAATATCGAATCCTGCCAACAAGCAAACAAGGTAAGGAAAATACTAGCGCAACAGGTCACCACTAGCCCTAGTACTCTCCGAAAACCGGATAATACGTTGACAACATCACCAGAAGAAACCCGGCGCGTACTTATTGAAACACACTTCCCGGGATGCGTCTTTACACAGGTAGTAAACTGGCATGATGTAACCACTACACCGTCGGAATATGATTGGAAATATGCACGCAAGATAATTACCCTGGAAAAACTCCAATGGGCCATTAATAGCTTCCACCCCTTCAAAGCTTCCGGTCCCGATGACATCTTTCCTGCTCTGATGCAGTGGGGAGGAACCCCCGTCGCCGAGAGACTAGTTGCCATCATGAGAGCGTGCCTGGCCTTTAGATACGTTCCAAAGGGATGGAGGGAAGTGAAAGTAATATTCATTCCGAAGCCAGGCAAGAGTGACTACACGAATGCAAAATCCTTCAGACCAATCAGCCTAACCTCATTCATGCTCAAAGCCATGGAGAGACTATGCGAGAGGGAGCTGAGGGATGGACCGCTGAAACTCACACCCCTGCATGCGAGTCAGCATGCCTATAGCTCAGGGAAATCAACCGAGTCAGCGCTTCATCTAGTTGTCAACAAGATCGAAGAGGCAATTCAACACAAAGGCATCTGTCTGGGTACCTTCATAGATATCGAAGGGGCCTTCGACAGAACAAATTTTTCCAGCATTAACACCGCACTCTGCAAACACGGAGTGGAGCCAGTGCTAACCGAATGGATCACAAACATGCTTAGCAAACGAGTGGTTCGCCTGGAGGGTAACGAGCAATCAGCTATGATTGCCCGAGGATGTCCGCAAGGTGGCGTGCTTTCGCCCCTACTGTGGAACCTGGTCATTGACGACCTCATCACCAGGCTAAACGCCAACCGCGACTACACCATAGGATATGCAGATGATCTTGCCATCCTCATCACAGGGAAAGTAACCGGCACCATTTGCAATCTTACACAACAAGCCCTGCGCACAGTAGAGCGCTGGTGCGGGGAATATGACTTAACGGTAAACCCCACCAAAACTGAATTGGTTATGTTCACCCAAAAACGAGTACTGGGTCACTTCTCATTACCCAAGCTGTTCAACACGGAACTCAAGCTATCGACTGAGGTCAAGTACCTCGGCGTAATTCTAGACAGCAAACTCAAATGGAGTAATCACATAGACAGTAAAATAAACAAGGCAAGCATCGCGTTCTGGCAGTGCAAAAGAATGATCGGAAAAAAAATGGGGTTTGAAACCCAAAATTATTCAGTGGCTGTACAGGACGGTGATTCGACCCCTTATCAGCTACGGCGCTGTCGTCTGGTGGCACAGAACAAAGCTGGACTGTGTCACAAACAAACTGCAGCGTTTCCAGAGACTAGCATGCCTAGCAACAACAGGATGCATGAGAACTACCCCCACTACAGCCCTGGAAGTTATGCTGGACCTGCCACCGCTGCATCTCTACATACAGCAGGAGGCGGCGATGGCAGCTCTGCGCCTTAAATCTCTGGCACTCTGGCGAGGAAATAACACACAGCATGCAGCAATACTCAATGAACTGTTTGACGAACATCCTATCGTGCAAGCGACCAACGATCGCATACCGAAGGAATTCATCTTCGACAAAAAATACAAGATCCAGCTTCATGAGGATTACAGAGGCGAGGGCTCAAACCCCACAGAGCTAAACATCTTCACAGATGGATCCAAAACCAGCACGGGCACCGGATGTGGTATCTTCTCCGAGGACCTCAACATGCGGATGTCTATTCCGCTAGGAGACCACAACACGGTATTCCAAGCAGAATGTATGGGTATTATATCAGCAGCAGTAGCGGTCGTGGCTCGAGAGGTAAAAGACTACTCTATTAGGATACTCTCGGACAGCATGGCTGTCCTGCTAGCACTAAACAGCCACACAATAAACTCTGGTCTAATATACGAATGCCACCAAACACTAAATCAGGTAGGTGCACAAAACAACATTACCATTCAATGGATCAAAGGGCACAGCGGCTCCCGGGGCAACGACGCAGCGGATGAGCTCGCCAGGAAGGCCTCGGACATGGACGCGGTGGGCCCAGAACCCATAGTACCGTTACCCTTCAGTCAGCTACGCACTCTGGTAAGACAACGCACCAGAAACCTACACAACAGCTACTGGACAAATCATGAGAAATGCAGGCAGGCTAAGGAGGCACTCCCCACAATTAATTCTCATGTCACTAAGCAACTACTACGATTGTCTAAGCAACAACTGAGGACAATCACGGCAGCCATCACAGGTCATGGGTTTTTCAATAAACATCTGCATGTTTTAGGTGTCACTGACAGCCCGGCATGCAGAGCCTGCCTGGGTGAGGACGAAACAGCGGCCCACGTGCTTTTGCACTGTACTGAGGTCGCCACATACAGGGCTAAGTACTTCGGAAACAAAAGTACCCTCCGAGAGATCGTCAGCAACATCAGAAATGTGCTGGCGTTTCTTGAGGAGTTAGGGTGGTTTGAGTAGACATTAAATATCCCCACCCGTACGCAAAATACGCGCATTGACGTGGAGTTGCGGAAAACAGCCCGCTATACCATACCATACCATATGTCCGAAAATAAACCTTTATTTGGTTACTGTTTCAGATATGAAGTCCAACAGAGAACCTTAAATATAAGGGACATTGCACAGATGTAATTAAACTCAAAATATGACTGTTAAAATAGTGGGAAAAAATGGGCATTGTTTTTTTTTAAACTAGCTTCCCGCCGGCGGCTTCGCCCGCGGTTTATATGTTATTATCATATAAACCTTCCTCTTCAATCACTCTATTAAAAAAAAACCGCATCAAAATCCGTTGCGTAGTTTTAAAGATTTAAGCATACGTAGGGATATAGGGACAGATAAGCGACTGTGTTTTTTATACTAAGTATGTAGTGATGATACACGTCAACTGTTAAGGGATTAAAAAAGGGATTGAAACTCTGTTTTATCTACATCTACACTTTTTTTTTTGTTAGAATTATATCAGTACAAATTCAGCATTAAAACATTCAAAAATGGAACGACTATGCCGACTGGCACAATTTTTTTTTGGTAAAATTTTAATAACACCAACCTTCGTTCGTCGTGTTGCCGATAGGGTGGAAAAGCAGCAAAAAATTCAAATATGGAATGTGATTGTACTGGCACTCAATCAAATCTAATCAAAGTAAATATGAATATGTAGTACAATAATTATTAGGTACATCTTTAATTAGTTTCAAATACGTTTTTGCTAACTAATGCACAAAACAATTTAAAAAAAACTATTATAAGAGCTTTGTAACTTCAATTAAAGCACAGATTCAACCGAAAATGGACAGCCGGAATGGATTTTAATGGAAAAAGTGACGGATGATAGTGTTAAATAGAGAATAGGTTTTTGTTTTTATACATTTTCCAAATGCCGTGTCAGAATATTAAAAAAAAATATTAATTAGCTTTTTCGTTCCTAAACAAAATTTCATAATAAATACGTCTTAAAATAAATTGGTTTTTGAACGAAGTATCAGAATTTGAAATGCTGCAATCTCATTGGCTGTTTGCTAGCGCCACCTGCTGAAGTAGGCTGCAACACTGCTGGTCTCCCGCGCGCCGTGATCGTTGTGTGTGAATTTTTCCGGCAGTTTCTTTTCCTAATTCGGGTTTTTGTGTGTGTTTATCTTATAACAGTGCCTTGAAACTCTAGTGTGATGTGTGAACATGTTAAATTAAAGATTTTATCTTGAACTGAAGCCCTATGGGTGGTGTTATAGCAATTCGCCTGATGCACGTGGCCAACGTCACTTCACGATGAATAAATCCGGTAAGTTCCATATTTGAATTAATAATCTATTTACAAGCTATTGATTTGTATCAGAGATGCTGATACTGAACATTAATTTAAATAATGAACCTTAGTTTTTTTGTATATTACGTAGATAATATTTTTCATACACGTCTATCTTATACAAAAACCCGCGCTTTGAAATTTTAACTATTTTTGACGACGTGCCATTTGACTATGCGCGTATTTTTATATAGGTATTCATCATATTTTAATATAGGTTTTTTATATGGGCCCGCAGAATCGCCCGCGTTAAACATTGAAACATCTAAAAACTTTCTTCATAATAATAGTAGGGAAATTTATTGACAGCAATTTCCAATGGATGTACAGACAGTAATTTATATACATTAGTTATAAAATGAATAAAACCTTTTTTGACCCCAAACAAAAATACCGAACAAAAGATTACCAATATATCGCGAAATATTTAATTTATGGCCGCCTGAGAATAATTGAAACTGAAATTTCATTTATAGGCAAAAAATATGTTTGCAAGAACTGGCAACGTCAGTGAAATGGATTTACCGATTTTTAATTGTAAAGTGTGCGTAAAAATTGTTTTTAAAATGCAGTTCAATTAGTCCCTGTCTGATAGTAAGTAAATCGGGAATATGATATTTCAATTCCCGTAATTTGATTAAAAAGTTTTTATTTCTGATTTATGGGTGAGTTCAAATATAGATGTCAAACATAGGTACTATAATACACGTATCACTGAAGCGCTACAATTGTACACCGGTACACAGTACACAGTGTAGTCTTGCTAATTTTTTAGAGGTGACAAACCGTACATAAAGTTCAAAGTCAGATGTGCCTTAGATTCGAACTCAGTGCACAGCGGGTCAGCATGCCCACTTCAAGGCTATTACTACACTTAATTGAGTTTTGCTGTTTATAGCTCAAGTACAAGGTTTAAAGACTTTTTTTTACCGTTAAACATACTAAAGTTAATTTTGTGTGAAGATTACATTGTTATAATTATAAGGTTTATAAGTAGCGTTTTAGTTATTTATAAGTAGTTTTGTGTTAATATATTGTGTAGTTATTTGTAATTGTTAGTAATTGACAAAACGAATCGAAACAAAATGCATTAAAATAACATTAAACTTTCGACAAATTGATCGTTTATAAATTAAATTTTCATATAACTCGAACATAATTTATTATAATTTAGGAAGTTAAAATATATATAAATTGTGACGAAACTTAAGTAACACTGAGGCTAGTAACAATACATTGTAGGGACGTGGGACGTGGTCGCATCGTGGGCGGGTATTGTCCGCAGTGGCGAGTGCTTTGTGCTCTGTACTTCTGTACACATTAAAATATATGTATAGATTGAGTTGGGGTGCAATTCTAAGAGGCAGCGTGTATATTATTGCAACTTAGCGATATTAAACCATTAATTACTATTGATGTTTTCTGGGTGGCTAAAATATAAATATAAATATCCAGGGACATTTTACACAGCACCATCTAGTCCCAAACTAAGCAGAGCTTGTACTATGGGTACTAGACAATGGATATAATACTTATAAAGTGTTTTTTTTTGTAAATACATACTTATTATACATAGGAAACACCCAGCCAAACACAAACATTTATATCCAATACATAAATATATGTGTCCTGTGGGAATCGAACCCACGACCTCGTGATCAGCAGTCCGGTACTCGAACCATTAAACCACAGACGTCGTCAAATAGCCTGTTTTAGTTAATCACATTCTGAATCTTACTACGTGTCTTAAAAATGAATTTATTCACAGTGAATGCTCAAAAATGGACACACAACTTATCGTTCGTTTATGTATTAGAGATTTTGAATACAAGGTTGGGGATCGGTTGCACCAACCTATTCCTTTCACGTTAATAAACAAACTGAAATACTCTCTTTGAAATAAAACTACTTTTTACGGATTTATTCGCGTTATCCGTAAAAAGTAGTTTTATTTCAATGTCTAGTATTCGCGTAAGTGTCAGAAATCAGTATGAAATACAATTTTTTTGTCTAGTTTAACCTCACCTGTTTTTGATCCATATTGTGTGGCTGAATTCGTAAAATAAACTTGTAATTTTTTAGTTAAGTATAATCATTTGCATTTACTTTTTCCTGTGAATCGGGCTGCATGTTGCAATGATTTAGACGATATACTCTGATATTCCTGTATTCACGAAATATGGTTATATATCGTGCTTACAGATTATGCAACAAGAAATACAATGTAAGCGGATTCCGCTTGAGTAAATGTCTGTAGAATATGGGACTATAAACGTATCGGCTGTACAACTGTATTTAAGTCCCTGCTGAACGGTTCGGAGATTAAAATTGTGATGGTATACGATGAGCAAATTAGTTTTGAAACTATTTTATTTCATGTTTTGTGACTCACCTTTAGTTCAAATAATAATAGTAATAATTTATTGGAACTAAAAACACAAAGAATAAGTAAAATAATAATAATAAATAAATATATTTTTGATCATTTTTAGTGCCTAACCAAGAAGAGCTTGTAAGTACTGTGGGTACTAGACAAAGGATACAATATTTATATACTTTTTCGTAAATATATACTTATAATACATAAGAAACACCCAGACAAACACAAACACATATTCATCATATAAATATTTGTGTCTGGTGGGAATCGAACCCACGATCTCGTGATCAGCAGCCCGGTACTCGAACCACTAGACTTCGTCAATTCGTTATCCTTAATTGTATCCTGTTTTAAATAATCCAAACCTTTTTCATCCATGTAATCAAAGCTTAGAAGAGAAAAAAAAATTACATTTCAAAAATGGAATCTGAATTCCCAATCAAGAAATGTACTAACTAGCTGAATCTGAATTCCCAATCAAGAAATGTACTAACTATATAAGTAATGGCGCTTCGCTTTCTCAAACAATGCTCCAAAAGACGGCCGTCCAGCTGTCGCGGCCACTCTCGGATATTTTGACGTAGACATGTGAAATTCGGACTGCAAACATTATCTCCACGGATTCCTTATTCAACGTTGCTTTTTGATACGTTACCGTTATTTAGAAATTTATTCTGGAATGTTCCTATTGTCGCTGAGTATTGATGTTTATTTGATACAGAGTGGTATTCTACTCTAACGTTTGCATGTTTCTCGATAAAACAACTTCAAGTTACTTTATTTTGGTCCTTCTTTACGGAATATATAGGGTATTAATAAATGTACATTTCTACCTCTTAAAAAACATTCTTTATTGTGTTTGGTTTCTAAATTGCAATAAAGAAACAAACATATATACCTACATACTCGTAGGTTGACAAATACATTATCAAAATAGCACCAAAAAACATCGACTGACTGGCATAAATTTCAATACTCTAGTTGCACATTCAAATCAATCTATAAAAAGATAATGAAACTGACGGCAGACAGCGAAAAATTTTAAATTTTGAAAAAAGAATTTCTAAAAATGCAGCACCAATTTCTCACGTATGCTATAAATTCAACTGACGAATATCGCAAAGCCGGGTCCACATGAGCTTAAATTACGCCGGCGGCTTGCACGTCGGCTCTTATCGAGTCGCTCTCTGTTCACAGTGCATAAATCACTTGCATGCTCTGATACAGTTCGCTCGTGTGCTTGCAGCCTAACATCTTCGTCGGTGACGTTAATCTTGTGTTATCAGCTAGTTTTGAAGGTATTTGGGGATGAAAATAGTGACCTACGTAAAGCTTAGTCTACATATTTACTATGCTTGAACCAATTAGGTTATGAGACTGGGAAACGATAGCCAAGAAGGTTCTATTGTAATGAACAACAGCGTTAAGCGCTTACGATCTCAATCAACTAGTAGATATTGATTATTCAGAGATATTGCATACTGAGGACTACGAAATTATCATAGTTACGTGCAGCTATTTTAGCAAGGCCAAGACAAATATGTCTACGCTGGAACTAACATTATTATTATGAGTATCATCAAATAACATACCGTCACCTTATTCTCCAAAGCGTTAAGCAGAAGACTGCCTCGTTGGTCCAATGGTCCCAAAAGCGACTGCTACGCTAGAGGTCCTGGGTTCGATCCCCGGGTCGAGCAAAGTGTTGTTGGGATTTCTGTGAAATTCCCAATAGCAGCTCGGAGTTTGGATGAGTGCCCGGTTTATGGCAATAGGCTCGCCCCCATTACATGGGACCTAAACATACTGGCGAAATGTGGGTGTACATTAGTACGCCTCTGCCTACCTATTCGGGGAATATGGGCGTGATGGTATGTTAAGCAGAGGTATTCGGTAATGTACACCCATAGTTTAGTTCTGACGTAATCAGGGGTGAGCCTATTGCTATTAACTGGTCACAAATCCAAACTCAGCTGCCACCGTCGAAAAACCCAATAACACTTTGCTCGATCTGGAAATCGAACCCAGATTTTGGTTGCGCTAGCGTTTACGACTAGGCTAAAAAGGCAATTAGGCAGTGGAATCATCTAAGGAATACAGTAAAATTGCATAATTTAGTCCATGGTCACTGACAAAGGCCTTTGTAAAGTCGACCATAAAATTCCTTTACCACTCTTAGAGTGAATGTCGTTTGCACATCACAAAACAACAAGATCTATTTTTGCTTACAAGACCAAGTGACAGAGTGATAGTGATCCGTAGTAAATTTAATTTTGACAGAAGTTTTTGTCAAAAGTTGTATAGTAATTTTATGGTGGACTATACTTTTATAAGATGGCTATATAATGATTTAATTTATTTATAGAGGTAGGCAAAACACCGTACTTTTTTATTCATTTATGACGTAAATATACCAGCGTTTATTTGATATTTTTACCTGGCTTACAGACTTTTATAGTCTAATTTTACGTCCCAACTGAACTTGATTGGACGGATGCACGGACTGACGAACAATTCGCTAATACGCAAAATCTGCACCGGCTTTGTTTGCTTTATAAATGTACACAGACTAGTTCCATCAAAAAGTTTAAAATCAAACTAAATTATGAATTCGATTTTTAAATTCCAACTTTGCCTTTTCGCGCTGCGTTGAGATAAAAAAATTAAATTTAAAAACTGAATGAGAAGCTCAACTGTCAAAATATCAGTCACCTGATTGACTTCCATAATGACAAATTGATTGATGATGATTGATTTACCCCTTTTCATGCTATCTATATATGGATGTGTGGGTCATCCCAGACTCGTTGGTCTGGTCGTCCCAAGCGCGACTGCGACTATTACGTTCGAGGTCTTGAGTTCGATTCCAGATTGAGCAGTGTTATTGGGTTCTATATAAAACCGTCAGTAACAGCTTGGAGTTTGCAGTTGTTCCCGGTTAATGGCAATAGTGTATTGTAGTGTATTGTGCCCCCTTATTACATGGGACCTAAACATTCCGGTGAACTGTGAGTGTACATTAGTACACCTCTGCCTACCCTTTCGGGGAATACACAGGCGTGATGGTATAGTAACGTTCTCTCAACAAAACAGACTTTTGAATTTCGAACGTCCATCGTTTAATAAAGTGTACCACGACTTTTGATCAAATATTAAGATGCCATGACAAAATGGACACGCTTGGCGATGAGTGCACTCAAAGCGAATTTTATATGTCCCAGGAGGAATGTTAAACATTCACTACGAGGTACTGAGACATTCGGCTTCCATATTTAAAATACTTGAAAGTATCTTTATATTTTTATTTGTATGAAGGTTGTTGTAGAAAGGAGTTCAGAAATAACTGGGAGTTGGGTTTTAATATTCCAGCTTAACACCTAAGGAGTGTGACGTTATTATGTCTCTGTCTTTGATATAATCCCTTATTGTAATACTCTAAGAGCTTACTACGCAACGCCTCAATTCAGCCAATTAATTGAGGCTGGTAATTAGCGCCTTTATTTGTTTACCTATAATAATAGTCAACCAAGATTTATACCAATTAGAAACTTCAGTAAAGCATTCACAGATTTGATTTTCGCAACAGATAAACAATTGCGTTATACACTGATGATATACCAAGTTATTCAATACAATTTTTCTTGCCTTTTCTTTTCCTATATATATATATATATATATATATATACTTATATTTTTTATTAACTTAATATTATTGTGACCCTAAAACAAAGTAATACATAGAAACTATCACAAAATGCCAAAACTCACTGCAGCTAATGTTCCCGAAGGCGGGGCCTACAGTCATATGTTACCAGTCGGGTCATCGTCGACTAATTTACTGTCGACACCCCGGGGGCTAACCGTAATACTCTCATAGGGGATTATGGCTCATCCACCGCTATTATAATGGACCAAAATTGATTTACAATAGCACGGGTTAAGATTTACTAGGCTTAAGTGTTAAGCTGAGATCAGTTGGATCAGAGGTCAAAGATTTCGGTAAGTTAATATAGAAGTACAACTCTAGGGCCTGCCTCAGCTTACTGATAAGTTCCCGTTAAATTATCTGGCAGATAATTTCACACAAATTTTGTTCCATTTTTTCATTTATTCAGCAGTTAGCGGATATCTGCGGAAACATAATTGTCATAAAATTTAAGCTATTTTACAACACAGATAAAAAAAAACATTAAATAAATAATAGATTGTTGACTGAATCTATCGGCTGCCATGCTTAATGTCCTGAATTTGATTCCCGAGTCAAGCAAAGCAAATGGTTTTTCTATGGAATTTACAGTATCAGCTCGGAGTTTGGATTTGCGGTCGGGCAATGTGGTGACTCCTATTACATGGGACCTAAAGATACCGGTGAATTGTAGGTGTAAAGTTAAGTACAGTTCTACCTATCCCTTCGGGGTATACAGGCGTGATGGTATGTTATGTTTGTCCTTTCACGTTTACGCCTAAACTGCTAAACAACCTTTGATATCTACCATAAAGACGATTTTTTTCTTTCAAACAAATAACTGGCAAATATTTGTTACAAACCGCAACATTAATCAGCTCGTAACACATAGTATTATTATATTTAATAATAATAATATAATATAATAATGTTTTTATTCCCAAAAACTTTTTTCAAATAAGCCTATGAAGTCCCCGACTTCTGAGCTACCTGTGTTACAGAAGTCAGTGTCCTCTCCCAATTTTATTTAAAGACTAAATAACTAAATAATGTTTTAAGTTACAATGGAACTCAATACATTTGGTCCTAACACCCTTTGCTCATAAAAACAATAAAAACGTTACAAAAAAAAACAAATTCAAACGAAATACGAAATCCTCTCACATCCAAGCTATAAAACAATATTCTTACATATTGCACAAGTTAAAAACATCATACTTTATTCCACTTAGATGTTCCGTATTGTCGGTTATAAAAACTTTTTTCATTATCCAGTGTATAGGGAGCTTATTGAAAATAACAGTGTCGCGGGATTCCTTTGTTTTATTGTAAATTGCTAGTCCCGGAACCTGTAGGTGCACATTTACCGAGACTTTTTTTGTGGCTTGATAAATATTGTTAAGGTAAAGATTGTTTTTAATCAAAATAAAAAAAATGAAAATTAGCATTTTCGTTTTTTGAAAATATACTTTGAGTGTTTTTATATTACTATAGTCGTCGTAGACACGACTGTTAAACTTAGTCCTGGGTTCAAAAATTCAGGTCAAACAAAGTGTTGTTGGGTTTTTCTATGAAATTCTCAGAAGCTCCTATTTATTACATGGGACCTGCAAAACTGTGGCTGTACATTATTATTATTGCCAGTCTTTTTACTCGTGCAGCCTGTGGGTTAGGTATACGCAGAAGGCTTACAATGCTCTGCGCATTCAGTACAATAATGTGTTGAGGGTGCTGTTAGGGTTGCCCAGGTTTTGCAGCGCATCAGGCATGTTTGCTGATGCGCGGCTGGATGACTTCCATGCCATCATGCGCAAGCGCTGTGCCTCGATGCTGCAGCGAGTTAGAGGCAGCACCAACAGTATTCTCGCCACCCTGGCGGATAAAATTGACGGTCCATTTCTCAGGCACTGGGTGGGTGTACATGTGCGAGAAGGAGTACATGTACCAAATTGATTTATGTGCTACGTATTTCTGTATTTCTACTAACATTAGTTTTTTAAGCTTGTACTAACATTTTCTATGGCTCTATGGTCCGAAATAAAATTATTATTATTATTATTATTACCTCCTGTCTTACCCTTCGGGAATACAGGCGTCATTGTATGTTAGCATATTATTATTTTCCCTCAGTAAATAATACAAGTGGTTTTATATATTTAATCTATTTATTGGTTTAAGTTTTAAAATATTCGCCTTCCTTACAGTCATATAACTATCATGTTGATAACCCAAAAACATTTCAGTTAGTATTTATTTCAAGTTTAACTCATTTGTACGTCTGCACTCGGTCTTGATACTCTTCTGGGCAGGTTTTTCGTTTCTTCTAAAGTCGAAGGCAGCTCTAAATTTTTTGTCTCTGGCAATGGGTAACATAGTATTCCGCCTATTATAGCCATTGTCCCAAAAATACCTCCTGATATAGTATCAGGTAAAGCATTGATAGGTGGTGCAATAATCTGCCCAACTCTAGACAAAACCGAAAGGAAACCCAACACGGAATTCCTGATAGAAGTTGGAAATAATTCGACACCGTACAAGAATACTATGATGAAGGACATGAAGAAGAAACAGTTGCAAATGCAAGCGATGACGACACGTGCCCAGTGCATATGTGGAGGTATACATATGACCATGATCATGAATATCCCTGATAGGAAAGAGGTTGCCATCAAGAAGGATCGTCTTCCAAACCATTTTAATAAAAATGCCGCAGTAATCGTTCCTGGTATTAATAATGCTCCAGAAATGGCTACGTTGAGATGAATGTTCCCACTCATCTTGCCGATGAATTGTGATACTCCGTAATAGCCCATGCCACATACAAAGTATATGAAAGACATGCACACGAGGTTTAATGTCAGTCTCTTGTGGCGAAAGATTTGCCAGAAACTTAGTTTCGTTTGTTTTATTTTCTTGTTTGTTGAATAGTACTCTTCCATTTCTGATTTGATCGTGTCAGATGGGTGTCGGTTGCTGAAAATAAATTAGTAGACTGTAATTTGCAATAGGATAATGCACAAACAATACATAATTACCAAGCTTTCTTTGATTTAGATGATTCTATACGAAAAAAAATCATTTTAATTTCAAGAAACGGGTGACCAAAACCAAATCTGTCCGAAAACATAGCGTGACTTACAGGTATGTGTGGGTTATCTAAAAGATAAGCATGAGGTAAGTATACTAGACCAAGTCTAGTCTAATTGATCATTCTAATAATAACTAATAATTAAACTCATACTAACAAAGCCATAATCTTCTGCATCACAACTGTAGCCCTTTCCAACTTGTCATTATCGATCAACCATTTCGGGGATTCCAGGGTTAGCCACCACAAAGAGACGCATAAAAATGCCGGTATCGATATGGCCAGTTGAAATGCATCGCAATGCCTCAAAAGGTATGACACTCCTGCTAGAGACATGTGGCTCACGTTTATCGGTACATGGAATAGGGCTGTCACCATCTCCCTGTAGTTGATGCCGCAGTATTCAACACAGAGAACATAGCCGGTCACGATTGCTCCTCCTACCCCCATGCCTTCAATGCAACGCATGAATATGAACGATGCAGCTGTTGGCATGAGGATTATTAGGCACCCTGCCACGGCGATGGTTAGACAGCTCACTGAAAACATCAAGAGCCGGCCGAACCTGGAAGGTAGAGACAAAACTTAGCAGAAATTGGGACGGAACTTGAGAATGTTCTATGACTACAGTAATCGGTTTCCGATCAAGATCTCTTCAGGTCTTTCGCTCAATTAAACTTCCTATGCAAAAGATGTCTGGTTGAGTGGTACAAAAATAAAATTGGAATATACCTATTATGTGTCTGCCTCGTAGTGATCCTCAACGCTACTGCTACGCCTAAAATCATGGATACGATTCCTATTTCATCCAAAATGTTATTGAGTTTTCTACGAAATTCTGGATTTGTTCCCGATTGATGGCTATGGCTTTAAAGTCTAAACATATCAGTGCACTATAGGTGTACATTACACGTTCCTTTGACCATACGAAAGGAGTGATGGTATGTAAGTTGTTAAAAAGGCAAAGTATTTAAACTAATCAACGATGCGATAATATCACCTTTATTATAATACTAGCTTTCCGCCAGCGGCTTTGCCCGGTATCCCATGGGAACCATACATTTTACCGGGATAAAAAGTAGCCTATGTGCTATTCCAGACTATGTTCTATCTCTCTGCCAAATTTCATCCAGATCCGTTCAGTAGATTTTGCGTGAAAGAGTAACAAACATCCATACATCCATCCTCACAAACTTTCACATTTATAATATTAGTAGGATAGGAAGTAGGAAGTAGGATTAACCCATTGCCTGCGGCTGATCATATACCGGTCCCCATATATTATTTCTGCAATTATTAATGCATTATTTATACCGGTGCACGTCATAATTCAGTTATAGTAAATTTCAGTTCACAATGTAAACTTTCAGACGCTTAACGTAATTAATTGGAAACGTGTGTCAACATTCATCAATATTTTAAAACGAGATTTTAGCTCTTTCGAGGGGAATATCGATGGTAATTAAATTAAGGCTCGGTTGATTAAAAGGGGACGAGCAGAATTTTCTAAATTAATACCAGGGAATTATAGGTGTCGTTTTGGTGTGTCTAGATGTCTATCGAATAATTATATGAAGTTATGGAAGGGTCAGTGATGTATTAACAGGTTATAGAAGACTTAGATGAAACCCTAATGCATGCATATACTACATAATAGAAAAAAACATATACATATCCTATAATATGCAATGGTCTTCCTAAAATAGTTTGGTTACTTTTTAATTTATATTTTATTACATAGTTATAATTAAGTAGGAACTGCGAAGTAGTGACTTGTTTTGTTTAAGCAGGGCCTCAAAATTCAAACCATAAAAATGATGAACGAATGGTGAGGAATGATGACGAAGCAATTAATAGGAAGTATATGTTTCCAGCTCTTTGCAGGCCGTCCCACTCTTTCGATGCATGTTTTACACTCACTAAACTTTCTGCAACAGCAGCCACCAGCGGCATACGACTGGTCCTTGTGGAAGTCTATAGGGGAGGCCTTCATTCCACAGCTAACCTGTTTGGCTGATATGATGATGATATATTTTTCCACTCACCTATCAGACATGAATCCAAACAACAGTGCTCCGAGCAACGTCCCAACATACAGCATGCTTTGAGAAAAGCTCACAAGCCACACCCTATCACAAACAATACCAAATTTCGTCTGCATAGTTTCTGTAAACACAGTTCTATTCCATTCCGGTTCCTCACAAGGACACTGGTCACTAGACCCCAGGCCTTTACCTGGCTTCATACAAGTGAACTCCATGGGTGGCGAGAGGAATATCAAGCTGAGGATGTGCCAGAATATGGGTAGCTTGGTCAGGAAAAGAAAGAAAAATATATAGACATGGTAACAGGTCATTCGATGGAAATATTTTTCTATGGGACTTTTTGTAGGAGCCATTTTTATGGTTTCGTTTAGATGGTTGATCAATCGCGTCGGTTATGGTAACTGTTTTCGTTTGGAAATGTTATGATTAAATAATAGTAATACTACGTTGCTGATTACAAAAAAAAAACAAAAGCTTCCAAGAACTTGAACAGTAGCTAATACAAAACTTTCGTAACATGTGAAAATGTACTATACATAGATGTATCGAGAGTTGAGAAAGCTTTACTTACTCATTAATTTTATAAACTGAATTTGTTTGTCTATTACTATTTAAAATCACACACTGGCCATTCGGCCATCTTGAAAATATTTGCAAATCTTTTTTTTTATACCACTAAGGTGGCAAACAAGCATACGGCCCACCTGATGGTAAGCGGTTACCATAGTCTATGGACGCTTGTAACACCAGGGGTATCACTCGCGCGTTGCCGACCCTAAAAACCTCTTAGAGGTTTACGGAGGATTCACTGCGCCGACAGTTTGAGGGAATATTTCTCTTATTGCCAGCGCAGCGCATCCTTAGAAGGAGCTCTGGCGACCTTACTCACTGCAGAAACACAACACACAATAAAGTGTGTTATTTGGCTGCAGTTTTCTGTAAGGTGGAGGTACTTCCCCAGATGGGCTGCTCCAGATTTGAGCCATAAATGGCTGTGCGCTACCTCTCTTCAAGTTGGATTTTTTTTTGTTGGAACAAGTCTTGGGTGGTATTTTTCCATTAGTAAATTTTCAATAGCAGAAGGCTTGCCTCATAATAACCTCGTATATACTTACACCTTTTCCTAATCCTTTGAAGACATACGCGTGATGATATGTATATTTTTTTTAAACTGTTTGTTAAAGATGACCAACTAATTTTCATAAAGAAATTGTCCGTGAATATTTTTTTATATCGTTAGGTAAGTTACCAAATTATAACTTTACGCTGAGGAACGTACTTACAGTAATATTGCCATTTAATTATAATCTGACTTTTTCATAACAAGAAACTTCGGAATAAATTATTTATTGTAAGTTGTACAAACTTTTTGCTGTAGGGCAAATTAATAAGAGTAGCAACATTTAAGTCTTAATTAGATCGTTATCTTGACAGAAAAATTCCATTAAAAATAAATAAATTTATATAATAATAATAATATTTATCGTAGGGGTACTAATGTACACATTTCGCCGGCATGTTTAGTTCCTATATTAGGGGGCGGGCCTATTGCCATTACACAAATCCAAACCCTAAGCTGCTACTGAGAATTTCATATAAAAACCCAATAACAAATTAGCTCGACCCGAATCGAACCCAGGATCTTGAGCATCGTAGTCACAGTTACGACCACTATACTAACGCTACGCATACAGTGTAACAAAATCAATATCACCGGTTACAAGGGGATCAGCAGCAATACTTGCGCTCTCAAATCGCTAACATTTTGCTAACAGCTAAAATATACGTTCGTAAGATAGTATTCAGGGCATTAACTGCGCCACAAACTTTATTTTGCGGTACAGAAAACGAATTTTGGGATCTATTTAGCTAGTATCAAATGTGAGAATAGTATAAGGCGAAGGCAATGTAAGGTTTGTAAGGAAATTCGGCGATACTTAGATATGAGATAAGACTAGATGTGTCAATTTTGTATAGTTTTACTTCATGCAAAAAATTATTTCAAATACATAACTACTAATGTAGAATTAACTATACATATAAATAAAACATCAGTGTGATTTTTATCCACAGGCAGTATTTGTTGTGTTGCAGTATTATGAGTATGATACTGCCTTAGTTGCCGTAACCGCGACTGCCACGCATGAGGGTTAGGCCCAGGGTTGGGTTGGGCCTCCGTCACCGTACTCACAATAGATGTCGCTACGTCACTTTAAGACGTAAGTTTAGAATGTGAAGGAAGATTTCGACTAGCGAGCGGGGCGAGTGGTAGCTTAGCGGTCAAAGAGTCTAGTGTCTCTCTCTCTTCTTACCTCTCCGAGGAATACGGGGGTATTGGTATTAAAATTATTGTATAAAAAGAATACATTCTTTCCGTACCTAAGGACCAATATTTCTAATCACTTCTAGCACTGGAACATCATCGAATGGAAGACGTCCAAGTAACGCCTTTGATAATATATGACGCGCGGCTGCCGTAGTCAGAATTGATTGATACGCTTTTAAGTGCCGCAAATATGAAACCATTTTTTTATTCATTCATAAGCTGTGTTTCAGCAGACGTGGGTGGTGACGTTGGCATTTTTAGGTCTGATGGGTTAAGGGTAGTGTTTTAATTTTTTTTCTAAATGCCACTTCAAAAAGCCTAATCATCATCCTCCTGCCCTTATCCCTATTCACTTGGGGTCGGTGCAGTATGTCTTTTTCTTCCATACATCTCTATTAGCCGTCATCTCAGCATTCACTTCCTTTGTGGTCATATCCTTTCTCACACAGTCCATCCATCTTTTCTTTGGTCTTCCTCTTCCCTTATATCTATCCACATTCATGCTTAAAACCTTTTTGGTAACATACTTCAAATCTACTTCAAAAAGCTTAATGCTAAATTCAATTGAGGTATTAAGTGTTTTTAATGTATAAATTGATTTATTTCTTTTTTTATTTGACATAAAAATATAATTTTTTGACGTTTATAGAACACGTGCCGCCGCCCGCGACTTGGATCCCGTAGAAGTTGAATTTTCCTCTCGTTTTTTCTAAAATTTTAATTATACTCCGCTCCGATTAGTCGTTAGCCTCTTCGATAAACGGGCTATCTAACACTGAAAGAATTTTTGAAGTCAGGCCAGCAGTTCCTGAGATTAGCGCGTTCAATCAAACAAACAAACAAACTCTTCAGTTTTCTAATATTAGTATAGTAGAACATGAGAACCAACGGCTATGAGAACCAACGACTCCATACGCGAAGAACTTAATATCCACACACGACTCTCAATGACATGCCAACAACGCGTTCTTTCGTTTTTTGGAAATATCGCCCGTCGTCCTGATAGCCTCGAATATTTGGTAATGACGGGAAAAATGGAGGGCACAAGCTACCACCTGCTAAGTGGAGTGATCAAATAGGTACTCAAGGCCACCAATTTAACACTCCAAAAGGCAATCCACTCTGCGGGTGACCGGGCCGGTTGGAGAGCGTGCTGTCGTCCTAGAAGACATAGTGGTCAAGATCCTCAGCATTGAGGGACCGACGAGATGGGTGGATAGTAGAACATTATTTACATAATAAAATCTTTGAGGTTTAATTTTATACATGATGTTTTAGTTAAATTAAACATAAGTAACTCTAATTTGATTAACCTCAGAAAAATATGTATAAAGTGTCACTTAAGAGTGAAGACCTTCCCCCTTAACCATGAGTTCTATCGAATGACTTTCGATAGGGTTTTTACGCATCGAAACGCTGTAATCTCATAGCAGGTTTTAGTTCCTTACGTAACCGCTAGAGGCGCTGCGAGAGTTTTCCATACAAATATTTTACGGCGTCGCTAGCGAGTCTAGTAAGAAAAACTCATGGTCGAGGTATTGTAATTAGCTAACTTTTACCTAAGTAAGTTGCTAAATGTTTTGTTAATGCTGTTGTTGGTTTTCCATCAAATAAATAAATATAAATAAAACATAATTAAATCTTGCAATGACAATGCATTTTCGTTTTAGCATTCTGAAACTAATTATCAATAATATATTTTTAGCCGACTGCCGAAGGAGGGTTATTTATAACCCTAAAATGTTCCGTCCATCCACGTGTGCAAAAGTAAAAAAAATATCTTTCACTAAACAACTCGATAGAAACAGGTAAAAGTACTTAGTGCAACGTCGACATCGACGAGGAGGCAACCGCTTTACTATAATCTTGTTAGGCACATCGCTAGTGCATGCCGTTTAGTGTAGTTTGTATCTGTATTGGATAATATTATATTCTTTGATACTTTTTAGACCATTTTCTTGTGAACCTGGTGTGTGTTTCGCCCTTACGAGAAAAACATAATTAGTACGTTTAGTGCGCCTTATTAATATATATGGCGTACACTAGGTATAGTTAAACTATGTAGCTTCATATTTCGGTCACTTTAAAATAATCTGAAAATGATAAAACTAGTCCTAGCGTAAGGATGTTTGTCCACCGCCACCCGCCCCGGAACGTCACCGGCAGCGAGATTATTTTTGGTCGAGATCACGTTGACGTGATCAGGGCGCGCGGTGGAGACACGGCCATAGTAAATGTATGTATCGCTAAATCGGCGCCGTTATCGCGTTGCCGGTGACGTCCCGGTGCCGGTGGCGATGGACAAACAGCCTTAACCTTATTTCCAAATCTTGTCGTCAAATGCTTCCACCGTTACGGCGTATTATACCTTTTCAGCGAATAATTATGTAAAAAAAAAAGTTAAGAAGCCTTCTGCATATTAAGTTTTCATTAATAGTATTACTACAAGGACATTCAAATTGTTAAAACTACATAACTTTAAGAAGTACCTAGTTCTTTGCAATAAGGCCTAAGAGGGCAGCTTCTTCATAAATTTAAAATTCTGGTCTCGTCTTGGAATCTTCTAACGACCTAGTAATTACAACAGAAGTGGAATCCTTAAAAAATAAATAAATTTCTAAAACAATCCGTGACTGAAATTCACTAGTAAGGCTACAGTTTTATTTTCAATCGTAAAATTTTATTGCTTTTCATGAATAATGTAATGAAAATAACAATTTTATTTACACTACACCACGTATTTATTTTTTATCTCTGGAGAAAGAAAGAAAGTTTATTCTGACGGTCTGGAAACTAAGAGACTAACTTGGCAGTTCTACTATCCACAATAATTGTAAGACTTATGTAAAATGGAAAGTGAAGGCAGATTGGTTCGTCCCACAACGTCTCAAGGGCCAACTTGATGAAATTGGGTTACTTGAACAAATGGATTTACAGTCTGTCAGAATTTTTATTTACACTATCATGTTTATTTTGTTTTTTATTTACAAAATACCAATCTAGTTAATGGTCCCATTTAAATTTATTTTTGTTTTGCTTTTTTCTTTTCATTTGTTTATACGATACGATTAGTATTAAGAAATAAATAGCATAGATTACAAATATTAAAAAACCTACCTATTTGAAATATTTTTAACTGCTTCGGAACGAGAGATCTAGGATTCGATTTTCAGTTGAGGAAATTTCCCTATTTTTCTCGGTAGAAGTTTGGACTTTGCATTTAAGCCCTGTTAGTGGCAATAGGGTCGTACTCTATACCGGCAAGATGTAAGAATATAGTACACCTTTGCCTTACTCTATTCGTCAATTTGAATGTTAATTTGCAACATAATTATCTACAAGACCCGTAACACAAGCTATAGAATACCAGGTCCCATCCTCAACATAAGTTCGTAAAGACGAACAAACTCATAACCATACCTGTACAAAATATGGTGCAAGGGCACACGTCGAGAAGGTAAACCGTGCGGTTTCCAACATTTACTAGGCATAACCAAACAGTGCAACACAAACAGTAAGTCAATTATCACTTTTGGTTTTAAGTCTACTGATGTTTTTTTTTGTGTCGGATGTAGTTTCTAACTCATGGAGCTTTAGAAACTTAACCGGGCTTGGTGGTGAGGCACCATGTGCCTCCAGCCAGGGATACTTATAAACTAAGCAACAGCAGCTAAGGGCGTCCCCTTACAGGACTCGGTTTCGGCTTAGGGCGTTACTGGATTGGGTGCTAGGGACAGCTGGATCTGTAAAGTACGCGTGCATGACCTGGCCGGACTAAAGTAAGCCGTTTGGTGGCGCAGTACCTAATTTATAACTTACTAACTTCTGTCCAGCCAGGTCATGCCGCGCGTACTTTCAATGTTCCGAAACGTTGGGATTTAAATAATAAATCATAATGACGCGATAAAATACGTAAAAAACGTTAAGCTACCAACGCACGACTGACATTCCTGCTTCTAATCCTTGGCCGTCAGATCTCCACTTGCCATCACCACGCCTTGTCACCTATCCGGATCAGGATAAAACTATTTGGAATGAGACATTGCGCTTTATGCGAAATTTCATTTAATTAAGTGAACTTGCATTACGGTTCTAAATGTACTGTACCCAAGATAAACATACCAAGGCAAGGGGTGATGTACTATTATTATGAAACCACGACATGTGGCCCTAACTGACGTCATGTCAGACCAATGTCGGGCCAGACTTTTCACACCATAAGACAAAGATATCAGAGAAGGTCTACTCATACATAATTACATATTTTTAGAAGTTAAATACTGGAGGTTGGCTGTCATTAACCTCCAGTAATTGGAGAGGCACTTCGACGAAGAAGAAGAAGTTAAATACAGAAAATAGTTTATATAGAAGAGAGCGATGTCCTATTTCGTTCAAAATAAATATTGAGGGCTTGTTTCACAACCTCTGGATAGCCGTTAACTGCCGAATAAATTCAAAATTGTAGCAAAATTTGCATAAAATTATCTGCCAGATAATTTAACGGGAACTTATTAGTCAGCTATGAAACAGGTCCAAAATGTTCTTAAAATTTTATCTTCCTATTTCCCAGAAGATATTTTTTACGAGAAGTAAACTTTAATCAATTGTTTGCAAGCATATTCAGGCTTCGCATAAGTTTTATTTTCCTTTACATTTGCTTTTGCTGCACCTATTGTGCTAGAGATCCTGGGTCAGATTAACAGGTCAAGTAGTGTGGGGTTTTCGATGAAATTCTCAGCGGCAGCTTGTGGCTTTGTGCCCGTTAATGGCAATAGGCTGGCCACCTTTACATACCGGCGAACTGTGGGCATAATTTATTATATTATAGTCTGCACGGAACTAGTTGGCCGTGCCTTAGGTATGTGACTGGCGAGATGGAGGAGGAGAGACGGATGGTTGACGGGTGCTTGTTTTCGTTCACACCCGGCACCTCACCCCGTCCCTACCTAAGGCGCAGCCAACTAGTTCCGTGCGAACTATGGTACATCTCTGAACACTTCGGGGAATATAGGCGTGAATATATGTATATGTTTAGTGTGATATAAAGAATATCCTGTAAAACTTCTGCAATTATACTTTATAGTGTCCAACCAGGAATGTAATATTCAGATGTGACCCTCTGTACACTGTAAATCTTCACTAAGTGCGTGCTAACTATTATTGTGACACGTAAAGCCTATTTGTTTGTGCCGACTCATTTTTGACGCCTTACATTTAAATGGTTGTGATTATGTCGTGTTTATGTGACCATTAGGGACTGTTTCATAACCTCCTACTAAGTCCCCGTTAAGTTATTTGGCAGATAGTTTCATGTGAATTTTGTTTCATTTTTTAACTTATCTGGCGGTTAACGGCTATCCAAAGGTCAGCTTACTGATAAGTACCTGTTAAATTAGCTGGCACATAATTTCATACAAACTTTGTTCCATTTTCGAATTTATTTGGCAGTTAATGGCTATCCAGATGTTGTGAAACCGGCCCTTACTCTTGTAAGTACCTACACCTACTTTTATGATGTAACGTCTCAGTTTACACTGATTGATTTTTCACTGTTGTAAACCCGCCAACATTTAAACTTTCACCGAAAGCGTTAGAGCCGTTTTTGAGAACGGGATTACAAATATAAACATACACACAAATATCCTATACTAATATAAGAATAGATAGTACCTATAGAATATTAAAATTTGTGTGTTTCCGCGCTTTAGAAAATGGTTTTTTTTTTAATCAAATACATTACATTTACAACAAACATGGGAGTTTAAAATATTTTATTAAAACCAATCACTATCAAATACATAGCCTTACAATACGAACTAGCTGTATGAGATCGCCAAATTAATCTAATTATGTCATTGTATATTAATTACTAATTTTATTTTTAACAATTTACAGAAGCCATTTTGTTGATATCACGTTCTTCTTCTTCTTTTCGTGTCAATGGTAAATCAATGTGTCGAGTCAATTATGTGTCAATAGATAAAAGTATTTATAGAGTTTGAGCCCAGTAGGAAGCCACCTTAATTGCGGCATCCGTTGCGTTTATTAAGTCCTCGATATCACGTTTGAGACAGTTGAATATTTACTTGAAGTAACAAAGTGTTACTGTTGTCGCAATCGACTGCAAGATCAAATAAACTGTCAAAAGAGTACTGCGAAATTACAGGTTTTATGAATGAAACGTAGGCACGTTAACGTCCGCGCGGAACTAGTTGGCCGCTCCTTAGGTAGGGATGTGAGCGGTGGGACGGCGGGCGGAGTCGCCTGCGCGTCGTTAGACGGAGGAGCGGGAGCGCTTGCTTTTGTTCACATTAACCCGCCGCCTCACCCCCGTCCCTGCCTAAAGCGTGGCCAACTAGTTCCGCGCAGACTATAATTCTAAAGCTGCATTAGACAAGAGTAAAGCGGACTATACGCTCGATATGTTTGATAAAACACTAAATAGGTAGGTACATTTATAACGGTGAAACAAAATCCATAATAAAAAGCTATTTAAAACAACCATTGAGGTTTAAACTCTCCCGTTACTAGAAACAATAATTTAATGACGTCAGCTGACACTGCCAAGCTTGCCTTTGTAATGACTATCTACTAAAACGCAATTTCACGGCCCCTGTTATTAAGCTTCGGAATCCCTGGAGGCAGCCTTTACATTTTCTGATTATAAGTAAACAAGGCATCGTCGTAGGAGGCGACTAAGCCGTATTTTCGATAACATGACAACATCATTTGCGAACATATACTATTATGATATTGCAAAGGTCATAATCATTAGTTTTGAAACTAGAACCGGGACTCATGTAGATTTTTTATTATAACTTCAATTTATATCTATGGACTAGCCTTTACCCGCAACTTCGTTCCCGTGAACTTGTTTTTTTTTTCGATTCTGTAACATTTTTAATTGATACTCCGCTCCTATTGTTTATAGCGTGGTGATATATAGCCAATAGCCTTCCTCGTTCAAAACTGAAAGAATTTTTCAAATCGGACCAGTAGTTCCTGAAGTGGCATTCCGTGGCATCATTTTAGAGCATTGCTATTTATGTCGTATTTCTATACAGATACGTTTTAATGTCCAGTGGCAAAAAAATTAAACACCTTGCCATGCCGTCCATATGACAACACTGATTTTCACAGGCAGAAAATGTAATAATAGTAAAGCATTTTAATTTTAAATAGTGTCAATTTACGAAAACAATACCGAATAAGGTGATAATGATCGAGGCTAATACAAAATGCTTGTAGGCTGCACAAATATTTGCTTTACGCGACACTCAAACCGCAATCACAAATGTAACTAAGCATATCGCTCATGCACTGCTCCATTCTAACCGCTAAACAATAACTAACAATGAGTACTTTTTTAAACAAACATGGTCCGTATAAACGCGATTATCAACAAAATGGCTTCAGCGTTCAATAATACTAAATTGACACAAACGTTATCATCTAGTCCACCGTGATGAGTCCACTTTCCCTGACCACTTGCTCCGTCGACACCGGGTTTAAGAACACTGAAAAGATAATAAAGTTTATATAATGTATGCGGGCATTGAGAGAGCTATGCTCAGTCTCTCTGAGGGATAGAATTTGCAACGAAATTATCCATCAGTGAACCAGGGTGACCGACATAGCTCACAGGCTGAAGTGGCAATGGCAGTGTCTCTTGGAGAACCGACAAGCGTTTGAGCAAACGATTGCTGGAGCGGAGACTGCGTCTAGGCAAGCGTAGTGTGGTTGAGCTCCTCGCGACATGGTTGAGCTAATCAATGATAGATGCGTGCGTCCCGTCCGCAGAAATACAAAGATACAATTCTTTTCTCTTTATAATATTAGTATAAAGATATAGATTAGTAAATTAGTATTATTAGTATATTAGTTACTCACTTGTACTACCAGTGAATAAGTCTTGGTCAGGAATAATGCTGGCCGCTGCAATTGCTGCTTCATCGAGCACGATCACCTGGAATTGATATTAAAATGACTTTAATACTGTGTCAGTTAGAGTCGCAAATCCTATGGCACTCAAAGCGAGAAGCACTCTAAAGCTTCAGCCGCCTAATAATTTTCTCACTGCTCAGCCGCCTAGGTCAAAAGGCCTGCCTTTGCTTGAGCCAGGGACTAGGTATAATCCCCTTAACGGATAGTGTAGAGTGGGTCGGTGGATATTTGCTTTAAGATTTGTAGTAGGTATTATAGATCTCATCATAAAGCTTCGTATAGCAGAATATAGTAGAACTAGCTTCTCCACGTAGTCTCGTTTGCCGGAATGTGATCACAACAAAATATTATACAATCCAAATCTCCTTATAATATTACGTAGTATGTTTAAAGCTACTTGGCTAACTGACTCGTAAGCCTAGAGGTCCGAACCCTCCGGGGAACACAGGTGTGGTGGTATGTTTGCTTAGATATCCCAGAAACGTATAAAGGTACTAAACATAAATTAAAGATTTAGAAAACCCCCGACATGAAATGTAATTTGCCATTTAGTGGTGGCGGCCATCTTGGATTTGAAATTTATCATAGTGTATAGTATACTCCTAGTAAAGCCCTTTCATTTGGTACCCATATTGAGGGAGTTGTGAAAAAATATGTAATTCGCTATTTCATCAAACATAGCTAAGAGCACTCCCGACTAATTCACCTTCCAAATAAAAAAAACAAAATCGAAATCGGTTCATCCATTCGGAAGCTACAATGACACAGACAGACAGACACACACACACACACACACACACACACACACACACACACACACACACACAGATACGTCAAACTTATAACACCCCGTCGTTTTTGCGTCGGGGGTTAAAAAGTGATTATAAACTTTTAATGTGTATGGACCGGAATATTTTACAGCATTGTCGTTATTGTCTTTACAAAATACAATCTATTCATACGATCGACACGAAGAAGAAAAATCTATTCTATAGTCCGAGGGCCTTTTTTACCATTTTATAGTTTGTGTTTGAGAAATTGACATACGAGTCCGAGAGTTACTTAAAACTGTGTTATAAGTGAGTTTTTCAAACTACTTTTTTATAACACACCTTAATACTAGTTCAAGTTTTTATGTAATTTTACTACAAAAAGTTGTATCAGGATAGTAATATTAAATGTAAGAGGCTGATTTTGATTGAGTACTGTTATCAAAAGCCCAAGTTATTACAAAACATCAGTTATGAGAGCTGTCAAGTTGTGTAATAGTAAAAGAAAGGCCTCTATTCAAAATTGTAATTTGTTATAAAGGACCATTCCTTTGATATGAAAATATTTTATTAAAATTACAATGAAGGTCTAAATAAAGATAAAGATATTAGGTACGTATAATAGTTGTAATTTTAATGTAAAAAGTAAAAAAAACACTTGCCAAAAAATTGAGCTCAAAATGGAGATTGAAGGGGTCTCAATATGCTGGGAATAGTCATCCAACTATATGATAGATTGACCGCAGCAACCGCAGCTTAACCTCGCAGATCAATAGTTACTACTAAACCACAAAACCCTCGAAAATTCATAATTTATTATATATTCATAAAATATGTAAATTATAACAATATAATTTTTGCCCAAACTATCCCAAAATTGAGGAAAGGCCATTTTGCCATGCCAGTTGGTTGCACGTGACTGTGGACCAGTCTGGTTGAAAATAATCCATATCCTCCCGCCACCGACAACTTGTGTCCCCACTTAGTTGTTATACCAATCCAATGCTGGTCTGGCATTCGGCTAATATGGCCTACCCAGTCCCACTTATTTGGCAGCTTTCTGGGCGACGTCGGTGATCTTAGTTTAAAATGATTAAAGTATAAAAAAGTATAATGATTCTTACATTTACCTTAGGGAAGCCAAGAACCCTGGTGGTCTCAACCACCTCCACAGTCTTCTTCTCTTCAAACATAGGGGTCCTGAGAGGCAGCAGGTCTATGGCATTGGCAGCCAAAGACCACAGGTGACCAGCGCCTTGCGGGGCCCTCGCGCCCTTCCGAAAGTGAGGGTTGATGGAGAGGTTATGTCGCACCGAATTCTTCCAGCGCTCGTCATTTGCTTTGTAGAAGGGGAAGCGGTCACTGAAAAAAACATTGGTGACAGCAGAGATTAATATTTTTCTTGACATGAAGCCGGACGAATAATATTCAATAATGTAAATAGATTTTTAAATACACTTTTAATCTAGATCTCTTTTTTACGTCCATCATAGTATTATGTAAGTATGAGTGAAATTAAAATACAGGGTAATGCCTGG
Source organism: Acronicta psi (assembly GCA_946251955.1). Lineage (NCBI taxonomy): Eukaryota > Metazoa > Arthropoda > Insecta > Lepidoptera > Noctuidae > Acronicta > Acronicta psi. Next base: position 1,316,067 of record OX276474.1, read on the forward strand.
CCCTTTGAAGAAGGAGGGCTGGACATCAAGATCAACGGTACCTATGTTGGAAAATGTATTGCAGGTCCACAAAAAAACCAGATTATATTTCTTTTACAGTTAAACGTATAGCTTCTTCCAATTATCCATTATTTAAGTAATTTCCAATATTAGCTTGTTTTTCGAAACCATCTAACACACACTTTAGTCACTCAAAACGTCATACAGAAATTCGTCAGATACGCTAGCATCATATTACAAAACTTAGGCTAGGTTACCATTCCGCCATTGAAGCATCACTAAAATCCCATATCAAAACAGTAAACGGTTCCAATCCCCCAAATCCGGTACAATACCACCTGCTTGCTACCTTGTATAATGTTTACAAGGGACATTGGGGCACGCGACCTCTGTAGATAGGGCGCGCGTCCCGTCCCCGCCTGACACCGAGATCGATTGCTCTGCGAACCGCGACCGACCGGTGCAGAGCTTATAGAGGAATTATCTAATACTTTATGCACCTGCTTATTGAATTTGGGGATTAAAGAGCGAAAACATTGACGTGAATAAACGGTTCTCACCCTTGTGTGCACAAGTTAAGGTCGTTTATGCAGTGGAACTTCATGGGTCAATAGCTGCCCCAGGATTTACGGCTGGTAAACAACTTTTTTTATGTTGATTGATATTGTGTTATGCACCTACGTGTTTATTGTACCAAGAAAATCAATACTAAGATACTCAGAAGTACTGAAAAGATGTTAAATTTATTGGTACTTAATGAGCTTTCTAAAATGGTATCAAATAATAACAACTACTTTAGTTGTTGCTTGTATTTTATATTTGTGCATTCTGAGAATTGGAGTCAGGTTATAAATTATGCTTCATTTCTTATGCCAAAGGAAGGTTAAGGGTCAAAGTATAAATATTTCTTGTCTTTTCATCTTTTGTTAATCAAGAGATCAAAAGACACGTAAATAGGATGTTTGTATAAATAAGACACTGTACCAAAAATCATTATTCCAATTTTCGGATAAAGGAGAAAGCACAAATAGAGAATACGCGTAATAAGATATTTATAACATTCGCAACATCCGCCCCGCTTAGAACAGGAAACTCGATACAATAAATGTGTTTACAATAAACAACGGATTTAGAAACCTAACAACAAGCTTGACAACAATTAGTCAACGCCATGAGTCATGTTAATACAATCTCATCATCATCGTATCCCCATTTACTGTCTCACTATTGGGCACGAGAGAGGTTGGGCTTATAGTCCACCATATTGGCCGTATTCGAGTTGACAATCTTAGGGTGGCGGTTCGCGCCATGACAGAGACAAGCGACCGAGAGTTTGGTACATGCAGAAGAGACCGAAACACTTGCCGCGGTCCGAATCTCAGTCTCTTTATATTCTAATGAATAAAGTCTGAATCTCAGTCTCTTGTCTCGGTCGCTTGTCTATGTCGCGGCGCGAACCGCCAAGCTCTTTCAAGCATGCAGGATTTCCTCAGAATATTTTTCTTCAGCGTTTAAGCGAGTCCCTGTTTCCCATTGGGGTAGACAGATACTGTAGATTTCAACTTTCTACTTCTTTGTACACCAATTTCGCCTTTTATGCTCATCAACGTAGTATATAACTACTCGTCGGCTTAGGGTCTTCTTAACTCTGTCTTTTTGAGAACTTCCGCAATTAATTATTAACCCATACATAATTTCGTAGAGTAATGTGGGTGCCTTGGATTCGTAAGACAGCAGTCCAATGACCATATCACTAGGCTATCACTGCTATGTTCAATCATAATAATAATCCCTATACTAAAACATAAGACATACAGTTCAATGATCACATCACTGGGCTATCACTGCTATGTTCAATTATCATAATAATCCCTATACTAAAACTTAAAACATAGAGTTCAATGGTCATATCACTGGGCTATCACTGCTATGTTCAATCTCCAATTCCCCAACTAAAACTTAAGACATACAGATCAAGGGTCATATCACTGGGCTATCACTGCTATGTTTAATCTCCAATCCCCATACTTAAACTGCCACTACAGTAATCATCTGTATAATTACACTATCAGTTATCGCCGGCACGGTTAACAGCGGATCACGATGGTTATCGGCGCGTAACCGAGGGGGCGATATTAATTTATTATCGCGATAATGTTTACCACCGCTTAGAGGGGAGGCTTGTGATTCGTTGTAATCTCTTCGATTAGCATTGTTTGATTAGCGATCGTCACGGTCGTGGATTTGATGAGTGTTTACAAGACAAGCGGCCGACTACCGCTTGAGAACCAATTGTAATAAAAAAAATTATCAAGATGACTGTTTATGGTCTGTCGCATACGGGCCACCCTAATGGTAAGTGCAACCGGAATCTATCGGTGCCAGAAAAATCAATTATATCAATAGGGCATTGTCTTATGCGTACAGGGTTATACCCACATTAAAAGAGTGTATGAAAAATATCAACATAATATGTTGATATTTTTCATACACTTATTGCATGTAAACTTTATAGTTCAAATGAGGTTGATAATGAGGCTGACTGCCTACTCCTTAGTTTGCACTTAATGCCAATTAAAAAAGCCATACTCAAGGACCCCGATTTATTATAGCATGAAATATAATCAAGCTTAGCTCGCACGAAGAATCGAAGACTAGAAAACAAGAAAAGCGTTTAACAAAGCAATTATAAATTTTATTACCCTTATAGCAACTAACAATAACACCAAATCAACTATTATCCTTCACTCTTCACACAATAGGCAACAATGAGCTAAGAAATTGTTCACAATATCAACGAATAGAATGACACCCCACAGAATGGTACCGCGGAACATCGGAACAATTGCTTTTGTACACATAATTCGATATTAAACCTTTGTGTATAGTTTAAAGAGGTTGAAATGGATTGATTGGGGAATAAAGGAGATTTCTGTACTGATTTTATGACTACCGAGGGGCGAATAGACAAAGCGTAATGCGTATAGTGTAAATTTATTGATAGTCTGTCTTTGGGCGTCTGAGATTTATTCGTAGTTAGAAAAAAGAAGGTTTCACAGATCGGTTGTACTCTTAACTCTTAAGTGTATAGATATAAAAGCTTCGTAGAGTATTTATAACCATAAAGAAGAACCTGAGAAACAGCTGACCTATACTTTCATTTATAAATCAACTAGTGACCCGCTGCGACTTCGCACGGGTACATTATCTTCTGTATTATGCATCAATACTAATATATAAACCTTCCTCTTGAATCACTATATCTATCGCAGAAAACTGCATTAAAATCCATTACGTAATTTATAAGATCCAAGCGTACAAACAGCGAGAGCGACTTTGTTTTATATTAGGCAAATTACTGGGTTTGAAAAATCATAGAGCAGAGAGAAGGAATATAGATAACATAATATGTTCATCTGTGAGAAATGTTGAACTACGTTGGAGACAACCCTATTCAATAAAAAAAACAATGTTCGGTGGTCTCCAAGTTGCGTGAAGTTCCTTCAAAACTTTAGTGAGACAATTTGACGCAGTCCTGTGTTCGTGCCGCGTTGGTTTATGTAACCGCTGGCACGTCATGCTGTCTTTAAGCCAAACCAATATGATACATAAGCTTACAATAATGTAATAGAACAAAGATTTACTTTTACAGAAGATACTATTATCTAAAAAGTACAAACTACACTGTAAATTGAAGTGATATTATTTTAAAATCTAAGAAAGAAATATTTTAAATATTCTTTTACACATATTCAGTCATGGCCAACCAGATTTTATGTTTTTGATTCAAATATTATGACACAAATAATGGTGTAAAATTAGAAATTTCATTAAATGTTATTAGAAAGTTTAATTATTTAAATCATTACTCACGAGATCCACTGATATATTGCAGACACTGTTAGCTCTCCATTTTCTCTCAAGGCCTTTTCTATCAACTCAGGGTACGTATACGGCGGCTTTTTTGGTGCTGGCGGTGTATCAGGGATATCCACCTTCGGTTCTTTCACCACGGGCTCATCATCCGGCACTTTGATGTTCACGAAATCATCCAATCTAAAGTTTAGGAGCCATGCGAGGCTTGCACAGTCGTTGTCATCATCTGATGGACTTTTGGAGCATTTTCTTCGTCTCCATTTCGACCTGTCACCTGTTCTAGCTGCCATTTTGGTTGGGCACGATTGGCAGCCACGACCGCACTGATGCCGTTCGAAATTCGAACGTCAGTGTGGTGTTTCGTGCCAGCCCGTGCTATCTCTGCTTCGTTTGTAATCTCTTTAGGGTGCATGGAGGTGATATATCAGTTTTTATTCGAAAAAGTTTTTATTGCAAGCATTTATAAAATTGCATTGTTTGAATAAAATAGCACAATCGATTTCTTTTTCACAAAATATTTTCAATTGAAAAATATAATAATAATAATAATTTTAATGTATTATCCCCAGTATTTAAAGAATTGGTTATAAGTACGTAGGTGCTCTTCTTTTTAATAAGGTTCAAATATTCTATTGTTTTTTTTTTCAAATAAGTATATATGGCGAGTACGAATGGAAGAGTTGGAAGGGGACGACCTCGGCGAACGTATCACAACCAGATTGCGGACGTTCTCAAAAAAGGCAAGGCTAAGAGCACCCTAAACCGACGAGCATGCATGGAGAGGTTAATGAACATAGACGAAGCGAAAGTGGTGTGCCAGGATCGTAGCAAGTGGAAATCTATAGTCTCTGCCTACCCCTATGGGAAACAGGAGTGAAGCTATGTATGTATGTATGTATGTTTTTTTTTTCGAGGTAGCTCAGAAACACACCAAACTATATTTTATAACATATTTTTATAATTACTTCAATTATTACTTGTAACAGACTAATAAATCAAGCCTTTACGGGAATATACGTTTTTAAGTTTTAGGTAAAGGTGTAATAAGTACACCCTCACTTTCTCAGTATGATTTTAGGGTCCGTGCAAGTTGCAAATTATCAATACCCGTGACAATTCCGAACTTTGGGCGTCTACAAGTTTCTGAAGAGAAAACCCAATCATATTTTTCCTGAATGAGTCGAAGGTTTACGACTCAGTCTCAAGCAACCACGCTTACCTTACAGTTTCCAACTCTTCAATAGAATTCGATCTTCAGATAAATCCTACATCACATGTTAGCTAAACAAAACTTGGGTCCCCGACATATTTTCTTAGAATAATTGTTTTCAGATCCAATACAATATTTGTTCAGTCGCCGCCCGCGCCGTGTTTGTGTACATTCCTTTACTATTTATCTTTTGTTAGTATATTGTTACTTTTTCGCGCGAATCGTGTTTTGTTTGCGAACACAAATAAGCGAATGTTTATTGAAGATTAGATTTTATTTGCACTTCATCTTAGTGCGATAATGATTTCTTAAATTGTTTTTCTTCTGAGATCTCTATGAAAAAACTTTGAAGAGTGTAGGTCTTGGCTGCTATAGTGGTACCACTGTATTGCTAAATGAATGGCAATAAAAGGGCAAGACAAGAGCAGTTTGAGCTCTATGACATTCACTAAAAAGGCCTACGCCCAGCAGTGGATGAATACCGAATGATGACCCCAAGTAAATTGGGATATAGGGAGGATAATGATGAAATCATAAATTACCGTTTACGGATTTTTTATCTGTTAATCTGTCTGAAAGTTTGTTTCGAATAGGCCCTGTATCGGCCCAACGAATTTCAATTAAAATTTTAAGGATTAGAACTGAATTTTGACATACTCGTAGGTACATATTTTTTTGCAGAACTTTTATATTCTCATTGTTATTTATTTATTTTTATTTATTTACTCACCAAAAACTTTTTCACTAAAAGTGGCTATTTGCCCTACTTCCAGGGCTTCCAGTAAAAGATTACTTGTTTCCCCGATTCTGCTGATACAGACAGACAAACTTTTCAATTACAATTTCAAATGACGTATTCAATTAGTTCCTTCTCTTTGACCCTCCAATCCGGGCGAAAAAAAAAACAGACTACCCTCATTCATTTCGAGTTACACTCGCGAATACCCAGCGTATAACAGGTCACTATTAAATTATCGCGCGGCCATCGCTTCGCCTCTCAATGCGTACACATTTTAAATTCAATTACCGCTTCCAATTTACACGGCGCCGCGGATTTCTCGCAATAAGCGGATTGATTTGTTGCGCATGCTCATACGTTTTGTTTTTTTCATTATTGCTGTTAAATATTCGATGTTTGAGCTGATTCGGGGCTTTATTCGGAAGGCCTAGTGTTGGGTTGTATCAAGTGCAAAATTAATTTGAAAAATAAATTGCATGACTAGCAGTGATGGAAGAGCTATTGGTTTTTTGGAGCTGGGGTACTAGTAGTCGGGAATTTTCAACTCAGTAATATAAAAGTAAGGTTTGTTTAGCCCAGTACCAAGCCGTAATATAGCTATGGCTGTAACTATATGTCTATGACTACTTTCGGACACATCTGTCCAGCCGTTGCATCGTGAAGGAGAAACAAACATCCAAAGTAACTTGCATATATTTTATTAGTAGGATGAAATAAACAATATTTTTTGTAAGCACAAAGAATACCAGTGAAAGTTTTTTTCTGGATAATCTCCAAGTTTTGTAACATAACATGGTTTAGGTAGGGTTGTACTTATCCCTAGTCCTAGAGTTCTAACAAGCTACTACTAAAAATTCTCTAGATGAACCCTGTAAAAATTTGTCCAAGAGATCAATTTGAATAACTAATAAATATGATTACTTAACTGCCTACAGTTAAACATTATTATATACCCCGGGGTGTCAGAACCAATAATTAACGTAACAGTCACGATTAAATCTGCATCTCCAATTACAGTTTTAATGTCCCCAACTTGGGACAAACTCATCGACTGTTTAAACCCTCAGGATCTGCGGTCCTTGCAGTAGCACAAGCACAAACACCAACCCTTTTCTCATGGCGACCTTGAACTAGTTCCATCCCCTTCCGCCCCCCTTTTTTTGGCAAGCCCCGAGCCCCAATGCTGTAAATGCCAGCTGTAGCCAACATTAATGCTCGTTTAGAATTAAAGAATGTTAAATTGACGAACTTTGCTATTATTTTGGAGGTCATCGAGTGGATGAAATTGATTTCAAAATTTGTATGCCACAGTAGCAATTGTTCTGACATTTCTACTGAGAATTTCATAGCTAAACCCAACAACATTTAGTTTGACTTAGGAATCGAACCCAGGGCCTTGTGCTTAGGAGTTCAGGACCACTAGCCACTTAGATAGTTAATTCAAACATATTGAGTAACTCCTCGTTTTTGAAGTTGGTTAAACTACAAAACAAAACAAGCTACATTTACCTTCATTTGATTTCTAGTTAAAAATATCTGAAAATAACAAGTTTTTGTCAATAATTAATTTACAGTAGCCATAATTGTTAATTTTGTACAGAAACTAAAAATAATTTCTCCAACGTCGAACACACACGATTTTCTAACAATAAAATATATATTCAAAACAAATTAACAAATTAAAAAACTATTTTTCCACACAAAACTAATTTGTATCCAATTAGAAAAATAATTACAACCGTTGCATCGCAGCGGAAATACATTGGGGGTAGGAAAAATAAAACGTTCGTACAGAACCGAGTGAGATCCGATTTAATTCGATTACGAGCATCGCATTGAAACGTTTCGAATTGAATCGATTTCTAAGTGTTTCGATTTAATTGGAGCCCATACTGTTCTCGTATCCGAATGCAATTATTCACCATTTACCGGCCGATGCCCGCAATCGTTATAACCAATGGTGCTTCGTTTGGACGATTAATTATGATCCGTTTAAACCGTCGAGTTACTTGTACGATTTTTTGGAGTTAGTAATTTACCAGTTAAGTGATTTAAATGACGACACTACTTAGCTGAAATGAAAGGCATATAAGACTAACGACATGAAATACTATCTATCTATAATACTTCTATACTAATATTATAAAGAGCAAAGATTTGATTGTTTGTTTGTTTGTATTGAATAGGCTCCGAAACTACTAGACTGATTTGAAAAATTCTTTCAGTGTTAGATAGCCCATTTATCGAGAAAGGCAATACGCTATATACCATCACGCTACGACCAATAGGAGCGGAGTAGCAATGAAAAATGTTGCAAAAACGGGGGGAAAATAAGACCACGTGGGCGAAGCCGCTGGCGGTAGGTTTCCGCCAGCTTATTATATAATTTACTTAAATACCTACATATTTTATACATTTACTCTACTATTTTTATATTTAGGTATCATTGAATCTATTAATTTGTTATTAATCAGTTTACTGTGTTCCGTCATTTGTCGATCTAGAGCCTTATTAAATTCTAGCCAAAACTAAGGTGAATCGTTTTTAAGTTCACAATAAAAAACTATAAATATTTTTGTCATAATAACGTTTCAGCAATCACAATATCACGTGTGTGTTGATAGTCAACATCTATGATTTTATACATAGACGTATAGACGAAATGAGGCAAAACATTCGAATTGCCGATGTTCTCGGTATTGGCAATTGATGGCACGTCATTAGCGCGCGTCACGTCGCGCATGATTTGACAATGTAATGTATCTGCATTTCGCTGTAGGCACGAGTACTTATCCCTCTCGTATCAATTTACGGTGATGATTGACGCCCTAGTTAATTCTCCTGTCGATGCCTATTACAAATATTGATGTTATAAAATATCTTATATTTTCTCATCTTTGCTACCTGTGTATATCAATATGTCGTACTTGTGTGAAGCTTGCTTTCTCCAGATTTAAATCTATACTAATATTATAAAGAGGAAAGATTTGATTGTTTGTTTGTTTATATTGAATAGGCTCCGAAACTACTGGACTGATTTGAAAAATTCTTTCAATGTTAGATAGCCCACTTATCGGGAAAGACGACAGGCTATATATCATCACGCTACGACTAATGGGAGCGGAGTAGTAATGAAAAAGGTTGCAAAAACGGGGGAAATAATTATAAAACCACGCGGGCGAACCGCTGGCTGGAAGCTACTTAGTTATAAAGATTTTTTCTTGGGTCTCATAGCATGTAAGCAGAAGCGACGTGCAATTTATAAATATCAAAAAATACACGCGCAGTTTATACGGAAACATCATCATCCTCCTGCCCTTATCCCTATTCACTTGGGGTCGGCGCAGTATGTCTTTTTCTTCCATACATCTCTATTAGCTGTCATCTCATCATTCACTTCCTTTGTGGTCATATCCTTTCTCACACAGTCCATCCAACTTTTCTTTGGTCTTCCTCTTCCCTTATATCCATCCACATTCACGCGTAGTTTATACGGAAACACAGTGTTAAAATATACATTATTACAGATAGGGATGAGCTACTAGCCTGTAACTTGACTCTAGCGTAAGACTTAGGGTTTTTACCCTAAGATTGTAAGTCAGAAACTAAATCTATTTATTCACTACATTAAAATTCCAAATCCAAAAAAATATTACGATAAAAAAACAAAATTCTAAATAAGTTTGTATTAGGAATTAAACTTGCAGTGTTTTGTTTTCTCCTTTTTTCGCGTAAACGCAGCATAAGACGGTTCCAGTACTCATTGTCATCAAGTGGCTTTAGATTGCAGGAATCCATTAGGAGCAGATACTGAGAATTAATCGCGAGTGGCCCTCATCCGTTTCGATGGTGTTCCTTATACTATATACTTGGAATGTTGTTTCGGAAAGTTATCGTTTGGGTGTTTGTAATGAATATTAGATATTGAACCGACTTCAAAATAGACGGGGTAAAAGTATTTTGTGATAACCACAGCCTGTCTTCACAAATTAATCACAATATCAAGTGGTTATTATTAGTTAGAATCCCAGTCCCTACGGTCTAGTGGTCCCAAGGGTGACTGCTACGCTAGAGGTCCCGGGTTCGATTCCCGGGTCAAGCAAAGTGTTGTTGGATATTTCTGTGAAATTTCCAGTAGCAGCTTGCAGTCTAGATTCGCGCCCGGTTGATGGTCGCCCCATATTACATAGGACCTAAATATACCGGCGAACTATGGGTGTTTTTTTAGTTTTAGTAACACCTGTACCTTCGGGGAATACACGCATGAAATGTCTATCACAACGAATTATCTACTATATAACTATCGAACAATCTGCACACACAGTGTATCTAGGTCATTGCAGACTTCACCCTAAAAAGCATCACTCTGTGCATTTATTATACCAGAAAATTTGATTCAGAACTTTCAGGACACTTTTCAATTAAAATTCCAATTCTCAGCAATTAGCATGATAAATTAGAGTTAAATTTCACAAAGCGAACTAGTAAGTCTTCTCAGGAAGGCGCGGAGTGCATCTTAATTCAATTGACCGTGCCGCTATTATGCAGTTCCTTCTTGTCGGGCAACTGTTTCCCAACTGTTGCGCCTCTTTATGTCGGTTGCAGGATGTTGTACTAATAGTTTTAATGTCAAGTTTGATGGCTTGAATGTCATCGTAGGAAGTGGGTTTATGGGGTCTGAATCTCGAACATAGGTACTTGTATTTATCTTGTATTTTTTTGTATTTATTTCATCGTTATGCACCTAGTTCTATAATAAGCTCGTGAGTTACAGCTGGTCCCAATATCAAATCAATCAGAAGATTTGCTTATTATATGGTATTTTGAGATAAAGTCCATACAAATTTTTTCAACAAACCCACCAAAGTATTTGTTTTTGTTTACCTTTTTTTATTAGGACCGGCCGCGGCCGTTAGTATTCTCGGTTTCGGAGTTCCGGACCTTAAATAAATACAATTGTAATGTTATAACTATCACAAATGTCAATTCGAAACCGAGAAGAATTATATTCTGAACATTATAAATACAAGAATTTTTCCTTCTGATGTCTTGTAAACCCTCCATTAAGTACTAATCAAGATAGATAGTAACTTCGGTCATTAAAATCGAAGCTAGCAATCTCTTAATAGATACAATCGGGACTTCAGCGCCAATGCCCCACTACTCTGCTAAGTGTCAGCAATTTAACAGATGCGATTCGTCGCTTAGAATTTAATTATAGCTATTGCATGTGCTGCAGAGTGCGAGGTAACTAACATATTATACGAGTATGTGGTGGACCTGACTCTCGCATCTATTGGGAAGGCCGACCTATTTTACTATCAACTGACCACAAGTCGAAACTCAGGTGCAACTCAGGAGAAATATGGTGCAGTTCACAATTTATGATCAGTTTACAAGACAAATTATATTTACACGTTGTTCACAATCTTACGGTGACATATATACAGATACTGAATTACGGTATCTATTCTTGTTAGTGCCTATCTAGGATCTAGTATCTAGAGTGCTAATTCTGTGAGCACACAACACTACTCGATACCGCAGGCTATAATTGAATCGCTGCCATAGGATCGTCGTGCGATATAAGCAACGCATAGGTGCTCGTAGTTAATCGGTTAACCTAGATAGTATACGTACCGATCTAAAATTAAGATAATTATGATTTTTGTACTAAAAGATGTTTGGGGTTGACAGAGACTAAACAGTATCACATAAAAAGTGTATTTTAAATATTTTAAGTATCCTCCTCTCTTCTAAGTTGCCGTGCCCTGCAGTGTCCATAATGTACCTATTGTGATAATTTAACATCGAACATGATTATTTATGGAGTGCAATAAAAATACTGAGTATTGAGATGAGAGACGAGCGAGCATGAATGAGGAGGTCGATGAGCTTAGATAAAGCGAATAGTGGTCTGCAAGGATAGTTGCAAGTGGAAATCTATAGTCTCTGCCTACCCCAATTGGGAAACAGGCGTGAAGCTATGTATGTAAGTTCTAGATAACATAATATATAGGTATTTAGATTTTTTCTAACTTAAATTATTACCATAACGAGGTAAGATTCTCAGAGAAAGAATTCTCACGAGCAGCTCGGAGTTTGAATTTGTGCAATAGGCACACTCCCTATTACATGGGACCTGAACATACCAGTCAACTTTTGTTGGGCAATAGTATATTTCCGCCTTACTCTTCGGCGAATGCAGGGGTGATGGTATGTTTTGTAGAAAATATCATAATTATGAAATACACATACCTACACTTAATTTTTAGGTCCAAAAAACCCAGTTTTTTGTATCAACAGTGATAGTACTAGAGACTATATTCTCAACACATCCTCTCTCAGGCTTCTTCGCAGAGATGTTAATATTTGTGGAGTGTTCCAGCGAATATTGATTGCTGGTCGCCTTGACAAGGGTCTAGCAGGTTGAGAAGGTGCGAAGCTTTTAGCTTTTGACAGAACTATTCTGTAAACACGAGTTACTATCGAACAAATAAATAACTAATGTATGCATACACTGAAGGAAAACATCGTGAGGAAATCTGCATGCCAGAGAGATTTTCCCGACAGCGTGTGAGGTCTGCCTACTAGTATAGCTTAATCTCAGTCTGAGATGCAACCCGTGCCCAGCAATAACAGACAGAATATGGGTTATAACGATGATTAGCCTAACCAGCTGCCCTAAAAATTATGCGCCGCGACTAAATTTTATCGACGCTTTTATCGTGCATATAGCCTGAGACAAATTTTTGTCACTAAAATCTACATATTTACTCGATCTTCATTATATCAGCGAAAACAGGTCCACTGCTAAACAAAGACCTCTCTCATAGACTTCCACAGGAACCAGTCGAATGCCGCTGGATCCAACGACTGCAGCGACCTTTACCAGATCGTCGATCCATCTCGTTGGAGGCCGTCCGACGCTGCAATTTCCACTCGAGAACCTTTCTGCCCCAGCTCAGTTCTACAAGCTATGTCACTCGATATAGTAACGTTATCGCAGCGATATTCTCGGAATAGTCTCTAAACAGATGGGTCTCGGAATTTCAGTGGTTTACGAAGGTGTATTGTTTGTTCTTGGCTAAGATTAAATTTGTTGGCCCACTGCTGAGCAAGGGCTGACGTGTCGCTAGCACAAACTATTTCTATATTGTTCCCCAGTCATTTTAACTTGGGACTGTCTCAGCTTTTTGTGTTTTGTCATATAAGAAAATTGTGATTCGTTTTCCTGTTCACGTTTACCAAATATTTTGTAAATATATTTTAAGAATGTAATGTAATTTTGATTTTCTTAGTAGAAAAACAGTAAGTGCCTATGTTTTGTTTTTACTTTAATACCTTGCTCAGTATTCCTAGCGGCCAAAATGTGGTCTGTCTGACGTCAAACCATTGTACGTAATTACACAAAAACGCAGGGGTGAAAATAAAGGCCCGAATATACCAAATTACAAAGCGTTTAACCATCCATTAACACCACAACTAAAAAAGGCCGAGGCGTCAAAAGGCTTCATCTATCAACGGCCCTTAAACTACAGTTAAGTTGGTGAAAATCGGCGTGAGTCAGAACAATTCGCTAATGGAAACCGTGGTTAATTATACGCGTCATCAACACAGACAATAGTGCCGTGTTATAGGTAAATGTAGATTAGGCCTTATGTTGGAGTGATTATTTGAATAATACCTATTTAAATGAAGGAAAAAATCGACTTGCGGGCAGGACTAGAAGCTGTGCCTTCTGGTTAAATACACCAGACGCTATGACCGCTAAGCCACCACGAGTCCAGCTCGCCACGTCGAAATCTTCCTTCATATTCTAAATAGTCTCAAGGTGATGTTTTTTTTCCTTCATTAAAATAACTAGTAACCTTAGCATAGAAAATGCTTTAAAAAATACAAAAAGATCGAAGACATTTTTTTTTCTTTCACACAGCACCATCTAGTCCCAAACTAAGCGGAGCTTGTACTATGGGTACTAGACAATCGATATAATACTTATATACCTTTTTTGTAAATACATACTTATAATACATAAGAAACACCCAGACAAACACAAACACTTAAGTTCATCACAATAAATGTTTGTGTCCTGTGGGAATCGAACCCACGACCTCGTGATCAGCAGACCGGTACTCGAACCACTAGACCACAGACATCGTCAAATAGATATCAATACTCTTTAACTCCACTTAAAAAATCCCAAACGAACTGACTAATACAGGGATGTATTGAAAGGTTCGTATGTAATTCGATTTTGTTCAATGATTATTGTATAACACAGTACACCCGCACTTTTCCTTCGATTCTAATTTCAAATTCATACAAACTGGTCAGCGGAGAGTAATACAAAAATCCCAAAATAAGTGGTTTACACGCTCTAATACTTAACCCTGCTATGATCGCTGGATTAGAATCCCTGAGCTTGCACGAACGCTAAAATTACATAGGTCTATTGGGCCCTGTAGCAGAAATAAGTGTAATGTAAGATACAGCGAGCAAAGGAAATTGACCCTATGCGTCCGAGGGAGGCCGTTCTTGATGACAATGATGTTCCTTTTCCTATTGTTTTTTTTTTCGACACAGAAAATGTTGTTATTTTTATAATATACATACATACACTCGCCTTTTCCCTACAATGGTAGGCAGAATCTAGAGACCGCCACATGTTACGATCATTCATGCATACTTCTTTAGCTTCCTCCACGTTCATACATTTTTAACCCCCGACGCAAAAACGACGGGGTGTTATAAGTTTGACGTGTCTGTGTGTGTGTGTGTATGTGTGTGTGTCTGTCTGTGGCATCGTAGCTCCCGAACGGATGATTTTGATTTTTATTCTTTTATTTGAAAGGTGAATTAGTCGGGAGTTAGCTAGGGGAACTAGCTAGCATAGCTAAGAACTTAGCTATGTTTGATGAAAATCGGTCCAAGATGGCCGCCGCTACAAAATAGCGGATTACATATTTTTCCACAACTCCCTCATTATGGATATCAAATGAAAGGGCTTAATTAGGAGAATACTATATACACTATAATACATTTCAAATCCAAGGTGGCCGCCACCACAAAATGGTAAATTACATTTCGTGTCGGGGGTTTTCAAAATTTTTCATTTAGGTTAGGTTATGTCATACACACGTTATTTATTTTTGTTTTGTTATTGTTCATTAAAAACCTTACTTATATACAGTCGCGTATATTTTTTTAAATCTAGGTAAAAAAGTACGTTATAATATCTCTATTTATTACATAAATTTAATGTACCATCACGCTTGTATTCCCTAAAGGATTGATAGAAGACAGTTAATTTATTGTGTAATGTAAAAAGCAATGTTTAACCTTTTTTTAAACTAGATGGCGCTGACATTTCCCACCCTATGAAAAGAAACACCTATATCATTGAATGAATGTTTTTCATCTTACTTACAATAAAAAATACATAGTTTACACACACAAACACACCCTAAACAGGGCGACTATTTACATAGTAAATAGCTGAGCTGTAGAAACAAGAATATCGTCCCTACTGAATCCGGTACGCATTAAGCAGTCATTCGGCCGAAGCCCTTCCCATCTCTATAGGTATATAAATATTTCTTTCATGAGATGTGTACTTAGGCGCGGGTGAGGCGATAAAATTAGGATTTAGTGATGTTCCGAGGATCGTGATAGTGGAAAGGTATACTTTGAGTTTTTGGGTTGTTACCTATTGTTTTTATATTTTTAGTGAAATGCAATCGTAAGGGATGTCTATAATACTAAGTAGGTACATGACTGTTTTTGTTAATAGTAAAACATCTATTATTATTGATAATACTCGTTCTTACCTATAACATGAAATTAAACGGGTAAGTTCTTGAGTAAGTTCAATTCAGTTTTCAGTCTGAAATTATTCTGTAGAGTCGTACAGTTGAAATCGATGAAAATCGAAAGCTTTTTTGATTTTGAGTAATGACTATTGTTTATTTGAGATGACACCAATATCATAATTGTATTGGCGTGAACATATTACCCAAAACACCAAATTCTTTTTGCAGAGAAAGTCGCTTTTGAATTATGCCAACACTCTGCTATCAGAATTGTTTAGCCTAGATTTTACCCATCAATTAACTCAATAATTTCAATCGCAGAAATCCCATTATTCATAACATGAAATATAATTTATCTCATTCTACCAACCTATTCGTGAATAATAAATATCAGTTCAAATTGAAATTAATTCAAGCCGATTTATAAAATAAGACCAAAAATTAATCGGAAATGAAATATTGGCGAACTTCACTTAAAAAATTAACTTAAATTAGATTTCTAATTGATATGAATTAGAAAATTAAGGAGCTTGATGATTCAAATTAATAAAATGAGATTTGTAATTAATTAGAATTAAAAAATAAAGAAACGAGATCGAAAGCATTAATAAAACTTGAGAATTAGGCGCCAAATTAATTGGATGTAAATGAAAAAAATATCTACGATTTCTGGCTGAATGATGAAGCGTATTTATTACAGAAAAAAAAACTAGTGCGTAAAGGACATGCCTAAATTGAGTTAGGGCGACTGCCTTAGTAATGTATAAACATTAAACCTAGATATAAATAATGCTGAATAACTGAATATTAGTATTTCGCATGACAAAAGTTTCGGGAACTTTTTAGATTGTAACAATTAAATGTTACAATCCTGAGAACAGATCGTAAAATCCTACATCAATAGGTACAAACTTCGGCTTAAGTCAAAGACAATAGTCAGATCTGGAACGAGTCAGATGTCACATTTCTGACTTTTGACGGTATCTAATTATCTACAAAAGTAGGTTTATTATCTACATTATCTATTTTTACAAGCTTTTTTTTTTTTTTTAACTTGCTTTGTTAGTATGTGTGTATGTTTAGAGCAAAATTTGAGAGCCTATTCTGACCCGACTTCCCGGTGTCTTTGGTACACATATGTAAACCGGGGTACATTTTGAAAATATGATACTATTGAGCTGGTCTGATGATGGAGCGGGAAGGTGGCCATAGGAACTCTGTGATAAAACTGTGCAAATTACATGAAATTTACTGTATTTATATTATGTGACCAGCATTAGCATATAGAGTACTTAAGTTGTCGGAAAGGTGCGGGATTTTCTTTAAAATCCCGGAAAACTTATTGGGCATATTAATCTAAGCTTTGTTACCTAATAAATCAGCTAAACGCCGAAATTATGTAATTTTTATCACGGAAAAATGTGGGATTCTTCTATCAATCCCGGGATTCCGAGTGCGGCAAAAGGGCTCATCAGATTTGCATAAAATCTGGTGCATATATAGTTTATAACCGGCATTACTATATACAATCTCACGATACCGGAAAATGCGGGGATTTCCTAAAAATCCCGGGAATCTTCTTCAATAATTAATTTTCAATTACTTCAACTTTGTTACCTAACAGATAAGTTAAACGACTGAATCATGTGTATTTTATCATGGCGAAAAGGCGGGAATCTTAGATCAGTCCCGGGATTCAGCGTGCGGTGAAACAACTCAACAAACATACGTGAAATTTTGTGCATATATAGTTTATGACCGGCATTACAATATACAATACTCATAATCCCGGAAAATCCGGAGTTTTCCTACAAAATCCAGGAATCTTCTTCAGTAATTAATTGGTAATTACTTAAGCTATGTTACCTAATAGATCAGCTATACGACTAAATCATGTACATTTTATTACGGAGAAAAGGCGGGAATCTTACGATGAATCCCGGGATTCAGCGTGCGGTGAAACGACTCAACAGATTTACATAAAATTTTATGCATATATAGTTTATGATCAGCATTACAATATTCTATACTCATAACCCTGGAAGAATTCGGAGTTTTTCTAAAAATCCCGGGAATCTTCATCAATAATTAATTTTCAATTACTTCAGCTTTGTTACCTAATAGATAAGTTAAACGACTAAATCATGTGTATTTTATCATGGAGAAAAGGTGGGGAATCCCGGGATTCAAAGTGTGGTAAAACGGCTCATCAGATTTACATGAAATTTCTTACATAAATTATAGTATGTGACCAACATAAACATCTTAGAAACCCTGACGCAAGAGGTGCTTTTCTTGAAAATCTCTGTAAGTTAAACCTGGTTTACGACCAGCACTAACATGTTCAGTAGGTACTAATCTTTATACCGGTCATGTACATACCATCACGCCTGTATTCCCCGAAGGGATAGGCAGTGGCGCACTATTGTACATCCACATTTCGCCGGTATGTGTAATAGGGGGCGAGCTTATTGCCATTAACCAGGCACAAATCCAGACTCCGAGAATAAAAACCCTTTAACTAAAAAGTAAAAAATAAAATTGAAGTAAAAATATTTAAGGACAAGCTTTTGTTTTAATATTTACTAAAAATATATAAATAATGATATTAACATAAACTGTCACATACTAATAACATTCATTAGAGAAATATTAAAACTTTAAAAAATGAAAGCGTGGCGCCAGAGGTTGAACCTCTCCCGCTCAGCACAGGCATGGCTTCCATTCTTAACATATCGGGACCCCTGAGACCTGTCATACGAAAGGACTTAAATCGTCGGTCCCGGTTATCCTTGTCATACGAATGCCTATGACAATCGTAATTGGTAGTCGGTAGCCCAAAAATCCTGACATCACCAGCCTGACAATAGTCTATCCTTCGGCAATAACGGTATTGCCGAGAAAATGGGTTGCGGAGTCTAATGACTGCCATCATATGTCTACGCTTCGTATAAAATACTGATATTTAGCATTTGGTCGGACTGGAAGCTGACCCCAACAGGTTTGGAAAAATGCTAGGACGATGAGACATTAGTACCAGTAACAAAGTTGTTAAAACATTATTTCTCTGGCGAGCGCCACGCTTTCATTTTTTAAAGTTTTAATATTTCTCTAATGAATGTTATTAGTATGTGACAGTTTATGTTAATATCATTATTTATATATT
Organism: Acronicta psi; assembly: GCA_946251955.1. NCBI lineage: Eukaryota > Metazoa > Arthropoda > Insecta > Lepidoptera > Noctuidae > Acronicta > Acronicta psi. The sequence continues at coordinate 1,334,870 of OX276474.1, forward strand.
TTTAGTAAATATTAAAACAAAAGCTTGTCCTTAAATATTTTTACTTCAATTTTTGTCAAACAATTTGAAAAAATCAAGTTTCAATCTTTTAATTACTTGATCAGTTCTCGAAAGTTCTATATAAATTATAACCACGCAATGATTAATGAATGAATATTTTGAAGCACGCAATCATTAATTGACGACGACTGTGGTCTTGTGGTTCGAGTACCGGACTGCTGATCACGAGGTCGTGGGTTCGATTCCCACAAGACACAAATATTTATATGATGAATATAAATGTTTGTGTTTGTCTGGGTGTTTCCTATGTATTATAAGTGTGTATTTACAACAAAAAAAAGTATATAAGTATTATATCCATTATCCAGTACCCATAGTACAAGCTCTGCTTAGTTTGGGACTAGATGGGGCCGTGTAAAATGTCCCAGGGTATTTATTTTATTTTTATTATATTTAAATGTTACGAGCTACTAAGACTTTCTTATACATGTCTGGGGTAGTCATTTAGTCATGTCATTTGGCAGAAGATACAACGATTATTTTCTTTCTTTCAACTTTCTCCATAGATGAAAGTTGCGCCTGCGCTCCCATAAACAAGAAGCTCTTAGTACTATTATATTCCTAACTCAAACCCTCCTAGCTTCTAAAGCTACACCTGTAACTCCACAGTTAAGGGTAAAGTTAAACTGCAGTCCAGGGCACATTATAACAACAAGTTAACCAAACCGTTTCACATTACCGTTGAGTTACCGTATCAGCAACGGTACGCCGCCGTGTGTACTAATTAGTATACTTACAAACTTGCTCATTAATTTATTACACCCTGTATTTGCTTGTGGTGTAGTTGAATATGGTGGCTGTTTTGAGGAAAAATATTTCCATACCTATTAAGTACGACGCTTAGAAAATATATCAAAATAATAGTAATACCAAGTCCGGTTAAGTTTCTAAAACTCCCTGGGTTAGAAACTACATCCGGCAAAGAAAATGTCACTGTGAAATACCAGTGATATTTGGTATACTACTGTGTTACACCACTTTGTTACACCGCTTTGTTGCACCACTGTGTTGCACCACTGTGTTGAGTACTGTATTACACCACTATGTTACACCATTGTGTTAGATCACTTTTTTTCTACACATTTTTGTACACCATCGTTAACAAAAAAAATTGTGCTTAATGCTCACGTGCAAAAATAATAAATATCTCAACAATATTCTGAAACCAACCGTTTCATGTAACGAATAGGAATTATGACTGCAACTTACACCATTATATACTCATTAGAAAGCTAATACCTAGGTAAAAATTTATGGCGACTCGTTCCCTTGGTGGTTATAAAATAGAGTGGAATATACCTAATTCTTCTGACAAATAATTGTTGTTCTTGTGTATATTAGTGCAGTGTTGCATTTTAGAGATTGAATTTATTTGCAACTGCCTAGGTCTGGCAGTATTTAATTTAATCCGTGCTCTTAGTACTTATCCCTTTTGTGAAATAAAGACGTGATGGTATTTATTTGTATTTGAACCCTAAAAAGCGGTAACAGGGGTTACAAAATCAAACTTGGTTCGAGCGAAGGTGCGGTCAAAAGGTAGTGCATTTAACATCAATGAATGTTTCACCGCTGGGCACGGGTCTCCTCTCAGTATGAAAGGGATAAGGCCATAGTCCACCACGCTGGCATAATACGGGTTGGCAGACTTCACATGCCGTTGAGAAAATCTCTCAGGCATGCAGGTTCTCACGATGTTTTCCTTCACCGTAACGCGAGTGATAATTGTTATGTTGTGGGTTTTAATCAGCACGTGGTCCTCGAATAGCCACCAAAAAGACAATTTTGTCTCCAATTTTTCATCCAGCTTATTCCCCAAACACAACAACGAACATAAATTTGAGTTTCGTAGTTAATAAGGAGCAAACAAAAAGTGTACTGTTTTAATAATTTGTACGAGACAATAAGCCCCAAAATCCCTTATAATAGACGACTGTTGTGCAAGTTCGGTTCTTTGAACACCTGTACCGTGACCCTATTAGAAGTTATTAATATACCCTCTTTCAACCCCGAACTTAGGGTACTTTTGAAACTGATTTCAATGTAGTTAGATCTTAATAAATTACGTAGAGAAGTTGTGATTGAGAGATATTTAAGATTTCAATTAATTGGAATATCAATGAGTTCAATATTCAAAATTCTTTATTGTGGATCATCATATCAGCCTATTGTTGTCCACTGCTGAACGTAGGCCTCCCCCGTAGGCGCCAACCATCCCGGTCTTGGGCAGCTCGCATCCATCCGCTGCCAGCCACCTTCTTTAAATCGTCGGTCCATCGTGGCGCAGGGCGTCCTACACTACGCTTGCCTAAACGTGGTCTCCACTCTAGCACTTGTTTAGATTGGAGATAGATTGTGGATCATATAGGAAAGTAATTGTGGATTATATTCACTGAAATTATCATAAACCTCCTACATAGGAATTGCGGATCAACACATAGTTAAAACCACAGAACGGATTGGGCTGAAATTTAACACAAAGGTAGTCATTATGACGTAGGCATCAACTAAGAATTCAACCCTAAAAAGCGGTAACAGGGGTTACAAAATCAAACTTGACTCGAGCGAAGTCGTGGTCAAAAGGTACTGATTGAGTATCTGTTTTTAGAGTTAACCCTGCAATGAGCATATAATATAATATTCTTCAAAGGAATTAAAAAAACAGGTGCTCTAAAAATAGGTGGTCAAACGGGAATACTCCAGAATTTTGTTCAAAAACACAATTACACTTTGCTCGACCTGGGATTCGAACCCATTACCTCAGCGTAGCAGTCGCACTTAGGTACGGGGCAGTCGCAAGCTAGTCTACTTTTTCTACACTAATATTATAAAGAGAAAAGATTTTTATTTTCATATGTTTGTAATGACTAAACTCAAAAACTACTAGATCGATTTCAAAAATTCTTTTACCATTATAAAGCTACATCTTTCGCGAGTAACATAGGCAGTAACATTTCGCGAGTAATAAGACCACGAGGCAAAGCCGCTGGCGGAAAGCTAGTATATTTATTTATAATAATATAAAACAAAGTCGCTTTCTCTGTCCCTATATCCCTATGTATGCTTAAATCTTTTATACTACGCAACGGATTTTGATGCGGTTTTTTTAATAGATAGAGTGATTGAAGAGGAACGTTTATATGTATAATACATACATATTATAGTACAGAAAATACAAGAAATTCAAACCCATGCGAAGCCGGGGCGGCTCGCTAGTTTATAATATAACAATAACGTTAAAACAATGCTAGTCCGCTAAGCACGCGGCGCTGTCATCATTTGTCAGTCGCAGCGGCTCTCCACTGAATTAATAACTGGGTATCAAACCCAACCACGATTTATGATCCCAATATAACTGATGCTCCCACGTAATTGGTTTAAATGTTGTATTGTGGTATAGGGGTAGAATTTTGAGAGTTGCACTGTGATAGGTGATTTCATCAACATCGTATAAACATACCATCACGCTTTTTGAAATGAAATACTTTTTACGGATTTTATCACTTTGTTATAATTTAAATCCCGACGTTTCGGACCCGCGTCCATGGTCACGGGAAGACTGTCTGCACGTGACCATGGACGCTGTAAATAAACGCGATAAAATCCGTAAAAAGTATATTGTCAGTCGCAGCGGCTCTCACTGGGTATCAAATCCAACCACGATTTATGATCCCAATATAACTGATGCTCCCACGTAATTGGTTTAAATGTTGTATTGTGGTACAGGGGTAGAATTATGAGAGTTGCACTGTGAGAAGTGAATTCATCATCATCGTATAAACATACCATCACGCTTGTTGAAATGAAATACTTTTTACGGATCTTATCGCGTTTATTTACAGCGTCCATGGTCACGGGCAGACATGCCACCCGTGACCATGGACGCGGGTCCGAAACGTCGGGATTTAAATTAAAATAAACGCGATAAAATCCGTAAAAAGTATTTCATTTCAAAATGTCTAATATTCGCGTAAGTGTCAGAAACCAGTATACCATCACGCTAGTTTGCCTCAAAGGGACAGAGATCAACTACAGTTAGCTGGTATGTTTAGGTCCCATGTAATAGGAGTCGAGCCTATTACAAATAATCAGTCAAAAATACAATCTCCAAGCCGAGAATTTTATATTAAAACCCTATGACACTGCTCGATCCGGGAATCGAATCAAACGAAATCGAATCGACGTCTAACTCAGCAGTCATGCTTTTGACCACACGACTAGTAAGAAAAACAAAGCATCTACACCTACAGCTGTTACCATGTTACCATTGTAACAGCTGTAGTAATGGTAGTAGTGTGTAAGATCTTTCGAGACCTACGGAACACTACTGAAGTTTTGTTTTATTTTTAGCCATTTTATCATGAAGTCATGAAGTCTGCTATTTTTTGTGAATTTTTTGAGCCCATGATATTTTTTATTTGCTATCGATACTCGAACAAAGTCTTATCGATTCGAACCTGCGTCTTCTGGTTCGGTACACCAGACGCTTTGACCACTAAGCCACCGCGAGCCCTGCTCGCCAGTCGAAATCTTCCTTCACATTCTAATTTACGTCTTAAAGGTGACGCAGGTTCGAATCCTGCCCGCCAGCCGATTTTTTCCTTCACTAAAAATAACTTGTAATCTTAGCATGGAAAATGCTTTAAAAATAAAAAAATAAAGTCTTATGTATTGGTTTCTGACACTAATGTAAATATTAGACATTGAAATAAAACTACTTTTTAGGGTTTCCATCGCGTTATATTATAATTCAAATCTCGACGTTACAGCGTCTCTTTACAGCGATGGAATCCGTAAAAAGAAGTATTATTTCAATTTCTTATCTATTCTTCTTAAGAAAAGATTTTTGTCCTAGGTACCGTCCTAAATATTGTTTCCCCCTCAAACCCTAACACAAAAAGGTTAGCAAACAATACAATCTACACAATGCAACATAAAATAATTGCCTTAAAATATAATAACTTAAGCTACCTATTCAAATTGTTCAATACATAAAGATGTTCAAACAAAAAAAATTGAGAAAACAATTCTAGTTCAGTTCAGTAAAGTAACAGTTCAATTGTAATACTTGCCATAAAAGGGCTCTTGACTGAATGTTGTTATCAATAACCATATTCCCAATAAGAAAGGCATTCATCTTGAATTCTCAACAGCCAATTAATTCACAGTAACAAAATAAATAAAAGGAACGAGGAACAAAACAATTGTTTTTCTATTGAGAGGCTTCTTCAGTGTACATAAAAAAGATATCATAGTAATGGTAGTTAGGTACCTAGAAAATACCAAATAGGTACATTATCATCAACCCATATACCGTCGCTGGGCACGGGTCTCCTATCAGTATGAGAGAGATTAGGGTATAGTCCACCACGCTGGCCTAATGAGGGTTAGCAGACTTCACAAGCCGTGGAGAAAATCTCTCAGGCAAGCAGGCTTCCTCGCGATGTTTTCACCGTTAAAGCGAGTGATAATAACGTAGTGCCTTGGATTAGAACTGGAGACCTTTGACTTGGCAGTTCAGTGGTCATAGCCCTAGGCTATCACTTCATTTTTTTGCGCTACATTAGTACCCCTCTGCCAAACCCTTCGGAGACGACAAGCAAATAGTGAGACAGATATTGAAGTTTCATCACAATGGTTTCTTTTATAGTTATTTTTTTCTGTCTGAAACTCATAAATCAGAGATGAGACGTTTGAACCGGTTCAATAGTGTAATAATCGTAAGCACGAACTGCTCGGAGTTTGGATTATTGCACGGTTAATGGCAATAGGCTCATCCCCTATTACGTGAGACCTAAACATTAGGAGTACTTTTATACACCTCTATATCCTAGAATCCTCTGTCCATCTATTTAAGCACAGCGGTTTGATCAACGCAGGATTAATGCCACACTCAATCATGATAATGACATAAATAAATACGCCTCTGTCTAACCCAATCTGGACAATACAGGCGTGATAGTATAAGAACTTTGGAAGTAACCTTTCTGCGCCCGACGTGGACCCCTACTCTATCGCAATTGGCCATTCTTCTCCACTAATCCCCAATGCATTATTCAAATTTTTCATTCAAGATTTAAAATTTTAAACCAACAAAATTGTCCGTAGATATATTTTCTACTCCCCAGCCGGGAGACTTTGGACGAGCTTCGTGAATAATGAAAACTAATTATTCGCCAAGACATTATGAATATGAATCGCCCTCGGCCGGATATCTACTTATTTTTCTACGACAAACTGTTCCCGAGCAAAATGATCTCGAACAATATCGTCTTCGGGTAATGAAAATAGATCTTCTTTTGCAACGTTTCATAATTATTTTCTTAGCTGTGAACCGAACGACGTTGTGTGCCAAGCTTGTTATGGAAAACCATGACAAATACGTTTTAATTTCTTATTAAACTTAATAAAGACTTATGAATTCATGACTTATATCGACCTTATTGCTGAGATCCTTCAAAACGTGCGTAGTACTCACAAGCGGCGCGTGTATATGAAAATATTAGCTTTCCGCCAGCGGTTTGCCCGTTATCCCACGGGAACCATACATTTTACCGGGATAAAAAGTAGCCTATGTACTATTCCAAACTATGTTCTATCTCTGTGCCAAATTTCATCCAGATCCGTTCAGTAGTTTTTGCGTGAAAGAGTAACAAACATCCATACATACAAACTTTCACATTTATAATATTAGTAGGATGTATGAACGTAAAGGACGCTAAAGAAGTATGCAAGGATCGTAGCAAGTGGCGGCCTCTAGTTTTTGACTACCCCGGTGGGAAAAAGGTAAGGTTAAGTGTAATATTTAAACTTTATAACATAACAAAAATGTTAAATACAATATTTATGAGAAAATAAAATAAAAATTGGAAAGGGCAGATACCTTTTCCTATTTTTTTTATTTATATTTTCTTATACTTACTAGAAAATATTTCATTAAAAAATTAAAGCTACCTATTTATTATTGAAAAGTGCTTCCTTCGATGTTCTTAAATATACTTATAATAATAATTATACTTATTTTGTTTTTTTGCCTAAATATTGATGTCTGCCTGCTGGACTACACAGGGTGTGTGCCATTATTGGGGCAAATCACCTGATTCCGGTCTACTAAAATAATATTTGGACAGCCCAGTAAGACTCTGCTGGATCCGTAATTTAGACATACCAGCGAACTGTGGGTATACTTTAGTACACCTCTACCTAACCTCGGGGTGAAAACATATGTTTGTTCAAATAAAACTACTTTTTACGGATTTCATCGCGTTATATTGATATTATTTTAATCCCGACGTTTTGGACCCTTTACAGCGTCCATGGTCACGGGTGACTAAGGTGGTAAGCGTCTTGACGTTTTAATTACTAACAGCTACCCTACATTTTTATTAATTATTGGTAAGTAATTTTAAAGGTTAAGTAATTTTATTTCAATGTCTAGTATTCGTCGTGTCGTAAGTATCAGAAATCAGTATATGTTTGTTTTTTGTTTGTGATGAGAGTCAAACTGCGTGCAAGAGTCTGTACTGAACCCGATAATCATGCTTCTGTAGCTATGATACGATATTATACGTAAAAAAAATGTGATACTTGTTCATTGTACAAAATTGTCATTGATAATTGTGATAGAAGATGTCTGCTGCATGACACTTGACGGTTTTATCAAGTGACATTATGTAACCATGAATGCACTTGTGAATACACGCGTTTAAGATTAAATAATCAATCATACATCTATACAAGTGTTTGGTGTATTGCAAAATCATTCTTTTTTACCGACATAAACGAAGGATGTCATTTTGTATGTATGGTCGCCAATTTCTCCATTTACTTAAAACCAATTTTGAATTATTATTTTTTAAAGACTGTAAAAAAAGAAAGAAAAATTACAACGATAAATTTCCAACAAATAATGATAAAATTGTAGTAAATAAGAAAAATAATAGTTTAAAATATCTAAAAAAACACGCTTTTAGAGAGAATCATACTGAAAAGTAAAAAAAAAATTCCCTGTATTTAAAATATGGATATTGTGACTAACAATAAAATTAATTTTATAGTAAAATAAAAAAGCGTGGGGTGCTTGACTTGACTATTATTATTTATTATTTTACAATAAAATTTATTTTCTTGTTAATAACATTACCCTTAATTTAAATTGATAAATATTTTTAGTTAGTAATATTTAAAAAAAAAAATTTTTTTAGTTTTTAAACTATTATTTATTTTCTACTTTTTAGTTCGATATTAGTTATTAAGATTAAATAAACAAGTGTTTATTTTTCGCATTTCAGTTACTTTTTTGTAGTGGTTCTTTAGTTACCTTTCTTTTACTTAATCAGGTCTAAAATTCTTAAGAAAATGAAATGAGCACCCCTCGGTGCGCTCTTGCAGTTTAAAGCGGGACGAGTTTACTAAAGAGCTATAATTTTTTGCATTTGTGCCATCACCGGAACCGATAATATTATGTATCTGTGACATTTACCTACTTAGATAAATGACAAGTACATAAATAGATAACATTTTTGATTAGCAAGTTCAAGAGATGCAACAGATATAGACATAAAAAATAATAATGGGATTTATTGCAAAGCTAAAACCGGTCAAGTGCGAGTCGCACCCGCACATAAAGCGTTCCGTACCATTTTTAATTATTATCAATAAAATTTTTAGGTATTTGTCGTCATAATGGCACTAGAAATAGAAACTGTGAAAATGTCAACTCTATAGACTATACCTATTTATTACGGTTCATGAGATACAACCCGCTGACAGACGGGCGGACAGACAGTGGAGTCTAACTAATAAGGTTGGCATTCTTCGGAACGTACGGAATCATAAAAAAACTATGATCGACCATCTGAATCCAGATCTAAACAATTGAATAGCATGAAGCAAGAAGAAATACAAAAGAAGAAGAAATGTGGTTCGCTAATACAGAAGCGCAAAGCTCATCTAGGGAAACACATTTTAAGCCCTGATTAGATAAAAGAACTCACCCCTAAGCAAATTCTGCAGTATGCGTCAGCCGCAGTGTTTAGCGGTAACCTATAACTAATAGAGTTGCGATCAAGTCTGTTCCCTAAATAATTTCAACCCAGATCCAGCTGTCCCTAGCTGTCCCCCCAGCAACGCCCTAAGCCGAGGTCCGAGTCCCGTTAGGGGACGCCCTTAGCTGCGGTTGCTTAGTTTATAAGTGTCCATGGCTGGAGGCACAAAAGGTGCCTCGCCACCAAGCCCGGTTAAGATTCTAAAGCTCCTGAGCTAGAATCTACATCCGTCCTAAAAAAAAAAAAACAAGTCTGTAATGCCGAGAAAAATCTAAGGTGTGTGTATATGGTCGGTAATTGTCACGCGAATCTCTGACGTTAAAACGTTCCTGCGTTATCCGTATCATAGATTTTTATCTAAGCATTACTTTTACCATAAATATGCCGCGAATTAAGATTACCACCAAAACACGTTTAAATTTCGAGATGTTGAGTACGGGGTATTTTGTTTTTGTAATATTTTTAACTTTTCAATATGTAGAATGTTTATCGAGACTGGATCCTTTGGTTGACAGTAATGTTGGATTGATTAAAGGATTGAAAGCCGACGATGGCGATTATGCAATGTTTTTGGGAATACCCTACGCTCAAGTGGATGCAGATAATCCATTTGGAGTGAGTAATGAATACAATTTAATTATTTTATTGAAATTAGTGCCGCTTCCACCATAAATCTATAAATTATTATTTAATTAGTAATTTAATGTCAAGCTAAGGTGAAGATCCGGCTCTGTGGCGTTTACTAGGAGAGGCCTACGTCCAGCAGTGGACAAATACAGGCTGATGATGACGATGATAAATGTAATGTTACATATATAGTGTATGTAAATAAATATAAAAATCATGACAACTCTTAAATAAAAAAAAACAGCTGTTCTATACATATTTATGTAATTTAACTGACTAAAATATATATGGAACGACTGATTACTATTACAGGTTTCTAAAGGTTTGTCATGTAAAAGTTTTTGATGAATTTATAGTGATGAGTACAATGAAACTTAACTTTCTCCTGTAAATATTACTGCAGATACTGTGAGTCATAATAATAATGTACTCTGGCAATGCAACAACCGTGGTCAAAATTTGTAATTTCTTATCTATATACAAAAACCCTTATGCCAATATAATATTTTTAGCCATCAACGCCACATCCTAAGTTTGAAGAAACGTTTGAAGCCTATTATGATTCAGCTGTATGCCCTCAAATTCATAGGTTGAGTAACATCCTGGTTGGCACATCCGACTGCCTCCACCTCAACATCTATGTACCTCCCTCTGCCACTTCCAACAACCGACTCCCAGTAATGGTCTGGCTATACGGAGGAGCCTTTGAGGCAGGAACTTATGAGAAATATTTTTATGGACCAAAATTTTTGGTTGAACATGACGTCATTGTAGTGTCACCAAACTATCGTGTCGGTGCTTACGGTTTTATGTGTCTTGATATTCCTGAAGTACCAGGGAACCAGGGTCTTAAAGACCAGTTTCTAGCACTGCAGTGGGTTAAAGATAATATAGAAGCATTTGGAGGCGATGCCAATAAGATAACCGTGTTCGGTGAAAGTGCTGGAGGCCATAGTATAGATTTACACTTAATCTCAGAAAAGGTAGCACCGTTCCAACAAGTTATTATACAAAGTGGGAGTGCTCTAGCCGCAACGGTTCAATATCAACCTGATAAATTAGCTGCTATAAAAATAGCAGAATACCTAGGTTTTGAAACTACTGATTCAAAGCAAGCGATTTCATATCTTGCAACAGTTGATACAGATTTAGTAGTTACAGCTGCAATTGATTTAAATATCATTTTTAAACCCTGTGTTGAAAATAATTTTGATGGAGTGGAACCGTTCTTATCCAGTTCTTGGATTGATGCTAAAGTACCGAAAGTAAAAAACATGCCCGTACTTATTGGTTTTACTGAACACGAATTGGCACGATCTTATTACTATAAGGATAACGAAGATTTTCAAACATTGAACTTCATATCCAATTACTTGGCGCGTATATTTAATTTTGATGATGAAGAATTTGCAGAAATGAAAGATTTGATTAATCATTACTACTTCGGTGATGAAGCTTTAAGTCAAGATGTGAAGTTAGACGTCATAAATTTGGATTCTGATTTCGTTTACATACATCCTATACAAAGAACTATAAATAAGTATTTGGAGGCTGGAGCTGGGAATATTTATTATTACATGTTTTCGTACATCGGTGCAAGTAATGTTGTTATAGATTACGATCAAGATAATATCACAACTATTTGCTGTGCATCACATGCTGATGATTTATCCTATTTATTTAATATGGTTCACAAGCCTGATCTTACGACAAAAGATGAAGTTATCGTTGAAAGGATGACTACGCTGTGGACAAATTTTGCTAAATACGGGTTAGTAGACGTTTTATTGTTATTAATTCATTTTATATAACTGCCTCGTTAGCCCGTTGGTAGTAAGCGCGACTCCTACGGCGAATTTTCTATGAAATTCTCAGTAGTATCTCGGGAGTTTGGATTTGTTGACTTGCCACTATTACATTTGTGACCTAAACATACCGGCAAACTATGGTGTACATTAATACACATCTGCCTAACCCTTCGAGGAAACACGTGTGATGGTATGTTAGGTTAAATATTTAAAATACGTTACTGCACTATATTGATAACATAGATTCTGAATAGCACGTGCGATTAGAAAGAAAGAAAAAGATTTATTGACACAGTCACAAAGCACACAAAACATAGAAATAGTAGGTATAGTGATTACATAAAGATTTAAGTTAAATATTGTGTGCCCCACGGCTGCGCCAAAGAGACCTCAGTTCAGCTATATGCCAGACCACTCGTGAGCTGCCTGGCGCTGATTTAATTTTCAACTACTCAGCAATGTTGGTGACGATTGCTATATTTCTACATGGTGGCTTAGAGGTCTATCATCTGGTGTATTTAACTAGGAGATGCAGGTTCAAATGCTGCTCGCCAGTCGATGTTTTCCTTCATTACAATAACTGTATTATCTTAGTATGGAAAATGATAAACAAATATAAAAAGACAGAGTAAATATTTCAAAAATCTAAATAAAAATATAAATCAATGTCATGTTTTCAAAGCATTAAAATCACATTTTTGTTTTAGTAACCCAACCCCTGAAACTAGCGATATACTCCCAGTGAAGTGGGAGCCACTCACAAAGGAAGCGTTTACCTACTTGAATATTGGCGACGAGTTCTCTGTCGGCAGCAGACCAGCCCACGGTAGAATGGCATTCTGGCATTTGTTCTACAAACTGAACGAAAAATTACAAAAGAGATTTGAAGAAGACTAAGACCATGTCGGTCCTAATATGACAGTTTTTTATACCAAATCTAAGACTTTCAAATATACTTCATTATGTTTACGTAAAATAGGTATACTAGGTATGCAGCATAAGGCTGGAGCTAATGATATTTCAAATGGCTTTCTATATTGCTAAGTCTTCACTTTTTAGTTGACATAAAAAAAATGTTACTAAACACTTATTATTTCATTAAAGACACTGTGACCCACCATTTTTTTATTGTGTCTCCTAATTGATCCTTCATAGTATTAATAGTCATCCATTTTTTATTATGGGCCCGTTTCACCACCTCTTTATAGTCGCTGACCGCCATACAAGAAGATACGTGTCATATCAAGCTATAAACTTCAGCTCAGTTTTATACGGTCATCATCATAACCATCATCCGTCCACTAATGAACGTAGGCCTGTTCTAGAGAATGATCTTTAGTTCTTTTGGTCCAGTTGCTGCTAGCTGCTTTTGTAATGAGCATACAAATGAAAAAATAGCGATCTCTCAGTGTGGTTCGCTTTTACTTCAGTTGTTATTGTATTGTATGTACATGCCGATTGTCTAGGGGTTTGAGTTTATCAATATCATGCTGATGTTGGCCTTGTGTGTTGGGTTCTTATATTCCCAGCAACATGGTTCAGTAGAACGATGCCGATACACACGTCATGCTCGTGTCAAATTTAGTAATCAATCTCTTACAATCTCCTCCATGATCTTGTTCTACCATCTCCATTCTTCCATTGAACCACTAGGCGTCGCAAGGGTCTCCACCGCTGTGTCGTAGACGTTCCACCTTGCCGCACTAACCGTTTCGCTTCATCATTCCTTGTGCGCACAGCGAAGTTGTGGAACTCTCTTCCGGCGATTGTGTTCCCTGACACCTACAACATGGGTCTTTTCAAAGCCAGAGTGAATGGGCATCTTTTGGGTAAGCGCGGTCCATCGTAGACCACATCTACACTTATCATCAGATTGTGGACAAGCACCGAACCCATCAACGATAAAAAAAATATTATAAGGTGCGTTTAAGTACGAAGTTCCTTTCCAGCTCTTCTCCATAAGTACCACTTTTTTGAACCGTGCAACTAGTTTGACTTTTAAACAGTACCTATTGATATGGTCTAATTGAAATAAAACATTTGACTTTTACTTGGGAATACACAAGCGCAATGATCATCCAGGGAAATATAAGAAAAGAACTCACCGTAAACAAATCCTGCAGTTTATGTTTCAGTCACAGAGTTCAGCGGTGAGCGATCCAGTCAGTCACTAATCGAGTGGCGATCAAAATCTGTAATGGCACGAAGTACCTAGTCACGAGCACAGCCATATAAACACTTACAAAAGGCTGAAGCCATTTTTTCATAAATTAATGATTGCAACTTTGTGATAACACCAAAGGCACTATAGTAATGTTTCGTAAATACTTTGTTCGTAATATCACAAAAGTTCTATTAGTACTTTGGGAGACAATTTATTTAGAATTTTTGTTAGGGTATACATGTTTTTGCTCGTGACTGTACATGTTTATGATCTATAATTGTCACGCGAATCTGTGACGTTATTACTTCCTGCGTTATCGGTATCTTAGATTTTATCTAAGAATTACTTTTAACATAAATATACGCGAATTAAAATTTCGACCAAAACACCTTTTAAACTTCGAGATGTCGAGTACCGGGTATTTTGTTTTTGTAATATTATTAACTTTTCAATATGTAGAATGTTTATCGAGACTGGATCCTTTGGTTGACAGTAATGTTGGATTGATTAAAGGATTGAAAGCCGACGATGGCGATTATGCAATGTTTTTGGGAATACCCTATGCTCAAGTGGATGCAAATAATCCTTTTGGAGTAAGTAATGATTAATTATTACAATTTTATTACTAAACTTCATGGTCGGTGCAAATAAATTAGTAATAAAAGGTATAATTTTATATCATGTGCCTAAAAACTTTGAAAACGACCCCTTGAATCGCGTAAAATATCATTATTTTTCGAGTTAAATTTGATGGCCTTATAGTAAAGGTTGTGACTACAATGACCCCTTAAATTTTGACACGCCATGATTAAATAACTAGTACTGTAAGGACTGTGATTTATAGGTAATTATTCGGGGATTTCAATTCTTATCTGGCAATGATCAAATTATATAATCTTAAAAATTTGTGTTCGTAAATTGTAATTTGTTAGCCACATAATTTTTTTTTAACAAATAATGTATTTTAGCCATCATCGCCACATCCTAAGTTTGAAGAAACGTTCGAAGCTTACTATGATTCAGCGGTGTGCCCCCAACTCAATAGGTTGAATAACATTCTGATAGGCACATTCAACTGCCTCCACCTCAACATCTATGTACCTCCCTCTGCCACTTCCAACAACCGACTCCCAGTAATGATCTGGATATACGGAGGAGCCTTTATGGCAGGGACTTTTGAGAAATACTTTTATGGACCAAAATTTTTGGTGGAACATGACGTCATTATAGTGTCGCCAAATTATCGTGTCGGTGCTTACGGCTTTATGTGTCTGGATATTCCTGAAGTGCCAGGGAACCAGGGTCTTAAAGACCAGTTTCTAGCACTGCAGTGGGTTAAGGATAATATAGAAGCTTTTGGAGGCGATGCCAATAAGATAACAGTGTTTGGTGAAAGTGCTGGAGGACATAGTATAGATTTGCACTTAATATCGGAAAGAGAAGCACCGTACCAACAAGTTATTCTACAAAGTGGGAGTGCTCTAGCCGCAACGGTTCTTTATGAACCTGATAAATTGGCTGCTATAAAAATAGCAGAATACCTAGGTTTTAGAGCTACTGATTCAATTCAAGCGATTTCATATCTTGCAACAGTTGATACAGATTTAGTAGTTTCAGCTGCAATTAATTTAAATATCATTTTTAAACCCTGTGTTGAAAATAAGTTTGAAGGAGTGGAACCGTTCTTATCCAGTTCTTGGATTGATGCTAAAGTGCCGAAAGTAAAAAACATGCCCGTACTTATTGGTTTTACTGAACACGAATTGGCACGATCTTATTACTATAGGGATAACGAAGATTTTCAAACATTGAACTTTATATCCAATTACTTGGCGCGTATATTTAATTTTGATGATGAAGAATTTGAAGAAATGAAAGATTTGATTAATCATTACTACTTCGGTGACGAAGCTTTAAGTCAAGATGTGAAGTTGGACGTCATAAATTTGGATTCTGATTTCGTTTACATACATCCTATACAAAGGACTATAAATAAGTATTTGGAGGCTGGAGCTGGAAATATTTATTATTACATGTTTTCGTACATCGGTGGAAGCAATGTTGTTATAGATTACGATCAAGATAATATCACAACTATTTGCTGTGCATCACATGCTGATGATTTATCCTATTTATTTAATATGGTTCACAAGCCTGATCTTACGACAAAAGATGAAGTTATCGTTGAAAGAATGACTACGCTGTGGACTAATTTTGCTAAATACGGGTTAGTGGACGTTTTATTGTTATTATTTCATTTTCTATAACTGCCTCGTCGGCCCGTTGGTAGTAAATGCGACTGCTACGCTCATGCTCTTGAGTGTCATCTCCAAGGCGAATGCTTATTGGGTTTTTCTATGAAATTCTAAGAAGTATCTCGGGAGTTTGGTTTGTTGACTCGCCACTATTACATGTGGGACCTAAACATACCGGCAAACTACGGGTATACATTAATACACCTCTTCCTAACCCTTCGGAATGCTGACGTGGTGGTATGCTATGTTACACACATACACAAAATACGTAACTTGTTATTTCACGATAATATAGATTCGGATAGCACGTGCAATTAGCGCGTGTGCTTTTGATAAAAGTGTTAGCAAAATAATTGATTGTATTGTGTAGGAAAGTTTTATCAATGTTATAATCTGTGAACATAATGCTACAATATCGGCGTGGGGTATGCTGAGTCAGCAATTTTTGTGACGATTGTAAGTTTTTGTACTTAAAGTACCTTTTTTTGGGTTCGGAAAAGTCCTCATAGATTCTCGCCACACAACAGGGAGGAGGCAGGGTATGTCGGTCTTATACTGACAAAAGACCGTACTTGACCGTCAAGTCTAGCTAATTGCGGACGTTCACATCAAACCCAATCACACTTTGAACGACTCGGAAAACGATCCTCTAGTATATAGAGAATTAGTATAGCATTAAAATTATATTTCTGTTTTAGCGACCCAACCCCTGCAACTAGCGACCTACTCCCAGTGAAGTGGGAGCCACTCACAAAGGAAGCGTTTACCTACTTAAACATTGGCGACGAGTTCTCTGTCGGCAGCAGACCAGCCCACGGTAGAATGGCATTCTGGCATTTGTTCTACAAACTGAATGAGAAATTACAAAAAAGATTTTGAAGAAGACTAAGACCCGATCGGTCCAAATATGAACAGTTTTTTTTATACTAAATTTAAGACTAAACGTAAACATGTTCCACAAGGCTGAAGCTAATGATATATTTGATATGTATTTAAGGTTTTCTTTATTGTTAAGTCTTTACTTTTTAGTCGACATGAAAAAATATTATATAGATTACTTCATTAAAGACACTGTGTCCAGGAGTTCTAAACATTTTTATTGTGTCTGCTCATTGATCCCTCATAGGTTTGTTTATACACAGAGTCGAGCATTACATCAGTGAGGGAGTGCGCAAATTATAATGTTACAGATTGAAGCATTACGTTGGTGAGGCAGGAAAACTGAGCATCACAGTGCGGAATGTCTGATATATTTTGATACAACTTGTAATTATGTTCGTATATTACAGGCGAATATTCATCTAGTCAGCGAGACAATAATGTAATGTAATGTTCACAATCGAATCTGAAACATTACATTACAATGCTTCAAGTGAGGGAGTACCTTTAAACAAATCACAGAACGTGATAATTACAATTATGATAAAGCTTAATTAAGTATGATTGAATAAAAAACATCACAAAGGCATAGATAGGCATCAGGATCTAAGATAATGAATTTTAAATATAGAAGGATCATATTTATCTACAATTAATTGTAATAGTTCATTCATGATTATCAAATATACAATGATTAACAAGATATACTTGATGAACTACCTAAATTATGGTATTATCGAAAATTGATGAGTCTTTTATCAGATTTGTTAACTTTCTACAAATGTAAACAGTACGAATGAATATCAGGGCGACGACAATCCGGTGACATCACCGATGTCTATGGGCCCGATAGATTTTTTTTATACCACTAAGTCAGCAAACTAGCATACGGCCCGCCTGATGGTAAACGGTTACCGTAACCTATGGACGCTTGCAACACCAGGGGAACCAATCGCGCGTTGCTGACCATGTAAAACTCTTTTTAAGAGCACTCCCTTTTTGAAGAACTGCAGTGTCTTGGGAAAACCTCAGCAGGAAGCTGACTCCGTGAGCATGCTTCACCCTGATAGTGGTGATATAAAAGCCAAGCCGTGATTATCATCTAAAACCTTTTCTTTTCAATAAACTCCTTGAGGCATCCTGCATTTTTGAGGATCATTGGAAATTTAGGATTCATTGTGTAATAGGTATATTAAATATACAATAATTTAATTACTGAATACAAACATATACAACATTATCAGCCCATAAAATTGGATGTGTTCCGTAGAATTTCCGATACAGGAAATGAGCTGGTCTTAATTAACACATAAATGTTCTGTCAATCAGACGGGCCATACCGATGGACAGCTTAATTTGTCAGCATTCAAATAAGTCAAGTAACCTTGTGGATTTAATGGGATGAAAGGGATTGGAAATGCTTTTAATTACAACATTCTCTTTTTGATCTCGAATTTTATTAATAAAATTTATTTTTGGGTGTTTCGGTGTAAGCAATATCTTTAAAGGCAGTTTTAATCATTTCGTTGTCTTGTGATGGTATTAGTCACTGCTGGTTGCAGAATTCTGATCACAAAATTCGTCTGGATGTGTAGCCACGATTATCTGAGGTACCTAAGCGTGTAGGTGCAGGGTCAAGTATGATAGATACTGGCAATGAGATTGGATGACCCCCAACGGTCAGACCCCAAGGGATTCGAGCAAAGTCCTTACGTCAGTCGGAGTCAGTCCTAATGTACCATGTGTATGTGTGTTCGACTTTTGCGCTTGAAAAACAGTTTCCCCTCTCGTATACCTTGTATTCAGAGTTAGTAATGCATCTGCAACGCCTTTGCTATTGCCGGTGCCCATGAGCGGCAATGACTACTTACCAACAGCAGGTTTATGTGCTATAGTCTGCGCGGAACTAGTTGCCCCCGCCTTAGGTATGTGAGCGGCGGGATGGTGGGGGGCGCCTGCGCGCGGTAGTACGGAGAGGTGGGGGCGCTTGCTTTTGTTCACAGTAGCCCGCCGCCTCACCCCCGTCCCTACCTAAGGCGCGGCCAACTAGTTCCGCATGGACTATAGTTTGCCGGCTTCAACCATAAAAATAAGAAGGTATTTGCCAAAATAAAATCAAAGAAAAATACTATAATAACAGCAGTACTTAAGTACTAATAATGTGTGCTCAACATTGCCACACAAGATAATAAATCTCATACACAGCCAGCCTTCACAAATCCATACGACCGACGCCGTCGCTGTTATTAATTTCCCGCGCTAATAGAAAACTGTCAAAAACTGAAGAACGTTAATTTTACAGTTCATTACCTCTAGCTAGAGCATAGGTTCTCAACCTTAATTTGCCGACCTTTAAGATTTTTTTAGAGCCCCCCAATACGCTAGTGTATGGATTATTTTTTATATAATAAATCATAATATAATCGTTGAACATAAATACAATCGATCAATAAAAACAAAATTAAATCAGTTTAAAAATAACGAAGTTACAGGCATTTTAATTGTATGCTAGACAGAGAGCGCTTTATACTGACAAAGTGACGTCAAACCGTGCGTGCGCCATACTAATTCTATACCAACACTCGTTTTGCAGGAAAGGGACAAAGCATCTCCTCTCTATCCCCAACAAAAACTTCAACCTTTATTGGTCAATTTAAATGATTGTTTCAGTACACAATTTATAATTATGTATATATTTTCCTAAGTCTGTTATTTTGAAGATACCTGGCACCAGTCCACTACTAGCATATTTTTTTACTTACCGTCTGTCGTAAATCTTAAACAATACTATTGCTACGATTATAATTATATTTAATCGTGCATTGGCTCTAATTTTTTAGAGGTCCAGGGTCTTTTCCCTGAAATGCTTACGCTAAAACTAGAGAAACTATGCTGTAGACCAACGGTTCTTAAAGTGGGCTCCGCGAAACCAAAGGGGTACGTAGAAAAGTCAGTTCTGTTTTACTGGTTCTTATTTTTTATCTGAATCTTTTATTAATGAGCAATGAGTGTGGTATTCCATAAAATCAAAATATTTCTTTAGTGTCTAAATTCGTAAAAGTTTGAGAGCCGCTGGTCTGGAGGGTCGAATCAACCGTGCAATATCGCATTTCGTTAGCAATTAATTAGCTTTGAAGAAAGAATCGGAGGGTTAATTGAAGTTAAGTAAGGATTAAAAGGTTTTGTAGTTGAAACGTGATTAAGATTTAAAGGATTTTTAATTTAGTTGCACATTTTAGAGGATTAATATTTCATTCTGATGGGATTTTACTTTTAATTATTCACAGGTAATTGAAACAACAACAGAATTGGAGATTACTATAGATTACGTACGGGGTTGTTCGGGAAAGGTAAACTAATCCAACAATGGGCGATATTAAGAGTATAACAAAACCCATAAAACAAAAACTAGCTTCTGCCCGCGACTTCGTCTGCGGATATGTTAAAAAGATCCTATTTTCTTTAAATTAATAATTTAATAAATTTTTTCACTGTCATCCGATTTAAATGAAACAGTTTTAATATTGCGCCAAGTTCAAACTTATTCTACCTGTGAAATCCGTTCAATAGTTTCAGAGAGTATTGTGTACATAAAGACAGACAAGCAATTTTTTAATTTATGTGTTCTGTTTCTCTGTTTGACATACTCGTACTGCGCGAACCCCAAGTGAATTGGAATAAAGGCAGGAGGGTGATGATAATAGAATATCCAGTATTCTATCAAAAAATCAAGTCGTGTAGTAACACCATTTATAACTCAAGAACGGATAGACCTATTTTATGATCTTTGATTTGTTGGATTTGTCTCCGCCCCGATTATCTACAAAAAGACGAAAAAAAAAAACTACTAAAAGACGAACCGCTAGTACAGTATATAACTCACAACATTTTTAAGCAAATAACTTATTAAAAATGCTTATTACTGAAGCTGAAATACAAAGACATGTCGAAATAATCCTTGATGATAAATAGACTTGTCATAGAGTCCTTTTTATCCAAGCAAGAGCTACAGCTTTTCCTCGTCAAACAGGAGAGCCAGTAAGATAAAATATGATGCAAAAACTGAATTAATGAACGTCTGAAGTCTGTTTTATTAATTACGTTTTCCAGTAAGTTTGTCTGTTGAGTTTCGTGTTTTTGTTTTGAGACTTGGCAAGTTTGTGTAATAGTGTTGCGAGTGAAACTTCAATTTGTGTGCGTGTGCGTGTTACTGCACGTCTCTTTACACATGCAGCCTGTGGGCTAGATATACTTGAAAGTCCTACAGCGCACTCCGCGTCCAGTATAATAATGCGTTTAGGATGCTGATGGGGCTGCCCCGTTTCTATAGTGCATCGGGGATGTTTGCCGACGCCCATGTAGACTGTTTTTACACAACGATGCGAAAGAGGTGTGCATCTCTGGTCACTAGGGTGCGGGCCAGCTCCAACAGTGTCCTAAGCGTAATCGCTAATAGGCTGGACTGCGCTTATGTTGGTCGTTGTTGCGCCATCTCCCACGGGATGGTGAAGCAATAGATTGCACACTACCTTCTTAATTATATTTGCTACTAACATAGATTTTAAGCCTCTTACTAACATAATAAGTCATGGTCACTTGAATAAATAAATGTATTATATTATTATTATGTTAATGTTGTGTTAGGGTTATTTGATAAAAATAATGTTCAAGACTACCCGCCTATTTTCATAATGACTGTGTCAGAATGTAAAAGGCTTGCCGGAACGTCATTTCGCTCTGTTTTGCTCGAGATCTCGTATAGTACAGACGTGCTACGTCTGAACCTTTACTGCTGGTAATTGTGTGCGTGATATCGAATCTTTGTCCGATTGTTGTGTATTTTGGCTATGTGTGTTAATCCTAATTAGTTCCTGACTATGTAAATTGTTACTTTGGCCTATGGCCCTATTAAATATTTGTGTTACCAGTGTACTTATAATTTTTTTTAAATTAATTCTACTTCTGTTCTATATTAGTTGTAAATAAGAGTGGTAGACAATGTAGAAATTACGTGTGCGATAGAATTTTCTGGGAATGCAATAAGAACCTCGTGGTCGACAACTGAGCTAGTGCGGGTTGGCAGGCTTCACACGTCATTGAGAAAATCTCTTAGGCATGCAGGTTCTCTCTTGATATTTTCTTTCCCGGCTATAAGTGACAATTAAATTAACACACACGATGATTACGAAAAGTCAGAGGTGCGTGTCTCTGCTTCGAACTCAAGACCTACAACTTGGCAGTTCAGTATTCATATACCTGAGCTACCACTACGTCCCTTTGACAAAAAACTTGTTTCTTTTTTTAAAGAAAAACAGTTTTCACATCTATGTACATAAAGACATGAATACACAAGTTACAGTGATTAATTATTTACCATCCACCCGGATATCGTTCGGGTTGCACGGTCCGTTTTCAATTTATTTGTAATAGGGGAGAAAACTTGGCAAGTACTCAGATTTGAGATTAATACTGAATAATTAAACAAGTTGCATTGATGTTATATTCATAACTGGCATCGCCTTTCCGAATCTATGTATTGATTCGATAGATATGGAATAAATAAACGTGTTTTGGGCAAATAAAGTGGTTATCTAAGTTAGGATTCCGAAGATAACTGATCTTTAGTTAGGATTCAGTTACTATAACATGCCTGTATTCCCTGAAGGAGTTGAGCAGGGATCCATCTCATGCATAGGTACCCATAGTTCACCGGGGTGTTTAGGTCCCATGTAATATGAAACGAGCTTATCGTAAACCACCCAAAGCTACGAGCAACTATTAGAAATTCCACAGAAATAAAAATATACGAGCACATAACGCTGCTGGACCTGGGAATCAAACCCGTCCTGGGTTTGATTCCCAGGTCAAACGTAGCAGTTCCGCTTACAACCAATAAGCTAATGCGGTAATTTATTTCACTAGTAATAAGGCGATTTAAGTATGAAAGACAAAAATATTGATATCCGCCAGCGACTTTGCCCGCGTGGTCTGGCTATTTTGTACAAATTAAAACAAATCTATCCCACGGTAACCATACATTTTACATGAATAAAACATAGCCTATGTGCTTTTCCAAACTATAAACTATTTGTGTGCCAAAGGAAACACATTTTTTTGTTGGAAGAATAGGCCCACCATAAATAATGTGGTGTATAGTAATGAAACATAATATATTGATATATTCCTTATAATTCTTAAAATATAATGGTATAGTTAGTTAGTCATCGTCTAACCGGAATACTGAGAAACACGACACAAATGTGAACGCCAAAATAACCTAAAAATCAAGCCGTAAGAGGCCTGTCAAAAATACCTAATAGGTATAATTATAATTTCAAAGACGTCTCTTAAAATAAGTATACCTAACATATAAATATTAACCAGATAATGCTATTAAAGGGAGAAAACACATTTTGTTTATGTAGCATTAAACCAGTGGGCCTAAGAAAAACTGTCTCCTTTCATCCAGGTCCGTTCAGCCGTTCTGATGTGATTGAGAAACAAACATCCATCCATTAATCTAAACTTTCACATATATAAAATTATTATGAGTAGGCTTTAAACCCAAATCTCCGCACACGTTTTATCAGAAAATTCATAAATACAATAATTTTACAAGATAAGTAACATGGGACCCCCGAACACGCTCACAGCAATAACCTTTAAACATCAAACTCTTACTCCCCTAGGTATAATTAATTATTTTGTGTACGCGATGTCTTCCATGTTTTAATGGAGAGAAATAGTCATTTAAAATGAATGGTCGGCCATCTTGTTTTTCATCAAGATGTACTTACAGTTAAATAAACGTGAAGTGGGTATTGTTGGATACAGCCAGAGAATAACAGAAGATTAATTTGTATCTACATCGAATAAGACTTATTAGGAGTATATAATGAAATTATTATGGTAAAATGATATATAATTAAGCAAATATTCTGCAAATATTCAAGGACACTTTCACAAGTGAATGTTTTAAATATTTATTTAACTAGATGTCTTGGGCATTTCCTAACTGACAACCTCTGAGAAGAAACGCCAAAACAAACTCAGAGAATCATGGTCGCTTTTAAAGTCCAGACATAGAATTACTATTAGACTTATTGTGACTGATTGAACGATAAAATTCTCGGTACCTAGTATCCTACTAATCAAAAAAATATGTAAAGGTAACAGATTACCTACCCCTATTTCGTGAACACCCAAAATACAACCATCACGTAAAATACCGTTTTGAAACGTATCAATACATGCTTTAAAACGGTATGTTTTTAGATTCTTTTGCAATTATAGCAACAATTACAAAGAACATTTTTATAATACCCCGATTATGCAAGATAATTAACGGCTGCAGTGACGTAATCGATATACACCATGAGAGCATCGGGAAATTTAGTAAAACAATTATTCAATTGTGTTCTGAGGGCTGCTTAAAATTAAATTAAATCGTGTAAATTTAATCATAATAATTTTAATGTAATAATAATTTCAATAATATAATTAATTTATGTATTTGTTTTATTATATAATCATATTTTTATTATTTTGTTAAGTGCTATGTAGATAGGTATATAAGGTATATAAGTTCATGTATACTTATCTTGGTGTAAGCCAGTAAGTAGTTATTACACTAACAAATGTATTTTTTGTATCTGATAAATGTTATAGTGTACATAACTGTTGGCTAACCTAATAAATAAATAAATACTCGTATATAGCTATTAATCGCGTCGTTCATCGTTTTATCCGCTTTGTAATCCCTGTAAGAATTTACCAAATTAATTTCTCAGTAAATGCATGTAAAGTCATGATAATAAAAAAAATACAAATCTCCACATAATTTCTGCCCAATCCGTTCAGTGGTTTAATGTGTGCGTTGATAGATCAGCCAGTCACATTTTCCTTTTATATATATCAGATGTGTTGTCCTTCTGATAATTCTTCTCTGTAACCTATTATAGGCGCAGCATAAACCAACGAAATTATCTTTTGAGCTTTAAACTGAAGTTGACGACAAGTAATAGATCTATTCTCTGCTTACCGTGTTCCGTAACGCTGACAGTTTGAACCGAAATAGCTTTTACTGCCGCACTCAGAAACATTAATTACCGAAATAAATAATTTGCTCTATAAAGTACACTGGCAACGAAAAAATAAGCTAACATATACT
The DNA here is from genome assembly GCA_946251955.1 of Acronicta psi. Classification (NCBI taxonomy): domain Eukaryota; kingdom Metazoa; phylum Arthropoda; class Insecta; order Lepidoptera; family Noctuidae; genus Acronicta; species Acronicta psi. Next base: position 1,359,877 of record OX276474.1, read on the forward strand.
TTTTAGCAAAAAGAAAGACTGACGAAAAAATCAACTAAAACAACTTTTATTTTTTGCTAAAAGTTATTATTTTTATTGTTTTGTAGCTAGTCAAAAGTAAAAGTTATTTTAGTTACCTTACTTTAACTAAGTCATTTCTTAAGTTCTCATGAAGCCCAATTAAATAAGCCCAAACACGAGAGAGCTGCTGTAAACCGTTGAGGGTTTCCTTCGTTTGTCTCCCATCTCTATTATCAGATCAACTCTAGGTGTCCATTGTGTTGTAGGGACATCAGAATTACATACGTGTGCCAAGTTTCATTACAATCGCTTGACATTCAGTATTTAAAAAATCAATCATGCCCTATTTTTTTACCTTTAGGGGTCGAATTTTTCGTTCGAATTTTAATGGGACCATTTCGGGACCCCGACCTTTTAAACAAAACAAATTTTTCAAAATCGGCCCATAATTGACGGAGAAATATGTGATGAACATACATAAAAAAAATATAAACATAATAAACAAATATAAAAATCATATAGAACCTCCTCCGTTTTTGGATCGTCGGTTAAAAATAAGCCAACATATAGTAGCTAATGAGGCAATCCTATTCAAAACAAACCTGACGCAGATACAAAATGCCCCAGTTGTCGTAAAATATGAACTGCCGCACTCGGAGCGTCAACGTTAATAAATCGGTATTTAATACTACTATATTTATAACATACCATCACGCCTATATTCCCCGAAGAGTAAGACTAAGCTGACGGAAGAAGACTGGTTAGCTGGTCCCAATTAATAGGAGACGAGCCTTTTGCTGGGCACAAATCCAAAATCCGAGCTGCTACTGACGACTTTATAGAAAATTCCAATAACCCTTTGTTTAACCCGGAAATTGAACCCAGGACCTTAAGCGTATTTATTGACAAATTTCATAATATACAATGTTTTTGTATTTTTTAATCATTTCTTATGCTAAGATTTCTAGGTAGTTATTTTTAATGAAGGAGTCCATTTTTTCGGGTTGGATGACAACATAAAAAAATTACTTCAAAATATACAGTTATATAAAACCTAAATTGTATCCACGAAGTAATAAACTATAAACATTTACGCAACGAAACTCCTTTACCGTCCAAGTTCGTAATAAACGCAATCAAACCGGCTAATTTAGCGTTGAAGTTCTAGAAAACAATAGGCGGTGTTGGCAAGAATGTGTGGCCAATAGGAACCAACCCGAAAGCGCTCCGGCTAGTAATCCACTAATCAAAGGCATTGTTGGGACGCAGTCGGTGCCTAGATTTGCCTAATTACCCACTCGAGTCAGTTTTCGTGACACACGGGACGAATTATCGTCGGATATCGTTTGGTGTGCCAGGATCATATAGTCTCTGCCTACCCCTATGGGTAGGTGTGTGTGTGTGTGTGTGTGTATTATTATTGCATAATTGTTATAATATATAATCCCAATATAGTTCCCAAAATACAATTAAATGATTAAAATAGTATGGAATACCTACTTATATCTAATAATAAATAAATAGTAAATAATAATACAAAATATAATATATTATGAAGTTTCAAAGTTCCTCCTCTCTAGTACATGTTTCTTATAGTACCTACTATTGTAACATATTACTATTGTAACGTATTTAACTTGTGGAATGCAATAAATGTTTGAGTATTGAGTATTGAACTCAGACAGTCCAGCCATAAAATTCTACCTTCGAACTTTCTTGCTATACGTTCTCCTCAGCTGTATGTATCAACTAATTTTATATTCCCGTAGGCGAGGCTAGGTTTAGTCCTCTGTGAGTACCTAAAATAGACGCTATCTAATATATTTCAGTATTTCTAATTCCAATATAATCTTGATTGATGTGCCATGGAGTGTACGAATGCTCCGAATATCATATTAAATTTTGATAACATTTTGACTGACACGAACTGAATATAGGATTTAGCAGTGAAATATATATTACTCAATATTTAACCGTGCATTGATACTCAGATATCCATTTCTATGCTATTTCTAGTCTTGTAGTTGTTTTTGGATTAATGGACACATTGCTACTTATCTTTTTAGTGTAGAATGTCTTAATTAGGACTTTAAGGTCTTGTGTTTCACCACCTCCTGATAAGTCACCATTAAATTACTTGGCAGATAATTTCTTACAAATTCTGTTTCATGTTTTAATTTTTCCGGCGATTAGCGGCTATCCAGAAGTAGTGAAAAAGCCCTTAGACTCTTCGAATAAACAACAAAGTCAAACATAGTATTATACTTACTTACGAAACACTTGAGAATAATTTCTGAAACCGCTGGCGTGGAGACAGATTCTGATTTTTTTAAATTATTAAATAAAATACGTCCTAGTATTATAACCTGAATTACATATATAGGTATTTGCAACCTATTGTCTAGTTGTACAAAAACGAAATTTAAAATGTAGGTATTTATCGTAAGGTTAGGTTAAGGTGTTCTAAAGTACATAATTAGGTTCAACCTATGTACCCCTGTATAACTTTTCTCTTGGACCCATTGAACCTAGGACCTTTAGCGTAGCAGTTACCCTTAGAGCAATAACGCAGTATTTTATATAATGTAACATAGATTTCAAAATAACCTAACCTAAATTAAAAATTCGGAAAACCCCGAAACGAAATGTAATTTGCCATTTTGTGGTGGCTGCCATCTTGGATTTAAAATTTATGATAGTGTATAGTATTCTCCGGTGTATAGCGGCGGCCATCTTGGACCGATTTTCATCAAACATAGTTAAGAACACTACCGACTAATTCACCTTTCAAATACACACAGGCACACACGCGCACACACACAGACACGTCAAACTTATAACACCCCGTCGTTCTTGCGTCGGGGGTTAATTAAAAAATCCTTTATATTATGATAAACACAACAAACTAACAATAATCCTAACTTTGAAACAGTTTCAAAACTCGACAATGAATGAATCTTGAAATGTATAAAGTAGAGGATCCAACTAGTCGGCGCCGACGACTGTGTCCACAATAATGTGACAGGAAGACTGCCGGCGATTTCATTTAGTGCAGCCGCTCTCAAAGTTTGTAGTCACGCCCTCTTACTTCTGAACTATGAACGTTGAAAATTGAAAATGAAACTTCTTTCGCTAATTTCAACATGAAATTCAGAATTAGCCTAGTGACGGCAAGCGTAGTTTCTCAGCTTGACATCCTGGACCATCACGCCTGTATCCCCCAATAGGTTAGGCAGAGCTGTACTAATGTACACCTACAGTTTACCGGTACGCTTAGGTCCCATGTAATAGGGGGCGAGCCTATTTCCATCATAGGTAGTGTGGAGGCTCTCGTATTTGTACATAATAGACTTATATTCGTCCGTGACACATCTACCTCTAGAACATTCTATGTCAGTTATTTTAGTTATAAATGCTTGTCTTAACTGCCAGTATCAAACCAAATATTGGTAGCGACCTTCGTGGTCTCTACAGTCCATAGCTTTACGCCTGTTTCCCATAGGGGAACATTACATTACAAAACACAATATTGCCATAAACCGGGCACAAATCCACACTCTAAGCTGCTACTGAGAATTTCATAGAAAACCCCACAATACTTTGCTCGACCTGGGGATTCGAACCCAGGACCTCTAGCGTAGCAGTCGCGCTTGGGACCACTAGACAAACAAGGCAGGCAACTATCCTTTGGTTTTTTTTTTTCGAAAGAATCTGCTGGGGAGCAGAATAATTGGACCGGTAAGCTACCTTCCTTCAGATTCTGGTGTAGCGAACCAGAAGACGTAGGTTCAAATCCTGCCCGCCTGCCGATTTTTTCCTTCATTAAAATAACTTGTAAGGCAGGCAACGTTAATAATGTTATAAGAAATTTCCAAATAGTAGCAGTACTTTGCTATCTCGCTTTTGTTCAGTGCTCTAAACTTAAATTCTATCTAAAAAAGTATCCAGTACATAAAATATTTGAGCTCCACTGTCTAACCCGATCGGTGACGTGCTGAAGAGCTGAACAAATGTTTGTGTTGCGTTAATTAAACCTATATTGCTTACTCCGTACCGCCGCAACGTCGGAAAAATACGTCCAGTGTTTTCACGGAACCAGTCGAGTCTAAAAATATCAATATGCCTTCAATGTTTGGTTTTGGTTCTCATACCGTTCATTGTATTGTGATTTTATTTATTTACAGGTTATTTCTACTACAGCTGTTGCCTGTGATTTTACTCGTGTAACAAATGGCTTTTTTTATATCCAATGACTGATTCTGTTAGCTATTTAATACTGTAAAGTTTCATCGAAATGTATTCAGTAGTTTTTGTGGGAAATACTAACAAATATCCATCTATCCATCCATCTTCATAAATTGAGACATTTGTAATGCTAACTATGTACCCAAGAAAATTTTCCTCGCGTATTTGGATATTAAATATTTATAAATAATTATGTATATTTAATGTTATAAAATAGACATAGGTAATGTCGTTATCACAAACCGAACACATTGTTCAGCCGGCATTCAATAAATTAACTTCAAAAACTTTTGTGAATTTCTAATGAGACGGACAAAAAGTACCGACGAATTGAACGTTTGTTTAATAAAGGCAAAATTTTCGAGATAATAATGTAACAAAAGTTAAATCCAAATTCGTTGCTTTGTAATTAGGTTTGTTTATTAGACCTCGCTGCGACCAGAGGGAGAGTTTAAAGTCGATTTTAAACAAAAAGTTTTTAACATTTCCGTCAACTAGGTTTTGATCTTAAACTTCGGATCAATAGAGTTATTGTTTGCTTGCTTTTAGCGGGGATGTTTCCGCAAATAGGTTATATCAACACTTAAAACTTGTATTAGTAGGTTGTTGTCTGTGTTTTTGTTTATGATCTTTTTTAACCCCCGACGCAAAAACGACGGGGTGTTGTAAGTTTGACGTGTCTGTGTGTGTGTGTGTGTCTGTCTGTGGCATCGTAGCTCTCGGACGGATAAACCGATTTTGATTTTGTTTTTTTTATTTGAAAGATGAATTAGTCAAGAGTGTTCTTAGCTATGTTTGATAAAAATCCAAGATGGCCGCCGCTACAAAATAGCGGATTACATATTTTTCCACAACCCTCAATATGGGTATCAAATGAAAGGGCTTAACTAGCTGAATACTATACACTATGATAAATTTCAAATCCAAGATGGCCGCTACCATAAAATTGCAAATTACATTTCGTGTCGGGAGTTTTCTAAATTTTTAATTTTTAGCAATTTATGAAAATTAACGTACGGTGCATACTATGTAAATTCACTCCAGTTGTATCTCTCTTCATATGTAATACGAACAAATTACTTTATTCATCGCCCTGAAATTCGGACTCCGGGCTCGGGAAAATCCCAAAAATAATTTGCTCAAATAAATCGCAGTACAGTCCGTATTACCTGGAATCAATCTCGTCCAGCACAGTCCGTCTCCATAATCATTCCTACCCCGTACTATCAGGTTCTGAAATTAACTACCTACCTGACTGGTGTTTCCAAGCACTTCTTCAAACGAAACGTAAAAAGAGTAGAGAGCTCTTTTTACGTTTCGTTTCACACACAGCGGCGGCTCAACTCTGTCCCCGACGCTGCTGATGTCCATGGGCGGCGGTTACCACATACCATCAGGTGGGCCGCTTGCTCGTCTGCCATTGTAGACAATAAAATAACCTATAATATTATTTATAAAAACGAAAAAAAAATGAGTCCTGACAATCAATATTAGGTACCAATGGACAGTACCTACATACTTGTATTATTATCTACTACTTTGGAAGCTGTACAATCACGAACAAAAATATAATAATAATAATAAATAAATAAATATCTTGGGACATTTTTACACAACACCATCTAGTCCCAAACTAAGCAGAGCTTGTACTGGTACTAGACACCATTGTCTAGTACCCACAGTACAACCTCTTATCTTATAAATATTATATCCATATATAATATTTATATACTTTTCTTTTTGTAAATACATACTTATAGTATACCTATAATAAGAAATACAGTGATAGCCTAGGGGTATGACCACTGGACTGCCAATTCAAAGGTCTCGAGTTCGAATCCAAGGCACGCACCTCTCACTTTCCGAATTCATGTGCGTAATGATCACTCGCTTTAACGGTGAAGGAAAACATCGTGAGGAAACCTGCATGCCTGAGAGATTTTCTCGACGGCATGTGAAGTCTGCCAAACCGCATTGGGCTAGCGTGGTGGACTATAGCCTAATCCCTCTCATACTGAGAGGAGACCCGTCCCCAGCAGTGGGACAGTATATGGGTTGATTATTAGATAATATTATTATAAGAAATACCCAGACAAACACAAATACTTACATTCATCACATAAATATTTGAATCCTGTGGGAATCGAACCCACGACCTCGTGATCAGCAGTCCGATACTCGAACCACTAGACCACAGACGTCATCCGTTTCGTTTAACGTTTCCACTAAGTAAAATTTTAAAGCAATTTTCTCCTAAAGTACTGATAGAAACTTTGTGACATTACGAACATAGGATTTATGAACCAATACTATAGTGGCATGGGCGTTATTTAAAAGTTGCAATAGATCATTTACGAAGAAATCGCTTTAGCACTTCTCTAAGTGTTTCTATAACTCCTCTCTTCGCTCCTCCTCTCTTCTACTTTACGAAGACTTTGCTGTGCCCGACAGGGTCCATAATTGACACTTACTGTAACTAACCAACAACTTTATACATTATGGAACGCAATAAAGAATTGAATTGAATTGAATAACAATTTCGTGACTGTACAAGCATAATGTCGCAAGATTCCGATATCTGCATTCAATCTAAACCTCACGCAAGGCCGAATACCACTCAGTATTCAGATGGTAGCCGCTGACAGAATATCCAGCATTCTCTGCGGTTATGTAGTCCGATACAGTGTTATACCAGAACCGCAATTGCATGTTGTTAGTAATACGAATTAGTACATTATTAAGGTAGTTATAGTATTAAGTTTAATTATTTGTTAACTAGTTGTTGCACGCGGTTTCGCTCACGTAGATGTATTAGCACTAGTAGGCTTAGAAATCAATCCTGAAGAAGAGAAAAACAAAAATACCCGACTGCGGAAAAAGTACTAACTAAAAATCTAAAAACAAGCTCTGCAGCAATGTTGGAAAATGTATTGCAGGCGGGACAGGATGTTCTTTCATAGACAAAATCGTTTCTTTGCTTGTCCCGCTTGCAATACATTTTCCAACATCACAGAGCTTGTTTTTATTAGATTTTTAGTTAGTACCTTTTACGCAGTCGGATTTTTTTTGTTTTTATCTTCTTCAGGATTGATTGGTTCCAAGCGCGGCTGCTGAAGGTGACGTCCTAGGTTCGATATCTATTTATTTTTTGTAGCAGATTTTGTAAGGCAGGCGCAGGTAATAATTGTTCGACCGTGTTTGTGTGGGTGAGAGAGAATTTGTATTTGTGAACGCATTAACGCTATTCCAAGTCCAGGGTAATTTTAATTATAAAAAAATATAATAATGATTGAATTTTCTTTCACTTAAAAGTATATCTTTTCAAAAGATGAAAAATGATTTAAAATTGTTCAGATATAAAATACAAAATTCGGGAAATTTTGTTTACATTCAAGAACATTCTCCGAGTGAACTGTAAAGCCGCGCTTAAATAATTGTACGGGCATCGCATATGACGGTATTATTCGCTGCGCGTCCGTTCCTCGGAATCGAAAAGGAAAAGGAATTGATTCGGAATCCCCGTTGAAATCTCCACGCAAACGTGTTCCGTTTCTTTACAAGCCTTTGCCGCCAAATTGATTTTCAGACGGGATTTTTTAACGAACACTATGTAAGAGTAAAGTAAACAGTTAAAAGTCAAAATGAGGATTTGCCTGCCTAGTATCCCCAAGTGCAACTGTCTTGGGTTCGATTCCCGAATCGAGCAGTGTTGTTGAATTTTTCTGCGAAATTCTCAGTAGCAGCTCGGAGTCTGGGTATGTAGTAGATAATAGGTAGGATAGGTAATAGGTAGAGTAGTAATTTGTGCCCGGTATGTAAAAGAAATACAATTTATACACCAGTGCCTGACTCTTTGCGGAATACAGGCGTGATGGTATGTTTATGTATGATTTATTTCAAATAAACCTCTGAAATATACTTATGAGAAGTCAAAAACGATGTAGTTGTACCTACAGTTCCGAAAAGAGAATTTGTATTTATCCGCTTAGCGGTCATTTGAAAAAAAATATGTATAATTGTGTGTCTCCTATTAAAATTTCAAACATGATATTCCTTTTGTTTTATCTATCCCCAAATAACTCAAATGTTTGTTATTTTTAATGAAGGAAAAAATCGGCGGGCGGGCAGGATGTTTGTGTTTGTCTGGGTGTTTCCTATGTATTTTAAATATGTATTTACAAAAAAAGTATATAAGTATTATATCCATTGTCATTGTGCATAGAGCTTGTACTATGGGTACTAACACATAGTACAAGCTCTACTTAGTTTGGGACTAGATGGTGCTGTGTAAAATGTCCCAGGATATTTATTTATTTAACTCAATAACATTTACTTACCGCAGCTAAAGTACACCAACTCCAAAAAGCATCACTCACCCTACTTATTAATTCATACAATGAAATTCAATGTTCGTTTTTCATTGCTCTTCCTAGTAACATAACACGGAGAAACAATTCCAACACACTGCAATATGCACTAAAAATTCACAACACCGACACGAAACCTAAAACTGAATACACTTACAGACCAAGACATTACTACTTTTAAAAATGTCAGAAATATCCGAGCGGGAATTTTTGCGAACACGACACCTTCAGACTGAAAGAGAGAATACATTTATTGGACACTATCAAAAATAAACCAAGTTTACACCTTAGTTGGACGTTTCAAATTGCTTATTCTATCTAAAAAAGACAAGATAAAGAAAAGTACAGTTCTCGCCAAACTTATTGTCCGAGTTGAAGTTGGCACGAGCTAACTTTAAGCCGGCGTAAAAATCGGAGAAAAACATTTTTTTTTAATTTTTACACAGCACCATCTAGTCCCAAACTAAGCAAAGCTTGTACTAAGGGTGCAAGACTATAATATAATATAGATAATACTTACATACTTTTTTAAAAAATACATACTTATTATACATAGGAAACACCCAGATAAACACAAATACTTATATTCATCATCACATAAGTTTTGTGTCTTGTGGGAATCGAACCCACGACCTCGTGATCAACAGTCCGATACTCGAACCACTAGACCAGAGACGTCAAATATTGGATTAGAATGATTTAAAAGGACAGCCTACGACTTGAGCTTTAGTTTTTATTTATGAACATCTAATATTTTTCTTTCTCCGATTTGTACGGCTGGGTTTGGCGAGAACTGCAATAACTACACTGGTCTACCGATCTGAAAGGTTAACCTGCGCTTGCCGCGGTCACGCTAAAGATAAGTGACTCTCTATCGAGACACCTTGGTGCCTTGGACAGCATATAAAGCCAACGGTCTTGGTATTGAAATATCATTTGAACAGAAATTATGACAGTCTCTTGGAGTAAAATACTGATATTCAGCCGCATCTGGTTAGTCGGGAAGCCTATGCCAACATAGTTTCCCAAAAAGGCTAGAAGGATGGTGCTCTAGAGCTATAAGATAATAATTTTAAGAAATTACGAATCAATTAGAGATCCTTTGCTAATTATAATTACAGTTTAAAATATACATAATTATTATAGGTTGTCCAAAACTTACTTTGGCAGGTAAGTGAAACCGCGGCCAACAACTATATAATTTGTTCATAAACAGCTTGTTGTTATTTACCTGAACACATGAATGAAAAACTAAAAGAACACACAATCCACCTCCTTTTTTAAAGTCAGTTAAGAAGTCTAGGAGCATTTCCTAGTGAGGTGGTCTCATGTAATATTAATAGGATGCCCGTCGTCGACTCTTTGCCTCAAAGTACCAATATATATTTAAAAAAACTCGCTTACGTGCAAAGTGAGAAATTCCACGATGATTATAGAATAGTTGAGTACTTTTACGACAGCGGTGCACATTTTGTAGGAATGTTATTACTGTGAACACAGTTTGAATAAATGAATGCAAGAAAAGTTCATATTAGGTAGAAATTTTAGTGAAAGTAAAACACGATCTCAGGCGGGGTTTGAATCTGCGAGCCTCCGGTTAATTACACCGGACTCTTTAGTCAACTAAGCTACTGAGATTACTACCTGTGATGCTGAATTTTGCTCCCATATTCTACGTCTCAAGGTAACGTCAGTAACATCTATTGATGATACATTACCATATCAATCGACCCGCATGACTTACTTTACAGATAGTTCAATTTCTAACGATGTTGCCTTACCTTCTTCCTAGTTTTCTTTATAAAAAAAAATAATAATAATTTTCGCAGAGGTACCTTTTGAGGTTACGTCGGTGTCTGTCGTGCAATGCACCTGTGTGTGTTTCAATCAGTTCCGATCCAAATTTTGCGCGTGAGCCACCTTCCCCTTTCGTGGCTACGACGAGCCACAGTAGGTAGGTTGTATACAGGATGGCGATTTAATTATCTGCATTCTTCTAGCAGGTGAATCTAACGACATTACACTACACATATCAATAAAAAAACATACCGTATTTTTTTCATTTTCACAATCTCTTTTATTTCGTATGCAAAGACATAGCGCGGGCTTTGAACTTATTGTAGCTATAATAGGTATTTATCTATTGAAATAAAACTACTTTTTACCGCGATTTTATCGCGTTTTATTGATATTATTTTAATCCCGACGTTTCGGATGATTCGTGAGGCCATTGAAATTAAAAAACATCCTAATTTCAATAGAGAAGATGGCTGGTCGATGATGATGATGGCTGATCTTACCACCTGCTTGGAACCCTATTATAGATTCAATTAAATCTAAATCCAAGCCTAAAACTGCAAGACCGAAGGATACGGTGAGCTCGTTCTGCGTGAATCGGATTGCCAACAATTAACAAAAATGTAGGGTAGCTGTTAGTAATTGAAACATCAAGACGCCTACCACCTTAGTCACCCGTGACCATGGACGCTGTAAAGGGTCCGAAACGTCGGGATTAAAATAATATCAATATAACGCGATAAAATCCGTAAAAAGTAGTTTTATTTCAATGTCTAGTATTCGCGTAAGTGTCAGAAATCAGTAGGTATTTATCTATCCAGAGATAGCGAGTACCTAAAAAGCAGGCGTCCGCTACCGCGTGTACAGCGGTGATAAATAGCATTTTGTGAAAATTTATATCAACTATGAATCACTTTATCACAGGATTGTATATAGATACAAATTAATTATTATATGTAACATGTTATATGTTATTAGTACTACACTACGTTAAAGCAATGCAGGTAATTCAATTAATACCCTGTATACTGCAAGTTTCGTTGGGTTAATAACCCTCTTAACAACCAAATCTAAATTCCCAGAATAGCGAACGTCTCTAGATACTAAGTTTGCGGTAATGTTGGACATTGAGCGAAATGTCTGGGTCTGCCTGCAATGTGACGACACTGCGCGGAATAATGAAACTTTTTGGACCTGAGGTCTTAAGTATAACATTTAGAATTAGAACAGTAACTCCCTAAGGATGAGAGCAATCATTGACTTCACTTTGCCTGTAGACATCAGAAAACTTTGTGGATGGGTTAGAAATGTCGTTTATAAACATACCATCACGCCTGTATTCCCCAAAGGGGTAGGAAGAGGCGTATTAATGTATACCCACATTTCACCGGTATGTTTAGGTCCCATGTAGTCGGGGGCGCGCCTGTTGCCATCAACCGTGGACAAATCCAGACTCCGAGCTGCTACTGGGAATTTCACAGAAAACCGAACACCACTTTACTCGACCCGGGGATCGGACCCAGGACCTCTAGCGCAGCAGTCGCGCTTGGGACCACTAGACCAACGAGGCAGGCAGTGCAATAATTTTCTGATAATAAATGTAACATGCCATCACGCCCGTATTCCCCGATGGGTTAGGCAGACGTTTGTAAAGTACACCCGCAATTAGCCGGTATGTAATGGAGGGTACACAAAACAAAATTCATAGAAAACTACCCACACGTTTTGCTTAAGCTAGGAATTTAACACACCACGCTTAGCAAGCGGGTTTGCGGCCAATAGACGAATATGCAGTTCACAGATTTTGATAATTCCTTTGACATCAATTTCCAAGGTAACAAAACCATACTACTGCAAAATAATATTCTGTTACTATCCTCATAACAGTACCGCCATGCTATTTCCTGACCCCGCTAACACAATAACCGTATTCTACCGACTACTTTCATATTTACCTGATATTCGCACAACTAACACTACAATACTACGTGTAATCGCTAGCCAGGCCGCTACATTTACATAAATAAATAAATAATATTATGTAGTTCAGTAAAATGCAGGCATTCGGATGCTATCGGCACTCCGCCGGCCCCACTGCCGCACCTCTTTTCTACAACTGAATATTAAAACAACACGTGACATCCAATATTCAGCGCGTTACAATGCCCCGCAAATGCAGGTTTAAGATGGCTGCATAGTGTGACATGCACACTCGTGTATTACTTCATTCGAATGTATTCGTGAGAAAATCACTCCTTTGGCAACGTCTATGGTCAAGTGGTTCGAATACCAGACTGCTGATCTCGAGGTCGTGAGTTCGATTCCCACAGGACACAACTATTTACGTGTGATGGATATAAGTATTTGTGTGTTGTCTTGGTGTTTCTTTTATATATATTATAATAAGTATGTATTTACAAAAATATATAAGTATATATCCATTGTCTAGTAGGTACCCATCGTACAATCTCTGCTTAGTTTGGGACTAGATGATGCTATGTAAAATGTCCAAAAATATTTATTTATTCATCCCACTGTTCCTCTGCTGAACTATTAAGGACCAGTCTTTACTGGTTCCGTCTCCAGCAGACGCAGTCCACCACCCGCCATGGTCGTGCTGAATGTTCCTGATCACATCGCCATGACGCTTATGACAATTGATGACAAGTACTTTATAGCTTTTTTTTTTCAATGTTATAAAATTTTCTCGAGTTCACATTATTTTTTTTACTGTCTTAGTTTCCCTTTGGGAAATACAAGATTGACGATATTGTATGTTAATATTAATCTAAGTGTTAAATATCTGCTTATCAAGTTCGTTCTAAGTGTGTGTAAAGCAAATAAGCTACACGTACCTTAAACAAGTAAATATACAAACCGATTTCCGCGTTTTGAGATAACTTTAAAGTTCCCAATTAACCACATCCCGTTAATAGATTAACTTTACTAACTTATTCCAAATTAACTGAACGGTGATGCAGAAATGAGGTTTACTTAATATAATGATGTATCTCAAGTTTAACTAGATTTGTTTTCGTTTAACCGAGCTTAGCGTGATCCATTATAATTAACCAATTACTGTTGCGTTTAATGAAATAATTAGTTCTGATTAAAATTATGGTGTAAACATGTTTCATGGTGAGATTTTTGTTTTACATTCAACCTTTATTTATTTTTATCCGACGGCGGAAAAAATCCAAAAGGAAGGTTAAGTCTTAAGTCTTTATGATTTATTTATTTACTAGCGGCCTATGCGCTGCTTCGCCTGCGTGTGACGGTGGTTTTAACATACAAACCTTCTCCTAACAATAACGAACACATAAAAGAAAGATTTATCCAATTTTATCCAATCGTTTGGAAGTTATGCGCGTACAAAAATTTCGGTACCTAATTTTTTTTTAATATATAGATTTAAAGTCTTCGTTCTCGTAGATATAAAGTACATTCTCTCTTTCACCGTTTTTGTTAGATATTTACGTCATCTCACAGGATTCTCCCAAGTTGGAGGTCAAATGCACTTAACAAGATTGAACTAAAGGCTGGATTACATTTGGTTGGTCGGTTTATCTACAAGTATATCCATTGTTCAATTTATTATCATCATCATCATCTACTCATAAACTGCTTACCACGGGTCTATTCTCAGAATTAGAGGGGTTATGCTGTAGTTCACCACGCGGGCCCAGTGCGGGTTGGTAGACTTTACAAGTCATCGAGAAAATCTCTGTCGCTATCGATGTTTTAATTTTTGTATAAGGTAACATATACCTAATGTAATCTGTAAAAAGGTCTAAATTAATATACCTATACATGTCATCTTATTTGCATTTCAATAAGTTTTCTGTAATTTAACTCTTTCAAACGATCCTATTGCCCGAAACCTCGCAGCCTTTGTAAACGAGAGACGACGAATATTGAACACTCTTTTGTACAACTAAAAGAATCCTATGATGTATGTACTCGATTTATTTTACAAAGGAATTGAATAAGGCTCAGTATGCGATGAAGTGTTGATCTAAATGTTGAATTTGGGTTCAACTTTGAATAAGAATGAGGTACGATTTTAAGCCTACTCGTATTTTAGCGAAGAAGGTTAAAACTTTATAAATAAGTTAGATTTATTTTTAAACAATTCCAGAATCATCAGAAGTCATTTAATAATTTTATTTAGAGCATTGCAAGTACCTTTGAACAGTCGAAAAAATAAGTTTGGTTTGCAAAAACGACGTACATGAGGGATTATAAAATAAGAGATTTTAAAATGAACTCAGTCCTTTAGGGGGCGTTCATAGAGGGGGTCGAGTCAAATCTCATCTAATCTTACGTTGGAGAGAGGGGGGGTCTCGGCAAATATCACGCAATTTTTTTTTCTGATTGAAACAAAAAAAAAACTATTTTTATTACTTACACTTATAATTAAACTTTCAGCAATATTGATTACTAGTCTTAAAGTCGTAAATAAAAGCATGAAGCATTTTTTTTTCTTTTTACAATAACAATCCGACAGGTTTACGTAAGAAACCCACATTTTGAAAAATCTCACGTGAGATTGGGGGATGGGGGAGGGGGGAGGGGGTTGAATAAAATCTGACGACATCTCTCCAGGGCGGGAGGGAGGGATAGAAAAGTAAAAAAAACACCTCACGTAATTTATGGACGCCCCCTTAGACGTAATAGAAAATATGTCTTCCCCTGAAAGATAAACAAACGGGAAGATGTTTTTCAATTACTTGAACTATAATTAACTTGCAGTAACTTTAAAACTGTCCATTACATAAATTGGATAACTTAGACATTCTGTGAATTAGTTTGACAGGATAAAAATTAAAATGTTTACCTACTATTTTCAAGTATATTCTTCTCAAGGAAAATATTTTTGTTAGATAAAAACATTGATTCCGTAATATGTTGTAAAAATTTAGAATTGAACTAATTTATGTAAGAATGCAGTAATAGCCTAGGGGTATGACCACAGGACTGCCAAGTCGTGGGTGTCGAGTTCGAATCGTTCGCTTGCAACTCTGACTTTAAAAAATCATGTGTGTATTAATTACCAACATTACACAATTAATGATACTCGCTTTGACGGTGAAGGAAAATGTCGTGAGGAAACCTGCATTTCTGATTTGATTTGGTCAACGGCGTGTTAACTCTGCCAACCCGCAATAGGTCAGCATGGTGCCTTTCATACTGAGAGGAGACCTGTGCCCAGCAGTGCGACGATTAATGGGTTGATGACGTAGCAGAGACACAACACATATCAATTAAAATGAAAGCCTTAACTTAAAAGAGTTCAACGCCCTTTGGGTGTAGAATTTATCTTGTAAAAGTATGTAAAGGTACATCCAATCTTACAACAATACATTTTAATTTAAAGCCACTCTACCTTTAAAGGAACTTTAAACAAAAGGGGTACTAATCCGATTTCAGATGCTGTTTATATAGCCACAAGATAGACCGTTTTCAGAATACCAATTCTGAACAGTTAGTAACCTCATTAGCCTAGTCGTTGTAAGTGCAATCTTGCTATGCTTGAAGCCCTGGATTTGATTCCCACATCCGGCAAAGTATTGGGATATAGGTATTGGGATCAACTCGGAGTTCCAATTTGTGCTATTCTATATCCTGTGCCACTTTTACAACTAGTATCCTAGAGCCTTAGACAAATTGAAATCTAACGTTTATTAACACCCCATTTAAAAGCGCATGAATTTTCCAATGTTATATAGCAACTCAGGCATACCCCACATTGGGCGCGCGCGTTCCTCGAGCGTTTAAATGATGCGAATGCCGTGCGGCAGTCGTTGGCAATATGGCGCCACGTTGTTGCGGCTCGCATGCGGCGTTCACACGCTTGAGGAACCCGCACGCCCAATGTAGGGTAAGCCTTAGATCATATAGCGGTTAAAAGTGTGGTCATTGTTTCGATTCCTAGTTTGCACTAACCCTAATTGATTTTTCCGTTAATAATTCTCAGATATGAGCCCGGTTAATAGCAATAGGTGTGCTCTTTTTTAACACGGGACCTAAAATATTTCGGGAAATTACGGATTCACCAGATCCCATTTGGGTTGAAGTTTTGCTGGCTATGCTGCCAGCCCTAAAGATAAGATGAGTTCACCAGTCCATCTCTACATTCTTTATTAACACTTTGGAGACAAGCATGATTCTATTTACGGGTGTACCTTCTGTAGTTGTTGTATGGTGTCGTGTTCTCGAGTAGCTAACACTCATTACGCAGGTCGATTGGACCCGTTTTTACTTTGCTAGTGGGCTTTTAATTACCTTGTCACTTGTTATTACTGGTGCATGTTAGAGTTCAACTTGCTAGATTTTTTAAGATTTTTTTTTATTATTTATATGATACGCGTGGTCTTGATAACTTTTTTCCCTCGTTTATGCAACATTTTTTATTGCTACTCCGCTCCTATTAGACGTAGCGTGACGGTATATATCCTATAGCCTTCCTCGATAAATGAGCTATCTAAGACTGAAAGATTTATCAAATCGGTCCAGTAGTTTCGGAGCCTACTCAATACAAACAAACAAACAATCAAATCTTTGCTCTTTACAATATTAGTATATATGTACAGTGTAATGACAGCCTTTTATTTTTTAACTGCCTAGTTTTGGGTTAGGCAAAGGCATACTGAAGTAAACCTGTAATTCTTTAATAAACTTTTAAGTCCTATGTGATATGAACTCAGGGCCTCAGGATTAATAGCCGTGCTTGAAACACTATACCATTATTTTTATAATTTTAAGTATTATTAATAAGGTCACTTAATTTCCAATGTACGTAAGATAGACTATTGAATAGTACTTTTTGAAAGTTCATTTTCAAACAACCCTTAAACCCGCCCGTCGGAATTAAGAAAGAAAAATTTAAGGGATTAAGAAGTTTTTAAGTAACCTCTTAGTGCTTTCCCGCAAATCAGTAATTTCACTTAAAAATATTTGTAAAAGAATGTAAAAATTTTGTGGATGAAAAATTAATCAAACTTTCAAACGCTTGTATACTTACAAAAATTTCTTCAAATAACAAAATAGTAATATACAATATTACAAAATTTATATTAAATTGCTACCAGAGCAAAGTTACACACACGATTTTATAATATTATTTTAATTTTTTGTAATAAAAGGACTAAATCTGTTTGATTTAGGGTTTAGTTGAAAATATTTAATCACCCAAGCCAACAAGACGTGACTATGGACCCTGTAAAGGTTACGAAACGTCAGGTTTACATAGTTATTTTAATGAAGGAAAAAATACAAAAAGAGAGGATTACGTAATGACAATATAACGCGATACAATTCGTAAAAAGTATCCTTACGATTTATTTACAGATCAAACTTGTCATGTTTTCTTAATGTTCAAAATAAGTACCTACTACCTAGACCTACCAATTGTAAAACTTCTCAATTTTGTATCCCTATTATTGTAATTTGTGGAGATGAAATAAACGCATTTTTATTATTATTATTTTTAATGAAGGAAAAAATCGGCTGGCGGGCAGGATTAGAACCTGCGTCTTCTGGTTCGGTACACCAGACGCTTTGACCACTAAGCTACCGCGAGTCCCGCTCGCCAGTCGAAATCTTCCTTTATATTCTAATTTACGTCTTAAAGGTGACGTAGCGACATCTATTGTAAATGTTTCACAACCGACACGACTAACTTTACAGGTAGTTAGATGTCGTATGATGCCACCTTACCTATTAACTATCTTTTTGTATTTTCTTAAGCATTTTCCATGCTAAGATTACAAGTTATTTTTTCCTTCATTAAAAATAACTTGTAATCTTAGCATGGAAATGCTTAAGAAAATACAAAAAGATAGTATCCTTACGATACTTAAATTGCTAACCAGACATCATCATCAACCCATTAAGGCTAACATTCAGAGACGATGCTCAGCGTAAAGTAAGGCTTCCGTATGTCAAATTTGTATTACAATTTGACATACGGAAGTGTAAGTTCATGCTGAGTCTCTTCTCTGAATCTCAGCCTAATTGTCCCACTGCTGGGCACGGGTCTCCTCTCAGTATAAGAGGGATTAGGCCATAGTTCACCATGCTGGCCTAATGCGGATTGGCAGACTTCACATGCCGTCGAGAAAATCTCTCAGGCATACAGGTTTCGATGTGTTCCTTCACCGTTAAAGCGAGTGATAATTACGCACATGATTTCGAAAAGTCAGAGGTTCGTGCCTTGGATTCGAACTCGAAACCTTTGACTTGACAGTCCAGTGGTCATACCCCTAGGCTATCACTGCTTTAACCAGACATTGGGTTAAAAAATTCTTATGGTAATCTTTTCGCATACAATACTGATATCCAGCTGCAACTAGTTAGACTGGAAGCTGACCCGAACATAGTTGGAAAAAAATCTAGGGTGATGATTAAACTGTAAACGTGTGACTTTGTGTTTTTTTCTCTTCTTTGGGATTTGATTTTGAATCCTAATATTGCTTCTACATCCACGTAAGCGAACCTGTAGGCAAAAGCTAGTACAATAGACATAATTTACCACTCATCCCTTTTTCAATTACTAAAACGCTTTGATGCAAAAACGAATTTCGAGAAGTAATCCAAACCTATCGTCAACACAAATGCACATGACACGTAATTTTACAGCCAATATGCACAAAATAATAGTCACTAATTTTATCACACAATTTTATATGAAAAATATTAATATTTTGTGGTTGAAAAGATTAAAGCTGCGTTTGATTGAGGGTTTAGTTGAAAATATTTAATCAAAGGTTTAGTAAATGTTTGATCTTTTTGGAATGAATTCTTGAAATTTTATCGAGAAATTATTTTCTATTTTAAATATTACCTAATATTGTATTTGTATAACATTCACTTATTTGATGCAAGTATTACTGGGCAGGGCCGGATTTAAGGGAGGGAATCAGGGGCTACTGCCCTGGGGCCTTCACAAAAGAGAACTCCCACAATAGGGACTTCGAAAAAAAATCTTTAAATTCCGACTACTACTCGTAAACACTAGTAAACAAGTTTTCCTTTGATATATTTTATTCGCTGTTCTACCTTTAACTACCTTTGTACATACATGAATTTGATAATTTAGGGCCAGGCGGGCTTCTACTCCTTTGTTGTCCCCACACCACTAAATCCGGCCCTGTTACTGGGTTTTAAGAGGGATTCGTGAATCTCTTAAAATATATTTTAATAAATAATTATTTTGTGACTGTTTACGCAGCAAACTAAGTAATCTACCCCCAAACTAAGTAAAGCTCGTACAATATGTACTAAAAACTACATACTTATAAAAAAGTTTTGTTATTTCTCCTGAGGTCATCATTTAGTGAGCGTCGTAGGCTTAGGAATAGTAGGTTTATGAGCGGCGGTGATCACTGACCATCAGGCGATCAGTCTGCTCGTTTGCTTCATAAACCATAAAAATATTGTCAAAATCACTGGCGAGTGTTAGTTAAAACGATGTAACCGCAGCCAAATAAACATCATTCAGTGATCGTTTATAGTTTAGTTAGTCTGCGGTTTTTGTGGTTCGTGGTCTGTGGCACCAACCACCACGGCTGCAGTATTTAAGGCCCCAGTCTAGCTGTGCATAACAAACGAATTCAGTATATTGACAGTTCGCGGGCACGAACCCCGCGAGGCACCCTCTGTATCATCCTGTGATACGTAAATTACAAAGTGTAGAGCAGTGCTACGAAATGAAAGTTGCTCTACTTTACAAAATAAAATATTTCTATTTATTTTTAATAAAGGAAAAAATCGGCTGGCGGGCAGGATTCGAACCTGCGTCTTCTGGTGCGGTACATCAGACGCTTTGACCACTAAGCTACCGTGAGCCCCAACCAACCGTAGTGTACCGTGGTGTACCGAACCAGAAGACGCAGGTTCGAATACTGCCCGCCAGCCGATTTTTTCCTTCATTAAAAATAACTTGTAATCTTAGTATGGAAAATGCTTAAAAAAATACAAAAAGATATTTCTATTTAAATATAATGAACAGCACTACTGTGGCCTGTGGGATTATACCCTGAAAATCTGAAAAAAATATCTGTCGTTTGAAATAATTTAAGTACTTTATGATTTATGGAACAGTAGATATTTTTAGTCGAGGTTTTAATTTCGTTTTAACAGACATGAAAAAGAAGGAGGTTGATTCATTATAAGGTCAAGTTCCAGGAGATGGTTTGCTTTGGAGTAGACCTTTGTGTTTTATTTCTTGATCTAAACTTATTTAGGAAAAAAATAGAATTAGACATAGAATACACTTCCACGACTGCTATAGCCGTCTGGCTATCATCAGAGGTGTGTAAACTCAGCTTTCAATGAGCTACACCCATATTTCGCTGGTATGTTTAGGTCCCATGTAGTCGGGGGCGCGCCTGTTGCCATCAACCGTGGACAAATCCAGACTCCGAGCTGCTACTGGTAAATTTCACAGAAAACTGAACAACACTTTGCTCGACCCGGGGATTGAACCCAGGACCTCTAGCGTAGCAGTCGCGCTTGGGACCACTAGACCAACGAGGCAGTCGTCATGTCAAATGTCGTTTATAGTGCAATAATTTTCTGATAATAAATATGTCATTCCATCATGCCTGTATTTCCCGAAGGGTTAAGGAGACGTTGTAAAGTACACCCGCAATTTGCCGGTATATAATGGAGGGTACACAAAACAAAATTCATAGAAAACTACCCACACGTTTAGCTTTAGCTAGGAATTTAACACATCATGCTTAGCAAGCGGGTTTGCGGCCAATAGACGAATATGCAGTTCACAGATTTTGATAATTCCTTTGACATCAATTTCCAAGGTAACAAAACCATACTACTGCAAAATAATATTCTGTTACTATCCTCATAACAGTACCGCCATGCTATTTCCTGACCCCGCTAACATAATAACCGTATTCTACCGACTATTCTCATATTTACCTGATATTCGCACAACTAACGCTACAATACTACGTGTAATCGCTAGCCAGGCCGCTACATTTACATAAATAAATAAATAATATTATGTAGTTCAGTAAAATGCAGGCATTCGGATGCTATCGGCACTCCGCTGGCCCCACTGCCGCACCTCTTTTCTACAACTGAATATTAAAACAACACGTGACATCCAATATTCAGCGCGTTACAATGCCCCGCAAGTGCAGGATTAAGATGGCTGCATAGTGTGCATGTTCGTGTATTACGTCATTCGAATGTAGTCGTGAGAAAATCATCCCTTTGACGACGTCTGTGGTCAAGTGATTCGAATACTAGACTGCTGATCTCAAGGTCGTGTTCGATTCCCACAGGACACAACTATTTACGTGTGATGGATATAAGTATTTGTGTGTTGTCTTGGTGTTTCTTATATATTATAATAAGTATGTATTTACAAAAATATATAAGTATATATCCATTGTCTAGTAGGTACCCATCGTACAATCTCTGCTTAGTTTGGGACTAGATGATGCTATGTAAAATGTCCAAAAATATTTATTTATTCATCCCACTGTTCCTCTGCTGGACTATTAAGGACCAGTCTTTACTGGTTCCGTCTCCAGCAGACGCAGTCCACCACCCGCCATGGTCGTGCTGAATGTTCCTGATCACATCGCCATGACGCTTATGACAATTGATGACAAGTACTTTATAGCGTTTTTTTTTTCAATGTTATAAAATTTTCTCGAGTTCACATTATTTTTTTTAATTGTCTTAGTTTCCCTTTGGGAAATACAAGGTTGACGATATTGTATGTTAATATTAATCTAAGTGTGAAATATTTGCTTATCTAGTTCGTTCTAAGTGTGTGTAAAGCAAATAAGCTACACGTACCTTAAACAAGTAAATATACAAACCGATTTCCGCGTTTTGAGATAACTTTAAAGTTCCCAATTAACCACATCCCGTTAATAGATTAACTTAACTAACTTATTCCAAATTAACTGAACGGTGATGCAGAAATGAGGTTTACTTAATATAATGATGTATCTCAAGTTTAACTAGATTTGTTTTCGTTTAACCGAGTTTAGCGTGATCCATTATAATTAATCAATTACTGTTGCGTTTAATGTAATAATTAGTTCTGATTAAAATTATGGTGTAAACATGTTTCATGGCGAGATTTTTGTTTTACATTCAACCTTTATTTATTTTTACCCGACGGCGGAAAAAATCCAAAAGGAAGGTTAAGTCTTAAGTCTTTATGATTTATTTATTTACTAGCGGCCCATGCGCTGCTTCGCCTGCGTGTGACGGTGGTTTTAACATACAAACCTTCTCCTGACAATAACGAACACATAAAAGAAAGATTTATCTAATTTTGTCCAATCTTTTGGAAGTTATGCGCGTACAAACATTTCGGTACCTAATTAATTTTTTTTATATAGATTTAAAGTCTTCGTTCTCGTAGATTTAAAGTACATTCTCTCTTTCACAGTTTTTGTTAGATATTTACGTCATCTCACACGATTCTCCCAAGTTGGAGGTCAAATGCACTTAACAAAATTGAACTAAAGGCTGGATTACATTTGGTCGGTCGGTTTATCTACAAGTGCTTTCATTGTTCAATTTCAAATCAACCCATAAACTGCTTTAATTTTGTATGAGGTTACATATACCTAATGTAATCTGTAAAAAGGCCTTAATTAATATACCTATACATGTCATCTTATTTGCATTTCAATAAGTTTTCTGTAATTTAACTCTTTCAAACGATCCTATAGCTCCGAAACCTTGCAGCCTTTGTAAACGAGAGACGACGAATATTGAACACTCTTTTGTACAACTAAAAGAATCCTATGATGTATGTACTCGATTTATTTTACAAAGGAATCGAATAAGGCTCAGTATGCGATGAAGTGTTGATCTAAATGTTGAATTTGGGTTCAACTTTGAATAAGAATGAGGTACGATTTTAAGCCTACTCGTGTTTTAGCGAAGAAGGTTAAAACTTTATAAATAAGTTAGATTTATTCTTAAACAATTCCAGAATTAGTCATTTAATAATTTTATTCAGACCATTGCAAGTACCTTTGAACAGTCAAAAAATAAGTATGGTTTGTAAAAACGACGTACATGAGGGATTATAAAATAAGAGATTTTTAAAATGAACTCAATCCTTTATACGTAATAGAAAATATGTCTTCCCCTTAAAGATAAACAAACGGGAAGTTGTTTTTCAATTACTTGAACTATAATTAACTTGCCGTAACTTTAAAACTGTCCATTTGTAAAAAGGGTAGATTATCGCTGCGTACGATGCGAGACCCCTTTTGAGTAGGTTATGTGATTTGATTTGATAGTCGCGATGACGCTTGTTAAGATATAGAAAAATAGAAAAGATATGGTTTTATGGTTTTAAAGTTATATTTAGATTCTACAAGAATAATGGTTAAAATTGGTTAATTAAACTAAAGATGATTTGATTTGATTTGATTGCCCGCTGTAAGCGTACTGACTTCTTAATCGTTTGGTTGAGGCATTTATAAAAAATGCGCAAAGGCAAAATGCTGAGCTGTTCGGTTGCGTTGCTCCGAACATTCTCCCGAGCGTGAGATGAGAGAAAGGCGTGGAATCAATACCAAATCAAAACAAGAATTAAAAGTAATGTTCAAGTTAAGAGAATGGTAAAACAAATGTATAAATAAGTAAAAATGGTAAATAATTAAAACATAGGAACAACCGCCATAGCATAAATAAACAAGTGCAATGGCATAAAATATTAAGTATTTCAACAAAAAAAATATTAAGTCCTTAAACTAATGAGTCCTCTACAGTGAAAACCCGTTGCTTTCGCGGAGCAGGCAACGTAGCTCTGCCCTTTTGTTGGTTGTTACGTAAACTACTAGGCCAACGTTTGGCCAAAAGTGTACTTATGCCTATCTGGTCACTTTCACTAGGCTGACGATCAGCTGTGTCCTGGTTTCGCGGTTGCACTTCACTGAACACATCTCTGGTTGATGTTGCCGCAGGTACCGCTGACTCCTGTCTGTGGCAGGTCTCCCCGCGGCCACATGCGGGCTGTGGACAACATCTTCTCCAAATCCAGGCTACTGCTGCGCATATAGCAATAGCTAGCAGTACATAACTAATGGTGTATTGATGTATATCGTGTGACGATATATCATCTACTTCTGCTTTGCTTGATTTCAGTGTCTTTATTTGTTGTCCAAGAATAGACAAAGACCTATTCAAACTGTTGTCTTCTGGTAATGCTTGTTCCATCGGAATCTGAATATTCACGAGATGGTTTATCTAGTCGAATTGAGGTACAAAAATATTTGGTGATAAATCTACTTGGTTCGATTGTTGTTGCAAAGAATAAAGTGCGAAATCTTTGCCCTTGACACTGCATTGCTGACTCATGCTAAGGATGCCGGCACGAGTCAGCTGATGTATAGTAATTTGATCATCACATATGATTTTAATCGAATAAAGGCCACAACAAAAATATAGGTATTGTGACGTCGAATGTAATTCAACCCAGCTGTTTTTACAAATGGACCTTTGTGTTTTACATTTATCGGTGATGGAGTTTATGTCGCAAAAATTTTTGTCATTTTCCAGACTAAAAATGGGCTTGAACAATTCGCATACGAATGATTCTCCCTGATATAAGCACCTGTTTAATTCATGTATGGTTGGTGTAAAATAAGCGTCCTTTTGCAGGTTTACTGCCACATAGTCTGAGACTGGTATTACGCTGATCATGCTGTTGTTGAATTGTTGCGGTATTGGTAATAATTTATACAATTGAAAACTTTCCCTTGCTATGAGTGGAAATGTTATTTCAAAAATTATGTAATTTTGGGTGACACGTGTTTTTGTTTTCAGCAGCTTGTAAATATATGGTAGATCTGTTTCAATGTTATCTATAGGTAAGGCTAGGTCTTTAGGCATTTGGCCATAGATGATCTGTAGCTCTCGTTTAAGTTGTGCTGGTGTCAATATATGTGAGCTGATTTGACCATGGTAAACTTCTGAGATGGTGTTGATCAAAATATCCTGCATTCGTTTCAGATTTTGCATCAAATTATTCGTGGCGATAGATACAAAGGTAAAGTCTTGTTGTAAAGACATCATATCTATTACTTTCTGCATCTTATTGTCCACGAGGTCTAAAGCGTTTAAATGTTTGCTTATGATTTTGTGCTGCTTTTCTATCATATTTTCTGTCCTTTGCAGTATATTGTGTTCCGCTTCAACTATAGAAGTCTGGTTCTTCCATAGCTGAGTAAGATGTTCTTGATTACGATGCACAAGTTCAATGTCCTGCTTATATTTTTCAGCGAAACTCTCGTCCAATACGCCGAACAATGAATTTGCAATCGAGCCGACGGCATTGATTAGACCGCGTCGAGTTCGCAAGCGAGTATTATAATGCTGACTTAGTAACAGCTGGTTGAAGTGTTGAAGTTCACTGTAATCGTGACGTGTTTGTAGTACGATCATATGACAGTGACTCGGTTCTTTGATGGATTCACATGTTTTTTCGAGATATTTGGTAAAATCTTGAACAGCCTTGTCTCCTTTCCAATATGGCGACATATTGTAATATGTGACAAGTTTCCATTTGTCACGAATCAACTGCATCTTCCCCAGTGGGTCAAAGTACAAGGTTTGATTACTGTCTAACTGTTTAAAATTAAATGAAGCTGTCGTTGTTGACAGCATGCTAATAAAAAATAACAATGCGAGTGCTATGTTTTTAAGCCTCGGATGAGTAGTTGGACCGTGTCGATCTTTACGAACTTCCGTGGTTTCTCCTGAATTGGTTTGTTGATTGACTGGTTCGCTACTTTGCTGGTTCTGGTCTTGATCTTGTTCAATTGGTAAAACAGATAATTTGACAATAGGTCGTTTCATATAGCCGTTTTTGGTTTTTAGCGTCACAACCCTCACTAGCTCATCTTTTCCTTGATGTACTTCCACCACACGGCCAACCGGCCATTTCCCTGCTGGTAAGTTATCATCCTGGATAATAACTAAATCACCTACAGTGACATTTTTTTGATAGTTCCTCCACTTGGTTCTGACAGCTAGCTGTGAGAGATACTCCGTTTTCCACCTTTTCCACAAATCTTCTAACAATTTCGATACTAAATGCCATCTGGTTCGGGCATCATCTGCTGTTTCGATAATAGCTAAACCTGGTCGTGTTGATAAGAAATGGGCGGGTGTAAGGAAGTCGAGATCGTCGGGGTCTTCAGATAGTGCGCACAATGGCCGTGAATTTAGACACGCCTCCAGTTTTGATAATAGGGTGGTATATTCTTCGAACGTAAGTTTTTGATGACCGATGACACGCTTGAGGTGGTGCTTGAGACTTCGCACAGCTCTTTCCCAAAGTCCTCCCGCTTGTGGCCAAGAAGGCGCGTTAAAGTGCCATTCAATCTGCATTTCAGTTATTTCTCTGAAAAAGCTTTCACAAAAAACTTTCTGAAGACTTTCGTACTCTTCTTGAATTATTCTATTGGCTCCTACGAAGTTTGTCCCATTATCACTATAGATGTGACGAGGTGCCCCGCGTCGCGCTGCCATTCTGTTTAGAGCGGCTAAGAAAGCTGAACTGGTCAGATCAGAAACAAGCTCCAAATGTACAGCTTTCGTTACCATACATACGAAAAGTGCGATGTATCCCTTGTTGGTTTTTATTCCGCGTCCTTTATTAGCCTTTACTTCCACGAACCCCGTGTAGTCAACGCCACAATGGTAAAAAGGACTTTCCGGATTTACTCTAGACGATGGTAGGTCGCCCATTAGTTGGTATTGTATGTCTGGTTTTTGCTTTTTGCATATGACACACTGTCTTATAAATTTTTTCGTGGCCATATATCCGCCAGTGATCCAATAATTTTGGCGAATATTAGATAGCGTCAAGCGTGCGCCGCCGTGAAAAGTTAATTCATGAGCATATTTAATTATTAATGTCGTTATTCTATGGTTATGTGGTAGTATAATTGGATGCTTCATATCAAAGCATATGTTAGCGTTCCTTAATCTTCCAGCTACTCGTAAAATACCGTCATGGTCTAGGAACGGATTTAAATTCAATAGCTTACTTTTGGGATGCACCTTTCCATTGGTTTGTAAATAAATTATGTCACTGCTAAATTCCATTTGTTGCACATTCCTAATTATAAGCAATTTTGCGCGACGTAATTCCTGTAATGTGAGGTAGGTCGGACGACCTACTTTCGCTGTAGTTAAACGCAGTATCCATGCAAAAATGCGAATAAGCTTCATAAACGAACTGTATTTGTTTAATAAATGCATCACAATATCATTTGTCGAATTATTTTTTTGATCTACAACTATTGCATTTGATAGGTGCTTTCCAGATGCTTTGACATCTAAATTGATTTTGTAGATAGCTTGTTGATTATCCTGATTCTGGAATGTTTTGATCCATGAGGGCCCGTGCCACCACAGTTCATGCTCCCTCAATTGTTTGGTTGTTAAACCACGACTCGCACAGTCAGCTGGATTTTCATTAGTTTTTACATATTTCCAATGGTTAAATGGTACTATTCTAGTGATTTCTCGAACACGATTGGACACAAAAGGCTTCCATCGTGCTGGATCTCCGTGCATCCACCCTAAAACTGCAGTAGAGTCGGTCCAACAATACGTTTGCATATTGAAATCCATTAAACAGTTTTGAACTTTTTGGATCAGCTTTGATAACAGTTGAGCACCCATTAACTCAAGTCTAGGTGTCGATATGATTTTGCTCACAGGTACCAATCTAGCCTTTGCAGCGACCAAAGTTACTGTTGAATCGTCACCTTTGCTGACTCTGCAGTAAATAACTGCCGCGTACGCTTTGTTTGACGCATCGCAAAATCCGTGTAGCTGAATTGTCTCGTTTTTCTTTGTGCCCAGCCATCTGTCTACTTCAATGGTATTGATTTCCTTAAAGTCTCCTCTTAAATTACTCCACTTGATCTTGATATCTTCTGGTAAAACGTCATCCCAAGCTAGATTAGATAACCAGACCTTCTGGAATAATATCTTCATGGTAATGCTGAATGGGGTAAGCCAGCCTAAAGGATCAAATAACTTGGATATGTCTGAAAGCAGTGACCTCTTGGTTGGTGTTTTGGTTAATTCTGGTTCGAGTTTGGAATCAAAGACAAATTTATCCTTTTGGGGGTTCCACGCAAGCCCTAATGATTTTGTGGAGTCCGACTGTCTAAATTCATATGTTTGCTGGTTACACAAACTTTTGTCTAAATCTGCTAGAAGTTGTGGTTCATTAGAGGTCCATTTACGTAGGTTAAATCCGCCGTTTTTCAATAATTGGATTAGGTCTAATTTTAATTGATTTGCTTGCTTCATTGAATGAGCTCCTCCGCAGTAATCATCCATGTAGAAGCTCTCATCCAAAGCTTTTGCCGCATCCGGATAGTTTTGCTTTTCGGCACTAGCTAACTGTTTTAGGCACATCATAGCCAAAAATGGTGCTGGCTTTGTACCGTAGGTAACAGTGGTGAGTTGAAATGATTGAAGGGGTTGGTCTGGTGACTCCCTCCACAATATTTTTTGGTAGGATTGATCTTCGGGATGAATTATTATCTGACGAAACATCTTTTCAATATCAGCAGTGTAAACAAACTGATACTGTCTCCATTTTAATATTAGCTCCTGTAGATCTTGCTGCAAATTGGGACCCCTGTACAATACGTCATTAAGACTCAATCCTGATAGTGATTTCGCGGATGCGTTGAATACAACTCGTAATTTAGTTGTAGTGGACTCAGCACGAGTGACACAGTGGTGTGGTAAGTAACATTCGGGTGTCATGTTTGTAATTGATGGCATCATATGATTAAGCTCAAAATATTCATTCATAAATTTTGAATATTCTATTTTAACATCTGGATTTTTCTGTAATTTTCTTTCTAGGTTGCGAAATTGTGCCAACGCCAGTGGTTTAGTGGACCCTAGTTGATTTTTTGATTCTGGTTTAAATGGTAGTCGGACTTGGAACCTCCCGTCTTTAAGTCTTTCTGTTGTTGACAAGAAATACTGTAAACATTCATGGTCAGCAGTGGACATTTCAATCTGCTGGTTGATGTCCTCATTCTCCCAAAATTTACGTAAGTCGTTTGTATCGTGTAGAACGACGTTACATCTGTACTGTGGCTTCATTGTCCCACAAAGCAACCATCCTAATTGCGTTTGCTGGGCGATTGGTTGGTCCTCACTATCTCCTCTCAAAATGCCACCTAACATTATTTTACAGTATACATCTGCTCCCAAAAGTAGGTCCACGGAACGGCTGATATTAAATTCCGGATCTGCCAAGTTGATATTTTGAATATGAGGCCAGGATGGTTTTGTGAATGTTTTATTTGGTAAACTCTTGATTAAACTATTCATAATCAAGACTTCTCCTTCTAAGGCGAAGTCATTGTAAATAGACTGGATGCGAATGGTCATGGCTCCCTTACAGTTGTTCTCTTTTTCTCCTACACCAAAAATAATCCCCTTACATTGGTTCCTCTTTAGCTTTAAAATCTGTGCAGCATTTTCGTTAATCAGTGATATTTGAGACCCCTGATCAATCAAAGCTCTCATTGTATGTTGTATGCCATCCAGTCCTGTTACTTTGACCATAGCTGTGGACAAAAGTGTTTCAGTCATATCGTTGCATGACACGTGAGTTGATGTTGATGCGTGATCATTATTTCTTGCCCCAGATGTCGCAAAATTAGTGCCTTTATGATTTGATTTTGCTGGTGTACCTGATTTGTTTTTCATCATAATTGCTTCATGCAATAAAGTATTGTGGCTAGCGTTGCATTTGCGACATCGCTTATTTGAAAAACATTGTTTATTAAAATGATTAAATAGGCAGTTTACACAACAGTTTAATTGGTTCACAATTTTTAATTTTTGCTCATCCGATTGTTGTAGAAATTGAGAACACATCCATAATCCGTGGTCAGCATTACACAATGCGCAATTGATTGACCGAGATACATGTAATGATTTCATATTATTTTTCGTATTATAAGTTTGATTATTATTTGATGACTGCGAATTATGGTTAAAATTAAAGTACTTTTTCTGATTTTGATGTTGATGTAATGGTTGAATGGTCTTCTGGTTGTTTGATTCCTGTTTACGCCTAGATGCTTCTAAGGCGGTAAACTTGTTTTCCAAGAAATCTAGAAATTCTTGGAGAACAGGAAGTTCTCTTGGATTTTTTACTGACTCTATATATTCAGCAAACGAATCGCTATCCAATTTTTGTGCTAACAAGTAGACTAAAAGTGGATCCCAAGTTTTTATATCGACACCTAGATTTTGTATGGCATGCAAACATTCTTTAGTGACATCATGCAGCTTTTTAATCATCCCTACTGATTGGTTTTGCATGGTGGGAAGATTCATTAAAATGTTGACATGTGACATGAAAATCAGCCTCTGATTGCCATATCTATGGTTGAGTATCTCCCAGCATACTTCGTAATTCTCTGAACTTATCTGAAGGTGGTGTATCAGACGTTCAGCTTCTCCTGTAACTTTACTTTTTAAAAACTGCATTTTTTGTGCATTCGACAAAGACGGGTTCTTGTGGATGGCTTCTGTAAATAAATCTTTAAAAGAAGTCCAATGGTGGTAGTTGCCCTGGAATATAGGAATATCCATTTTTGGGGTGGATTTATCACGATGTGATACGGACCACATTTTTGAATTGATGGTTTTCTTTATATCATTGTATAGTTTTTCGTATCTAGTAAACTCAGCCTGGTACCACACGTCTTCATCGCCGTTTTCACCCTCTATTTCCCAGTGTAGAGTGTCAATGATAGTCCAACGACTTTGCAGAGATTTTAGTGCATCCTCGAACTCCCATTTGTTCTGTAGCTGCTCAATTTCTATGCTAGCCACTGTTCTCATAAAAGCCCTAAAATGAATGGTTTGCTTTTTAATCATTTCTTCTAACTTACTACCGGGTGAAACACTTACATCGTCTTGTTGCTGCTGGATTGGTTTTGAGCGGGACGATCCCGCGCCTCCCGCCTGATTTGATACCCCCGCCTCCAACGGAGGGTGGCTAATGCCTTGCTGTTTTGACAACAGTTGCTCAATGGTTTTATTAACTAATTCCTTGGCAGCCAGATAAACATCCTCTGCCTTATCGAAGCAATTTTTGGTAAAATACACATGGTCAAATTCAGCAATCTCACAACATTTTCTGTGGTTCCTTTGATAATCTCTCCAGTAAGTTTCTAATATCTCCAACTTCCGCTTGCAGTAATCTATGGTTTTACGATCAGCTCCATCTTTCTTGAAGTTGGTCAGAAGCTTCACAAGAGAATCGTAAATCTCCGTCTGATTGATAGCAATGGTTTCCATTTTGGTTGCGTACAAATGTAAATATAATAAAATGGTTTGGTCTGACCTTATAATCTCCTTACGATACCACTCCTCGTAGTTGCAGCTCACTCCTATCAGTAACACTGCCTACTTTCCCTACAATCTATATGGTTTGACAAAACACTGGTTGAAAGGACCCGGAACACAAACACTTTCACTGTACTTCGCGAACCGTGGCCCAGGCTCGAAGGACCATGTAAAAAGGGGTAGAATATCGCTGCGTACGATGCGAGACCCCTTTTGAGTAGTTTATGTGATTTGATTTGATAGTCGCGATGACGCTTGTTAAGATATAGAAAAATAGAAAAGATATGGTTTTATGGTTTTAAAGTTATATTTAGATTCTACAAGAATAATGGTTAAAATTGGTTAATTAAACTAAAGATGATTTGATTTGATTTGATTGCCCGCTGTAAGCGTACTGACTTCTTAATCGTTTGGTTGAGGCATTTATAAAAAATGCGCAAAGGCAAAATGCTGAGCTGTTCGGTTGCGTTGCTCCGAACACCATTACATAAATTGGATAACTTAGACATTCTGTGAATAAGTTTGACAGGATAAAAATTAAAATGTTTACCTACTATTTTCAATAGATTCTTCTCAAGGAAAATATTTTTGTTAGCTAAAAACATTGATTCCGTAATATGTTGTAAAAATGTAGAATTGAAATAATTTATGTAAGAATGCAGTAATAGCCTAGGGGTATGACCACAGGACTGCCAAGTCGTGGGTGTCGAGTTCGAATCGTTCGCTTGCAACTCTGACTTTAAAAAATCATGTGTGTATTAATAATTAATGATTACTCGCTTTGACGGTGAAGGAAAATGTCGTGAGGAAACCTGCATTTCTGATTTGATTTGGTCAACGGCGTGTTAACTCTGCCAACCCGCAATAGGTCAGCATGGTGCCTTTCATACTGAGAGGAGACCTGTGCCCAGCAGTGCGACGATTAATGGGTTGATGACGTAGCAGAGACACAACACATATCAATTAAAATGAAAGCCTTAACTTAAAAGAGTTCAACGCCCTTTGGGTGTAGAATTTATCTTGTAAAAGTATGTAAAGGTACATCCAATCTTACAACAATACATTTTAATTTAAAGCCACTCTACCTTTAAAGGAACTTTAAACAAAAGGGGTACTAATCCGATTTTAGATGCTGTTTATATAGCCACAAGACAGACCGTTTTCAGAATACCAATTCTGAACAGTTAGTAACCTCATTAGCCTAGTCGTTGTAAGTGCAATCTTGCTATGCTTGAAGCCCTGGATTTGATTCCCACATCCGGCAAAGTATTGGGATATAGGTATTAGGATCAACTCGGAGTTCCAATTTGTGCTATTCTATATCCTGTGCCACTTTTACAACTAGTATCCTAGAGCCTTAGACAAATTGAAATCTAACGTTTATTAACACCCCATTTAAAAGTGCATGAATTTTCCAATGTTATATAGCAACTCAGGCATACCACACATTGGGCGTGCGAGTTCCTCGAGCGTTTAAACGATGCGAACGCCGCGTGCGGCAGTCGTTGGCAATATGGCACCACGTTGTCGCGGCTCGCATGCGGCGTTCACACGCTTGAGAAACCCGCACGCCCAATGTAGGGTAAGCCTTAGATCATATAGCGGTTAAAAGTGTGGTCCTTGTTTCGATTCCTAGATTGCACTAACCGTTATTGATTTTTCCGTTAATGAAATCTCAGATATGAGCCCGGTTAATAGCAATAGGTGTGCTCTTTTTTAACACGGGACCTAAAAT
The DNA here is from genome assembly GCA_946251955.1 of Acronicta psi. Lineage (NCBI taxonomy): Eukaryota > Metazoa > Arthropoda > Insecta > Lepidoptera > Noctuidae > Acronicta > Acronicta psi. The sequence goes on from OX276474.1 coordinate 1,393,441, forward strand.
ATTTCGGGAAATTACGGATTCACCAGATCCCATTTGGGTTGAAGTTTTGCTGGCTATGCTGCCAGCCCTAAAGATAAGATGGGTTCACCAGTCCATCTCTACATTCTTTATTAACACTTTGGAGACAAGCATGATTCTATTTACGGGTGTACCTTCTGTAGTTGTTGTATGGTGTCGTGTTCTCGAGTAGCTAACACTCATTACGCAGGTCGATTGGACCCGTTTTTACTTTGCTAGTGGGCTTTTAATTACCTTGTCACTGGTAATTACTGGTGGAAAGTGCATCTTAAACTTAGCATGTTAGAGTTCAACTTGCTAGATTTTTTAAGATTTTTTTTTATTATTTATATGATACGCGTGGTCTTGATAACTTTTTTCCCTCGTTTATGCAACATTTTTTATTGCTACTCCGCTCCTATTAGACGTAGCGTGACGGTATATATCCTATAGCATTCCTCGATAAATGAGCTATCTAACACTGAAAGATTTATCAAATCGGTCCAGTAGTTTCGGAGCCTACTCAATACAAACAAAAAAACAATCAAATGTACAGTGTAATTACAGCCTTTTATTTTTTTACTGCCTAGTTTTGGGTTAGGCAAAGGCATACTAAAGCAAACCTATAATTCTTTAATATACTTTTAAGTCCTATGTGATATGAACTCAGGGCCTCAGGATTAATAGCCGTGCTTGAAACACTATACCATTATTTTTATAATTTTAAGTATTATTAATAAGGTCACTTAATTTCCAATGTACGTAAGATAGACTATTGAATAGTACTTTTTGAAAGTTCATTTTCAAACAACCCTTAAACCCGCCCGTCGGAATTAAGAAAGAAAAATTTAAGGGATTAAGAAGTTTTTAAGTAACCTCTTAGTGCTTTCCCGCAAATCAGTAATTTCACTTAAAAATATTTGTAAAAGAATGTAAAAATTTTGTGGATGAAAAATTAATCAAACTTTCAAACGCTTGTATACTTACAAAAATTTCTTCAAATAACAAAATAGTAACATACAATATTACAAAATTTATATTAAATTGCTACCAGAGCAAAGTTACACACACGATTTTATAATATTATTTTAATTTTTTGTAATAAAAGGACTAAATCTGTTTGATTTAGGGTTTAGTTGAAAATATTTAATCACCCAAGCCAACAAGACGTGACTATGGACCCTGTAAAGGTTACGAAACGTCAGGTTTACATAGTTATTTTAATGAAGGAAAAAATACAAAAAGAGAGGATTACGTAATGACAATATAACGCGATACAATTCGTAAAAAGTATCCTTACGATTTATTTACAGATCAAACTTGTCATGTTTTCTTAATGTTCAAAATAAGTACCTACTACCTAGACCTACCAATTGTAAAACTTCTCAATTTTGTATCCCTATTATTGTAATTTGTGGAGATGAAATAAACGCATTTTTATTATTATTATTTTTAATGAAGGAAAAAATCGGCTGGCGGGCAGGATTAGAACTTGCGTCTTCTGGTTCGGTACACCAGACGCTTTGACCACTAAGCTACCGCGAGCCCCGCTCGCCAGTCGAAATCTTCCTTTATATTCTAATTTACGTCTTAAAGGTGACGTAGCGACATCTATTGTAAATGTTTCACAACCGACACGACTAACTTTACAGGTAGTTAGATGTCGTATGATGCCACCTTACCTATTAACTATCTTTTTGTATTTTCTTAAGCATTTTCCATGCTAAGATTACAAGTTATTTTTTCCTTCATTAAAAATAACTTGTAATCTTAGCATGGAAATGCTTAAGAAAATACAAAAAGATAGTATCCTTACGATACTTAAATTGCTAACCAGACATCATCATCAACCCATTAAGGCTAACATTCAGAGACGATGCTCAGCGTAAAGTAAGGCTTCCGTATGTCAAATTTGTATTACAATTTGACATACGGAAGTGTAAGTTCATGCTGAGTCTCTTCTCTGAATCTCAGCCTAATTGTCCCACTGCTGGGCACGGGTCTCCTCTCAGTATAAGAGGGATTAGGCCATAGTTCACCATGCTGGCCTAATGCGGATTGGCAGACTTCACATGCCGTCGAGAAAATCTCTCAGGCATACAGGTTTCGATGTGTTCCTTCACCGTTAAAGCGAGTGATAATTACGCACATGATTTCGAAAAGTCAGAGGTTCGTGCCTTGGATTCGAACTCGAAACCTTTGACTTGACAGTCCAGTGGTCATACCCCTAGGCTATCACTGCTTTAACCAGACATTGGGTTACAAAATTCTTATGGTAATCTTTTCGCATACAATACTGATATCCAGCTGCAACTAGTTAGACTGGAAGCTGACCCTAACATAGTTGGAAATAAATCTAGGGTGAAGATTAAACTGTTAACGCGGCTTTGTGTTTTTTCTCTTCTTTGAGATTTGATTTCTAATCCTAATAATACTTCTACATCCACGTAAGCGAACCCGTAGGCAAAAGCTAGTTCAATATAAATAATTTACCACTCATCCCTTTTTCAATTACTAAAACGCTTTGACGCAAAAACGAATTTCGAGAAGTAATCCAAACCTATCGTCAACACAAATGCACATGACACGTAATTTTACAGACAATATGCACAATATAATAGTCACTAATTTTTAGCTCACACAATTTTATGAAAAATATTTATATTTTTTGGTTAAAAAGATTAAAGCTGCGTTTGATTGAGGGTTTAGTTGAAAATATTTAATCAAAGGTTATCTTTGATCTTTTTGGAATGAATTCTTGAAATTTTATTAAGAAATTATTTTCTATTTTAAATATTACCTAATATTGTATATGTATAACATTCACTTATTTGATGCAAGTATTACTGGGCAGGGCCGGATTTAAGGGAGGGAATCAGGGGCTACTGCCCTGGGGCCTCCACAAAAAAGAGGGGCCCCCACAATAGGGACTTCGAAAAAAAATCTTTAAATTCCGACTAGTAAACACTAGTAAACAAGTTTTCCTTTGATATATTTTATTCGCTGTTCTACCTTTAACTACCTTTGTACATACATGAGTTTAATTATTTATTAAAAACTCGACGGATTTTTTTTTCATTTTATTTGGATAATAATTTAGGGCCAGGCCTCTACTCCTTCGTTGTCCCCACACATCTAAATCCGGCCCTGTTACTGGGTTTTAAAAGGGATTCGTGAATCTCTTAAAATATATTTTAATAAATAATTATTTTGTGACTGTTTACGCAGCACCATCTACTCCCAAACTAAGTATTTCTCTATTTTCTTCTAATTTCTCCTGAGGTCATCATTTAGGGAGCGTTTTAGGTATAGGAATAGTAGGTTTATGAGCAGCGGTTATCACTGACCATCAGGCGATCAGTCTGCTCGTTTGCTTCATAAACCATAAAAATATTGTCAAAATCACTGGCGAGTGTTAGTTAAAACGATGTAACCGCATTCAAATAAACATCATTCAGTGATCGTTTATAGTTTAGTTAGTCTGCGGTTTTTGTGGTTCGTGGTCTGCGGCACCAACCACCGCGGCTGCAGTATTTAATGAATTCATCCTAAATGCAATCAAATCTATGCCTGCGATATTTGAACGCGGTCATTTTGTTGTTGGGTTTCAAAGTAAACAAATCATTATCAGCGTTAATGTTTCCATGACTGATCAATGATTATACATAATTATACCATCACGCCTGTATTCCTCAAAGGGCTATGCAGATGTGTACTAATGTGAGGAATATAGATGGTAGGTGATGGATGCTGGGTTAAGAAGTAAGTGCCAGGTACCATAGGGAAGATTTATGAGTGTTAAGTGTGGAGTTTTGAGTGTCACGTGAGGAGTCATCGTCAACTTCATCAATTACCGTCATCGTCATCGTCATCGTCATCGTCATCGTCATCGTCATCGTCATCGTCATCGTCAACGTCATCGTCATCGTCATCGTCATCGTCATCGTCATCGTCATCGTCATCGTCATCGTCATCGTCATCGTCATCGTCATCGTCATCGTCATCGTCATCGTCATCGTCATCGTCATCGTCATCGTCATCGTCATCGTCATCGTCATCGTCATCGTCATCGTCATCGTCATCGTCATCGTCATCGTCATCGTCATCGTCATCGTCATCGTTCATGTCATCGTCGTCATTTCACTTACTAATACTGCGAAGCTTTGTTAATATCCGCAAATGTTCTTCGGTTACACCTCTAATATTTTTACTCTCACAAAACAGTTGGAAGCAAAAAAATAGTCATATGTCCGAACGCGAGAATGAGTCCAAAACTCATTTCCGCCGCTGTACTGAGACGTCGCGTTAAGTTTTCGAATTTCATTTTCTGTCCCACTAAATTCTTATTTCGTAAATAAATGAACGTTTTAATCTTGTGCTAATAAGTTTTGGTTGTTTTGACGCTAAATAGTCACTCAAAATTAATTAAATAAATAAATATCCTGGGTCATTTTTACACGTTTTTCGAAGAAGGCTATAGGCAATAAATATATCATCACGGTAAGACCAATAGGAGCGGTGTATCGATTAAATATGTTGCAAAAACGGGGGTGAAATTCAACTTCTTCGAGAACGCAGTCGCGGGCAAAGGCTAGTTATGTTATAAGTGCAAAATTACTTGTTCACATAATAATATACGCATTAAAATATGAAAACGTAGTGCCATCACTTTACTGCGAAATTATGGAACTATTGTTACGTCGTAGCTGACGCGATGACGTCATAGCTACGCGAACTACGCAGTAAGCTACGCTGTCATAGCACACTATAGACCCGCTACGCGACAAGTTTCTAATATACAATTTAGTTTTTTTTTATACTTATTCAAATTATTAATTTTACGTTTATCATTTTTCAACAGACTTCAAAAAAAGGAGGAGGTTTTCAGGAGGAGGAATTTGGAGGCGGTGCCAAACTAGTAATTTAATTCAAATATGACTTTCGTCGATTGTCTGTTTGGCACCGACTCAAAATTAGTTTGAAATCATAATGTAAATATGTTATTTTTTGCTTTTTAGTTCCTATGTGTTTTTTGGAGGCGGTTTGTTTTTTGTAAAGTATAGCTTATGTGCTATTCCAGATTCTATCTCTGTGCCTAATTTCCGGACCCGTTCAGTAGTTTTTGTATGAAACAGTAACAAACATCCATTCATTAAACTTTCACATTTATAATATTAGTAGGATTAGTAGGATTGATAGACGTAGTATAATAGTTGCTGAGAACTGATAAGTAAAACTGCAGGCAACAGCTCTTTGTTAATATTTTTGGAAGGTCAAAGAGTATCCCAAAAACATGATATTTATTTTAAAAAGGCCCGTGACCCATAAATTACGTTGATATTCGGTTCAGTGTGCCGCTGCCATAAATGTCATCGGACGGGCAAACGACACCACCGGGAGCGCACTGTATCAGCTGCCGCTGTCAGCGTGGTACAATACACAAGATACCATACCTCAACCATGAGTTCTATCAAATGGCCTTCGATAGGTTTTTTACGCATCGAAACGCTGTAATCTCATAGCAGATTTTAGTTCCTTACGTAACCGCTAGAGGCGCTGCGAGGGTTTTCCATACAAATATTTTACGGAGTGAGAAAAACTCATGGTCTAGGCACTGGTACAATTATTTGAATCGATTCAGCTGCCTCGTTGGTCTAGTGGTCCCAAGCGTGACTGCCACGCTAGAGGTCCTGGGTTCCATCCCCCGGGTTGAGCAAAATGTTGTTGGGTTTTTCTGTGAAATTACCAGTAGAAGGGGGAATTACGGGGTCTGGATTTGTGCCTGGTTTATGGCAATAGGTTCGCCCCTTATTACTTGGGACCTAAACATACCTGCAAACTGAGGGTGCCTAATCCTTTAAGGAATACAGTGCGTAATGGTATGTTATGTTATTAATCATGTGTTGCTCAAGTAACGTCATCGTGGGCTCCGTGCAGTGAAGTTTGAAAGCCGCACCAGAGCCCAGGAAGTCACGATGTCATCACTTGAGCCAATCACGTGACCTTGCTGTCACGGAAGAGAACACTTTCGTATCATACTTATTTTTAATCGAACGCTATCCACTGATGTTTTGCACCACACACAAAATGTGCACCGGCAAAAATCACTTTAATATTTTATCGAAAATAACGTTAAGTTTCTCAAATTACCGTAACTACATTATTATGTGGACTGCATTTCCAGCCAGTTATTATGTCCATGCCGATGAAAGAATGGATGTTTTATGCAATTTTATGTTACACAATGTACTTAATACTACACAAGAGTTCCTGAGTTGAATTTCCAGGTCGAGCAAAATGTTATTGGGTTTTTATGAGATGAAATTCTAAGACAATAGCAGCTCGACTTATTTGGACCTCTGTCAGGGTAACAGCAATAGGCTCTTCCTCGTTTACATGGGACCTAAACATACCAGCGAAGTGTACGTGTAAAGTTCTTGGAAAGACCTTAGCCAGTTCTACCCTCTTGCTTGCTCCAAGAGGGTAGAACTGGCTCTCAAAAGTCGAAACACACCAAGGTGTTTTAATACAGCCTTCGTCGTAACGGATACACTGTCAAACCCTAAGAAGTTCTATCACCGAACAGGTCAGATATTTTCTTACCACTTTCAAGGTATCAAAACTAAAGTGCTGATAATGAGGAATTGAAGAACCACATAGAAAAGAAGAGGAAAGATGTTTTACCATTTGTTACGACACGACAACTTCTTTAGTACGATACTAGAAGGTAAACTTGAAGGAAAATGGGGAAGAGGAAGAACCAGACGAAATTTTATAGAACAAGTGAAAGATAAAGTGAGGAGCGAGTCGTATCAAGAGGTAAAACGAAAGGCAGAAGATAGAGAATAGTGGCGATTGCTCCACCGACAAGCCGAGCTGAGCTCTTAAAAGACGGAAGAAAAAACCGTCCCCGCTTGGGGAGATTACTCAAATATTGACTGCCTCTAGTGGAAGTCAAACCTTCGACACTCAGTGATTGTGATGATGGCTACACCAGACGAGCAGTCAAACTATAAATGTGTGCCCACAGGACATAGGAGTAGTATGTATATCGCCAATTTGGTACAGCATAGTAAAAAAAGTATTTTTGGGAATAAAATATCGGTATCAATTTTTAATCAACAGTGTAAATATAACACTGGTTACGCGACTCCTGGGAGCTAACTGTGCGCGTGTATACTGTTTACTGTAATATTACGGGATTTATTGACTGCGGGCGCAAGCGACTATTTTTTCAGAAAATAAAAATGGTTAATTATCATAATAAAAACAAAATTAAAAATTAAAGTAAAAAAATATCCTGGGACATTTTACACAGCACCATCTAGTCCCAAACTAACCAGAGCTTTCACTATGGGTACTAGACAATGGATAGAATACTTATCAATTTTTTGTAAATAAATACTTATATAAAAATCACGCAGACGAACACTTAAGTTCATCACATAAATATTTGTGTCCTGTGGGAATCGAACCCAGTCGATCGAACCCTGATTAGCAGTTCGGTACTCGAACCACTAGACCACAGACGTCGTCAAATATAAAAAAAAAGATACCAACGTATTCTTCTTCTTAGCGTGTCGATGGCAAATAATAATAGTTCACGTTGTGAGCTCACACTTGTCTGGCCCAAAACTCAGCAACGCGGACTGCGTTTGTCGATACGACCATCAGGTCTTCACGTGGGCAATTAACGGGACATGTGGGGGCAAAATGCAAGATGGGCCATTGTCTGAGGGCCATTGACCATCGTATTGGAGCCAGAAGTTCGATTCCCAAGTTGACCTTGATCATAGTGTTACTTATTGTTTTTTGGGGCATAAATTAACCTAACTTTAAGTTTGGATTCATATATGTACAAAGAACGTCAATAGGCTCGAAAAAGCCGAAAATCCTCATAGATTCCTCTCACCTGGGTAAGGCGGCAGGGTATGTTGGAGTCTTATCGAAATACATTTGAACTCTCTAGCCCTATAATTATGTCATCGCCATGGGATTCAAATATTTTTATTTCAATTAGACCATATATATATATATATATAATCTAAGGTGGTCTGGCAGAAAATGTCCGTGCATAAAGTTTAATAAATAAATAAATATAAATAGGTACTTTTCAAAGGTCACACTAGTTGCACGGTTCCAAAAAAAGTAGGACCTATGGAGAAAGAAGACACGGCAAGAAACTCCATAGTCATTCTTTTAAAAATAAGGTGTGGTAAGTTAGAGTAACAATTCTGCCGTCCTCAAGCTAAAATGCCGTTATGTACCAAAACTACTTTTTGAGTTATACACAAAAAAGTGGGCAGTTTTGAAAAATGTACGGTACTTAATAACTAGAAGTCATATTTGAGACTTAGAAGTACTGACTAACAGATCTCACGAGGAGATCTCACGACTTCTGATTGTGTTGGCATTAAAAAGTCAAAATCGGCCAGATGTCAGTTAACGGCATTTTAGCTTGAGGACGGCAGAATTGTTGTGAATAGTGTTGAGGAAGATGCAGCTCGATGTGTTGATGCAGAGATGATCGCTTACATTTACCACGACCATGATCAGGGTATACCTCTGCCTATCCCTTTGGAAATACAGGCGTGATAGTATGTAATATTCAAAAATATTATTACTCAACCAACACTGCACTCTGATAATTTATCCCAATTTAATTAAACCGACTTTAATCCGCTGATTGGTAGGAATCTCATTCATGTTATTCAAAAACTCAGCGAAGTTTGTTCGGGAGGTTGTTTGGAAGAATTTCAATAAACGTCATCATACTAATTGTGAAGATTGCAGGGTTCAGCGGATGTTAATAGATTGAGGAATTTGACTGGTATTTGTTCGGCATTCTATCAGAAAATATCATACAGGTTTAGATTGTTATAGTATAAATAACAGGCAAAATTTTGGCATCGGGAAACCAAGTAGTATGATTGTTACAGCAACTAAATTGGGCTACAGTTTATTTTTGAAAACATTTACCTACTAATAAGGAAGCCAACACCAAAAAGTTTTTATTACAACTTAACATCACGCATGTATTCCCCGAAAGGTTAGGCAGAAGTGTAAATATACACCCAATGTTCGCCGTTATGTTTAGGTCCCATGTGGGACTATTGCCATCAACCGGGCACAAATCCAGACTCTGAGCTGCTACTGGGAATTTCACAGAAAACCCCAACAATGAATTGACAACAACAACAAAGCGTGGCAGTCGCGCTTAGGACACACAGGGCCAGTAATGTTATTTGGGTTTTTCTAGGAAACCTTTAAAAGTACTACATCTTTTATACATTAAATAATCATCATCTAGTCCCAAACTAAGCAGAGCTTGTACTATGGGTACTAGACAATGGATATAATACTAATACCCTTTTTTTGTAAATACATACTTATATTATATAAGAAACACCCAGACAAACACAAACACCTAAGTTCATCACATAAATGTTTGTGTCTTGTGGGAATCGAACCGACGACCTCGGGATCAGCAGTCCGGTACTCGAACCACTAGTCCACAGATGTCGCCAAAAACCCCATTTCACGTCGACATATACCCCTAAAAGCAACTAGCTACAAAAAACCGTAAGACACTCGCAAAGAAATTACAATTTCTAAGTGCAACTTAATTAAAAAGATCGCACTTTGTTCAAGAAAGGCTATTTGAATTGCAAAATAAAGGATGTCGTCCACACTCGCCAGTTAGCATATTACAAGGCCCTGTAATAATTGTATCAAGGTCTGGCTGATGGTGGCGCCGCGCATTTACATGCCTAATGAACGAATAGGAATACGAAGATGTTTTTTACGAGTTAGCTCTTGTTAGGGCTGGTGTTCATTGTAGACTGGGTTTGAAGAAAGAAAACTTTTTGTTTATGCATTAAGAATAGCCTTCATTTGTCATAATAATGCTTTCCCTATTGTTTCGAACTTAAAAGGATAATGTAATATAATCAACTACCAACCAAACTACTGATCTTTATACACACTATTACGCATGTTTTTCAAGGGGGGTCAGACAAGTTGCATTTTGACATACGAATCGACTTCGAAAACGAAATTTCGAAAGCTTTCGACGAATTCGAAAGCTTGTGTCATTTCCATACATTTTGTTTGTCGATTCGAATGTCAAAATGCAACTTGTCTAGCCCCCCTGAAGGATTAGCAGAAAGGTCCTATGTTAAAGGGGGCGAGCCTATTGCCATTATCCGGCCACAAATCCAAACTCCGATCTGCTACTGAACATTTAATAAAAAAAAACAATAACACTTTGCTCGACACGGAAATTAAACCGAAAACCTTATACTGTAGCAGCCGCGCTTAAAATCACTAGACTATAGGCATTTCTCCATAACTGATTACATTTCATCTAACAAGAACTGCCAACTGATTTTTCACCGATTTAAAAATACGGAGAATTTGTAAGTCAAACCTTAATATTTTTTTTTTATTTGAAGACCGTATTTGCAAATGTTTTGGCTGCACTTTTCTTATGTTTTGCTTTCTGAATTGATATCATATGACTGAAAAATTCAAAGTAAAATTACAAATGCATGAAATGCTATGAATCCCGTTCATATTATATTCCTAGTTGGGTAACCGTCGAACCAATAGCGCTGCGTTTGATCCAAATGAGGTTGAGGCGAACACTTTTCACAAATAGCTTCAATATAACCGTAGCTTTAAACTAGTACAAAGTTATTTCCGCAAGTGTGCTCCAAGATCAAGCAAGATTTCTTGCGCTCGGTAACCGCTGAGTTCTTGCGTCGCATTCAAGACGCTACTATAACGCCCAGTGTTTAGGAACTACGTAAAACAATTATATAAAGGAGATATTATGGCATTACCATCCCTAGTGTTTCGTTTTACTAATTAAGCTAGAGTTAAGGCTAGAGTTAGGGCTAGAATTAGAAGTAGTGATAGGGGAGGAGCGTGACCACTGGGGGGCTAGACAAGTTGCATTTTGACATTCGAATCGACAAACAAAATGTATGGAAATGACACAAGCTTTCGGCAAATCCGGCTGTCACTAATGTCATTTACATACATTTTGTTTGTCGATTCGAATGTCGAAATGCAACTTGTCTAGCCCCCCTGAACTGCCAAGTCAAAGGTCTCGAGTTCAAATCCAAGGCACGTATCTCTGACTTTTCGAAATCATGTGGGTAATTATCACTCGCTTTAACGGTGAACGAAGACATCGTGAGGAAACCTGCATGCCTGAGAGATTTTCACGACGGTATCTGAAGTCTGCCAACCCACATTAGGCTAGCGTGGTGGACCATAGCCTCATCCCTCTCATACCAGCAGTGGGAGAGTATATGGGTTGATTATTTATTTATTTATTTAGGGCTCATTCCCCGTTATGGTTGTAGTTATTTTTTTAGATATCATGGCCATGATATTTAGGGCAAGGAAAGGAAAGTACGGTCTTTAGATAGTACGAGCCAACATACCCTGCTGTCTCCCCAGGTGGCGGGGATACATGAAGATTTTCCGACCCCAAAAAAAATCTGAGCTCATCTTCTAGTTTAAAAAAATGTTGAATATTATCAACTGCAACTGATACTACATTGAATCTTTTTCATAAACATAATTAAGATTCCCTAACTGCCTGGTTAGCCTAGTGGTCGTAAGCTAAGCTGCAGGCTGCTACGCGAAAGATCCTATGTTCGATTCCCAGGCCAATCAGTGTTGGGTTTTTCTATGAAATTTCCAATAGCAGCTCGGAGTTGTAGTTGTGCCCAATGATAAAAGAATAAAAAATGGTAATCATCAGCGGAATCACCACTCAATCATGGAATCACCACTCAATCATGGAATCACCACTCAATCATGGAATCACCACTCAATCACGGAATCACCAATCAATCATGGAATCGAAAATGATAAATGATAAATAAATGGCAAATGGCTCGCCTCTATTACAAGGGACCTAAAGACGCCTACGCACTGTGGGTATCCATTACCTCTGCTTAACCCTTCCGGTAATACAGACGTGATGGTATGTTTCCTATAACTATGTTCTGTCCAATATTCTCATTTCAGAAATATGTAGGTAACTTTACTTGCTTCGAACATCTCTCCCATTCGCTGGTAGAAACGAACCTCTTGCGAATTAGTAATTCAAATTGTTCACTAAATACTTTTTGATTTATAAACAGGCGGAGCTTTCCTGCGTTTTAGTATTGTTTTTGTGTGTGCAGCAAATTAAAGGCGCCTAATGGATATTTCAAGAACCCCAGTTACGGTAATCTTGGGAATATGTTTTAAAATTGTTTTAAAACATATTCCCCAAGATTACCGTAACTGGGGTTCTTTACTGTAATATTAATATTTATTAGTATTTAAGTAAGTTTCAGTGACTTTTAGTTATTGAGCAATAGTCTTTGCCTCATACTTTCTTGCATGCATCTACCTTGATCGTCTCTGCATCACCCAAAGGTTGTCTGGCAGAAAATGCCTAAGGCATTAAGACCGCCTTTGTACATTCTGTACATTAAGCATAAATAAAAAAAAAAAAAAAAAAAAATGTCATAAAGCCGATTAACATCCTACTAATGTTATAAATGTTAAAGTTGGATGGATGTTTTTTACTCTTTCTCGCAAAAACCACTAAACGGATCTGAATTAAATTTTGCACAGAGATAGATCATAGTCTCGAATAGCACATAAGCTTTTTACCCCGGTAAAATGTATGGTTCCCGTAGGGCAGATTTGTTTTAAGAAGCTGAGTATAGACAGTTACGTCGTCAACATAGAATAACTTATAAGAAATACCCAGAGTACGCGGGGTAGTAATTATATAAATCTACTTTTTAATGTATTTTATTACGTTACGCGTAGACTACCCGTGACCATGGATGCTGTTAAGGGTACGAAACGTCGGGATTTAAAAATATAATTACATAATGCGATCGATAGTCTTATATTCGCGTAAGCGTAAAAAAAACCAGTATATTTATATAAAATTGTATGATTCAAACTTCATACTTCTTGGGGAATGATTTACCTGTATTGGGGAAATACACACAAAGTTTTCTGAAGCCACAGACAGTATAGAAAGAAAAAAAATGAAAGAAAATGCAATTATGTCTAACATATAACGAGATAGAATGAGAATATATTTTTTATTTCATTTTATTATTACTATTTGACATTGCAATAATTTATTACTTGACATTGCAATAATTATATCTTATATTGTAACATTAAATAATTTACCTGCGAACTTTTAAATTGAGAGATTTTTTTTACCGTAAATCTTTTATTATTGAGAAATTAGCATTATGAACTGTAAAGTATGAGTATTCTGCAGGCTTAGATGTTACTTAAATATATAGCCCCGCAGTCTGAGCTTGTCATTCTCACTTAAAAGTCCTGCTGATGGTGGCGCTGTGTGTCGGGTCGTTTTATTCCCAACAACATGCCGCGACACAGTTTTATACTACTGCGGTTATCATCGTTTCAACTAGTTATTATTTGTATGTGTTTGTTGTTCCAAATAAATAAATAAATAATATTAAAAAAAAAAAAAACAACATGGTTGAGTCAAACGGCGCCGATACACACGTCATGCTCGTGAACGGGTGCTGTCTGTCGGGACTGGTCGGCTCTTACTACTATGGCAGTAATTACAATTGTAATACTTACCTACACTTTAATCTCTGCAACTACACATCAAGCTGCATCATCCTCATTACTATTCACAACAATTGTTACTGTTACCACACAAATTTTTTAAAAAGAGTATCTATGGAGTTTCTTGCCGGCTCTTCTCCATAAGACCCACTTTTTTTGGAACCGTGCAACTAATTTAACGTTTCAAAGGTACCTATTTATATGGTCTAATTGAAATAAAATATTTTGAATTTGATAAAATAAAAATAAAATAACTGTAATAGTTCTACGTAATCCATAGTCGTAGTATAGCCTACTCTACAGACTATCCTACAGACTCGCTAGACTTTATTTACTCCAACTATGATCTCGTAAATAGTAAGTGAAGTTCAATCACTATAATAAGCTGGCTCATGATTAGTGGGTTCAGGATTCGCGCCACGTGTTGATAATCAAGAAAGTTGGCCGAGACGACGTCAGAGAGACGTGACGCCCATTCAGGCAATATGGCACGTGACAGGCGGCAAAGAGTAGAATAGTGTAGAGCTGACAAATCAGTTTTATGCCTATGTTATATCCCGGTCTCGGAATTCAAATCTGTAACTTATTGTAACAATAAATCTTCATATAAATAAAATAAATCACTAAAACTCGAGAACAGCTGAACTGATTTTGCTAATTTATTTTTTGTTAATTTTGATGAAGTCTGAGGAAGGTTCTTATGGAGAGAAAAAACAAATCACAAATCACTTGACTTTGCACATAGTCTTTGCAAGTTCTTCTCCATTAGACCCACTTTGTAAAACTATGCCAACTATTATTTTGACTTTGACTAGAATGAACTCCAAATTATCTTTTTGTATTTTTTTAAGCATTTTCCATGCTAAGATTACAACTAACGAAAGATTAGAACAACAAACAAAGATTAGAACTCCAAATTGTTCAAACATGTGTCCTATCTTCGTGTCAAGCACGTAATCTACGGCAATACCGAATTACTCCAAGGTCTGCGTTGCATTATAACTTATAAGTTGACGCGTGCGTTCGTAAAGCTGGATTTATTAATGTAATCTTCTTTGGTCGTTCCACCATCAGAAAGTCCCATAAACTTGCGATCTCTCGATATTTTGCTATTAAAGTTATCGAAGAGGTGTGAAGTATTTTTTTAAAGTAAATCGAATTGAAAGCCACATTGAACTTATAGTCATAAACGCGGCGACTGACAGTGTGTTCTCGTGTTAAATTCTGGTCAAACAAAGTGTTATTTAGTTCACCATCAGTTTTGCAATAACGATGGCGGAGGATGGAGATGAAAAAGAAAATCATAGGAATTCATTGATACCACCACCACCCTTTCATTTGCTACCCATATTGAGGGAGATTTGAAGAAAATATGTACCTAATCCGCCATTTTGTGGCGACGGCAATCTTGGACCGATTTTTATCAAACATAGCTAAGAACACTCCCGACTAATTCAACATTTTAAACAACAAAATCAAATTCGGTTCTCCCGTTCGGGAGCTACGATGCCACAGACAGACAGACAGACACACACACACACACACACACACACACACACACACACACACACAAACACACACACAGAGAGACACGCCAAACAATAACACCCCGTCGTTTTTGCGTCGGGAGTTAAAACAGAAACCCATCCACTTACTAAACGTGGCTACTAATAAAACGAACGTTTTCGTAACTTAAAATGTACAAAGAATTAAACACGAGGCTGAAACAGCCCCGATCATTACACGAGGCTGAAACAGCCCCGATCATTGCCCACAGACTATGAAAATAATTACAAATTCTTTTTTTTTCTATCAATGTCCGCCACAGTAACATTTCCCGCGCTCGCTGCGGTCCGGCTTGGTCGCAATAATGGCGCGAACATTGTCACAACTGACGCTAAAGGTACAAACACCCACTGCATTTTAAGGGCAGCTTTCAAACAGAGACAATATTAAAATTTTGTAGTTTTTTTTTAAATATTTTGGGGACATTTTTACACAGCACCATCTAGTCCCAAAGCAGAGCTTGTACTATACAAGACAATGGATATTATACTTATATACTTTTTTGTAAATACATACTTATTATACATAGGAAATACATAGACAAACACAAATACTTATATTCATCATCACATAAATATTTGTGGGAATCGAACCCACGACCTCGTGATCAGCAGTCCGATCCTCGAACCACTAGACCACAGACGTCGTCAAAGTCAAGTTTTGTTTGTAATGATGTTTAAAAACTACTGGACAGATTAAAAAAATACTATTTGACGTCTACGTATATTATCACTGACCAACATAATCTATAAATTTTAAAGTTATCATTTGTTTAGCCGAGTGATCACAGAGGTATAATAATGTACCCCCACAGTTTTGGGGCCGATATGTTTAAGTCCCATGTAATAGAAGGCGAGCCCATTGTCTTAAGCCGGACACAAATCCAAAGTCCGAGTTGCTATTGAGATTTTTTATTAAAATCCAGTAACACTTTGCTGGACCGGGCCGTCAAACTCGGGACATCTAATGTATCAATTGCACTTAGGTCCACTGGACTAACGAACGAAGTTTTTGTCTAACGTCTATTCAGTACTGAAAAAGCTTTCAGACAAAAAGTGCAATACTTTTTCTGAAAATGAAATTTGCTAGTTTGTATGAACCCTTATTCCTAGCAAAGAAATCACTACATTTGTAGAAAGCTAGACAATAAGTGGGGAGTAGAAAAAGATGGCGTCGATAAACAGGTGCCACTGGAAGTACACTCCACGACGGAACTATTGGTTTTTAACTGTACGGAACACTGTTTTTATTGGAGAAATACATTTTGTAATCCTCTCCTTTCAAATGGAACAATAGGGTCGAAGTATATAGACGCTCGAGTTGTTTGGTATTGTTTTGTTAATAACACTTACAAATAGATATTGAAGACTCACTGTAAGGATTCCTTTTGTCCCTTTCAGAACCTAAATAATTTATTCAAGAGAAGATTGTAGGTACATCTCAATAACATTAGGCAGGTACTAAGTTTCTAGAATTATACCATAAGGTATATTTTAGTATATTTGATGGCTTTAATTTTTGCTGGAATTTGGTAGTACCTTAAAAAATAGTAATATGAGTTAATAGTTACTCAGAAAAATTGAACGTAATATAATGACAGTTTAATGAAGCATTATTTGCTAACCATTTTTATATCTACATCTACATCTACACTAATACTATAAAGAGGAAAGATTTGTATTTTTGTATGTAACGAATAAACTCAAAAAGTACTGGACCGATTTGAAAAATTCTTTCCATGTTAGATAGCCCATTTATCGGGGAAGGCCATAGGCCTTATATATATCATCACGCTACGACTAATAGGAGCGGAGTAGTAATGAAAAATGTTGCAAAAACGGGGGAAAAAATTATAAGACCACGCGGGCGAAGCCGCTGGCGGAAAGCTAGTAATTAATATAATGAGAACTAAAAGCGGCACTCGACGGGTTAAAAAAAGTAATTCCTGTAGCTAATACGCCATACTTATTTTGAAAGCACAACTAATCAAAACGCTTTGTATGTACAAACAGACTGTAAAACTCTATCGCAATAAGACACTTCCTCGAATTTCGCATAAACTCGTTCCTCAAAGGGATGTGCTGAGTGCCGTCTGGCTCTGCTTCACTTCTCTTCGCTACCAATAGAAAAACATTTGCAAAACTTTTTTATTAGCAAAGAAATACGAATTTTATTCCGTAGTATTACATACACTAGGGTTTATTAACTCTTTGAGCAGACCAGCATGAGTTTTGAGGAATGCATCAGAATATATTGTACTGTAACCACAGAATTTGTAGTGTTTAATAGAGAATTTGTAGAGTAATTTGTCCGTCATACAACGTCTCAGTTTTAATTAGAGTAAATTTTCTGGCACCGCTATTTTAGTATAATAATATTTTATATTTAAAAGGGTGATGGAGTTTCTTGCTTCCTCTTCTTCATACGACACACTTTTTGGGACCGCGCAACTAGTTTAACTTTCCAAAGTACCGATTTATTTATTTATTTTAGTTTTTTATTTAAACTTTTTGCAACAAAAACATTATAAATGCAGGCATCCTCTACCAGTCAATATCAGTTTATATGGTTAAATTTAAATAAAATATTTGAATTTGAATACTTTACCGGGCGATAAATTTACTATTTTGCAGACGTACCATGTGATAAATAAAAAAGATCTCTTATTATTCTGGGAATACTGATAAGAGATAATAAAGCATAATTATTACAACCCGCTTATGACGTATAAAATACTTATTATAACATATTGTATTCAATTAAGACGCTACGTTATTAGTCTAGTTAAGTGGTTGTGACCGCGACTGGTAAGATCGAATGCGTAAGGTCCTAAGTTCGGTTTCCAGGTCGAGCAAAATGTTGTTAGGTTTTCCGGTGAAATTAATGATAATAGGCTAACTGGGGAATGCAGATTATGTCATTAAGGTATCTTGTGTTAAGATTGTTATTTTTTTAAGATTTTAAGACACAAAAGGTAGCCTACGTTATTCCTAGGCATGTAAAATATCTCATTATAAAATTTTATCTAAATCGGTTAAAAGAGCAGTTTACGATTGAGCGGTTGTCTCGTGTTCTGCTGTGACTTGTAAGAGCAAAATAAATATGTTTCTTTCTTTGTCTTTCTTTCTTCAGTTTAGGCGTGCAAAGATCGTAAGAATTATTTTCGAATTTACCTATGGATTTCACTTTAAAGTTTACCACATTTGTTAAATACATGTGTGACGTTTCCTTTACGGGTGGTTCCACAAAAGTTGGGTAACTTTCTGACAAATTTTGCCATAGGTGTTATTAGATACTACACTCGCGAGCAACCAAATCGACTCAACCTGTAAGCACGCATACATATACGAATATTTTTTTTCATACGATACTTGTATATAAAATGCATAGATGATTAAAAAGCTTAAGGAATCAGCTTTAAATTAGTACCAGTATTGTCAACATCCATTCAGTACTTTATAAAATAATGGTACCTGGATGGAAATGTAGCGAAAATAAGAATTTAGAAATATGATTTGTGGTTAGGTATTTTAAAATTTATATAAAATCTGTAAAAATATCATGAAAAAAGAATGTCACAATACTTGGTATGAACTGCTCTAGCTGATATCATGGATCGCAGTCGGTTCTTCATTGATCTCATGATTTTTTTTACGGTTTCCTGAGAAACACTATCCCGCTCCTCTAATAACGCCGCCTTCAATTCGTTAAAAGTCTTACGAACTTGATTCTAAGCTCAAACCCTTCTCTTAAGCTCGTCCCATAGGTGCTCAATGGGATTCATGGCTGGGTTGAATGCAAGCCAGTCCATTGGACGTATACTCATCTCGTTTAAGAATTTCTGAGTGAAACGCGACGTGTAACAATGGATATTACGGTGTATTAACAAAAAATAATCACCAATAAACCACGTAGAGAACCGCATGGTCTTGAAGAATGTACCGATCAACCGTCAACTCTCCTACTTGGCCTCCTACGGGCATGAAAACGAGCGCGGGTTTTCACTCAAACAGATACCAAATTACATCATGCGTGAACCGCTGATGTATGCATTATTTTAGCAAACCAGCACTGCACAAATCACTCACCAGGACGCCTTTAGACCCTACCTATACTGTCATTCCCATGTAGGCACATTTTACACTTATCAATAAACAAAATCGGCTACTATGGCCTTATGTTTCAATTAAGACGCTCTCGTACAAATCAAAGGCGCGCTTGCCGATTATCTATGGTTAATTTCAGGCCCGTGGCAGGCCGTTTTATAGAGAGATTAGCTTCTCTTAAGCGTCTTCTTATTGTTGACTGCCTGACAGCCACCCTTTGAACGCGTCTCAGCTCTTGCTGCAAATCAACACCCGTCAGGTGTCGATTTCGCAGCTATACTGAGACGGTAAACCGGTATTTTGTCTCTAAAGTGCAATGTTGGCGGCTGGTTCTCGGTGTCCGATTAAAGGCAGCAGTCTCTTGAAACCTTCTGTATACCAAATGATACAGCAGATTGGTTCAAGTGAAGCTGGGCATCTAATGTTCACTAACTAAGTCCCTTTTGCAACAGGGTCCCATATTAGCAACTTCTTCAGGCATAGTATTCATAAATTCGGCAAAAAAATTAATATAATTTCTTTTTGATAGTATTGTCTTACAGCTGGAGCTTAATTTCAGTAGATAAACTGATTGTGGCAGTTTTTATAGGGGTAATTCAGACCGCAACTCGTAGGTACAGTAAAGTCAATTTTCCTCTGCGCGCATTTAAAGTCCGGTAATTAAAAGGTTACTGAATATTTACTAAATGATATTGGTACTAATGTAAAGCTAATTAATCAAGCTTTCAATAAACATATGGTCCTTGTGAACAAAATATACAATTTTTGAAAAAATCACAAATGTATTACGCGGTTGTAGGTTGATTCGATTTAGTTGCTCGCGAATGTAGTTCGAAAACTTTTAGTAAAGTGCATTACTTATAATGGTTTACTTTTTATATCCAAAGAGGCCAGTCACTTTATTGAAAAAAATATTTTTTTTGGAATATGTGTTCTAGGGACTGACGGGCTGTGATAGGGACTGACACCTTACATTGTTAGTACAATAAAATCACATGTGTATCTTATAAAATCAGCATTTATTTAGTAATTCTTACTATAATCTTATTAATGGACATATTTATTGCAAAATCAAATTCAATTTATAGACAAAGCAGTCTTGAGTAAAGTATTTGTAGATACTTTCTTACATGTTTTTTTGCCTGTTCTGATTTTTTTTTGCTTTTTCTTCATTAGACAACGGTATTTTCTTTCGAGGCGCCATATTCTACAACAAACAGAATTGTTTTTAATTGGCGAATCTATTTAAACTATTATGAACACCAGGCCTTAGCCATGGCATCAGTCCCTGGTCACATGTATGACCGGGGCCTGATGGCCTAGGGACTGACGAATCAGAACTAAATCACTCTTAGTCTACTCTTAAAAAGAAATACCGAAACTTGTAGTTAGCTATAACATCAGAACAAACAAATCGCATATACACGCAAACAAAAGAGAATAGTAACTAATTAAGTTTTTATAAAACAACTTATTCAGGGGCTGACAGAGTGACTGGCACAGCACGTGTTTCCTCAGCGTCGAAGCCGACCGCAGTGATGTCAAGATGACCGACGCGGAACAGCCC
Organism: Acronicta psi; assembly: GCA_946251955.1. Taxonomy (NCBI): domain Eukaryota; kingdom Metazoa; phylum Arthropoda; class Insecta; order Lepidoptera; family Noctuidae; genus Acronicta; species Acronicta psi. Next base: position 1,414,315 of record OX276474.1, read on the forward strand.
ACGTGTATGGCTAACTTCACGTCGTTACTTCAGAATGCAACAGTTTTAAAACGCTGGTTTTGTTCGGTTGCCGCGTATTTTTGAAATTACTGAGTGGCTAGGGCCTGACTTTAACTATCGATGACACTACTTTTCTTATATAAAAAGATATGAAAATTATTAATATTGTTCACTAAATCGTTTCGGTGATTAAGACAAGGTAATTTTTATTGTGTTTAAGTCAAATAAAGTTCAAATATCATCTAGACATACTAAAACCGGACGAATGAAAGCAGTATTTTGGAAATGTGACATGGCTAGGGACTGATATAAAGGAGAGAAAACTACATTTTTTTGTGTTAAAAAAGTATATGAGTAAGGCTAAATTGAGTGACATAATAAAAAGTCGGTTGTTTTATGTGCCAGACATTTTAAATATTGGGTGATTAATATAAATTTTTATAAAAATCCACTGGAACACAAAGTTACCCAACTTTTGTGGAACCACCCTTACCACGGTGTAAAATAACAAAGACTGCACATACCTACCAAAGCCTTTGTGCCGTAAGAACCAGCACTGCATCCAGCCATATTACGTTTAGTTTAACAGAAGAATGGCTTGTAACAGAATAGCGCTTGAGATAGCGATCAAAGCGCTTCTTTGTATGTTGCTAGTAATATTATTGATATTAAAATAATATTTGATATTTAGGGTAAAAAATAAAAAGTCAAAAGAAGGTAATCTGACGTAATAATTTGACGACGTCTGTGGTCTATGGTTCGAGAACCGGACTGCTGATCACGAGGTGGTGGGTTCGATTCCCACAGGACACAAATATTTATATGATGAATATAAGTGTTTATGTTTGTCTAAGTGTTTCTTATGTTTTATAAGTATGTGTTAACAAAAGAAGTATTATATCCATTGTCTAGTTACCATAGTACAAGTTCTGCTTAGTTTGGGACTAGATGGTGGTGTGGTTACACAAGTAATTTTTTTAGACATTTTACACAGTCTAGTCCTAAACTAAGCAGAGCTTGTACTATGGTAGCTCCCATAGTACAAGTACCAAAAAAGTATATAAATATTATATCCATTGTCTAGTTAGACAATGCATATAATATTTATATACTTTTTTTCTGTAAATACATACTTATAATATTTATAGCTTTGAGATAGTGAAATTCCACGCTACCAGAAACATGTGGCTAGTTTGTTTATGGTTTTTAAATCAGCAATTAGGCAAAGTCCTTTTATATTCGCTCATTACTAACATACAATTAAAACCTTACAAATTGCCACAGAATTCACTATCAATCAATCAAAACAAGATACGGCTTTAAGTGTAATTTCAATACGTCGTTAAGATCACCGTCAAATTGAAGCAATCAGTCTAATGAGCACTAATTAAGGGAGCCGCTAATTACCGGCTCAGATTCGAACCGCTGCCGTTTCAAATGAGAAACTCAATCAAGAACTTAATTGCCTATAATTGGATTACATATACTTTGTATAGATACTATTCATGCCAATATTTTAAACTGTCTCTTTAACCTAGTAACCTACATACCATCACGCCTGTATTCCCCGAAGGGGTAGGCAGAGGCGTACTAATGTACACCCAAATTTCGCCGTTATGTTTAGGTCCCATGTAATAGCGGGCGAGCTTATTGCCATCAACCGGGCACAAATACAGACTCGGAGCTGCTACTGGGAATTTCACAGATGAATTTCCTGAACATGATGATCCTGATGAACCTTCCTTGGCATGAAAGTTCATATGGAAAAATTTCCATATGAACTTTCATGCCCTATTTCACACCTACATAAGTCGAAATTTATTAATTATTTTGCCCGCAGCTTCGCTCGGGTTACGAAGTATTATAAGGTATATTTTTTGCGGCTTTAGTTTTGTTTAGCGTGCGTAAAAAACTGAAACAAACTAATACATTTACATCCTCCATCATCCCTTATTTTATCCCCATGGGGGTTGAATTTATCAATATCCTATTTAAGCGGACGTCTTCACCATAGCAGCTCCAATCTTTAATTTCAGTTCAATCAGTCGAAAATCTAAGAAGATTCATACAAACTTTCATCCCCTATTTTATCCCCTTGGGGGTAGAATTTATCAAAATCCTTTCTTAGCGGATGCCTACGTCATAACATCTACCTGCATGCCAAATTTCAGCCCGATCCCTCCAGTGGTTTGGGCTGTGCGTTGATAGATCACTATGTCAGTCAGTCAGTCAGTCAGTCAGTCAGTCAGTCACCTTTGAGTTATATCCAGTCTCGCATTAGCCGCGTTTTGATGCGGACGTGTTGCTGACACTTATAATTTTTTAAGTCGTGTAGCGCGGCGCAAGCCGTTGCTCGTAATTAAACGCCATGAGTCAACAACTTGTGGCGAACGAGCTGCTAGCGTTTCTGCAGCAGAAGCTGGATGTTATGGACGAGGTGTCTGCAATCCAGATCTGCTCCACGAATTTTAGTGAAGACGACATCGCTGCCTCCAAGCTGCTCTTGTACAAGGTATTGAACAAGACAGATAAGATGGTGTCCCGCCGGCGTGACGGGACAAAGAAAAGCGTACAGGACATCATAACGCTGCTGAAAGAGACCGACCCTGACGACGTGCCGACGTTTGTGGCGAAGGACTTATACAAGCTTCCTCCCGTCACCTTCGACCACGTCGACGTAACAAGCCTGCTGAAAGACATCGTTCTTCTTAAGGCCAGCCTAGTGGACGTTCAGAAGAGGTTAGATGCATCCCAAAACACTGTCGCTGATTTGCGCAACGAACTTACAGAGTTGCGTAAGACGGTGGCAGTAACTGGGTCACCATCCAGTGCATCGAACGTAAACACGCGTCGTGGAGCTGGCCTCGATATATCGGTGGCAAGTTTCGCGTCAGCAGTTATGTCGTCGCCTCCACTGTCGAACGCTGAGCGTGCAGAAAGTGCACCGAGTGCGCCCCGCGTCCCCGCTCCCGCCTCTGCGGCTCCTCCCTGCGCCGCCGCTCGAATTACAAGACCCCCCGATCAGCTGGCTGTATCAAAAGAGTCAGCTAAAGGAAGAGATCCTGCTAGGGTCGCCGGGAGTAATGTTGATGCTCCCTCCACGAAACCCGTGTCTGCGAAGGCAGCAAAGCGGGCTGATGATGATGGTTTCGTGATGGTGCAAAGGAGGAAGCGCCGTCAACGTATCAACAAGAACCGCTGCGGCACGGCTCCTGCTGAGCCCAGCTTAGCTATACGTGCCGCTAAGCCGAACACTCCGGTGTACATTTCCCGCCTACACTACACCACTAAGGCGGAGGACATCGCGGAGTATGTACGCCAAAGGCTCAAATACACGCCGAGAGTGCAGCTACTGGAATCGCGCCGCAACGTCAACTTCAAGGCGTTCGTGGTGCGGGTACCTACGTGTTATCTGCACCTCGTCATGGAAGAGGACTTTTGGCCGCAGGACGTGGTGTTCCGTCGCTTCCGCGGACAAGTGCCACCAGAACGCACACTGACTAGTGACTAGTGCTACCTAAGTGAAGTGTTACTAACATAGGCTAAGTTTTTATTATACTAACACATTCTGTAATATTATAATATATATGTTAGTCTGTAAGGTATGTATCTATGGGCCAAAGTAGCCTGATAATAAAGAATTATTATTATTATTATTATTTTATATATTTAGATGTATAGGTAGGTAGGTACCTCAGAAAGAAATAATGAAGGATGAATATTATTTATTTTTATTTATTCATTTTATCTACACTATCTACACTAATATTATAAAGAGGAAAGATTTGTATTTTTGTATGTAACGAATAAACTCAAAAAGTACTGGACCGATTTGAAATTCCATTCCATTCTTTCCATGTTAGATAGCCTATTTATCGGGGAAGGCTTATAGGCTATATATCATCACGCTACGACTAATAGGAGCGGAGTAGTAATGAAAAATGTTGCAAAAACGGGGAAAAAATTATAAGACCACGCGGGCGAAGCCGCTGGCGGGAAGCTAGTTTTACATAAAATAAGATTATAAATATTTGATTATTTTGATTTATTTATTTTATTTAAAATATTATTTTTATATAAGATAAATAAATCAAAATAAATAATCATTAGAATATATTATATAAAATAAAAATGATATAAAGAAGAAGTTATTAACAATTTGATAATTACAAGCCTCCACTTATGGCAAAAAGATTATGAATATGCCAAATAGATTATGGAAAGTATTACTGGCGTCCAGTTGGAGTAATCACTAAGGAACAGCTTGTTTACAATCACAGCGTTTGATCGGAGTCCTCGAACGTGAGAAGAATCGTATCTTTCAATATATTGATCCAATCTGAGCGGTAGTAAGCGCCTGATAAAATGTTTATAGCAAAATCGCAATGATGAAAATTATTGCTCTGAAAAATAATGAATTGAGTATAGAAAAGTGAGGCCTTCACTTAATACTTTGCTGGACCTGGGAATCGAAGCCAAAACCGTAAGCATTCGCTTTTACGACAAAGCTAACGAGAAATTGAACTTTAATTTCTATCTATTTATCTTGATTTTTTAAGGCATTTTTTAATTATACTCTGCGCGGAACTAATTGGCCGTGCCTTAGGTATGTGAGTGGTGGGACGGTGGAGCGGGGTCGCCTGCGCGAGGTGGGACGGAAGGGCAGGGGCGCTTGTTTTCATTCACAGTAACCCGCCGCCTCATCCCCGTCCTTGCCTAAGGCGCGCCCACCTAGTTCCGCGCGGACTATAATTCGGCAGTTAGCGGCTATCTAGAGATGGTGAAATAGACTATTTGGTCATCAAACGAGTATCAAACATACCATCACGCATCCCGAAAAGTTAGGCAGAGCTTTACTAGTGTACACCCACAGTTTGCCGGGTGTTCCCATGTAATAAGGGGCGAGCCTATTGCCATCAACCCGGCACAATTCCAGACTCCGAGCTGCTACTGGGAATTTCACATAAAAACCCAACAACACTGTTCGACCCGGAAATCGAGCCCAGGGTCTCTAGCGTAGCAGGCCCGTTTGGGACCACTAGACCAACGAAGCAGTCTTGTCTAGTCTATACTAATATTATAAAGAGGAATGATTTGATTGTTGGTTTTGTTTGTTTGTTTAAATTGAATAGGCTCTGAAAATACTAAATCGATTTGAAAAATTCTTTCACCGTTGTGGAGCTACACTATCCCCGGGTGACATAGGGTACAATTGATAAAAAATACCAAGACTACGCGAGAGAAGCCGTTGGCAGAAAGCTTGTATCAAAATAAAAGTCTAAATGAATAAACCAAAGACACATGCGAGTCCCACAAGTAATAAGTGTGAGTTATTCGCTCACAATCACGGCGTTTGATCTCCTCCGCGTACGTGAGGTGAATGCTCACATCTTTAATCATTTTTAAGGAGCATTCGCTGAAAAGTTCTCTGTGGAGAATTTATTTGTGGCTGCTGAAATGTCATACGCTCAAAGTTCTAAGTTCGATGAACCATGGTGTAAGTGGTCCAGGGACCTATGATATCGAACCTGTGAGGCAAGCCTATTGCCGTTAAAATTCTGATGATGATTACACCCACACTTCGTAGGTATGTTTAGGCACAGAATAAATAATAACAGAATGGCCACTCTCCGCCACTCCCTAACATCAGATACCTCAGGTCCCCCGCATTCTGCCGGTGTTCTTGCCGGACTGCCAACAAACCCTACGGATCGTCACGCACACATTTGCACGTGTACAAACGTAATTTTGACAAGTTTGACATTTGGTAACAGTGTGCAGTGGTATCGGAAAGTTTGTATGGAGTGTCACAGGTGTGGTTTAGGTCACATGTACTCGTAATAGAGGGCAAGCGTATTGCCATTATCCGGGCACCAATCCAAAGTACAAGCCGCTACTGAGAATTTAATAGGAAAACTCAATACCACTTTGATCAAACCCCGGACCTCGGGCGTACTTAACCCTTAAGGGATACACACGTGATAGCAATTTAAATGTTTTATTTTAATTAGACCACATCAATAGATACTTTTGAAAAGTCAAACTAGTTGCACATTTCCAATAAGTGGGACTTACGGAGAAGAGCCGACAGAAAACTCCATAGTCACAGTCAGTCAGTCAGTAAAAAAATACATAAAAGCAGTGATAGCCTCGGGGTGACCACTGGACTGCCAAGTCAAAGGTCTCGAGTTCGAATCCAAGGCTCTGATTACCTGAGACCTCTGATTTTTCGAAATCATGTGCGTAATTATCACTCGCTTTAACGGTGAAGGAAAACATCGTGAGGAAACCTGCATGCCTGAGAGATTTTCTCGACGGCATGTGAAGTCCGCCAACCCGCATTAGGATGGCGTGGTGGACTATGGCCTAATCCCTCTCATACTGAGGGGACCTGTGCCCTGCAGTGGGACAGTATATGGGTTAATTATTATTATTATAACAGTTACAATCTATAGGTGAGCTTTGAGGATAGTAGATAGTCAGTTTGATGTGTAAGATAAAAAAGTTTTAAGATAAAAAAATATACATAGAAGTAGAGAGTACGTCTATGTGTTTCACACACATCAATGCATTCCATTTACAAAGCAATATGAAAAATGTTTTCGAAAGCAAACTAAAAACGTTCGCAACTCGAACGGATGGCGGAAGTGAGGAGTGGCGTTGTTTCCGGTGTGTGACGTCAACGGCCAGATGTGGCGGCCGCTTCCGGCCGGTCACGGCCGAACCGCCATATTTGATACAGTATGCTCGTTGATATATTTAATTGCATTTTTTATATCTTCTTTTGTGACGGATATGGGGTCAAAGCTATATATTTTACCCCACAAGTTGAGGCAGTCAATCTGACAATATGTATCTCTGTTATACTTAACATAACATCACGCGTGTATTCTCCCAAGGGTTATGCAGAGTTACACAGTTCGCCCGTATGTTTAAGTCCTATGTACTGATTTCTGACACTTACGCGAATACTAGACATTGAAATAAAACTACTTTTTACGGATTTTATCGCGTTATATTGATATTATTTTAATCCCGACGTTTCGGACCCTTTACAGCGTCCATGGTCACGGGTGACTAAGGTGGTAGGCGTCTTTTCAATTACTAACAGCTACCCTACATTTTTGTTAATTGTTGACAATCCAATTCACGCAGAACGAGCTCACCGTATCCTTTGGTCTTGCAGTTTTAGGCTCGGATTTAGATTTAATTGTATCTATAATAGGGTTCCAAGCAGGTGGTAAGACCCAGCCATCTTCTGTATTGAAATTTGGATGTTTTTTTAAATTTCAATGACCTCACGAATCATCCGCTCCGCCTCCTCTCCCGCTCCGCCTCCTCCTTCTGCGAGATAACGTCCTCGCAAAAGGAGGCCATCGCTTGCCAGGCGTCAGGACTCCCGACTTAGGACCACTAGGCTAACGCTAAAGTAGTGAGCGTCTTGATATTATCATTACTTTTTCTTTCTTTCTTTTCTATAGACAAGCGTTCTTAATCTTCCACTGCAATCGCGAGCTTATGCATAAATGTTTTAGGTTATGTGTAACACAGGAATTGACCCGCACCACTTAGAGCGCAAAAGCAAATCGCTCAGCCACTACGCAAATCAACCATCTAAAAACATTATCATACATTTTTAATCAACTTTACTACACTTAACTGTATATACTCTCTCCCCACTAATTTCCACAAAATGGCACCCTGGTTCCACCAAAAACAAACTTTAAATATTATAATTGCACGACATTCGCCAACACGAATAACTTTTCTAGTAAAATTGATGCGACAATAAACTTTATTGTCAACACCATAATAATTTTTGACTTGTAAATGAGCCCATTAATTTGATTAATTCACCCGTTATGATCCGGCCGAATTGTTTTATGTTAATGTAAATCGCGAAATATTATGCTCATTTACAAACTCTTTATCTTTAAATGAGATACAACAGATTTAAATTATCGTTTTGAGATTGTGGAACGGTACTGGAGTAAACAAACGACATTGCTGCACCATCATCCTAGCTTTTTCCAACTGTGTTGGGGTTGGTCTAACCAAGGCCTGTAGATAAGTTGCATTTTGACTACCCAGGGGGGCTAGGCAAGTTGCATTTTGACATTCGAATCGACAAACAAAATGTATGTAAATGACATTAGTGGCAGCCCGATTTGTCGAAAGCTTGTGTCATTTTCATACATTTTGTTGGTCGATTCGAATGTCAAAATGCAACTTGCCTAGCCCCCCAGTATAATATATTAATCTATGATTTTTACATTCGAATCGACAAGCGAATAGAAACAAAATGTATGAAAATGATACAAGCTTTCGACAAATCGGGCTGTCACTAATGTCATTTCCATACATTTTGTTTCTATTCGTTTGTCGATTCAAATGTCAAATTGCAACTTGTGGGCTTAGACAAATTGCAATTTGACATTCGAATCGACAAACGATTAGGATCCTGCAGAAAACCAGTATGTTACACTAAGCGACTACCGTAATGCCATCAGACTAGACTGATATCCTAGAGATATGTTATTTGTAGATTTTTGGATTCTAATTTCTCTTGACCAATTGTCATAATTGTGTGCGTTAAACAACCGGGACAGAGATAAGAATTATTTATTATTATATTATCTAGCTTCAAGATGATTATTGAGAATTTTATATTTATTTCTTCTAGTGTCCTGCTATGGAAAAGGATTCTCATAAACGGCTCCATCGTGCCGTGGGCTCTCTCTTGAAAATCCTATAATTCCTGTGTGAAAAGTGCTGCAGACCCTCCAGGAGTGCCGCTACATGAGACTGGTGAGTACACTGTTCTGTTGACGTAATTATAATACTGGCCGCACCGCTCCCAACTAGCTCCTGTTATTGCACCTCTCCATAGTTTGGAGCTATTTACACGCTCCTCCAGATCTATGTAATTTCGGAAATAAAAATGAAAGAGGAGGTGATGGCTAACAGGGATGATTAGAAAAAATAAATGCTGCGCCGACCCAAAATAAATTGGAGGCTATAGCTGTACAGCATGGGGTTTTTCAAGTGGTTTTTGTAGACTCGGCAACGCGTGAGTGATGCTTCGGTGTCGTAAACGTCTATAGGCTACGCTAACTGTCTACCATCAAGCAGGCCACATGCTTGTTTGCCACCCTGATGGTATAAAAAAATTTGGACAAGGTAATGAGTAACAATAAATTACGACGCATAGGACTGTTTGTTCTTCAAAAAGGTCAGGGGCGTAGTACTCACAACTGGCGCATGTGTATGACAAGATGTATGAACGTGGAGGAAGTGAAAGAAGTATGCAGGAATCGTAGCAAGTGGGGGTCTCTAGGTTCTGCCTACTTGTGTGGGAAAAAGGCATGAATGTATGTATGTATGTAGGACTGCTTGGTTTTGGAATGTCACTCTTGAATGACAGTACAGAATTTTCTCACGCAAACAAACATTTGATAATGAAGATTCTCCAATTCATCCGCGTCTTCCTTAACTTATCCAGTACACCTTTGAAGGGAGTCCATCATTGATCCCGGATAAGATAAGCCCAGTTATAAATGGCGAAGAAGCGATAATTTACAAATTTAAATAATCCTCGGGTTCCGCCGAGTTTGTGAGGGGCGCGGAATGTGTAATTTTTTAAAGAGGAACTCCTTTTGAATTTTGATTGGGGGTTAGCATGCCTTGGATGTTCTTGCCATGATAAATTGAGCTTTTTGTATCTCTTTTACAAACTTGTTATTTGACGGTACGAATGGTGCAGTTGTTGACAGATCGCCTTCTATACTACGCCTACGGGTTGCGAGTCGATTTCCATTTGAAACAAATTTTCTATGTTCTACCTCTATATTTGGTCTGGATGTTTGTGTTACAAGAGAAAATGTACATACCATCATGCCATAAAACCATCATATATTCTCCGAATTGTTAGGCAGAGATGTGTTAATTCCCTTCTAATGTTTAAGTTCTATTTGAAAATAAAAATATTTTATTTAAATTCGCACTTTGGAGTAGTCAAACTAGTTGCACGGTTCCAGAAACTGGGACTTATGTAGAAGAGTTTTGTTAGGGGGCAATCGTGCTACTGTATATTGTACTTGTACCCTACAATACAGAAGAAAATAAAAGAAACTTTTCGACTGTTTTATATCTACAAATATGATAAATACTTATCGCTCAAAAAACCAAGTGAACTGTTCTACATATTAAAATATATATATACTTCTCGAAAATCTATATCTTCCTAAACCGAGGATACGAGGTATAAAAGTCGTTCATTAATAATTCTGAAACCCTTTGTTCCAGCATACCCTTACCCAACCTTGCCCGGGTATCACGTGGATTATTCCCAAGCACTGGACATTATAACCGGGCAAAACTGGAATACTAAGGCGGGCCAGATAATAAAAAGACAACATTGAAAGTGTTTTTAAATAAATTATTATGTGTTAGGTTGTTGGCACACTTGGTGTATGGGTGACATACCTATCATACCATCACGTCTGTATTCCTCGTGTAATAGGGGGAAGCAGTGGTAGCCTAGAGAAAAGGACCACTGGACTGCCAAGGCAACTCTGACTTTTCGAAGTCATTTGCATATTCATAATATATTATCACTCGCTTTAACGGTGAAGGAAGACATCATGAGAAAACCTGCATGCCTGAGAGATTTTCTCGTCGGCATGTGAAGTTTTTCAACCAGCATTATGCCAGCGTGGTGGACTATGGCCTTATTTATACCTGTCATACTGAAAGGAGATCCGTGCTTAGCAGTGGAACAATTAATATCTTGATTATGAATAGAGGGCGAGCCTATTACCATTAACTAGGACAAACACCAAGCTGCTACTAAGAATTTTATAGAAAACCCTGTAATACTGAGACATGGAAATCGAACCCAGTACCTCGAGCGTAGTATAAGCTTATTCGTTGATATTGTGTATAAAATAATTATAAAATATTCGATATAAGAGTATAAAACCGCAAAAAATCGAGTCAAAAGAGCAACGAAATTTGTTGTCGCTACAGATTAGATTTTGGCACAACTCGAGCTTAATATTTTGCATACCATTCTATATATTCGAAATATCCGAAAAAAAGTTGCAACTAACATAAATTCTCTTTGCAAATAGCTTTTACATTGTTTGTTTTTGTGTAGTTTAACGTTATAAAAACGTTGGTTTTACATAACGTAGGGGCATACATTTTTGCGATAACATAACAGTCATAACGAAGTGTTATTGGAAATGTTAAATTTTAAGTATATTTAATACTAGCTTCCCGCCAGCGGCTTCGCCCGCGTGGTCTTATAATTTTTTCCCCATTTTTGCAACATTTTTCATTACTACTCCGCTTCTATTAGTCGTAGCGTGATGATATATAGCCTTCCCCGATAAATGGGCTATCTAACATGGAAAGAATTTTTCAAATCGGTCCAGTACTTTTTGAGTTTATTCGTTACATACAAAAATACAAATCTTTCCTCTTTATAATATTAGTGTAGATAGCTTGGAGTTTGTATTTGTTCCCGATTAATGGCTATAGGTTCTACCTCCCTATTAAATGGGCCGAAACATTCCGGCGAACTAAGGGTACATTAGTACACCTCTGCCTTAACCTTCAGGGAGTACAGGGGGGTTACCACGACCTCTTATCGCGATTTAGTTTAGGCCCTAAATTGAATTGTTTTGCTTATTCGTACCCCAACGTCATAATTACGATAGACTTTACGCCCAACTCTCTGACAGCGATTCAGTGTCAAATTGCGTCACTAATGCTCATTTCATTCGTATAAAAATTGCGTCACTAATGCTCATTTCATTCGTTTAAAATCGATGGTATGTTATTTATTTATTTATTTTTAATTTAAATAGAACGACCGAAGCCAATTATACTATTTAAACATAATATTTAACACATTCATGCATTCTTTACGAACACCTATGACAATCGTTAGTGGTAGTCAGAAGCCTAAAAAGACTGACAACCAGTCTTTCCTTCGAATATCGGTATTGCCTAGAAATTGGGTTGCGGACGTCTGACGGCAGTCGCTCCGTGTAAAATACTGATAATCAGCCGCATCTTGGTTAGGCTGGAAGCCGACCCTAACATGGTTGGGAAAAGGCTAGGAGGAAGAAGATTCATGCTTTCTTCTCACAAAAAAACATAAGTACATTCCGATAGTATCAACTTCCATTCATTCGCAAACATATCGAAATCCGTGTTTGAGTTCAGGAGAGCGTTTATAGCAGGGTGTTATGTATTACCCATCTACCAAGTGTGTCATTGAGCGAGCAAAGTGTTAAAGTGTTTTTTTTCTGTGAAATTCTCAATAACCCTAAATGGCAATAAGCTCGCTCCGAAAAATACCGGCGTACTGTAGGTATACATAAGTATACCCCTACCTCCCCCTTCGGGGAACACACGCATGATGGTATGTGTGCAAATGATCAAAAATCATAATAACTTCGCTCCCAGTGCACACACATCTTAAAGCGCTCGCTTCGGTCCGTTCCGATATTTTTTATTTACTCTAAGAAGTTTCTCGGTTACCTCAGAGCTTATCCTACATACAAACTCTGAGGAATGATAAAGAAAGTCTTTTTATTCGTTGAAAAACTTAATTAGTGTAGTCTGTGTACCGTATACTTAAGACATTTTGTGCAGTCTTTCAGTCAGTCAGTCTTTGTGTCTCGTGTTTTTAATAAGTTTACGAGTCACCGTTGAAGGTTTCCGCGAATTGGCGTTCGCTGGAATTTCATCTTTGCCTGTGTTGAGTCGAGCCAACTAGCGGAAGAATTCTATATACCAAGAGACCTTTATTGCTCAAAGCATATTGCAAAGATGTACTTATCATACACCCAAATCTAAGGTGCATTAATTTACCTATAAGTATATTGTTTTAAAAATTGGGGTGTCTGACTAACAATTAAAACCAGAGCATTATCACAAGATTATTCGGCTTTATATCTAGCTCTATAAATAAAAATGTTTGGTTAAATAATGTCGCTCAGCGCAAAACTCGAGAACTACTGGACCAATTCGGCATTTTTGTTTTCTCATAAATATTCGTCGAAGTCCGGAGAAGGTTTTTATGAACAAAGGTTAAAACTTGCGCCGCAGCTTGTGAGCAACTAGAACTTAAATGATTATAAATAAGGCAAATGATCCAAAATTATACCGAATCAATAGTGAACATGTATTCTACAAATGATGAAAACATTAGCTGCATGCAACGTGTTATATAGCTTGTATCGTTACAAGTTGCGGCGGCAATTCGCAACGTAGGAATTCCATTCACGCTTCATAGTTTAGGAGCTAGGATACATAACTGTTCAAGTATATTACAAACCATTTTGAAGACATAATATGCAAGCATTTTATCGAGATACGTGAACACTAAGATAAAAATGCTTCATAATTTGGATTTATTGGTATAATTTGGTACAAAATCTCTCAGATACCTATATTTTCTGGTGCCGTGCGCGTTAACAGATTGAACAATATATGCACAATTGCACAGACGAGGTACTTACGTTCGTTTTGGAAAGGCCGATCCTGCATGAGGCGCTAGAGGCTTAATTACTTCCTGAATAATAAGCAAATGGTGCCTGTTGGAAGCAGACGTGTTAAATGTTTTATTTATTAAATATATTACGTTTAAATAAATAGTACCCATCGGGAAGTGATTCTTAACGTTATAGACTCAAAGTGAATTTTACAATAAGTGCAACCTAAGTTAAAACCTTGTGTTTATACACGAAACCTCAAACCGGCGAGTGCGCAGCACCGCTCACCCCCACGAGGAAAAAGGACCGCTGCTATTTTACGTCGCACTCACACTCATACGAAGAACAATTACGGGAAATCATACGCCACGATGAATGTGCAAAGGACACCACCGACATCGAACAAAATGTCGATCAGCGAGAGCGCAAACACTAGCGGATCCGTACCAAACTTACCCACATATTATGATAATGATGAATATAAAAATGTCAACACATTTAAACGAAAAGAGCGTACTGAGGAAACGGAATATAAAAAGGATTTCACAAACTTTCGTACAGAGATGATGAACTTCCTAGAGAATTTCGGCAAAACCCAGAACAATAATCTAGATTACATAAAAAATGAAATTTCTGAAATTAAGAACGAAATAAAAGCCATGAAATCAACCACCGAAACCTTTACCCAATGTTTTGATCAAATAAATAGTGACATACAAGATATTAAAAGTAGTAACATAACAACCCAAAACAAAATCAAACAAATAGAAGATGAAATATATGAAATAAAAAACCAACAAAGCACTGAAAATACCACACATACATCACCCAACTTATACCACCAAAACCTTATTCTCGAACTAAAAGACCGATGTGAACGCGAGAAAAACATAGTTATCGTGGGTATATCGGAAATTAACGAAAGGAACAGATACTCCAGACAAAACCACGATAATGATGAAGCCATGAAGATAATTGCATCGCTGCATGAGGATTGCCCCAAACCAATTAAAACGATCAGACTAGGAAAATATATCCCAAACAAAAACAGACCATCTTTTTGTATTTTTTAAGCATTTTCCATGCTAAGATTACAAGTTATTTTTAATGAAGGAAAAAATCGGCGGGCGGGCAGGATTTTTCCTTCATTAAAAATAACTTGTAATCTTAGCATGGAAAATGCTTAAAAAATACAAAAAGATAGTTAATAGGTAAGGCGGTATCATACGACATCGAACTAGCTGTAAAGTTAGTCGTGTCGGTTGTGAAGCATTCTTCACAATAGATGTCGCTACGCGTCACCTTAAGACGTAAATTAGAATGTGGAGGAAGATTTCGACTGGCGAGCAGGGCGAGCGGTGGCTTAGTGGTCAGAGCGTCTGGTGTACCGAACCAGAAAGCGCAGGTTCGAATCCTGCCCGCCCGCCGATTTTTTCCTTCATTAAAAATAACTTGTAATCTTAGCATGGAAAATGCTTAAAAAATACAAAAAGATAGTTAATAGGTAAGGCGGTATCATACGACATCGAACTAGCTGTAAAGTTAGTCGTGTCGGTTGTGAAGCATTCTTCACAATAGATGTCGCTACGCGTCACCTTAAGACGTAAATTAGAATGTGGAGGAAGATTTCGACTGGCGAGCAGGGCGAGCGGTGGCTTAGTGGTCAGAGCGTCTGGTGTACCGAACCAGAAAGCGCAGGTTCGAATCCTGCCCGCCCGCCGATTTTTTCCTTCATTAAAAATAAAAACAGACCATTTAAAGGTCTGTTTCAATAATACCGACATCCCAAAATATCTACTAAAAAACAAGAAAAACCTACAAGATAATATACAAATATACACAGACCAAACCCCTTCACAAAAACAGTATTTACAAACAATAAAAGAAGAATTGAACAAACGCATCGACGACGGCGAATCCAATCTCATTATTAAATATATAAAAGGACTACCGACAATTACAGTAAATAAAACAAACCAAAAAAACTAATAACAGCCCCCGTACAAAATGCCAAATATACAGATAGACTAAACCATCAAGTAGTAAACAGATACGAAGATTTACCAGCTTACCCGTCCTCGCTACGCTTTTTTTACGCAAATTTACGCAGTATCCGCAAGACCGGCAAACTCGATGAAATAAAGTGTATACTAAAAGCTATACCTATGACTACACATTTCCTAATTTTTACTGAAACATGGATTACATCGGATGCAGATGCAAAATTATACCAACTACCCCACTATAAACATGTTTATAATTATAGAAAGGATCGCAAAGGCGGCGGAGTCTCAATTTATGTTCACGACAGCATCAAATACGAAATAACAGAAGAGTTATATGAATATAGTAACCACTACCTATGGATACACATACATAAACTTTCACTGAACATAGGAGTAATATACAAGCCCGGCGATTCCAATATCAATAACTTTATAGAGACTTATACCTCACAATTGGAAAGGAGAAAAAGGACAGTCGTTTTCGGAGACTTCAACATCGATCTACTCAATAAGGACAACAACGTCACAAGATATCTAAGCGAAATAAAAGAAACCGGCTACGAAATATTAAACAAAATAAATAAACTATACAGTACCCGCGAAACAGACACTACAAACACTTTACTGGATCACATATGCACAAATGTCAATAACCACGCATTCAGCATATCTATAATTGACTCAAGCTTATCAGATCACAAGCAACTATTTCTCCAGATAGGCAACTTAGCACCAAAGACAAACAAAAAGATTAAGTATAAAGCACTCAACTATGAAAAATTGAGACGATCAAGAAGACTGGATAAACCGAAATGTCATAGACTCAATCAACCTGCGAAATCAATTATGGCAACAAACAAAATCTCAACCAAAAGACGTTAAATTACAGAAGATATTTTACAAAGAACAGGAAAAAGTAAAAAAACTAATTAAGACACAGAAGAAGAGCTATTACCACAACTTATTCCACACCAGCTATAATCAACCTAAAAAAATGTGGGAAACAATAAATAACCTAGCATCGAATAAAATCAAAGACAGCAGTGCTCCCCCCAAACTATTATCAAACTCAGGGTTCATCACAGATGGTAACGAAATTTGTAATATTTTTAATTCATTCTTTGCATCAATAGGCGCGAACTTGTCTAGTAAAATACCTAAAATATACCACACAAACACAGGCAACACTCTCATGTACGACAGTAATTACACACATAACATAACTTTGAGCGAACTTCCCCCCTGTGACACTAACGAAATATCAAAAATTATTGATAAGTTAGACAGTAACAGTAGTACAGGTTTAGACGGAATCAGCACAAAAGCCATTAAATGCCTTAAAGATATAATTGCCGACAGACTATCGGAGTGTATAAACAAGTGCCTTAAACACGGTATATTCCCCGACTCACTTAAAGTTGCAAGGGTCAGTCAAATTTACAAATCCGGGAGTAGGACTGACCCCGGCAACTATCGACCAGTATCAGTCCTACCTGTCATCTCGAAAATATTCGAGCGAGTTTTATACAACCGTCTGAACACGTACTTGACTGAGAAAAAATTCTTAATAGACCAACAATATGGATTCCGCTCTAAATCAAGTACTCTAACAGCCACAATAGACCTAATAACGAAAATAAAAATTAATATTGATCAGAAAAACTTTGTTGTGGGTATTTTCATAGACCTAAAAAAAGCATATGATACGGTGAGCCATCAAAAGCTACTTCAAAAATTAAGTAATATAGGTATTTCAGGCAACGCCCTTAATATGTTCGCCTCATATTTACGAAATAGACAACAAGTCGTTAAAATTGATAACTTCACAAGTTCGATACAAAACATAACATACGGCTGTCCGCAAGGCTCAATAATTAGCTCATTACTATTTCTCATCTACATCAATAACATTGATAAAATAGGCTTGAAAGGACACTTAACACTATACGCAGACGACACATGCCTCTTTTACTTCAATAAATCATTACAAAACATTATAACAGATGCTCAAAAAGACCTTGACCTACTAAACGAATGGCTAAAATATAACTTGCTGACTATTAATACTTCAAAAACATCATTCATGATTTTTTCCGCAAAAAATAAACCATTACCTGAGTTCTCACCTCTCACAATTAACGGAGAAATAATCAAACGATCGAGTCACGAAAAATATCTCGGGTTGTGGGTAGATGATAAACTTACGTGGAAACTACACATAGACCATGTAAAAACAAAACTAACATCACTCTTAGGAGCGCTTCGAAAAGTTACAAACTGTATCCCCAAAAAAGTACGACTAATCATATATAATTCCCTAGTAAAATCAAACCTTGAATACCTAATTGAGCTATGGGGATCAGCTGCTAAATCCAACCTTAACTCACTACAAAGAATACAGAACAAAATTATCAAAGTACTATTTCATTATCACTATCTATACTCAACAAAAAAATTATACGAACAGACAAAACTAATGAATCTCACACAACTTTACACATATTATACCTGCATTCTTATAAAGAAAATCACCACGAACGCCATACATTCAAACATTCACCTACATAAAAAAACAATAACATACAACACTAGAAGTAAAAACAAGTTTCAACTTAAGACTACACGCGCACGAACTAATTACGGCAAAAAAACAATACTGGCTGAAGGAGCACAGCTGTTTAATGATTTACCGGAGGAATTGAATAGATGTGAGAGTATTGAGATATTTAAATCCAAACTCAGAAAATATATATGTACCCAATGACGTCACCAACACACCAGATGCAATGCAATTTCTATTATACTTAAATATGTAAACTTTGTATCTCATTTTAAGTGAACTGTAATAATATGTTCTTATGAGAAATAAATTCTTTAAACCTAATAAATATGGTAAAATTTACACTAAGCTATTTCGTTGTCATTTGTAAACATTAAGCATTTGTCAGGCATTATTTGCTAAGCCATTTTTTAATTGTACAGTAAGTATGAACTGAACAATAAATACATTTTGCATTGATAACCTAAAAAAGGGACATTTGACTTCTCAAACTCGTCTGAATTATCATTTCTTTGGCAATGTTGCTCAGAAAGGGCTGAATAACAAACAATAATTATTTAAACAAAGTATCCTTCTCAAATTATTAGACAAGTAATGTTGTTCTGTAAATGGAGCTATAAATGTAACCAGTTGCCAATGCTCCCTATCTCCTGTACTACAAAATCGCACAGTGCACATCGCTCCAGTATTAATATTGCACGAACACTCGCAGGTGGCGCGCGCGGCCAAATTGAAAATTGCTCGCATCGGCGCGGCGTTTGGCGCACAGTCGCAATTATACACGCTCAATCTGTGCGCGGTAATGAACATATCCATTTGTACTGTTTTGTTTAGATTTAGACATAACATACCATCACGTCTCTATTCCCCGAAGGGGTAGGCAGAGGCGTACTAATGTACACCCACATTTTGCCGGTATGTTTAGGTCCCATGTAATAGGGGACAAACCTATTGCCATCTACCGGGCACAAATCCAGACTCCGAGCTGCTACTGGGAATTTCACAGAAAACCCAACAACACTTTGCTCGACCCGGGAATCGAACCCAGGACCTCTAGCGTAGCAGTCGCGCTTGGCACCACTAGACCAATGAGGCAGTCTAGATTTAGAAATGACAATTTAGCTTGAATTTGAGATAAGTACCTATTGTATTACGTTTTACCGAATAGAGCAAGAATGCAAAGGCGTATTCCAAACGCTGTTCTTATGATTATACTTACAACATTTATTATATGGACAAAAACTATCAAGAAACATAAATAAGTGTAATTCCTTGATAAGTGGGGTGAGCCCATTGTGTTATAAATTGAAACCCCGAGCTGCTACTGAAAAATTCATAGAAAATTTTTACTTGATATGGGAATCGAAGCTAGGACCTCTGGTTTATAACAATAATAATTAATGTATTTATTAAATTGAACACATTTTACAAAGTTAATAAGCCCACCAAACTGTGTGTCAGTTTGTCGGCGAGAATAGCGCTCAGTAAACATTTGGTATGATTTGTTTATTTTTATATACTCCTCCTCCTCCTCGCACTCCTGCAGCTGGCATATATATGTCGGATACAGGATCTGTATCCTCGGCAGGAAGGCAAGGTAACGACAATCTTGTGGGCAACAGGTGGGTTATGCTGGTTCAAACATTAAAACACAGAACTCGTACTCAAATGGTTATTTATTTGGTTTTGACCGAGTACGCAATATTACAATACAGACATCCCCCAAAACGCCCGCCCTTCGCAGCTTCGCTAGTGCTACCTACTGAGGAGAAGAAGCCGCGGAAGAAACTCCTCAAGCACATTTGTCTGTTACGAATTTACGATTACCAAGCTACATTTAAATTACAATTCAGCAATAGCAATAACAATGTAGGTAGAACTATAAAGTAACGTAAGTCCGTCAGTCAATCAAACCAAACGTCCACACGAATCGACTACATAGTGTGAAGTGCCGAGAGCAAGTGCAACCGCGTGAAGCACGATAGTAACTGCCTCCGCTACTGCGCCGCTGCGCGTTTTATGTGAAGTCGTTGGTTTCATTCGACGTCACCAGGGGCGCTGTCATCTCAATAGTGTCACCGGGTGGCGCTGTAGTCTCAAAAGAGTCAATTGAACGTCCGTGATCATGTCCGATCCGACATATATAAGTAAATATGGATTTACTTATATATACGCCAGCTGCAGGAGTGATATAAAAATAAAAAATACAAGTATAAATTAATTAATTTTAATTTTGTACTATATACAGTGTTAATTTCTTTAATGTTTACTTCTTATGCTATGCTAAGGAACAATATCACTCTTTCAAGTCAAAACTGCGGTTCCTGACCCCTAAGGCTATGGCTTTCTCTTTATTTCCCAATGCCTCAGCTTCCTTCACTGTATCTGGTAAGGAATCGTTGGAAATATCGGGAACGAGGAACGTCACTAATCCCGCGACTAGGGATGCGATTCCGAACACTAAGGATGGCAGTCCATCCCAGTACACCGTCTGAAAAGAAACAAAAATAAATAAATAAATAATTATTCTGGAACATTTTACACAGCACCAGCTAGTCCCAAACTAAGCAGAGCTTGTACTATGGATACTAGATAATGGATATATATAATACTTATATTTTTTTTTTTTGTAAATACATACTTATAATATACTAGCTTTTGCCCGCGGCTTCGCTCTCCGTGGATGAAGAAACAAAATTGAAAGAAATCGATCCCGAATAAGATAAAAAGCTATAACTAACACTATAACAGTTTCATCATCCTCCTAGGCTCCTAGCCTATGCCGAAAATATGTTAAGCTCCGGTTCCAATTGAAACAGATGTGGTTAAATATAAATATCTTACACAAAGCAATATCCTAACTTTAAATTGATCGTCTGGTTTTTTGGCCTTCTGACTATGATTAACGATTTTCATAGGTTTTCGTATGGGGTCTACTATGCCGAATCAATTGCCATTTCTTAACGTGCTATATAAGGTACAGAGGGTCTCGATGTCTTAAGAATGGTCACCCATCCATAGTCTAACCGCAGAAACCGCTGCTTAACCTATCGCTCAGCGTACTTATTACTTCGCCAAAGTTTTTAGCTCGGTTTGAGCAACTGTTACTGGTACTGGGGTACTCTATGAGGTGATAATGTTTGTGAAACTGTGTTGTTCAAAATCACTCCAAAGGAAAATTTAAACTTCAGTTAGTCGTAATAACTCGTAATTCTAACCAAACTTTACAACTATTGTTTAATTTAAGTCTATACCACTTTAAACGTTTATAACTAATCATCAATCACGATTTCTGCGCATATGACAACTTGATTAAAGAACCAACAATAATGATCCCTTATATCAATAGGAATACATACTACAGAGAGGTCAAGCTCTATCTCAACATCTACGCAACCGAGTGGAATGAGATATACCTCATTTTCTTAGTTGAACAATGGACTTTTAAATAGATAATCAAAAATCAAAAACCAACAATGATGATCTCTTCTTTATATGGACTTGCATACAACAGAGAGGTCAAGCTCTATCTAAGGATCGATACAAATAATTGAAAAAAGCTTTACATCAGTTTTTAAGTTGGAAATTATGCTTTACAACAGATAACACAAAATTCAAATCTATTCAGTAGGTTTAGCGCCAACTCCTAACAAACAGACAAACAGACAAAAATTCTAAAAATCACATTTTTGGGTTCGCGATCGTTTATTCTGTTTCTAACCCAATTGTTTTTTTTAAATATCTTCAATGTACAGACACGACTTGTTTTACAATTTTATAATAGTATAGATAGGATAACTTAAGTTAACTTAAGTTCATCACATAAATATTTGTGTCCTGTGGGAATCGAACCCACGACCTCGTGCTCAGCAGTCCGGTACTCGAACCGCTAGACCACAGACGTCGTCGTCGAATATTTTACTCCATAAAAGTACCCATAACCGGGCACAAACCCAAACTCTGAGCCGCTACTGATAATTTTACATCATAGAAAAATCTCCAGGAAAAACATACTGCTAGACCTGGGAATCCAACCTGGACCTCACGCGTAGCAGTCGCACTTACCATCTAAATTAATCACCAAAGTGGTAGAACTCGAATTTTGGAGTTTGTTTGTGGTGTTACATACCACCCCATTGCCAAAGAATTCTACCATTAAGCAATGTGTTACGATTTGCAGGGCAATGTAGCTAGTAAATTACTGGGCAAATGAAACTTAAAAACTAAGGTCTCAAGATGACAACGCGTTTAGGATATTGCTAATGTTTAGCCTATAGATAGATAGAATATTCTTTATTGCACACCAAAACCAATGTAAAGAACATGCTGCGGTTGCCGCTTATCGTCAAACAGTTGCCGCTTTCCGTCAAACGGTGGCCGTTTACCGTCAGACGGTTGCCAATTGCCTGTGCCGGTTGCCTGATAATAATATAAACAAGGTCACAATTACCAGTAACGGTGCTTGCGGTGCAACAATAGACCCTATTCTCCCCAAAGACGAGCAGAGCGCGTGCATGGAGTTCCTCGTGTATGTGGGGAACAGCTCTGACGTGTACATGTACGTTATAGTGAAGTACAGCGATGCCATAAACTTGCCTATCGTGAACAGTGTTATCGACAGCCAGACTTGATCTGAAATGTAAATTAAATACGTCATTATGCGTGCGGGTGCAAGCAGCATAGTTGGTCCTTATATCTGTGGAGGGAGAGGCGGAGTATTAAGAAGTTAAAGTATCTTGCTTGATAATTATGATGATGATGATTTGGTGTCAAAAGTAGAACATTTTGTAACAACCAAACAGACTTAAACTTAAAGAAACTCGATAGTTTTGGTCATGGTTTCTTTAAGAGTAATGTAGACTGATGACGGAGTTTTAAAAACTGTGGATGTATTTATATCAGTTACTCTTCTCTTTATACAGACGGAACGTGAAAGAATTTTTTGTTATAACCTTCTTAAGTGTCTTTCAACTATAAAATACCACAGGACCACAGGACCAAAGGACCAAAAATTTGTAGTACTTACTTGTTGGTGCAAATGGCTGCCCCACACAGAACAAGCCCGCAAGCAAAAAGCTGGCAATCAAAGGAAATTTTCTCCTGAATTTCATCAGCACATACATAGCTATGAAACAACCAGGCACCTCGGTAATTGACACTATGGCATAGTTCAGGTATTTGTTCCCCTGGAGAGATACAGAAGTTATCGTCATACCGTAGTTCACAAAGGTCGATGTCATCCACCAAATAACACAAACTATAAACCTCTTGAACAAAGATCTAGAGGTAAAAGTACTCTTCAAAACCGCTCCAAATTCTAAATTCTCTTCTTTGTCTGTATCGCAAACTAAATTATCTAATGCTTTTTGATCGATTTTCATTTTATTCTTCCTTGCTATTTTCTCTATGACTTCCACTGCTTTATCCTTCTTGCCCTTTATTAGAAGCCATCTTGGGCTCTCATCTATGGCGAATATGTAGAGGAAGAATAGTAGAGCTGGGGCGTATAGAGTTCTTAAATAATTCCGCCAATCGGTAAAAGCCCAAGCTACAAGGGCTTTCAAGACGCCTCCAACCGCATACCCTAAACTGGTAAGCATATAGTAAGGCACGCGATTCTTTGTGGATACTATTTCAACATCTGAAAACACAAGAAATTTTATATGTTTTAAGATCAATATAGGTAAAGGAAGCAATTTGACACATAGGGTCACAATATAAACTGGTCTTCGAGCATTAATGGACGGTTTCATGGACTATTTTGTACTCACTCAATCCTTTCCTCATTAGGGGACAACAAAAGTATATAAAAATGAGAGAGAGCCTTTGCCCAGCAATGGGACAATACAGGCTAGACAGATACTCACTCAAGATATAAGCGGGCGAGCATATATCCCCGAAGGCGGACTCCATAAACTCCAACACTACGTACAACCAGTACGAAGTGACGAAACTCTTGGCCACACCTATGCCTCCACCAATGACACCTGTCGCCACTGTCATTGCCTTTCTGCCAAACCTGGAAATGAAAAGAAAACGATTTATTTATACCATTAATGGCAAAAGTAAAGTGATAAAGAGGAAGAATTAGTTGAAGTTTTGGTGGAAGGTAGAGAACGGTGGTGATTGATCCACCAACAAGAGCTGAGCTCTTGTCTTAAAGAAGAATGAACACGTCCACAGTATTCTTAGTTTAAGGCTGGATATCATGTTGTAATAATATATTATGACACCCGTATTCAACTTTTCTCAACTACCTTTACTAGGCACATCTCGTTGAAGGCCGTCTTACGCTGCGTATTTCGGAGCCAGTGACCGCTATATTACCGCCGTAATGGGTATCCCTTTTTGGATTGGTATAGGCACATTATACTTTTGCAAATAACTTTGTATTTACAAACAACAAATGGATTGGTGTCCTTTTTACGCCTTTGATGATTGACAAAAAATGTCTCAGTGCATTATTCGCTAAAAGAATAATGCATAACTATGAACTAAAATTTGTAACAGTTTTACGGCCAATTCAATTAAAATTTCAAAGGTACCTTTTTGTAAAGTTTTTTAAATTTGTATGCATCGTGAATGAAACAAAAGAATTTTTATGTTATTGGGTTTTCTTCGCTTAAAAGACACAATTTTATAAGTACAAGGATACATACATGTATCTTTATACGAATAAAATTATGTAGATTTACACATCACAAAAATAAAACCTTGAACTATTTTGAAGCCAATTGTACCTATAAAATATAGAGCGAAAATTAAAAACGTATCCAAAACAAAGCTCTAAAACATTGAAATAAGATTTAAGTTGACTTAAAGAATGCACAAATATATTATAAAAATAAAACTTATTTCAATGTTATTTAAATACAGAAACTACGAAATGCCACTTGCTACAATATTCATAATATATCTGGTCAAACACAACAACGTCTTGTCTTCAATTATCTTTATTAAAATATAATAAGACCAAAATGTTACTCTGTCCTTCGAGCCGGTCTAAGTGGAAGACATTGAGAGCTACTTACCTATCTGACAATGGGCCCACGATCAGTAGACCGACCATGTATCCAAAGCTGTGGACTGTCCCGACCAGGGTTCTCTTCCAATCGTGGCATGCTAACTGAAACTAGTAAAAGAAAAAAATTTGAATATGATAGGTCTATTTTAACTTACGAGGAGAGGTAGGGTAGCATTTCTTGATGTATCTTTAGATCAGCTTATAATTAATTTCATCTCAATTGTTCTAATGTATTTATGTTTCTAAGGGATCAAATAGAAAGTATTTAAACCTAGAAATCACAAAAACTCTTTTCTGACTTTATACTAATATGTCTGCACTTTAAAAGAGAGCATGATTCTCTCAGTTTGTTTCGGCGCTTCTTCTCAGATCCAGTCGATAAAAATATAAAACATTGACTTGTAAAAGTGTCTTTAAAATACCTATTTACAGAAATTAATATCATTTATCATTTATCTCAATTATAATATTAATAACAGAAAAATTTGACTAATATCTCGTTTTTGTCATGGTTAATGTTATCTTAAAATATATCACTCAATACTCTTATGGGAGTTAAAAAGTTACAAACTAAAAGTACATACTTCTGCCACGAAACTGTTAGGGTTGTCATACACCCACTCCGTGCACGACGTTGAGTTGATCGACCCACACGTATTGTCCGCAAAAGTTTCATCCTTACATCTGAAACAAAAATAAAAATCATTATGAGACGTAGGTCACAGCAATTTATCGCTCAAATCTGGAGCTGCCCGTCTGAGGAAGTACCTTCGTCTTAAAGAAAACTGCAGCCAAATAACACATTTTATTGTGCAGTGAGTAGGTAAGGTTCTAAGGATGCAGAGCTCCTTCTAGGGATGCGCTGCGCTGGCAGCAAGCGGTGCCATTCCCTTAAACTGTCGGCGCAGTGAGTCTCCCTTAAACCTTACACACGAGACGATTTAGACTAAGGCTTATATTCAGAGACGATGCTAAGCATAAACTTAGGCTTCCGTATGTCAAATTGTCATACAAATTTGACATACGGAAGCATTACTTTACGCTTAGCATCGTCTCTGAATCTCAGCCTTATATTCAGAGACGACGCTAAGCGTAAACTTACGCTTCCGTGTGTCATACAAATTTGACATAGGGAAGCGTTACTTTAGGCATAGTGTCGTATCTGTATATTAGCCTTAGATCCTTTCCGGCCAGAATGACTTCACTTGGCACTACATAGAGATCAGTGGAAGAAGATAGGGCAGGCCTTTGTTCAGCATTGGGCCTTAAGAGTTTAATAGATTGACTGTCAGCGGCCCGTCCCTCGGCTTCGCACCTTCATCGTCATATTTCAGCTAATTTACATAAAACCTTAGCAAATTATAAACAACCTTCCTAAAGAATTACTCTGTCTATTCATGAAAACCCCATTAAAAACCGTTTCATAGTTTTGAGTTTATTGTAAACAGTAAAGACTTTGTTTTTGAAAGTGATACAGAAGTACATGTTTAACGAGTCTTTAGAAAAATATTTTTTTAAAAGAGTGGGTAAGCCGCACGTTTCATACGCAGCAGATAGTCGTGCTGTTAAACAAATGCTAGATATTCTACAACACGTGACTGAAGCTAGCCTAAATAACAAAAGACAGAAGGACACGCGAGAAACGATAGTCTAAAACGAAACCTAATTAACACATACTTAAAACACAAAATTCATCACACCTCAATATTTCACGTGTAATTTTTTTTATTTATTCAAACCAATTGTTCAGTAGTTTATAACGCGTGTCTTAGACAAAAGGTATGCGTGGAAAATTGTCCCAAATGTATGTAAAATACACGCATTAGTGGGCCTCTTGAAAGACAAAGTTGTATGTATATATTCTGTATTGATATTTTAAAATTGTTTCATTCCATTCAAATATGGAAACGGATTTACTTTCTTAGTTTCGTCGGGCCCGCCAAGTTTTTCTGCAGTTCATAAGTCGCTAATACATTGTGAGATAATGTTACCTAGTAGCATTAGCGACAAGAATTGTACTTTATTTTTATACTAAAACAGAATCCAAGGCGGTCGCTTGGCAAGCTAAATTCAAATTGTATTCCTTCTTACTCAAATTCTTTGTTTTAAACGCCATATTGCATTGGATCTAAATATACTGGCGAATTGTGGATTTACATTAGTCTACCTCCTCTCTATATATTCAAAAAAGCGCGTGTGGAAAATACGCACATCTCCTACTCGGTAGGGTCGGGCGGCTGACTTCCATGCCCATGAAAGTCAGGGAAGTCTGAACGCAATGTTAGCTAGTCTAGTGTGATAGTGATCCAGCTTGCCGTGCATGCGGAATCAATCAGAGGTCACTTCTGACTTTTTGAATTAATATAAAAAATCACAATTAGAATTAAATGCCTACAACATATTAAAAATAAATCCTAAATAACTCTGTTTCAGAATAATCAACAAAATAATTCTGATGATTAGTTTTGTAACAAAATTTACTACTTGTCCGTGTCACTAAAATTTGTTATTGGTAATAACATATGGCACGAGGCATCAACAAAGCGTGTTAACAACAATGTTATTCATATGATGATAACATTGTCAATGACATGTGTTTATAACATTGTAACTTAACAAACTTTAATAACCCGGAAGACACAGCACAAGCAATATAGCCTAGTGTTAAGAACCATGGATTACCAAGTGAAAGATCTTGAGTTCACTTAAAATAATAAATAAATAAATAAATATCTTGGGACATTTTACACAGCAGCATCTAGTCCCAAACTAAGCAGAGCTTGTACTATGGGTACTAGACAATGGATATAATACTTATATACTTTTTTTTTGTAAATACATACTTATAATATATAAGAAACACCCAGACAAACACAAATACTTATATTCAGCACATAAATATTTGTGTCCTGTGGGAATCGAACCCACGACCTCGTGGTCAGCAGTCCGGTACTCGAACCACTAGACCATAGACGTCGTTATTAATAAGTTATTTTCACTAGATTAAGTTAAGGAAAACATTGTGAAGAAATCTGCATGCCTGAGTGATTTTGTCGACCGCGTGTGTAATCCGCCAACCAACAATAAGCCAAGGTGGTGGACTATACTTCTTGTTTTGAAAGACAAAGAGACAGCACAAGGTTTGATGATGAGAATGAAAACACCACTAAGGTGCAGTGGCATCCAGATCTAAGCTCAGAGTCGCAGATTCAATAACTACATAGTTTCATATACGTTAGCTACACAGACTTTAGGTTAACTAGTTATAATAAAAACGAATTTAGTGTTTTAAAAGATACGACCATCGCATTCAAGCAAGCATGATCCGGAAATTAGTTGATACTTATTTATTTTTGTGCATTCATTTAAATTTTTAATTATTTAATTAAAATGTTTTTATATCGAAACACATCTTACAGTTGAGGATATAAGGACCAGAGTAGAACTGGTCTTTGTTTACGCTGCATCTGCAAGGTTCCGCTAACGAATGCACGTCAAGTTAGTTTATTAGGCTTTCTTTGGGATGAGTGGCTCCTAGGCTAATATTCAGAGACGATGCTAAGCGTAAAATAATACTTCCGTATGTCAAAATTGTATGACAATTTGACATATCTACGGAAGCATAAGTTTATGCTTAGGATCGTCTGTGAATATAAGCCTTAGAGAAATTATAACTACGCTTGCCGCGGTCAGTCTGTGTATGGGTGAACATTCTAAACACATTGATACCCCTCCGTGCTTCGAAGAGCTAAAAAACATACAAACTCTTATCAGAATCCCAAAAAGCCTAACAACCAGTCTGTCGCTCGCGGTGTATGTTTGTCCCTGACCATAGAGCAAGGAAGGCAAGTGTTTTAGTCACTATGAGGACAACAAACCCTACCGCCTTCGCTGCCTTTATACCCAAATTAAATGGCCGTAGAATAGTGACAGAATAGTTTAAAAGTAAATATATATTTTTTTATATTCTAGGACATTTTACACAGCACCATCTAGTCCCGAACTAAGTAGAGCTTGTACTATGGGTAATAGACAATGGATATAATACTTATATACTTTTTTTTTGTAAATAGATACATATAATACATAAGAAACACCCAGACAAACACAAACACTTATGTTCATCACACAAATATTTGTGTCCTGTGGGAATAGAAACCCACGACCTCGTGATCAGCAGTCCGGTACTCGTACCACTAAACCACAGACGTCGTCAAATACGAGCTAAAAATAGGTCACGTGACTTTTGGAAATACTCGAGGATTCCCGCCATTAGGTGAAATTGACGCTTCCGTTCCATTCCGTTCCGCGTATAAATTCAGCTTAAGAACTCCATGTGTACAGCATATAACGACGTGAGAATTGTTGTTATTGAAATACTGAGATAAAACGGCTTCGTTCACACGAATACAAAAACTTACCAAGATTAATTATTCTGAGTTGTTCACGTATTCTTAATGCTATCTACATAATTATGCACTTCCATTCTACATTCGATAGTACTATTCTTTATCGTCTTCCTAACCTTTTCCCAACCATATTGGGGTCGGCTTCCAGTCTAATTAGATGCGGCTGAATATCAGTATTTTACACCAAGCGACAACCCAATTTCTAGGTAATAGACTGGTTTTCAGGCGTATTGGGCTTCTAAAAACAAATCGGCTTATATGGTGTAGGTACATTAAAACACCTTTGCCTACTCCTGCGAGGATATAGATATACAGATGTGATGTTATGTTGAAGCAGGCGATCACACATGCTATACATGCATATTTCAAGCCTTTGTTCAAGAGTACTGTCTGTGGCCATTCTTTGAAAGGCACATGTGCGTGCCCTAAACTCGCACCTAACTACTAACCTATCATTACTTATGTAATGCGCACTACACACACATGTACAATTATCCTATTCTAAGACTAAGTGCAGAAAAGAAACCCACACCAAAAAGTAGTGATCTTTTATGATACTTCCATTTTGAGGTGACAAAGATATACAAGGTGGAAGGGACATCGACGCACATCCGAATACCATGAGTTCAGTACATGATTCTGGACCCACCTGCGTTGAAATTTTCCGTAACATTTTTCATTAATTTTTAATTTTTTTCTGCAGTGTTTTTTACTTGAACGTGTAAAAAAAACATTATTTCTATGTACCCAAATTAGATTTATAATTAAAAAATCATTATTTCATTAATCTCGGATCGCGCGCGCGATACCCTTTACCACGGAGCGTCATAATCGCGATTTTAGCAATACACTGCGCAAAAATGACAATATATGATAACCGATCGTTTTCTACATGAATGACCTAGGTCATTTTATTTTTGACCTTCAGTGAAACCTTGTCACGCCGTTTGTGAGTTGATGTCCCTTCCACCTTGTATAGCAAAATTGTCCTTTAGACCGCAATGAGCTAACGCTTAGTGCAATGGCAAGGAACTGGCGTGATGGTATGTCATGTTATGATGATGAACTATAGTGGATTTTTCACATCAATTTCAGAAATTCTCATCAAGTTACAGCTTATAAGAATATTTGGCAATGCGGTGCTTCTTACCCAGACGCAATCAGCAGCATAACCCTTATCAATCTAAATAGGTTAAATGAAGAGATCCATGAGGACCAGTCCCTTGTCATACTCGTATTATGTTATGTTATTGTCGGACTCGTTTATGTGATTGCGAGTATGTTATTATGAGGTCCGAAACATGTACCACGACCATGACGGGAGCAGCAGAGTATAAGCATACTATCATTCTTGTAATCCCCGAAGGGTTACACAGAGGTATACTAATGTACACCCACAGTTCACCGGTATGTTTCATGTCCCATGTAATAAAAGGGCGAGCCTATTGCCATCTACCGCTAGTTCCAAAAAATTCCACAGAAAAACACTTTGCTCGACCCCAGGACCTCTAGAGTACCAGTCGCGCTTGGGAACGGTAGACCAACAAGGCAGACAGCACCGAAACAAATAGAAAATTGACTTACGCACCTATACCCAACTTCTTCGACTGCAAACACGTAGTTAGAGGCGTAAGCAGAGTTGGAGACATAGGCTAGGCCAATGAACAGCATCAGCCGTCCATGGTACGGGCCAAACATACCAAACTTCCCCAACACATCGTCCAAATGAGTCTTTGTCTTAGCTTCCTCGGCAGTCATTGCACGAAATTGGCAACTCTTATTTTAATAAAAACTTTTTTAAGAACAATAAGGTTTAGTGATATAATCTTTTTATAAATTAATTCACTTTACATGATCACTATTTTCTTACACTTCATAGCGTGAAACTGAATTAATGCAAATATATTTTTACACTTTTATTGTACCTATTTTTTTACAAAACTGTTCGCATGATAACTTGGCACAATTCACACCTCCACTGACAACTAATTAAATTAAAATACCGGCTGCTAATAATGTCAACACTATTTAGAACAAAATTAAATTAAATATAAAGAAAAAAAAAACAATTAAAGATATAAACCCGCGGTATTTTCACGAGACCATATCGCGCGACTAAGTCTCAATAATGAATGTAAATCTCAATTTGTAGGACAAGGCACAGTTCGGTCAACGAACAAAATGCATTGTAACTAGATTGCCGTAACGACTCCCATTCACGGCGCGACTGTAATCGCACATCCGCTTCTATTACACGCGGCGACTAAATTGTCGTCATATTTTCGCAGACGTTTGTTTAGACAATTGCGCTGCTATTTTTAGCTGAGATTTAAGTAAACTTTAACTTGATGACTTTTGACTTTTTAAAGTTTGATCACTTTTAAAATACATCTGATGAAATGACGATACATACAAATCGAACTTTCACTTGACATGGCAATATAAAATCGTACAGTGAATGCAATCATTTAATAAAATAGTTGGTTATTTGTTGTGCGGCCTTGCTTAGAATTACGACTGGTGTTCATTTACGCGTAACATGCTTCCAGAGGTTGTAACAATAGTAATAAGAAAACTAACCATGTTTTGAATAAAAAAGAAGACAAGATCGTGTGTTTTTTGCAAATTATTTTATCTATATATCAGCCTATTGCCGTCCACTGCTGAACATAGGCCCAAAGAGCGCCAACCACCGGCCGACCGTCGATTTAAAGAAGGTTGCTGGTAGCGGATGGATGCGAGCTGCCCAAGGCTAATATTCAGAAACGAGACTCGACATGAACTTATGCTTCCGTATGTCAAATTTGTATGACAATTTGACATACGGGAGCCTAAGTTTATGCTCAGCATCGTCTCTGAATATTAGCCCAAGACTCCCGGTCTTGGGCAGCTCGCATCCATCCGTTACCAGCAACCTTCTTTAAATCGACGGTCCATCGTGTCGCAGGGCGTCTTGTCGTTTTATAACAGTATTTTTTTTTTTACTTCTAAATAATTTATTGACTTTTAGTATATTGGCAGTATTACTACATATTATGAAACAAAGTCCTCCGTCGCGTCTGTCTGTCCCTATGTATGCTTAGATCTTTAAAACTACGCAACGGATTTTGATGCGGTTTTTTTTAATAGATAGAGTGATTCTTAAGGAAAGTTTATATGTATAATAACATACCACGCGGGCGAAACCGCTGGCGGGAAGCTAGTCTTTTTATAATTAGCTTAGCCGTGCACCATCATAATTATTATGATGTACATAATCACTAAGTTAGTAGCCAATTTGTCAGTCCTATGTCATTTGACGACTGATTCACTCTCGTCTTGAAGACACCCAAATTTTAAGTCTCGGGGAACAAAGATTTCGGCGAGTTCCATAATAGAGCATATATTTGATACAAATTGAAATAACAACCTTATATTCTGCACACTATTTAGTTGGACACCTCGCATATAGTTTTAATAATTATGCCAACTTCTTTTATGATGCATAGGTCCTGGGGGGCTAGACAAGTTGCATTTTAACATTAGTGACAGCCCGGTTTGTTGGAAGCTTGTGTCATTTCCATACATTTTGTTTGTCGATTCGAATGTCAAAATAGCCCCCCAGCATATGCTCCGTGCCGACCGTGCATGTCGTCAAT
The DNA here is from genome assembly GCA_946251955.1 of Acronicta psi. Classification (NCBI taxonomy): domain Eukaryota; kingdom Metazoa; phylum Arthropoda; class Insecta; order Lepidoptera; family Noctuidae; genus Acronicta; species Acronicta psi. The sequence continues at coordinate 1,447,460 of OX276474.1, forward strand.
GTTAACAATCGCAAGTGTAAATGAAACAGTGCCTTTACACACGAATTCGAAAGGACTGGCTCAATTCTTTCGGCTTATCAATTAAGTATTTAGGTTTGTTACTAACATTATTTGCCATATCGGAATTCACAAGACCAAAAAAAGAATTCACAAGTACGTGACGTCATTTAGACGACGATACGACGTAGGCTAGAAATATTACGAGGCAATCGTACCAATATGTGTCACACACACATTAGTCCCAAGGCTCCTTAGTAGAGTAACAATACCGTGTCATTGAAGAAAGAAAGTCAAAACGTTATCAGTGAAGAGTCCTTTTGAAAACTAAAATAATTTCTTTTAAAAGTTTTAGTGGAATATAGATGTATTTTGTTTTGTAACCTCCTCCTCTTTTTGAAGTCGGTTGAAAAGGTCAGATGCGTAGTAATCGCAACTGGTGTGTGTATGACAAGGAACCTACCACGAGCGTACTAGCCACGTGGCTAAAGAATGTTTGAATCGTAGCAAGTGGCGTTCATTAGTTTCTGCTTACCCCTATGGGAAAAAGGCGTGAATGTATGATGTACAAAAAAATTGTTCATGTCGTATAAGTAGATTATAATAAAATTATAACTGGCCGATGTCTGTACATTGGAGAAAGTACAGAACAGTGCATGTACACTGTCATTGGTCATTGGAAAATAAGAGCAATAGAAGTCAAAACAATTTGTTTGTCTGTCTGTGTTTATACGGACGTCACGCAAAACTGATAACGTGTGTTGCTTGAGATCTAAGTAAAAATCTGATGCATGTTTTATCTCGATACGCCAATTTCTAGGTAAACCTTTTGTGACGCGATTCTAAGCATATCCAATCGGGTGGTTTTACTAACCGTCCGCCGGTTCTGTGCACAGACACAGTGCATCTCCTTTACAGGTCGGCCCACTTACTTAAAGATATATTATATCCGTCCTGTATGTCGTCACTAGTACATTATTTTTTAAACCTTAATTAAAATCGGTTGATTTGAGGAGACCTTTAACTTGTGATGATAGACGTCACACGATATGCCCACGTGATATCCGACAGTTGCTAACGACATGACTTGAGTTCGATAAAACTGCTACTATCTGCGTCCGCTACAGTTTCTCACAGATGCAATTATAAACAATGAGAATAATACTGTTAGTATCTGTAATAGCTACAATGTTCTTCGTGTTTAGCATTTAATGCATACATACGAGTCAGTCGAGCATCTAACCTTCCTTGGCACATTTGGAAGTCACTAAACCGACTCCGAACCCAAGTGGGGAGGTGTAATTCAAATCTGGTAAAGTGGGGATATCTCGATGAAACGGCTGCAGGTTGTGGTTGTGGAACTGTGCCGCAAACAATGATGCACCTCCTATCCTGTCCTTTGTGTCCCGTGCAATCAAAGCGACCTCTGCGCTGCCACTGACGATGCTGTGGAAGTGGCGAAGTTTTGGGCACACCAAATTTAATTTAAAAAATCGTACCATCGACACGAAGAAGAAGTCGAGCATAGAACCTCCTCCGATTTTTCATCGGATTTGTAACTGACAGATGTCTATACTTTAGAGACATTTATTTATTTAATTAAAAGTATTCCGCCAGCGGCTTCGCCCGCGTGGTCTTGATAACTTTTTTCCCCCGTTTTTACTATTGTCCACGCTTTTTTTTTATAGTATTAAAACCTTCCGTGGACCTTAAAGAATATTCAAAAAAAAATATTGCCCTGGTCCATTCTTGAGTTATGCGCTTACCAACATTCATTTTTATTTATTTAGATTTATATTAGGTACAGGTACACCAACAGCGTATACATCACAATAAGTATGATGGGTTTTTATAAGAGTAATGGAAGCCAAAAGTCTATGCATAGACTTTTTTTGGCTACCTGTATACCTAGAGATATGACCACTGGACTGTAGTAGGCCTTGAGCTCGAATCCAAGGCCTCTGACTTTTCGTAATAATAAAATTGACATCATCATCTGCAGTATTCGTCCACTGCTGGAAGTAGACCTCTCTTAGAGGACGTCACAGAGCCCGACCTTCGGTTTTCCTCATCCAGTCGCTGCCTGTAATAATCTTACAACGGTGAAGGAAAAAATCGTGAAATGCTCCGATTATGTGGCTAACGATTGTCAATGGCATTCGTAATTACTATCTGTGTTCTCCAAGGCACGAAGAGTTCTCGATCTACTTATAATGATCACCCATCCATAGAAAGACTGCAGCTTAACCTTGAGAATCGGCTGATCGGCGTAGCTACTACTTATCTACCCACTACGAGTTTTTCACTATTATAATAACAAAAAATATTTGCTTTCTGACCAAGCAAATTACTTTTGAATGTTATCTTTCAATTCTTAATGCAATTTCGATTTCTGTGAAATGAAAACGGTGAAGAGCCTTATTCTAACACCCAGAGTTTATTATTATAACAACTTGCTGACACAGTTTTCAATAAATCCTAGAAAAGTTAATTTCCCCAAAATTTTCTATATCTCAATATCCTATTCAAACAATTCATCATCGATCAACTTTCATCACTATGTTTTCCTTCACCGTAAAGCGAGTGATAATTACGCACATGATCACGAAAAGTCAGAGGTGCGTGCTTTGGATTTGAACTCGAGACCTTTGACTTGGCAGTCCAGTGGTCATACCCCTAGGCTATCACAAGCCTATTGAAACCATTATGAACAGTTTAATATTACTTTGCCTATTTCTATAATGTATATATAAGATACATTATAATATATTTCTGCCTTTTGATGTCAATAATTTAATGAAATGTAAGACAAAAACATTTGTTCAAACAAACAAATCAATGAAAACTAAAATGAAATCAATTGTGAACGATTAATTTGTACATTTATTAACCTACTAGCTTCCCGCAAGCGGCTTCGCCCGCGTGGTCTTATAATTTTTACCCCCGTTTTTGCAACATTTTTCATTACTACTCCGCTCCTATTAGTCGTAGCGTGATGATATATAGCCTATAGCCTTCTCCAATAAATGTGCTATCTAACATGGAAAGAATTTTTCAAATCGGTCCAGTACTTTTTGAGTTTACTCGTTACATACAAAAATACAAATAATTCCTCTTTATAATATTAGTATAGATAATGTGTATTGACACGGTTGCTACACATAGGCAATACCTGTATCCGCATGGGTCGCGAGTGATTGTTGTGTGGGCCCTGAAAGATAGAACGATATTTTCTTGTATAAATAGTCCATCATTCATAGCTATGATGCTATATTCATTTTACATTCATGAAAACTATAATCACGAATTTAGACATTCTTATTAGGTGCGTCACGGTTCAATAAAATTGAAGAACTATCGCATAATATCCACATTAACAAACTCTCATCTAATGAACGTTACAGAATAAAAGGTTAACATAAAACATTGGATACAGTTTTTATTTCTTTTTCAAATCGATTATGTAATCTTAGATAACAATTCCATCAAGATGTTCTCGAGAGCGAATAAATAATCAGATATAAAGGTGAATCTACTTTCATTCAGAATGGAGGCCTGTGTCAAGCAGTTTATCGAGTTTTATATCGCACATCTAGATTAAAAACATTTATGACTATTTACATTTTAAAAAGAAATAAATAAATAAAAGCGTTGAATTTGTCGAGACACCAAGATCACGACAAAGTCAAATAAATTTTAAAAAAACGAAAATATTAAACTTAAAAAACGAGTTTTAAATTATGTAGGTATATAATGTGTCAATATGTGCCGTATCCTCCACCCAATCACTAAATCTCAATAAATAAATAAAAAACTACAAACGAGAATTTGCCTAAATCCTTTCATAGCTTACGCGATTTAGGAAAATTCCTACAAATCCTAATTAAGAATTACGCAACAGCACGGGTATCACAAGGCATAATTGTAATAATATGTCGTTAGATACACACAAAAACATGACATTCTCTGAGCTTATTAATACAACATAACGTACCAAATCCAAAAGGTTAGACAGAAAAATAATTCTAATGTTTACACACCCACACTTTCCAGTTATAGTACAAAATATACGTCACGAACGAGCTGTGGGAGTAGAATATACTTTATTGTACATCAAGAAACAATGCAAAGGAAATAAATACTTTAAGGCCCCAGTCTAGCTCTGCATAACAAACGAATTCAGTATATTGACAGTTCGCGGGCACGAACCCCGCGAGGCACCCTCTGTATCATCCTGTGATACGTAAATTACAAAGTGTAGAGCAGTGCTACGAAATGAAAGTTGCTCTACTTTACAAAATAAAATATTTCTATTTATTTTTAATGAAGGAAAAAATCGGCTGGCGGCCAGGATTCGAACCGGCGTCTTCTGGTTCGGTACATCAGACGCTTTGACCACTAAGCTACCGCGAGCCCCAACCAACTGTAGTGTACCGTGGTGTACCGAACCAGAAGACGCAGGTTCGAATCCTGCCCGCCAGCCAATTTTTTCCTTCATTAAAAATAACTTGTAATCTTAGTATGGAAAATGCTTAAAAAAATACAAAAAGATATTTCTATTTAATTATAATGAACAACACTACTGTGGCCTGTGGGATTATACCCAGACAGATTATATCTGTCGTTTGAAATAATTTAAGTACTATGATTTATGGAACAGTATATATTTTTAGTCGAGGTTTTAATTTCGTTTTAACAGACATGAAAAAGAAGGAGGTTGATTCACTATAAGATCAAGTTCCAGGAGATGGTTTGCTTTGGAGTAGACCTTTGTGTTTTATTTCTTGATCTAAACTGGTTAGAGGAAGAGCAAAATTCAGAGCGAGAAGTAAGAATTAGACATAGAATACACTTCCACGACTGCTATAGCCATCTGGCTATCATCAGAGGTGTGTAAACTCAGCTTTCAATGAGCTAGATGAACCAGATCACACGGGTTTGAACCGTTGAGCTTATAGCTCAGCAACAAAATGACTAACCCACGGCTCAATCCAGCTCTTATTGTATTTGTAAATCTATCACGGCGGTCACTGCACAACTTTTCAGTACTTTTTACACTCACTTTCAAACTACGTCTTTCTCACTTTTTAACTATGGTCTAATGACCGGATAAAGGTAGCTGGGACAATTGTCCACTGCAGGACTAAGTACGGAAACCGAACACACAAGACTTCATCATCATTGAGAACACAGGAGTGGGTTTTCAATGATGATGAAGGTCGCTGGGAGTCGTTGGAGGCAGGCGGCATATAACCAGTCCTTGTGGAAGTCTATGGGTGAGGCCTTTGTTCCACATGCACAGTGGACTTCTTTTGGCTGATAATTATAATTATTATATTAGGATAGTAATTATTCAATTTGTGTGATTCAAACCGGGGAGGGCCATAAGTAAATTTTAGGGTGTCGGACAAACTTGTTACCTAGTGGTAACAAGTTAATGAAGCATAGTAACAGACTTGTTACTATCGCACTTTACTGCTAACAAAACAGTCTATGTCTGTTATTAATGTAAAAAATGGCGTCGAGTTGTTTCTGTACCCAGGTGTTAACTAGGGATAGAAGAATCGGGACCATAAAGTTAGACGGACATCCAAGTGTTTAGGTGTCCAATAAATGCCTAAACACACCACATTTTTTAAAACAATCGATCGATTAATCTGCTTGTGGAATAAAAACGCGCGTGATCGGAAAACGCGCGTCGGAAATTATTTCTGATAAATTGACATAAAAATAATGAACTTAGAGCAAGTTTCAATGCCCGATAGTACGCCAGCAAGGTTAGAGAGAGAGCGAAATTTAGAGCGAGAGGTACAAATTTGAATTTGACATAGAACCCACGTCCAACCGCTACGACCGACTGGCCGCCTCTGAAGAAATTGGCTTGAGATTTTCGTTTATAAACCGTGCCTGTTGAAAACACTATAAAAAAGATTTGTGAAGCAGGTACACATTTTTTTTTAATTTGTTGTGTCATTTAATACACGTACTTTAAACTGATCAAATGATTTCATCAATATTTTTAGTTTTTATTATGAAAAAAACTGTTTGTTTTGGGACCAAAAACAGGAAAATTTGACGATGTTATGACACTCGGATTAAGAAAACTAAAGGTATAATTAAAAATCTACTCAGCGCATTTTGAAGACGACTATCTTAAGCTAATTTTGCGCTGAGTAGATTTTTGAATTTATTCTTGATTACCTCGATTAACGTGCACAAACATGACTCTAAATGGCGTTGGGCGCGAGAGCGCCATCTTTGACGCCTGATTTATATAACATAAACTAACCAGAGGAACGTGAAAAAAATACGTTGATAAAGCTAATATAACATATATTCTATCGCGATAAAAATATATGACACTGTATCCTTCGTTTCCTTAAAAAAACGTTGCGAAAAAGAGCTAATAATTTGACAACTGCCAAATTTTGCTAGACTGGGGCCTTAAATACTACAAGAGTACAATTGGCGTTCTTATCGGCAAAAGCAATTACTTCTAGAGAACCATTGGATGGATAAAGAATGGATAATATGTTAAATGTATTTTCCAGGAAATAAATCAATAACATTAATATACATAGACTGCCTCATTGGCCAGTGGCCGTAACCACGACTGCTACGCTGGAAGTTCTGGGTTCGAGTTCAGTATTGAGTTTTTCTTCCTGTGAAATTCCAACTTTTTTTTAAAATAAATATCTTAGGACATTTTTACACAGCACCATCTAGTCCCAAACTAAGCAGAGCTTGTACTATGGGTAGACAATGGATATAATACTTATATACTTTTTTTGTAAATATATACTTATATTATATGTATAAGAAACACCAAGACAAACACAAACACCTAAGTTCATCACATAAATGTTTGTGTCTTGTAGGAATCGAACCCACGACCTCGTGATCAGCAGTCCGGTACTCGAACCACTAGACCACAGACGTCGTCGACTAACAGCTCAGTCTAGATTCGTGACCAGTTGATAGCTATAAGCGCATCCTATTGCGTGGGACCTAAAATACTGGCGAACTGAGGGTATACCGCAATAGGTATACTTAATCTAATTCCTAAACCTTCCCGTTTACTAAACTTGAAGGATTGAAGGGGCAAGACCTTGCCCCTATACCAGGACCAGGGATTGCCCTGGATGGATCATAGCCTCTCTCTCTCTCCCTTTCAGGATCATGGCAAATGTAGAGTCCCCCTAGCGCCAACCATAGTAAAACGGGAAACTGAAGGTTTAGAAACGATCCATGGCAATTTACTGCACTAAAAAATATCAAACCCAAGTCCACACGCTCCGCAGCCAAGCTTACAGACACTATAGACCTATATAACTACTCATACAAAGAGAAACAATACTAGAATATCATAAAAGTAATTACAGCAAAAAAAACTAAAAAATAATAATTTACTTATTTACATTACTTATTGAACAAACAAAATATAAAAGATTTAACAAACAAAGTACTTATAGTAGATAGATAGTACCTTTCTTTGTTTTCATTTTATTGCACTTAATCTAGTCGTAAAACAAACAAAAAACATTGACATTGCAGAAAAAGATCAACAAATAACAAAGTTTAAGATGTCTGGAACTTGTTTTTGTTTGTATTTACATCTTGTTTTTATCTTATTTTGCATGTATAGTATGGTCACTCACAGTACATCATCATCAACCCATTAAATGCCCACTGCTGGGCACGGGTCCTCTTTCAGAATGAGAGGAGTTCGGCTATAGTCTACCACGCTGACCTAGTGTGGGTTGGCAGATTTCACACGTCTGCTTCGAAGCGTCGTCGAAAATGACGTAAATTTGTGACTTTTTTACAAAAATAAATATAAAATAAGTACATTTTCAACCAGACAGTCGCGCGCAAGTGTGCAACTTGGCCTTTACTCAATTTTGGGATAGTTCGGGCTAAAAATCTATCTTCTATCTATAAAATCTATATAAATAAAAATGAATGTTGGTAAGCGCATAACTCAAGAATGGCTGGACCAATTCGGCAAATTTATTTTTTGTATATTCCTTGAGGTCCACGCAAGGCTAATAGTATAAAAAAATTCGTGGACAATAGTAAAAACGGGGACCACGCGGGTGAAATAGAATAATTCTTTTTTGTTGTGTTCATTATTGTCAGGACAAGGTTTGTGTGTATTTTTTAAATCCACCGGGATACACAGGCGAAGCTGCGCACGAGTCGCTAGTAAATAATAATAATAAAGTACATCATTATTATAATAATTTCGTGTGTTTCCAGATAGGGGTGATATAATCGCATTTTGATGAAAACCCTTTTCACTTAAAAATAATACTGATCCACTTACATCCAACAAAGTTATAGTTAGCAACTGAAATATATTTCGCAGCATACATAAAATACGGCTGATATATTCTGACAAAAACATAATAAACTAAGTTAGGATAAAACCCTCTCAGAGTACGTGCTAACCAGTGGGCTCGCCATATCCGTCATACGAATAGTAATTCAATTAACCAAGTACTTCTATTGAGTTTTCTTAGGGCACAGAGAGACTGCGGAGTTGACAGCATGTAATTTTGGAGATTTTATTTCGCCCGCGTGGTCATGATATTTTTTTTGCAACATTTTTCATTGCTACTCCGCTTCTATAAATGGCCTTCCCCGATAAATGGGCTATCTAACACTGAAAGAATTTTCCAAATCGGTCCAGTAGTTTCGGAGTCTATTCAATACAAACAAAAACAAACAATCAAATCTTTCCTCTTTATAATATTAGTATAAATGTGATAGGATTTTAAAAAGTCGGTTCATATGTTCCAGAGCTACGATGTCACAAACAGACACACACCCACATAACGACACATCAAATTTATAAGACCCCGTCGTTTTAGCGTCGGAAGTTCAACACTTTTTGGATCGTGAAAAACCATAGAATGAAAGCCAGTGGCAAAGAAAAAAAATTGCTGATCTACTTCTGTAAAGAAATTTCAGTTTGCCTCAGTCCTAATGGATGCTGAAATATGATACATACGCTGGTATAATGTATGAGTCTGTTTGTTATTCTGGTGGCCTTAAGCCATCTCCAAAGCGTATCTGACTAGTACAGAAACAATATTTCTATGTCCTGATAAGTTTATTAAAGTTGTTATTGTTGGCTACCTGACCACACTAAACCCCACTTATGATTTTATCTGTCAAAAATAATATTGAAGTGTCTATTGTTATATCAAAATAACAGGATGTTGATTAAATGCTGCTGTTTTATTGTTTCTTCTAGTCCTAATATTAAAAATACTCCAGAGAGAGAAAATACTAAAATTAATTTCATCATAAATAATTATTCTTTAAGAAACCCTTTTGTTCAGCTTGCTATGTTAAGTTATTAAATGTCAACCTAGATTTTAACAATTAAGTACTAGACGGGTACTTACAATCCCACGCACGTTTCTTAGAATAAGATAAGGAAAGGCTTCAAGATAATGTTTTATAAACCTTCAGCTTGGTTAAACTTAACACATCACCGAAGTCTGTAGTTCTTTTAGAAATCAGAATCTTTTGAAATTATGAATGAAGAATGATTTTATGAGGAACGATTTGAATGAATGAATAAAGACAAAATTCATTAATTGAATTCAGTATCTATATCTCTTTTAGCTGTGTTTAATCTAAAAGGCCACAGAATTTGTAATATGCGGAGCAATATTTCCAGCAGGCGCCTTTCCGTGAACAATTATTTGCTAACTACTATTGATCGTAATAACGTATGCACAGTATTTTACACCTAAAAGAAATGCATAATTAAGATTTTCTTATAAAAAAAAATGCACAAATTTGGTCAATACACAAAAAAAATGCAGTCTTTGGGCACTGCCGATAGTAGTGAAAACTTAAAGAAGAAAGAAGTAAGCGCCACAAAACATTTTCAAAGTACAATATTATGTACACAGTTTTATTATTTTTAAGTGCTTAACGTGCCTAAAGAAGTTTTTACTTCAAAAGGTTTAAAATTAAGTCTAAGTACTGATTCCTAAAATTAGTATAAAGAATAAATAGGCATAAAAAATGTGAATATACACCTCCAAGCCTGCGTTGTAAATAAAATTCCCATAGGGGTATCTTTTAAACGAAATATGTATACCTTTAGTTGTGATAAAAGAAAAAGATAAAATCCAGTATTCAAATCCTAAGCGTATCATGAAAGGCTTTCATGTCGAGAGCATAAACAAAGGTGATTCAAAGGGTTCGCGATGTCAAGTTATGAGATTTTCTAAGAAATATTTCATTTTTTTTGAGACAATACTTTCGTACAAAGTAAGGAGTTTAATGGGATTGTGCGGATATAATCCAATATCTTTTGGTATAACTTTTATTTGTTGGATTTATCTCCACAGATAACAGAATAACTATAAACACATTAAAAACTAATGGGGTGTAATGGAGTTCAAACTTGACGCGATTCGCTCGCGTCAAGTTTGAACCCCATTACCACGCTGCGGGAAAAGGTAGTATTTGAATAAACTCACTCAAGTATTGTGACATGTACGGGTGGATATATCTCTTAACTACTTTATTAGCCTAGTATATAGCCATATTAGTCCTAGGCTAATTCCCAGGTCGAGCAGTGTAATTGAGTTTTTCTTCGAAATTCTGCATTTACTACGATACTGACAATAGGCTCGCCCCCTATACCTAAACATATCGGCGAACTGTGTGTGTACATTAGTACGCCTTTGCCTAACCCTTCGGGGAATACAGGCGTGATGGTTTACGCCTATATATCCTGCCTCTACACACATAGTGTGTAGGTACAGACGCCAGAAGTTATAACTGATCTCTTAGAAGAACAACCTCCAGATATAAGACGCCAAAAGTTATAACTGTTCTCTTAGAAGAACATATAAACTTTCTTGACAACCGCTCACGTCTTATTACTCGCGTCGCCCGTGACATAAGTGCGTAGTAATGGAACTTTGTTTGTCTGCAGTCGACATTCGCCAAGTCGCGACAAGTAAGGCATGACGATTTATTTAATAAACCCTCATTGTACAGTCGACTTTAACTTGTTACTTGCAATAAATACAGAAGTTTGTTGAACAAGTTCAAATTTTGGTAATTCTGTTGCGATTTTCAAGTTTGGCTTTGAGCAAAGGATTATTTCTTGATTTTATATTAGCTTATTGGTTGGTTAAGAGTACTCTAAACCGACGAGCATGCATGGGGAGGTTAGTAAGAATAGATCAAGCGAAATGTGTGTACCAGGATCGTAGCAAATAGAAATCCATAGTCTCTGGGAAAAAGACGTGAAGCTATGCATGCTTTGTATAAAAATATAGCTGCTGACAACATTTTTACTTGCATCTCAACTTACTTTTTTAGACAAATGGTAGCCTATAGCCGTCCCCAGGATGCAATTTATCTCCTTGCGAAATTTTATCGGAATCTGTGCAGCGATTTAGCCTTAAAAAGGTATCAGAGAGAGTTACCTTCACATAATTATGAGTGATTCAATTGGGAAGGCATAATTTGAATCTGGTGAAGTGGAAATGGAGATATCTCGACAAAAATGCTGCAAGGTGCGGTTGGGGAACTGTGTCACTAACCATGGCACATCATGGTATCTTGTCCTTTGTGCCCCAAAATCTGTAGTCAAAGCGATCTCTGCGCAACCACAGGGTAGTGAAGTAAAGTTTTGGGCAAACCGATCTTTTTTTAAATCGTTCCATAGAAGAACATAATATTAGAATGGAACTGTAACTATAAATTTTTTATCTTTTTGTATTTTTTAAGCATTTTCCATGCTAAGATTACAAGTTATTTTTTCTTACAATAGATGTTTTTTACCTGACAACACGGCAAAAAGCCGAAGGAAGGGTTTTATATTAGGGAGTCTATGTATCTTCCTATTTACGTATGTTCCACTACAGCGACTAAAGTACTCGTCTGATTTTGATGAATGAGGTGTCAATCGATTCGTTATTATGGTCCCGGTAACAATGGCTACATATGACATAAACAAAATCAATACAACGAATGTTACATGCAAAAAAATTTTTTTTTTTTTTTTGCTATCCTATCGAGTGGTATATCAAACGAAAGAGGAAAAAAATTCTGAGTTTAGAAATATCTATACTAATATAGGGAAATGGTAAAATTTGTCAGTTTGTTAATTTGTAATTTTTCCAGGTTTTGAGTGGATATATAAGGGGTAATTTTCAAAATTAATGATGCGATTCTGAAAATAATTTCATTAAAAGATAGCTACATTATTACCGAGTACTATAAGCTTAAATTATATACCTATGTTATTTTTAAGCTAAGCTATGACGATTTATTTCTAGCTAGTTGGAATAATATGCTGTTTAGAACAGCTTTCTTTGCGTACGCTGCCTAAACGGTTGTACATAAGTGAAAATAATGTACTGCAAAAATGTAGGCCCCTAATAGTTCTTCAAAAAGGTCCGCGATACCATATATCTTTTACCTTTTGTATTTTTGCAGATATAGATGCTTTCATGTTTAAAAAACGCATTTTTTCTATAAGTACTATTTAAACGATTATTTGAGCTCCAAAATATTAATCCTTATAAAAATAAATTATTTTACCATCACAAGTACCTAATAGAGATAAGATTTGCTCTTTGTAGCATTTCATTTGGTTGTACAGTTTATGAGATAATGTAGAATTACTAATGCACGAAATTACGCTGAAACCCGTTTTGTGAATTTTATATTAGCACATGGGTCACAATCTGAAAAATTTGCTCTAGTAGTGGCTTCTTATCTTCTTGTCATCTTCAAACCTACCAGGCTACCGACCTAGCCAGTAATGACCAACCAACCCAACCAAAGAAATTGTTGTGTCCAGTTTGTGGCCGTGGTCGCATGCTGCCATGCCCTGGGGATGGGGATTTATATAATATGGGTAGCATGCGATCACGATTATAATTTGGACACAGCAGTTTCTTTTTTTGTTGATTTAAATTCTGTAAATTGTTTATCAGAAAGCTGACATAGGAATTATGTTCTTGTTACATGATTTTCAGTTGATTTCTTCCGTAGTCGGCGGGTTGTAGTTTTTTAAAACTTAACTTTTATTTATAGATGTGCTATTTAAGTTACATCAGATAACCTCAACAGTCAACCACTTAGGTAGTAGTTGAACGAGTTATGTACAGGTTGACTTGACATGAACTGTCAGCGCGAGTTGCCAACTCCTATAACTAAGTCCTGAGGGATCCACTCAGAATCTTAACTGAACTTACCGCTGTGTCACAGATTAAGTGTAACGTTGAAGTTAAAAAATATATAACTGCCTCGTTGGTCTAGTGGTCGCAAGCGTGACTGCTATGCTAGAGGTCCTGGGTTCTGTTCCCAGGTCGAACAAAGTGAAAGATTGAAAGAGAAGAAAGTACAGGATCAAATTCTCTCGTCATCATCATCATATCAGCCAATAGAGGCTATACAAATGCGTCCCCAAGACTTCCACAAGGATCATATCTGTGATGATTATAGAATCATATCACGTAGTTACCCGGAAAGACCCTTCAGATGGTCAACCAAGAATGTCCTTTACCTTGTAAATGACATGACAACCATATGAAGTTATGGGGAAGTTTAAATGATCTTCTCTTTTATAGTTTTCCTTGTTTTTAAATTAGCTGTGTTGCTTTTTTCTCGTTAGGTTAATGGTCCTAATACAAACTTATAATATTAGAAAGTATATCTTATATAGTCATAATATATAGTTATAATATAATGTCATAATATAATGTGAAATTATAAATTGTAACATAAATTGTAATTAATTGTTTGTTTTAATTGTTATTTATGTTGTTAATGTGTTATACATTTGTATTATGTGTAATTAATTTATTAACTTCTCCAATCTCCATATTATTTGATGTATAATGACCAAAATTGAAATATCTCCATAAAATTAATTGAACGTTATGTACAGTAATAATTGGACTTCAGGTTTATGCATTGTATCTTGTCGTAGTTGTAATGAATTGTCTTAGTCTGTAGTCTGTCACTGTACTTATTGAAATAAATAAAAAAAAAAAAAACACACAAGTTCCTCCCCTCTTCTACATTTGCCGTGCCTGACAAGGCCCACACATGTTTCTTCTTCTATTATTGTTATCATCTATTTAACTTGTGGAGTGCAATAAATGTATTGAGTATTGAAAGTATTATTGGGATTTCCCATGCAAATCCTGGTGAATGTGGTGAAGAAACTCTTTACTATGCAACATCAATGTTATGCAAATAAAAAAATTGAATTTGGAAATTCTCAGTAGCAACTCGGATTTCAAATTTGTACCTGGTTAATAGTAATAGGATCGCTCCCTATTACTTGGGACCTATACATACCCGCAAACTGTTGGTGTACATTAGTACATCTCTGGTTATCCCTTCAGGGAATACAGGCGTGATGATGGAACGTTACTATGTCTTTCAAGCCTTAACAGAATAGGTTTTGTGATAGAATATTTTTCAGTACCGTAGTGGCCAAGGAAATCTTTGGTAAAATTTATGGCTTGGAAGAACAGTGTAAGTTAATAAGTAATGTTATATATTGTATGCAGTTGCAATAACTCGGTCAAGTGTCTCCTTTGGACTCAACTGGCAGCTGCCAAAGCGCCCTAACTTCGTCTCTGCTGCTCCGAACGACTCGTTTCGTGGTCCAAGTGATGACCTTTCAGTATCACATTTAGGGCACCGCAAGGACCAAGCATAGTCAGACTGGATGACGCATCTCAAGTATTATTTATTTGTGAATCAATTATGATTGACAAACGCATGGTATAACCAAGCACCACAAATTGCGTAGCGAAGGACCAATTCATAAGCTACCTATATTAAATGCTCCTCAGAATGTAGCTATGAACAGAAATTTGTACGTGTAACTCACAGCGTAACCAAAGACATTGTATCAAAAGACCACAATCCGAAAGTTTAAGCATCGTACTGAAAACTTATATATTAAATAAGTGTATGACTTACATTACCTACAACATTATTTAAAAAAAACGACAGAAGTCTTTGATAGAAGCACTGCCAGTGTATTAAGATAGGGTGAAGAGGTGGAGAATATTCATATTCATTCTACATAAATTGCCCTGCTAAAAACTCTAAACAAAACGCTTCCTCTTTTACATTGCACCTCAAAATTTAGGATCATGTGTAAACAGAATTAGCGGAGTTTGTGCCGTGTGTGGGTCCTCAAGCGACAATTGAATTACGTCGAGCACCACCACTAATTACGTCTTTGGTCCTCATCGGGTTCAGATAATACGGTGCCAACTACTGAAGAGTGTTCAAGGATTTTTGGTCAAGTGTTGGTATTCTGCGGCGGAAAGCCACTCGGTGCAAAGAGGTATGGGGTATTCATTTGTTTTATATTTGTTTGCTGAATCTGGTTTTGTTTCAAGATTCCTTATAATACGTTCATCATCATTTATATCATCGTCAACTTTTACATCATCATTAATTAGTCAAAAGTATGCCTCGTTGGTCTAGTGGTCCCAATCGTGACTGCTACGCTAGAGGTCCTGGGTTCGATCACAGGGTCGAGCAGTGTTGTTGTTATTCCCAGTAGCAGCTCGAAGTCAGGATTTGTGCCCGATTGATGGCAATAGGCTCGCCCCCTCACATGGAACCTAAAAACATACCGGTGAAATGTGGGTGTACATATACGCCTCTGCCTACCCCTTCGGGGAATACAGGCGTGATGGTATGTATGTATTAGCCAAAGGAGGTCTGCTGCTGAATAAAGACCTCCCCCAATTACAATGACCGGTCATATGCCGCCTGCATTTAACTACTCCCAGCGATCTTTACCATTACCAACTTTTGGTTACATGACATTATAAAGTGACTAGCTGTTCCCCGGGCGTTACTCGCGTTCTTCTAATTTATCCCAATCCTGTAGGAATTTCCCAAAATCTTTCCTTAGCGGATGCCCACGTCATAAAACCTATTTGTGTTCGAAAATTCAAGCCAATCTGTTCTGTGGATTGAGCTGTGTGTTGATTCATCAGTCAGTCAGTCAGATTGATCGGTTGGTCTAGTGGTCGTAATTGCGACTGTTATGCTAGAGGTTCTGGGTTCGATTCCCAGGTTTAGCAAAGTACTGTTTCTGTATAATTTCTAGGTAGCAGCTCTGAGTCTCGTCTAAGCGCTCTACTCAGTTCAAATTAATTTTTAAAACATTCGTTTAGCACAAATAGTTGAATATTTTACCCAAAATGACTTAAAAACAGAAACTAATGTAAAAAATATAATTTGCAAAAAAAACTTATCCTGCGCTTGACGATAGAATGGGGCGAAGTAAAAAATGAATTATGAATATCACTTGGGACTTGAACTGCACTGAAAATTGCACCTATGTGACTAATGTGTCCTACCTAAAGCACATAAAGTTTCAACTTAAATAAAATAGCTACAATTAGGAATTTTAGACGAAGGTTAATTCAATTAGACCATACAAAAAAGGTACTATTGAAACTAGTTACAAGTTTAAAAAAAGTGGGTCTTATGGAGACAGCAATAAAATCCATAAACACTAGGTTTCATGTTTGTATGGATCTAAATTACATTAAAAAAATCATTAATATCATCATCATCAGCCCCTATTCGTCCACTGCTGGACGTAGGCCTCCTTTAGTGAACGCCACAGAGCTCGATCTTCAGCTCTTTTTATCCAGTTACCTTCTGCAAGTCGTAACTCCATGGTTTAAAAAAACAATTAAAAAAATACCATCACGCGTATTCCCCGAAAGGATAGGCAGAGGCGTACTAATGTACACCCACATTTCGCCGATATGTTTAGGTCCCATGTAATACGGGGCGAGCCTATTGCCATCAACCGGGCACAAATCCAGACTTCGAGCTGCTACTGGGAATTTCACAGAAAACCCAACAACACTTTGCTCGACCCGGTATTCAAACCCTACACTAGACGACACTAGACCAACGACAGTCAAAAAAAAACAAACTCCGTTTTAAAAATATTTATGAGAAAATAAGAACAAAGCTCGGTACTTACACAAGGTATTTATTACTCGAAAGAGAGTAAAAGTCGACGTGTTGACCGCAAAACCAACAGCTCGAAGAAAAAAAAAGAAAAAACCCGTGCCGTAATTTTTGCTCGAGGGGTTTACTCAATCGAGTAAAACCGTGTTAGAACGGAGCTTTACCAACAAACTAAAAACCTGGTAAAGTAACTAATACGTAGTAACTTTTTATTGTATTTACATACATAGCTTTACGCCTGATTCCCGTAGGGGTAGGCAGAGACTATAGATTTGCTACTATTCTAGCACACTACTTTCGCTTCATTTATGTTCATTATCCTCCCCATGCATGCTTGTCGGTTTAGGGTGTCCTTAACCTTGCCTTTCTTGAGAACGTCCGCAATTTGGTTTTGGTACGTTCGCCGAGTTCGACCCCTTCCGACTCTTCCATTCGTACTCGCCATGTACACTTGAAATATCTTTAAAGATAAAAATATAGGGAAAAATTAGCTGGCTATCGATAAAAAATTCCATATCGGTCATGCAGCTTTTGGGACCGGGACCGCGGTCCCAGATTCCACCCAAAAATTTTATAAATAATTTTTTTATAAGTATTTTGGGACCACAAATAAAGTAAATAAAGTTATGTTTTGGGAAAATACGATATACCAAAAATTTTGAAGTTATACAAATAAAACTGTTATTACAAAACGAAAAATATTTGGCAGTGGTCTTAATTGGCTATAGCGTTCGGTATACTTAAACGGAAGTATGCAAGTTCGAACTCTGCCTGAAATCGTATTTTTCTTTCGCTAAAATTTACATCTTTAAGGAATCATCATCACCAACCCATTAATTGTCATGAATAGTTAGGCTATAGCCTACCACGCCGGCCTAGTGCGGATCGGCAAACATTTAAGTTATTTATAATATACAAAACATAGTATAATATCCATATAATTAAATTACCTACTCATAACAAAAACTTTATACTCAGACTAAACGTGAACATTTTCCACATTTCCAAGAACTAAAAGTTCTCAACTTATGACAATAAACTTTTGTGTTTTATTTCAAATGTATAAATTATACTTGCTTAAGTATAAATAGTTTGGTTTCATTTATAATTTTTCCTAACTTCCCGCAACTTTGTCTTTGCGGTACGTGAAACTGCAGTGGTTTAGCTATGCATTGTTAGGAAGAAATTTTGATAAACCTCGTAATTTCTTTTCTATTAAGATAACAGTGGTATTTCACACTGCTGAGCCCGCTAGACTACAGAGAAAGACCGATCGGAACAATAGTAATAAGGAATATCTTTGACTATTAATAAAAAATAACTACTTTAACGCCCAAAGTGGTCCGTCCGTTATTAAAAATAATTGAACATACCAGTCAGTTTTATTTTTCTCAAAATTTATCTTACGAACTCCATAATACTCACTTTCAAAAATAAATCACCATCCATCATACTATCACGTCTGTATACCTCGAAAGGTTAGGCAGAGGTGTATATATAAACACTTACAAAAGTGATTTTTTCATGAATAAACGATTACAACTTTCAGATAACACTAATGTCATTATAGTATTGGTTCGTAAATACTATGTTCGTAATATCACAAGTTCTATTAGTACTTTAGGAGAAAATCGCTTACGAAATTTGCTTAGTGTATACATGTAAGAACTTTTTTTTGTAAGAACTTTTAATATTCCACCAAGCTTGTAACTTTTTACCTATGTTTAACAAATAAAATATTTGAATTTGAATTTGAATGTTTTTCCTCGTGACTGAACACCCACAACCATTGCCATTGCCACCACTAAGTCACCTCAAACGATATCAAAGCTACAAATTCAGAATTTCTCAAATATTCTCTAAGAATTATCGATATAATATCTATAACAAAACCAACATCAGTCTAGCCGCAACTTGTTTGAATATCATATTTTCTATAGTGTACAGAATTATTTCAATAACTCAAACTCAAAGTATGCACAGCCCAAAAGTTTGGCAAACTTTTGAGCAAATCGTCAGCATACTTTACAAGAATGTTTTAAAGGATTATAAGGTTAATTTGAGAATATTACTTCATAACGTAAGGTTATTTTTAATAATTAATAAATTTATTTTGATTAGACCATTTATTTATTTATTTATTTATTTAATTAACTACAACGGATCCACCAATTACAGTAACTAAAAAAAAGCCTAAGTTTATTAAAATCTACAAAACAAAGCAAAGTAAATAAAAGAAGGTAAAAACACTTTCATACCTTCCTCTCACAGTACTTCTGACATACCAATATAATCTTCGTCCATTCATCCGCAAACAGATCGCCTGTTGGATTAGAATCCAAGAGATCGTTTAGCGCGGCCAGGGTGCGAGGAATTGGCGACTTAGCATGTGCAACGGTACGGCATGGGGGTACAGCAAACAGCCTGTGTTTCTTGCCCCGGCAGTAATTGTCTGGGACAAAAAAGCACGCCAGCACGCGAAGCAGATCAGGAGCGTCAATAGCGCCACGGAGCGTCTTGCAGGCTATTGTGAGCTGATCTCGAGCTCGCCTTACCTCTAGCGAGTTATATCCGAGGCAACCCAGTAAGAATTTTGTCGGATAGAGGTAAGGATAGTAGCCACGTGTATGCCTATAAAGGTACCTTAGGAACGCTTTTTGGACTTTTTCCAATAAGAGTGCGTAGGTACCTTCATGAGGATGCCACACGCAAGAGCTGGTTTCCAGCCTGCTACGTACCAATGCATTAAATATTATTTTGATGGCATGAGCGGTGCGAAACTCGCGGCAATTGCGCAGAATAAAACCTAACCTTTGGTAGGATTTTTTGGCTACCAGCACCATATGGTCATGGAAGGTGAGCTTTCGGTCAAATGTGACTCCCAGGTCTTTCATTGCTATCGATTTCGTGATGGTGTTGTTATTTAAATTATATTCAAAATTAACTGGGTGCCGCATTCGACCGAATGTCATAGCGAAGCATTTTGATGAATTAAACTCCATCTTGTTGTCTACACTCCACTTATATATCGCATCTATGTCTTGCTGCAGCGCCAAACTGTCACGCTCAGAGTTTATTTCTAGGTACAGTTTCAAGTCGTCAGCATACAAGAGACATCTTGCATGAAGCAGAACTTGAGGAAGATCATTGACCATGATAAGAAATAACAAAGGCCCCAAAATTGAGCCTTGACTTACGCCGGAACGCGTGTGATAGGTACCTGATACGTACATACCAAGCCTAACAAACTGCCGACGATCACGTAGGTAGTCTGCAAAGAAACGAAGGAGAGAAGGTGTAAACCCTATTTTGCTAAGCTTAGCTAGTAGCATGTCATTGTTAACCCTGTCAAACGCCTTCCGGAAGTCAAAGTAAAGTACGTCTACCTGACGCCCACGGTCCAAACTAGAAGATATATAATCGACTAGCGTCAGGAGGTTTGTATCAACTGACCTTTTGCTTCTGAACCCATGTTGCTCATTACAAAGATACTTGTTTATTTGCTCGTAGACAGCATTATGGAGGATGTGCTCGAAGACTTTCGCTGGGGAAGACAGGATTGCGATAGGGCGGTATTCTTCAACGGAACTTTTGTTTTGGGTTTTAGGGATAGGTGTAACTCTAGAAACTTTCCATTCAGCGGGATATGTACCTGTCTGCAAGGCTAAATTTAAAATGTGGCAAAGAGGATAAACGAAAATATTTTTTAGGTCTTTAATTATGAAGGGGGGGATATTGTCGGGGCCAACAGAACTGTTAGGTTTAAGATTATCTATGCCTTTTACAATGTCTTTATGGCACAAGGGGGGTATACTTATGTAATTACTGTTACAGAAATGGTCAGACGTACAGATAGATTCAGCATTAAGCTTGGGAACGTCAGGCAGAAAAACTGTTGAGAAAAATTCAGCAAAAGCCTCGGCCGCCTTACTACCCGAAAACGTTAATCCCTTGTATGTTATGTTCGGTTCGAATCCACCTTTGGATCGCAGGCTGGAAATGTGTGACCAGAATTGACGAGGGTTGTGTTTAATTTTATTCTCAATATTTCTCATGTATGAGGAATACGCATCTGCAACACGGGCTTTAAGGCTTGACCTGAGACCAGAAAATAGCGAATACGCGCTAACGCATTTAGTTAGTTTCCATTTTTTATGGAGTTTTAACTTGAGCTTTAGATCTTGGATGATATCGCTTGTAAACCATATAGGATATCGCCTATTTGCCGATTTCCGTCTAAATTTTTTGGGCATGCACTTATCGAAAAAATTATATATAATGCTATAAAACTTAAGAGTAGCCCCTTTTACGTCCGTTGACTCCAAAACCTCCTCCCAGATATTTTCGTCAGAGAATAATAAATAGAGCTGTTCGAAATCGCATTTGCTGAAGTTCCAATCCTTGGCACTGTCGATATTGCTGGGCTCAACTGACTCAGAGCAATGATTTACATCGACTCTTACCTCAATGTGTAGTGCCGGGTGATATGCATCCGGGGGTACTATACCTTCGGTAGCAGTGACGAATGTTTCTGGTTCGCTACCGTTCTCCTGGACCAAAACAACATCTAACATACCTCCATGCGAATTCGTCACAACGTTCATCTCATTCAGACTACAAAATGACAAAAAGTAACAATAATAATTCTTAATATTTAGCGACACACTATTTAAATTTAAGTCGCCTAAAATTATAACAAGGCCTTTTAAATTATTTATAAACTCTTCTACTTTACAAAACCATCTCATATACTCATCATCGCTTGCACTAGGTTTAATATATACAACACATACGTGAACAGAGCGCCCGCACCATGCAAAGTCAGCCCATAAGTCCTCACCACTGTCTGTTTCGAGATCATGGCGGCGGCATAGCACAATGGGCGCACGTGCAGCGAGCATCACCCCTCCGCACGGTGTTCCGCGGTCACGTCGTATCACATTCCAGTCACCGGTCGCCAGTTCCCCAACTGCGATAGAGTCATCAAGAAAGGTCTCTGTTGCGGCAATCAAGTTATGTTCCAGCTGTAATAAGTTCGTTCTCCACGTCGACAATTTGGTTTTAAGACCACGGACATTTTGATACAGCACATTAATGTTCTTAATCTTGCTAAGAGGCTGATTAGGCACGAAATGTCTGGTGGGCTGGTTGGGCCTTTACAAATGCCTTATGGTTACTAATATGTCTCGGGTTCCCATAAGTAATCCATGTGTTTAATCTCGCGTTCATTGGCCATACATCTACAGAAAAGCATTTTTCAAAATAAATAACGGGGACACCAATCTTGAACGATTTGTAACTTCAGTGGGGCACAGTTGTCGCAGGTAGTCACGAATCTCCTCGGTGCTGGACTCCATATTCCACAAATGCAGATGTTTACGTGGTTCTACTGCTCTTAGGGTAGTGATGTTGGGTCCAGCGATACCGTATAATGATGCAGGTTTCCGGAATTTCTTTTTCTTCACTTCCGTCCAGCTTTGATCGTCAGCAGTAAGACGAGTGCATCTGTCGGTAGCAGTGCCATGGGCAGGGGAGGTGATTTCATCAGCAGCTAAGGAATGGTCATTGACCACAGAAGCGCGGTCATCGGCGGGAGATTCATAGACATCCTCATTAATCAATCCCAATGATTCAGTCCTGCGCACTTCAAGAATGGCTGGGTTATCTTTAATGACGACAGTCTGGTTTGAGCCGGTAGGGACGGGTACTTTAGCAGCAGCTTTTCTAGGTTTCTTTTTCTGTTTTCTGGCACGCTGCGTAGTTTGTACCGGTGTAGGCCAGTCCAGAGCCAGAGGTGTGAGCTGAAGTTGTTGCTGAGTGGTTACAGTGTGAGGTGGCTGATTAGTAGTAACACAGAGGGATTCCTGCTGGCCAACATTTATATCAGTTCTTAGTAGGGCATTGTTTTGCTTTAACTGGGTATTAAGAAGGTCAATTTGGGAACTGTAACCGGTCAATTTACTTTCGTAATTTGTAACAAGAGACACAGCTTTGCTAAGTTGTTCTTTTAATATTTCCATCTCAAGCCGTAATTTACTCATTTCAAATGCGAGTTCCTGAAATTCAACCTGGTTTTTTGCGCTTTGTATCTCGGGTACTTTTTTCCTAAACGTAATATTCGGATCACTGTTTTGAGTTAAAGCAATGCTGCTGTCATCACTTTTTCCTCCGGCAGGACAGACACATTCTGGGCAAATCCATGTAGTTGAGTGTTCTTCAGCCGCGATAATTTCGCCTGAACATTGAATGTGATATGTTTGTTTGCACATATCCAAAGTACAGCTGAGAAATTCATCTCCGTCAAATATAAAGCCTCGGCAGGTGGCACAATTTATATTTGTTACATGGGGCTTCTTAGAAAGAGCTACATTGGGAACAATGGGCGAAGAAAAACTTGAATGATTACTTGAAAGACTTACTGGCCGGGTTGATCTGATTGGAGTATCAGTATTATCAAGTTTCGGTTGTTTAATCAAGCATTCAGGACATTTCCAATTACCACGACATTCAGCGTTCTTCAGGTTATTTATATTTATATTAGCACAAATGAGATCATATAATTTGAAGCAAGTAAAGCATTGTACGCTGTCTTCACCTTCTAAAGCGCTCAAACATCCCGCGCAATTATTTGTTGACATCGTAATCAGACAACGTACGTTTCACGGCAAATTTTATTATTCTTTGTTGTTTTAAATTTGTAGTAGGTATTTATAATAATTAAATATATTTATTTTATTTTACAATTCACTGCTTGACGATACAATCTTAAAGCCGTTATTAATAGTTCTTTGGATAATTGACTTGAATTTTTTTACGTATGTATCCAGCTTCCTCGTTCGTCTAGTAGTCCCAAGCGCGACTGCTATACTAAAGGTCCTGGGTTTGAATTCCGTTCGGGTGGAGCAAAGGGTTGTTGGGGTTTTCTGTGAAATTCTCAGTAGCAGCTTAGGTCTGGATCTGTGCCCGGTTGATGGCAATAGGCTCGCCCCCTTTTAAATGGGACCTAGACATACCGGCGAAATCTGGGTGTACATTATTACAACCCTGCTTAACCCTTCTGGTCCCTAAGTCTTTCAAAATGGTCAGGTGCGTAGTAATCGCGAATACCGTGTGTATGACAAAATGTATGAATATGGAAGAATCAAAAGAAGCATACAAGAAACGTAGCAAGTGATATTTTTCTGTCGCTGAAGAAAAAAGGAGTGAATGTGTGCTGACTGAAAACCGCACTTGATTTCCTTCAGCCAATGCCTACTTAGCTTGGTTAGGTGACCTTGTCTAAACTCTTGTTAACAAATTCCAACATGATATTACTCGAATTAATTTAGAATAGAATAGAAATACTCTTTATTGTACACCAAAAACAATAACAAAGACAGAAAAACATGAATTTTAAAACATGCAAAGGGCGGCCTTATCGTGATCAGCGATCTCTTCCAGGTAACCTTAGGATGGACGGAATAGAACTGAACCAAAAATGACCATTTTTGGTCTAGGTTTAAAGATATATTAGAATAGTTGTATGTATACATCATATTCTGCTAAAAATTACATGTGAATTTTGCTTCAGAAAATCTCGATTATGCTTTGTTCTACTAGCACAGGATCAAAGGACCAGTAGCTGCATTGCGACCACTAGCCCAATGTATATAACCTGTAATAAAACTCAGTTTAAACTTACAGTAGACTTTTATTATTGTTTTCTTGGACACGGCTCAACAACGACTAAACTTAAATCTAATGACGGTTAGCTTATTTATAACAAATCGAATACTCCTGAAGTCGGTTACTTACAGTGTTACCAGAAAAATAAGTATAATAATGACCAATGGAACATTAAATCAAATTACAGTGTTACCAGTAAAATAAGTATAATAATGGCCAATGAAACAGTAAATTCTATATGCAAAAATCAAAATAATTTGTTTTCAATTAAAATTCACTACGAATCACAACACTCGGCCATCCAACAGCGTGCTATCTCCGGAGCACGCAATAATCACAACACTACAATGTTACAGCAAAAATAGTAAAATATATGAGGCTTTAATGAATTATGTTTAAGTACATAAACTAAGAGTTTCAATATATAATTATGAGAGAATGTTCTTATAATTTAATTTACAATCTTGGCATATCATAGAATATATTTATTCAAGTCAAACATGTGTATAAATAATCATAAGATAAAATTTAATATATGCCTGCTTATCAAACAATGATTAATGTGGTATAATTAAGGAGTTACAAAGTGTTCCTACTAATACATTTATTTAATATTTCCAAGCCATGTAAGATTAGCTTAGAAATATTAAGTAAAAGTAAATTACAATTAATATAACTAATTATTGCATGCCTGACTGCTAACAAACATGTGTTATTATTATTAATTAACTTAAATTATTAGTTATGAGAATCACAACATTTTAACTCAAATATGTGTAAATAAAAGTACACTTATCAATTAATATTACAGAACTTATGCGGCAGGCTAGGCCTACTGTTTGTATAAAACATTTGGGATATACCTAAGAATTAATTAAATATACTTAATGAGTACCGAGTATGCCTACTATTTGGGATCTGGATCCGTATCAGAACCTGAAGAGTTTGACTCAGAACCAGAAGATTCATGTAGTTCTAAAGATTGGATATGAATCCAAGGTCGCATTCTATCTGACGCTACAACAGTTTCATATCGTTTAGTATTAAAACCTGGTACATTAGTAATTTCATAACGATCATTTCCTAGACTCTTCACCACTTTGTATGGACCAATAAATTTTGGTAATAACTTTCTACTTTTGCCATCGTTTGAATAATTAGTTTTTGTTATTTTTACTAGGTCACCAACCGAGTATGAAACCGCAGGGGATCTTTTTGAGTCATGTATGTCTTTGAGACGCTTTTGACTTTTATTAATATTTATAGATGCTTCATTTCTAATTTTGTCAATATTAGATGTTGATAGTGTGCTATCTAGAGTAACTTGTTCCGACATTACATCATCATCAACTTTTAAAATATTGTCGATGGAACCGTTTAACTTTATACCGAATAATAATTCTGATGCAGTCTTTTTAGTAGTCGCGTTTATCGTATTGTTAATACCCCATTGGACCTTGCCTAACTGCTGGTCCCAGATGCGTTCGTCTTTGCCGAAATTTTTGGTGGACAATGAAGTGAGTATCGTTTGATTGTACCTTTCAGCCTGACCGTTTGCTCTAGGGCAAGCAACCGCATTGAGCACGTGTTTAACACCGAACCGTCTACAAAAATCTTTAAATTGGGCAGATGTAAATGCTGTTCCTCTATCAGAAATAATCCTAGATGGGACTCCAAAATCATTAAACAAACTCTCTAAAATTTTTATAACATTCTTTGTTTTAGTGTCTTTCACCGGTCTAGCAAATAAATACTTAGTAAAAGCATCGACAATCGTCAGAATGTATACATTTCCAGACTTGCTTTTAACAAAGGGCCCTAGGTGATCCAAGTGCAAGGTATGGAATGGTTTTTCAATTTTCTGAATGGGATATAGAAATCCCGTACGCGTTCTTGTCGCACTGTCTTTGTTATACGCGCAATCTATACAAGCGGCCACGTACTTCTTTACGTAGCGCCTTAATTTTGGGAACCAATATTGACTTTGAATTCGGTCTAAAGTTTTTGAAAAACCAAAATGCCCGATATCGTCATGGTTGGCTCTACAAATCTGCCATCTAGCAGATTTAGGAACAACTAAGCGTAAGTCCTCATCAATTTTTCTGTACAAGGTGTGATTTTTGAAGACGTAATTTTTCTTAATATCAATACTTTCTTCATCGGAAGTTGGTTTTAGTATCTTTATTATTCGTTGTAATTCCGGATCAGCAAGCTGTAGGGTAAGTATCCAATTAGCGGTGTTAATATTAAAGGTTTTAACGGATTCTCTAGTAACGGCATTTGGTGGCGGATTTCTGCTGAGGGCGTCTACATGATTCATACGACATCCGGGACGATACTCAATATTGAAATCAAATTCACTTATCTGAAGCCACCAGCGAGCAATTCGGGGTATTAGATCTCTTTTAGTAAGGGTAGTCCTGAGTGCATTACAGTCAGTGTAAACTACAAACTTGAGACCTAATAGATAGGGCCGAAATTTCTTAAGAGAGCAAACCACAGCCAGTGTCTCTAACTCGTAAGAATGCAAGTGTTTTTCTTCTGTTGTGGTTTGCCTGCTGAAATAAGCGACTGGCTTGAGAACCCTAGGTTGCAATTGCCACTGTAGCAGAATACCACCCAATCCTAAAGAGCTAGCATCGGTGTGTAGCTCTGTATCAAGGTTTGCATCATAAAGGGCTAACAATGGTCTCTCGATAAGGCGTGCCTTCAACTGCGTAAAAGAGTTGTTCTGATCTATCGTCCACTGCCAGGGCATATCTTTCTTTAGCAAAGTTGTGAGGGGCCTAGCAATTTCCCCAAACCCCCTAACAAACCTCCTAAAATAACTCGCCAAACCTAAAAATTGACGTAGTTCATGGGTATTACTAGGAGTAGGAAAATCTTTAACAGCTAAAATTTTTCTTTCGCTTGGTTTAATACCCTCAGCTGAAACTTCGTAGCCTAAATACTCGATTTGTGTATCGAAAAACCTACACTTTGACAATTTTAGAGTAAGGCCAGCATTTTGTAATAGTTTTAAAATATCTTCTAACTTTTTAAAACCTTCATCTATTGTAGCCGATGGGATAAGAAGGTCATCCATGTACGCAAATGCCGAATCAAATCTTCGTGGACCTAATATTCTGTTCATCATCTTTTGGAAAACGGCCGGCGCATTAGCTAACCCGAACGGCATTCGCTTAAATTCATAGTGGCCGTCGGGGGTAACGAACGCGGTGAGGTGCAGACTTCCTTTTCCCATCGGTATCTGATAATAACCAGAGGCTAAATCTAGAGTTATAAAATAGTTATTTCCACTTAAATTAGAAATTTGGTCATCTATTAAGGGGAGTGGATATTTGTCTTTTATTGTTTTATTATTAAGAGCTCTATAATCGACACATAATCTTGATTCCCCATTTTTTTTTTTTACTATAAGTATTGGGCTAGCATAATTTGACTCTGACTCTTGGACAATATCGTTTTTAATCAAATCGTCTATAATGTCTCTCACTTTTTGACGCTCGTAGTGAGAAAGCCGGTATGGTCTATATACCACCGGTGTTTTGTCGTGTAACTCTATATTCATTTCCGTATTGGCTACGCATCCTAACTCGCCAAGGCTTTGAGCGAAACATGTTCTATACTCTACTAAAAGATCATGCAAGCGTTCGATCGCTTCTTGGTTTAATGTCGGTCCTACTTTAATTTCCGACACGTCAAGAGGCAAATATTTTTTTGTATCTTCTGTGTTAATGATATAAGTTCTTGTTTCACGAATAGGGCTGACTCGTGCTACTAAAGTATCTGTTTTGAACATTAGAGGGGCTGTAGTCAGTGAAGTTACAAATAATAAAGCTCTTTTATCATTAATACTGTAGCAACCCCGATGTAGGTGATATTCTTGATTGGGGTTCGCTCTGGTGCTGCCATTAAAATACACATCTCCCGAGTAAAATTCCTTACAGTAAACTTCTAATAAACCTCCCTTAATTATAGTACAGTCTTTTGCAACATACAGGCTAATCGTGTCCTTATTCTCAGCACTCTCCGAAGGCGTGAAATAAAAGAACAAACTCTCGTTATCCTTAAGCACTGTCACACAGGGTAATTCGGTAAAATTTTGTCCTATTAATAATGATGTCGATAACAATTTATCCTCAACCGCCAGTACAGTCAACTCAGTGTCAACCTCGTCTATTGTAACTCTAACTACTGACCGAAACTTAGGTTGAATTTTGGAATTGCCAAACCCTATTATTACTGGTAGGTCTAATTCACATTCCTTGAGAGACAGTAACTTAGCGTCAGTATATTTAATGAGGCTACAATCGCTCCCGAAATCGACAAATGCGTTCATTTTTTTACCATTACATATGTTCTTAAAATACTTTTGGTTTTTACTATCTGGTATTTCGACAGAAGTAGGTGCTGGCTTGGTAGCGTAGGCAACAGACTTATCTCCGACTCCTGGATCATGTATGACGTTTAAACCAGCGCTCATTTCGGTACCGGATCTAATTTTTAAAATCTTTTTATCTGTTGAAGACTCATTTCTACTACCCGGGTCGTGAATCGAAAAGGGTTTCTTATTACAGCTATCAGACTTATGCCCTACCCTGCCACACTTATCGCATCTTATGATGGGTTTACTACAGTTTTGGTATGTATGACCGCGTTCTTTGCAGTTAAAACACGTCAATTCATATTTATTTGTGGTTACTGATGACATCCTAGTATGATTATGGGAAGAATTACGAAATTCTCGATTTTTAAATAAATTATTACGACTGGGAAAGGAACTGCGTGAGTTATCTTTGGTTGCCTGGTTGTATTGCTGGGATGCTAAGTAATTTAACAGATCTTCTGGTTCCTTACATTCCAGAGCTTGCGCTCCATTCCTAACAGAATTGTCAGTTATTCCGTAAATTATGCAATCAACGGCCTTTCGCCCTGTAATTTCACATCTACTTAGTAAAGAAAGTTTGTCATAAAAATAATCACGTAGTGTTTCGTTTGAGCGTGATTTACGAAATAACATTTCTTCCAACAACTTCCCAAAGTTTTCATCGCTAGGGAACGCCTTTCTGATTTTACATTGCCATTCTTGCCACGAGAAGCTGAGTGTTGGAAGGGACTCGTACCATTTTTTGGCTACCCCGCATAATTTTTGTAGTGCGTAATGGATTGTTTGCCTTTCGTCCCATTTATAAATAACCGTACATTCATTTACTTTTTTCAACCAGCGTTCAACATCTTGTGACCTACTACTTGGATCGAATTCGGGGACAACATTAGTACTATTCATGCTCTTACTTGAACTACTCTGTAGCAATGATACGATTTGCATCAAATCATCTGCTGTGAGACCTTGGCTGACTCGCTGAACTTTTGCAGAACTGTCTTCCTCGTTTTCGTTGTCATTTGATGAGGATCTCCTGCGTCGACGCCGACGAGGACGTTTTGGAGTTAACTCCTCGTCAGAGTTTTCTGAAATTATTTATTTCTTTGAGCACTTCATATCCAAAAATAAAACCTTCAAGACCCTTTATAATATCTTTACCATATAAGTCAATCAACATTAAATTAGCCCACTTCATCAAGGACTAATAAACATTTGAATGTGGAAGTTCCAAAGTTCTAAAACAAATTCTAGTATGATTACTTCTGGTCAGCACACCTACGTGGCTGTATAATGATTGGCACAAGTACAAGGCCTTCTGGGCAGCACACCTACGTGGCTGTATACTTATTGACACAAGTACAAGGTCTTCTGGGCAGCACACCTACGTGGCTGTATACTTATTGACACAAGTACAAGGTCTTCTGGGCAGCACACCTACGTGGCTGTATACTTATTGACACAAGTACAAGGTCTTCTGGGCAGCACACCTACGTGGCTGTATACTTATTGACACAAGTACAAGGTCTTCTGGGCAGCACACCTACGTGGCTGTATACTTATTGACACAAGTACAAGGCCTTCTGGTCAGCACACCTACGTGGCTGTATAATGATTGGCACAAGTACAAGGCCTTCTGGGCAGCACACCTACGTGGCTGTATACTTATTGACACAAGTACAAGGTCTTCTGGGCAGCACACCTACGTGGCTGTATACTTATTGACACAAGTACAAGGTCTTCTGGGCAGCACACCTACGTGGCTGTATACTTATTGACACAAGTACAAGGTCTTCTGGGCAGCACACCTACGTGGCTGTATACTTATTGACACAAGTACAAGGTCTTCTGGGCAGCACACCTACGTGGCTGTATACTTATTGACACAAGTACAAGGTCTTCTGGGCAGCACACCTACGTGGCTGTATACTTATTGACACAAGTACAAGGTCTTCTGGGCAGCACACCTACGTGGCTGTATACTTATTGACACAAGTACAAGGTCTTCTGGGCAGCACACCTACGTGGCTGTATACTTATTGACACAAGTACAAGGCCTTCTGGGCAGCACACCTACGTGGTTCTTGGTGAAGCCAATTCTTTTTGTTGCAATGATTAGAAAATACAATGAGCGGAACTACTATTATTGAAATACCAAATAAACACTTAAAAATCATGTAGAGAAACCCCAATTGCACTAACATAATAGATCCAATGCAATGATAACCCTGTTGAAGAGTTGCCTCAACCAAAGGTACCAAGTGCACCGTCTCGTCCTAACCTATTTATCAGTCCAATGCAGCGCGAACCCTATCGAGGAGTTGCCTCGACCAAAGGTAACACGCGCACCATCCCAACCTAACCTATTTATCAGTCCAATGCAGCGCGAACCCTATCGAGGAGTTGCCTCGACCAAAGGTAACACGCGCACCATCCCAACCTAACCTATTTATCAGTCCAATGCAGCGCGAACCCTATCGAGGAGTTGCCTCGACCAAAGGTAACACGCGCACCATCCCAACCTAACCTATTTATCAGTCCAATGCAGCGCGAACCCTATCGAGGAGTTGCCTCGACCAAAGGTAACACGTGCATGGGCCCAATTATTTGCATATAATAAGTTCAATGCTGCAATAACCTTATCAAAGAGTTGCCTTGACCAAAGGTACCACCAGCATCGTTCCAATTATTGCATGTAACCTACAAAAGGTTCTAACAATTTGGGATTCTCTACAGTTCCAGCTAAATAATAAGCTACATTTTTAAATCGCTCACTGTATTTAATATCAGAGTATTATAGGTCAAAATTGTAATATAATAATTACTCACGGTTTTCTCTCGGCATGGCTCGTGGATTTCTCACACTTCTGAATTGTAATAAAACTCAGTTTAAACTTACAGTAGACTTTTATTATTGTTTTCTTGGACACGGCTCAACAACGACTAAACTTAAATCTAATGACGGTTAGCTTATTTATAACAAATCGAATACTCCTGAAGTCGGTTACTTACAGTGTTACCAGAAAAATAAGTATAATAATGACCAATGGAACATTAAATCAAATTACAGTGTTACCAGTAAAATAAGTATAATAATGGCCAATGAAACAGTAAATTCTATATGCAAAAATCAAAATAATTTGTTTTCAATTAAAATTCACTACGAATCACAACAAACCCAAGGGAAATACACACGTGACGTGAGATCTTCATAATTATCTAGTTAATTTAGTGGTGCACCATGCACTATGTGTGCATATGTAATCAAGATGTAATCGCGTTCATTTCCGGTTGAAGCCACACACGTTAATAACAATGTGGGGCTCGCTCTATGGACTTGCTCCGTGATTGGGCGTCACTAATGTGATCTGGCGACTGTATAAATACTATTTAGTACTAGATTTTGCTCGCTGCTTCGCCCGTGTTGAGTTAGGAACTTTGAATTTTTCAGGATTAAAATGTAGCCGGGGATTGGCGATTAACTTTAAGGCAGCCAAATCGTTTCAACCGTTTTGCAGTGAAAGAGCAACAAACATATATCCAAACATCTTTTTTAATTTTTTAAGCATTTTCCATGCTAATGCAT
This sequence comes from Acronicta psi, assembly GCA_946251955.1. NCBI lineage: Eukaryota > Metazoa > Arthropoda > Insecta > Lepidoptera > Noctuidae > Acronicta > Acronicta psi. The sequence continues at coordinate 1,480,111 of OX276474.1, forward strand.
GTCGGTTGGGAAGCATTTTCACAATAGATGTCGCTACGTCACCTTAAAGACGTAAGTTTAGAATGTGAAGGAAGATTTCGACAGGCGAGCGGGGCTCGCGATAGCTTAGCGGTTAAAGCGTCTGGTGTACCGAACCAGAAGACGCAGGTTCGAATCCTGCTCGCCAGCCGATTTTTTCCTTCATTAAAAATAACTTATATCCAAAAATCCAACCTTACAATTTTTCGCCTACTTATAAAATATTAGTAGGATCCCTTCAGTGGAGAATTCTGAGTACTATCGATTGTTATAGGTGTTGTTGTGTCAACTGGGACGGAAACCAAATATAGACCCCAACTCAGAGACGTTTCTTAACCTTATTGAATCGTTTAACAAACAGTGGCTACTATATCTTCGCCTATTTTTCCATATTTGAGTTTGGCAACAAACTGTACTGTGTGTACTGTGTGTGTGTACTGTGTAGTGTACTAAGTTAAACTGGGCCTCATTAGCTAATGATTCAATAGGTTCAGTGACGTCTCTGCGTGCGGCACATAGGTTTGTCACGAATGTATAGTGGTTGGTATAGATTAATTGATACCTAGAAAATAAGCCTAGGCCATGGCCAGCAGAACCCTCTAACATTTTTAAAAATTACTTAAATATGTTCTTTTTCTTGTAATAATATTAGTTCAACATAATTATTGAAGAATTTCAGTCTTTGATGGATTTGTTACCAACAATTTGGAATAATTTATCAAATTCTGAAAATACCGATCCCAACTTCAAAGTAACAAAATTTACTAAAGAAATATCTTCTAAATTTTCCTATTATTCTTTGATGTTCAAAGTAAACTGCTATTACTTGATGCCAAATAATATTTAAGGAATTTTGAAATTTCTTCTAAAATATTTTGTGTTTGGGTTAGTAGTTGTGCGATATATCCCTATGTATAATAGCGTAGAAGTGAATCGTACAACTACGAAGTGAATATGCCCGCAGGTCGTGGGTTCAATTCCCGCACCGATTATGGAAATCTTGTAATACGTCGAATGTCGACGTCTTGTAACCTTGGCCGCAAGTCTACTATTTTATTGTGTCGAAATATTCATTTAATGACTTCAGAAATCCAGAATTGTTTAAGACAGTTTTGTCAAATCGTCAATCAACCCCGGGTCATTTAGCACCACCATTTTTGTAGATGGAGTGTGGCACTGCTGATCACGAGTTATATAATTGGTACAGTGCTCCAGTCCGGCTCCAATCCGGCTTGAAGTTTGTACGAGCTAACTTCAATCCGGCCGTAAAAATCGGAGAGATAAAAATAAATGAATCATTAAGATAGCTTACGACTTCAGATTTAGATTTTTCTCTCCAATTTTTAAGGCCGGGTTAAAATTGGCTCGCGTCACCTTCATGCCGGACAAAAAGATTGACGAAAACTGTATGTATTTACAAAAGAAAATTACATAACATACCATCATGCATGTACTAATGTACATTGTACACCCACAATTCACATAACCTAACCTAAATTAAAAAATTTAGAAAACCCCCGGCACGAAATGTTATTTGCCATTTTGTGGTGGCGGCCATCTTGGATTTGAAATTTATCATAGTGTATTCTTCCAGTTAAGCCCTTTTATTTGATACACATATTGAGGGAGTTGTAAAAAATATGTAATTCGCTATTTTGTGGCGGCGGCCATCTTGGACCGATTTTCATCAAACATAGCTAAGAACACTCCCGACTAATTCACCTTTCAAACAAAAAAACTAAATCAAAATCGGTTCATCCGTTCGGGAGCTACGATGCCACAGACAGACACACACACACAGACACGTCAAACTTATAACACCCCGTCGTTTTTGCGTCGGGGGTTAAAAATAAACAGGTTTAACTAACACACGGTTTGGATACATGTAAACACAGTTTTATTAGGAGCTAGTAGATCTAGAACAGTTGTCTACACCTGCTTTCAACAATGACTCCCTGAGTTACAATTGAATACGAAGTGTATTGGGAATAAGGGAAACTAATGCCAATTCACTTGCACATTGCACTTTAGTGAATAGACATCACGCCTGTATTCCCCGAAGGGGTAGGCAGAGGTGTACTTTACACCGTGACTGTTTAGTCGTTTTAGATATTGAAAGAGACATTGTATTGATAATTTTGAACAACTTTTACTGTTGTATATAGAAATAATGTTTTTTTACACGCTCAAGTAAAAACTGCAGAAACAATTTAAAAAATTGCTGAATAATGTTAATAAAATTTCATCGTAGGGGTTCCTGAATCATGTACTGAACTCATGGTATTCGGATGTGCGTCGATGTCCCTTCCACCTTGTATAAAAAAACTATCTACAAACGGTCATTTTCCTAAATCTTTTCATAGCTCAATCATATCGGCAAACTGAACTATGGATCCCCATTAGTACACCTCTGCCTAGTCCTTTACAGGAATACAAGCGTAATATTATATTTATACCTATATTTTTGTCACTATGTCAAAAACAAAACGGCGGGCGGCCATTTTGTGCGTGCCGCGATAATGGATAAAACTTTTAATTCAAATTTATAGTAGCAACAGCTCTGTATTATGGGCACTGAAGCAAAACAAATGGGTTATTTTATTGCAGCACGCAGTTATTTTAATGTGCGAGCCAAAATACCATCACAGTTGTTGATGATATGGACAAAAAGACTTATTTGTTGACTAGTTGTCATACTGGACACAATGTCATTATTGGGCAGTTGTTTTGATTGCCCTGTGGCACTATGCACGTATAATAAAATTGTCTTTAGTTTGGAGAAACTGTTGTCTAAACAGGGGGGCTAGACAAGTAGCATTTTGACATTCGAATCGACAAACAAAATGTCTGTAAATGACATTAGTGACAGCCCGATTTGCTGAAAGCTTGTGTCATTTCCATACATTTTGTTTGTCAATTCGAATGTCAAAATGCAACTTGTCTAGCCCCCCAGCTGGCCTAGCCAAGTTGCAATCTATAGTTTGGAACGACGAATTAATAGAAATAAAATTTATGGAAATGACATAAGCTTTCGACAAATCTGACGTTTACAAATGTCATTCCAAAACAGATTGCAACTTACAGTTAAACAGCACGGTACCCATTTGGCCAGTGTTAACACCTGGTGTAAAAACGACGGAGTGTTATAAGTTTGACGTGTCTGTGGCATCGTAGCTTCAAAACGGATTAACCGATTTTAATTTTGTTTTGGAAAGTGAATTAGGCGGGAGTGATCTTAGCTATGTTTGATGAAAATTAGTCCAAGAAGCCGCCACAAAAGCCATTTTGTAATCCGCCAGGATTACATATTTTTTCACAATTCCCTCAATATGACTATCACTACTACATTTTCTCAAGCCATGAATCTCGTGTTCTTCTCACAAAGCGCATGTTCCTTGAGCAGACATAACCAGAATGTTCTGTAGTCATGTCTAAAGTGTACCATGTAATGTACACCGGTACACCATTGTACACAATGTACACGGCACGCGTAGTTCTGTACTGTAGCGTCTGGTCTGGACATGTACGGTACAGTATACTGTAGTGGTTAACCACTTTTGGACCTTACTCTCTGAATGATAAGGGTGAAAATTGGTTAATCGTCAAGTTTGTCAATTGTACATACATACATAGTTTCATGCCTGTCTCCCATTAGCAAAAGCATAGACTATAAAGATACTACTTTCACGAAAATCGCGATCGATTGTAAATACGTAAAAGATATATTTATTTATCTGTTAAGAATAAAAATGTTATGTTATTTATAGATATGCGCCGAACATGGGTCCTACCGAACACGAATATTCTGCCGAATGTTCGGTTTCAAACGTACCTAACCGAATATTCGGCTGAATTATTCGGTTCACGGTTACGCCGTAAACAGGTTCAAAAACTTTCAATATTACACTTGCAGTCTCTTGATTTAACGACGATTTTGACAAAATGTAATAACTTTTAAAGGAACATCAAACTTTTTTTTTATAAGTATAACCTAAAACAGTATCAAATATTTGGATTTTTCCAATCCCCTCACCGGTTACTTGCGGGCGACGAACTATAGACAACAAAAGAACAGACGATGTTTTTAAACAAATGCACAACTTTATTTACTATTGTTCAGTTCACTGACCGACATAAATATGCATTTCAATACGTTACGCTTATAATATAATTAACTTACACCGGTTTTTATTTTACATAATATGCAAAAATAAAAATTTGAATTTCAATATTGGGTACGGTAGCACCTGTTCACCTCATATACATGATATCGGGATAGATTTTGCTTTGAAATATGCGAAATTGTGAGTAACAGACAACAACAAGTTGTACAACCGATTTAACGCGGTCAGTCAGTGGATGGGTAACCATTCTTAAAATATAATGACCCCTCATTACTATTTGTTGTTTTTTGCGATGCAAAATTCTTTACTGCCTACCTCGTTGGTCTAGTGGTCCCAAGCGAGAATGCTACGCTAGAGGTCCTGGGTTCAATTCCCTGGTCGAGCAAAGTGTTGTTGGGTTTTCTGTGAAATAGGTACCCAGAAGCAGCTCGGAGTTTCTATTTGTGCAATGCCAATAGGCTCGCCCCCTATTACATGGGACCAAAATATCGGCGTAGGGGTACTTTGGGTGTACATTAGTACATCTCTGGATAAATATTTCTATTTACATTTTTATCTCAAGTGGTTTGACACTTGTTTTGTCTATGTTTTATCTACTCTCACACTCGTTTTATCTACTTCAATGCGAAAGCATAATTATTTATGATTGAGATTCAGAAGTGGAACAAGTTAAAAATACAATATTTGATAAACCATGGGGGCTAGACAAGTTATTGTCGATTCGAATGTCAAAATGCATCTTGTCTAGCCCCCCATATTGAATAGGAAACGTCTATCAATGGTCAATAATGAGCAAACACTAATAACGTCATCTCAAAAACAAAAGAAGTCAGTTAAGCCATATGCCGTATAGCACAACGTTCCCTTATAAATAATATCAATATGAAAATTATGATTAAATAACATCTATTAAAATTATGATTAAATATCTTCGTGTTTCGTCAAAGTTTACACTAAGACTCGCAGTACGTATTTCATTTTCTCACTATTAAGCAAAGGTGTGACTAATCACTCTCAATTCAATTAGACTTGTAACATCTATTTCTCAACGCTTAGGCTTGTTCGATGTAACATCTAAATTGCGTCGTGCTATAAATAGCTACATAAATAGAGGTGACTTCGCGGAATACATTAGTCCCTTCATGCGAACCGCGTAATATGTACCAAACTAGACATTTACGCGAATCAATAGTGTAGTCAAAATGTTTGCTCGGTTTGTATCGGGGTGAAATGCATTGATAGAAATTTTGTCAATAGTTAATTAGGCAAGCTCATTGAGTGAAATCAACCTACAAGGTTTAGTTGTATTTGTATAACTGTAACATATATTTTAAGGAAGTAACTATACCGCTGATGCTAAACACGAATTAAAACACTACAACATTTGATAGTATTTTTTGCGACAAAAAATGCTAAATATGATAGTGATAGACGTCACCTTAAGTCGTAGAATGACGGTTGGCTAAGGCTGGTGTAGTTAACCTGAGGGACGTAGGTTTAAAACCTGCCTTATCGTATTTTTCTTTCACTAAAAATTCACATATATTAGAAAATATTCTATCATTTCAAAATAAACAATAACTGTTATTTGGTTTTCCAATAAATTCTCAGTAGCAGCTCTCAGAGTTTGAATTCATGTCCGGTTAATGGCAATAGGCTCAGACCCTATTACGTAGGACCTAAAACCAGCGTACTCTAGCGGCTGTCTCTGCCAAACCCTTCGGGGAATAGGCGTGATGGTATAATATGCATATTACTACAACCCCCAAAATTGAAATACAACGCAATAACAAAAAAAACTTTTATTTTAAGCACTAAAAAACGAAAATATGAAGCGATGATCAAATAAAAAAACATATATTAACCTGTTTTATTGACGACCCTCGAGGCGGTACCTGTGCCGTAACAATTTTACGACGGCACCCGTAAACTGCGAACAAGCTTCTATATCACTTTATATTGTTCCTTTTGTATATTTAACGCGTCTATTCTCTACTCTTAGGGCGTATAACCGTTTTATAGAGGAGTATAAGAAACGTATTTCCTATTTTACTGTCAATAGGCAGTTTAGAACTGAATTAGTCGTAAATGTTAGGTTAGATAAATAAGTTTTTGATTGGTTTCCATCGCATTAATCGACTGTAGGTAAGATAACTTATGGAAGATTGTCGTTTCAAAGTAAGTGTTTCAGAATAAACCGTACAAGAGAACTACAGTTCTCGCCAAACTCGTCCGGCTTGAAGTTGACACGAGCTAATTTTAACCCGGCCATAAAAATCGGAGAGATAAATATTGGATTAATTAAAATGATTTAAAATTACAGACTACTATTTTTAAGGCCAGTTAAAGTTAGCTCGTGTCAACTTCAAGCCAGACAATAAATTTTGCAAGAACTGTACTTACTAATTATATCAACCCATCTAAAATGTCCTCAACTCACAGGCTTTGAATAACAAGAGCTATCAACCCACCAAGATGCTCCAGGTTGTAAAGTCACGATGGGGTTGACGTATCTTGTCAGATAAAAACCCCTAAATAATAAAAGAATAAAAAAAAAAACAACCCACCAAGTGGCGATGGCGTTCTACTCCACAGTGGGTACACTCCGAATAAAACATTTGTACGGAAAACAGTGAAAACATACATTTTAATAGGAACGAGTGCACGTAGACGAGTGCTACAGTCTCACGCTGTAGTTACGAGTACCTGACCGGCGGACGTGGGGTTTATATTAATGTTAGTGTATTTATAATACCTATGTACTGAAGGTGGTGGGGGGTGTACTAATGTACAGCCACAGTTCGCTGGTATATGCCATGGGCTAGGTAACGCTTAGGACCACAGGTCTAGCGTTAGCAGGATAATGTGGGAGTTATGTCTATATTATTCCCGCAGGCTACCCCATTAGGCTAGGCCAACCCCAACCCGCATTAGGCTAGCGTGGTGGACCTTAGCCTAATACCTCTCATTCTGATAGGAGACCCGTGCCTAACAGTGGAACAGAATAAGAATTCATCATGACGTCGTTAAAAAAGTGGGAATTGATTCTCTTCCACTAAAAAGATAACTTAAAGATAAAAAGATAACTTTCTAATACTTATATTGACCGCATCAGCAAACGCACTACTATTTTTTTAATCGGACAAGTATGAGCCTAAAATATTTGCCGTCAACACACAGAATAAGCGCTCAAAACCATTTCCTAAACAATCTTGTCTCTATTTTCACCAACACTATCTGACTAACACTGTACTCCAAGTTCCAGAAATTTGTCTGTAAACTGGGCGAATAGAGGCAATCTTGTTGTAATCTGAGCGCCGTGGGAGTAGCAGTCACTGTTCCGTAGAACTGCTCTTTCAACTGTGATCGCGTTTCATATTGCATTTGGAGTGTTGAGTGCTTTCTTTAAATTTCTGGTCATTTGCGCTTTGTCAGTCTGTGAAGGACTAGATATTTCTTGTGATAATGATTAATGTACGTACATAGGTTTTTTAAACTTCAATATTTTATAGGGTAACAGCCTCATGAGCCTAGTGGTTCGACGCCCAACTCAAGAAAGTAGGTATTATTTAGGTTTCTCTATGACATCAGTCAGTCTCAGTAGCGGCTCAGAGCTAGATTTGTGCCCGGGTAATGGCGATGGGCTCGCCCCTAATAACATTATACATATGACGTAAGTTTAGTATGTAAAGGAAGATTTCGAGTTGGCAAGCAGGACTTCCGGTAGCTTAGCGGTCATAGCGTCTGGTGTACCGAACCAGAAGACGCAGGTTTGAATCCTGCCCGCCAGTCGATTTTTTTCTTTATTAAAATAATTACACATATAGTTAAAGAGGCTCGTCCATCTTCCATCGTTACATGGGACCTAACAAACCGGTGAACTATTTATGTACATTTAATATACCTTAGCCCTCCTTCCGAAGAATACAGGTGTGATGATATTCTAAGTTATGTGAATGTCATTTGTTTCAGGTAACCACTCCTTACCTTAAACAGAAAACCTTGAAAGCCTAGGGTTCCTCAAACCGTTCTCAGCCAGACTTACTAGCAATTTAATGCCACTAACCCCAATAAAAGTCGCACAGGAGACGAATTGATACTGGACTTGGGAATAGCAATAAAAGTAAATGTATCATTGAATTGTGGCCACAAGCGCTTGTAAAACATTGAGTGCTGCATTCCTGTGGGTTTAAGGACCAAATTTAGTGGTATATCGACTACCTTTATCTAATTACTTTGGTTTTTAGAATAATAATGTTCGTTTTAAACTGTCTCGATAATGTAGTGGTCCTAAGCGCCGCAGGGGGGCTAGACAAGTTGCATTTTGACATTCGATCGACAATCAAAATGTATGGAAATGACACAAGCTTTCGACAAATCGGGCTGTCACTAATGTCATTTACATACATTTTGTTTGTCGATTCGAATGTCAAAATGCAACTTGTCTAGCCCCCCAGGTCGAACAATTCACAGGTCGGGTTCTTTTTTTCTTAATATATATTTTTTCATTTCCAATGTCATCATCTGGGCCTATCGCGCATCATTGCATGTAACGAGAGTTGATAAATAAATTGCTTTTTATTTTTATTATTGCATCCCAAATTTTTGTGGGAAGCGGAAAATCCTCATGGATCTCCGCCACCTGGGGAGGCGTATGTCGAACTCATATCCTCCCTGGCCCTATATGGGCCTTGGTATCACTTCACCACGATCATGACGATATATGTTTACTACTAAAACTTCCAAATTGTAGTCACTTAAGTTGTGTACTGATCACAATAATCAACAAGAAAATTGAAAACCTTTTTACCAAAATGGCACTTACAGAATTAGTAAAAAAACTTGCCTATATAGCGCACAAACAGTGCGAAATGTCCTTTCTACAATAAACTTATTATAAAAATACACCACGAAATACAAAACAAATATATAAATACAACATCAAACGATATTTGCGCGTCTCCGCCATTTTGTGAGCCACTTTATAACGAACGAAATATGTAAGAAACGGAGCCCTGACGACGAGAAGCGATAATCATAATATTTTATTATAAGCCGATAATATAAGGTGGCAATGACAACTCAAAACTTCGAAGCTGTCGGTATAAAAGAAAATGATCAACTTACACTATTTTTGTCTCGTATACTCGTACATAAAGATAGTTGAACATAACGCTAGTAATTCCCGAATGTTTCTTATATATTATAAGTATGTCTTTACAAAAAAAAAAGTATATAAGTATTATATCCACTGTCTAGTACCCATAGTACAAGCTCTGCTTAGTTTGGGACTAGATGGTGCTGTGTAAAAAATGTCCCAAGATATTTATTATTTATTTATAAAAAAAAAGAGCTAGGCAGAGCTGAACTTATGTACCTATATTTTTAAATAAGGATACTAGTACTTACTATACACTTACACCTGATATTTTAAAGCTTCGAATCGTAACTATCTCTGGTTGAGTGGAGTCTATATTACAGCAGTCATCCTGAGTGAGCTTAAGCAATAGTCCACCACACTGTCCAGATGTCACACGCCGCCGTCGAGAAAATCTCTCGGGCATGCAGGTTTACTCATAATGTTTTCCTTATTGATTTTGAAGTCAGAGGTGCGTGCGTTGGATTAGGACTGGAGACATACACACTAGACACAGAGACCAGACAGACTGTACAAACTGTGTTGATATCTCTAAGTTACACAATTGCAATTATCTGTACTTAAATTTATACTTTACCATTTTTTGTGTCGTTATAAAACCAGCCAAACAATTATTTCTCAAAAACGTCCCACTTAAACTCAGACCTTTTGACCTTGCCAGAAAAAACTTGTACAAAATTTCCTCATATCCCTTTGATGTGATCCGTGGTCACCCACTTGCCGTAAGCCGGGGCCAATCAAGCCGAATGTTTTTCGAGGCAGTATAGCGGCCCGGGTGGGCCCTTATTTCCTGCACAGTTATCGCAGCCCCTACCATTGGTGGGACCTTTTTGCTATCGGGTTTTGCGAACGGTCGGGCGTCCGGCGCCGGCGTACCGTAAATTTAAATGAAAGTACCGTTGAGAGGAAGGTCCAAATAGGCAGCGTTCTCATTTTACTTGTAACGCTTTAATTGGTGTGATTTTCAAGTAACCTGATCAATATGACCTGCAAAACGAAATGTCCACTTGTCGAGTCATTAAATTAACTAAGCATAAACTATTCCTTGTCACTACTTTGATGAAAGTATAGTGCGAAAACATGGCATGGCAACAAAGAATGTCACGTTATAGAGATTCCCAAATTATCAATAGAGTGCCAATAGCACCCTGAGAGTGATAGGTGATAGACCAGACTGTGTTTTCCTGAAGTATTGGAGCCAGTATACATAATTGCGGTGCTGATTCTGCAGGGAAATATAATACGAATTAAGGCAATGTAAGAGGTAAGAAAGAAGTAAGAAAAGAAAGAAACATTATTTCGCTTTCACAGCAGAACACGAAAGACATAAGACAAGAATAAGACACAAAGGTAAGTGGTAATGGGTACTTACGTAAAATATGTAGTTATGTAAGCTGTATTGAGATAATAACAAAACATTTATGGAAAAGGAGTTCTAAAATAAATATATAATTATTACCTACTATTATAACACATAGAAGCTACTGCTGAATAAATATCAACTTAAACAAAATAAAACAAAAAAAACGCTACTAAATTGATTATCTAGTTTGTTTTCCAGTGGTAGGGGTAAGAACCACAAGCCATACCATTCAGAAACCCACGTCATCGTCGACATTGTGCCTTTACAACGATCCCGTCTCATCTTTGGCGTTCCTATAAAGCGGTTTTGTATTGAGAATTGAATTGATCTGTTCTTTTATCAGTCGTATGTTTTGCTTCGATGGCCGCGAAGGAAATTGTTCCGATTTTCTTTACTCGAATAATGAGTTCTTGTTATTTTGACTTGAGAGTTGGAATCGATTACTTTTATTTTTATTGCGTTAGTATTTTTTGAGACAGCGTAGAATAGCTTCTCGTATATATTCCGTATTCAGTGCAGTTGTTCGGAAGTTATGCGCGTACAAACATTACGGCGATTCATTTTTATTTATATCCTAGATTAAGTAGATGTGATTTTTTTTTACTCCTTGACGATAAAACTGCTGGATGGGTTTGGCTGAAATTTGGAATAGAGATACATCCGTAACACAGGTTCCTTATTCACCTCACAAAACGTGTCATAAATTATGCCCAAAATCATGGACAAAAAAGTTAGTCATTAATTTCTGTAACTGTGAAAAAAAATATCTAGATTCTCATTAGCCGAAAGTCAAAACCAAAAAACAGTCACAAGTTGTAACGCTACACGCCATGCTCCTGCATCACAATGAAGCTTAATTGCCATATCAATTAGAACGGGCAATGAGCCATCCAATTAGGGCCTCATTAGTTCAATGAAACGCAATCCAATCTGCAGATTCAAATCAGATCTATGGAACTGAGATTAAAGCAGTTTTGGTAATCTCTTTCGCATAACTAATCTGTGATATGTACGATTTAAGTCATAATAAAATTATAGTTTTCACGTGTCCTAGCTGTAAACATATAACAATAATAAATCAATTATTTTCAGGCATCTATGGCCCATAAAATTATACAACATGTTAAGAAAACCCTGTCCGTCACGTGAAGGTATTATTAGGTATCGATATTAGATTACATTTATGTAATCCTTTTCAGTTTATAAGTAAAAAAAAATATTTCGAATAAAACTTAATGTTTTTTATAAAACAAAGAAACTTAAGTTCAGAGCTACATGAGTAATCGTCACGGTTGCCAAATATATCACGTATATATTTGGCACCCGTGATGGCACCCAACACTATCGTGTTGTTACATTCAAGAAAATTACTAGATGTTGGGTAATATTAGTAATTTTTCTACAGAAATCGTGAATTTAAAACTTCATTAACAGCCTTATTTTTATGAATATTTAATTTATTTTATTTTATTTGGTAATGTGATTGGGATACCTATATACCCCTTTCGGATCAGACAGGGTTTTTTAACGCACTGTATAGCTTACAAGCTGACATAGTCGCTCCTGCTGTTTGTACGCTTAGATCTTTTAAACTACACAACGGATTTTAATGCAGTTTACAGCTATAGATAGATAGATCCAAGAGGAAGATGTATACATAGTATACATGCATGTTATAGTAGAGAAAAGACGACAAAATCAAACTCGTGCGATGCCGGGGCGGTAGTGATATAAGATACGGCTTATTACTTTATTGTTAGTAGCACTTCACTATAGTAAATTATTTTTAAACAAAAAACAAACCGCCTCCTAAAAAACATAGGAACTAAAAAGCAAAAAATAAGGAGGGGGCGGTTTGTTTTTTGTTTAAAAATAATTTATTTTCAAATATTTTGTGGAATATATATTATATTATATGGGGGGGAGCAACTAAACGCACTAATCGGTACAGACAGCGAGGTTTCGGAGTAAACCGAAAAGTAAAAGTAGTATATAATATCATCTATGTATACATTTTTTTAAATTTTCGTCGATATTTTTACAACCGCTCACCAGATTTCGATTTATGGGACCAATCTATAAGCACCCAGCTTTCGAATAAAAAAAGAATCATCAAAATCGGTTCACCCAGTCGAAAGTTCTGAAAAAAATACAGATGAATTGAGAACCTCCTCCCTTTTTGAAGTCGGTTTAAAAATCAGCAAGGACCGGTCTTGCTTATAATATACAAAGTGATTACCTTTTCTTATCTGAATTTCCGTAATCTTAAAGAGGAACACTCTTAAACACACACTTAAACAACAACGATACTTTTTTTTATTTGTAAAAGCTGTCAGTTTTTTTTTTTTATCATGGATGGGATCATCACTTGACCAAAATCTTACCTGATGGTCCTGGAAGTCTAGGTGTAGCCTAAGATGATCGGCGTTAACCCACAAGTTATGGGGCGATGTAGCTTTATTTACTCCCTATTACATAATGATAATAAGACTTATTATACACCCATGAAGATATTTGAAGGTACTCGTACACTGAAAATATCGCATTCAAATTATAAAAGCAATTAAAAACAATAGTGTCTCAAGTTGCTATTAAAAATGCTGCAGGCGCTTTAAATAAAACCAACAAAAAAGTGACGTTCAACTGATTAAGGGCCAGACGAGAGTAAATTATACTTTTCATTAATTTAATTGCTTATGAATTTATTTTAATGAGTAAATGTCTGCGAAATTTCAACTGTACTTTGAATAAATTGAATCACCTAGCAAGGCTATTAAAAATCGTAGTATTTACCCTTCGATTATTTAATAAAATTCCATAATTATAATGTTTTTCTTTGTAAGATTTTCTTTTATTACAATAAAATTAATGCACATTAACCATTAGGTAAATTAAAATCTTGGAGATTCCACATCTTAGTCACTGAATTTAAATTACTTACTTATTGTTGTTTTCCTTATTTTTTAAATCCATCGGAATAATATACAGGAGAATCTGCGACGGGTTAAAAAAAACAAAAATGCATCAACAAAAAACCATCTCTATATTTAAAAATTAAAAGCAGATAGGTATTCCAAGTCAATTTATTCAATTCGAAATTCAAACCAACTGAGAGCCAACTGTTTATCTCCAGCCAGACCATCTCCATTCCTAACTCAAAATTTTAAGTGAACTCCAAAACCCATCCCCTACGGCCCAGCCGATCTTAACTTAAAACCGACTCAATTATATCAAAGTGAAGTTAGCGAGTGCAATGTAAACGGGGCTTCAGAGCGATGACGGTGTTTGTGTTAGGCGTCAAGAACTATTCACCCGCACAAACTTTTCTCATAATGAACTCTGAGCTAGTTGAATAATTGGAATTTCTAATTATTGTATAATGAGCTTTGAAATTGCGTTGGTAGTATGTGTTTCATGTATAAATAAAGTAGCCAGTGGTTGAGGCAAAGATTTACTTTTGTAGCTACTGCCACAACTGGTGCCCGATTAATGGCAATAGGCTCGAGCAATCGGCCTTACAAGTTTTAGGTTTCATGTAACAACATCTGAAGTATGTGTCAGTATATACTATTAGAACTACAAGTAAGAATTCACTACATAATAACAACCACAGAGTTTCTATTTAAAAAACAAATTTCCATGCCAATGTGTACCTTCTACTAAAATTTTTAAACAATTGATATTTTATTTAAGAAAGGATAATCGCGTAACATACATACAAAAAAAACAGTCGGATTGAGAACCTCTTCATTTTTTAAAGTCGTTTGAAAATAATACTATTCCTACTTTATAAACAAAAATTTCTTAAGAAACTGAGCTTAGGGATGCTGGAAATTCAAAAAGTATCGTTTTATATCGTCAATATCGATAAAATATCAATATCGATATTGATATTTTCAAAAAATATCGATATATCGGCCAACTTAAAAACCAAATTATAAGACAGCCAAAAAAAAGGTAATTTGTAATCTTTGTTTATTGGTCTGAAAAAAATATCGATTTTGATACCTTTTCGATACTTGGAATTTTATATCGATACATCGATATATCGATATTTTTTCAACATCCCTAACTGAGCTTGCAAGATGAATGTTTTTATATGACAATGTCATAAGCAACTACTGTAAACCTTGCAGGTGCAGAAATGGTAACAAAAGAGAATCGAGTGTCATTCATCAAGTTAATGACAGCCAGCACGTCTGCAGGAGGAATATTGATGGCTCTTATAGCCTGGGCAGTTCCATACTGGAGATATTTCCTCCGAGTCATTTATGCACCCTCCCTACTATTTTTGCTATACACTTTTCTACTAGATGAAAGTCTCCGATGGTTATTAATCACGGGACAGAAGGAAGCAGCTACTGGCATTATAAAAGGTGCAGCAAAAATGAGTAATATAGATATTAGTGATGTTGATTTAGAAAAATAACAAAGCGAACGAACTGGATATTTCTACGAAAGACTACGGTTTGATTAAGAACGTTGTTGCTGCGATTCGCGGCTTGTGTATTCATTTGGATCAGTGTAGTCTTTAAATACACGTAGGTACACCTTGTTGATAAATTCGGTGGAATTAGAAAGAAATAAGTACATCAACTTTGCTTTGGCGACGTCCTCGGAACTTCCAGCATTGCCCAGCAAGTTTTTTTTTATTATTTTTACGGCCCGTTGCGCCGAGTGTCGAGAGTTCGATTCCCACCAAAGACAAATATTTGTGTGATCCATGGATATTTGTTTATAATCATCTACTTTGTATCTGTTATTTTGCATGTTTGAAAACTAAGAAAAGAAACTAAGGATAAAGGGACCATCATGAGAGTTTTGAGAGAGTGAATGCTTGATACAAACAAATCCATACTAATGTTATAAAGCTAAAGAGTTTGTTTGGTTAAACGCGCTAATCTCAGGAACTACTGGTCCAATTTAAAAAAATCTTTCAATGTTAGATAGCCCGTTTATCGGGGAAGGCTATAGACTATATATCATCACGCTGCAATCAATAGGAGCGGAGTAGTAATAAAAAATGTTGCAAAAACGGGGGAATAAATTATAAGACCACGCGGGCGAAGCCGCTGGCAGGCAGCTAGTTTATAATAAAGACAATCATGTCAGTCAAACTTACTTTAATTAGACCATTAAATATGTAGTAACTAATTTAGATAATTTTTGTACAAAATTAGAATAGGTCTAATTAATTATGAAACGAGTTTATATGTAAATAAAATGTAATGAAATAAATAATCTACGCCTAATTATTTGAATACCTATCGTGTATCCTGCCTGTAACATACTTAGACAATGTTTCAGTGCCACTTTTGTACCTACTTTCTTTATAGGTACTATTTATAACTTCACAATATTACGCCTGTACCTATTCCTGAAAAAGTGTGAGTGAGTGTGTGTGAAATCGTGACGAGGCGTGACTAAGTCTTTCCCAAAGACTAAAAAGTTTTAGAAGACCTTAACATTAATAATGACATCACAGAAGAAGCCAATATTATAAGTAGCACAGCAAAGAGTTGTTTTATTTCTACAAAACCTTTTTAGTAACCAGACGTGAATTACAATTTGATAATAATGTGAACTCGCATATTTTACTTTAGTATGTGTTTCTATTTTGTAAATCTTGTGTATAATACGACACATTTTAGTGGTTATGCAAAATTAATACGAGATAAAGTTTGAAGATATGACTATTTATGAATATTCACCTAGAGGTAAGTTTTAAAACATCTAAATACTAAAACATAAAACACCGCCGTTCCGGAAAGTCTGCAATTTGTGAACACACCCTTGACAAGGCCCGGCATTACATCAGGTTTGATCAACCACAAGTCCTCGCAAAAGAAAACCGATTCCTACCCAGGATGATTCGTGAGGCTATTGAAATTAAAAAACATCCTAATTTCAATAGAGAAGATGGCTGGGTCTTACCACCTGCTTGGAACCCTATTATAGATTCAATTAAATCTAAATCCAAGCCAAAAACTGCAAGACCGAAGGATACGGTGAGCTCGTTCTGCGTGAATCGGATTGCCAACAATTAACAAAAATGTAGGGTAGCTGTTAGTAATTGAAACGTCAAGACGCCTACCACCTTAGTCACCCGTGACCATGGACGCTGTAAAGGGTCCGAAACGTCGGGATTAAAATAATATCAATATAACGCGATAAAATCCGTAAAAAGTAGTTTTATTTCAATGTCTAGTATTCGCGTAAGTGTCAGAAATCAGTATCTAAATACTGTTCTTCTTCTTTGTATGGGTAAATTCCACCACCAAGGAAAACCATGGTGTATATTAATACACCACACGGTGTATATATACCACACGGTGTATATTTACCACACGGTGTATGTATAACCACACGGTGTATGTATACCACACGATGTATATATACCACAAGGTGTATAGATATCACACGGTCTATTGTATAACTAGGTATTTAAAACATCTAAATACTGTTCTTCTTCTTTGTATGGGTAAATTCCACCACCAAGGAAAACCATGGTGTATATTAATACACCACACGGTGTATATATACCACACGGTGTATATATACCACACGGTGTATAGATATCACACGGTGTATATATACCACACGGTGTATATTTACCATACGGTGTATATATACAACACGGTGTATATATACTACACGGTGTATATATACTACACGGTATATATATACCACACGGTGTATATATACCACACGGTGTATATATACAACACGGTGTATATATACAACACGGTGTATATATACCACACGGTGTATATTTACCACACGGTGTATGTATACCACACGATGTATATATACCACAAGGTGTATAGATATCACACGGTCTATTGTATAACTAGGTATTTAAAACATCTAAATACTGTTCTTCTTCTTTGTATGGGTAAATTCCACCACCAAGGAAAACCATGGTGTATATTAATACACCACACGGTGTATATATACCACACGGTGTGTAGATATCACACGGTGTATATATACCACACGGTGTATATTTACCACACGGTGTATATATACTACACGGTGTATATATATTACACGGTGTATGAATACCACACGGTGTATGTATACCACACGATGTATATATACCACAAGGTAGCCTTGTGTGGTATTATACACCGAGGGTATTATACACCAAGGGTCCAGTCCTTTGTGACCACATTCATCAAAACTCTAACAAGTTGTGATTCAGTAGAAGCCCCTTTTTAAAATATAGTTCCTGTGTTTAATATATCAATGTAACTCGATCAAAAAAACCAGTAAAAATATTTTCGAATAGATGACGCGTATAGATAACTTCACCTTAAGACGTAAATTTAGAATGTGAAGGAAGATTTCGACTTGGCGAGTAGGACTCGCGGTGGCTTAGCAGTCACAGCGTCTGGTGTATTTAATCAGAAGCCGCAGGTTCGAATCCTGCCCGCCATTCGATTTTTATAACAATATTTTGTTCCAGAAATCACAGAGGACAATGAATCATTTGCAGAGAAGAATATTGATGGAGGAGATGACGTTCTGGAGAAGATATTGTCGAAATTCCGTCTCCTAGGACCGTATTATTTGCGCTTCATGCCGCTCCTCATGTTTGCTAGCATGACAAACGCGTTTTATTGCATGAACTTCGTATTTGCTGTAGTTATTGTTGATTACCGGTGAGTAAAGGTCGGGTGCCACTGCGAACGCAGCGGACTAAGTATGGAGTCCAATTGGCTCGCAGTAAATGTAAAGTTTCGTGTTTGCTGTAAGTAGTTATTGTTGTGTTGATTACCTGTGAGTAAAGGTCGGTTTCCACTGCGAGCAGAGTGGACTACCTACGGGAGTCCGCTTGGCTCGCAGTAAATGTAATACTTCGATGTCATCGTTTCTAACAATTTCTTTGTGGAAGCACTTCTATGGCATTTACTGTTGCGAGTAGAACGGACTACGTACGGAATCCTTTCCGCTCGCAGTGGCTACATGACTTTAGTATTTGTCTTGGTTAATTCTATTACTAACTGAAACTATCCAGTGGTGTTAAACACATAATTACGGCGAAACTTTAGTCAATATTAATAGATGTTATTTAATACTAAATGTTCTAGTATTAGTATCCAGGATATTGTACGCTAGGCTATACCTCGTTAGTCTAGTGGTCGTAGGCGTGACTGTTACCCTCGAGGCACTGAGTTCAATTCCTAAGTCAAGCAGTGTTATTGTATTTTTCTATGAATTTCTTAGTAGCTCAAAGTTTAGATTTGTGCCCGGTTAATGGCAATAGGCTTGCCCCCTATTACGTGGGGCCAAAACATAGCGGCGAACTGTGAATGTACATTAATACACCTCTGCTTAACCCTTTGGGGACTACAAGCGTGTTGGTACGTATGTATGGTATTATAGTCTCATGGTCGTACAGTTTTTCTTGCCTACTCCGCAACCTACTTACACCCGCGATGCGCGTCATAATTTTATATACATACCTAGTAATAAAATAATAAAATAATTTTATAAAAATAAAATAATTTTATATACATACCTAGTAATAACACACATTATTATAAATATTAAAAAAAGATAACTATTTAGCAACTATTATCAAAATCTCGTATTAAGAGCAACAAAATCTATAACTTTTTTTTAAATTTTTGTAATCACATCACGCAATAAACAACTGAATGGAATTCAATGCAGTTTTCCCCGTGGTATTGATAAAGGTCTAACTTAAAATATGAGCATAATTTCCATCTATACTAAGAGGAAAGATCTGATTGCAATTTGATTCTCATTTTTTTTACTATTGGACCGATTTGAAGAATTATTTCACCGTTAGAAAGCTATACCTATCTTTACCAAGTAACATAGGCTAACAAGTAACATAGACGTCTGTAGTCTAGTGATTCGAGTACCGGACTGCTGATCACGAGGTCGTGGGTTCGATTCCCACAAGACACAAATATTTATGTGATGATGAATATAAGTATTTGTGTTTGTCTGGGTGTTTCCTATGTATAATAAGTATGTATTTACAAAAAAAAGTATATAAGTATTGTATCCATTGTCTAGTACCCATAGTACAAGCTCTGCTTAGTTTGGGACTAGATGGTGCTGTGTAAAAATGTCCCCAAAATCCTACTAATATTATAAATGTGAAAGTTTGTGAGGATGGATGGATGGATGGATGGATGTTTGTTACTCTTTCACGCAAAAACTACTGAACGGATCTGGATGAAATTTGGCACAGAGATAGATTATAGTATATATATTTTTATCCCGGTAAAATGTATGGTTCCCGTGGGATAGCGGGTGAAGCCGCTGGCGGAAAGCTAGTATTAATATATTATTATTATTATTATAGACTGTAATTTATAAGAAGTACCTAGACCTAGGAAACCTAGTATTTCTATGTAAAGATGTAATGTTTTTATTAAATTTCCAGTTGCAAATACCCAGAATGTAAGAACACCTCCTCGTGGTCTTCTTCTGCTCTGAATATGACACTGGACACGTGCCATAAGTACCAGCTGACGGATGACAATGGCACGTGCTCTGTAACTAGTTATAATGCCTCCAATGTTGTGGGTTGCACCGAGTGGGTGTATGATGAACCCCTTAGCTTCGTTGCTGATGTAAGTTACTTTATAATTGGACTTTAATTGAATTATTAGTTGTTAAGGGTCCGTCCTACAAATCGACCCATTTTGATACATTTTGATCATCGATTGCAAGGAACCGAATAGGGGAAAATAAAAACTGAGCCATGAATTGAAAAGAACAGTTCCTTTTATGTTAGAGATCCAAAGTGGATTTCTTAAATTATTTCCATATTAGTGGTAAATCACGAATATTGACAACTCTTTTTCCGAAAAGTTGCGTTCGAGTGACGTTTGATCGTCGCTAGCCAAGAAACTATAAGTAATTATGAATGTAAAAAATATGTATTAAATACAGTACATACTCTTCTTTTAGAGAGCCAGGTTACTTTTTTCAAGTTTTATACAAAATATACCAGAAAAAAAATGATGAAATAATGTTATTTTTGGAAAACTTTCAGTCAAATATGTATTTTTTTATATTTTTTAGAGGCACTTTTATGAAATTTAAAAAATAGTGTATTAAACTTAAGTTATCCTTTAAATAGAACGTAAATTTATATTTTCAAAAAAGTAATATTTTCACTGTGAAAATAATAGATACATTGAGCTATATTATCGAGCGCAAAAACTCGATCGCGCCAGTAACCATCGGGCCATCATTTATTTGTGATAATTATTATTGAAAAGATCAAAATTGTTTACACGATACTACGCCCAACCTCGAGCCGAAACATAGAACTCGATTGAATCAAATTTTGAAAAATTGAGTCAAATTTGTGCACGGCCTCTTAAGTCTGAAGAGAATAAAACACGTCTTGACACCAATAAGTTTATTCGCCAACAAAAGTCATTTTAGTCCGCATACAATATTATTTTGCGTCTACCTGCTTATTCTTATAATTATCGAGATAACTACATTACAGTAGTTTTGTTCAAAAAAATAAAGTACCTACTGACTGCCTCGTTAGTCTAGTCCTAAATGCGACTGTTACGCTCGAGGTCCTGGGTTCAATTCCCGGGTTGATCAAAGAGTTATTGATTTTTTAAATAAAATTCTCATTAACTCATTGTACGAAGAAACTATACAATGTGAGGTCAACAAATATTCCAGCTTCGTGAAGGCGAGTCATATTTTTATTCATAGCACCCGAACAGTCTTTAACAAATAGACCTTTTTGTTTAGTGTGCGTTCGGGAAATCCTCATGGATCGTGGATCCCCCCGCTTGGGGAGACGGCAGGTTATGACAGACTCATACCGACTAAAAACCGCACTTGCCATCACTTTTCCATTGCCATCCGATATACCGTCCTCGCCGACGAGGCCCGTCGCGAAGACCCCGAAACGGTACCCCTCCCCGTCCCTTGCTCGAGCCGGCCCGCGCCGAGCCAGTAGTTTTAAATCCGTCCCTAAATAATTTAAACCCAGATCCAGCTGTCCCTAGCTGCCCCCCCCCCCCCCCCCCCCAGCAACGCCTTAAGCCGAGGTCCGAATCCCTTTAGGGGACGCCCTTAGCTGCTGTTACTTAGTTTATAAGTGTCCCTGGCTGGAGGCACAAAAGGTGCCTCGCCACCAAGCCCGGTTAAGATTCTAAAGCTCCTGAGCTAGAATCTATATCCGTCCTAAAAACACTTTTCCTTTGCGCCATGACCTTGGGATCAGGAATATTCACCACGACCATGACAGGTTAACAAATAGACCTGACATAATTTTCTTTTTAGTTCCAGCTTGGATGTCAGGACTGGAAACGAGCTCTGGTTGGGACTGTCCACAGTATCGGATACATGTTCGGTCTACTTCTTCTTGGTCCCATTTCTGACAAGTATGTAATACTTATACAAAACTAACTGTAGTCTGCGTGGAACTAGTTGGCCGCGCCTTAGGGACGGGGGTGAGGCGGGGGGGTACTGAACGAAAACAAGCGCCCCTGGCTCTCCGTTCCACCACGCGCAGGCGATTCCTCCCCTCCGTCCCGCCGCTCACATACCTAAGGCGCGGCCAACTACATAGTTCCGCGCAGACTATAATAATGCAATATAAATAAGAAGTTTTGGTTAGCCTTGTGGAGGGATGAGGTGTCTTGCCCCTCCAGCCAAAAGAAGGCTCTTCAGACGAGGCGGATATTATCATTGGCGGATCACGGCCAACGGTTTTTTTGACGTTTTGACTCAGGGAGTCTTAAGGTCGTAGCCGACTTACACGACTCCGCTCCAACACGTTTACTCTAGCTTTAGCTCGCTTACCACGTGCTGTCTGCTATTTTGTGTTGTTACTGTAAAGTGTGTCTACAGAGCAAGATGTTTGAATAGTTACACTTTGGTTGGGTTGAAGCGGATTCGTATGTTGGCGACGACCATTAAGGCGAGGCATTGACAAACTATGAATCTGAAATCGGACCCCCGCACCGCGCCATCCGCTTACACCCCGCAAATACTTCGTGGTTTGCGATCGTAGGCTCGCGCTGTGGAACAGAGACGTCATAGAGTCGCGCTTACTATCTTTATTTTTGTTGCAAGAATATTAATTTGAACAATTATTTTGTGTAATGTTAAATGGATATTTTAAGGGGTTGTTCCCAGAGGTCAACGATTATATAATAATAATAATTAGCTCCAGGACCAGATGGACAGAACAATTTTTGGTTAAAATGGCTACGTACTTCACATGCTCGCTTGGCGTCTCAATTCCAGTCACCCTTAGAATCTGGGACGCTACCACCTTCCTATTCTCAACTATTGAAGTTACCCATCCGCTTCATAAGTATGGTAGTACTGCGGAACTAATATGAATGGAGTGCGTCTAATGTAAGGCTGGTTTATTACTAACTCAAACATGGCCGCGATAAAGAAAGCGCTCGGCGGCGGCGCGGCGTCGCGTAGGTATCCATCAGGAACCCAAGAATCACGCACCCATCACTTGTTTACCGACGGTCTATAGGCTTCTTACATATATTTTGAGAACAAAAAATATTGATAAAAATTCAATTAAGTATGTCTGCGTTTTAAAAATGGATGTAGGAACGTGGTACTAAGGAGCTATTATAGTACGTAGTAGTTGTATGCTAGTCCCGGTAATGTCTACCCGTGTGAAGTCGGGACGGACCGCTAGGAATTAAAAATTACATAATTAAATTATTATGTACCTAATATTAAATGTATATTTTAAGTTTTCTAATTAAAGGTAACATGTCAAAATAGCATGCTAATAAATTTATAAGTCGATAATATAAAATGGTTTACAATTTTCATGGTTGTCATACTGCTGCTATCTACAAAAGATTCTTAAACAAAAAATATAACATTCTAAATATGGCAACACTTACAGTCGTTTCTGGAGCTCATAACTGAGTTATGAGCCGTTTTGTGTGATGATGTGCGTGTATAATTATACTGGTGACCATTTTTAATATACCGAGACCCCTCCGTGCCTCGGTGAGCACGTCGTAAAGCGCTCTTTCCCTGTTGTCAAGGGCTAGATTCCTACAAGACACAAATATGTGTGATGAAAATAATGGTTTGTGTTGGTCTGGGTATTTCTTAAGTATTTATAAATATATTAAAAAAAACTATTTAAGTATTATTTCTATTGTCTAGTCCTCTACTAATTTTGGGACTGATGGTGCTGTATAAAATGTCCCCTAACGAACGAACGAATACAGACAACTATGACAATCGTTAGTGGTGGTCAAAAGCCCAAGAAAGCCTGACAACTTCGAATATCCTTCGAATATTGGTACTGCCCAGAAATTTAGAAGCATATATGTCTGACTGCAGTCACTTCGTGTTCGTGAAAAATATTGGTATTCTGCGGCATTGGTTACATTGGAAGCCTATCCCTACATAATTGAGAAAAAGCTAAGACGATGATCATTCAGTCGTTTTATGTAATCAGTCACAAAGCCAAGCTTAGGATGTACTAGGTACATCCTAAGGTTGGGTTTGTAGGTAGGTAATAATTTGATGGCAAATGGTTCACCACCTCTTACATGGGGCCTACACATACCAGCAAACTTTTAGTTACATTAGTATATCTCAGTTTATCGCCATAGCCCTTGACGAATACAGGCGCGGACGTGATATTATGTTAAGTAATATATGAAAATTTGGTGTCGGTATTCGGTATTTTTTCTTCCTATGTAAACCAGAATAAGACAAAATAGTCTACCGTTCCTATTAGGATCACACATTGTTATTAGAAATTTATATTACTTAATAGGCTTAGTTGTAGTGTGTAAAAGTGTATAGAAATAGTTTTTATCAGAGTTATCAGAGCTTAAACTTATGTTATTTTTTTTAATGTCTGGGAAGATGCCGTGTTATTTATGTAAATTTAATAAATGCGTGGAATTCGGGCTAACGTTTGGTCCGGTCTTAACCAACTTTCGTCCAGGCAGAGCTCGCAAGCCCAGGTACTTACTTGTACCTTCTAGTTTATATTATTATTTATTAGCGAGTAACGACCTGCCCAGCTTTGCACAGACAGCAGAGCATATAGGTATGCATTAATTTTTTTAACTGACGAAGAACCGGAGCAGGTTTTATATTCATCTGTATATTCATAATTGTATATGTTTTTACTACCCTTGAAATGAACCCTTTCAAATTTTTACTTGAGAACCGATTGTGATGAAACTTAGCACAGTTATGTAGTCATAATGACCTTACAACATAATGGACATCTAAAGGTGACCTGATGATGGAGACGGAAGGCAGTCGAAGAAAACCCTCAATGGTTTAAAGATAGACCACATTAAATAATGTAACCATTTAAAAAAATATTAGAATGGGTATAATAAGCTATTTTTAAAAGATACACTTATGGTATCGGGAACTTTTTTATAGGCCTATCAAAAAGGAACAATTCTACCATACATTATTTTTTTATATCTCAAAGGGACAAGGCAGCATTTTCCATGAAAGTTCCCAGACGCTTAATTTTTTAGATTTAATTTTGATTTTTTTTACGTTATTGTATGTTGATTTATAGACCTGGTTACCTGAAATATATTGAAAATATATTAAATGTGATAATATTTTTTTATATTCGCATAAGTCCAAAGACTACTCCATTTAGCTTTGTTCTATTTTACCGATTGTCAATTTATAAAGTCCAGTCTAATAAGCATTTACATTGTATAGGCTTCCCGTACGCTGAAAGGTCAGCTTATACTGGTCGTGGGAGCTCATCTGACCCAGACCCGGCGCTGATAACAGTCCGTGGCGGACTGACAGGAGGCATTCTTCATACAAAAACAAGTGCAAACTAGCTTATAGTGGAAAGTCGTATGCGCCAAAACGGTTTTTCTCGTTTCAAATCTAATCTAAAATGTATTTTAAAAAATCCAATTACCATTTCAAAGAGTCTGTTGAAACTTATCTATAGTAAAAATTTGAAGATTTAATTCCGTTCCGTTTCTTCATAAAATGCGAATCCATGTTTTTGAAGAGCTGTCTTCAAAATTTTTTTCTCTGCAGTAAAGTTTAGCCGATCGTGTTTCTGTACTACAAATTTATAGCTAAAGACATGAATAATGACATATGTAAAAATCAGATCCGTATGTTTTGTAATGGCTGAGAAATATTAAGATCCATGACCCCCAAATCTTCAATGCGTCGTCTTAAAATCTTAAAGGACTTATTAGTAACAGTAAGAATTTAGGATTTGCGACCGGTGTGCCCCAATTGCTCGCCCCCTATTACGTGGGACTATCAACCATCAACCATTGGTGTCATCATCATTATCATATCAGCCTACAGAGGTCAACTGCTGAACAAAGGCCTCCCCTATAGACTTCCACAAGGACCGGTTATATGCCACCTGCATTCAACGACTTCCAGCGACCTTTATCAGGTCATATATCATGTTAATTTCAGGGTTGGCAGAAAGAAGCTAATAATTTTTACTGGAGTGACCGGCGCGCTTATGGGGATCGCCAAGAGTGTCACTGTCTCCTACTGGGTCTATGTGGTCTTTGAACTCATTGAGGCGTTGCTAGGAGATACATATTCACCGAATTATATGTTAGGTAAGACTGTAAGGGCCTGTTTCACCACCTCTGGACAGTTGCTAACCGCCGTTAATAGTATACTTGGAGTTGGTAAAACGGGCCCTAAATATTATAATTATTATCGATACGTCAATGATGATAGATATAATTTTTACAAGCGCTCTTCCATTTCTTGTCCATCACGCAATTGTTTAAAATAACAGGTTAACTGCAATATTAGATTATATTAATTTATATATTATACAAAGTAGAAGGGACATCGATGCACATCCGAATACTATGAGTTCAGTACATGATTCTAGACTCCCCTGCGTTGAAATTTTCCGTAACTATTTTCATTAATTTTTAATTTTTTTCTGCAGTTTTTTTTACTTTAACGTGTAAAAAAACAGATTAGATTTATAATTAAAAAAACATTATTTCATTTATTTCGGATCACGCGCGTGATAACATTCACCGCGGAGTGTTACAATCGCGTTTTTTAGCAATACACTGCGCGCTCAAGAATGTCAATATCTGTAATAACCGATCCTTTTCTACATGAATGACCTAGGTCATTTTATTTTTGACCTTGAGTGAAACCTTGTCACGACGTTTGTGCGTCGATGTCCCTTCCACCTTGTATTTAACAATAATATGCTTAAGAAGTCTACCAACCCGCACTGGGCTGGCTCGGTGGACTTAAGTCTAATTCTGAGATCTGTACCCAGAAGTAAGACAACAAATGGGTTGATGATGATAATAAAGAATTTGTTTACCGTTTCAATAATTTAAAGGAGGACTTTTCACTCATTTCAGGAGTGGAAATGCTAGCAAAACAAAACCGCGTATATTTCGCCTCCTTAATGATTGGAAGTATGTCTGTAGGTGGGACTATAATGGCACTGATTGCCTGGCTCGTCCCCTATTGGAGACACTTTCTAATATTCATCTACGCTCCAGCCTTAATCTTCATCCTTTACGCTTTCTTTCTTGACGAAAGCGTCAGATGGCTTCTTATCAAAGGCAAGAAAAAAGAAGCCAAAAATATCCTTCGAAATGCTGCAAAAATTAGCAATATTCATATAGAAGAATCGACTTTAGATAACATTGAATGCGAGAAAACAGATGCTAACGCTAATTTAATTACTCTTTTGAAAATGACTGTATCGTCGAAGACATTATTGCTAAGGTTTCTTGCTTGTGCGTGCGCATGGATCACCGCTACTTTCAACAAATATGGACTCTTAATCAACTCGGTCAATCTAGAAGGGAATAAGTACTTCAATTATGCGCTGACGTCATTTGCTGATCTGCCTGCCAGTTTGGTTCTGATGTTTATGTTGATAAAATTCAAGAGGAAAAAGCCGTTGATATTGTCCTTTCTGTTGACTGGATCGTGTTGTATCGTGCAATCTTTTATACCAAAAGGTGAGCTGGATCTGTAGCCCTAAAATTTTTAAATTTGGATAATATTGATATTGTTCGGTCATCTACTACTGGACACAGTCTACTCTGAAATATCTTCACAACAGTCTTAACCATTTTTTCAAAGATAACTTAAAAGTAAATTAGCTATTCGTATTCCTTTTTAAAAAACATTACCCGTCTTCGGCAGTTGAGTTGCTTAAAACATACCAGTAATATATGACATCTGAGGGTGTTATGATCGGGAATCAAAACACTATACCAGTTTTTACTTTTATGCGTCCTAAGATTCTTATGTCCTTATTATTTTCTTCTTTTATTATGTTTGATTATGTTTGTTTTAAATAAATTTTACTTCTTCTTCTTCCAGGTTACCCTTTAATATCATCATCACTATTCTTCGTGGGGAAGTTTACGTCGGCTTTAAGTTCGGGGACATTATACCTCTATACGACGGAACTATTCCCCACATATACGCGAAACACTATGCATGCGCTGTGCTCGTCTATCGGGAGGATCGGATTTATACTGGCACCGCAGACAACTTTGTTGGTACGTTTATAATTGAGAAAATCACTACTATCTAGGCAATACCTCAAATTTCGGAATATCAGCTATACGTAGCGTGGACTCTACGAAATACTCAAATGATACTAATCTGGGATTGAGAAACTTAGATTTTTCAGTCAAGAGAAGTAGAGTCCGATATCCTGAGTTTTATTCTTTGGTCTAGCAAAGTGATACTGAGCTCAGATTTATGCCCGGTTAATAACAATAAGCTCGTCCAGTATAATATAGTGGAGCACTAACATGAAACAATATTCAGATACCTTCATGACTAAGTATTTGTCCGTATAAGATTTGTGTTTACCCTAGACAAAATGCGGTGATTTGAATAAAAAACCAATACAAATTTCATGAAACTTTTTTTCTAGATCCGATACTGGTCGGGAATACCATCGCTCATCGTGGGAGGTCTATCACTGACCACAGCGCTGGTCGTGACGATGATGCCAGAGACGGCAGTGGATGTGCTCCCCGGCACAGTGCTACAAGCCGAAGCACTTGGATCGAAACGGCTTAGAAGCAAAGACCGAAGCGTTTCTGAGTCTTTGTTATAATTCCCTTGTTGAATGTTTAGCGTTAATATCACTCAAATTCTCTTGCAGAAAGAAGGGTAGGACTCTTTGGTCCTACCAGCTTCTTTGGTCTTTCCGACTCTTGGTCTTTTACTACAGTGAGGACACTAAGTCCCCCACTAAAGCTTTAGAGGCCAATTTAGCTGGTAAAATTACTGCGCATACGGGACTTAAAAACTGAGGTCTCAAAATGACAATGTGCCAGTGATACCTCAGGTATAGTATAGTCCGCGTGGAACTAGTTGGCTGCGCCTTAGATATATGAGCGGCGGGACGGAGGGGCCGGGACACTTATACGTGGTGGGACAAAGGGGCGGGTGCCGCTTGTTTTGATTCACAATAACCCGCCGCCTCACCCCCGTCCCTTCCTAAGGCGCGGCCAACTAGTTCCGCGGACTATAGCGCCGATAGGCTTTGAATGCCGCTAAGCATGAGGCGGCCCGTATGTTTCCTTGTTATTTTGATTACAAACCGATTTTCGAATGAAGTTAGGAAGAATCTTAACTTTTAAATTCCTGAGTCATGTTGTGTGGACTGATCTTCGACACGACCTCTACTATACACTTTAGAAACTTCTTATCATAATTTGTATTCGCGATGTAGTGATTGTACACGACTCTTTATGGTAATGGAGTGTAAATAATTGTGTTATTTGTAATAAAAAATATTGCTACCGTTTTTCTTTTCCTGTTATTATACAAGGTGTTTGGTTATTTATTTTAACCTCAGACTTTTAACTTCAAAAAAGGATTTTTGTTCGTCTCAGTTACATTGTTTATGTATGTGCGCGCATTTTATATACCTAGTCCCGAGAGTATACCTTAAAAACCAATGTAGAAACTAAACTACAATACCAAAATAAGAAATAAAGTCCTTCAATACAATACTGCTACCTTCCACTTGCTACGATACTGGCTGGTCTATGTTCATTAACAAACAATCACTTCATAGTATAAAACAAAGTCGCTTTCTCTGTCCCTATATCCCTATGTATGCATAAAACCGCATCAAAATCATCAAAAGATAGAGTGATTGAAGAGGAAGGTTTATATGTATAATAACATCCATTAAATAGTGGAGAAATACTTTTATACCCGTGCGAAGCCGGAGCGGGCCGCTAGTCACTACATATTATAAAACAAAGTCCTCCGTCGCGTCTGTCTGTCCCTATGTATGCTTAGATCTTTAAAACTACGCAACGGATTTTGATGCGGTTTTTTTTAATAGATAGAGTGATTCTTAAGGAAGGTTTATATGTATAATAACATACCACGCGGGCGAAGCCGCTGGCGGGAATATTTCTATAAAACTAAGTAAGGATTTTTTAAAATATATTGTAATTTGTTCCGTAGAGATGGAAATATAACTTACAGCGGTAAAGACAAACAACCAGTGTTCTTTACTCATTAACATTTTTAAATTTAATACCGATTTTACCTGCGTAGGTATGTATTGTAGGTAAAATATTTTTGTGAAAAGCGATATTTAACATATGAATAGTGAATACAGTATTGTTGTAACAAGTGAGAACAACGTGTGGAATTCTACATCCCTTCGTTCCGGTCGGTTTTAAGTAGGTTTTTTTTTAAATTACTTGTATTATTATTTGTACCGATTATTATTAGTATACGTACACCAGACAAAATTGTTTGTTAGAGTAGTACTTTATCGACTATCGATAAACAATTTTATCGAGTATAATTAATTGTTAAAAAGGCGGTATGTGAATTATTTTTAAGTTGTGAAAATTCCACATACTAGGGAAGATGACGGGTGATGCCAGGCTCTTAATAAAAAAAACACCTAGAGGTATGTGACTCTTACATCTATGTGACACTCCAGTTTCAATAGGCCACACAATTCAATTATCAGTTACAACCACGTTTCAATGATAAAATTGTGGATACCAGTCATTAGGAACGAAAATCATACTTTATGTATTTTTATTTATTTATTAACCAACTTATACTAAACACTTTAGACTACGCATACAAGTTATCGGTCATATAATACGGAAACAATAAAAAATAAAAAATAAAATAAGGAATAATAATACTAGGATATACGCAATAAACGCTATGAAGACATTTGTGAAGACATGTGACAGATGTTTATCCTAAATCCATCATAATAATTATTGTCAAATAATAGTTAATAGTAATACCTACTCCTTACAATGGCAGAAACAGATGTATCCTCAGACTTATCATCATTATTATATAATGACATTTATCTATGCTATGCAAATGATATCTTTTAATAATAGACACGACAGCTACCTTTTCATGAGAGAGCATCTGAAGCCACCAGGTAATTATTTATTTTGACTACCGATAATGAAAACATACATCCTCTATTCAATATGCCAATAGCCTTTAAAACAATGAAACGAATCAGTTTTACGCTCACCGCTGCGAAAATAGCAGTTGTACACGAAGCGATCCAAGTATGGGAACAGATATACACAAAAATAATACAGAAGAAGATAAAAATGAACTAAAAGATCTGAATGAAGATAGAAAAATGGAACATGAGGAAATAGGAGATAGAAAACAGGAGGAGAATAAGAAAAAGGAGATAGTAGAAGGGAAATCCAAAACTACAGAAAAAGATGTAGTGACTAATGAAGAAGTGGATTTAGAAAGTGTTTTAAGAGAATTTAAAATATATGGACTGTATCATTTGAAGTTTATGCTGCTTATTGGAATGCTCGCGTTTGGTAGTATGTGGCATAGTGCTAATTATGTGTTTGCTGTTGAAAATGTTCGATACAGGTCAGTGATTTTGTATTTATTTATCAGCTCTACAATTTGTTCAGATTTGTTCAGATGTTATAATCATTGTCAGTCTCAGTTATCAGTTTAGTCTCCTAACACGCATTATTGGCATATAGGGAGGCTCCAATCACTAGATTGCTGTAACCATAATGGTAAAAGAAATAAATTAATTTGTATTTGTCAGTAATAATAGTAGATATTGTTTAGTTAATTGGTCTCACAATAAACTCTATATCGGTCTAATATCATTTTTTTTAATACGTTGCACTTTTTCGAATATCCAAAGGTTATTCCAGGAATTGTACCTAGTGTTCCTAAGTTCTACTGCTATGCTATTGGGTTCGATTCCTAGGTCGAGCAAAGTATTATTGCGATTTTCTATAAAATTCTCCGTGGTAGCTCGGACTTTGGATTGTTTCCCGATTAATGGCAATAAGCTTAACCCCTATAAATGGGACCTAAACATTCCGGCGAACTGTGGGTGAAAATTTCTACACCTTTGCTTAACTCCTCGAAGAATATGTATAAGTGTGATAGTTTGGCATTATTAAAAGTATGTTTTCTTTCCAGGTGTAAACATCCTCTCTGTGATTTTTCAGAGCTTACAAAACTAGATCTTAATTCAAATCTAGATCTCAAATGTCACAAGTATAACTTATTTCTTGATGGCAATGGTACATGTGATGAAGAGAATTTCAATGTGAATACTTCTATAGATTGTGATGAGTGGGTTTATGAACGCCCTGACAGTTTTGTTGCAGAGGTAAGGTTATTTCGGCTTTGAATATTTCCATAAAATTCTAAGTACTTTCAAGGGTCCTTTTTATATTGATTCTTTTTATTTATCACTGAGACCGTATTCTATTGTAATTGCCACTAGATCAGTTAGAGTTCACATTGACGACATCTTATGATGGACAATGGGAAAATGTAATTTGAAATTGCGGACAGAGAACTCAGTAGCAGAGTTGGGTAATGCTTGAAGCTGAAGTACTTTATTTTTTCTTTTAAAATATTTTACAACAGAAAATGCATAATCCTCATCCTCAATTCGATAGTAATATTATGAATGCGAAAGTAGCTCCGTCTCTCTGTTACCTTTTCACGCCTAAACCGCTGAACAGATTTCAATAAAACGGGAACGAGATACATTGTATCGTGAGGAAGGAGTAAAGGCCTCGGCCTTTACTCAAAACGTCGTTTTGGAATGTCAGTGAAGAGTTGCGAGCTAGTACAGCTAGAGCTATTGTTCTTTTATCTTTGTTCCAGTTTAATCTTGGATGTCAGGATTGGAAAAGAACCCTCATCGGGACCATGCACAGCGCTGGATACATGCTGGGGCTATTCCTAGTCGGGCCTATATCAGACAAGTATTATATTTAGGCAATATACTCGCCTCAGGCAGACAGGTTTCCTCACAAACATCTTCCCATAATTTCGAAAAGTCTGTGCCTTGGATAAGACCTCGGGTCTATTACTGGCCAATTTAATGGCTATCACTGGACTCACTTTGCCTTTTCTGGTTTCATGCTGGCCTTACCTAGTTACTTTATTATTTTTAATTTGTGTGCTTTTTTGTCTTTTGGTTTCCTCGAAAAGATGCTAAAGTTGATATCTGAGTGGCAATATTTCCGACCAATAATTATTACTTCCAGGTTTGGCAGAAAAAAAATGGCAATATTTGCATCAGTAGCTTGCGCTGCGATTGGCTTATCTAAAAGTGTCGTCTACTCCTACTGGCTATATGTCTTACTTGAGACGTTAGAACCTTTACTAGGAGATTGCTACTCGGCTACATTTACTTTAGGTAAATTTACTAATGTATTATTTTTGAAAGCGTAAAGCAAAGCACAAAATGAAGCACAGATTCATGCAAGAATTCGGTGCTATAAACAGTGATTAATTACTTAAATCTCAATGGGACAAAATTCATGTTTATTTTATACACAATGGGTTTGCGTTTGACCGTTTCTATGCCTGTTGGTAAACTTACGTCAGAATGTAGCCGTGTTAAGTTGCGACTCATTCCTTAGTCTCATTGAAGTGCTTATACCAACATTATTTTTTTCATTTAATTTTTTTTAAGAGTTTGTACTGTCTGTACATCCAGATAAATTTGATACCGACTGAACCAGAATGACTTCCATTGAGTATAAGTATATAAATTAAGGAAAACTTAATGTTTCAGCAATAGAAACAGTCACAAAGGAGCATCGCCCATTAATAATATTTGTACTCAGCATATTCACAGCATTTGGAGGAATCACTGTAGCTATCATAGCTTGGCTAGCACCCAACTGGAGAATCTTTTTGATAGCTATATACGCTCCAGGGTTTCTCTACATCCTATACATATTTTGGATGGACGATAGCGCAAGATGGCTTCTAAACAAAGGCAAGAAAGAAGAAGTAAACAACATGATCAGACAAGCAGCTAAGATGAACAATATAGTAATAAATGAAGACAAACTATCCAAGTTGAAATGCGAAGAGAATTCTTCAAATGTAAGTTTGAGAACTCTCTTAAAAATGACGTTTTCTTCAAAAAAGTTGTTCTTGAGATTACTGTACTGCATTTGTATGTGGTTCACTGCATTATTCAATGCGTACTCGCTGTTGATAAACTCGGTATCGTTAAAAGGAAATAAGTACTTGAACTATGGATTGACGGTACTAAGTGGAATACCAGCGAGTTTTGTGCTATTGTATCTACTGTTGAAATGTAAGAGAAAAAATCCTTTGATATTCACCTTTTTGCTGACTGGTGTATGTTGTACGGCGCATTCGATGATGCCGGAGGGTACGTACGAATTAATAACTGCTACATCTACGAAAATAAAACTTATTGTATTCGTTATCCTCGCTACTTATAGATAGATAGAATATTCTTTATTGTACACCAAAGTATAAAATAAAAATAACATTACGGACGTTATAGGAGTACAAGTGGCGGTCTTACCGCTGAAAGCAATTTCTGACATATCTGTAAGAAATTGTTTTTAGCGGTTGTCACCATTGGATGGACAAGAGTCGTGTAAAATTGGATAAGGGAAGGTCGAAGGTGTACTTACTTAATAAATAAATTATAATATGTGATAACCTAGGGGTGTGACCACTGGACTGCCAAGTCAAAGGTCTCGAGTTCGAATCCAAAGCACGCACCTCTGACTATTCAAAATCATGTGCGTAATTATCACTCGCTTTAACGGTGAAGGAAAACATCGTGAGGAAACCTGTCCCAACCCGAATTGGGCTAGCGTGGTGGACTATAGCCTAATCCCTCTCATACTGAGAGAAGACCCGTGCCCAGCAGTGGGACAGTATATGGTTTGTTTATTATTACATTATTATTATTATGTAATATTTGCCAAACTTCTTGGCAGTATATGATTAGGTATAAATGAGACAAAGTTGTAGTATAGTCTAGTTATAATTATCCAAAGGTGCATCTTATATACTAACGACTACGTGTTGATCACGGATAGTAGAAACATTTAATAGATATTGAACGTGCGATAAAGATCATAAGATTGCGATGTAGATTGTAGATACAGCACAAAGATATTGTACTGTAACAGTACACCCCCCTTTAAAAAAAAAAAAAAAATATTATGGTAATAGTGTTTACAATATAAATTTGACCTAGACCTTACTAGTTATTTGCTGATGTATATAAATAATAATGCTATTGTACGCGGTGGAATTTGATGACGCCTGTTGTGGTGTGATTTGCTGACGTATGTAATTTTGACTTAGCTGTTGCACGAGTGTTTATTATTTTTTTCCGTTAAACTCTTCATTCTTCTGTCCAGTGTTTTCATTATGCCGTAAAGTAGGATCACGCCGATTGTTAAAATAATCTGTCCCATTGCAACATTTCTTGTCCACCGTAAGTCCTCCTGGATCAGGTTACGGAGTTTGTCCGCTTCGTTTTGATTGAGGCAACTGTCCGTATTGTATGTTATCTGGTCCTTAGAACTTTGATTTCCCATTTTAGATGTCTTGTTGTTACGAGTAGTTGTGAATTAATGGTATATGTTAAGATCTATGTTAATATATATACGAATAGCTTGCTTATATCAGCGATTTTTTTATAGACGTACTACTGGCTTTACTTTACGTCCCGATCGTGTAGTGTACGTGTGTGAATGTCTGTAGAAATCCTTTGAATCTGGCACGTAGTTTGATTCGTCATTGATCATGAATGCTGGTTTCAATCTATCAATTGATATCACTGTCTCTTTATCCCTAATTCTAATGCAAAATGTTTTATCTGTTTTACTAATTACTGGGTAGGGTCCTTCATACGGCGGTGTCAGGGCTTTCTTAATTCTATCACACCGAACAAATACGTGTGAGCATTCTTTGAGTTCGGGATGCACAAATATAGCTTGGTTGTGTTTTTTTCTTTTCGGAATTGATGTCATTTGTGTGATGTCCTTTTGAATTTGTTTTACAAACTCTTCGTACGTTGATAACTGTGCTGCTGATGACTCAAAAAATCCTCCAGGGAGTCGTATTGGCGTTCCATATGTCATCTCTGCTGAACTATAACCTGTGTCTTCTCGCAAGCTACTCCGCAACCCGAGTAAAACTGTTGGAATTTCTTTTACCCAATTTTCGTTGGATTCTCTTGTCATTAACGCCACCTTTAAAGTTCTATGAAATCTCTCTATCATTCCATTGGATTGCGGATAATAAGGTGTTGTCCTAATTTTATGTATTCCCAAAAATTGTGAGAGTGACTCAAATATTCTTGATTCAAACTGTCGGCCTTGATCCGTAGTAATGCGCAATGGACATCCAAAACGAGTAATCCATCCTTCGAAAAGTGTCTTGGCTACTGTTTCTGCAGTTATATCTTCTACCGGAAATATTTCGGGCCATGACGTACAACGATCTATGATTGTGATTAAATATCTCTTCCCTTGTGAAATCGGAAGTGGTCCGACGATGTCAATATGTAAATGTTCAAAACGTTGCGCTGTCATAAATGTACCAGGGGGTGATATCGTATGTCGTTGTATTTTTGATTTTTGGCAGGCTATACATGATCTACACCAATTATTGATATCTTTGTTCATATACGGCCATAAATACCTTTGGGTTATCATTTTTCTCGTAGTTCTTTTTCCTGGATGGCTCATACCATGAATGGTATCGAAAATTTGTTTGCGAAATTGCTTTGGTAAGTAGGGGCGGCTTTTTCCAGTAGACGTGTCGCAGGTGATGTTTATTGTGGAACCCGGAAGCGTAATGTTTTTGAATTTTAATCTTTTATTGTCACGTAATTTACTTAGTTCATTATCTGTTGATTGACATTTTTCCAATTCAGCGTAATCGATAGGTGATGGCACGTATATTTCCTCTATTCGAGATAAGGCATCGGCGGTAATATTGTCACGTCCGCTTATGTGTTGAATGTTGGTACTGTATTGTGAAATGAAATCTAACTGCCGGACCCGTCGCGGTGTATCGTTTGATGATGGTTTTTGGGAGAATGCGTATGTCAAAGGTCGGTGATCCGTAAATATTGTAAATTCTCTTCCCTCGATTAATCTGTGAAAATGTTTGACGGCCATGTATATTCCTAACAGCTCTCTGTCAAACGTAGAATATTTTTGTTGAGTTTCGCTCAATTTTTGTGAAAAAAAACCTAATGGTTCCCAATTGCGTCCGGATTTTTGTTGTAAAACTCCACCAACGCAAGTAGCACTAGCGTCGGTCATGAGCGCTAGTGATGCGTTGCGGGAAGGATGCGCTGTTAACACTGCGTTTTTCATGCTTTCCTTGCATTTTTCGAAGCTTTGTCTGCTTCCGTTGTCCAAGGAACAGGTGAATTATCGTTCTTTTTTGAACCATGTAGATATTCGTTTAAAATTCTTTGATTTTCCGCTGCGCGTGGAATATTACTTCTGTAGAAATTGACCATGCCCAAAAATCGTCTTAATTCTTGAATTGTTTTCGGTTTGGGAAATTCCATGATTGCTTTGTAATTTTCTTCGGTAGGTTGTATTCCTTGGCTCGTTATATGATAACCTAAGAAATCTATTTCCCTTCTGAGAAATTCGCATTTTTCGAGATTAATGGTTATTCCATTCTCGTGTAAACGTTTGAAAACCGTTTCTAAATGCTGATAATGCAAATCTTCGTTGTCCGATGCGATGAGACAGTCGTCTACAAATATAAATACGAAGTTTAAATCTCTAAATAAGGAATCCATGAATCGTTGAAATGTTTGTGCCGCATTGCGTAATCCGAAAGGCATTCTTAAGTACTCAAAAAGTCCGAAAGGTGTGATGATGGCTGTTTTTTCTATATCTTTAACAGGAATACAGTGGTATGCTTTGCGTATATCTATCTTGCTTAGTATCTTCTTATTTTCTAATATGTATGTAAAGTCAGTTAATCTTGGTAGTGGGTATTTGTCCGGTACTGTCGTGCTATTGAGCATTCGATAGTCTCCGCACGGTCTCCATTCGCCATTTTTCTTTTTTACCATATGTAATGGGCTTGCCCATGGGCTATCTGACGGTCGGCAAATTCCGAGCTCTATCATATTTTGAAATTCCTTTTTGGCTATGTCGTATTTTTCTGGAGGTAATGGTCTTGCCCGAGCTGCGACGGGTGGTCCTGTAGTGATAATGTGGTGTTCAATCTTATGTTTGGGCGCATTGCGTAGAGAGGACTCTTTCGTGATGTCTTCGTATTTGTTTAAAAGTTGCGTAATACGTGAATTCGTTCCCACTGCGATAGTACGAATTGTTTGTTGTGTCGCTTTTTCTGAAGTTACATGCGTTGTCAGCTCTGTAACTTTGTCGATAAGTTTGCGACCTGCTATGTCGACTAATAGTTTATAGTGCTCTAGAAAATCTGCTCCAATTATTGGTTGTGTAACATCGGCGATTATAAAATTCCATTTATAACATCGTTGTAGTCCTAAATTCAAGGTAAGCGTCTTCTCGCCGTAAGTCCTAATTTTAGTCCCATTTGCAGCGTATAGTGTGTATTGTTCATTTTGTAAAATTGAATATCTCTGTTGCTTGCTAATGACTGAAATATTTGCGCCCGTGTCAATTAAAAACTTCATACCACTTTTTCGGTCGGTAATGGTGAGGCGATTGGATGGGTGGATTGCACAGAGTTTCGCCGTTGTCTGTGCTCTTATTCGTTTCCCTGGTTCCGTACGTAAGTCATTGGTTTCCAACCGCATGGTTTAATGCAGTTCCTTGCATATTTTCCGAATCTTTCGTGGTAGTAACAAAATCGATTTGCTCCTCTATAGTTTGTTCTCGGCCTCATAATCGGGAATTGTTGACGTTTCTTGAAATGATTGTGCGTGCTGGGTCGATAGCCATATTGACCTTGCTGAATTGCGTCAATATCTATCTGTAATTTTGCTAGCTGGGCTAAAATGCATGCTGTATTGTTGTCGTTTGAAGTGTCGTTGCTAACAGCTGATATTTCGGTTACTTTTGAATTCATTATTATTTTGTCTGCAATTTGGCTCAGTTTGTCAATTTCCATGTCTTCCGTAACTGCTAGAACCGTAGTAACTGATGTTGGTAAAAGCCTGAACCATAGTAGTTTAATTGTTTCGTCACTGATTTTTCCTCTCCCGAGGACTCGCATTTGACGTAATAACTGCGAAGGTTTTTGATCACCGAGTTCTGTCTCTGATATTAATTTTTGAAACTGTCGCTGTTCTGTTTCTTCGTAACAATCAATTAAACGTTCCTTGATGTTTTTATATTTATCTGTAGTCGGTGGTGAAGTGATTAGGTCACTAACTTGTAGTATTTCTTCCTTGGATAATTTTGCTATTACTGTACAGTATTTGTATTCGTCTCCTTGCTTCTGTGGTGCTAATATGGCTTCTAGTTGCGTGAACCATAATCTTGGTTGGTCTTTCCAAAATTCCGGAATGCGAGATAAAACCGAGGTGCCAGCAGCTACTTCAAGTGTTCCTTGCTGAATTATGTTCGCCTTGCATGGTGATTGTGCCATGTTTCTTGCTGCGTATTCGTTCGTCGGGGTCACCAATTTGCCAAACTTCTTGGCAGTATATGATTAGGTATAAATGAGACAAAATTGTAGTATAGTCTAGTTATAATTATCCAAAGGTGCATCTTATATACTAACGACTACGCGTTGATCACGGATAGTAGAAACATTTAATAGATATTGAACGTGCGATAAAGATCATAAGATTGCGATGTAGATTGTAGATACAGCACAAAGATATTGTACTGTAACATAATAGATAAATAGATGGAATATATAAACACAAAATATTTATTTAAGATAATGATGGAACCTTAACCTAAAATCTTCCATTCCATTCTATTCTATTCAGGTGCCAGTGAATAATACCAGTATTTTAAACGCTATATACAGATTTTTAAATGTTAACTGGTGTCTCATGGTGCTGTACCATATAAATGTATTTTCTTTCTTTCTTTCTTTCCTACATAGGGACTGTATTTTCTATTTATATAAAGCCTTTATAATAATAATCTTCGTCATCCACAGACTATGCCTGGGTATCCATACTGCTATACATAAGTGGACGATTTTTTTCGGATTTATCAATTCGTATCGTGTACGTGTATACATCGGAGTTATTTCCAACTTACACCCGGAACACTATGCATGCACTGTGCTCTGCGTTGGGACGAGTCGCCGCCATCATAGCTCCTCAAACACCGTTATTGGTAAGTCATTTAACAATTATTTTAATATTTTTCTCGGTGTGGAAACCGGTTAGAAAACAATGCCCCAGTACCGTTCATATTGGCGAAAAAATATCTGCCACGGTGGTAAGTTTTATAAGCCTGTAATTTCCCACTACTTTTACTACCTAATCTTCTTCCACTTCCTAAAGTCCGTTGCAATTACTGACTAGTCTTTTTGGAAGGAGTCCAGCTCATGCCTCCATATATAATGTAACTCTTGAAACTTACGGAAGGGACTGAACCTCACAACAGGTAATGCTAGCGTGGGGTCCAGAGGTACTATTGCTTAATTCCAATAATGTCTAAGTTGGATAATTGTAATATGTGTGTTATGTAAAAAATTACTAATGTTTAAATGAATAAAGATTTAATCTGAAAAAGAAGAAGAATGAGAAATAGAACAATAATCTAAAGCTTATTTCATTTCTTTATATTTCAGTTGGACTATTGGGTAGGTCTACCGTCACTTATAATGGGTATCCTGTCAATGCTGACAGCGTGTGTAGTGACCCTATTACCGGACACTTCAGACGATGTGCTCCCAGACAACGTGTACCAGGCAGAGGCTATTGGGAAGAAGGAAAAAGAAGTTATTATTTCTAAATTGTAAAATTTTAGTTAAGTCTAGCGACACGCCCTCGCTTAGCTCTGGGCTCCATTATATGTATAATAATATGATGCTTATATTTAAAGTAAGGACTCTAGCAATACATCAGTAAAAACTTTATTCAATTCCATGCAGTAGTTTTTGCGTGATGCGAGTACAAACACATTGACAGACAGACAAAAATTCTAATAAAAACTGTTATTTAATTAGCTTCTGTTGGTCTAATATTATAGACCTTATATTCGTTTCTCAATATCTAAAATGTCTGTTCATTGTAGATATAAAAAAAACGAACATAATTTTAAAAGGCTCTTGTCGACCGGATAAAATTGTATCCCACCAAAAACATTTTCATGTAAAATGTTGCCAAGACTATCAAAAAGTTATCAGATCAGAGGTGCCAAACTTCTAACTCTACAGGCCCAAACTCTACAAGCCCTAACTTTACAAACTCTACACCTCAGTCAAAATATATGGCTTGGCCGTTTTGTTACCGTCATATCATGGGCGTTATGTGAAAAATTTTCATTATTTTTCTGATATACTATAGTTCTTGTAGTAACGAAAACGGCCAAGCCACAAATTTTGACTGAGGTGAAGTTTGTAAAGTACTTGGTTACTGAAAATTCAGGCTTCTAGTTTTATCAACAACGAAGTTATAGGGGGTTGAAAATGGCCTGAATTGCTTCGAGAAAAGTATAGTACGGCCGTGCCACTTTTTTGCTCGTCTTGGCGGGGGCACTGCCGTGCCCCCAGATACTTTACGATTTGTTGTGTCGTAAAAAAACCAGCCAAACAATTATTTCTCAAAAACGTCCCACTTAAACTCAGACCGTTTGACCTTGCGAGAAAAAACTTGTACAAAATTTCCTCATATCCCTTTGATGTGATCCGTGGTCACCCACTTGCCGTAAGCCAGGGGCCAATCAAGCCGAATGTTTTCGGAGGCAGTATAGCGGCCCGGGTGGGCCCTTATTTCCTGCACAGTTATCGCAGCCCCTACCATTGATAGGTACAAAACTTATGTACTAAAAGACATACAATGGGCGGCCTTATCGCTGGCTGCGATTTCTTCCAGGCAACTTTTCATTATATATTAGTACTTCACTATTATAAAAAAGCAAGTACCTGTCTTGTATCTGACTTTCCGTACTCTTATACGAACTAAGACTACATTTTTTTTTATTTGTAAAAGGTGTCTGTTTTTTTATCATGGATTGGTTTGCACTTGACCACAATCTCGCCTGATGGTAAGTCTAGATGTGACCTAAGATGGACGACGTTTACCCACAAGTTATGGAGGCGATGGAGTTTTGTTTCCCCCTATTACATAATGGTAATAAAACTATAGGTACAATATATTATATATTTATTTATATAATATACATGATAATACAGTAATTGAAATTTAAAGATATTTAAGGTACACTG
Source organism: Acronicta psi (assembly GCA_946251955.1). Classification (NCBI taxonomy): domain Eukaryota; kingdom Metazoa; phylum Arthropoda; class Insecta; order Lepidoptera; family Noctuidae; genus Acronicta; species Acronicta psi. Next base: position 1,522,457 of record OX276474.1, read on the forward strand.
AAAATGTCGCATTCAAATTTTAAAAGCAATTTAAAACAATAGTGTCTCAAGTTGCTATTAAAAATGCTGTAGGCGCTTTAAATAAAACCAACAAAAAAGTGACGTTGCACTGATTAAGGGCCAGACGAGAGTCAATTATTATGCTTTTAATTTATTTAATTGCTTATGATTTTTTTTTAATGAGTAAATGTCTGCGAAATTTCAACTGTACCGTGAATAAATTGAATAGGTGATTCAATTTATTCACGGTACAGTTGAAATTTCAAGGCTATTAAAAATCGTAGTATTAACCCTTAGATTATTTAATAAAGGTACATAATTATAATGACTGCTCTCACTTTGTATGATTTTCTTTTAATACAATAAAATTAATGCACATTAACCATTAAATTAAAATCTTGGAGATTCCATATCATAGTCACTGAATCTAAATTATTTACTTACCTACCTATTGTTGCTTTCCTTATTTTTTTAATCCATCGGAATAATATAAAGGTGAATCGGCGACGGGTTAAAAAAAACAAAAATGCAAACATAATTAAAAATTGATACCGAATGAAACAGATACCGAATTCCAAATTAATTTATCCAATTCGAATTTCAAAGCTACTGAGAGCCAACTGTTTATCTCCAGCCAGACCATCTTGATTCCTAATACAAAATTTTTAGTGAACTCCAAAGACCAAAACCCATCCTCAACGGCCCAGCCGTTAGCCAAAGTGAAGTTAGCGAGTGCAATGTAAACGGGGCTTCAGAGCGATGACGGTGTTTGTGTTAGGCGTCAAGAACTATTCACCCGCACAAACTTTTCTCATAATGAACTCTGAGCTAGTTGAATAATAGAATTTCTAATTGCATAATGAGCTTTGAAATTGCGTTGGTAGTATGTGTTTCATATTATATAAAGTAGTTATATATGCTATGAATAAATCACTAACCTGACAATCCATTTCAAGAAAAGCATGCCATCACGCCAGAGCTTAAGGCTTAGGCAGAGATCTACTGATGTAGCTACTTCCACAATTTGTGGGAATAGGCTCGAGCAATCGGCCTTAGGCAAGATTTAGGCATCATGTAACAACATCCTTACTAATGTTATTAATGCCAAAGTAACTCTGTCGGTGTAGTGTGCAGCTCGCCTAACCTTATAAGTGTAACTGCACACGCCTTTGTCATTCATTATTACACGGAACATTGACCCGAACTGTTCTCTTTTATTCGCACCTACGTCACACCATTATATGGCGACCCTTAGCCAGTCTTTTCTGTAAAGTTCTAACGAAGCATCTAATCAAAGATGTCTGAGAAGAGTGAAGATACAAACAAGAAGAAGCAAAAATTTCAGTTGGAAGAATTGTAGAAAGAAGGCGAAGATTTGTTCCCCACTATTCAATATTCTCAACCAAGACTTATTTCATTTTTGTCATTCATAAGAAGTCACAGAAGAACTTACAGAAGAATTGCAAGAACCAAGACGGGGCCTAAAAATAAAAAGAAGAACGAAAAGGAGTGTTGGTGCCGGGTGCCGGGAGAATGCTCAAGCCTAATGATGAAAGGAAATGCAGGGCGCTGGGAGATATATTGAACGGGTCCGATGAGGAGCAGCCGGGAGTAGTTCGAGTCCAATATGAGGATAACAGCAATCACGCCACTTCGGACGTCATCATGACCTACATAACTGCGTTTAATGAATACCTATTGTAAGTTTCTTTAATTTACTTGCTAATCTAATTTTGTCAACATGATGTGTTTTATTGTATTTTGTAAAAGTAGGTCAGGTATTATTTTAACGTTTTGTTAAAAATTATGTCCCAACAATTACGAGATTTACATTCTAGATTAAATTATTTAAAGGAATATTTAATTAAACTTGGTCCTGAAAGACGAAAACAAGAATTAGCGAGTAAGAAATTAGAGGAGGCTGAAAGAGAATATAGAACATTAGATAGTATTTTGACTCAGTTGAACCGAGAAGTTACAGAGAAAAAGCTAAGCACTGAATCCTGTGAGGTTTTCCAAATATTAATTAATGATATTCAGTCAACATTTAAGAAAATTAAGAGTTTAGTTACTAGTATAGATAATAGTTGCCAAACCAGTTCTGATAATTTTGTTGAGTCCTGTAGTTTCGAAAAAATGGCTAACTCCTTTGAAATTAAGACAGCTATTTCCCTGTTGCCGGTCATAAACGGACAAGAACAGGTGACCAATCAGTTAATCGATGGTATTTTGCTTTATAGTTCGCTCATAAATGATATAGGTAAAAGCCAATTAATTGAATTTGTATTAAAAACTCGTCTTTCACCTAGTGCAAAACTGCGTCTTAAATCTTCATATGCGAATGTTCAGTTTTTAGTAGACGACATTCGGAAGTATTTATTACCCAAAAAGTCAGCAGTGTCCTTACAATCTCAGTTATTTAGAGCTACTCAAGGTCGTAGGAGTATCGAAAAATTCGGTACAGAGCTAGAAGAGTTGTTTGTGAATTTAACGATAACTCAAGCGGATGGTGACAACTCTGCTTATGAGGTCCTACGTCCCCTTAATGAGAGGACTGCGATAAAGAGGTTTAGTGATGGTCTATCCGACAAACGGCTCAGCAACATCATTGCCTCACGACAGTTCACATCTCTGCCTGAAGCTATTAGGGCTGCGGTAGACGAACAATCCATGTCCACCCAGGAACACGACCAGATCATGCAGTTCAGGTCATCTCAGTATTCTAGGCGCGGAGTTACTTACAAACCAGGTTATCGTGGCCGAGGAAATTATTTCAATCAGCCTAATATCAGCCAGAATAAATATAGTCATTTTCGTAATAACTTTGATTACAAAACCCAAGACAATTATCGAGGTCAAAGAACTTCATTTGTAAATGGTGGTAACCGAGGTAAATACACGGAGGGACAGCGTCAGCAGTTTCGCGGCGGACGCTCAGGTTTTAAGCGCATTCAGCATAACGTGAATGTGCAACAGTCCAACAGTCAGGGCAACGACACTAATAATGAGGACTTAGAGTTTTTTCGTACCTAAACAATTCACTCATTCTATTTTTAGTTGTAGTAATTTTTGTGTAGTTAACTGTCAACTTAGGAATAATAAGGAACTTAATTTATTAGTTGACAGTGGGGCTAGTTTATGCGTACTTAAGTATGAATGCTTATTGCAAAATAGTACTTTAATGAATTTAATACAGGAGGATAAAATAGTAATTAAAGGAATAAGTGGTAATTTAGAATCTGTGGGATATGTTTATTTAGATATTATTATAAGAAATGTAGTTTTTCAGCAAAAGTTCTATGTCTTTGAGAACTTGTCTTGCACCGCAGATGGTATACTAGGTCAAGATTTTTTCACGCGATTTAATGCGGTTTTGAATTACAAAGATGGTACTCTGAGTTTGGAAACCCGAGACCAGTCTGTTATGGTAGAAGTTAATAGTAATGTATTTACGATTCCGCCCCGATGCGAAGTAATTAAACACGTTCCAACGTCATACAACCGAGATTGTGTTATTTTAGCGAATGAAATCTATAAAGGTGTATACACAGCGGGTATAGTGTCAAAACCACATATGGGTCTTATTCCTGTTAGGATTTTAAATACAACTGATAATTCGGTCCGTATTAATGTTCTTGATTTAAATATAAATTGCCTAGATAGTTTCCATGTTTGCAAATTTGAAGGAGATAGTATTACTTCAAATAGAGTTAGAACGTTACTTAAATCATTAGAATTACATACTTATTTGAATAAAGAGGAACAAAGAAGCGTTGAAAATGTGTGTGCCAAGTATGCCGACGTTTTTTATTTACCAGGAGACACACTCACTACCACAAATATAACTGAACATTCGATTAGGTTAAAGGAAAATATGTCCCCAGTGTACGTTAAGCCTTATAGGCTTCCTAATGCGTTAAAAGGCGAAATTAAAAAACAAATAAATGAGATGATTAAGAACGATATAATTGAGGAAACCATGTCGGAATGGTCCAGTCCAGTACTATTAGTTCCTAAGAAATCCGATAGGTCAGGAGAAAAGAAATGGAGACTTGTAGTGGACTATCGTCAACTTAATAACCGTATACAGGATGATAAGTTCCCATTGCCCAATATTACCGAGATCCTAGACTCCTTGTCAAATAACATTTATTTTTCAAAATTGGACCTTAGCCAAGGTTATTTTCAACTGTCTTTACAAGAAGAGTCTAGAAAATATACTGCATTCACAACAGACAAGCAGTATCAGATGAAAAGGTGTCCTATGGGGTTGAAGACTTCCCCTAGTGCATTTTCACGACTTATGACCATCGCAATGTCTGGTTTAAATTATAAGTCATGTTTTATATATCTTGACGATTGTGTTGTAGTAGGTAATAGTCTTCAAATGCATAATAGTAACCTCATAAAAGTCTTAGAATGTTTGCGAAAAGTTAATTTGAAACTAAATCCATTAAAGTGTGAATTTTTGCGGAAAGAAATAGTTTATTTAGGACACAAGATCACGGGAGAAGGTATATTCCCCGATCCATCAAAAGTAGACTGTCTTCAAAAATATCCCACTCCACAGAATGTAGACGAAGTTAAAAGGTTTGTGGCATTTGCCAACTACTATAGGCGTTTCATACCAAAATTTGCAGAAATAGCTTACCCTTTAAACGCATTATGCAAGAAAAATGTGACGTTTGTATGGACTGATGACTGTGACCGTTCTTTTCATAAGTTAAAACAGATATTAATTAGTCCGACTGTACTTGACTATCCAGACTTTTCTGACAGTAACACCTTTACATTGCAAACCGACGCATCAAAACTTGGTTTAGGCGCCGTACTGTCTAATAACAATGGAAAAGTAGTCGCGTACGCAAGCCGTAACTTGAAACCAGCTGAGACACGATATCCTATAATTGAACTGGAATTGCTTGCTATTGTTTGGTCTGTTCGACATTTTAGACCTTATTTATACGGGAAAAGGTTTAAAATAGAGACGGATCATAAACCACTAATTTATTTATTTAATATGACCGATCCCTCAAGCCGACTGACTAAATTTAGACTTTATCTTGAGGAGTATGATTTTGAGATAAGTTATGTCCCGGGACGGCACAACGCAGCTGCAGATGCATTGAGCCGGATACCCTTGACTTCCACGGATTTAAAAGATATGCATAGACATGTAGTATCAGTAATGACGAGAGCACAAGCTCGTAGGTTATGTGCTGACTCACAAAACAATGACACTTCTGAGGTGCCCTCTACTCGTAGGCCTGATCAACCTAAAGTAGTGGAAATCCTCAAACGACCAACTGACAGCGTTGAATTAATTTTGACTTGTAACAGAAGTACTTTAAGACAGATAGAAAAGTTTGAGCATTTCACTAGTGACAACGGTAATTTATATTATGTGCCTGAAAAATCGGCAATATTTGTAATGTCTCGATCGTTATCGACCGTAAGTGTGTTAGCGAGAGAATTACAACGTTTTTGCAAACAAAGGAAATTACACGAGCTCGTAATAATTAAGTGTAAACAAAATGAACACTTAATAAATATGTTTATAAAAGAAATGACTCAATTACATGACATTCCAAAATTGCTTGTAATTAAAGACGTCACAAGAGTAACTGACAGAGACACAGTGATTGTTATTCTGAATGATTTTCATCTATTACCCACCAGTGGTCACGCGGGGGTTAACAGGATGTTAAACAATATTAGGAAACACTATTATTGGCCAGGAATGACTTATGACGTAAACGAATACGTTAAAAAGTGCAAAAGCTGCCAAATCCAAAAACATTCTAATAGGCATACAAAGGAGCCGATGGTCATCACATCCACGGCATCCACAGCTTTCGAAAGAGTTAGTTTAGATTTAATGGGACCCTTAGATGTAGATAATCTAAATCATAAGTATATTTTAACATTACAATGTAATTTGTCGAAATATGTTGAAGCTTATCCTTTACAAAAGAAGGATACTGTTTCAGTAGCTAGGTTATTTGTAAATAATTTTATTTTAAGGTATGGTATCCCGACGGAGATTATTACAGACCAGGGTACAGAGTTCATGTCGGCAGTTTTTACTGAAACTTGTAATTTATTAAACATCGAAAAGCTGCATTCGACAGCATATCACCATGAAACTCTAGGAGCCTTAGAAAACACTCATAAAAATTTAGGAGCATATCTTAGGATACAGTGCGATAACAATCAAAGTGATTGGAGCAGTTGGCTTCCATTTTGGTGTTTTTCTTATAACACGACGGTTCACACTGAGACAAAATATTCTCCATTCGAGTTAGTATTTGGAAAAAATTGTAGTTTACCCAATAATTTAGCACGTAATTCATTCGTAGAACCATTGTACAATCCCGACTCTTATCCTTTAGAATTAAAATATAGGCTTCAAAGAGCGCAAGCTGAAGCTAAAAATAATTTGTTACACAGTAAACATCTAAGAAAACTTAATTTTGATGACAACAGCAATCCAGTAAAGTATAAGAGTGGAGATTTAGTTTTAATTAAGAATCAAGTTGGTAATAAGTTAAATAGGTTATATTTAGGACCATATAGAGTAATAGAAGAAATAGAACCCAATGTTAAGATTTTAAGAGAAGGAAAGGAATATGTTATTCATAAAAATAACACTAAATTGTTTATATAAAATATTATCTTTTTGTATTTTTTCTTCTTTTGTATTTTTTACACTTATTTATATAATTTTATATCTAATTTAAAAAAAAAAAAAATAGTTATTTTTTTTCTTAAAAAAAAAAAAAGGGGAGGTGTAGTGTGCAGCTCGCCTAACCTTATAAGTGTAACTGCACACGCCTTTGTCATTCATTATTACACGGAACATTGACCCGAACTGTTCTCTTTTATTCGCACCTACGTCACACCATTATATCGGTCTGTCTGTCTGTCGCGCTTTGACGCCAAAACTACAGAACCGATTTATATGAAATTTGGTAAACTGATAGTCTAGAGCCTGAGAAAGGACATATGCTGCTTTTTAATGCGAAAAAAGGGTTGTAAGGTGTTGAAATAGGGGATGAAAGTTATAAGAAAATAACCAGACCACGACCCTAGGTCCCTGGGTCGAAAAGACCCGTTTGACTTTCATCTGTTTAGGAAGATTTATCGTTAGAGTATAATAATAATAATAAATTCTTTATTGACATAAACTTTCTACCAAAAGGCGCAGGTTCGAATCCTGCCCGCCCGCCGATTTTTTCCTTCATTAAAAATAACTTGTAATCTTAGCATGGAAAATGCTTAAAAAATACAAAAAAGATAGTGTATAGTAGATCTCGTGCCTCGGATCAGTGCCTCGACCATGAGTTTTTCTCACTAGACTCGCTAGCGACGCCGTAAAATATTTGTATGTAAAAGCGGCGGTAGCGGTTACGTAAGGAACTAAAATCTGCTATGAGATTACAGGGTTTCCATGCATTCAAATTCAAATTCAAAATATTTTATTTCAATTAGACCATATAAATAGGCACTTTTGAATTGTCAAACTAGTTGCACGGTTCCAAAAAGTGGGACTTATGGAGAAGAGCCGGCAAGAAACTCCATAGTTACTCTTTTAAAAAAAATATAGGCGAGTAACAATAAAATTTTGTGATGAATAGTGTGAGTATAATGCAGTATGATGTGCATGACTAAAACAAAAAAAATGGACAAAAAAACAAACAAAAGAACATAGCCACTGCAGTAAGTAGTGCATAAAAAACCTATCGAAAGCCATTCGATAGAACTTCATTAAAATTTAAACCTTCATTAAAAAAGACATAAACTTTGTTCAGAATTACATGAAATCCCGCTTACGCTAGTATGTACTTTATTGCAGGAACCAGTGCTTTCGCCCAGTCTTAGTACGCAAGACATGTCAACAGCAATGAATAAGCATATTTCTTTATAGCAATATGTTGGCAAGTAAACACTCTTTATAAGGCTGAAATCGTAGGTAGATACATTGAATGGTTTGTTTGTAAATAAAGGTATTAATTGTCGGATCTTTTCCACCCCTTACCCGCACTAGTATTTAGTAGTATTATAGTAAAAGTGTCGATACATTTTTGATAAAAAAAACATCGATAGCGATAAAATTTACGAATAATCTATTTTTGAGATCTGTTGATTACATATAAAAATTAAGTGTAGAAATTGTGCTAAACTTGTCAAAAACTAAAATAAACATAGTTATATAACAACTGAACCAAAAAGCCAAGCAATAGCTACTATCGTATATCAAATAAATATACTTATGTGGATTAAAAACGTGCTCCGACATCGATCGTAAACGGGAATGTATAGTGCCATCTAGTGGAAAACAGAAACACTACCAAGTGGCACAGTTTTACTGACACACGATTCAGCTACTTGCAGCGTAAGGTTCTGCTGTCCACGTAACATTGCGACCACCACTGGAAATTCCAAAATAGTTCTGCTATCACAGGTCCTTAGCAAAGAGATTAATGTACTTAAAATAAGGGAAAATCTAAATGAGACCAAGTATTATATCAAAGAAGATTACCCACCAAATGTTTTAGAAAAAAAGAAACAGCTACAGAATTAAATTAAATTGGAAAAAGAAAATGTAAATAAAGCCATTATTACAAACGATAAATTATTAATCATTGGAAAAATAACGGACACAACAACTAGCAAACAAAGAGTCTACAATTGACTCCGGACATCAATCAGCAGCATCAAGAAGACAACAGAATACAGGTGCTGAAGAAAAATAAAACTGATTCTGCGTACTTGCCGATATAAAGATCATCAAGTATATCGGAAGGAGTCATGAAAGCATCCATATTGAGCTTCTTGGTATTTAATATAATACTAACAAAAATAACAACCAAGACACCATAGCAATTAGCACCCCTACTCTCCTGAAACCAAAAAAAAATAAACAAACAAAAGAATAAACAGAACACACAACTTCAACCCGGTTGGTCCCCGAGGAAGATTATGACGAAAACCCTCCAAAAAGAAACACTACAAATAAAGGGAAACAAAGACATAAACTCCACCTCTTTTCCTACAAATTAATGTCTGAACGATTGCATCTCACGAATGTCTTACAGAATTATTTAAAATTCTGAAGACAATAAATCGCGACATATTGAGAGTGTCTGAAGTGAATACAGAGACTACATACTATGCTACACGGGCCAGACACTTGGCAGGATCAGAGTGGACTTTATTAAAAACAAATCTTTTAAACAAAATATAGACAGCTTCACCGGATTTACAGAACGTGTAGCCCTGTTCAACCTTTGATGAATACCAAATATCATTTATACAGACATAAGCTCTCACAGATGCAGCAAAAGAAGAAGAAATTACGCTCTTCTATGAAATTATTGCACAAGCTAAAGAAGCTCACAAGCTCACAAGGACTATACCAGTAAATTTCTAGCAGAAACCAGTTTGCAACTACAATATATGATTGGATCTCTACATAGTGCAAGTGAAAAGGTGGGCCTTGAAATGAATATAGCAAGAACCAGGGTGATGACAAACAGCATAGAGAAACCAATAACCGCCGGAGGGGTACCCGTAAAATATACTGTTCAAAACATAACTAGGCAAACAAATTATGATGCAACTAGAGAAATAACGAGAAGGAAATCAAAAGAACACAACATAGTATCTCGAACAAATACTGGAAACAGCGACAAATTAATATTGAAGAGTGACCATCCTCGAAAAGCAAAGTTATGAACTCATGCCTACTACCAAGTCTAACATACGGTTGCCAAACATGGAAGTATACGAACAACGTTGAGGACAAAATAAGAACTTGCCAACGAGGGATGAAGCGTAGCATGCTTAATGTTAGAAAAATACAAAAAATAAGGCTTATAAAAAAAAATAAGGCTACATACAGATGCTCCACAATATGCAAAAAAATTAAGTAGAAATGAGCCGGCCATGTAGCACGACTCTTAGATCAGAAGAGTGACGTCATGGAAAGGCCCGCTCGGTAAACGAGGCAAAGAAAGGCCCATAAGCAGATGCGACGATGAAATTCCACCGTTCCACACTGGGCAAAAGAAACCCAATACCGAGATAATTGGCGAATTTTTGATTATAGTTTTTTTCTTGGTAATGTATTTAAAATTAACTATATTGCTGTCAACATTGTATAAAATGTCAAGAAGCAAGAAATTATAGGTTATTTTATTTTTATTTTATTTGTTATCAATGAAACATAGATTATAAATGCATGTGTCGAAACTCGAAACCATTTAAGTAACTCAGTTCAAACATAAATTTATCAAGGAAGGTGTTTTTTTATTCAAAATGTCTGCAGTAGCGCGGCTGGATATTGAAGGGTTATTAGCAAAATTCAGCCTGTCCAGTCCTTATTATATTAAATTGTTTTCTTTGTTAGTTTTTGCGGGAGTGACGAATGCCTTTTATAGTCTCAATTATGTGTTCGCGCCTTCTGATACGAATTACAGGTACTTAGGGTTTTCAAAGATGTTTAAAAAAAATAAGTGTATTGTTTTTTTTTATATAAAATTAAGTATATTTATGTTGATCCCAAGGATGACTAAAATATTTTTAATTGTGATTGATTATCGTGAGCCAAGAAGTTATTTTCAAAAAAGGTGGAGTTTCTCATTTCAGTTGTATTTTTGTATCAACTTCGTGATCCTTTAACCGATTTGAAAGGATGACGGGTAATTTATTTATTTTTGGATCTCAGTGACGTAATTTATATATTTAGTTTTTAAACTCTTTATATTATTTATTGGTGTAATACTAATTATATTACCCTGCCATTATGTTGGCAGCGGGGCTGACTGACCAGGGTACGCCGGATTATTTTATATCAACACTATTGAGGGTTATAAAATTTACTTTTAGCCGTATGAGCTTCATAATAAGGATAATAAATTAATTATTGTCGATTTCGCAAAAGCATAATTTGTGTAACCTTATTAAATTATGTCTTGTCAGAAATAAGTACTTATTAGGTTTTTGTATATTATTATAATCCGATAGCTCATTAGCTATGGACTATCTATTATTATCCATTAACGATTGTTAGTTGGTAACAGTTAAAAGATGATGTAATTAAACGAATTATTGCATAACATGTTACGCTCTTGCAAATAATTGTTAAAAGTTTTCTATAATTAGTTTGGTAGGTACGAGTATTATAGGAAGTACCTGTGAAGAAATCATAAAACATATTCACGCCTATATTCCCCGAAGGGATAGGCAGAGGCGTACTAATGTACACCCACAATTTGCCGGTATGTTTAGGTCTCATGTAATAGGGGGCGAGCCTATTGCCATCAACCGGGCACAAGTCCAGACTCTGAGCTGCTACTGGGAATTTCACAGGAAACCCAACAACACTCTACTAACCCGGGACCTCTAGCGTAATAGTCGCGCTTGGGACCAACGAAGCAGTCGTATAAGTAGCAGGAGGTGGTATTTATGATTAATTTTACTGTCAATAGGTGCAAATACCCAAGATGCGAGGGCACAATTCTGCCAGAAGAATTGAACGTCACTCTGGAAGTGAATAGGTGCTTCCAGTTCCCAATCATCAGCGATAATGCCACTTGCACTGTGGACAACTTTGACGTGTCCAGGGTGACCGACTGCGACGAGTGGGTGTACGAAGACTTGAAGACATTTGTTGGAGAAGTAAAACACTTTTTGAGAACTGTCTGACAATTTACAACTTATCTACGAAAGAGAATCCCCATGGAACGAACACATCTACAGAAAATACTGATGAAAGAAAAACTGCATGTTTGGTGTAGCGGTTAGTGGTCACATTGTCAATACCGTTGTGCCACATGTAATGCATGCTTGCTCCCATTGGAGTAGGCAGACACTATAGATTTCCACTTGCCACGATCCTGGCACACCACTTTCGCCTCATCTATACTCATTAACCTACCAATACATGCTCATCGGTTTATGGTGCTCTTGCCTTTTTGAGTACGACCGCTGGTCTGTAATTTGGTTGTGGTACCTTTGCTAAAGGCCCTTCCAACCTCTTACTATAATCCTAAGTTTAACCCGTAATCACGCTGTTGTTCCAGTTCAACCTGGGCTGTGAAGACTGGAAGAGGACCTTCGTAGGCACCGTGCACAGTTTTGGGTACATGATCGGATTACTAGTCATGGGACCTATGGCTGACAAGTAAGACCACACTTTTATAATCATATTACTAGCTTTCCGCCAGCGGCTTCGCCCGCATCGTCAGGGTATTCCTTAAAACTTTCATTCTCTATTTGAACCCCTTACAGCCCTTTTTCCGCATTGAAAAGTAGCATAATTATGTCCTTTCTCAGGCTCATTTAGGCCAATTACATTTAAATCGTTTCAGTAGTTTTTGCGTGAAAGCGCGACAAACAGACCTGACAGAGTTACTTTCGCATTTATAATATTAGCAGGGATTTTAAGAAGCCTCTTAAGGACCTGTTTCACCGTCTCCTGCCGGGTTAACATGCGCGCCACGACAAAAATTTTTGTCAGGTGTTTTGTCTTGATGTACGGTTTTGTTGTCAGGCAACAGCTGTACAATTACTTTAAGCTCACAACCCGAGTAAACAATGGCCGAGAGATAGGTATACGGTATTTTCTAAGGTACTATGTTCATGCTGTTTCGAAAATTGTGTTGTTCAAAATTATTTCCACATAGCTTTCTCTCTTTTACAAATAAGTAAATTTAGTTTCTTTCTTTCTTTCTTTCCGCCAGTGGCTTCGCCCTCGTGATCTTGATAACTTTTTTCCCCCGTTTTTGCAACATTTTTCATTGCTGATGAAAGCGTGATGTTATATAGCCCATAACCTTTCCCGATAAATGGGTTATCTAATACTGAAAGAATTTTTCAAATCGGTCGAGTAGTTTTGGAGCCTGTTCAATACAAACAAACAATCAAATGTTTCCTCTTTATAATATTAGTAGGTATAGACAATGACAAAAGGTGGGTCTAATGGAGAAGAACCGACAAGAACAAGACATCTATTGTGAAGCATTCACAATAGATGTCGCTACGTCACCTTTAAGACGTAAATTAGAATGTGAAGGAAGATTTCGACTGGCGAGCAGGGCGAGCGGTGGCTTAATGGTCAGAGCGTCTGGTGTACCGAATCAGAAGACGCAGGTTCGATACCTGCCCGCCAGCCGATTTTTTCCTTCATTAAAAATAACCAACAAGAAAGTCCGTTTCATTGACATTAACCTTCTAGTACTGTTACATTTGTTGATTCATTGATTGGATTTAATTTTTCTTTGTTATAACGACATTTCCACGTGCGGATCCGATTGTAACAATTATAGCACGTACTAATTACCTACATTTTTCATCAACCGAATCTCATCGAAGTTGAATACTATCAATAATTTGCATGAAACTATGGCTAAAAATATACCTATGTAACTTTTGGACAATCAAAACTCGCACAGTTTCAAAGACAACACAATGATTAATTTATTAAATTGTCTATAGCCCATGCGGAACTAGTTGGCCGCGCCTTAGGTAGGGACGGGGATGAGGCGGTGGGTTACTGTGAACAAAAGCAAGCGCCTCCGGCTCTCCGTCCTACCACGCGTAGGCGACCCGCCCCTCCGCTACCATACCTAAGGCGCGGCCAACTAGTTCCGCGCAGACTACTTACAAGTATACTTACCTATAGTTTTACCCGATCTGAATCTGTGTCATTCCTGATCATTGACTTTAGTTGAATGCAGTCTACTTAATTTGCGTAAAATCTCAGTTAAAATACGTCACACTTTTACAGATACTACAAATTGGTTGCACCACTTCTTCTATTTTATTCCAAGGAGTACAAAAGTCAGCCGAATTTTCTATGATAAAATCTTTTACTTACTCCAGAAAACTCTCAATTGAAATGGAACGGAACTGACATTCTGATTGAAATCGTTTCTAAACTAAATTCAAAATTTTAAGTTGCTTGTCTTTAGTAACTCTACTCCAGTAATTCTAATATTTAGCTTTCACTGAAGTGAGAAGTAAAAAGGTTCACAAAGTTTTAGATAGTTAATTACTAAATTTATACTTTAGGCCGCGGGCACGCCGCCAGCGGCGGGTGGCGCGGCGGGCGGCGGCGTGCAGGCGGCGCGGCGAGCGGCGCTTTCCGATGCATAGATTTATATGGGACCGTTCACGAAGTCAGCGGCGTGGCAGCGGCGACCGAGCGGCGTACGAGCGGTGCGCGTCAATCGAGCGGTGGCCGCGCGTCTGCGCTGTCGTAGTGTTGTATATTTTATTTTTTGCTTCAACTATCGACCGACAAGGTACAAAATGCCCGTCGATGTATTCGAGCAAATTATTAATGTTTACTGGAGTTGTCGAATTCAGAAGGACAAATATAAATAGGTAAATCAATATGATTAATGATGGAAATATAGTGATGGTAATATTATACACAATAGTCGATATAATAGTCTATTTTCATTTAATGTTTATGCAGTTTTCAAGTAAGACCTAGCAGTAATTACAGAAAGAAAAAATAAACCCAAAAATGACGAATGACTAAAATTTCCAAATCCCGACTTTGCATTCGCCAGTTTTCGTTTCTATATTCATTCCGGTATAGTCATAGAATTTGTCGGAACATCGTCTCTGTTCTTCATGATTCCGATAAAACTCGCCTTTTTGTTGCCAAGTTCGGTTGTAGGAATTCTCATCGTTTCCCGCATTAAATTTAACGTAACGAAGATATTTCTACCAAAAATATATTAGACATTTCGTTCGAGAATATCGACAATAATTTCAAATCATAAGCATTGCACAACACTACGCTGCTCTAGCGCCACTCGAACTGCCCGCTGAGTTCGTGAACGGGTTAGGCGCCGCCGCCGCCGCCGCCGCCGGCCGCGCCGCCCGCCGCTAGCGGCGTGCCCGCGGCCTTAAAGTCTGTAACCACCACGCTGGCTTTGTGCGGGTTGGTAAAGGTAAAAGTTGACGTAGTCCTCTAATTTTAAGAGTAGACCCATGCCCAGCAGTAGGACAGTTAACGGGTTGATGATGAATAATTACTTTATGTATCTTCTTCCTACTTGCCTTTTCCCAACCATGTTGGGGTCGGCTTCCAGTCTAACCAGGATGCGGCTGAATATCAGTATTTTACATGGAGTGACTGCCATCAGACCTCCGCAACCCAATTTCTAGGCAATACCGATATTCGAAGCAAAGACTGGTTGTCAGGCTTTTTAGGCTTCTGACTCCCACTAACGATTGTCATAGGTCATTTTAATTACTTTATGTATAAGGTGGCGGATTACACATTTCATGAACTTCTGTCTTTTGCTTCCTTGAAAAAAAAACGTAATTCGGCGAATAATGTAACTTGTTTTAGGATCGGTAGAAAGAAGCTGATTATCATTACTGGTATAACCGCTGCATTCTGTGGTCTGGCAAGAAGTATAGCGGATTCCTACTGGGTCTACATAGGCCTTGAGTTGATAGAAGCTTTGTTCGGCGATTCGTATTCATCTACATTTATGTTAGGTAAGTGTGAATACAATTAGAACTTACAAAAGAATTCACATACTCGTAACAACAACTAGAGTTACTATTTAACAACAAATTTCCATGCCAAATGTACCTTCTACTAAAAATTTTAAACAATTTATATTGTAATTCATACTTTACGTACATTCGTACGGAAATAATACTTTATAAACATAACATTATTTAAGAAGCTGAGCTTTCAAGATGAATGTTTTTTAAGACAATGTCATAAACAACTATTATACAACTTTGCAGGTGTGGAAATGGTAACAAGGGAGAATCGAGTGTCATTCATCACGTTAATGACAGCCAGCACGTCTGCAGGAGGAATATTGATGGCTCTTATAGCCTGGGCAGTTCCATACTGGAGATATTTCCTCCGAGTCATTTATGCACCCTCCCTATTATTTTTGCTATACACTTTTCTACTAGATGAAAGTCTCCGATGGTTATTAATCACGGGACAGAAGGAAGCAGCTACTGGCATTATAAAAGGTGCAGCAAAAATGAGTAATATAGATATTAGTGATGTTGATTTAGATAACATAGAATATGAAAAAGAAACTAAGCGAATGAACTGGATATTTCTACTTAAGACTACGGTTGGATCAAGGACGTTGTTGCTGCGATTCACGGCTTGTGTTCTCATGTGGACGACTGTTCTCTTTAATAAGTACACCTTATTGATAAATTCCGTGGAATTAGAAGGGAACAAGTACGTCAACTTTGCTTTGGCGACGTCCTCGGAACTCCCAGCAAGTTTCGCTTTAGTATTTCTGCTAAAGAAATTCAAAAGAAGAATACCATTAATATTTTCATTTTTACTTACTGGAATATTTTGTATTGCGGAATCGTTTGTGCCCAAAGGTAATTAAATATAGTTATTTATTTCCAATTTGAGTGTATGAATCATACGTTTTGTACAAAATAACAAAGGGTAAACACATTATACATTTTTTATAAGTTATTGATTGCAAGTTTGCCACCTCAGTATCCTCTGCAACCGTCTGCAACCTCGCCACTACCGTTGCGCCAATTGTCGTGGGTTGGATTCCCACCAGACAAATATTTGTGTGAACCACGAATATTTGTTTCAATTCTTGGTATACCTACTTTGTAGATGTTATTTATATCTTTGTACGTTTCCTGCCACATAGGTAGAGCTTGTTTGTTGAGAAGTATTTTGTTGTTATTGTTACAGGTCACATATTAACATCAACATCACTATTTCTAATCGGCAAGTTCATGGCTACCATATCATATGCAGTCGTATACTTATATACATCAGAATTGTTTCCTACTTACACGCGGAACACGATGCATGCATTATGTTCATCTTTGGGACGAACTGCCACTATGGTGGCTCCACAAACCACTTTGTTGGTATGTAGGTAGTTACTTTAATATTTTATTTGCATTTATTTCAGGCAACAAGGCCCATATAAAAATATGTAATACAATACTTATAAAATATAAAACATAAAATACTAAAAGGTGGAAGGGACATCGACGCACAAACATCGTGACAAGGTTTCACTCAAGGTCAAAAATAAAATGACCTAGGTCATTCATGTAGACAATGATCGGTTAATTCAGAAATTGTCATTTTTGAGCACGCAGTGTATTGCTAAAAACACGATTATAACGCTCCGCGGTGAATGTTATCGCGCGCGGGATCCGAAATAAATCAATTTTTTTTTTTTTATTATAAATCTAATTCGGGTAGATAGAAATATTTTTATTTACACGTTCAAGTAAAAAAAAAACTCCAGAAGGAATTTAAAAATTGATAAAAAAATATACGGAAACTTTCAACGCAGGGGGGTCCAGAATCATGTACTGAACTCATGGTATTCGGATGTGCGTGGATGTCCCTTCCACCTTGTGTAACATACATATAACAATAAACCTGTAGGGACAATGCTGACGCATTACATTTATAAGACGTATTGATGGCAAAGCAAATAATATACCCACCTTCTACCATGAAGCTTCCCTGTCACCTCTAAAATCTAACTTCTTTAGTCATAATAAAAATAAATAAATAAAATAAATTACGCGCACGCTTTTGCCCGCGTCCTCGTTCCAGTAGAAGTTGAATTTTTCCCCCGTTTTTGCAACATTGCTACTCCACTCCTATCGGTCGTAGCGTGATGGTATATAGCCTTTAGATTTCCTCGTTAAGCGGGCTATGTAACACTGAAATAATTTTTCAAATCAGACCAGTATTTACTGAGATTAGTAACCGCCTACCATCAAGCAAGCCTCAAGCTTATTTGCCATAAAAAAAAGGAATGTCAGTGAAAACTTTTAATCGGCCTTTTTTTGTTGTATATTTATTTTGTAAGTTTTCCGAAAAAATCAAAAATATTATAAATAAAATTTTCCAGAGGCGATATTTCTTCGGTCTTCCATCGATTTTGGTTGGAGGTCTATCATTGATAACTGGCCTGGTCGTGATATTGATGCCTAATACCGCTAAAGATGTCCTGCCAGACACTGTGAGAGAAGCAGAAGCTGTCGGAGCCAAAGAAACTAATGACAAGGAGACCATCACTAGGTTTTGAGAAAGTGAATGCTTGATACAAACCAATTGGTGATATAGACAGTGAGCTAAATGGTGTCAGTGAAACGTTTTACTTTAATGAATATATGTATCTAGTAACTAATTTAGGGAATATAATTCTTGTACAGAATTTAGAATAAGTCTAATTAATTATGTAACGAGTTTTTACATAAAATGTAAAGGAGTAAATAATGTATTCCTGAATATTTGAATACCTATCTCGTGTATCCTGTCTGTAACATAAACAATGTTTCAGTCACTAGAGTGCATGTTTTGTAACTATTCATTCTTTATACTTTTTATAACATTACATAACATTACGCCTGTAGTCCTCGAAGGGTACGGGCACGAGGTAGAGCTTGTCATGCTCACTTAAATGTCCTGCTGATAGTGGCGTTGTGTGTCGGGTCGTTTTATTCCCTACAACATGGTTGAGTCAAACGGCGCCGATACACACGTCATGCTCGTGAGCGGGTGCTGTCTGTCGGGACTGGTCAGCTCTTACTGCAATGGCTATGTTCTTTTGTTTGTTTTTGTTTTTTTTTGTCACACACATCATACTGCATTATACTCATATTATTCATCACAAAATTTTATTCTTACTTGCTATAAATACGTATATTTTTTTAAAGAGTGACTATGGAGTTTCTTGCTGGCTCTTCTCCATAAGTCCCACTTTTTGGAACCGTGCAACTAGTTTGACAATTCAAAAGTGCCTATTTATATGGTCTAATTGAAATAAAATATTTTGAATTTGAATTTGAATTTATAAATATTTGTTTGACAGTTAGTGGTAGAAGTTGTCATTGAAATAAAACTACTTTTTACGGATTTTATCGCGATAGATTGATATTATTTTTAATCCCGACGTTTCGGACCCTTTACAGCGTCCATGGTCACGGGTGACTAAGGTGGTAGGCGTCTTGACGTTTCAATTACTAACAGCTACCTAAAAAGTAGTCTTATTTCAATGTCTAGTATTCGCGTAAGTGTCAGAAATCAGAAGTAGTAATTTTGGAAATATTTTAAAAAGCACCCCACGCTTTTTTACGATAATTATTTTAACTTTTTATAAGTTTGGTTATACAAAGACAAACTACACAAATTACTGCATCTTTGATAAATGTGCAGTTTCAAATCAATCCGTCGTTTTGAAAGGGGTGAAAATCACGTTCTAAGATTTCGTTACATAGTACCAAGCTAATAAAAAAGCGTTACAATGACTGTGGTTTCTGCTTACTCCTAAGGGAAAAAGGTGTGTGTATTTAATGTACACAAAATCACGTCGTACGTACCTATCCAATTGCTAGAAGTCTTTCCCAAAAATAGAAGAGACCTTAATATTAGTAGCGACGTCACATAAGAAGCCAATATTATAAGTAGCACAGCAAATACTTAGCTGTTTTATTTCTACGAAACCTTTTTAGTAAACAGACGTGTATTACAATTTGATAATAATGTGAACTCGCATATTTAACATTCGTATGTGTCTGTATTTTGTAAAACTTATCTATGTATATTAAGACAAATTTTAGTGGTTATGCAAAATTAATCCGAGATATAGTTTGAAGACATGACGAAACATTTAGCTAGAGGTAAGTTTTAAAACATCTAAATACTGTTCTTCTTCTTTGTATGGGTAATTGGGTACATTCCACCACCAGGGAAGGTACTAAACCACACTTAACTACCAGTACGAGGGTCGACGCCTTTGTGACCATATTCACCATGACTAACAAGTTGTGATTAACTACAGATGCCTCAAAGGTGTGAGGCGAAATTGCCTCGCTTCCTACACGCGTATTTATATTAGCTAACATATTTCTCATAATAAGTAGGTACCTATTATATACATATAATAAATCAGTACATGACTCTCAGTGACGGACACATGCCTTAAATTATCTAAGATTGTGATTGATAAGGCTAATGGCCGCCTAGATGACACAGTGCACCTCAAAACCACTTCAAGGATTTCGTTCGATGGAATATTTGATATTGAAGATGTGCCCAGGGACAGGGGAATGAATAATAGAGACAGTGGAATACACGTAGGGGCCATGTGCTGATGGTATACACCAAGCTGGTATTAGTGGGTAAGAATCCCACACTCCCCGGTCTTATCCCCAAAGACCAGCAGCCTTTTGAAGGTTTCCCCCAAAAATAAAAAAATATATTACCTACACTTCTCAGCATTGATAGCCATGTGATAGCTTAGGGGCATGACCACTGGACTGCTTATTGACTCAGCAGTCCAGTGAGCTCTAAGCAGCAGCTCTCGAGTTGGAATCCAAGGCACGCACCTCTGACTTTTCGAAATCATGTGCGTTATTATTACTCGCTCGATGAAGGAAAACATCGTGAGTAAACCTGCATGCCTGAGAGATTTTCTCGACGGCATGTGAGTCTGCCTGACTATAGCCTAATCCCTCTCATACTGAGAGGAGACCCGTGCCCAGCAGTGGGACAGTATATGGGTGGATGTTGACACCTCTGTTCTTATGTTTATGAATGATCTGCAATACAATTAAAAGGGAAATCACTATAATTAAATCATTTATTAATTTGTAAGAAATACACAGAAAATACAGTTCCTATGTTTAGTAAAAACATACTGTATCTCAACAAAGTATGAATACCAATAAAAATATTTTGTTGCAGAAATAACAGAAAACAATGAATCATTTGCAGAGAAGAATATTGATGGAGAAGATGTTGTTTTGGAGACGATATTGTCGAAATTCCGTCCCCTAGGACCGTATTATTTGCGCTTCATGCCGTTCCTCATGTTTGCTAGCATGACAAACGCGTTTTATTGCATGAACTTCGTATTTGCTGCAGTTATTGTTGATTACCGGTGAGTAAAGGTCGGTTTGCATTGCGAGCGGAGCGTACGTACGGAGGCCGTTCGACTCGCAGTAAATGTGTAATGTAATGCTCCAATGTCATAGATTATAACTCTTTCTTAGTGAAAGCACTTCTATGTCATTACTGTTTACTGTTGCGAGTAGAACGAAATACGTACTACGGAATCCGTTCCGCTCGCAGTGGCAACCGGGCTTTAGTATTTGTCTTAGTTAATTCTGTGTAAAACAATATTATTCGGTACTAACTAGAACTATCCAGTGGTGTTAAACATATAATTACGACGGAACTGTGGCTATTAATTGATGTGTTTTAATACAAAATATTCTTGTATTAGTAGTAAGGTATGGAAGGCTAACTGCCTCGTTAGCCTGGTGGTCGTAGTGTGACTGTTATGCCGAAGGCCCTCAGTTCAATTCCTAAGTTTAGCATTATCTTCTTCTTCTTTATTTATTTATTTATTTATTTATTTATTTAGGAATAAAAAACAGTTACACGTTACGGTTAACATATCAGAGCTTATATATAGATGTACAAACGTATAACCCACACTATTATCCACGGATTAAAATGAAAACGATATTGAGGAAAGAACGGACGGTCGAACATTCATTACTAATAAATTAGAGGTACTTAATAATTTTACTATAAATTTTTGCCAACAAGAAGTGTGAAAATCATTTTTTTAAATTTAGTTTGTGAATACGCAAAGATATCGACATCAATAAAGTGTGTGTTATAGGTTACTATAAGACGGCGGAGAGGTGCCCTCTCCCCGGCGGTTGTTTTGCACTTTTCAGTGTGAAACAGACGGGGAGCGCGCACCTCTCGCCGTATAACTGTCCTAGGTACTACATAACATAATCTATTGGTAAGATAGCTACAATCAAATTTATGATTACAAATACCATGCAACATCATAACCATGAGAAATATACGCCTAGACTCCAAGCTCAAGAGTTTATAATGCATCAGTAGTTCTACATAACAAATTCGAGAACGATAGAATTTGTAATACACATTGCGTAGGAATTTCTTCTGCACCTGTTCTAATATATTTACGTACTTGTCGTAGATAGGACTCCAAATAGGAGCAGCATACTCTAGCTGAGAACGAATTAAGGTCTTGTATAAGAATAATAAAGTAGACGGTTTTTTAAAGTCCTTAGAAGACCTCATGACCAGACCATACATCCGATAAGCCTTATTAGTAACACTATCGATATGAGCGTCAAAGTGTAATTTTGAGTCCAGCAATACCCCAAGGTCACGTGTAGTCTCAATTTTCGTCAAAGCGGTGTCAAGTAAGGTGTATGTAAAATCAATTTTGTGTTTGTTTTTAGTAAATGAGATAAAATTACATTTAGTTAAGTTGAGTTGTAGTTTATTATCTAAACAATATTGAGAGAGTCGAAAGAGATCATCTTGTAGTAGTTGGCAGTCCCGGATATTTGAGCAAGCTATATAAATTTTTATATCATCTGCATACATCAAGAAATTAGAGTTCTTAAAACAAGTTTTAATATCATTGATGTACAGAATGAAGAGCAGAGGGCCCAAAACGGATCCCTGGGGCACGCCAGACTCAACAAACACATCGTCAGATTCGAATCCATGTATTACCACCTTTTGAGTCCTGTTGTATATATAAGATGCAAACCACCTAAGTAAACTACCTCTGATGCCGTTGAAGGCAATTTTGTCCAACAGCAGTTTATGGTCCACCTTGTCAAAGGCTTTTCGGAAGTCAGTGTACACAGCATCCACTTGGATGCGGTTGTCCATATTCTCGAATATATAGTCTATAAAGATCAAGAGATTGGTGGTGGTTGAACGACATTTGACAAAACCGTGTTGTTCTGGTATTATAAGGTTACGAATGTGGGGAAAAAGGGCATTTATTTATCAGCATAAATGCATCCACTGTTGGATGTATGCCTCTTGAATGGTTCTCCAACGACATCTAGATGCGGCGATTGTCGTCCAGGTCGGCCCTGCCGTCTTTTTTATGTCGTCCGACTACCTGGCTGCTGGTCTGCCTACCTTTCGACTTCCTGTTCGGGGTCTCCAAAACAGGAGTCTATGGCTCCATCTATCATCGTTCCTGCGGCAGATATGTCCGGCCCATTGCCATTTATATGCATGCAGCATTATGTATGCATGTTATTGGACCTTTCTATAAATTTCTTAGTAGCTCGAAGTTTGGATTTGGCAATAGGCTCGCCCCCTATTATGTGGTGCCCAAACATACCAGCAAACTATGGATGTACTTTAATACACCTTTAATACACCTCTACCTTACCCATCTGGTAATAATGACGTGATGGTACTTATGTATGTTATTGTAGTCTCATGGTCGTACAGTTTTTCTTGCCTACTCTGCAACCTACTTACACCCGTGATGCGCGTCATAATTAACATCAATAACTTTATATACATACCTAACTAGTAATTTAATTTTTTAAATATTGAATTATTAAATGAAACCCGACTGCGTATAAAGTACTAACTAAAAATTTAAAAACAAGCTCTATGATGTTCGATAATGTATTGTAGGCGGGTCATGCAAAGAAACAATTTTATTTATGAACGAACAGCTTGTCCCGCCTGCAATACATTTTGAATTTCATGTACCCAGTGACACTCGTGCCATCAAGACGAATCTAATGAGGTGTCATTTACCTAAATCGGTTGAGCCGTTGACCGTTACGACCGGACATTGGAACGGACATACATACATGCATGCATACATACATACGCGTCATACACATAACCCGGCAGTCGGGTAAAAAAAAAATATTATCATAAAAATCTCGTATTAAGAGCAACAGATTTTTTTTAGATTTTTTGTCTATCAGTATGTTTGTACTCACATCACGCCAAAACAACTGAACGGAATTGAATGCAGTTTTCCCCGTAGTATTGATAGAGGTCTAACTTAAAACATGAGCATAATTTACATCTATACTAATATTATAAAGAGGAACGATTTGGGTTACGATTTCTCGTGTTATAAGTGTTGTAACAAACTCGACTTTGTTTTATATATTAAGAGATACCCAGATCACTTGGGCGAAGACGCTGCCGAAAAGGTAGTAGTACTATTGTATACATGTAATGTTTTCATACATTTCCAGTTGCAAATACCCAGAATGTGAGAACACCTCTTCGTGGTCTTCTTCTGCTCTGAATATTACACTGGACACGTGCCATAAGTACCAGCTGACAGATGACAATGGCACGTGCTCTGTAACTAGTTACAATGCCTCCAATGTTGTGGGTTGCACCGAGTGGGTGTATGATGAACCCCTTAGCTTCGTTGCTGATGTAAGTTACTTAATAATTGGACTTTAACTGAATTATTAGTTGTTAAGTCTGGAGAAAACAAAACACGTCTTGACACCAATATGGGTATCAAATGAAAGGGCTTAACTAGAAGAATACTATATATACACTATGATAAATTTAAAATTCAAGATGGTCACCACAAAATGGCAAATTACATTTCGTGTCGGGGGTTTTCTAAATTTTTAATTTAGGTTAGGTTATTATAAAATTCTTATTATCTCATATGGTCAATGGCAATAGACTCGCTCCCTATTATATAGGACATAAAACATACAGGCGAATTGTGGATGTTCATTAATACACCTCTGCCTAAACCTTCGGAGAATACAAGCGCGATGATATGATAATAAAAAATATAATGGATTTCGGAGTCTCTCCTTATTAATTTGACACACCACACAAATATTCCAGGAACTGATCTCTCATTGTACGAAGAAACTATACAATGTGAGGTCAACAAATATTCCAACTTCGTGAAGGCGAGTCATATTATTATTCATATCACCCGAACAGCCTCTAACAAATAGACCTTTTATTTTAGTGTGTATTCGGTAAATCCTCATGGATCCCAGTTTTTTTTTATACCACTAAGGTGGCAAACAAGCATACGGCCCGCCTGATGGTAAGCGGTTACCATAGCCTATGGACGCTTGCAACACCAGGGGTATCACTCGCGCGTTGCCGCCCGAAAAACCTCTTAGAGGTTTATGGAGGATTCACTGCGCCGACAGTTTGAGGGAATATACTTACTGCCAGCGCAGCACATCCTTAGGAGGAGCTCTGGCGGAGGAGGAGTATGGCGAAGAGTATATACTTGCCATCACTGGCCCTTTACGTCATGGCCCCATGGCCAGATGCCATGATCAGGAACATTCACCACGACCATGGCGGAATAGACCTGACTTAATTTCTTTTTAGTTCCAGCTTGGATGTCAGGACTGGAAACGAGCTCTTGTTGGGACTGTTCACAGTATCGGATACATGTTCGGTCTACTTCTTCTTGGTCCCATCTCTGACAAGTATGTAATACAAAACTAACTATAGTCTGCGCGGAACTAGTTAGCCGCGCCTTAGGTAGGGACGGGGGTGAGGCGGCGTCTCTCCGTCCCACCGCGCGCAGGCGACCCCGCCCCTCCGTCCCGCCGCTCACATAACTAAGGCGCGGCCAACTATTTCCGCGTAGACTATAATGCAATATAAATAGGAAGTTTTGGTTAGCCTTGTGGAGGGATGAGTTGTCTGACCCCTCCAGCCAAAAGGAGGCTCCCCGGATGAGGCGGATATTATAACTAGACGGCCACGGGCAACGGTTTTTTGAGGTTTTGACTCAGGGAGTCTTAAGGTCGTAGCCGACTTACACAACTCCGCTCCAACACACTTTCTTTACTCTAGCTTTAGCTCGCTTAACACGCACTGTCTGCTATTTTGTGCTGTTACTGTAAAGTACATCTTAAGAGCAGGATGTTTGGGACCATCAACCATCAACCACGGGTGTCATCAACATCATCATCATCATATCAGCCTACAGAGGTCCACTGCTGAACAAAGGCCTTCCACAAGGACCGGTTATATGCCACCTGCATTCAACGACTTCCAGCAACCTTTATCAGGTCATCCGTCCATCTCGTTGGAGGCCGTCCTACGCTGCGCTTTCCGGTGCACCATGGGTGTACCCTTCGGGAATATAGGCGTGATAGTATATCATGTTAATTTCAGGGTTGGGAGAAAGAAGTTAATAGTTTTTACTGGAGTGACCGGCGCGCTTATGGGACTCGCCAGGAGTATCACTGTGTCCTACTGGGTCTATGTGGTCTTTGAACTCATTGAGGCGTTGCTAGGAGATACATATTCACCGAATTATATGTTAGGTAAGACTGTAAGGGCCAGTTTCACCACCTCTGGACAGTAGCTAACCGTCGGATAGATTAAAAAAAATCTTACAGGTAGTTTACTTGGAGGTGGTGAAACGGGCCCTAAATATAATAATTATTATCGATACATCAATGATGATAGATATTATTTTTACAAGCGCTTTTCAAGTTCTTGTCCATTACGCATTTGTTTAAAAATAACAAATTAACTGCAATATTAGATTATTTAATCAAGAAGTAAGACAGCAAATGGGTTGATGATGATGATGGTAAAGAATTTGTTTACAGTTTCAACCATTTAAAATTTCACGTTACAGGAGTGGAAATGGTAGCAAAACAAAACCGCGTATATTTCGCCCCCTTAATGATTGGGAGTATGTCTGTAGGCGGGACTATAATGGCACTGATTGCCTGGCTCGTCCCCTATTGGAGACACTTTCTAAGATTCATCTACGCTCCAGCCTTAATCTTCATCCTTTACGCTTTCTTTCTTGACGAAAGCGTCAGATGGCTTCTAATCAAAGGCAGGAAAAAAGAAGCCAAAAATATCCTTCGAAATGCTGCAAAAATTAGCAATGTTCATATAGAAGAATCGACTTTAGATAAAATTGAATGCGAGAAAACAGATGCTAACGCTAATTTAATCACTCTTCTGAAAATGACTGTATCGTCGAAGACATTATTGCTAAGGTTTCTTGCTTGTGCGTGCGCATGGATCACCGCTACTTTCAACAAATATGGACTCTTAATCAACTCGGTCAATCTAGAAGGGAATAAGTACTTCAATTATGCGCTGACGTCATTTGCTGATCTGCCTGCCAGTTTGGTTCTGATGTTTATGTTAATAAAATTCAAGAGGAAAATGCCGTTGATATTGTCCTTTCTATTGACTGGATCGTGTTGTATCGTGCAATCTTTTATACCTAAAGGTGAGTTGGATGATTTCGCTATGTTCTTCAAGAACTCTGATTTTATCTGCAGAAAAATTAGTACTCCTCCGTCGTCCCTTCCTTCTTTAATCTCCTGATTACATTACATAAACACGACACCCTTTTTTGTAATAATCGAATAACTTAAGTAATTTATTATTCTGTACCTTGAAACTCCTATTTACTCTTAACAATGTTATAATATGTTCTCACAAACTTCAAATATATGAAGTTCGCTAACTATGAAATTACTCCTTTATAGACTGTTTTTCGTATCCCACCTGATACGTCTATATTATGAAGAAGCCGTACGACGATCACAAGATGACGACACACTAAAGACCTGTTTCACAGCTTACTGATAAGTCCCCTTTAAATTCCTTGGTAGAAAATTTCATAAAAATGTTGTTCCATTTTTTTATTTATGGTGAAACAGGCTATAAACTTATTAAATTTGGATAATATTGATATTGTTCAGACATCTTCAATAATAATAATAATGCACCCACCCGGGAGACTCCATGGCTGTACTTCCATAGTGCAGTTTTGGAGTATCCCGGGTAAGTGTCCCATTCCAAACTAGAACAAAGCTCTCCAAGGGGCCTCTACGCGTTGGACCTGTGTCCCCGCGCAAGCCTTCCAAAGGACCGGATGCCTTCCTTACAGGAGGCATGCCGTGAGATCCAAAAGGAGATACATATAATAATAATAATAATATATAACTTTATTGTACACCAAATAATATACAAGACAAGACATAATGAAATAAAAAACATACAATGGGCGGCCTTATCGCTAACTGCAATCTCTTCCAGGCAACCTTTGGATGGACAAACTAGAACTTGCACTTTTTAAATGGGGTTGACTACGGTGCACAACTGCACACATGTACATAGATTATATAATTTATATATTTAATAATAGATTAAATATATATGTATATATATATATATTAAAATATATAAGTATAAATATATTCATACTATACTATACTATACGTTATTATATAATATGTAAATACAAAACTAAAAATAGATATAAATGCTACTGAGAAAACTGAACTAAGCTTCAAAAACTGAAAAAATAAATGCGACAGAGTATTATAATATATATATAATTGGTCGAGTTTTATAGTGCTAGGTAATGCTCCTTCACAAGCCTTTTAAATACAGGGAGTGATTGAGCACGCCTGATTGGTACTGGCAATGCATTCCACAAACGAGCAGCCTGAACTGTAAAGGATTTATCGAAAAATGTTGTGGAATGCATTGGCATTTTAAGTTTTAAGTTATCCGATGACCTCAGGAATAATGTGTGGGTGTCGCCTAGAAACTCAAAACGTTTTTTAAGGTATAGGGGAGTAGAAGGGAGGAAAAGAACATTATATAGCAGTGAAAGAATATGAGCATTCCGGCGAAGGCGGATTGGTAACCACTTGAGCTTAACACGGAACTCTGAAACATGGTCATATTTGCGTAAACCAAATATGAACCATTCTTCAAACCAGTCTTTACCATTTTTTTCAAAGATGAATTTTTTATACTTTTTTTTATTACCCATGTATAATCTATAAGGCTGTTATGATCGGAAATCAAAACACTATTACAGTTTTTACTTATAAGCGTCCTAAGATTCTTATATCCTTATTATTTTCCAGGTTACCCTTTAATATCATCATCACTATTCTTCGTGGGGAAGTTTACGTCGGCTTTAAGTTCGGGGACATTATACCTCTATACGACGGAACTATTCCCCACATATACGCGAAACACTATGCACGCGTTGTGCTCGTCTATCGGGAGGATCGGATCTATACTGGCACCGCAGACAACTTTGTTGGTACGTTTATAATTGAGAAAATCACTACTATCTAGGCAATACCTCAAATTTCGGAATATCAGCTATACGTAGCGTGGACTCTACGAAATACTCAAATGATACTAATCTGGGATTGAGAAACTCTAAGATTTTTCAGTCAAGAGAAGTAGAGTCCGATATCCTGAGTTTTATTCTTTGGTCGAGCAAAGTGATACTGAGTTCAGATTTATGCCCGGTTAATAACAATAAGCTCGTCCAGTATAACATATCTCAGACTATAGTGGAGCACTAACATGAAACAATATTCAGATACCTTCTTGACTAAGTGTTTGTCCGTATAAGATTTGTGTTTACCCTAGACAAAATGCGGTGATTTGAATAAAAAACCAATACAAATTTCATGAAATCTTTTTTTCTAGATCCGATACTGGTCGGGAATACCATCGCTCATCGTGGGAGGTCTATCACTGACCACAGCGCTGGTCGTGACGATGATGCCAGAGACGGCAGTGGATGTGCTCCCCGACACAGTGCTACAAGCCGAAGCACTTGGATCGAAACGGCTTAGAAGCAAAGACCGAAGCGTTTCTGAGTCTTTGTTATAATTCTCTTGTTGAATGTTTAGCGTTAATATCACTCAAATTGTCTTGCAGAAAGAAGGGTAGGACTCTTTGGTCCTACCAGCTTCTTTGGTCTTTCCGACTCTTGGTCTTTTACTACAGTGAGGACACTAAGTCCCCCACTAATGCTTTAGAGGCCAATTTAGCTGGTAAAATTACTGCGCATACGGGACTTAAAAACTGAGGTCTTAAAATGACAATGTGCCAGTGATACCTCAGGTGTTGCTATAGTCCGCGTGGAACTAGTTGGCTGCGCCTTAGATATATGAGCGGCGGGACGGAGGGGCCGGGACACTTATACGTGGTGGGACAAAGGGGCGGGTGCCGCTTGTTTTGATTCACAATAACCCGCCGCCTCACCCCCGTCCCTTCCTAAGGCGCGGCCAACTAGTTCCGCGGACTATAGCGCCGATAGGCTTTGAATGCCGCTAAGCATGAGGCGGCCCGTATGTTTCCTTGTTATTTTGATTACAAACCGATTTTCGAATGAAGTTAGGAAGAATCTTAACTTTTAAATTCCTGAGTCATGTTGTGTGGACTGATCTTCGACACGACCTCTACTATACACTTTAGAAACTTCTTATCATAATTTGTATTCGCGATGTAGTGATTGTACACGACTCTTTATGGTAATGGAGTGTAAATAATTGTGTTATTTGTAATAAAAAATATTGCTACCGTTTTTCTTTTCCTGTTATTATACAAGGTGTTTGGTTAATTATTTTAACCTCAGACTTTTAACTTCAAAAAAGAAATTTTTTTCGTCTCAGTTACGTTGTTTATGTATGAGCGCGCATTTTATATACTGTGAAGGCTCTTGTCCTCCACGGTACCCGGGTTAGGGTATTGATAACTCAAAAGATTATTAATATATTGTTAACTTTGTTTATTGGGAGCACTGAATCAAGTTCACATGTCATGGTGTCGGTGACACAACTACTTCTAGAACAATCTACGTCATTCTTATTTTTATATGAATACTTGCTAACCTGCCAGTTGTATACCAAATATTGGGAGCGACCTTTGTGGTCTCTACAATACCTAGTCCCGAGAGTATACCTTAAAAACAGTGTAGAAACTAAACTACAATACCAAAATAAGAAATAAAGTCCTTCAATACAATACTGACTACTAATGAAGACAGAGAATACAGACAGCATCATAAATTAATTATGTAACAAATATTACATACATACATACATAGCTTCATGCCTGTTTCCCATAGGGGTAGGCAGAGACTATAGATTTCCACTTGCTACGATCCTGGCACACCACTTTCGCTTCGTCTATGTTCATTAACAAACAATCACTTCAAAGTATAAAACAAAGTCGCTTTCTCTGTCCCTATATCCCTATGTATGCTTAAAACCGCATCAAAATCCGTTGCGTAGTTTTAAAAAACTACGCAACGGATTTTGATGCGATTTTTTTTAAAAGATAGAGTGATTGAAGAGGAAGGTTTATATGTATAATAACATCCATTAAATAGTGGAGAAATACTTTTATACCCGTGCGAAGCCGGAGCGGGCCGCTAGTCACTACATATTATAAAACAAAGTCCTCCGTCGCGTCTGTCTGTCCCTATGTATGCTTAGATCTTTAAAACTACGCAACGGATTTTGATGCGGTTTTTTTTAATAGATAGAGTGATTCTTAAGGAAGCTTTATATGTATAATAACATACCACGCGGGCGAAGCCGCTGGCGGGAATATTTCTATAAAACTAAGTAAGGATTTTAAAATATATATTGTAATTTGTTCCGTAGAGATGGAAATGTAACTTACAGCAGTAAAGACAAACAACCAGTGTTTTTTACTCATTAACATTTTTAAATTTAATACCGATTTTAATAATAATAATAATAATAATAATAGTCTTTATTTGCTTAAAACATGGTATACAAAGGTGTTCAAAAGTCGAATTGGTACGTACATGTTTTGCTAAGGTATCATAGCATGCAAAAATATTTAAGTTTTATATGAATTAAGTAGGTACTATAATTAAAATTTCTTATCCAGAAAATCTTTTACATTATAAAAATTACATTCGGCTAACCATTTATATAATTTATTCTTAAATAGTCTCAAGTTTAAAGTTTTGAAGTCACTTGGTAGCTTATTATAAATACAGACACACATCGCTAAACAACTTTTATTATATTTAGTTAGTCTTGGCATAGCATTCAATACCAATCTATGAGGATCGCGTCTATTTCGGGGATTAATATCATTTGCGGTTGTGAATAAATGTTTATTCTTACTAACAAACATGCATACCTCATAAATATAAAGAGATGGTAGCGGTAATAGACCAAGTTTCTTAAATATTGGTTGACAGGAGTCATCCGGCTTAAGTCCGTACATTGACCTAATGCACTTTTTTTGAGCGATAAATGCTCTGTTTATATCAGTGCTATTGCCCCACATTATAAGTCCATAGCGGAGTATAGATTCCACATATGCATGGTAGGATACAATAGCAGTTTTTATATTTGTCATATTTTTAACTTTTTTTAGTGCATAAACAAATTTATTGATTCTGGTATTAACATTATCAACGTGGGCTCTCCAGTTTATGTCTTCATCCAGTATTATACCTAAGAATTTCGTGCGTGTAACCTGTTCTATTTTATTTATATCAAGTTTGATATCATATTTGCTGTTATAAGATTTATTAAATTGAATGCAAACAGATTTATTTAGATTTAGTTTCAGATGATTAACGTTAAGCCAGTGCTGTAATGTATTTATTGTATTATTAATGTCAAGCTCATGATGTTTAATTGTATTGGATTTTTTATTAGATGTCACTATAATAGATATGTCATCGGCAAATAAGATGCATTTATGTTTAATTATTTTTATAATGTCGTTTATATATAATAGAAATAATACAGGTCCCAATACACTCCCTTGGGGTACACCGTATTTATTATGCCTATAATCTGATGAGTATGATACAATATCTTTATTTTCGTTTAATTTATTTATAATTACGCATTGTTGTCGGTTGCTTATGTAAGATGATATCCATTGGAATGCAGGTCCTCTAATCCCTATCGCCTCTAGTTTTTCCAGCAGTATGTCATGTGAGACCAGATCAAAAGCACTGGATAGGTCAAAAAATAAGCCCGTTGTTAAATTATTATCATTAATATTTGTAAGTATATTTTTCACTAAAGTGAAAATGGCTAGCGTAGTGGATTTATGTTTTTGAAATCCAAACTGATCTTTGTTAATGACCTTAAATTTATCACAGTAGTCTATCAATCTTTTATGCATACATTTTTCATATACTTTAGACAGTATAGGAATAAGAGTTATGGGGCGATAATTACTTATCTCAGATTTTTCTCCCTTTTTAAATAGGGGTTTAATAATGGACCGTTTTAAATTTTCAGGAAAGATTCCAAGTGAAAATGAAATATTAATTAAATGAGTTAATATCAGAATTATTTCATTACAGCACATTTTAAGGGTTTTGGTATTGATTTCATCATACCCTACAGATTTTGTATTACGGAGAGACATTATTTCCTGCCGCACCTCATTCTCCAGCATTGGTTTGAGAAACATTGAGTTCACCGAGATATTTGCTTTGAAATTGTGGCAAGTGGTCCTATTTGGTGGTATTTGTTTATGTGCTGAGTCTATATAGTGGTCATTAAACAAAGTAGCTATTTTTACAGGGTCTGCTATTACAGTGTCATTTATTTTTATACTATCTATATTTTCTCTAGGGGTAGTTATGTTTGTTTCGTTTTTAATAACAGTCCATGTGGCTTTACATTTGTTGTTGTTTGAGTTTATGTACTTAATGTTTGCATTCTTCTTTGAACTATATATACATTTCCTTAGAAGGTTAGAATAATTGTTATATTTAGTTCTATTAATGTCGTTTTTAGTCTTATAGTATCGATAACGTAACATCCGCTTAGTTTTGCAACTAGTTTTTAGGCCTTTACTGATCCACTTCTGTTTACCTCTGTTATGGTTCACCTTA
This sequence comes from Acronicta psi, assembly GCA_946251955.1. NCBI lineage: Eukaryota > Metazoa > Arthropoda > Insecta > Lepidoptera > Noctuidae > Acronicta > Acronicta psi. Next base: position 1,556,005 of record OX276474.1, read on the forward strand.
ATTCTTAGCTTTGGAAAACAGAGATTATGAAACAAGCATATCAATTCATGAAATTTATCAAACGCGGTATTTGGATCAGTTTCCATGTAGATATCGGACCATGTGAGGTTTTGAAGACATTGTTTAAATTTGCGTATATTATCTATAGAGTAGTCCCTCTTGTATATATAGTATATAGCTGTTTTTTGTGGTTGTAGTTTAGTAGGATAACTAAGCATTTGTGCTGTATCGTGGTCTGAAAGATGAAGAGGTAAAACGGTTGCGGTTGCTTCGTTAATATTACTCAAGATGTGATCAATACAAGACAACTTACGTGTTGGAGTATCTATATGAATTTTTAAGTTATAATTGTTGCAGAGGTCTTGCAAATCATTGGTAATATTATTTTTCCGCAGCGTGTTTATATTTAAATCACCGGCTACAACTATATTTACTTTAAATTTGTATTTATTCATTAATTCATGTAAGAGAGCATGCAATTTTGTTATAAACTGATTAGGGTCGGACCTACCTTTACCTGCGTAGGTATGTATTGTAGGTAAAATATTTTTGTGAAAAGCAATATTTAACATATGAATAGTGAATACAGTATTGTTGTAACAAGTGAGAACAACGTGTGGAATTCTACATATTACCCTTCGTTCCGGTCGGTTTTAAGTAGGTTTTTTTTTAAATTACTTGTATTATTATTTGTACCTATTATTATTAGTATACGTACACCAGACAAAATTGTTTGTTAGAGTAGTACTTTATCCACTATCGATAAACAATTTTATCGAGTATAATTAATTGTTAAAAAGGCGGTATGTGAATTATTTTTAAATTGTGGAAATTCCACATACTAGGGAAGATGACGGGTGATGCCAGGCTCTTAATAAAAAAAACACCTAGAGGTATGTGACTCTTACATCTATGTGACACTCCAGTTTCAATAGGCCACACAATTCAATTATCAGTTAGAACCACGTTACAATGATAAAATTGTGGATACCAGTCATTAGGAACGAAAATCATACTTTATGTATTTTTATTTATTTATTAACCAACTTATACTAAACACTTTAGACTACGCATACAAGTTATCGGTCATATAATACGGAAACAATTAAAAAAATAATATATAAAATAAGGAATAATAATACTAGGATATACGCAATAAACGCTATGAAGACATTTGTGAAGACATGTGACAGATGTTTATCCTAAATCCATCATAATATTGTTAAATAATAGTTAATAGTAATACCTACTCTTTAAAATGGCAGAAACAGATGTATCCTCAGACTTATCATCATTATTATATAATGACATTTATCTATGCTATGCAAATGATATCTTTTAATAATAGACACGACAGCTACCTTTTCATGAGAGAGCATCTGAAGCCACCAGGTAATTATTTATTTTGACTACCGATAATGAAAACATACATCCTCTATTCAATATGCCAATAGCCTTTAAAACAATGAAACGAATTGAAATGAAATGAAATGAAATGATATTTATTTCTGTAAGTAGATCCTTTAAAGACACTTTTACAAGTCATTTTTTTTAATGCTAGATGTCGCCGGCATTTCCTAACTGACGACCTCTGAGAAGAAACGCCGAAACAAACTCAGAGAATCATGGTCTCTTTTAAAGTCCAGACAAACGTAGTAAATATCGGATATGCGAGTTAAACAATGTAGGGCAAAATCTGAAACAGTTTTGAGTTGACCAGTCCTAACTGACGGCACGCATGCAACAGTCATCGTGTAGCTCAACCATTATTAGGGAGCTCAACGACCCGTCGCACGACGATACCAGATCAGCAAGACATTTGCGTAGGTCATATAAAATACCCAAAACAGACAGAATTCGTTGAAATATGGAACGCGTTTAAACTAGCCTACATAGTACTCACATTTACATTTAAATTCATGTTTAAAATAGAAATCGTAACAATTTTGCTGTGAATGGTTTTGAGGATAGTGCAGTTTGATGTGTGTGATTCAAAGAGTATTAAGATTAAAATTAAAATTAAAAAGATGGCGATAGGCAGTGAGAGCTGACCAGTCCCGACAGACAGCACCCGTTCACGAGTATGACGTGTGTATCGGCGCCGTTTGACTCAACCATGTTGTAGGGAATAAAATGACCCGACACACAACGCCACCATCAGCAGGACATTGAAGTGAGCATGACAAGCTCAAACTGTAGGCCCAGTTTAAACTAAACATTAATAGAGCACAAAAACAACACCAAATTCTGCAGAATACTCATACTTTAATTAGTTTTACGCTCACCGCTGCGAAAATAGCAGTTGTACACGAAGCGATCCAAGTATGGGAACAGATATACACAAAAATAATACAGAAGAAGATAAAAATGAACTAAAAGATCTGAATGAAGATAGAAAAATGGAACATGAGGAAATAGGAGATAGAAAACAGGAGGAGAATAAGAAAAAGGAGATAGTAGAAGGGAAATCCAAAACTACAGAAAAAGATGTAGTGACTAATGAAGAAGTAGATTTAGAAAGTGTTTTAAGAGAATTTAAAATATATGGACTGTATCATTTGAAGTTTATGCTGCTTATTGGGATGCTCGCGTTTGGTAGTATGTGGCATAGCGCAAATTATGTGTTTGCTGTTGAAAATGTTCGATACAGGTAAGTGATTTTGTATTTATTTATCAGCTCTACAATTTGTTCAGATGTTATAATCATTGTCAGTCTCAGTTATCAGTTCTCTTAATAAACTCTATGATGGTCTTAGGTCTAATTTGTATCGAATTATTTTTTTTAAATACGTTGCCTCGCACTTGTTCGAATATCCAATGGTTATTCCGGGAATTGTAATTAGTGTTCGTAAGTTATACTGCTACACTATTGGGTTCGATTCCTAGGTCGAGCAAAGTATTATTGCGATTTTCTATAAAATTCTCCGTGGTAGCTCGGACTTTGGATTGTTTCCCGATTAATGGCAATAAGCTTAACCCCTATAAATGGGACCTAAACATTCCGGCGAAATGTGGGTGAAAATTTCTACACCTTTGCTTAACTCCTCGAAGAATATGTATAAGTGTGATAGTTTGGCATTATTAAAAGTATGTTTTCTTTCCAGGTGTAAACATCCTCTCTGTGATTTTTCAGAGCTTATAAAACTAGATCTTAATTCAAATCTAGATCTCAAATGTCACAAGTATAACTTATTTCTTGATGGCAATGGTACATGTGATGAAGAGAATTTCAATGTGAATACTTCTATAGATTGTGATGAGTGGGTTTATGAACGGCCTGACAGTTTTGTTGCAGAGGTAAGGTTATTTCGGCTTTAAATATTTCTATAAAATTCTAAGTACTTTCAAGGGTCCTTTTTATATTGATTCTTTTTATTTATCACTGAGACCGTATTCTATTGTAATCGCCACTAGATCAGTTAGAGTTCACATTGACCACATCTTATGATGGACAATGGGAAAATGTAATTTGAAATTGCGGACAGAGAACTCAGTAGCAGAGTTGGGTAATGCTTGAAGCTGAAGTACTTTATTTTTTCTTTTAAAATATTTTACAACAGAATGCATAATCCTCATCCTCAATTCGATAGTAATATTATGAATGCGAAAGTAGCTCCGTCTCTCTGTTACCTTTTCACGCCTAAACCGCTGAACAGATTTCAATAAAACGGGAACGAGATACATTGTATCGTATTCCAAAACGTCGTTTTGGAATGTCAGTGAAAAGCTGCGAGCTATTACAGCTAGAGCTATTGTTTTTTTCTCTGTTCCAGTTTAATCTTGGATGTCAGGATTGGAAGAGAACCCTTATCGGGACCATGCACAGCGCTGGATACATGCTGGGGCTATTCCTAGTCGGCCCTATATCAGACAAGTATTATAGTTGGGGTTTTATGTGAATCTTCCAATATTTAGGCAATATGCTCGCCTCAGGCAGGCAGGTTTCCTCACAAACATCTTCCCATAATTTCGAAATGTCTGTGCCTTGGATAAGACCTCGGGTCTATTACTGGCCAATTTAATGGCTATCACTGGACTCACTTTGCCTTTTCTGGTTTCATGCAGGCCTTACCTATTTACTTTATTATTTTTAATTTGTGTGCTTTTTTGTCTTTTGGTTTCCTCGAAAAGATGCTAAAGTTGATATCTGAGTGGCAATATTTCCGACCAATAATTATTACTTCCAGGTTTGGCAGAAAAAAAATGGCAATATTTGCATCAGTAGCTTGCGCTGCGATTGGCTTATCTAAAAGTGTCGTCTACTCTTACTGGCTATATGTCTTACTTGAGACGTTAGAACCTCTACTAGGAGATTGCTACTCGGCTACATTTACTTTAGGTAAATTTACTAATATATTATTTTTGAAAGCGTAAAAAAGCAAAGCACAAAATGAAGCACAGATTCATGCAAGAATTCGGTGCTATAAACAGTGATTAATTACTTAAATCTCAATGGGACAAAATTCAAGTTTATTTTATACACAATGGGTTTGCGTTTGACCGTTTCTATGCCTGTTGGTAAACTTACGTCAGAATGTAGCCGTGTTAAGTTGCGACTCATTCCTTAGTCTCATTGAAGTGCTTATACCAACATTTTTTTTTTCATTTTTTTTTTTAAGAGTTTGTATTGTCTGATAAATTTGATACCGACTGAACCAGAATGACTTCCATTGAGTATAAGTATATAAATTAAGGAAAACTTAATGTTTCAGCAATAGAAACAGTCACAAAGGAGCATCGCCCATTAATAATATTTGTACTCAGCATATTCACAGCATTTGGAGGAATCACTGTAGCTATCATAGCTTGGCTAGCACCTAACTGGAGAATCTTTTTGATAGCTATATACGCTCCAGGGTTTCTCTACATCCTATACATATTCTGGATGGACGATAGCGCAAGATGGCTTCTAAACAAAGGCAAGAAAGAAGAAGTAAACAACATGATCAGACAAGCAGCTAAGATGAACAATATAGTAATAAATGAAGACAAACTATCCAAGTTGAAATGCGAAGAGAATTCTTCAAATGTAAGTTTGAGAACTCTCTTAAAAATGACGTTTTCTTCAAAGAAATTGTTCTTGAGATTACTGTACTGCATTTGTATGTGGTTCACTGCATTATTCAATGCGTACTCGCTGTTGATAAACTCGGTATCGTTAAAAGGAAATAAGTACTTGAACTATGGATTGACGGTACTAAGTGGAATACCAGCGAGTTTTGTGCTATTGTATCTACTGTTGAAATGTAAGAGGAAAAATCCTTTGATATTCACCTTTTTGCTGACTGGTGTATGTTGTACGGCGCATTCGATGATGCCGGAGGGTACGTACGAATTAATAACTGCTACATCTACGAAAATAAAACTTATTGTATTCGTTATCCTCGCTACTTATAGATAGATAGAATATTCTTTATTGTACACCAAAGTATAAAATAAAAATAACATTACGGACGTTATAGGAGTACAATTGGCGGTCTTACCGCTGAAAGCAATTTCTTACATATCTGTAAGAAATTGTTTTTAGCGGTTGTCACCATTGGATGGACAAGAGTCGTGTAAAATTGGATAAGGGGAGGTCAAAGGTGTACTTCCTACTATATATATATATATATATATATATATATATGTATATATAAATAATATTGAAATAAATAATAATATTAAATGTGAAAGTTTGTGAGGATGGATGGATGGATGGATGGATGTTTGTTACTCTTTCACGTAAAAACTACTGAACGGATCTGGATGAAATTTGGCACAGAGATAGATTATAGTCTGGAATAGCACATAGGCTACTTTTTATCCGGGTAAAATGTATGGTTCCCGTGGGATAGCGGGCGAAGCCGCTGGCGGAAAGCTAGTACTTAATAAATAAATTATACTAAGTGATAGCCTAGGGGTGTGACCATTGGACTGCCGCCAAAGCACGCACCTCTGACTATTCAAAATCATGTGCGTAATTATGAAGGAAAACATCGTGAGGAAACCTGCATGCATGAGAGATTTTCTCGACGGCATGTAAAGTCTGCCAACCCGAATTGCCTAATCCCTCTCATACTGAGAGGAGACCCGTACCCAGCAGTGGGACAGTATATAGTTTGATTATTATTATATTATTATTATTATGTAATAGATAAATAGATGAACACAAAATATTTATTTTAGATAATGATGGAACCTTAACCTAAAATCTTCCATTCCATTCTATTCTATTCAGGTGCCAGTGAATAATACCAGTATTTTAAACGCATATCACCTACATAGGGACTATATTTCTATTTATATAAAATATAAATTTATAATAATAATCTTCGCCATCCACAGATTATGCCTGGCTATCCATACTGCTATATATAAGTGGACGGTTTTTTTCGGATTTATCGATTCGTATCGTGTACGTGTATACTTCAGAGTTATTTCCAACTTACACCCGGAACACTATGCATGCACTGTGCTCTGCGTTGGGACGAGTAGCCGCCATCATAGCTCCTCAAACACCGTTATTGGTAATTCATTTTACAATTATTTTAATTACTAACTTAACGTGAAGCTGCGGCTGTTTTTTTTTAAATGATGGAATTTTTGGATCTTTATAGTTTTATAGTTGTTTTTATATTCGGGGTTGAGACAAACCCAACAAATTAAAGATCATTAAAATGGGTTCACCAGTTCTCGAATTGTACGTGTTGTAACAAACCCGACTTTATTTTATATATGAATACAATCCCCAGTGCCATTCTAATTTATTTTATTCATTCATTTTATTTTATTATATTATTCCTAATAAAAAAAGGAAAAACTTTAAGTTATAATTTTATAATGTACCGATTTGAGTTTATTTGTTTACTAAGTATTAATTAGATGTCAACTTATGTGGTGCCCAAGATACAGGCCTAGCCTAGGTTGGGACCATTGGGATTTGTTAAAAAATGTAAAGTTTAATTTGGTAAATATTTTTTTTATTATTTATTATTCATTGGCAACTTTTAAGAGGAGAAAAAGATATGATTCGCACGTTCCTCTGTCCGTTGCAATTACTGACCTAATATTTTTGGAAGGAGTCCAGGTCATGTCTCCATCTAAACCTACAGATAAAACACGAAACTATCATAGAACAATAATCTAAAGCTTATTTCGTTTCTTTATATTTCAGTTGGACTATTGGGTAGGTCTACCGTCACTTATAATGGGTATCCTGTCGATGCTGACAGCGTGTGTAGTGACCCTATTACCGGACACTTCAGACGATGTGCTCCCAGACAACGTGTACCAGGCAGAGGCTATTGGGAAGAAGGAAAAAGAAGTTAATGTTATTTCTAAATTGTAAAATGTTTGTTAAGTCTAGCGACACGCCCTCGCTTAGCTCTGGGCTCTATTATATGTATAATATGATGCCTATATTTAAAGTTAGGACTCTAGCAATACATCAGTAAAAACTTTATTCAATTCCATGCAGTAGTTTTTGCGTGATGCGAGTACAAACACATTGACAGACAGACAAAAATTCTAATAAAAACTGTTATTTAATTAGCTTCTGTTGGTCTAATATTATAGACCTTATATTCGTTTCTCAATATCTAAAATGTCTGTACATTGTAGATATAAAAAAAAACGAACATAATTTTAAAAGGCTTGTGGAGGGACGGGGAGTGTTGTCCCTCGCACCAAAGGGAGGATCCTTCGACCAGGCGGTGTTATGCCTGGCGGGCCACTGCCCGACGGTTGATGTCGGGGGGTTGCATATATGCAAGTTGCACGGTAAACTTTACTTGCGCGATTATCTTTGCGATTAACTTGTACGAAAAAGAAGCAACAAGTCCTGACTTGTTGCTTCTTTTTCGTACAAGTTCTTATGTAGCTCGATAGATGTCGCTACAGGCTCATGTCAGCCGGATAAAATTGTATTATTATACCTATTCACGTATTTATAATATAATAAATAAATATCCTGGGACATTTTACACAGCACCATCTAGTCCCAAACGAAGCAGAGTTTGTACTACTAGACAATGGATATAATACTTATATACGTTCTTTTGTAAATATAAACTTATTAATAAATAAATATTTTTATCACACAAATGTTTGTATACTTGATTATATATGATTTGATTCAAATGTTTGTATATGATTTTGAAACAATCGTTGTTAGGATCCTTAACCAAACAAATTTAATGGTCTTAAAAACTGTCAAACGAAAATCTTTGTAGAAAAGATGCAGAAATACCCTTAACACTGTCCACAAAATTGTATTCAGCAACAGGAATAAGTTAAAAAATAAACTAGGTATAATATATAGAGAATTCCCGGCACGTTTGATTCTCGGTTGGAACGAGAAGGCGAGTATTGAATCGGCTTTTGGTGTCAGCACACGAGTGTAGCGTACAGTCATGAGCAAAGATATTATGTAAACACAAAAGTGCTAACATACCATCATGCCATCGCGTCTGTATTCACCAAAGGGTTAGGCAGAGGTGTACTTATCTACACCAACAGTTCGCCGGTATGTTTAGTTCCCATGTAATAGGGACATGCAACCCAGCAAAAATTCAGACTCCGAGCTGCTACTCGGAATTTCACAGAAAAACCCAAGAACACTTTGCTCGACCCGGGGATCGAACCCAGGACCTCTAGCGTAGCAGTCGCGCTTGGGACTAGACCAACGAGCAAAAGTGCTAAACTGATTTTTTTATGAATGAACGATTGCAACTTTGAGGTAAACAAATAGGTCACTGGGTCGTAAATATTATGTTCGTATATACCACAAATTTTCTATCAGTAAGTAAGTACTTTAGAAGAAAACGCTTTTGAAATAGTGTACTTATACATAATTATTTATGCTGGTAGTTACTAAGACAAATTTTTATTTTACTCCTTTTATTTTTTTCTGCCTGTTGATAAATGTTGATTTTCACCAAAGACATTTAATACACTAGTTATTTTAAATGTCTTTGACTTTCACACAAAAGATTCCCATAATTATTATTGATCTATGCCTCCATAACTAGTTTCAAATTACCGCTGTAACACATAGGATGCCGATAGACAATTTCGCATCAAGACATGCCTAATTCACCGCTCGAATATAGCTTAGTTTCAATCGGCCGCCTTCGCTCGTCCGTGACGCGAATGCGCGTCGATCTCCACCGAATACGAAGCTATGTGAGCATAGCACTGCAGCTTACGCCTTGGCCACGGAACATTCGCTGCAACAAAAATTAGCGTAGTCAAGTGGCGGAGCGTCTTGCGAGTTGCGACTAAAACAAATGTATGGAAAAGTACTGAGCATCGCCGGCGCGCCGGTCGCCGGCGATGCTCAGTACTTTTCCATACATTTGTTTCCATACGCGTTTTCCATACGCGACCTGCGAAACGTGCCGAGCGAAGCGCCACAGCGTCGGGCGGTGCGGTCAGTCTATACTGGGGGGCTAGACAAGTTGCAATTTGGCATTCGAATCGACAAACGAATAGACAGAAAATGTATGGAAATGTCACAAGCTTTCGACAAATCAGGCTGTCACTAATGTCATTTCCATACATTTTCTGCACGACGACGCGACGTGCAAATTATGCCGCGCGGATGGTTGCTTGCGTCGCCAGTCGCGTCGCCCGTCGCGTCGCTTGTGTCCCGTGGCCAAGGCGTTAGAATCTGTATTAGAAGCACGTTGGATGCATTTTCTTTATTTTCTGTAGCACGAAATATTCTGTTGTAGGTTGTGGCGTTATGGAAATCGTGATTAGGTCTTAACGTTGTGTGGTACACACTATCATGCTTGTATTCCCCGAAGGGTTGTGTAGAAATGTACTTATGAAAACCACAGTGCGGTAAATTTTTACCGGTCACAAATTCAGCCTTCGAGTCCTACTGAGAATTTCTTAACAGAAACACAATAACACTGCCCGAACTAGGCACTTGCATTGAACACTTGCTACTCCCAGATAACTGAGATTGAGAGCTTTTTTATAGAGAAACATTTTCATGCTAAGATTATCAGTTATTTTAATAAAGGAAAAAATCTACTGGCGGGTAGGATTCCAACCTGCATCTTCTGGTTAAATACACTAGACGCTATGACTTCTAAGCCACCGCGAGTCACCTTGACGTAAATTTAGAATGTGAAGGAAAATTTCGACTTGGGACTTAGAACCATTAGACTTAGAGGCAGTGGCAGTGAGGATTATGTGTAGACGGAACTTATGCATGAAACATACATTAAAAATACATATAATAATTATATACGAACACGTCTGAGTCCCCGAACTGTTAGGCAGTTTTAGGGCCTATCCTATCTGTAAACGAGCGAGCCTATAGGTGTTAGGAAGCTGCTAACACGATATTCCTACGTATGTAAGTATACTGAGTATATGTATTATTTCCAAGTGAATTGCCAAGACCCGACTTAAGAGAACCAACTGCACTAAGCTAGGAACGCCTTATCAGATTTATCCTATAAGCCCCTCTAGACGATAAGGCTACTTCTCTTTACTAATAAAATCTTATAGAAAGCAAGTTTTTGGTACTATTAAATTACATTACTACTGGTATTTTGCATATATAGCTACAATTATAAATGCTATTTTATATACCTACCACAGATCTTTAAGGGCCACGCTAACCACCGGATAAATTCAAAATTGGAACAGTATTTGTATGAAGGATCTGCTAAATAATTTAACAGGAACTAAACTAAACTGTGAAACAAACCCTAAATTAAAGCATTTTGTTATTGCAACCAGAGATAAAAACAAACTCGATTTTTTTCCCCTTTTAGGTAGGTATTGTGGAGGCTCTTGTCCTCCAGTACCGGGTTAAGGTATTTAAGAAGTAAGATTATTTATCGTTAATAGACTTTTATTGGGAGCACTGAAAATCAAGTTCACATGTCATCGTGTCGGTGACACAACTACTCTATAACATTCTACGTCAGTTATTTGAATCATAATACAACGGCCAGTAATATATCAGCCTTGGATCATTGATACTAAGTTAAATAGACAATTAACTGTAACAGCATTACGTCTGAGATCCGGACACGTACCATTAAACAAGTTTGCTTTTATGATGAGAAAATCTAACTCCCCAAATTGCGCTTTATGCGGTGTAGAGGAAGACGTGCATCATTTGTTGATGGAATGTGTCCGTTATCAGACGCACCGAGCGTCCCTGATGAGAACCCTTAATTTGAGTAGGTTAAGTATAGGTATGTTTAATGATAATAAATCATTAAACATACCTATACTTAACCTACTATCGAAACCTTCATCTGAAGTTTCGAAAAACCTGTTTATGTTTTTTCATTAATTTGCAAGTAGAATTAAGTGTGTATATGTATTAGTGATAGTATTGTTCCTTTAGGTTATGATGGAATTGGCACATTAATGTATAAAAATTCCTTAAATAAAGAGAAAAAAAAATAAAAAAAATAATATCAAATATTGGTAGCGACCTTTGTAGGCTCTACAGTATACAATGCGTACAGTATCGTCCAAAGTAATATAGCGACCCTGTATTAATTCACTGGAGTACATTTGTGCACGCTAAAGTTTAATTAAAAACATGCGCCGCCAACATACTTTTATGAATTTAAAACATACCGTTATGAAAATTATACAAATATTTTAAGTGCACCGACCGCTGTTTTTTTGAGGATGGAGAATTAATCAAAGCGGAGGTTGTGTTAAATTAATAATATATGATCTTACTGAAAATAGTTTTCGATATTTTAATGCGAAATTAGTCGGTTGTAATATTAATAAAACTAATCAAGCTTTAGCGTAGCTGTTTTTTAATAATTTGAAAACAAATTAATACTAAAAAAGAGAGGTATAGAGAGAAGAGGTAGAAAGGGTTTAAGAGAGGTGGGGCTCAGACATTTATGGCTCAAATCTGAAGCAACCCATCTGGGGAAGTACCTCCACCTTATAGAAAACTGAAGCCAAATAACACACTTTATTGTGTGTTGTGGTCCTGCAGTGAGTAAGGTTTGCCAGAGCTCTTTCTAAGGATGCGCTGCGCTGGCAGAATATATTCCCTCAAACTGTCGGCGCAGTGAATCCTCCATAAACCTCTAAGAGGTTTTTCTGGTCGGCAACGCGCGAGTGATACCCCTGGTGTTACAAGTGTCCATAGGCTATGGTAACCGCTTACCATCAGGCGGACCGTATGCTTGTTTGCCACTTTAGTGGTATAAAATAAAACTTACGGTCCCATGAAGATTTTATTTTCAGTACACAAACAGTAAATATTGTATATGGACATGTTATAAGATTACAATATATAAGGTCAGGTCAGTAACAAAGTTAAAGTAAGCCTTGTATTTCACGAACTATAAAATATTATACATAGGTATTATTAATTAATTATTTATTTAACACTTTGTACACTTGAAAAACAAAATAAATATAAGGTAAAATACAAGTAGGATTTGATGTGAATGTAAATAATTATGATGTATAATATATTATATGATATATGACACATCATATTATCTTTATGACCTCTGTTTGTCCATACCCGGGCGCTCATGCAAACGCTGTCTGCAGTAATATTTGGATTAAGTAGAAATACATCACAGTTATATTCCAATCGCTATGCAAATTGAATCAAAACCAAATATATTACTAAGTGATCATATTAACATATATCAATCGCTATTAACCGTCACATAAATGGGATTCCATTGTATAAATGGTTCGGCTGCGAATTTAATTTTTGGTCGCCAATCGAAATTTTGGACTAAAATGCATCTCTCCCTATCATTGGTGGAAATTTGCATGAATAATTTTAAACTGTACCCACTGTTTTACTGGACGAGTCCATTTTCAATGAAATAGGGTTGCCAGTTGGCTAAAAATTATCAAATTAATTGCTGGCAGAATAGGAAATTATTATTTTTTCTGTGGAGGTGGGCATCGTATATCGTAGGCAAGCGAAGTGCTGGACGGAGAAAGAAATCCTGGCTATTAAACATCCGAGAGTGGACCAGAATTACTTACCAGCGTCGAAGATCTGTTCCGCTTGGCAAAAGATCGGGAGAAATTCGCTGAGCAGGGGAAATGTATGGAAATGACACAAGCTTTCGACAAATCGGGCTGTCACTAATGTCATTTCCATACATTTTGTTTGTCGATTCAAATGTCAAAATGCAACTTGTCTAGCCCCCCTGACGGCCAACCTCCAGTAATGGAGAGGCCCCAAAATGAGAAGTGGAGGTGACTCGAAGACTCCAGAGGGTCAATAACAATGTTGTTCACTTAAGTAATAAGTACAGTATCTTTCGGAAAAAGAGTTGCAACCATGGATATTTTAATTGTTGTTTGACTGCGTGTAACTGATAATTCCAATAAACTCAAATCAGTCGAGCCGAACTCAAGTTGTTCGCTTATGCTACAATTTATTTGGTGTTTTCTTTCCATTTGTCCGTATTTCTCTATAAAAGTTATCCTCCGCCAATTGAAGTTGGTAACCCTATAGAATGTTCCCACAAATTGTCGCCCAAAGTGGTCCGATGTGGGTGAGGGGCCTGAGGGGGCCCACTCGGGAGGCTTGGGGAGGATTTTTTCGGGATCGCACGTTAGGGCTTTCGGCAATTTAGCTAATTGCAGTTCATTTTCACTTCATTTTATTCGCATAAAGGTTTATGCGGGGATCAAAGGTTTGAGGGCCTGGCTTTAATGGATCATGAATATTTGTGTTTTTTATTAATTAAGATTTCTACGTAGGTACTGTGGTATGTACGGAAGAGGTGCTGTTTTTGAGATTGGAATTATTTTAATTTTTTTGTATATTTAGTATTAGGTGACTGCCTCATTAGCCTTAGCGCGACTACTATGCTCGAGGTCCTGGAGTCGATTCCTAGGGCGAGCAAAATGTTATTGATATTTTCTACCCGGTTAATGGCAATAGGCTCGCTTCCTATAACATGGGACCGTAACATACTGGTGAACTGAGGGTGTACACATCAGTTGAGTAACCATGTTCACGCACAGTATGGGCGTATGTTATGTCCCAAATAATAGGGGGCGAACCTATTTACGTAGTAAATTTTTTGTTGCATAAGTTACAAATTAAAAATACAAGTTAAAAAAAATACCAGTCTCGCTATTTTTCCTCAAAACACCACAATTAAATTAACCTACATAAGAAAAAATCACATTCTTCAAAAAAAGAATCCAACAAAAAAGAAGAATCATTACATTTTTATTCAAACCAATGGCCATATTCCAGCGTTTCAAAAAATATGTTCTACATTTCACACATGTGATATGCCAATAGATTAAAAACCTCGCAAAAAAAAGCGGTTGTGGCGCCATAGGCTTCAAAAATAGTATTTGTTCGAATGTAACATGAACACGTCACCGCAGGCCGTATTTGATGGGGCGGTTACATTGTGCTTACGATAAGCAAAAAAAATATACTACTGACATATGGTATCGAGCTGCAGGCTACTAAAAAAAGCATAGCCTAGCTTTTTTATTACCATTGTTCACTGATATACGTCTATGCTTTTATTATTATGCACTAGCCTTTGCCCGCGAATTTGTTCCCATAGAAGTTGATTTTTCCCCCGCTTTTGCAACATTTTTTATTAATACTCAGCTCCTATTGGTCGTAACGTGATGATATAGAAGCCTTCCTCAATAAAAGAGCTATCTAACTGAAAGAATTAGCGCGTTCAACCAAATAAACAAATAACCGATTAGCTAAGCTTGCTTGCCACGGTCAGTATGTGGATCGCCGACCACATTTTACACATAAAACCCCTCCGTGCCTCGGAGAGTACGTATAGCAGTTGGTTTCGGCTGTCGTGTGACAACCGTTACTGGTATTCCGAAGAAATTGGGTTGCGGAGGTCTGGTCTACAAATACTGATATTCATTTATATATTAGCACACCTCTGCTTAACCCTGTGGTATGCTATGATTTAGACTCTTGGTAACACTGTACTATAAAATATTTTCTTTCTTTCTTTCTTTCTTTCTTTCTTTCTTTCTTTCTTTCTTTCTTTCTTTCTTTTTCATTCTTTTTCTTTCTTTCTTTCTCTCTATTTCGTTCTTTCTTTCTTTTTCTTTCTTTCTTTCTTTCTTTCTTACACCAAAACATATTCGATATTTAATCTTTAGAATTCTTAGAAGACCTAAAGAATGACAAGGAATAACGACTTTAATTTAAAATTCGTTGCTCAACAAATAATAAAACTCATTATTCCCGTAAAAGACAATTAGACATAACATGACGCTTCACTGCAATCCCCGCACACATCTAAATGAAAATTCCTTGAATGTTATGTTTTCATCCCCTGTGGTAAACAAAATAGAAATCCAGTCACAAAAATATTCTCTACGCCGCAAAAGCTACCTTAACTCCCAACCGCTTTGTTGAAAAAAACATAAAAATTCTATGGTAACATTTTTTTCTTTTTAGGTACAGTATTCTTTTTGATGCTTTTGATATGACATAACATGAATGAGTTAAAATATTATCTGCGTAAAAGCATTACTTTAATTAAAGTCGATGTACAGGATGTTAATTTATTTTATTTTATGTGATGAAAATACTTTTTAGTAGATTAAGATTTTATGTCCTGTGCACATAGATTTCGCCAGAAGTTTTTAAGTTTGTTTGTGGTCGTTGGCGCGACTCCTGGGTTCGATTTCCAGGTTAAGCAAACGGTTGTTAGATTTGATTGTGATATTCTCAGTTGAGCAGCTCGCAGAGTTTGAATTTGTGTTTGGTTGATTGAGGATGGAGGCTCGTCCCCTATTACATAGGACCTAAACATACCGGCGCACTGTGAGTATACAGCTATACACTTTTGCCTGACCCTTAGGAAAAAAAGCAGTGATAGCCTAGGGGTGTGACCACTGGACTACCAAGTCAAAGGTCTCGAGTTCGAATCCAAGGCACGCACCTCTGACTTTTCGAAATCATGTGCGTAATTATCACTCGCTTTAACGGTGAAGGAAAACATCGTGAGGAAACCTGCATGCCTGAGAGATTTTCTCGACGGCATGTGTAGTCTGCCAACCCGCATTAGGCTAGCGTGGTGGACTACAGCCTAATCCCTCTCATACTGAGAGGAGACCCGTGCCCAGCAGTGGGACAGTATATGGGTTGATTATTATTATAATTTAGGAAAAAAATCAATGCAGTTTTACGTTACCTAATCCCAATCCTCACAGTCATATCTTATATTTCTTATAATGTCACAAACATCAAAACTGTTGTGATGTCATACCGCGCCTATGTTGAATCTTCGTTACGGTACGGATTAATCATGTGGGCAAATAGTACCGACGGCGATAGAGCATTTATTGCACAAAAAGAATCCATACGCGGGATACGGGATTCCATCGGACGAATCATGTCAACCAATATTCAAAAAGCTTGGTTTGCTACCATTACCTTCGTTATATTTGTATGAAGCGTGTATGTTTATACGTAAATATAAAGAACTCTTCAAAACAGCAGAGGATGAAAGTTCTCGAAGTCGCCGTGACCAATTCAGACTTGTATTAGAGGAAACTCCTAGGTTATCAAAATATAATAAAAGCTGTCTAACCATGTGTATACGAAGTTATAATTAATAAATTACCGAATACTTTGAAAACACTTAATTCCAAACTATTTACAATAAAACTGTACGAATGGCTTAATAAAAATAACTTCTACTGTATTAAAGACTTTTTTGAACATAAATGTACTTAAATTGATTTCGTCAAAAACTTTTGCATGCTTTATTTTTAAGCAAAACATGTATGTGCCTATATTTTTCTTTGTAACACCTTTATATACCATGTTTTTACGCAAATAAAGATATTATTATTATTCATATTATTATTTAAAACAACAGCCGGTTTTAAGTAACAGAACTAAGAGGAAACGAAAAAAAAACAAAAGAGAACATGATATCTCAGCTTTGTTACGTACCTAATTAATTTGTAAAGTAATTTCCGAAGCCTGGCAGAGTAATAAATTTACTCATATGAACGTAAAAGCTATCTTCTGCCTATTAAATTACTCGTATAAGTTAATTGCTTACAACGGTATTAGTAAGAATCGATTCTACTTTCATGTTGCCACCTTTGATATTAAAATGTTAATTATCATGCTCCTTTTGATATAACCCTTTAAATTTAATGTAGAAATGGAACATGAGAGCTCCTAATATATTGAATTTAGTATAGCGTATAGGGAAGTTAATAATATAACAGAAACAATATTAATTAAATTACCATTCTGTATATTCCACAGTAAGATTTTTCTTATGATTTTTGTTTTATGAAATGATGAAATGAAATGGTGAATTGAAATGATGAAATGAAATGATGAAATAAAATTATGAAATGTAATGATGTAATGAAATGATTATATAAAATGATGAAATTAAATAAGTAAGAAAATGCCGCAAAACATTGACTTGTAAAAGTGTGAAAAAATCTATTTGCAGAAATAAATATCATATTTTCATTTCATTTCAATTTATAGGGTGGAGATTTCATTACTCTGGATCTTTATAGAAGGTGAACTAGACCATTATTTAGTACCCATATCAATAAAAACACCGTACTTTCAATTATTTTTTTTACAATTCCTTTAATTTTGTATGCAAAGAATTAGCGCGGACGTTAAACTTATTGTAGCTATACTAGGTATTTATCAATCCAGAGATAGCGAGTACATAAAAAGCGCGCCCCCGCTGCCGCGTAAGTCAATGTACGGCGGTGATGCATAGAATTTTGTGAAAATTTAGGATAACTATTAATCACTTTATCATGGAAGTGCATACAGATACCAATTATAAATTATGTCTAACATGTTATATTTTACCCATACTACACTACGTTGAAGCAGTGCAGGTAATAAAATGACCATCCTGTATGTTCCACAGTAATCTTTTTCTTATGATTTAATTTAAATTAATAAAAAATAAAAAAAATAAAAAAACGGGACATTTTTACACAGCACCGTCTAGTCCCAAATTCACTAAGCAGAGTCCATTCACTAAGTTTCACTAAGTTTCACTAAGAATTCACTAAGTCCTAGTTCACTAAGCAGAGCTTGTACTATGGGTACTAGACAATGGATATAATACATACCTATATACTTTTTTTTGTTGTAAATACATACATATAATACATAATAAACACCCAGACAAAAACAAACACTTGAATTCATCACAAGAAATGTTTGTGTCCTGTGGGAATCGAACCCACGACCTCGTGATCAGCAGTCCGGTACTCGAACCACACCAGTGGACCACAGACGTCGTCAATATTGTTTGAACAGAAATGTTTTAATATTGTTTAAACACTACTACTACATTTATCTGATTGCATCCGCTAAATCCTTACCGCTGTTTCACAGCTAGCTAATAATTTCCTGTTAAATTAGCTGGCAGGTAATTTCATACAATTTTTGTTTCATTTTTTAATATATCCGGGTAGTGGTTATGCAGACTGTTGTGAAACAGGCCCTTCTTCTTCTTCTTCTTAGTCGAGCACTCTTGTCAGAGTGGTCGTGGTAATAACGATGGTATGCTCGCTGGGTTACCGTCGGTATCGTCTCTCTTCTGAGCGTCACGGCTTTCGAAATGCTTCGCCACTTTTAACGATTAGTGACATTACGAAAGCCCTGTAACATTGTAGTCTGGGTTGCTTTAGGACCTTAGACTTTAGTAACTACTAACCTCCACTTGCTACGAAAATGGCACACTACTTTTGGTTCATCCGCATTCATACATTATCATACACATATTAAAAAAATAAAGCTACAAAAATATGGCGAGCAATTTAATTTGTGCTCACACCAGAAACTAAAACAAACATTACATAGACGATTTCCTTGGAACACAAACGTGTAAGCACCCCGTACTTTGCAAGGAATATCTCCTGTAGAAACTGTCTTCAAACAATCAAAATACTACGTCATCTGATTCAATAAACCGTCTTACTTCACCTCAAATTGTAGCCCAAACTCAAATATTTGGACAAACATTCGCTATTGGACAATGCTAAGTAAGCGCCAAGAATCTATGCTGAATAAGTGTGGGGCTATAGATGTAGCGTGCATAAGAAATATTGCCCAACTTTGCGAATCAGGTTTCCATTCCGCACTGTGGCTTACCAACAGGCAAAATAGTGGTCAAACGTAAGCCCATTTATTTTGTAGCGACATCTATCAAGTTATATAAGAAATTGTACGAAGTGATAAATCCTAAATCACGCAAGTGAAGTTTACCGTGCAACCTGCATAAATACAACCGCCCGACATCAACCGTCGGGTAGTGGCCCACCCGCCTGGTCGGAGAATCCTCCCTTTGGATGGAGAGACATCGTCCCTCGTCCCTTCACAAATAATTTATTTTAACATAGGTACTGGACATAGCAGAAAGTTATAAAAAAGTTAGAACTATTAGTTTGGCGACGTCTGTGGTCTAGTGGTTCGAGTACCGGACTGCTGATCACGAGGTCGTGGGTTCGATTCCAACAAGATACAATTAATATTTATGTGATGATGAATATAAGTATTTGTGTTTGTCTGGGTGTTTCCTATGGATAATAAGTATGTATTTATAAAAAAAAAGTATATAAGTATTATATCTATTGTCTAGTACCCATAGTACTCTGCTTAGTTTGGGACTAGATGATGCTGTGTAAAAATGTCCCCAATTTTTTTTTTTATTAGTACAAAGGTACCTGATACTTATGTAATGCTAATATTTATGTTCTGTGGGAATCGAATGGCCTACCTCGTGATCAGCTGTCCGACACTCGACACTAGACCACGGAGGTTGTCAAATATTTATAGATAAAGAAAAGTCAATTGTAATCTTCTCCCGCCGTTTTAAAATCCCCACACTAGAAGTTCAAACATAGACGCTAGCTTCGTTCTAAATCACACGGAAGCCCGTTTGAGCCGCTGCCAACATTACTAAACTAAATCGGATTTAAGCCTTTTGAACGCTAACGAATTTTAAATATGGGTAGTTACGTCCCTGATTTGTTGAAAAGGATTTTAACAGATCATATTGATGTATACTGTTTCAACTTTATCGTCATTTTCATTAGCGTTCGTTCCATGTGAATGTGAATGGCTTGATGATAACGACTGGGTCACCTTAATTTTTTCCTTATAATAATATTTATTTATTTATTTAAACTTCTATGCACAAAAATGGTACATAAGGCGCACTTAATGCCATATGGCATTTTCTACCAGTCAACCTTTGGGTCAAAAAGAGAGTCATGTAACAAAAACAAGGTAGGTATTTAAGTACATGAAAAAAAAGAAAACACTAAATAATTTGGACAGTTAGATAAGATAGCAAGAGGAACAAAAAATATTATAGGTATATATGTAGCATGCGAGGTTTTACTAAATATAGGTAAATTTAGTCGATGCTAATAATGTATAGAGATATGATGGTGTTTATCTCTATAAAAGGAATCACAGGTCAATTATAATTACAACTGCAACTTTATTTGATTCGTCGATTCGTCTTAAACTACTCGTCTAAAACTAATCTTACACAATCTAATACCCGACTCAGACTAATACCCGATACACACTCCTACCCGACACATACTCCTACCCGACACATACTAACTCTAAAACTAACATCGAGTCCTTAAATACTACCTGGGCCTCAACCCCACTCATTTCGACCCTTTCGTGTTCCCACGCAACGGTCATACACTTAAGACATCTGCGTGCAAGATGCAGAAGGCGTCTTACAATGGTTATTAACTTTTACAATGAACTAAAACTTAAATCTACACAAAAGTACATTAACAATAGAACTACCCCATAACCATAAAGTTAAATTTAACAAAAAGACATTATTATTTCCGATTCCACATTCGGCCATCCTGAAATAACATTTGCCCTCAAATGTTTCCTGGACTTTAATCTACCTCTTTTCTTATATAATATACTAACAGCAACCCTTACACAATCAGTCACAATCTTCTTAAACATAATATCTAGCAAATATACTCTAAATATTTCTAGTAATTCTATAACAGCTAATACTACAAAGCCATAACTACAATGTTTAGACTTCGCTTTAGTCAATAGTTTTATACATCTAGCGTCAAAAACATATTTAACGTCTTTTGTTTCGTCAACAACATTATTTTTAAGTATGTGTGACTCTTCAGATTGAATTGAGTCAATGCTTTCAAATTCTACAGTAAACTTATCATTTTCAACTAGCGTGCTAATAGTAAATAAGCCTACATCATTCACCTTGGACCAAAATTCCTCAAAAAATATCTGCTTCCTTTTTTGTTCCACTGATCTCAACTTTTCACGTCCACTTTTACACATTAAAGGTAAATCACTATCTACGTCTACTAAAGCTAATACATTATTATCTCTGATTTCTTCTTGGAGTGTTTCGTTTGGCCTCTTCCTTCTATCACTTAACTCTCGGTGGACTTGCAGGCTATCCACTGTTTCTTCAAACTCGTCTTTTAGCGCTGTCTTTAATTTTTCCCATGACTTCGCGCACCTCTCGTAGTCGACAAATAGCTTCGCCGTCCCACACAATAGTCTTTTAGCGTAAATAATCTTATGCACATCGCTCCACCCGCATAATAACGCCATTTCTTCGAAATCATTCAGCCACTGTTGAACGTTAACGTGGTCGTCACCACTAAACTTCTCTAATGAGCCCTCTACGTCTTGGAATGTAAATAATACACCTTGCGATGAGTTGTGCCGTCGGTATTTCACTGGTGTAGTATCGTCTTGGTTTTCTTCGTCTTCGTCTTCCTCGTCATCTTCGTCATCAAAGTATGATTCGTCTTCATCGTCAGTCATGCGATCTCGTTCAATTAGTAAAGCTGCCCTTAGCCGAGCCAACAGTTCAGGTTTACGACCCGTCACCCTAAGATGCCTTCGTCTAAGCTCCTCTCTGAGCTCAGGAATCCTCATTCCTGCAAGCCGGACGTCTTCCAGCTCGAGCACGTTGACACCTCTCGCGACGCGGTCCATCATACCGTCCATTGCCTCACTAACTTGACGAACTTTACCAAAACTCGACGCTCTGCACTGACACGTCTTTACGTCTTACGTCTTCAATCGTCTTCACGTCTTCCGTTACAATCATGATTCATTGATTGCTGTGATCCCGGACGAGCCCCCAAATGTAGCATGCGAGGTTTTACTAAATATAGGTAAATTTAGTCGATGCTAATAATGTATAGAGATATGATGGTGTTTATCTCTATAAAAGGAATCACAGGTCAATTATAATTACAACTGCAACTTTATTTGATTCGTCGATTCGTCTTAAACTACTCGTCTAAAACTAATCTTACACAATCTAATACCCGACTCAGACTAATACCCGATACACACTCCTACCCGACACATACTCCTACCCGACACATACTAACTCTAAAACTAACATCGAGTCCTTAAATACTACCTGGGCCTCAACCCCACTCATTTCGACCCTTTCGTGTTCCCACGCAACGGTCATACACTTAAGACATCTGCGTGCAAGATGCAGAAGGCGTCTTACAATGGTTATTAACTTTTACAATGAACTAAAACTTAAATCTACACAAAAGTACATTAACAATAGAACTACCCCATAACCATAAAGTTAAATTTAACAAAAAGACATTATTATTTCCGATTCCACATATATGTTAAATACACATAGTATGTTCGCAAAATTCTGTAATATGTACATGAAAATAATGCTCCAATCTTTCTGTTATAGATCTGTATTTATACAAGAATATATCATCATCCTCTAGTACGAGATCCCACCGCTCAAATCGGTATGTATCTGTTTTTTGGATAAGACTATTTTTTAATAAATCTTACGTGATAGTAGAATAGATTACACCAGGGTTGCCTGGCCAAATTTGGCCGCAACTACCTTTAATTATAAATATTCTACTCGAGTTTTGGAGAAAAAATGTAGTCACATGTTTTTTTAATGAATCCAACGTCATTTGAAAGAGAATAGTGTAGTGAGTGGAAAAAGCCATGGTTGCCAGCTCTCAGTCGGCCGCAACTTAAGGGTTGCCAGGTTTAAACAGGTACTCCACTGTTGATAATTTGCAGTCATCTGTTTTTTTAGTAAGTTATATATCAATTTAAAGGTTATTTTTTTCTCTACATTATAACATAGGGTTGCCTGAAAAATAATGGCCGCAAGTAGGGGGTTGCCATCATTTGAATTAATTTATTCCACTTGATGAGGGAGCGAAAAACAAGAATAAAAACGAACAACAAAACATACCATCACGCCTGTATGCCCCGAAGGGTTCGACAGAGGTGTACTAATGTACACCAACAGTTCGCTGGTACTATCCAAGAACACTTTGCTCGACCCGGGAATCGAACCCAGGAGCTCTAGCGTAGTAGTCGCGTTTGGGACTACTAGACCAACGAGGCAGTCTAAACAAACAAAAAATAATATACAGGGTGGCCGGAGAAGTGACGTTCAAAGAGAAAATTTAGATTCCTCTAATCAAAGGGTATCCAAAACACCCCCATGTATGTTTCGCGATTTTCGGTTGCTTAGAAGATACAATGATTTTGATTATTTTTTTAATAATTTCCACCTGACATTGGTTTTGTGTTTTTTCTTTTATTGTTGTATGATTATAAATGTTTTTTTTTATGGTAAGGGATAACTATAATGTCAACTACTTCCCCTAAAATATTGTACACCTAGGCCTAATGGATCATGAAAAAATTGAGGTTAAAGTTCCAATTTTCTGCTTAAGGGTTTCAGTCACAAAAGATTGACTCTTATTTTTTTGTTTGTTTGAATAGTGCAAGGGTTTTGGAGTATTTTTAAAAACTGCCACATATCTTGAAGATAAAAATACATTTAAAAAATCTAGAGATCAATCGGGATTTATTTCCTGTAAATTGCATTCAAAGTAACAAAAGAGTAACTTTTTTTATGAAAACTAGAATAATATTTTAACAAAAATTTTCCACCATCGTACACCACTATTCTACAGAACACCCACAGTTCACTAGTATGTTTAGGTCACGTAATAGGCGAGCCTATTGCCATTAACCGGGTGTAAATGTTAATTTCGAGCTATTACTGCAAATTGCATGAAAAAACCTAATAAGACTGCCCGAACTGGGAATCATACTCCGAACCTTTAGCGTAAGAGTCGCGCTAACGACGACTTAACTAATTTAGTAATGTAGTATTTTTTTTTTAAAGAACGAAATAATTCGCTGTCCACCACGCTGTTTTGGCATCAAACCTATAGATTTTTTTGTTTGGGGTATGAAAATTTAAAGAAATATTGTTCCAGTTTCCATAAAAAAGTTACTCCTCTGCCTTACTGAATGCAATTTACAGGAAATTAATCCTGACTACATTTTTTAAATATATTTTTATCAGTTATTTTTAATGAAGGAAAAAATCGGCGGGCGGGCAGGATTCGAACCTGCGCCTTCTGGTTCGGTACACCAGACGCTCTGACCACTAAGCCACCGCTCGCCCTGCTCGCCAGTCGAAATCTTCCTCCACATTCAAATTTACGTCTTAAGGTGACGTAGCGCCATCTATTGTGAAGAAATGCTTCACAACCGACACGACTAACTTTACAGCTAGTTCAATGTCGTATGATACCGCCTTACCTATTAACTATCTTTTTGTATTTTTTTAGCATTTTCCATGCTAAGATTACAAGTTATTTTTAATGAAGGAAAAAATCGGCGGGCGGGCAGGATTCGAACCTGCGCCTTCTGGTTCGGTACACCAGACGCTCTGACCACTAAGCCACCGCTCACTAACCAGAAGGCGCAGGTTCGAATCCTGCCCGCCCGCCGATTTTTTCCTTCATTAAAAATAACTTGTAATCTTAGCATGGAAAATGCTAAAAAAATACAAAAAGATATATTTTTATCTTCAAGATATGTGGCATTTTTTAAAAATACTCCGAAACCCTTGCACTATTCAAACAAACAAAAAAATAAGAGTCAATCTTTTGTGACTGAAACCCTTAAGCAGAAAATTGGAACTTTAACCTCAATTTTTTCATGATCCATTAGGCCTAGGTGTACAATATTTTAGGGGAAGTAGTTGACATTATAGTTATCCCTTACCATAAAAAAAAACATTTATAATCATACAACAATAAAAGAAAAAACACAAAACCAATGTCAGGTGGAAATTATTAAAAAAATAATCAAAATCATTGTATCTTCTAAGCAACCGAAAATCGCGAAACATACATGGGGGTGTTTTGGATACCCTTTGATTAGAGGAATCTAAATTTTCTCTTTGAACGTCACTTCTCCGGCCACCCTGTATATTATTTTTTGTTTGTTTAGACTGCCTCGTTGGTCTAGTAGTCCCAAACGCGACTACTACGCTAGAGCTCCTGGGTTCGATTCCCGGGTCGAGCAAAGTGTTCTTGGATAGTACCAGCGAACTGTTGGTGTACATTAGTACACCTCTGTCGAACCCTTCGGGGCATACAGGCGTGATGGTATGTTTTGTTGTTCGTTTTTATTCTTGTTTTTCGCTCCCTCATCAAGTGGAATAAATTAATTCAAATGATGGCAACCCCCTACTTGCGGCCATTATTTTTCAGGCAACCCTATGTTATAATGTAGAGAAAAAAATAACCTTTAAATTGATATATAACTTACTAAAAAAACAGATGACTGCAAATTATCAACAGTGGAGTACCTGTTTAAACCTGGCAACCCTTAAGTTGCGGCCGACTGAGAGCTGGCAACCATGGCTTTTTCCACTCACTACACTATTCTCTTTCAAATGACGTTGGATTCATTAAAAAAACATGTGACTACATTTTTTCTCCAAAACTCGAGTAGAATATTTATAATTAAAGGTAGTTGCGGCCAAATTTGGCCAGGCAACCCTGGTGTAATCTATTCTACTATCACGTAAGATTTATTAAAAAATAGTCTTATCCAAAAAACAGATACATACCGATTTGAGCGGTGGGATCTTAGGCTACTCCTAGCCCTTTTCCCAACCATGTTGGGGTCGGCTTCCAGTCGAACCAGATGCGTATAAATATTTTACACGTAGCGACTGCCATCAGCACTCCGCAACCCAATTTCTGGGCAATACTGACATTCGAAGAATAGACTGCTTGTCAGGCTTTTTGTGCTTCTGGCTACAACTAACGATTGTCATGGGCATTCATATGACAACCTAGTCTAGACTGGACTGGGCTAGGAGATCCAAAATAAAATAAATGAAAAAAAATAAGCTAGTAAAACGTTTTATTGAATTAGGACCCCATAAATGTATTAGGCTTTATTTTAAATAAACGTTATTATTATTATTTATTATTATTAATGTTTTGTTCAAATTACGCTTTATTCGTCCTAATAAAATCCCTTTCCTAATAAATCTATTTTTCATATTAACAACTAGAGAACCAAAACAACTAAATACAGTACCGGCCGTTCCACGAACATGACGGGATTATTTGCACGAATAACATCACCGGGAACAGCTGTAATATTTCTAGCGATATCCGTACTCGTAATGAGCCGATGTATCGTATCAAGTAACTTGTTAACCCGTTACACGACCCTCTTGCTTGGTGGCACCGTAGTATTTTTCACTCAATTTAGTGTCAACTACCCACATGAGACTACATTGCCGTGTAGGTCACCTATTACTTTTCCTGAAGCTCGTAATGGAGTATATAATAAATATTTTGGGATATTTTTTACACAGCACCATCTAGTCCCAAACTAAGCAAAGCTTGTACTATGGGTACTAGACAATGGATCTAATACTTATATACTTTTTTTTGTAAATACATACTTATAATATATAAGAAACACCCTGACAAACACAAACACCTAAGTTCATCACATAAATGTTTGTGTCTTGTGGGAATCGAACCCACGACCTCGTGATCAGCAATCCGGTATTCGAACCACTAGACCACAGACGTCGTCAAATATTGAGCATTTGTTACAACAGTAGCTACTTACAGTAGTTAGTTAGTTAGTTAGTTACGGGCTTCGCCCGCGTGGTCTGAGTATTACTTATAACTTTAAAAAGTATCCTATGTCCTTTCTCAGGCTCTAGACTATCTGTGTACCAAATTTTATTTAAATCGGTTCAGCAGTTTTGGTCTGAAAGCGCGACAGACTGAATTACTCTCGCATTTTATAATATTAGTAAGGTAAGGATAGAATTAATTCTATAGTCTAACATAATAGGGCCCCCCTATTACAGGGGACCAAAACATTCTGTAAATGGCAAACTGTAGGTACACCTGTGACACTCCATACAAACTTTCCGATACCGCTGCACACTACAATACCAAATGTCAAACTTGTCAAAATTACTTTTGTACACGTACAAATGCAAATGTGTGCGTGACAGTGCGTAGGGTTTGTTGGCAGTCCGTCCGGCAAGAACACCGGCAGAATGCGGGGAACCTGAGGTATCTGACGTTAGGGAGGGGCGGAGAGTGGCCATTCTGTTTATATTTATTCTGTGCTGTAGGTGTACATACTACCCCTCTGCCTATCCCTTCGGGAAATACAGGAGTGATAGTATTTTTGTTTCGCTAAAATTTATGTCTAGATATTTAGCATTCGTTAATACCAAAAACGATAAAAAAATAACATTAATACCTACATAATTATACCCAATACAATTACTGCTTTGCTACAAATTATAATCGCTTTGGGGGTCTCTACAGCCCCCACGTGTGATAAAAGTGTAGATACTAACATTTTCTTACAACTTGACCATTACTTACTTGTATCGTAAAGGAACAAGTTAGGAGGCTCTTAAGGCTCACACTACTTTGGAAGCGATACGATACAGTGATTTGCTTCCGAAACAATTTATGTTTTATAATAATAGATACTAGCTATTCACTCGCATTCTAAAACACTTTTTTATATCATAATATTCTGTGTTATTCTGATGTATAAGCTATAATACTGTAAAGTTATATCGAAGTCTGTTTAGTAGTTTTGCGTGAAAGAATAAAAAAACACCTATCTATCCATCCATCCATCCTCACGTCCTCACAAACTTTCACATTTCTATTATTGAGTAAGATAGGATAGGATTTTTTCTTATTTATCGCACAGATCGCTTTTATATTTAGGTCTCATATGGGCGAGCCTATTCCCATTAACTGGTCACAAATCCAAACTCAGTGTTGCTACCTGAGAATTTCATAGAAACATCCAATAACATTGCACAAAATAGGGATCGAACCCGGATTAGCTTAGTAGTCACGGTCAGTTCATATTATAATAACTCTCCTTCAGCAGTCTGGTAAAAATATTTAATCCACACTATTTCCAGATCGCATCGCTTTTAATACTTAGATTACCTAAGTCTCGAGGGACTTGGAAAAACCGTTGTACCAACTTGACCACTGAAACCACTCTGTTCCTGCGGTTTTGCCTCCAACTTATTCTATCCGATCAAAGAAATTGTTAGAAGCTCTAAGGAAATGTGAACAAGGAAAACAAGTTTCACAGATCATTTATTTTTGTAAAGGTTTTCTTTATTTTTGGCCTGTATTTACTACCTACGGGGAAGAAGCAGATAACAATATTAAGGGCCTGATTTACCACCTCTTAGTAAGTTCCCGTTAAATTACTTGGTAGATAATTTCTTAAGCAATTTGTTCGATTTTTTAATTTATCCGGCAGTTAACAGCTATCAAGAGGTGGTGACAGGCCATTAGTGAATATATCCTACACGCAAGCATCTCTAGCATTTTTTATGTACCCTCTATTTGTCATATGAAGAAGCAAAATACCCGCAAAATAATCTTAGATGCTTATCGTTCACTGAATTTGACGACATCTGTGGTCTATGGTCTGGTGTTTTGTGTTGGTCCGAATGTTGCTTACGTGTTATTACTAGGTATCTATTTTTTTTAAAGTGTGTACGTAATATGTCCATTGTCTAGTACAAGCGCTGCTTATTAAGGGACTACATGGTGAAATATTTATTTACTCCTAGGAGGTTTAATCACTCAAAGGACCACGCATCGAAAAGCGCAGCGTGGGACGGCCTCCAACGAGATGGACCGACGACCTGGTAAAGGTCGCTGGGAGTCGTTGGATGCAGGCGGCATACGACCGAGCCTTATGGAAGTCGATTGAGAGACCTTTGCTCAGCAGTGGACTTCTTTTGGCTGATAGAATGATATGATGATAGTTGATTTTCTTGTCCTTGTGTGGTGAATTCAAGGAAACTATGCAGCACATCCTGTGCGATTGTGACGTCCTGGTGACGAAACGGATGAGTCTTCTTGGCAACGGGTACCCGAAGCCGGAAAATTTTAGATTCCTTCCTCTCAGTGGGTTAGCCGCCTTCGTGAACCACCTTTTCAAAGAGTAAGGAATATACGGTAATGGGGACAACACAAAAGATCCCGTTGGGTCGAAGTGTTGCTGGATGTACCAGCCCCCATAGTAAGATAAGATAAGATTCTTGTCTATATCATTTGATTAAGTAAGCGTATTGCGACGACGACGTCTGTGGTCTAGTGGTTCGAGTACCGGACTGCTGATCACGAGGTCATGGGTTCGATTCCCACAGTATATAATGTATATAAGTACTATATCTATTGCCTACTACCCATAGTACAAGCTCTGCTTAGTTTGGGACTGGATGGAGGTGTGTAAAAATGTCCCAGGATATTTATTTATTTATTACGGAATCGCCATCCTAGTCAGGAGCGCCTTTTTTTCTTAAAAAAATATATATTTTATACCCAGATATTACTTATTGCGAAGCAGCCAGCAACAACAGGAAGCGGAACTTTTTCTCACAACAAGTCGGCAGTTCTTTGGAAAACAGAAAAGATGCATTAAAAATCACTTTGCAGTTAACTAATGAAAAGGTTTGAGATTAATGGTAGACGAACACTTTCTTATAACAATAGGTTATGGAAAAATGGCTAAGTTGGCGACGGCGTGTATAATTATTATGAATTTTGTTGTTTTTTTTTAATTGTTCTTTAAAACTAACCAGCTTATATTATAATTATCTGCATGAGCCCTATCATTGGTCAAGTTCAGTCAGTTACGTACATACAGTTCACGCCAAACTTATTGTCTGGGTTGAAGTTGCAGAATAAAATAATAATAATAATATTTTTCTTTCTCTGATTTTTACTGCTGGCTTAAAGTTAGCACGTGTCAACTTCAACCCGGACAATAAGTTTGGCGAGAACTGTACATAGCTTCACGCCTTTTTCCCTTAGATAGACTTATTACCTAAAACCCTAGCAATATCTTGAAAAAACACTTCCACCAGTGTTGCTGGTGCTCATAAATGAATGATGGTTAAAGTGACGACTAAGATATTTGTAAGTTTTTTTTATTGTTTTATTGCTAAATTCTTCTTCTTAGCCGCACACTCTTGGCAGTGGTCGTGGTTATGGGTTGTCTTGATCCATCAAGGTTGCTGTTTTTGCGAGATTTCTCCATCTTTCTCTATTGGTAGCTCTACGTGTACACTCTGTTAGGGAACATTTTGTTGCTGATTTTATTACATCTGTCCATCTAGTGGGTGATCGGCCGCGAGAGCGGTGGCCTTGTACTCTCCCCTGCACCACTAAACGCTCCATTGAGCTTTCATTGCGGATAATGTGCCCAAACATCTTGAGGATTCGCACTTGAACAATGGACTAAAGTCTTTGTTTGATGTTAAGCTCTTTCAGGATGGATTATAACTAAATACTTAACTGTGAAAATTACAATCTCTAGCAAGATTCGATTCGAAACCCGTCATGGTTGTGGTGATAAAATGAGGATGTTCCACATAAAAAAGGGTACGAACCTGAATTCCTCCGGTTAAGTAGACCGGTTGTTTGTTTTTTGTCCTTTTTTTTGTAGTCATACACATCATACTGCATTATACTCACACTATTCATCACAAAATTTTATTGTTACTCGCCTATATTTTTTTAAAAGAGTAACTATGCAGTTTCTTGCCGGCTCTTCTCCATAAGTCCCACTTTTTGGAACCGTGCAACTAGTTTGACAATTCAAAAGTGCCTATTTATATGGTCTAATTGAAATAAAATATTTTGAATTTGAATTTGAATTTGGAGACTTTAGCCAACTAAGCTACCGATAAAATTTCGTCTAATTTTACTTCCACATGATGACGTCATTACGTCAGCAACGTCTATTTGATGATAAGTACATTATTAATCACAATTTTTTGCTCCATTATTTAACAATATCTAGTTACATTTTTATAACCTTTGAATATAAGACGATACGGCTTGAAATGTTCTCAAATAAATGTACACTATCATGGCTACATTACCCAGATAAATAGGCTGTTGCAACTAGACACTTTACAGTACATAGTGAGGAAGCAGTAGGTTAACTTAATTCATAAGAGTTGAAATGAAAGTCAATCTTTTTGTATTTTCCTAAGCATTTTTAATGCTACAATTATTTTAATAAAGGAAAAAATCGTGCCCGCCATCCTTTATTATTTTATCATCGCCATCCTTTTTTACTTTTCCTTATTATTTTTTTTATATATAATAATAAGGTATTTATTTCTCTCATTCACAAAGGTAAGTAAAAATTATATATCGCAATACATATAGGGCAATTTTAATTCTTTTGTGAGAGGCTGGTGTCAGTATTAGGTAGACCTGTGTTACAGATCACCAGGCTCTCATTAAAATGAAAGTCAATGTTAAGTTTATAACATAATACGCCTGTATTTCCCGAATGGTTAAACAGAGGTTTACTAATGTACATTGTACATCTTCTGTTTGTTGGTATGTTTAGGTCTTATAGAATAGGGGGCCTAGCCTATTGCCATTAACCGGGCACAACTCCAAACTTAGAGCTGTTACTGAGAATTTAATACATACCGGTGAACTATTGGTGTAAATTAGTATCTACATCTCTGCCTGACTCCGAGGAACACAGGCGTGATGGTGTGATTTCAGTCTTCATTCGAAGTCGAGACCTGTGACTTGCAGTCCATGGTCATCATATCCAGGGGTTATGGTAAACTTGCCAGTTGTTAATTCGTCACAGAAAAGTATGTGTAAACTCGTCACACTTTTATTTTATCGTAGTAAAATATTTTTATTATTACAGTTGGCAGGAAAGGAAAACAAATGAGGAAGTGCTAGTAATTGTAGACAAGAAAAGACATTTGTTAAGAACCATAGAGAACAGGAGAGGAAAGATGTTTAGCCACTTGATACGACACGAAAATTCCTTTAAAACCATACTAGAAGGTAAAATTGAAGGAAAACGGGGAAGAGGAAGACCCAGACGAAGTTTTATAGAACAAGTGAAGGATAAAGTGAGGAGCGAGTCGTAACATTAGGTAAAACGAAAGGCAGAAGATCGAAAACAGTGGCGATTGCCCCACTGACAAGAGACGAGCTCTTAAATTTGAGAAGAAGAAAATATTTTGGGGCATTGTAAACTCGTCACACTTATTTTCGATGTTACAGACAGCAGAAAAATCAAACACAGGAATAAAATACGCAGAGCTTCACTAAGTGCATTACCACAATTTTTTTCTCAGTTTTGTCGTCTTTGCCTTTGACATTAATATACAGTGTTTAACTCTAACACAAAGGGCTATCAGTGTTCCGTAAACAAACGTCTCTAAGTCCAAGTTAAATTGTAGTTTGTGCTAGTTTAGGACCGTATGTTCAAGGTCGAGCTTATCTAGACTGGTTATTAAACTCTGTGTTTGTTTATAGAGGTGCCTAACAAACATGTTCAAGGCTTAATACAATAGGGTAGTCGACTGTTGTTGAAACGCTTAGTGAAAATAAAATAAAACATATATAAATTCATAATAATGTTGAAAAAATATTTAAATTGACAATGACATTTCTGAGATAAGCAGGTAGGTGCCTATTACCGTTTAAAATTTTTGGTGGTGATGGATAGGGGTGCTCTGTCCCTTTCCCGCAAAACGAGTGCTAAGTATTGGATTGGACATTACCTCACAACTCAGTATTTAAATGCGCTCTCTGTCTTGCAAAAATTCAAATGCTTATAATTTCCTTGTTTATAAACCAATTATAAAATGCTGTAAAGGGTCCGAATCGTCGGGATCTAAATTATAATGATATAATACGATTAAATCCGCAATAACGTAACCTAAACTAAATTAAAAATTTTGAAAACCCCCGACACGAAATGTAATTTGTCATTTTGCGGTTCCGGCCATCTTGGATTTGTTTTTTTTTATAGTGTATAGTATTCTCCTAGTTAAGCCCTTGCATTTGATACCCATATTTGAGGGAGGTGTGAAAAAATATCTAATTCGCTATTTTAGCTAAGAACACTCCCGACTAATTCACCTTCAATAAAAAAACAAAATGAAAATCGGTTCATCCGTTGGGGAGCTACGATGCCACAGACACACACACAAACACACACACACACACACACACACACACACACACACACACACACGCACGCACGCACACGCACAGGCACACGCACACGCACACGCACACGCACACGCACACGCACTGCACACGCACACGCACACGCACACGCACACGCACACGCACACGCACACGCACACGCACACGCACACGCACACGCACACGCACACACACAACCCCGTCGTTTTTGCGTCGGGGGTTAAAAGTAGTTTCATTTCTTGCTTATTTCATTAATCAACCAGTAAACCAATTTTTACGTTGACTTGCTGGCGATACGCATAATATTTTACTTATGTACTTGTTACTACGAAATTCATTTCCCTAAAATCCTGTGTTCGTTCCAATTACTTTAGATTCTGGCATCCACGAGCTGAAATCGATAGGGGTAATCGGAAATTAGACCGCTAAATCCCTAGATTGTGGTGTTCGGAAGAGAAGCCTAGCAATAAAGCCCTTTCAGCAAGTAACGCTGTTCTATTTGATTTAGGTTTTGAGTATTACGTCCTTAAAGAGCTTTGTTTGAGATTCGTTGAGGAACAGATATTGTATAGTCGACCATAAAAATGCTTTACCACATTTGACAAAATGTTCCGTCAAAATTAAATTTACTAAGGCTCATTATCCATCTGTCACTTGGTCTTGTAAGCAAAAATAGACCTTGTTGTTTTGTGATGTGCAAACGACATTCACTCTAAGGGTGGTAAAGCAATTTTATGGTCGACTATAAAATGGCAAATATGGATTAAAAACTAATAATATTCAACCTGTTTAGTTATTTAACATAATTTATTTAAACAGGACATCACGCCTATATTCCCCAAAGGGTTGGGCAGAGGTGTACTAATGTACATTCACAGTAATTCCCCTGTTAAGGTCTATTACATAAGACCTTAACAGTCTTTCTATCCTCTTATAAAATTTCCATAAACGGGTACAGATCCAAACTCCGAGCTGCTACTGAGAATTTCAGAGAAAAACCCAATATACCTCTTTGCTCGATCTGGAAATCGAACACAGGTCCTCGAATATAGCAGTCGGGCTTATGACGCGACGGGATGTTTAGTTTTGGCCAGTGTAACTCGTCAAAGGTCTCAAGATGCATTCATCGATTCGAAATTGTCGTTGACATTTATAATTATCAAATGGCCTGTATGCATGTCACCTTTTTACAATAAAAAAATAATAAAACAGAAAAAAACAATAATAGACAGGCGATTGTCTAAGAAAAAAAATATTTTCACTTGTTTCTTTTTTCAAAGTGTACTGTGGCTACGTGGAATAGAATTTCACCCCGCGGCCCCGTAAATAAGACATTCGTTGCGAAGGTGTGAAGAGAAATAGATGTGCACACCCCTAGGGCAACATTAATGAATTGGACTGCACGTTAGGACAACCCTATAAATATTGTCTCGGCGAAAACATCGTTAGTGTCCAAGTGTCTTAAATATACGACATTTTTACATCTTATATTGCCTCGTTGGTCTAGTGGTTCCCAGCGTGACTGCTACGCTATCTGTCTGTCCTGGGTTCGATTCCCGGGTTGAGCAGTGATGTTGGGGTTTTCAGTGAAATTTTATGTAGGAAGCCATAAGTGTCAGGTAAAGTATTTGTACATAGGCACTTAATTCTACTGTGCTTTCACCTGATTATAAAACCTGGTCGAAAAGATATTCCAACATGCGAATTTCGATAATGCTGGATTTCAGTTCAACATTGAACAACATATTCCATTCTGATAGGACAAAACCCAAAAAATACAGAATTTAATAAAAGATAAAAACAAATATCAGAAGTACAATATCAGAAAGATATCGTTTAGAATAATGGAATTTAGGCAAAAAGTTGGGGTCCGAAGTTGGCTTCGAAAAAATATGTAAATATGGCGCCTATACCCGATAACAGACAATGTACGAACTGAAATCAAAGGTCGCCTTTACCGACATAAAAAAGTTAGTATAATGTTATAGTCATGTCTTGAGAATTTATTAAGATATGTAGATAGGAGTGTTTTCTTTTTGTTTTGGACAAACGCTTCGACATGGTTGGACAAGTTTTATTATGAAACTTCTACAAAACTTCCAACTATAGTGATATGAACTGTTGGATAAATCTTTTGTCATTTTCATAAAAGTGATTTTCTTTTGACCTTTAACCGGATTATATTTAGAAAAAATAAATTGATTCTCAGAATGTTTTTGCGAGAACTTGTCATTCCTTTGAAGATAAACATCAAAGAAAATCGAGATATAATTTAAAAAATCAACAAGTCGGTCGATATTTACGAAGTATTTTAGGCTGAGATTCAGAGAATAGACTCAGCATGAACTTTCGCTTCCTTATGTCAAATTGTAATACAAATTTGACATACGGAAGCCTTACTTAACGCTGAGCATCGTCTCTGAATTTCGTTAGCCTTAGAGTAGCTTAGGCAAAGATCGTAAGTTTTACAGGCAGATGACTTGTCAACAGTCCCGTAGGGCCTGCTTCACCTCCCAGTTAAGTAACCGTTAAATTAGGTATCTAGAGATAATTTATTATACATTTTCTTCAATTTTTTTATTTATCTGACAGTTATCGGCTATGCAGAGGTGGTGAAAAAGGTCTATGATGTGTTTTATTTTATTTATTATGCAATGCGCGCATATATGCTGCCTAAAACAGTAGGTAACCTATAAACTAATTTATAAATTGAAAACCGTATGTATATACCAAAACGCCCCGAGACAAACGTTTAATGCCTCTTCTGCACGCAAAGCTACACAAATACGCCTGCCAAACACAGATTAATTATGAACTGAAATAAAATGTTTGAAGAATGATTGAAAGAGAAATAAATAATCTCTCGTTTGAAAAAGTAGAGATCAAAAAGGGAATGATTAAGTGAGCTGGAAAGCCGCTTTAATTCGGATTTATTTATTTTAGGTAGATATCTTCTTTTACGGGTTTACGGAGCTAGTGTTGTTCGCTAAGTGCATACTCAATTGTTTTATCCGGATTGACATTGTCTATCCTATCCTACTAATAAAATAATACAATAATAATAATACATTTTTTTTTCTCTGTAAGTGTATATAATTGACTGATGGTAAAGAAAATAAAATCATCTAATCAGTAATAAAATAAGTGTGAAAGTTGTTTGGATGGAAAGTGTGTTACTCTTTAAAGCACTGAACAGATTTTGATGAAACTTTACAGTATTATCAGAATACACATAGGATAAAAAAAATTTTTTTGGGATGCGTGAGAGCTGGTTACGTATAAATTATGGGATACACTTTACAGTATTAACATTTTCAATGAATTTTACTCTACACAACGTAGCATAAACACACAATATGCCAATATGCGTAATTCCACCATTTTTATGTTCCAAAAGATAAGAGTTATTTCAATTTTAACAGCTTACAGATAACGATATGCACAGTTTTATGGCAACATTACTGAGAGGCGATGATCGAGAAGGTAAGATAATCGATACATCAAATAGGTACCACTGGAATCGATTATCAATGAAGAAATGAGTATTTTGTCGATTTATGTGAAGTCCAAAATCGATATAATTAAAAATTAATCGCCGAAATGTTTGTCGGTACGCCCAAATTTATAGTTCTTTTTTTGTTGTGTTCATTATTGTCAGGACAAGGTTTGAGTGTAAAATTTGTTTTTAATCCAAATCATGCAGGCGAAGAGTTGCGCACGGGTCGCTAACTCGCTAGCATGGGCGTACCCAGCTTTTGGCCCAGGGGGGGGGCAGTTGAGGAATTTCTTAACCCCCCCCCCCCCTCGGGGCCTCCATAAAAGAGGCAGTGGAGTTTCAGCAGAATTAAAAAAAATTGCTGATATAGGGATATCGTTCAGAAATTCACCCGATCTCCGGTTCTACATTTTGTTGGTGACTCTGATGCATTATAAACCGGTCATACTGGATCAACACTCGATATTTCCGGTATTCATAAAAACTGATGCATGGAGAGTCAACAACAAAATATAGAATCGGAGCTTTTCTTGGAGTTTCGGTATCCTTTACGGTTTACTGTATCCTTTTATAAAGTTAAAGTTATCAACAAAACTCAGAACCGTAAATCGGATGAATTTCTGACCGGTATTCTTATAAGCCAGTCATGCTAACTTAACGCTTGATTTATCTGGGATTTATAAATAGAAAAAAAATTTGCTTAAAGTAGCAATGAAAATTTACTAAAACTAAGAGTCAGCAAACGAGAAGTCGAAAACTTGGGCCACCCACCTTGGACAGGTTAGGTTAGAAGGGTAATTACAATTAGTTTGTTAATAGACCTCCAGTTATCTCACACAGTAAGAGCGAGCGAAGCGAGCTCGAATATTTGGTCACCTACCTCGGGCAGGCTTGGTTAGAAGAGTAACTACAATTAGTTTGTTTATTACCTCTAGGTGTCTCATGTAAGAGCGACCGTAGCGAGCTCGAAAACTGAGGCTAACCTCCTCGGACAGGCTGGGTTAGAAGAGTAACTACAATTAGTTTGTCTACTACCTCCAGGTGTCTCATGTAAGAGCGAGCGAAGCGAGCTCGAAAAATTGAGCCACCCTTGGACAGGTTAGGTTAGAGTGGTAATTACAATTAGTTTGTTACTACCTCCAGTTGTCTCATGTAAAAGTGAGCTTGTAAATTGAGGAAACCCACTTAGGACAGGCGACGTTAGTGAATACAATTTGTTTGTTTACTGCCTCTAGGTGTCTCATGTAAGAGCGAGCGCAGCGAGCTCGAAAATTGAGGCCCACCTCCTCGGACAGGCTGGGTTAGAAGAGTAACTACAATTAGTTTGTCTACTACCTCCAGGTATCTCATGCAAGAGCGAGCGAAGCGAGCTCAAAAATTTGAGCCACCCACCTTGGACACGTTAGTTTAGAGTTGTAATTACAATTAGTTTGTAACTATCTCCAGTTGTCTCATGTAAAAGTGAGCTCGTAAATTAAGGAAACCCACTGAGGACAGGCGACGTTAGTGAAGGTGGTAATTACAATTAGTTTCTTACTACCTCCGTGCGGCTAGCGCCGTCCCTTGGAGTCTGGCACTCCGGGTACTCCGGGCCGCTCTTTTGGCCCTAGTGTAAATACGCCACTGTAAAGGTCGGATGAGTATCCGAACCGGTATCCTTATAAACCGGTCATGCTAACTTAGCGCTCGATTTTTAGGGAATCAACAAAATACAATATGATAATTGTGTTGCTCAACTTAGGATACATAGGATATCTTCCGGTGATCGCACGAGTTTCTGAACGGTAATTTTATAAGCTCGTCACTCTCGATTTTTTCAAAACAAATAAACAATATAAATTATTTGCTCAGCATAATCGGTTTATAAGAATACAGGTCAGATATTCATCCAGTCTCTGGTTTTTTTTTTGGTGATTTCAGGCATCACTATTATCACGTCGAGCAAGAAAATGTCTTTCAGGCATCAATATTGCCAGTTTGTCACATCGAGCAAGAAAAATCTAAAGTTAAGCTAGCTTAGCTGGTCTATAAGTATACCGATTGGAAACTAATCTAAGATTGGTCTATTTGTTTCCCTGATTATATAGTATTTAACAATTTTTTATGCTATCTCTAAGTAAAGCTAGCATTGTTATCAATTTTGTAAGATCAGTTTGAGCAACAAAATCGTTTTGTAGCAACTAATTATTAATAAAAAGCAATAAATAGTGAATATGACAATTTGTCACTGCCAGTGTTATGTAACTTGTGGGGGACAAGTTTGTTCTGTCCTACACACAACACGAAAAAGGTTTTTTTTTATCTTACTATAAGTTTTATCTACGCGGGCATCCAAGTTCCAGGGGGGGGCAGCTGCCCCCCCTGCCCCCCCCCTGGGTACGCCCATGCTCGCTAGTATTTCTATAAACATCGAACTTCCTAACTGCATAGTCAGGTACTTATAAAACCGTGTACAATTTCAGTTGACAGTGAAAAGCACAAACAGACACCCGGATATAGCTTAACACTTTCGTCGTTTGACTACGGAACCACTTTAATGGTAACATAAAACCTTATCATACCTACTTGATACCTTCCGCTATTTGTTAAGAATGGCAAGATTTTACTGTACAGTGCAAATCGTGTAACATAATCGCGCCATCTATCGGGTATCACCCGTATCACTGTCGAGTGCGAAATCGAACATGCAATAAATTGAACCAGTGACGAGCAACATTTTTAAAGATTTTAATTACTCTTAAATTATGCACTCGTTCTAGACTTAGACATACACACATTACACACTTATCATCACGCTCGTATTACCTGAAATTTGATACTTAGGTGCACCGTGCATAGGTGTAATGCTGTGAACTCAATTTATAACAGCTTATTACCATTAATAGGGTAGGAATCCAAAGGAAGTCTTGAATAATTTAGAGGTCTTGGGAGCTATTCCAATAACAGCGGTAGTTATAAAAAGTTTTGGTAAGTACCTACAATAATTTTATGTACTGTTTAACATACCGTCACGTCTGTATTCCCGGAAGGGGTAGGTAGAGCTGTTGGTACTGCTGTACATCCACTGTCCACCGGTAAGTATGTAGATCCAGACGATTTTACAAGAATATATGACTGTAATTATACCCTTAATCATGGTTCTTCTTAAAAAAAAATAACGCTACGTAAATCTTTTTTAAATTCATTCATTTGAATTTCGAACTGAATTCACTTTAAAAAATCTATAGAGATGTTCCTAACCGCACTTCAACCCAGTCGACCTTAAACAATTCGATTTCAATAACGCATTGTAATCGATTCAAACCGTCACGACCGTACAGTCAATTTGCATGAATGAAATCGATTCGAAATGTCTAAAGTCCTGTCCGATTGATGTTGGAATGAAAATGGCGTGAAAAAGAAACAGCTACTTACGTTATAGAGCAAGAGTTGCTGGGTTCACAGATTTAAAAACTACCCTAAGAATTGGAAGTTCAGAATTCAAACTCAAATTAGATGACAATAAATGGATGATTATTTTAATAACAATAATAAATAAATGTTTGGGGACATTTTTACACAGCACCATCTAATCCCAAACTAAGCATAGCTTGTACCATGGGTACCTACTAGACAATGGATACAATACTTATATACTTCTTTTTTTTTTGTAAATACATACTTATTATACATAGGAAACACCCAGACAAACACAAATACTTATATTCATCACATGAATATTTGTGTCCTGTGGGAATCGAACCCACGGCTTCGTGATCAGCAGTTCGGTACTCGAACCACTAGACTACAGACGTCGTCTAATATAATAATAAATCAGACTTATTTTATCGTTCTACTGAAAATTACTATATAAAATTATTTATATTAGCTACAACAACATAGATGATAGAAATACAGGCATTGCAAATTACTTTAAATTACCATCACCCCTGTAGTACTCCTCGGAGGGTTAGGCAGAGATGTCCTACACCCACACCCAGATCGCCGGCACGTTTGGGGCCGAATAGGGGCGAGCTTATTGCCATTAACCAGACACACATCCAAACTTCGAGCTGCTGGCTCGACCCTGGAATCGAATCCAGTACCTCGATCGTAGCAGTCGCGCTCACACTTACTAGGCTATCAAGGCAGCACTTTACTTATTTCATAATCCTTATTTACTTACTAATATTATAAATACGAAAGTAAGTCTGTCTGTCTGTCTAGGTTTCACGCCAAAACTACCGACTGAACCAATATAAATGAAATTTGGTACATAGTCTAGAGCCTGAGAAAGGACATAGGCTACCTTTTAATGCAAAAAAGGGCTGTAAGGGGTTGAAATACGATATTTCAATGAAAGTTTATAACTGGCTGGCGCTGGCGGAAAGCTAGTTATAAAATAAATACCATCTATGATTACGATGCAATAAAATAAAAGCCCAAACCAAAGTCCAAATGATTGAGGTCGAAAAAAGCTATCGTAATACATTCGCAATTTAATTCTATCCAATGAAAATGTAGGTACATTAAAGGATATTTCAAAATTCGTTGCGTTAACCCTTCACCCGTCCGATCGTCCGACATTTAGACAGATCCCTGATTGGGTTCTCTGTATTTTCTGCTTTGTACAGACGGACAAAAGCGGCACGAAGAAAACTGGAACTGCCAGGTATCAGCGTGAAGCGTTTCAATGGAAATTGTGTTCCTATTCTCTCTGGAGTCGTGTACTAATTTCAATGGTTCGAGCTCACATTGACTGTTACACTTGATGTACATTATATGGAAGTAGCATACTTTGTAGTATTTTTGCATTTCAAAGTTTTCGTTCCATTATTGTAGTGAAGCCACTTTGTAAGCGAAATTGCAGCTGTGAATTTGGTTCTTAGACTTCGTAATGTATCTACCTGATGCTCATCGTGCAATACGTCTTTCATTTTAGATATGATGAAAATGTAGAATATGTACTGTGACGTGGGTACCTACTTTTCGTGTTTGCTGGTTGACAGTTTTTATTCATTTGAAATCGTTGCAGTTTATAAGGTCAACTCGATTTATCCATCATTAAGAACAGCCTAGTGTTCGCAAAGCGCGACTGATATGCTAGGAGGTCTTGGGTTCGATTGCCAGGTCGAGTAAAGTGTTATTGAGTTTTTCTATGAAATTGCTGCCTGATTATACGATTTGTGCCCAGTTGATGGCAATAGGTTCGCCCTCTATTACATGGGACTTAACCAACTGGCGAACTATGTACCTGTGTACCTACCTACACGAGTACACTTCTACCTTACCTTTCGGGAAATACACTGTATACAATATACTGTATTTATTATTTTTCTTTTAAATCAATTCTTATGAAGCAAAATATGTCACTTTTTTTCCAAGAATCAT
Organism: Acronicta psi; assembly: GCA_946251955.1. Taxonomy (NCBI): domain Eukaryota; kingdom Metazoa; phylum Arthropoda; class Insecta; order Lepidoptera; family Noctuidae; genus Acronicta; species Acronicta psi. Next base: position 1,598,279 of record OX276474.1, read on the forward strand.
CACCCAAATTGACCAAATATATCAGAAAGCATCCTAACAATTTTTAAAAATTATTCTCATTGTCTTTTTGCCCAAAACAATAGCATTTCTCATACATCACAATGGACCTTAACATTAAAGAAATGAAACTCGTTAATTAAAGGATAATGGAGTGGCCCTTAATTATTAATTAATTATCGGTACACGTCGTCGGCAGCGCTGGGACACAATGGCCCAGTCCCCATTTGTGATGAGTGTTCATTGTTGTTAGTGAAAAGATTTCCGCGGGCGAAAGAGAGGGAAATGATTAATAGTGGCCGATAATTGAACTATTCGAGTGGTATCGATTAGGAAAGATCGATTAGCGATTGTTTCGCCGCACTACAGGGACAATTGCAACCTACAAGCGAACAATGGCTTTTACTTTTTTGTTGTAAATGTCGTCGTAACATTTACGGATATTATTTTGTGTTTTAGCTACTTATAAGCAGGT